>CANTUR010000026.1:0-2495000 GCA_947683625.1 Mallotus nudiflorus | reverse complement strand
TCTGCAACTCCGGCCACCTAACGTCGGTGTGCCTCTCGGCTTGCCACCGCCGTTCCCAGCCGTCCTCCGCCGCCTCCAGCCCCTTTCCCCGGCGCCGGCAGCTCCATTCTTCCTCTTTTGGCCAAAATCTTCCCTTTGCCGTTTCTCCCTCCTCCGGCCACCGTTTTCGACACCGCCGGTCTCTTTATTCTCCTTGAGCTCCGGTGAGTATGATTCTAGCTTTGGTTTGAGCTAAAATAGTTTAGATTTTCTTAGGTTTCAATTTTTCCAATTCGGTCACATTAAGGTTTTTGATTTTTTTGAGCTTCGAATTGGATGATTCATGGAAACTCCCTTCACAAATGTTGATCCTAGTAGCTTAATATACATGTGTGAATTTTTGTAGAATTTTTGGAGATTTTTTGGATTTTTGGGTATTTTTGAATATTTTAATATTATTTTCTAATTTTCGGAAATTAATTATTTAAATTATGAAATTGGAGTTTATGGTTAAATTAGGTGTTGAAATGAATTATAGGAATTTATTTGGAATTTTTATGAATTTCTAAGTATTTATTTTGAATTATTGAAGTTTATGTGATTTTGAGAAATTAGGTTAATTGTGTTTTAAATTGAATTTAATTGGTTAATTGAGTTTAATTATTGATATTATTGATAAATATGTTGAGAAAATTAATTTTAGATAATTGTATGATTTTTGGTGAATTTTTGAAGTAATTTAAGTATATTTATATATATAGGGGTATTTTGGTAATTTTACCCTAAATTGTCTAAAAATGTAATTTAATTGGTTTTAATAGTTATTTAAAGTATAAAAATGATTTCTACAAATTATTTGATATTTTTAACTAATTAAAACTATTTTTCGTGAATTATTTTCAATTATATATATAATATACGATTTTTCTAATAAAATGAGTTTTTATCGGTTTTTACAGTGTTTTAAGGTTAATTATGTAATTTCTACGTATAAAATGAATTTCTATGTTATAAGGATATTTTTGGTATTTTTGGAATATGTTCTGTGTTTGTGGACCCCGGTCGGTAGATTGTAGTCTGGAGTCCGACCGAGGGGTTGTGGATTGTGTTGAGCTTATTTTTTCGAAGTGTATTTCCTTGCAGGGTCGACTCTACTCTTTTGAGTAGAGAGATGTCCGTTTTACAGGGGGGGTTCTGCCGAATTTTTGGTAGAATTCTCGTAAAACGTGATATCCAGTCGAACCCTAATTTTGTTTTCGTACTTAAATACTCTAGATTGAATTCTAGGATTTCTGTTAGGTTTATTCTAATGTCGGTTATTTATTGCTTGTTTAGTTGCGCCAAGACCGAGGGCTAGTGGACCAGGCCCGTCGGACCTGTCTCGTGGAGCGCATTAGGTGAGTTACTATACTATATATATATGCTTAGGATGCATGATTTAGAAATGCATGTTTTATGTTGATTAAATATGCATAAATAATTTGATTATTTCTTAAGTTTACATTAAGTATATTTTTGGTTTATTTTTGGTATATAATAAATTATATACATGTTTTATTAATAAAATATATTTAAAATGTTTTTAAATATATTTTTAGTTTAATTTATAATTTGATTGGACTTATTTGACATATATATACTCGAAATATACCTGGTTTACTTTTGGTATATTTTCGGTATATATATGGTTTATATTGTTATTTTATTTAAATTCATGCATCATTTATTGTGAATGAATGTTTTATATTTAATGATGAAGGATATCAATAGAACGTGCTACCTAGTGGGCAACAATAGGACCGAGTACGTACCGGTGCGCCTATAGCTTTAGGCTATATTACTAACTTATTTGTGGATATTGATTTAATGTGATTATTGATGTGTGAGATGTGGTTTGGAGGTGTGATTGCTGGAGCTCGGTTGACCAAGTGTCTCGGGGCCAATCACACTGGCAGTCAGACTGCTGGAGCTCGGTTGACTTAGTGTCTCGGGACTAGTTTACTGTCCAAATGGATTAAGTGGATATATTTGGAATAAGTGAGCCTGTATGGCTAGAGTGTTGTTTAACACTATTTTCTGAGGTTGCGATATTCTAGGGTTCTATGTGATCCTTCATAAACTGGGATTTTTCAATAAAATATATAAAAATGATTTTTCTGCATCTGTGTGAAATTGCCTGTATATATTTATATATATATATACTGTTGATTGTATGCATTATCACTTAGTGTGTATGTATATATATTATAGTAATTCACTCAGTGAGGTCTGACTCCCCTCCGTTGACTATTTTTCAGGAGAGTCAACATCCTCAGACCTCAGTAGCAGGTCGATACGCCGGATTTCTTTCGCCCCGGCTTCTTTATGTAAATTGTCTACTTGAGTCTTATTTATTTTATCTAGACACTGCAGTAGTTGTGAATTAAAGTATTGGATTTCATGTATTTTATTTAAAGAGATGTATTATATTGAAACTAGATTTGTATTAAAGAGATTATGTATTTATGAGATGGGATTTTGATTAAATCCAGTGATGAAAATGATATTATGATTTTTATTTCCGCTGCATATTAAATTGTTATTATTGTTATGGCATGATTTATTTTATTTTTAGGCTTGCTACGGGTTCCGAATTCGAAAGAATTCTCGTTCCCTAGCGCCGGTCATGGCCCCTGTTTTGGGTCGTGACATATAGATAGATTATGAGAAGAAATTAAACAATATGTGTTTCCAAATTCTATTAGCAATCAGAATTTGCAAGCTCAATGGGGAAAAAAAGACATACATTAATATTGGAAGGTCACAACAGGAAATTATATTAAAAACAATACATACAAATTACAAAAAAAAATAATAGTAAAATTCATTATGTAATATTTTTTTTTTCAGTTTTGTTGTCATTGAAACATATCTATATACAATCACGATCAATCAAGACATGTATTAAGTAGATTTGATCAAATATAAAAACCATAAACTCTCTTTGAAAATATTTTCAAGTGATGCAATTATAAAACAATGTACTTGCCTTTTATAGACTTAATTTAACCGTTAATTCTAATTCAGATAGGAATCCATAATCTAAATACAATTGTATTTAATATATCTAAACATTAATCCTAATTTAAATAGAAATCCTATAAAATAGAAGTTAACCTAATTAAAATAAGAAATAGAATTTCAATTAAATTAAAATATATTTTAATTAATTTAATTTTACTTTTATTAGTCAATGACTAAATTATCTAATTTTTATATAATAATGACTGAAAACTCTTTCATAATTTTGCCTATCCCTCCCTTCGTACATTTATATATACTAGTAAACAACCATGTGTTTTACACGTGAACAAAAAAATTATTTGACTTGTGATATATAGTAAATAAATAAATATATTATTATTATTATTATTATTATTATTATTATTATTATTAAAAAAAGTTTTAAAAATAATAACAGTGTTATTTATTTATGTAACAATTTGATATTAACTTTATATTGTTATAATTCATTACAATTTTTATAAATCTTTTATTTAAATAATTATATGATATTACTTCAATATTTTTTATAGTTAATTTTTCTCAACTCTATATTGATTTAATATAAAATAAATATTATAGTCATAATTAATCATAAGATGATAAAAAAATCATCAGTTATTTGTTAATCAAAATTTTAAAAATAATAAAAGTTATATTTTTTTATATAACAATTTAAATATTATAATTCCATTAAACTTATAATTTATTACAATTTTAGTAAAATTTTTATTTGAACTACGACACTTTATTTCTTCAATATTTTTAATATTAATATTTTTAGTTACACAAAAATTAATTTAGTTTAATTTTTTAAGTTCAAATAATAGTTAAATTATAATATTAATTAATTTAATTTTAACTCTTTTTTGTTAAATTTTATTAAAATATCTAAAAACAATAATTATACTACTTTTCTTACAAAAAAAATTCTTCCACCTATTTTTCTTACAAAAAATATACTTCCAAACAAATTATATGCTCTTTTTTGTTTATTAATTTTTAATTTATTAAAATATCTACTTTTGAAAGAAATTATATACTTTTCTTATTTTCATAAAACTTATTAATTTTAATTTTAATTTTTACTTATTAAATTTAATATAATAAACTTATAAAATTATATTATCTAATTTGATTGACATTAGATAAAATATAAGTAAACCTAATAAAGATAAAAAAAATACATTTTTAACAAAATTATCAATAAAATTGTAATTAATTTAATTTTGTTAGAGATAAAATATAAATTAAAATAGAAAACATACTTTCAATTAAATTAGAATTATGCATTAATTAATTTTATTTTTATTAGAGATAAAATAGAAGTTAATCTAATTAGAATAAGAAATATACTTTCAATTACATTAAAATTACATTCTAAATAATTTTATTTAATTAGATATAAAATAGAAGTTAACTTAATTAAAATAGGAAACACACTTTCAATTATATTAGAATTATTTTTAAATTAAATTAATTTTTATTAGAGATAAAGTGAAAGTTAATCTAATCTGAATAGAAATATACTTTCAATTAAATTATAATTATTCTTAGAGATAAGATAGTAGTTAACCTAATTTCAATTAAATTAGAATTATATTTTTGTTAATTCAATTTTTATTAGAGATAAAATAGAAGTTAACCTAATTAAAATAGGAAATAGACTTTTAATGAAATTAAACATATATTTTAATTAATTTAATTTTAATTTTATTAGTAATTGACTAAATTATCAAATTTTAATATAATAATAAGTGAAGATTTTTTCATAATTTTATTTGTCCCCCCTTCGTAATATATATATATATATACACACACATAACACACAATAAACTTCATCATATGTAATTCTAATTATATTTGTTTCTAAAAAAAAATCAAAACAATAAAAAACCACTCTCAATTATCTTTTAAGTAATAATTCATCCACTCATCTTTGTTCTATTCTATCTTTTCACTCAAAAGGTATGCTTGGTATTTTTTAATTCTTTAATTATAAAGAATTTAGATTTTGTATTAATTTGTTTTAAATAAGGTAGCTTTTTTTTTAATTAAGTTATAGGAGCCTTGGTGAATGTGAATTTTTGAAGAGTGCTTGAAGATTTTGGATTAGATTGCTCTAAATAAGTAACTATTGATTACGTATTCTTACTTAATTTTGTTTGTAAATACTAATTATATTCATGACCTCCTATTTAAAAAAATTACATGAAAATATTTAGAAGAGTTTTTGTGATTTCGGGAAAAGGTCCAAATTGGACCTTAAACTTTGGGCTAAATCTCACATTAGCCCTTTATGTTTTTTTTCTTATTCCCAAATGGACCTTAATATATCAAATTTGGCCCAACATGGACCTTCTGTCAACTTCACCATTAAAAAAGTGACATAGCCTGATGGACATGAAATGTGGCATCAAATAATTGAAAAATTAATAACATGGACGGTGGAACCCACTTACTTTCCTCTTATATTCTTTATAACGGTAAAATCCCAATTTATTCATAACTCTCAAAACCATAGGTATCAATTGAAATCTTTGATTGGAAGTGCAAAAACCAAAACTCACTATTACTGTATTATAATTATCTTATCGTCAAGCTTGTAGGTTGTAATTTGAACAGAGGTGAAGCATTAGGGTTAAGAGCAATGTCAATAGCAATTTGGAAGATGTCTTTATTACAATCGTCTATAGGAATGTCTTAATCAACAAGAAGACACTGTTTGATGCAGTTGTGTAGATGGTGGGGTTTAGCGTGTGTCCAAGATATTAGTAACCGCGACACTGTTTGAGCTCAGGGCTCTAGAGAACACAGTATTATATCACAAAGACATAGCGTGGAGATGAGGAGTTGCCACCCAAGGTAATAACTAGGACAAATTGAAAGCGGTAGTACTCGATTCTCTAAAAGGAAGCTAGCACCACAACCAGGAGATTTTGGATTCGGAATACTGACTTCTTTTAGTCTCGTGTTCATTTAGAATTACTTTATGAATTACTATCTTATCCTCTATTTACATGCAATTTCATATAAACCCTTATTTAAATAATTAATCCCAGGTAAACTAGTCATAAAAAAACATGTAAACAATGCATTCATTTAAGTTCATAATCCTTAAGTTAGTTTAATGTACATTGATTTTAATTAAATGGGTTAAATCTACATGTTTTAATTTACAAGTGATCCTTATGACTAATGGGCATAATTCCTATTTTAATTAATTAAATGAACCTAAGTCTACTTATTTTAATTCTAAAAATGGGCATAAATATACAAATTATGAAGTATTTAAATTAGTGGGCCTAGTTCTACATGTTTTAATTTTAAGGTGATCTTAAATCTACAAGTTATGGAAAAGGCTTTAAGTTAATGGGCTAAATCTAAATTAATTAAATTAAACTAAAGTGGACCTATATCTAATTAACTAAATGGGGCTAAGTTATCTCTAACCTAATTTCTAATTAATTATGGGCCTAAAATGTGTTTTAATTAATTAAACCTAGTCCTAATTAAATTAGTAAACCTATTAAAGAAAAGGTGAATCTAATTGTTAAACCTAAAAAAACTTAAAATCATGAGCTTAAGGAAAACACAACAAAACATAATATAAAAATCATAAAAATTAACATATCACATATAAAAAATAAAATAATTAAACAAACAATTAATAAAGATACATAAATCAAAAGAATAACAAAACATGAAAATAATAAACTAAACTATATATGTAATATGCCGAGTTTTTAAATATTTTTATACTGTATCGGGATATGCAGTGTTAATAATTTTGTATATAATTATGATATTTTTACGAGTTGATATGTTTTAAAAACTTATTTTAATTATTTTATATTATTTTAAGTGCTTTACATAAAATTTTCCCGAGAATACTATTTTCGGGGAAATTTTCACGTAAATTATTTATTATTAATTATATTAAATAGATTTCCGGATTTGCATGAGCTCATATATATTTTTAAATTACTAAATAACGTATATATGTGTACTTATTTATTTAATTAGGGTTTAATTAATTACCGTAATATTTTATTATTTATTAATTAGTTTTAATATTATTTAATTATTTTTTTAGTGTATAAATTATTTAAAATATTAAATTATATGTGTGTGGTGTATATTTAATGTGTGTGATTTTATATTATTTTAATATATAGTGTAAAGTATATATATATATATATATATATATATATATATATATATATATATATACATATACATTTAATATTAAAACAAAAAATAAAGTTTGAATTATTTATAAAACTGCCATCCACCCTCATTCCCGATCACTCCCATCACCGATCCGGCCACTGTCATCCCGTTTTCTCACCGTCGGTGTGCCTCCCGGCGTGCCACCTCCTTCCTCCAGCCGTTCCGCCGCCTGCAGAGCCCTTTTCCGGCGTCGGGAAGCTCATTTTGGCCAGAGAAGCCGAATTCTTTCTCACCGTCGTTCACGATGATTCCGGCCACCATTTTCAACACCGCCGGTCTATTTTCTACTTGAGATCCGGTGAGTGTGATTCCAAGCTTTGTTTCACTTAAAATGGTCTTGATTTGCTTAGGTTTCGATTTTGGTAATTCAGCCATTTTAGGGTTCTTGATTTTTTTGAACTTCAAATTGATTGATTAATGAAAAATTCCTTCACAAATGTTTTTCCCCTTAGTTTAATCTACATGTGTGAATTTTTGTAGAATTTTTTGAGATTATTTTGATTTTTGGGTATTTTTGAATATTTTAATATTAATTTCTAATTTTCGAAAATTTATTAAATAAATTATGAAATTGTGTTTTATGATAAATATAGGTGTTGAAATGAATTATAGGAATTTATTTGGAATTTTTATGAATTTATATGTATTTATTTTGAATTTAATTAGTTTATGTAATTTTGAGAAAATAGGGTTAATTGTGTTTTTAATTGAAATTAATTAGTTAATTGAGTTTATTTATTGATATTATTGATAAAAATGTTGAGAAAATTAATTTTGTGCAATTATATTATTTTTGGAGTAATTTTAGTATATTTATATATATAGGGGTATTTTGGTAATTTTACACTAAATTGGCTAAAAATATAATTAAATTGGTTTTAATAGTTATTTAAGGTATAAAAATGATTTCTACAAATTATTTAGTATTTTTAATTAATTAAAACTATTTTTCGTGAATTATTTTCAATTATATATATAATATACGATATTTCTAAATAAATGAGTTTTTTTTGGTTTTTACTGTGTTTAGGGGTTAATTACATAATTTCTACTTATAAAATGTATTTTTGTGATATAAGTGTATTTTTGGTATTTCCATAATTGTTCTGTGATTGTGGAGCCCGATCGGTAGACTGTAGTTTGGAGTCCAACCGAGGGGTTGTGGATATGTTTCTGTGTTTGTTGTTCGAAGTGTGTTTCTTTGCAAGGCCGGCTCTACTCTTTGAGTAGAGAGATGTCCGTTTTACAGGGGAGGTTATGTCGGATTTTTGGTAGAATTCTCGTAAAACGTGATGTCCGATCGAACCCTAATTCTGATTCTGTGTCCAATATTCTAGATTGAGTTTTTAGAATTTTCTATTAGGTTTATTATGATGTCCGTTATTTATTATTTATTTAGTTGCACCGAGACCGAGGCCTAGTGGACCAGGCCCGTCGGACCCATCTCGAGGAGCGCACCAAGTGTGAGTTACTATTTTATATATATGTGCTTAGGGTGCATGATTTAGAAACGTATGTTATTTTGATTAATTATGCATAAATAAATCAATTACTATTTAAGTTTATTTTTAGTTTATATTCGGTATATTTTGGTATATTTTCAAATTATATGCATGTTTTATTAATAAATTATTCTTAAAATGTTTTTATGTATATCCTTGGTATATTCTTAGTTATTTTGTAATTTAATTGGATTTATTTGATGTATATATACTCGAAATATACCTGGTTTACTTTTGGTATATTTTTAGTATATATATGGTTTATGTTGCTATTTTATTCAATTCATGCATCATTTACTTTTATGAATGTATGCTTTATATTTTAATGAAGGATATCGATAGAATGTGCTACCTAGTGGGCAGCACTAGGACCGAGTACGTACCGGTACGCTTATAGCATTTAGGCTATATTACTAACCAATCGTGGATATTGATTGGAATTGATTTATCTGATGTGTGATGTGATTTGGGAGTGTGATTGCTCGAGCTCGGTTGACCAAGTGTCTCGGGGCCAATCACACTGACAGTCAGACTGCTGGAGCTCGGTTGACGTAGTGTCTCGGGGCCAGTCTACTGTCTAAATGGAATAAGTGAATATTTTGGAATAAGTGAGCCTATGTGGCTAGAGTGTTATCTAACATTGTTTTGAGGTTGCAATTTTCTAGGGTTCTATTTGATCCTTCATGAACTATGATTTTCAATAAAAATATATAAAATGATTTTATTGCATTTGTGTGTATTTGCTTGTATATATGCTTATTATATATATACTGTTGACTGTGTGCATCGGCATTTAGTATGCATGTATATATATTATAGTAATTCACTCAGTGAGGTCTGACTCCCCTCTGTTGACCATTTTTCAGGAGAGTCTTTGTCTTCAAACCTCAATAGCAGGCCTGTACGCCGGATTTCTTCCGCCCCGACTTCTTTATGTAAACTACTTATTTGAGTCTTAAGTTTTATTTTTATAATCTAGACACTGCAGTAGTTGTATAAAGTCGTGAGATTTGTACTTTAAATATTTGAACTGAAACTTGTATTAACAAATTTATTTATATATATGAGATATGGATTTGATTTAAATCCCATGGTGGAATGTTATTTTTGATATTTATGATCTTATTTTCGCTGCATTAAATACTGTTATTATTATTATTGTATGTTTTATTTTATTTTTAGGCTTGCTACGGGTTCCGGATTCGAAAGAATTCCCGTTCCCTAGCACTGGTCATGGCCCCTGTTTTGGGTCGTGACAATATAATAAATAAACTACATTATTCATGCATTCTATGATATCTAACCCTAATTGAATTATATGCAACTTAAATTTACTACAACCACCATTAATTTTATTAAAGCTTTACCATATAAACCTAATTTACTAATCAATTAATAAAAAAAAAACACACAACTACACACACAAGATTCCACTATTCCCACTATTAGGGCTATTGTAATGATCTACTAAAAATAAAATAATTATTGCAACCCAAAAAAACTAAATGAATAAAAATACAAAATAAAAAACCCAAAAAGATAATAACAAATAAAAAAATAAAAAAACCTAGAAACTATATTGAACTACAAAATTCAATCCATGCCATTCCATGGATCTTCATGAATTTTGTTCTCTATAGTGAATTCATCATGTAACTCCCACCATAATCACAAAAAAAAACACAAAAAAAAAACAATGATTAGTGATTAAACAAAATAAAAATAAAAATAAATGAAAATAAAATAATCAAATAATAAACAGAAGAGGATAGAAGAAGAGATGATTGGATGAATGCAATATTGATTTGCTACTCAGAGTGGTATATATCACCGTTGTTTTTTTTAAATAGATCTTCAATTCTTGATTTTCTCTTCCTAAAAGTCTACTACTTCTTCTTAAAAGAACAATACCTTTAAAGAAAATTTTTTAGTTAAGAACTGTGCAAAAAGAAAAGAAGAAGAAAAGTCCCCTTTCCAGTAGAGTTGAGTTGGGTTTATGTAGAAAATTCTAGCTAAAGTCACGTATCTTACTGTGACTTCTCTCATTCACAATGATAAAGTTTTGGTTTTATAAGGACTTTTAATTTTCTAAAAAAAATTCAAATAAGTCTTAGAAATGGGATTTATCATATTATTTGACCAATTGTAATTTAAAAAAAAAATATTTACTGAAAAATAAAAAAATACAGATGGAACACAATTGGGATAGTATAATTCTGATCGGAATTATATAATTCTGATCGGGATTATATAATTCTGATCAAAATTATGCAATTATGATTAGAATTACATAATTCTGATTGGTTTTATGTAATTTTAATCTTTTTTACCTTTAATTACAAAAAGACCCTTAAAATAATTTAAATTTTTAAATTAGGTTTTTAAAAAAAAACATTACAATTAATTCCTTAAAAAAACCAATTAAGTTCTTTTAAAAACGCATTTAGGTTTTTGAAGTTTCAAACTTCAAGTGTTGAAGATCTATCTATAATATTTTCATCATTGTAGTCCTCAGTCGCATCCGCACTCAACTATCCTGAAATTGCATGCTTACAAGTTGTAAGGATGTGAAAGAAGATGTCATTGTGGTGCTCAAGAGGTGCTATGGACATTATGGACTAACTGTAACCCTGGTCGAAGATTTTTTGGATACCCAAATTACAGTGTAAGTTAATTGAATTTTGCATTTTGAGCTGAATTAAATGTGGGTCTTTATCTTGTAATTGATATAGGTAATTGGTTGGTTAATTATAGCCACCGAAAGAAAGAGATCCAAAAAAATGGTTGTGATAATTTTACATGGCATGATGGAGACATGTGCATAAGGGCGAAGGAGGTGATAAATTCATTGAAAAATGAAAGAAAGAGATTGAAGGAGGAAAATAAATAATTGTTGAGAAGATGTGAGGTTGATGCAATTGGGATGAGTTCAGAACAAATTGATGGCATTGTTGCAGATGTTCAAATGTTAAAGTTGAGTAGGAATGAGATGCAAAAAAAGGTATAAGTTGAAAGTTGAAATTTTAAAAATTAGACTAAGAGCAACATATATTGCTATTTTAGCATCTTGGATTGTGTTCTATTTTTTTTTATTAGGTTTAGATAATTTGGCAAATGATACAATATGTTAAATGTTGGATGTTATTTTCATTATTAATGGAAAGTTGTTAATATTAAGTGGAAATCTCTGATTATGACTCCATTTTTTTTATTTATGAAAAAATGTATGCATGTAGTTAGTTTGATTTCTACAAAAACTGATCCTGATTTTGCATACTATAACAAAGCACGAAATTATGGAAATAATCCAACACATAAATTCAATATAAAATATTCAAAAAACTTGAACCATAAATTGCATTAAGCGTTATAATACCACTGCTTTAACAATCCACTTGTCTTATTAACCATATAACCTATATAACTTTATCAGAGTCTTAAACCTCAACAGAGGCTGAGTTGCTCACTTAGGCAACACAAAATATACATAAACCTAATTAGAGTCTTAGTTGCTCATGTAGGCATCAATTAACATACACCAAATGAATCACATGTCTTGAAGCCAAAAAAGACAAATAAAAAGTACTATAATTTTAAGCATGAAGTTCTTGAGGAACTTGATTCATATAAAAAACCATCGAGTTCCTTTAAGAATAAAATCTTCTAAAAACAAATCTCCATTTTATTTAGCATCTCATTTAGTTGCTATTGATTTGGAACCCCTTTGTAGCTATCCAATTTGTTTATCCCTTTGTTCCTCTAATTGCCTGGTGGTTAAGCATTTAGAACCACCCCATTGCAAGCCTGGTGGCTTAAATGGTAGATTTTTGGGCTGTCTCACTTCTTCACCATCACCCTAAAAAGTAATTTTCCTTACTAGCTAATTGTGTGCAGAAAAAGCCCTTCGCCTTGCTTGTCTCAACTCTTGTTCATTTGGAACTTGAAAATAGATTTTTGGATCTTGGTATAAATTCACTACACTTCCAACAGTAACCTCTGGTGTAGTTAAAATTATTCTTTCTATCTACAGACTAGGCTGACACAATTTAAAATAACACACACATGAGGCAAGGTTTATTACCATTAACAAAAATTGATTATTGCTAAAAAAAAAGAATTAACAAGCTCACATCATATGTTAAACTGCTAGTTGATTCATTAAAAAACCATTTATAGCCACATTCTTGCCTCTTTATGGCCCTTATGTCATTCACTTTTTCTTTGCTTGCAGATTGAACCTTTTTTTTTTCCTTTACTTCTACTATCACTTGCAACTAAAACTTGGCCTTTGCCTTTTAATTGATCAACATCTGTAGCTTAGACATTTCTTGTTGCTTGCTACATAGTTAAATCAGATTTCAAGTACTGACACTAAAGAAAAAATCTGAATTTTAAAATAAGGAGATACATACCTATACATAACTTTTTTTATTGTGCCCTTCTTGCTTATAGTTGGTACATGTTATCCTATTACATGTTTTAGAAAATTTCCCATAATTTTCCTTTTTGGTGGGCTCATTTTGGCTTTGAATCCTTTTTACCTTCAATCTTCTAGGCATATTATTTGCAGGTCGAAGCTCTATTGGCTGAAAGTTATTGCATTTCATGAATCTTTTTCCCGGTATTAGTTACATTAGATGCTGGTATGCTACAACATACCTTGACTAATCGTACCACTTGGCTATCTCAGATATAGGATCAATTTTGGCATATGTCATTGCATATATTGAATAATAGCATGGGATACCTATAATATCCCATGCCTTGCAGGTACACAACTTCTTTTGAAGGAAAATTGTATGCCTTTCCAGACCATCACTAACCTCAAAACCCTCATCCCCATTAAATATAACTTCACATCCACAAGAATTTTCCCTATTCTCTTGGAATCTAGCCATATAATTAAGACTCCAATCACATAGCTACTTTTTAACCTCAAGCTTGTGTGAAGCTATTTTCTCCATAGCAGCTTTCCTTATGTCATCTAACATGCTCACTATTGGTTTGAACCTTGCATTTAGGACACTTGAATTAAAGGACTCACACATATTTTTATCCACCATTTTAGAACAATATCTACTACTAAAAAAGGCTATACACCAATTAGCAGGATTAAATTCAATAAATCTTCAACTGCCTTCTTGTTCAACTAACCTAAGTTCTTTAAATTATCTTCAAATTCCTTTGTATATATGCTCCATGCACAAATAATTTTTCTTTTCATCTCTCCCTTAGTCCATTTCTTAGACCCGTTTGCATTTATATACTGGGCACACCATCGATGCTCAACTTCGGGAAGCACTTCAGAAATAGCTTACAACAAACCCTACACAATCTTACATCTATTAGCAAATGAAAAATTAAATTTAACCAAATAGCTCTAATTTTAAGAAAATAAATAACCTTTTGCATGTCTGAAATGATTTTTAACGATTTGCCTTCATCTTTTATTTCAAGCTCTTTAACAAGCCATTGCATGAACCGCTTCTAATTTACTTTATTTTGCTTGTCTGTTAAAGCCTAAGCTATAGGAAAAATCTAATTATTACCATCCTTACCTATATCCACTAAAACCTATCCCTTAAAAAAACTTCCATCTACACTAATTATAGGTCGACACCCTGCCCTCCACCCCTTTTTCAAGGCATAAAAACATATGAACATTCGTCTAAACACTTGTTTGCCTTATTTCAACTTTTCTTTGCATAAATCAATCTCACAAGAGCTACCAGGATTAGTTCTTTTTACTTGATTAGCATAAGCTTCAAGTTAACTAAATTCAGTTATATAACTACCTTTTAACTCATTTATCACTAATCTCTTTGATCTCTTTGCCCTCTTGCATTTAGTTAAAGAAACCTTTAGCCTTATTTTTTTCCTTTTCTTTTTTAACCATGTCTTTAACCTTGGTTTTAGGATTCTTATAAATTTGATCCTTAAAGTGACTTGCTAAAAAAGCAACACTTGCCTTTGAGTTTTTGAAAACTCGATAACACTTATGCTCCAGTTAAAGGGTTTTAACACTCATTCCCCCATTCTTTCCATCTTGAGAAATATGTATAAAAAAGGAAAACCTAGTAGTAAATAGAATTGAAGCTATTAGTAATTATGAAAAACTAAATAAAATTTAAAAAAATTAATTATAAAATTAGATATAACCTGGTATTTGCAACATGCTCTAATCCTTATACACTCATTTGGTTTAAGTCTTAGATCGAATCCTTTTGCCATACTATACTTAGCAATAGCTTCTCTAACCTTATTAGCATTACTGAAAGTTATGCCAAGTAAGAAATGAGGATTTTCATCATCTATGTTATACCTAACCTTCTTTTTACTTTGCATCACAACTTCTAGCTCATCATCATCTAAATGATATAGCTCATAATTATCTTCTTCATTTTCACTTTCACCCTCTTCATAATCTTCATTATTAAAATCATCTTCATCCTCATCACTATCTTCACTTGCTTCCTCATCACCCACTTCCTCATTTGTAGCCCCTTCAACATATGCCTTCACTTCAATATCCGAAGCCCCTTGAAAATTTGCATCCCCTTTAACTACTGAAGGCATATTTTGATGATCAGTTTCAGGTTGCAATTTAGCAGTAGCCTCATTATTAGTTGAACCATCCAATTGCACCTCAACTTGCACAATTACCTCAATAAAAACTTCACTCATGTAAGGCTCATGTTGATCATTAAATATGGATTTATACCAGCCACTTAAATTTGAGTTAGCAGATTTATTACCAACACAGTCTGCATCTTGAGCTGAAGCTTGCACATAACTATATTGAGTGTCAGGTTCACTTTTAATATATCCATAATTATACACCTTATTCTCATTCCTTTTTTCCCATCCATTTTTATCACAATTACCAGGTCAATCAATATAACATTTAGACTAAATAATAGGACATCAACATCATGTTGGCAATAAATATGAACCTCTCGCATCCCAGGATTTAATCAACTGTATTCAACCATTTTCCTAATATTATCATCATCTACTAATAGATACAACTCATCATGTAATGCCTTTCTAGGTATTAGTGTATATAACTTGCTAACATTTGGATAGCCTAGATCAATATGAAACATCTACAACATGTGAGGCAAACTTAAGAAGTATATGTCAAAATTACACAATTTTTCAGCTTCTCCATTAACATACACTAACTCAGGCCTAAACTCCCATTTACCCCTATGATGAAATATCAAATCCACAGTCTCCATACTACATGCAAATCGTATTTCAATACCCAAATATTAAAAATTATCTTGATTAAAGAAACTACCAATTTAATATAGTTTCATAAAAAGCACATTTTTTAAAAGATATGCATATACAACAACAACCAATGTACTACTGCAAAAAAAATTAAAATATCCCCAAATGTTATTACTCCTAATAAACCCTAATATTCAATTAACATACTAATCCCTTCAATTAAGGCACTAATCTTTTATTAAACTAAAAAATCCATTGCATTAACATCAATGACGAAGCATTTTTCAGATAAAAATAACATAAACATACCTTTTTAAATGTACCTTCAAACAACAGAGTACAATAACAGAGAACAATAGCGTTATAATGACCCGACATTTTAAATAATATAAATTTATTTTGAGATATGTAGTGTTAGTAATATTTTAAATTTTATTTATATATTATCATTATTTGTAAATATTATTTATTATTTTATTCCAAATATTTTATTATGTGTAAAGAAATTTATTTTAGAAGTTTCATTATTTACAAATATTAAAGTCATTATCATTACTATTATTTTTAATAGTATTATTATTATTTTTTTTATTGTTATTGTTATTTATTATTAGGGTTATTATTTTATAATTATTATGCATGTGGATAATGTGCATGTGTGTGTATTGTGCATGTGTTGCATATATATGTGTGTGTGACAAATGGTTAGGTTGTTTTATATATATTGAATTGGTCAAATGGGTCAACCTCTCCCCCACCCATTCTTTTTCTTTTTCTTCCTCTTCTTTTTTTTTTCTTTTTTTCTCTCCACACCATTTTGCTTTTGCGTAGACCACCATCACCCACGCTGGACCACCGTGCACCATCATCATCTCCCCTCTTCCTATCCTTCCCTTTGCTGCTGTCAAAGCACCTCTAGCATGCCGGAATCCGTTGAAGCCGAGGGGTGGCTACTATAGCTCCGCTGGATTTTTCATAAATTTAGCTTAAGTTTTTGGGCTCAATAGGCTCCTCTCGATGTGTACTTCTCGATTCTCAAGTAGGTTTAAGCTTATGATGTCCGGATTGTGAGTTTTCTTTAAGTTTAGTTTATGTGTATTTAGGGTTTTGATTTTTTTGAGATGGATATTGTGTCATTCATGAATTTTTGCTTTGATAATGTGATTATGGGTAGCTTAATCTACTTAAATATTTTTTTTAATATTTTTTTGAATTAATTTGAATTATGGGTATTTTTGAATATTTTAATATTAAAAAATTAAATTTTTGTTAATTATGTTAATTAATTATTTTGGATGGAAATTTGCTTAAATTAATGTTATTAATTTAAGTTAGTAATTTTAGTATTGATAAAATAATTTTTGGTAATTTTATATAATTTTTTAATAATTTTTAATATTATGTGAATATTGGATTTATAGGTTAATTGTGTTCTTTTTTTTGAAAATATAGTTAAATAATATGTTTTAAATAATTTTGGGATAATAAATGGTATTAAAATAATTTTTACAAATTATTTACTATTTTTAACGAATTAATACTAATTTTCAAAAATTATATTTAAATAATAAATTATTTACTATTTTAGTGATTAAATGGTTTTTTTAACTATTTTTATTATATATTTAAACTATTTGAGTAATTAAATATGAATTTGACTATTCCATTTTGAATATTTGAAAAATTGGGATTTTATTAATATTATATAAATTATTTGAGATTTTTATTTAATTAATATGAAAATCATTATAATTAATGTTTTTTGATGTTTAAATATATTATTGTGGTTATTTATTGGTGATTAAAGATTTTTAATGATTTTATTATATTATTATATAATATTTATTTCTTATTGTGTATTATGAATCTCGGTTGGGAATTTGAATAATCTGGGGTCCCAACTCGAGGTGTTGAGCTAATGTGATTTAGAAGTGTGTTTTCTTGTAGGATCAGCTCTACTTTTTAGTAGAGAGATGTCCATTTTCCAGAGAAGGTTCTGTTGATTTTTCAGTAGAATTCTCATAAAATGTGATGTCAGGTCAATCCTGAGTTTCTGTGTTTTGATTGAGTTTTGAATTCTTAGATCGAGTCTTCCTTTAGAATTCTTAGAAGTATAAGTTAGAATTAAATATGATATTTTTAGTGTCACGACCCAAAACAAGGGCCATGACCGGCGCTAGGGAACGGGAATTCTTTCGAATCCGGAACCCGTAGCAAGCCTAAAAATAAAATAAAACATGCAATAATAGTAGCAATATATAATGCAGCGAAAATGAAAATCATAAATATCACAATATTAATTTCACCAACTGGATTTAAGTCAAATCTCATCTCATATATATAAATCTTTGAATACAAATCCAGTTTCAAATATAATACAGTATCTCACATAAATAAAATACATAAAATCCCACAATTAATTTACAACTACTGCAGTGTCTAGATTATAAAAATAAGATTCAAGTAAGCAGTTTATACAAGGAAGTCGGGGCGGAAGAAATCCGGCGTACAGGCCTGCTACTGAGGTCTGAAGATGTTGACTCTCCTGAAAAAAATAGTCAACGGAGGGGAGTCAGACCTCACTGAGTGAATTACTATAATATATATACATACACACTAAATGAAAATGCATACAATCAACAATATATATATAATATGTATATATACAGGCAAATACACACAGATGCAATAAAATCATTTTATATATTTTTTTCATTTAAAATCACAGTTTATGAAGGATCACATAGAACCCTAGAATATCGCAACCTCAAAAACAGTGTTAGACAACACTCTAGCCATACAGGCTCACTTATTCCAAAATATATCCACTTAATCCATTTGGACAGTAGACTGGCCCCGAGACACTAAGTCAACCGAGCTCCAGCAGTCTGACTGCCAGTGTGATTGGCCCCGAGACACTTGGTCAACCGAGCTCCAGCAATCACACCTCCAAACCATATCTCACATATCAAATAATCACATTCAATCAATATCCACAAATAAGTTAGTAATATAGCCTAAATACTTTAGGCGTACCGGTACGTACTCGGTCCTAGTGCTGCCCACTAGGTAGCACGTTCTATTGATATCCTTCATTAATAATATAAATCATTCATTCACAAATAAATGATGCATGAATTTAAATAAAATAGCAACATAAACCATATATATACTGGAAATATACCAAAAGTAAACCAGGTATATTTCGAGTATATATACGTCAAATAATTCCAATCAAATTATAAATTAAGCTAGAAATATATTTAAAAACATTTTAAATATAATTTATTTACAAAACATGCATATAATTTAATATATACCAAAAATAAACCAAAAATATACTTAAATACAAATCACATTATTTATGCATTTTAATCAAAATAGAACATATATTTCTAAATCATGCATCCTAAAGCACATATATATAGTATAGTAACTCACCCTAGTGCGCTCCACGAGACGGGTCCGACGGGCCTGGTCCACTAGCCCTCAGTCTCGGTGCAACTAAACAAGCAATAAATAACCGACATCAGAATAAACCTAACAGAAATCCTAGAATTCGATCTAGAGTATTAAACATAGAATCGATATCAAGGTTCGACCGGATATCACGTTTTACGAGAATTCTACCGAAAATTCGGCAGAACCTCCCCTGTAAAATGGACATCTCTCTACTCAAAAGAGTAGAGCCGACCCTGTAAGGAAATACACTTCGAAAAACTACACAGAGCACAATCAAAATCCCACGGTCGGACTCCAAACTACAGTCCACCGACCGAGGTCCACAAACACAGAACAATTTCAAAATACCAAAAATATCCTTATAACATAGAAATTCATTTTATAGGTAGAAATTACATAATTAACCTTAAAACACAATAAAAACCGATAAAAACTCATTTTATTAGAAAAACCGTATATTATACATATATTTGAAAATAATTCACGAAAAATAGTTTTAATTAGTTAAAAATACTAAATAATTTGTAGAAATAATTTTTATACCTTAAATAACTATTAAAACCAATTAAATTACATTTTTAGCCAATTTTGTGTAAAATTACCAAAATACCCCTATATATATAAATATACTAAAATTACTTCAAAAATTCACCAAAAATTATACAATTATTCAAAATGAATTTTCTCAAAATATTTATCAATAATATTAATAATTAAACTCAATTATCCAATTAAATTCAATTAAAAACACAATTAACCCTAATTTCCCAAAATTACATAAACTTCAATAATTCAAAATAAATACTTAGAAATTCATAAAAATTCAAAATAAATTCCTATAATTAATTTCAACACCTAATTTAACCATAAAACACAATTTCATAATTTAAATAATTAATTTCCGAAAATTAGAAAATAATATTAAAATATTCAAAAATACCCAAAAATCCAAAAAATCTCCAAAAATTCCACAAAAATTTGTAAATGTAGATTAAGCTACTAGTATCAACATTTGAGAAGGTATTTTTCATGAATCAATCAATTCGAAGCTCAAAAAAAACAAAAACCTTAATATGTCCGAATTGGAAAAATTCAAAACTAAGCAAATCTAGACCATTTTAGCTCAAACCAAAGCTAGAATCACACTCATCGGAGCTCAAGGAGAAGAAAGAGATCGGCGGTGTCGAAAATTGTGGCCGGAAGAGGAAGAAATTACGAGGAGAAGGATTTCGGCCAAAAATGGCAGAAACCGAGCAAGCCACTGCCGGAGAAGACGGCTGGGATGGCGAGGCAGCGGAGGAGAACGGCGACACGCAGGGGAAGGCAATCTGATGGCCGGTGATCAGGGTAGCAGCGGGGGAGAGGGAAATGGAGGAGAGTCGGGTGTGCGGGGAAGAAGAAGAAAAAGAAAAAGAAAAAAAGAAAAGAAAAAGAAAAAAAATAAAAAAAAATAAAAAAAATAATTTTAATAAAATATTTAAAAAAAATCACACCCACACATATAATTTAATATTTTAATAATTTAATAATAAATAAAAATAATTAAATAACAATACATTAATAAACAAATAATAAAATATTAGGGTAATATATATTAAACCCTAATTAAATAAATATTGCACACATAGGCTTTATTTAGTATTTTAAAAATACGTATGAGTTCATGCAAGTCCGAAAATATATTTAAAATAATTAATAGTAAATTATTTACGTGAAAATTTCCCTGAAAATGCAAGTCCCGGGAAAATTTTACGTAAAACACTGTAAATAATACGCAATAATTAAAATAGGTTTTAAATACATATCAACTCATGAAAATATCATAATATATACGAAAATTATTAACACTGCATATCCTGGTACAGTGTAAAAATATTTAAAAACACGGGATATTACATTTAGTATTATTTATTTTTCTAGCTACGCCGAGACCGAGGCCTATCGGACCAAGCTCATCGAGTTAGTCTCAAGGAGCGCACACTTGTGAGTTATTATTTTATATATGCATTGCATATAGGATGCATGATTATGAGCATTCGTATTTTTAATATGTATTTAAACATAAATTATTTCATTAAATGATTTAGTATATGTTTGGTATACTTTCAGTATATTTTTTGTATATTTATGGTTAATTTTGCTATATATGTAGCATATCTATTTAGAATATTTTTAGTATATATTTGATATATTTATGGTATATTTTTCTTCATTGGATGCCATTTTATTTTAATTGTGTATTTTATTATTTTCCATAAATATACGATTTATACGAAGGATATCAATAGAACGTGTTACCTAGTGGGCTGCACTAGGACTGTAAACGTACCAGTTCATTAGACTTTAGAGTCGATATTGTGAGAATCATTTGAGATGAAATTGATTATTGTGAATATTGTAAATTCAGTGAGTGAGTAGAGTGGTTGTTGGAGCTCGGTTGACCTAGTATCTTGGGGCCAATCACACTGACAGTGAGACTACAAGAGCTCAGTTGACCTAGTGTCTTGGGGCCAATCACACTGACAGTGAGACTGCAAGAGCTCAGTTGACTTAGTGTCTCGAGGCCAGTCTATTGTCTAAACTGGAATAAGGGAATTATTTTGGAATTAAGTAATCCTATATGGCTAGTGAGATATTTTGTTTGAGGTTGCGAATACTTTTAGGGTTCTATTTGATCCTTCATTTAAATAAATATTTTATGCACTTATTATATATAAAAGTGGATTTTAGCAGTTGTGTGAAGTGCTTATATATGTATATATATACACTAATGATTGATTGCATATGACATTAGGAGGTGCATGTATATATATTATAGTAATTCACTCAGTGGGGTCTGATCCCCCTCAATATTTTTTTTTTCAGGAGATTCTTCTTCTTCAAACCTCAATAGTATACCTCTTTGCTGGTCTTCTTCACCTCCGACTAGATTATGTAAACTTTATATTTGACTCTTGTTGTATTCTAGAAAACTGCAATAGTAGTGTTATTATGTTAGTAATGTGTTGTATCAGTTTGAGATTTCTATTTTTAAAATATTGTATGAGATATTTTATTATGATATGACTTTTAAGTATTTATTTTTATATTGATTTAAAATTTTAATTTTGGTGTATTTTTAATTATTTATTGCATGTGTTTTTTATTTTTAAGGCTTGCTACGGGTTCTACATTCGAAAGAATTCATATTCCCTAGCGCCGGTCATGACTCCTGCTTTGGGTCGTGACAAGCATACAATTACTTCAACCTTCAGATGCCAATGTCTTTTTCCCACATTAATGGCATTTGCACTATAGAAAAAGTTATCTTCTAGGGTTTATGCTATGTAAACAATCATCACAGACATGAAAATTGTCTTTAAGTGGTAAGCTTTCAAATGTTAAAAAATTTTTCTCTTTCCTAAATTAATGCCATGTCTGAAGTAAATAGGGAATGATTTTAGCTTTAAGGCAGTAAAATACCCACTTTTTTTGTAGGGTTTTTATTAGTCTTGATGCAATATAACTGAGTTGGACAATCAACAATGATCTTTGGTGGGTCCCACATGCCATGTAATAAACTTTTAACGGTAGTTGAGGCCACATTACTTTTTTTTTTAATGGTGAAGTTGACAAAGGGTCCAGGGCCAAATTTGATAGATTAAGGTTCATTTGGGAACAAAAAAAATATATAAAGGGCCAATGTGAGATTTGACCCAACATTTAGGTTTTTTTTTTAATTTGATGCCTTATGCTTTTTTTTTTTTTGCTGGAGCTAAAATGCCAAAAGCATTAGTTTTTACTTGAAAGTTGGCAGTTCTTTTGACATTCCAGTTTTTTTTCAAAAAAACAAATTGGTTCAAGTAATTAAAGACAATAACTAAATTAAATCTTTAGCATGAATAGACAGCTCCTAAACAAACACCATAAACAACACGCATGTTTCAACTAATTTAAAAAAAAAATTAAAATAACCCATAAAATGCACTCACATCAAATCAAATAAAAAAACCATTTCACAACAAACAAAAATAAAGTCAACGATCAAAATCACATACAAAAAGGGATGACATTTGCTAATAAACCAGGATGCAATCACAATAAACAAGTGTTGATAAATAATGTTTTATTTCATTAATGAATTTGTAGTTATTAGTCAAGCCTCATATTTCTCTTGAATAATGCTAGGTTAACAACTTCTTTCCGTTAGTGTAGATGTGCCCTAGTGCCATTCTTATAATAAATAATGACATTGTAAAGTATCCCTATGGAAATAAAATATTTATTTAAATAAAGAGTTTGTTTATTTGAATATTTACCCTTTAGAAATATATTAAATAAATTTATTATTAAGAGTTGATAATATATGTTACAAATTTATTTAGTACATATGCTATAAATTGTTCATAGTCAAATAATTAATATTTAGGTAATATTAATTAGATTATCACCTTTGTCTATTTTCCTTAATAGTATGTGATGCTACTAATAAGAGGTAGTGATTCTCATGCTACTTGCTATGAGATATCAAAATAGACATGTGGATACTCATGTGATGGGTGGATCGAATAGTGACATTAGATTTGTGATTGCGAGGATACTCACTTATAATCAACAATCACAATCTAAGTCATAATGGTGCATATAGTCCTTTGGCCTGAGGTAACATGGTCATCCACATTTAAGTGGTTAGAGTTTGTTACCGGTTACATACTTGTGTTATTCACATATGGGTATATGGCATGTGGTGGCTCTGGTTAGTTGAATGTAGGGATGAGTGTTTTACCAAAACGAGATTCATTGCCTAGATTGAACCGGGATAGATCTTATGCTATCTAAGTTTATTCTTGATGAATAAGTTCCTGGCCAAGACAAACATAACACAATCTGAAAGATTTTTAATGCTAAAAAGTGTTTCTAGTATTAGTTATGTTTTATCAAGAATCAATACTTGAGATGAGGTCATATGATAAAGCTATTAGAGTTTGATTAAATCTTGACTCTAGGCTATATCGAGATCTTTTAATGAAGGGATTTTAGTGTAAGGTAATTATAACCATAAGGTTTGTGTGAATCAATATATGTATTTATATCTAATTGGGTAGTTGTGATATCGATGTTATAGGTCACTCACAACTTATGAGAGCTAAATATGCATAATTAGGATTTTCACATTTAGACTTGAAAGAGTTTCAAATAATATCAAGTGTTGATATTATATTCTTATTGCCAATTAGACATGAACCTAGTAAGTCACACCTAAAAGAGTTTTTCCAAATCACCATTTATATTAATCTAATTATTGATTAAAGAGTTTAATCAATTAATTGAAATTAATGGAATTAGATTTGTGCTTTAAGCAATGATTCTAACATATCATGAAATCTAATTCTAGAAAGAGTTTAATTATTAATTTATATTTAATTAATATGAGATATTAATTAAAATATTAAATTGATAATAATATATGTTATTAATTATTGATTTGTATTTAATTAATATGAGATATTAATTAAAATATTAAATTAATAATAATATATGCTATTAATTATTAATTTATATTTAATTTATATGAGATATTAATTAAAATATTAAAATAATAATAATAATAATAATAATAATAATAATAATAATATATGTTATTAATTAAATTATTAAATTTAATATGAGATATTAAATTATTAATAATTTAATTAATAATTATGTGTAAATTGTTGATTTTGGGTAAGATAAGGATTAAGTTGTATTGATTAGTGTAGAGAATGAATGTGGACTTAATGCATGAGACGTGATTAAAACTCTACATCATTCTTTGGCCAGTAATGAGATACTTGCACAACTTGTTCACTATTATGCAAGGTGTTATGCTAATGATGTGCTATGAATGATATTGAATTAGTGCATATCTATCTTTACTTATTTTCTCTACACATGTCCTTATAAGAGTTCTAAGGCAATAAGATAAGAAGTGATTTTCATTAATGAGATTAATGTAAGAAGTTCTTATTTTAAAAAGTGTGTAGAGATTTTGGTAAGAAAATATACCAAAAGGAAAAGCAACATATACATAAAATAAACTCTAAGTTCTTACAAGTGAATTACGTTAGTGCAAGTTTACAAGGGTCACTTGGAGAAGGTACTTGCTACTACGCTTAATTAAGGCAAGAAGGTGGTTGGCAAAGCTTTGGTGTTTTAAGCTTTGGTGTTTTAAGCTAGAGGCCTAACACTTAGGAGGCTAAGCATTTGATTCAAGAGTTGAACTAAAGACATCTAAAGTTAAGGAATTTGTAAGTACTCTCAAACTTAGAATTCCTAGGTTGTTGTTTACATATTGTTTTTGATATTTAGCTATATGTTTAAATGAAAATTGGATCCTTAGGATTGGAATTCTTCATGTGATGAAGAATTATGTTGAGTAAAATTTTTTAAAATTTGCTCTACTTAGGTTTGTGCTCACCACACAAGTCTTGATACCTAAGTAGCATAACTGATTCATAACAGTGGTATCAGAGCTCCTTGTTGCACTTAACACATGCTAAATTAATAATAATATATGTTATTAATTAAATTATTAGATTTAATATGAGATATTAAATTATTAACAATTATATTAATATTAATAATGACATATGTTATTATTAATTTATAATTAATTAATAATTTCAAGTGTTGTGATTATAATTAATTGTTAATTACAAGAGTTATGACTACATATGCTTAAAATATGGTTTTCATAATATAGTACTATAGAAATAGTGATACTATTGCAACCATAGCATGGTAGCTGCTAAGCTACTACCTGGTACTATAGCATAATAAACAAAAAATATTTTGGCATGTTTAATTTTGCGTATTGATCATTATTTACAAGAAGTGATCATGGACTTAAATTACATCCTTATATTTTTAATAATTATTATTTTTATTATTTGATGTGTAATTAAATGTTAATTACATAAAATTATTAGGTTGCAATAGTAACCTTGGTATGCCAAGGATTAATTGTAAGTTACAAGAGTTGTGACAAGAAGCTTGAAGTGTTCAAGATGCAAATCCATATAGGTGGTGATAAAGAGTTTCATGCTTGAAGAATTATCATGGGCTAATTTATTTTGTAACTTATTTTAAGTGTTAAAATAAATTTAAGAAAAGTCCATAATCACTCCTTATTAGTGCATACATTTTTGCATGCTTTATATGCATGTGTTATATGTATATTATAACATGCTATATGCATATGTGATATGTATATATAAATAGATGCTATGTAATATATGTATATGATATATATTTTGGTTAATGTGCAAAGTGAGACCTTAGAATAAAGACCCAAAAATCTTCCAAAAATAAATTTAAGTCTCGACTCTCTATTAGAGCAATAACTTGCATGATTTTGGGTTTATGTGCATCGACTATAGACACATAAGGGTGGACATAAGGTCCAAGAGATTCATGTAGTGTTATTGTTAAGCATAAGATGTTATGGATGTATAAACACATTATATGCCAAGAATGGCAAATACGCATACTTGAGGTATATAGTGTTCAAGTTTATACATTTCATTGATCCAATGGTATGGAACTAACTAATGCTAAAGGTCAAGAACAACAATGTGTACTTGAGGCCTATAAAATTAGGAGCCAGATTGATGGAATATCACATGAGATTTGATGGACAAGAGTTGTCTACTTAATGAGAACTAATATTCCAAGAATGGCAATGGGTACTTAAGGGATATTAGTGACCCATTAAAGAACTCCATCACCCACTAGAAAATCCATCTAACAAGGGATTTTTATTTCCTACTTGGAAGTGTAGGATTCGCCAAGTTAATGGGAGGCCATTAAAATTAAAGACCATATATAATGGTAATATAACAATGTCATAGAACTAATTAATCTTATTACTTTTGTAGATGTATTAATAATATGAGATCATCAAACCCACTATCAATCATACTCAACCAACATAGGCTCATGAGCCCTAACTTTATTAATTGGCTAAGAAATTTAAAAGTTATTTTAGCTTCTAAAAAGATTCTATATGTATTAAATCAATCATCGTCTGGTCCTCTTCCCATAAATGCTTCCTAAGAGGAGCATGATACTCTAGATAAAATGGAAAGATGATGATTTGCAAGCATGATGCATAATGTCAGATTCTATAAGTACTAAAATCCATCAGCATGAGAAGTACGCAAATGCAAAAGAAATCCTACTTCACCTACAAGAGTTATTTGGTGAATAAAGTAGGACCACTAGATATAAGATATTGAAGTGATTTTTTTATGCTAAGATGAAGAAATGTAAACTCCATGATTAGATCAATGGAGGAACTAAAAAGTCAAGAATTTGCAATGGACTTCCATGTCTAAATAGAGTTGATCCTCCAATCCCTTCCCGAATCTTTTGGGTAAACAATTAAAAATTTCCATATGAGCAAAATAGAGTGCACTCTTACAGAGCTTTTAAACATGCTTTTAATAACTCAAAAGGCTATCCAAGGAAGTAAAGGGAAAGAGGTTGCTCTTATTGCATATTCTAGTAAGACTAAAAAGAAAGGCAATAAGAAAAAGAAAGGCATGACAAGTGTTTTCAAGCCTATGAGTGGCATAGCCAAGAATAAGGGCAAGGCACATGTGAGGGAAGACCTAGGTAAAGGAAAGTGTTTCCATGACCAAGGTGAAGGACATTAGAGAAGTAATTGTCCTAAGTTCCTTGAGTCTCTCAAAATAAAAGGAAAGGGCAAGCAAGGAGAAGGTAAGTCTTTCTCTAATTTATATGCTTCTAAATGTTTTAAGAGCTCATCAAATACATGGGTATTGGATACTGGTGCTAGTTCTCACATTTGTTTATCCATGCAGGATCTAGCAAATAAAAGGAGGTTGAGGCCTAATGAAGTAAACTTAAAGCTTGGCAATGGAGCAAGTGTTGTAGCCAAGGCTATAAGATCTACTCCTATTGATCTTTATGATCATATTTTGTTATTGGATGATGTATTATATATACCAAATGCTTATAAAAACATAGTCTCTATTTCTAGTTTCACTAGAAAAGGTTATGAGTTTCATTTTAAAAGAGATGTATGTAATATTTACTTTGGAAGTGAAATAATAAGCATAGGTTATTTAATACATGATTTATATTATATTGATAATATGTCCAATAACAATGAGCCTTAAATTTATGTGAGTAATAAAAATGCAATGCTAATTAAAAATGCCTTTAATTCCAAATATCTATGGCATTTTGCGGAGGATAGGATCATAAAGTTAGAAAGGATAGGAATCTTGAGCAATCTTGAATCTGCTTTCGATCTGACTTATGAGGCTTGTCTTCAAGGAAAAATGACTATATCACCAATTGTTGGACAAATGGTAAAAGCCAAGGCTATGTTGGAAATCATACATAATAATGTATATGAACCATTTTTTGAAATGGCTAGAGGTGGTTTCTACTACTTTATAACCTTTAAAGATGATCAATCAAGGTTTGGGCATTTTTTTCTTGTGAAGAACAAAAATAAATCCTTTGAAAAGTTCAAGGAATTTAAAGTCCAAAGTGGGAAAAGTATTAAAACTCTAAGATCAGTTCGAGGAGGTGAATACTTAAGTACCGAGTTTATTAAGTTCCTGATGGAACATAACATTGTATCATAACTCATACCTCCTGGAAGACCTCAATTAAATGGTGTGTCTGAGAGGCAGAATCATACTTTATTAGATATGGTAGGTTCTATGATGAGCTATACTGATATTCCTATTTCACTCTAGGGTTATACACTCCAAACTGCCTGTTGCATCCTTAATCGTGCTCCATCCAAATCTATTTCTATTATACCATATGAGATATGGCATAGTAGAGCACCAAGTCTTAAACATGTTAAGATTTAGGGATGTCTAGCTTTTTTCAAAAGGCTAAAATCGGACAAATTGGATTTGAAATCGATTAAAGGAAGCTTTATTATATATCTTAAACAAAGTTTAGGGTAATGCTTTTATTTTCCTACTGAACAAATTGTTATTATAAGCAGAGATGTTATTTTCCTTGAGAAAGAGTTTCTAAAGGAAGGAAGATAATGTTAAATGAGGAATCATCTACAAAAACCCAACTAACTGATTAAATGGAGAATGATCAACCCAAAGATCCTATTCCAATTGATAATGTCATCACACTAATTCTTAGCAGGTCTAGTAGGGTATCTCGTCCTCTGGAAAAATATGATATTCTTCTTAATATGTAAGAGTTGTATGTTTATAAAAATACCATTCATATTACTACATATGAAGAAGCTTTATATGATAAAGATTCTTCAAGATGGATTGAAGCTATAAAAACTAAAATGGATATCATGTATGCAAACTAAGTCTGGACACTTGTTGATCCCCCTGAGGATATTATACCCATTGGGTGCAAATGGATCTTTAAGAGAAAGATTGGTGCAAATGGAAAGGTAGAGACCTATAAAGCTAGGCTTATAGCAACAGGGTTTCGTCAAAGACAAGGGGTTGACTATAAGGAGACCTTCTCACTAGTAGCTATGCTTAAATCCATTCGAATTCTTTTAGCTATAACCGTACATTATGATTATGAGGTTTGGCAAATGGATGTCAAAACTGCCTTCCTTAATGGTTATATTGAGGAAGAAATTTTCATGGAGCAACCTAAAGGTTTTGAATTCGAAGATAGCTTAAAAGTGTGCAAGCTTAATAGAACTATCAATGGTTTGAAACAAGCTTCAAGGAGTTAGAAATATTGTTTTAATGAGGATGTCCGTTCTTATGGTTTCATAGAGAATGAAGATGAACCATGTGTTTACAAGAAGGTTAGTGGAAGCTAACTCACTTTTATGCTCTTGTATATGGATGGCATTTTATTAATTAGAAATAATGTTAGAATGACGACTTCTGTGAAAGTATGTCTATCTAAAACTTTTTCTATAAAGGACTTAGGGGAGCCAACCTGTATTCTCGGGATTCATGTCCATAGAGATAGATCGAAGAGAGTGATAGGTTTATCCCAAAGTCTTTACTTGGAAAAGGTGTTAAAGAGGTTCAACATACTTGATTCCAAGAGAGGATTATTACCATTTAGGCATGGTATCCATTTATTCAAGGTTATGTCACCTAAAACACCCAAGGAAATGGAGCAAATGGCTAAAGTTCCTTATACTTCAGCTATAGGAAGCTTGATGTATGCTATATTATGTACTAGGTATGATATTGCCTATACTGTTAGTATGACTAGCAAGTTTCAATCCAATCCTAGTTTAGAACAATGGATAGCAGTTAAGACAATTTTTAAGTACTTGAGAAGGACCAAAGATTTAGTCTTAACTTATGAAGGAGGTGATTTATAGATAAATGGCGTCATAGATTCTAATTTTCAATCAAATATAGATGATAGAAAATCTATCTTTGAGTTTTTTTTCATCTGTAATGGAGGTGCAGTGAGCTGGAAGAGTTCCGAGCAAAGTATCACTACTTATTCCACTATAAAAGCTGAGTATATAGTTGCATCGGATGCTACTAAAAAATCTATTTGGATTAAGAAGTTCATTACTGAACTAAGAGTTTGTAATATCCCGTGTTTTTAAATATTTTTACACTGTACCGGGATATACAATGTTAATAATTTTTGTATATATATTACGATATTTTTACGAGGTTGATAAGTATTTAAAACCTATTTTTATTATTGTGTATTGTTTACAGTATTTTACGTAAAATTTTCCCGGGACTTGCATTTTCGGGGAAATTTTCACGTAAATAATTTATTATTAATTATTGTAAATATATTTTCAGACTTGCATGAACTCATACGTATTTTTAAAGTACTAAATAAAGCCTATGTGTAATTATTTATTTAATTAAGGTTTAATATATATTACCCTAATATTTTATTATTTGTTTATTAATTTATTGTTATTTAATTATTTTTATTTATTATTATATTTTAAAATATTAAATTTTATGTGTGTGGTGTATATTTAATGTGTGTAATTTAATATTATTTTATTATATAGTATAAAGTATATATATATATACATATAATATATCAAAAAAATCAAGTTTTTGGAAAATTACCATTTTGCCCCCGACTTCTCTCTTCTCCCTCTCGATCGTTTCCTCGTCGTCCGACGCCTGTAACTGCCGATTTCTTGCTGTTGGTGTGCCGTACGGTGTGCCACCACCTTCTCCAACCTTCCTCGCCACCTGTAGCAGCGGACTCCGGCATCTGGAAGTCAGTTTTGGCCGAAGAAGCCGAACTTCTCTTCACCGTCGATCACGACAATTTCAGCCACCATTTTCGACACCGCCAGTCTCTCTCTTCTCCTTGACCTCCGGTGAGTGTGATTCTAGCTTTGGTTTGAGCTAAAATGGTCTAGATTTGCTTAGGTTTCGATTTTTCTAATTCGGCCATATTAGGGTTTTTGATTTTTTTGAGATTCGAATTGATTGATTCATGAAAACTCCCCTCACAAATGTTGATCCTAGTAGCTTAATCTACATGTATGAATTTTTGTGGAATTTTTGTAGATTTTTTGGATTTTTGGGTATTTTTGAATATTTTAATATTATTTTCTAATTTTCGGAAATTAATTATTTAAATTATGAAATTGTGTTTTATGGTTAAATTAGGTGTTGAAATGAATTATAGGAATTTATTTGGAATTTTTATGAATTTCTAAGTATTTATTTTGAATTATTGAAGTTTATGTAAATTTGGGAAATTAGGGTTAATTATGTTTTTAATTGAATTTAATTGGTTAATTGAGTTTAATTATTAATATTATTGATAAATATGTTGAGAAAATTAATTTTGGATAATTGTATAATTTTTGGTGAATTTTTGAAGTAATTATAGTATATTTATATATATAAGGGCATTTTGGTAATTTTACCCTAAATTGGCTAAAAATGTAATTTAATTGGTTTTAATAGTTATTTAAAGTATAAAAATGATTTCTACAAATTATTTGGTATTTTTAACTAATTAAAACTATTTTTCGTGAATTATTTTCAATTATATATATAATATACGGTTTTACTAATAAAATGAGTTTTTATTGGTTTTTACTGTGTTTTAAGGTTAATTATGTAATTTCTACTTATAAAATGTATTTCTATGTTATAAGGATATTTTTGGTATTTTCGGAATTATTCTGTGTTTGTGGACCCCGGTCGGTGGACTGTAGTTTGGAGTCCGACCGTGGGATTTTGATTGTGCTCTGTGTAGTTTTTTGAAGTGTATTTCCTTGCAAGGTCGGCTTTACTCTTTTGAGTAGAAAGATGTCCGTTTTACAGGGGAGGTTCTGCCGAATTTTTGGTAGAATTCTCGTAAAACGTGATATCCGGTTGAACCCTAATTCTGTTTCTGTGTTTAATACTCTAGATCGAATTCTAGGATTTTCTGTTAGGTTTATTCTAATGTCGGTTATTTATTGCTTGTTTAGTTGCACCAAGACCGAGGGCTAGTGGACCAAGCCCGTCGGACCCGTCTCGTGGAGCGCAATAGGGTGAGTTACTATACTATATATATATGCTTAGGATGCATGATTTAGAAATGCATGTTTTATGTTGATTAAATATGCATAAATAATTTGATTATTTCTTAAGTTTATATTTAGTTTATTTTGGTTTATTTTTGGTATATATTAAATTGTATACATGTTTTGTAAATAAATTATATTTAAAATGTTTTTAAATATGTTTCTAATTTAATTTATGATTTGATTCGATTTATTTGACGTATATATACTCGAAATATACCTGGTTTACTTTTGGTATATTTCTAGTATATATATGGTTTATGTTGATATTTTATTGAACTTCATGCATCATTTATTTTTGTGAATGAATGTTTTATGTTTATTAATGAAGGATATTAATAGAACGTGCTACCTAGTGGGCAGCACTAGGACCGAGTACGTACCGGTACGGCTATAGTATTTAGGCTATATTACTAACTTATTTGTGGATATTGATTGAATGTGATTATTGATATGTGTGAGATATGGTTTGGGTGTGATTGCTGGAGCACGGTTGATCAAGTGTCTCGGGGCCAATCACACTGGCAGTCAGACTGCTGGAGCTCGGTTGACTTAGTGTCTCGGGGCCAGTCTACTGTCTAAATGGATTAAGTGGATATATTTGGAATAAGTGAGCCTGTATGGCTAGAGTGTTGTCTAACACTATTTTCGAGATTGCGATATTCTAGGGTTCTATGTGATCCTTCATAAAAGATGATTTTCAATAAAATATATATATAAATGATTTTATTGCATCTGTGTGTATTTTCCTGTATATATACATATTATATATATATTGTTGATTGTATGTATTATCATTTAGTGTGTATGTATATATATTATAGTAATTCACTCAGTGAGGTCTGACTCCCCTCCGTTGACAATTTTTCAGGAGAGTCAACATCTTCATACCTCAGTAGCAGGTCGATACGCCGGATTTCTTTCACCCCGGCTTCTTTATGTAAACTGCTTACTTGAGTCTCATTTTTATAATCTAGACACTGCAGTAGTTGTAAATTAAAATGTGGGATTTTATGTATTTTATTTATGTGAGATATTGTATTATATTTGAAACTGGATTTGTATTCAAAGATTTATATATATGAGATGAGATTTGACTTAAATCCAGTTGGTGAAAAGAATAATATGATATTTATGATTTTTATTTCCGCTGCATTATATATGGTTATTATTATTACATGTTTTATTTTTGTTTTAGGCTTGCTACGAGTTCCGGATTCGAAAGAATTCCCGTTCCCTAACGCCGGTCATGGCCCCTGTTTTGGGTCGTGACAGAGTTGTTCCTTTTGTTAAGTCCCTAATTCTTCTTTATTGTAACAATAATAGAGCCATTGTGTCACGACCCAAAACAGGGACCATGACCGGCGCTAGGGAACGGGAATTCTTTCGAATCCGGAACCCGTAGCAAGCCTAAAAATAAAATAAAACATGCAATAATAATAATAACAATATCAAATGCAGCGGAAATGAAAATCATAAATATCATAATATTATTTTCACCAACTGTATTTAAATCAAATCTCAACTCATATATATATATATATCTTTTAATACAAATCCAGTTTCAAATATAATACAATATCTCACATAAATAAAATACATAAAATCCCACAAAATTAATTTACAACTACTACAGTATCTAGATTATAAAAATAAGACTCAAGTAAGCAGTTTACACAAAGAAGCCGGGGCGGAAGAAATCCGACGTACAGGCCTACTACTGAGGTCTGGAGATGTTGACTCTCTTGAAAAATTATCAACGGAGGGGAGTCAGACCTCACTGAGTGAATTACTATAATATATATACATACACACTAAATGACAATGCATATAATCAACAGTATATATATATATATACAGGCAAATACACACAAATGCAATAAAATCATTTTATATATTTATTTTATTTTTTTTAAATCACAGTTTATGAAGGATCACATAGAACCCTAGAATATCGCAACCTCGAAAACAGTGTTAGACAACACTCTAGCCATACAGGCTCACTTATTTCAAAATATATCCACTTAATCCATTTGGACAGTAGACTGGCCTCGAGACAATAAGTCAACTGAGCTCCAGCAGTCTGACTACCAGTGTGATTGGCCCCGAGACACATGGTCAACCGAGCTCCAGCAATCACACCTCCAAACCATATCTCACACATATCAATAATCACATTCAATCAATATCCACAAATGGTTAGTAATATAGCCTAAATACTATAGGCGTACCGGTACGTACTCGGTCCTAGTGCTGCCCACTAGGTAGCACGTTCTATCGATATCCTTCATTAATAAACATAAAACATTCATTCACAAAAATAAATGATGCATGAAGTTCAATAAAATGTCAACATAAACCATATATATACTAGAAATATACCAAAAGTAAACCAGGTATATTTCAAGTATATATATGTCAAATGAATTCAATCAATTTACAAATTAAACTAGAAATATATTTAAAAACATTTTAAATATGATTTATTAATAAAATATGCATATAATTTAATATATACCAAAAATAAATCAAAAATATACTAAATATAAACTTAAGAAATAATCAAAATATTTATGCATATTTAATCCAAATAAAATATATATTTCTAAATCATGCATCCTAAAGCATATATATATAGTATAGTAACTCACCCTAGTGCGCTCCACGAGACGGGTCTGACGGGCCTGGTCCACTAGCCCTCGGTCTCGGCGCAACTAAACAAGCAATAAATAATCGACATTAGAATAAACCTAACAGAAATCCTAGAACTCGATCTAGAATATTAAACATAGAATCGATATCAGGGTTCGACCGGATATCACGTTTTACGAGAATTCTACTGAAAATCCGACAGAACCTCCCCTGTAAAACGGACATCTCTCTACTCAAAAGAGTAAAGCCGACCCTGTAAGGAAATACACTTCAAAAAACTACACAGAGCACAATGAAAATCCCACGGTTGGACTCCAAACTACAGTCCACCGACCAGGGTCCACAATCACAGAATAATTTCAGAAATACCAAAAATACCCTTATAACATAGAAATACATTTTATAAGTAGAAATTACATAATTAACCTTTAAACGCATTAAAAACCAATAAAAACTCATTTTATTAGAAAAACCGTATATTATATATATAATTGAAAATAATTCACGAAAAATAGTTTTAATTAGTTAAAAATATCAAATAATTTGTAGAAATCATTTTCATACCTTGAATAACTATTAAAACCAATTAAATTACATTTTTAGCCAATTTAGGATAAAATTATCAAAATACCCCTATATATATAAATATACTATAATTGCTTCAAAAATTCACCAAAAATAGTATAATTATCCAAAATTAATTTTCTCAACATATTTATCAATAATATAAATAATTAAACTCAATTAACCAATTAAATTCAATTAAAAACACATTTAACCTAATTTCCCAAATTACATAAACTTCAATAATTCAAAATAAATACTTAGAAATTCATAAAAATTCCAAATAAATTCCTATAATTCATTTCAACACCTAAATTAACCAGAAAACCCAATTTAATAATTTAAATAATTAATTTCCGAAAATTAGAAAATAATATTAAATATTCAAAAATACCCAAAAATCCAAAAAATCTCTAAAATTCCACAAAAATTCATACATATAGATTAAGCTAAGGGGAACAACATTTGTGAAGGGAGTTTCCATGAATCAATCAATTCGAAGCTCAAAAAAATCAAAAACCCTAATATGGCCGAATTGAAAAATTCAAAACCTAAGCAAATCTAGACCATTTAAGCTCAAAACAAAGCTAGAATCACACTCACCAGAGCTCAAGGAGAAGAAAGAGACTGACAGTGTCGAAAACGATGGCCGAAATCGTCATCGACGGCGAGGAGAAGGATTTCGGCCAAAATGGAAGAAAAGGGGCTGCCGACGCCGGGGAAGGAGGCTGCTAGCGACGGGGGACGGTTGGGAACGGCGGTGGCAAGCCGGGAGGCACATCAAAGGCAAGGGAATGGGATGGCAGACGACGGTTGGTGGTGAGGGGTGGTCGGGCGCGGGAGAAGGAAGAAGAAAAAGAAAAAGAAAAAGAAAGAAAAGAAAAAGAAAAATAATAAAAAAATAATTTTAATAAAATATTTAAAAAAAATCACACCCACACATATAATTTAATATTTTAATAATAAATAAAAATAATTAAATAACAATAAATTAATAAATAAATAATAAAATATGAGGGTAATATATATTAAACCCTAATTAAATAAATATTTACACACATAGACTTTATTTAGTATTTTAAAAATACGTATGAGTTCATGCAAGTTCAAAAATATATTTAAAATAATTAATAATAAATTATTTACGTGAAAATTTCCCCGAAAATGTAATTCCCGGGAAAATTTTACATAAAGCACTGTAAATAATACACAATAATTAAAATAGGTTTTAAATACACATCAACTAGTAAAAATATCATAGTATATATACAAAAATTATTAACATTGCATATCCCGTAACAGTGTAAAAATATTTAAAAACACGGGATATTACACATTGCTTTGGCAAAGGAACCAAGGAGAAATCCAAACACATAGAAAGGCATTTTTATATTATTATAAAACTTATTGGAAAGGGCGATATGCTTATGCAAAAGGTAACTTCAACTGACAATGTAACTAATCCACTGACTAAGGCACTCACCCAACTATAATTAAACTGTCATGTTAAGAAGATGGGTTTTAGATATTGTAGTGAATGATGCTAGTGTAAGTGAGTGTAGATGTGCCCTAGTGCCATTCTTGTAATAAATAATGACATTGTAAATTATCCCTATGGTAATAAAATATTCATTTAAATAAAGAGTTGTTTATTTGAATATTTACCCTTTAGCAATATGTTAAATAAATTTATTATTAAGAGTTGATAATATTTATTCCAAATTTATTTAGTGCATATGCTATAAATTGTTCATAGTTAAATAAATAATATTTGGGTAATATTAATTAGATTATCTCCTCTATCTATTTTCCTTTATTAGTATATAATGCTAATAGTGGAAGTTAGTGAGTCTCATGCTACTTTCTATGAGATATCAAAATAGAAATGTGGATACTCATGTGATGGGTGGATCGAATAGTGATGTTAGATTTATGATTGTAAGGATACTCACTTATAATCAACAATCACAATCTAGGTCATAATGGTGCTTATAGTCCTTTGACCTGAGGTAAAATGGTCATCCATTTTTGAGTGGTTAGAGTTTTTTACCGCTTACATACTTGTGTTATTCACACATGGGTATATGGCGTGTGGTGGCTCTAGTCAGTTGAATGTAAAGATGAATGTTTTACTAAGATAGTATTCATTGCCTAGAGTGAATCAGGATAGATCCTATGCTATCTAAGTTTATTCTTGATGAATAAGTTCCTGGCCAGGACAAACATAACACAGTCTAAAAGATTTTCAGTACTATAAAGCATTTCTAGTATTAGTTATGTTTTATTAAGAATCAATACTTGAGATAAGGTCATATAATAAAGCTATTAGAGTTTAATTAAACCTTGACTCTAGGCTATATCGGGATCTTCTAATGAAGGGATTTTAGTGCACGGTAATTATGACCATAAGGGTCGTGTGAATAAATATATGTATTTATATTTAATTGGGTAGTTGTGATATCGATGCTAGGGGTCACTCACAACTTATGAGAACTAAATGTGCATAATTAGGATTTTCACTTTTAGACTTGAATGAGTTTCAAATAATATTAGGTATTGATATTATATTCTTATTGCCAATTAAACATGAACCTAATAATTCAAACCTAAAAGACTTTTGCCAAATCACCATTTATATTAATCTAATTATTTATTAAAGAGTTTATCTATCTTTATGTATTTTCTCTACATATGTCCTTATAAGAGTTCTAAGGCAATAAGATAAGAAGTGATTTGCATTAACGATATTAATGTAAGAAGTTCTTATTTTAAAAAGTGTGTAGAGATTTTAGTAAGAAAATATACCAAAAGGAAAAGCAACATATACATAAATAAACTTTAAGTTCTTGCAAGTGAATTAAGTTAGTGCAAGTTTACAAAGGTCACTTGGAGAGGGTACTTACTACTAAAGCTTAATTAAGGCAAGAAGGTGGTTGGCAAAGTTTTGGTGTTTCAAGCTAGAGGCCTAACACTTAGGAGGCTAAGGATTTGATTCAAGAGTTGATCCAAAGACATCTAAAGCTAAGGAATTTGTAAGTACTCTCAAACTTAGAATTCCTAGGTTGTTGTTTACATGTTGTTTTTAATATTTATCAATGTGTTTAAATGCAAAATGGATCCTTGGGATTGGAATTCTTCATGTGATAAAGAGTTATGTTGAGTAAAATTTTTTAAAATTTGCTCTACTTTGATTTGTGCTCACTACACAAGTCTTGATGCCTAAGTAGTATAACTGATTCCTAACTCTTTTATAGGTTGAGCTTAGAATATGTTCTTTAACACTCTCTAAAACTCTACTTCATCCAATTCATGGATTTTATTTAGCTATTGTCTTTAATCTTTAGCATAATTTCTTAATCATTTAACTTGCAATGAAAAAGTCTATTGCATGTAGTTCTTTATAAGTTTATCGTTTTGTTTCAAGTTGTCAATTTCATTTGTATACGTGCTTTTTAACTTGTGACTTACTGTTGAATTAAATGATTTTCATTTATGTTCAGAATTTTTAATTTAAATATGCGTACTTTTACTTTGATAATTTTGACTTTTATTTATTATTGTAAAATTATTTATCATGACCCAAACTGAAAGGTACATGACCAACACTAGGGAATGAGAATACATAAAGTAAATGAAACCTATAGTAAGCCTTAAAAAATTTTCATGAAATATACACAATATACTTAAGAATAAACTAAAAATAAACCAATAATAAATGCACAATATCAAATACATACAATAATATTCTTCAAATACAACAACATTTTAGTACAGGATACAAATAACACAAGTTTATAGATAACTACTACGATGTCTAGAATTTAATTATATAATACATATATTAGTCTAACATACATAATGCAGTCGGTGAAGAATGAACCCAGCGCAGACAGGGAATACTTAGGAGCTAATTGTGAGGTCCTAAAAAAAGTTGAGAGGAATTAGACCTCACTGAGTGAATTAATTCTATAAAATGCATGTTGGTTTATAAAAACATTTGTTAAAACCTCTTTTCAAAATAAATGTAAATAAAGTAATCATAATCCTTAAAATCATTTATTTTTCACAATAATATTTAAATAAAATCTATTTATAATTCGTAAATCAATTTAATATAAAATCCCTGTAAGAAAATATATGGAATAATAATATTTATGAAAAATCTAGTAGAACACCTAAACCTTTAATCTAATAGCCTTTAGGCTTTTTTTAGTCCAAGTGATTGCCGTCCCGAGAGCAAGCTCAACCAAGTTACTGCCACAGTCATTTCACTTATTCCATATTAATGTCCCGAGAGCAAGCTCAACCGAGTTACATCCCTTTTTCCAACCCAAGAGCACTAGCTCCACCGAGCTCTAACCATTTACACTTGCCCAAGAGCACATGCTCCACCGAGCCTATATCACATTACACATAAATCGAGATTTCACCCATGAGCACATGGTCCTAGTGACACCCACTAGGTAGCACGTTCTACCATTATCTCCAAATCAATTTAAATTATAAATACATAAAATAGATAAATCATTAAATGATGATTAATTAAATGATTAAATAATAATCAAATAAAACATCACCAAATAAATATCCTTTAAATATACTTTCAATTTCTACTCGCAAATATAGAAGAAATGATCATGCATATGACATTAATAATATATATTCATAAATTGGTCATGTAATCATTTCTTTATTATATTTAATTATTTGAAAATATAATAAAAACATGCACAACACACATTTCATAAAATTAACTCACACGTTAAGCGTGCCGAGCAACGCGTTCTCTGCTGCCCAAGTGCTACAGCTTGTATCCCAGAGTTCTCTAAAATAAGTAATATTTATTTAAAATATGCTTATAAAATAAAATAAATTTATGAAAATTCTCAAAAATTATGGAAACTATGGAATTGGCGAAACTGACTCACACACAATAGGCACCTTCTCAACTGCCCCCACATTCATCTTTGTATCTATGACCACAGCTAAATAGCCTTTACATCCCCTTTTAAGCATTTTCCTAGCTGTGATAGCAGAAATAAGATTCTAAGGCATCGAACACTTATCACCTCGAAACCAAAACTCCTCATCATTAGGGATTCTGAAAATAACCTCTTTCGCCTGACAATCTAGAGTCACATAATATTGGGCTAACCAATCCATCCCCAATATCACATTAAAATTGATCATGTCCAACTACACCAAATCTGCAAGCCACTTTCTACCCTCCACCGACACAAGACAAGATGGAAAGAAGATGTATGTCTCCAACTCATCAATAGGTAGAGTCACTATAGACAAAGGAAATAGCAATTTGGATGGTTGCCACTCCATCCTCAAAGCAAAGACAAGCGAAACAAAGAAATGTGATGCACCAAGATCAAATGAAACTCTAGCCTTAAAAGAACACAATAAGAGAATACCTACTACCACCGCATTGGATGCCTAAGCATCCTGAGGAATCAGAGTGAACACCCTGGCCTACCCACAGCTGGCCTATGGAGAAATAAAAGGTTGAGTGAATCCTCTACCAGTCGGTCTACCTTCTGAACCTCAACCCTGCTAGCCCATAAACTGAGTCAACCTCTATTAAGGGTACATAGGTACCTGGTAGGGCTGATGCACCTGCTGAAATGGCTAAGCAACTGACAAAAAGATCCATGGACATAAAAAGACTGATACCCAATGGTAGGACAAGCTCTGGCAAGAGGTCCAACTTGCCCACACTTGAAGCATGCTCTAGTCAGCAAATGACACAACCCTTGATGTATACGGCCACAAGTAGGACATGCACTGGGCCCCAAGCCTAAACTGCCATACCCAGAGCTTTGACTGCTACTACCACTACTAGCTCCAGGTTTAAACTTTATAGGTCTACTACTTCGCCTACTGTGTTTGCCATACCTATACACCCGGCTACCTCGATGGCCCTACTATGAAGTACCTGTAGTCTGCATACCGATACTACCCATATGAAACATTGGCTGCTGAACCCCTAGTTTTCTCATTACTCCACTGCTACTACTCGTATACGAGTCAGAGATAGTACCATGCACAATATAGCATCTCTCTAGCTGTCAAGCCTCCTCAATAACACTATCCAATCTCTGGTCCTTAGTCCAAATGCTGATGTGGGCTGCATCCAAACCAATCATAAATAACTTTACTGCTCTCCTGTCATCCTGCATCACATCCATATCATGATGACCCAACCTAAGGAACTTATAAGTATACTCTACAACTAACCGATCACCCTTACTTATATGTAGTAGCTGCCATATGTAATTATCCTTCATCGATGTTGGACAGAAGTACCTTAGAAATTGCTCCTTAAACTCTAACTAAGACATCATAGTCATACATGGCTGGATGGACTACATGAACTAGTCTTGAGCTAGGGCTTGAACAGATAGCTCTACCACCATAATCCTCTGATAGTCCGTGTAGCCTGCTTTAGTCCTAGCCTCAATAATATTAAGGAAATCCAATGCATCTCCCGTGCCATTAAATGAAACTCTCCCCACTCTAGAGTACAGTAATGCTGCATCTGTATTGGACATCCCCTAATTCCTCTACTATAACATCTACTGAACCAAAGGCATGGCTTAATTCAGACTTGCCAAGCCTTAGTTGATGCTTGTCATACTAGCTGCAAAAGTTGTAGGATCAACCTCAAAAACTCCTTGTCCTGCATGTTACTCTTGTTCTTGCATTTGAGCTACTTCTACTCTAGGTCTACCCCTACCCCTTCCTCTACACTAAGGAGTAGGGGGAGGAACCTCATCCTAAATGGACTGCTCTCCCTCATCAAACATTGCATCTACAGCAGGAGCATCCCCTGCTCTCCTTCTCATTCTGAAAGAACATAAACAAATGAGAATTCAAAACACAACACAGAAAAGACATGGCATAAAATTCTAAGAACAAGGACAACAATCGACATTGTCAACCTAATTACCGTAGTAGTTCAAGAATAACATAACTCAAAGACCATTAAAGCTGAAATAAAACACGAGCTCTGATACCAACTTTATCATAACTTGAACCAAAAGATACGTGACCAACACTAGGGAATGTGAATGCATAAAGTACCCGAAACCCATAGTAATCCTTAAAAAATTTTTTGTGAAATATACACAATATAATTAACAATAAACCAAAAATAAATGCACAATATCAAATACATATAATAATATTCTTCAAATACAACAACATTTCAGTATAGGATACAAATAACACAAGTTCATAGATAACTACTGCGGTGTCTAGAATTTAATTATACAATACATATATCAGTCTAACATACATAATGCAGCCGGTGAAGAACGAACCCGACGTAGATAGAGAATACTAAGGAGCTGACTGTGAGGTCCTAAAAAAAGTTAAGGGAATCATACCTCACTGAGTGAATTAATTCTACAAAATGCATGTTGGTTTATAAAAACATTTGTTAAAACCTCTTTTCAAAATAAATGTAAACAAAGTAATCATAATCCTTAAAATCATTTATTTTCACAATAATATTTAAATAAAATCTATTTATAATTCGTAAATCAATTTAATATAAAATCCTTGTAAGAAAATATATGGACTAATCATTTTTGTGGAAAATTTGGTAGAACACCTAAACCTTCAATCTAATAGCCTTTTGGCTCTTTTTAATCCAAGTGACTGTTGTCCCGAGAGCAAACTTAATTGAGTTATTGCCACAGTCATTTCACTTATTCCATATTGATGTCCCAAGAGCAAGCTCAACCGAGTTACATCCCTTTTTCTAGTCCAAGAGCACTAGCTCCATCGAGCTCTAACCATTTACACTTGCCCGAGAGCACATGCTCCACCGAGCCTATATCACATTACACATAAACCGAGATTTTACCCGTGAGCACGTGGTCCTAATAACACCCACTAAGTAGCACGTTCTACCATTATCTCCAAATCAATTAAAATTATAAATAATTAAATAAAATAAATAAATAAATAAATCATTAAAGAATGAATAATTAAATGATTAAATAATAATCAAATAAAACATCACCAAATAAATTTTGTTTAAATATGCTTTCAATTTCTACTCACAAATATAGAAGAAATGATCACGCATATGACAATAATAATATATATTTATAAATTAATCATCTAATCATTTCTTTATTATATTTAATTATTTGAAAATATAATAAAAACATGCACAACACATATTTCATAAAAATAACTCACACGTTGAGCATGTTGGGCAACGCGTTCTCTGCTACCTAGGTGCTACAGCTCGTATCCCAGAGTTCTCTAAATTAAGTAATATTTATTTAAAATATGCTCATAAAATAAAATAAAATAAATTTATGAAAATTCTCAAAAATTATGGAAACTATGGAATTGACAAAACTAACTCGACCAAGACAAAAAGTCAACTAAAAACTAGAAATTCGACAAAGGTCGATGTCACGTTTTACGAGAAATCTATCAAAAATTTGGCAATCTTCTCTGTAAAATAGACATTTCTCTACTAAAAGTAGAGTTGTTCCTGCACGAAAACACACTTTTATTCACAACACAGCTCTACACTTGGGTCGGGTTCCCAAACTATGCACAATCCTCGACCGAGATCACCAAAACACTAACACCAAAACTAATTTAAATCATAAAAATACAAATCAAAATCTAATTCGGTTATAAAATAAATTCTTTTAAATAATGATATACAAAAAATCCAATTTTTCATTTAATCCAATAAAATTCCTTATTTAACATATAATATATATATTTAAGAATTATAAATTATAAAATTTCAGAAATTTATAAAAATGTATATTAGTACTAATATTAATTAAATCAACCAAATTATTAAATACTATAATATTCACATACATTATATTATTTCTGGAAAAATTAATCTATAATTAACAAAATATATAAAAATACTAATTTAACTAATAAAATTATTTTATGCCTTCTAAAATTAAATTATCATTGTACACAATAATTAGCTACAAATTTACTAAAAGCCAGTTAAAATCAATTTATACAATTTTTCTCTAAAAATTTATATTTCACATAAACTTTTAAAAATTCATAAATTAAAATCTATAATTAATTTTAACAAACTTCCTTCACAAGATAAACTCTAAAATATATATAGAATTTAATAAAAATAAGAAAATTTTGAAATCCAGGGCGGTGTGAATAGTAACCAACACTCAAAAAATTCAAATTTTCCAAATAAAATGTAGAAAATTAAACAAAAATTACCCTTACATAGCTAATGATCTCTACAACAAGATTACTAAAGGAAATTAAGCCTAAAACTCAACCAAAAATTCAAAAATCAACAAAATACCAAAAATACACAATTTACATTTATCTCGATCTGCAATGATCCGGATGGTGGATCGATGATCCGAGGGTAGATTATTGAAGCTTGGAAGAAGAGGAATCCATAGACACCATAATCGTGACCATCTAACATCGGAATCTTCACTGGAGTTCAAAACCAAATCTAGCCAAATGAGGGCAAAACGGGAAAAAAAAGGAAGTGGGACTGCTACTGTTGGTGTGTCATGGAGGAGCTGGGATGCTGCCAATGTGTCATGGTGGTCAACGTCGGTGCTGGTGGCTGAGGCGCAATGGCTATGGCGGAAGCTAAGGAGGAAAGGAAGAAAAAAAAAAGAAATGGGGAAGAAGGAAGGAGACTATCCGGAAAATTAATGCTATCATTTTTTAAAGAAAAGGACAAAAGTATAATAATTAAAAATTAAAGAAAAAATCTACTTCTAATAATTATACTCTCTAGTTTACAAATATATATATATATATATATATATATATATATATATATATAAACCTTTATCAATAAAAACACCATTGACACTAATTAATCCCAAAATAATATTATTATTAAAATAATATTCGACATTAAAAATTTCAAATTAAATTTCACGAATAATCAAACTTAACAATCCACTTTTAATATAAATATATATATAAATATTCGGGTCTTTACATTATTGAATGTTAATTTGTAACTAGTATTAAAATGCGGGGCAAAAATGGAGATGGTGAAGATGCAAAGGAAAATGCAAATGGAATGGTCAAATTATAATGAAAATGCATTTTTGGGAATTTTGAATGAAAGAGTTAAGGAAGATCCAAACGGCTAACCTAGTTTTAAACTAGCTAACTAGCAAGAAATTGATGAAGAATTATTTTTAGTAATAGAAGAAAAATACAGTCCAGATAAATTGAAAGGAAAATACAACCAGCTTTGTCAAAAGCATCGACAATTTTCTAAATTATTAGAACACACTGGTATTACTTATGATTCAAATTCTAATACCGTGTTTGCACTGGAAGATGTTTGACAGATGTTCTATCAGGTATCCAATTTGCATTACCTTAAAATCTTATTATATTTTAAAGTAACATTTATAAATTTTATCAAAACTATCTAATATATGCATGTGTTTATATTCAGAAGCACAAGAATTTTAGAACCTTCAAAAGAAATGGTTGCAACAATTATGAATTGTTTGGTCAAATTTTCAATAAATCTATAGCAACTGGGCTTCTCCATTATGCTTCAACACAATTATCACTTGCTTCAGATGAAGAGCACATAAATGAAGAAGAATTTCTTAATACAAGTGTTCATATACGAGAGAGTGAAAGATCTAAGTTGAAGACTGTAAAAGGAAGCAACTGGCTAATAATTATTATCTTCCTAGGTGTATTTGAGTTAAAAAAGAATCCAAATTTTAAAAGTTAGATTCTTGTTTAGAAAGTGACCATCTTCTCTTGATGCTAAAACTAAAAAAGATTTAGCTAAAGCTAAGAGATTTAAAGCAATAAGTAATCAAGCTCCAAATACAAATTTTGATCCATATGCAATAGAAAATTTTTTTGATGTATTAAAAACAATAGAGGATATTTTTGATGCTATATATAGTAAAGCATTGGAAAAATTTATGAATTCTGATTGGAGAAAAATATTCATTTTGATGCATGCAAGTAGGAGAAGGGCTTGGTTGGAAAGTTTAATTTAGTTAGTTATTTTATTTAGGTGCTAATAATGATTTGTCGCTTTGTTTTTTAATTGACATCAAATAAATGACTTAACTTATTGATTTTTCATCATTGCGCTATTTTTTTTTTTATGTTATATAATTATTTTGCAAGCTAAATGAAGCAGCATACAAATAATAATTATGCAATGTATTCTTCAATTAGTGATAGTTCTAGTAGTGATGGTGATGATATAGTAGATTTAATGTCAGTAAGATATTTGATCAGTCATAAAAAAGATTTTATAGAAAAAATTCCTTATAAGACCTCTATGCTTAGTGACAAAGCATATATTCTTGAAGTATTAGTTGGAAATTCAAGTAGATGTTATGAAGGATTTCACTTGACACCACATGTATTTAGAAATTTATGTGATGGAATGAAAATGATAGGACTTCTTAAAGATCAAAGAGATGTTAGTGTTGAAGAAGGAGTAGCGATGGGATTAGCAATTTTATGTCATGGTACTTGTCGAATAATTGTGGCTAAAAGATTTCAACATTCACTTAGTACATTGCATAAGCGGAGCAAACGAGTGATAAGAGCATTAGCTGTCTTCAATAATCAATTGATCAAATATATGGATAGAGGTGTTGTGGAACCTAAAAATTTATAATAATCCAAGATGGTATCTATATGTTAAGATAAATATATAATGAGATTAGTTGCAAAATTGTATAGGTGCAATTGATGGAACCCGTGTAGCGGCTTGGTGTCTAGTATCCAAACAAAAAACTTTTCACGGTAGAAAAGCAACACTTGTCACACAAAATGTGATGGCCACTTGTTCATAATTCACATGATATGATATTTACATTTGTATACACTGGTTGCGAAGGTATAGCAAATGACTCTCGTGTATTTCTTAATACATTATCGAGATAAGGGAATAACTTTTCATTACCAACTAAAGGTAAAAAGTTCTAATTTATTTTATCACACACAAGTTTTAATTAATACTATAAATTTGTATCTAATATTATTTTTTTGGGTTATTATCATGTTGTGGATATTGGCTATCCAAATATTCCTGGTTTTTTAGCTCTATACTGTGGTGAACGATATCATTTAAATGATTTCCGTGAACGTGGAAGATTCACAGGAAAATATGAACTATTCAATTATAGGCATTCATCATTATGTAATGTGATAGAATGAGCATTTGTAGTGCTAAAAGCTAGATTTTTAATTTCAAAATCAATACCAAACTATCCTCTGCAACAACAGAAACTAATTCCAATTGCATGTTGCACTTTACACAATTTTATAAGAATGAAAGATAGAACAAACAGATTATTTACATAGTACAATAGAGAAGAATTGACAATTAATGAGAAAATTGGCTCTGACTTGGTACAAGGCATTCACATAGATTTTTCTCACCAAAGAGAAATGAGTTTAGTTAGAGAAATTATTGCAGATCATTTAGTCTCATTATAATAATAACGTCATAAATTATTTTTTTTGTTTAGTTTGTAACGAAATTTAATTATAAATTATTTTAATACACATTTATTTATAATTGTATTGATATTATTTTATAAATTTAGTATTTCAGTATATTTATTATAAGTTTATTAGATAAAAATAATCAAAAGAAACATAAAATAATTATTTTTAAATATAAGAAAGAATTATATAAGCATGTACTAACATAAAAATATGTAAAAAAAAATTATATTATAATAATTAATATAATTTTAAAATTGGAAAACAGTTTTCTAAATTTAACAAATCAGCACAATATCCTAAGTTTTCTACATTTTTCTTTAGAGAATGAAAAATCAACTTTCCAAGAAAATCAGTGTTAGAAAACAAAATTATTTTCTGCAAGTAAACAAAACCCAAGGTTCTGAAGCAAAAAAAAAAAAAAGTCATAACATTTTGCGGACAGCCAAAGTTTGCATGGTTGAGAGCCACAATCTTTCCTTAGGGATGCTGAGAGTAAGGACAAAATGACAGTTAAATCTTCACTTATTCATCATCGCCGCTGTCGATAAGAACAAGATCCTTCTTGATCTTCATTCTCTTGCTTGGCCTATTCTTGCTACCTTCATTCAATACGTCATTATCAGGCTCCTTGGAGCGAATGAACTTCTTGATTTCTTCAAGAATTCTACTCCCGTACTTTTCTGTCTTCAGCTTCCCAATTATTTTCTCCAACTGCACATAAGAATAGATATTAATTAGACTCGGGTTAATGAGGCTACCATTTGAGTTAGCTCACAAAAAGCAATAGCATTCTTGATATCTGTTTGAAACCTTCTTATGCCTTTTCTTGAACAGGGACATATGAGGAACATAACCCAAGGCTTCAAGAGCTAGAACAGATGTGCTATGACTCAAGAAAAAAAAAAGGGAAAAAAAAAAAATTGCTTAAGCCCCAGGCTGTGCCTAGGGTAGATGCTCAAATCAGCATTATATTAAAAACTTGCCTCTTCAGTCGAGCTTGGTTTGTGTTCACTGATCATGCTCATCTGTTGTCTGGACAACACGGAATGAGGAAGTATTCCCTCTTGTCCGGAGGATAGTTCTTTCCGCAACTTGTCAAGTTTAAGCTCCAGTCCAGCCAATGTGAGACTTCGTTTTGCTTTGTTCATCTTACCATCCTTGTTCTGTTTACTAAATGTGTCAAGCTTAACAATCTTCTTCCCTATGTGCAAAACAAGAAAAAAGTCATCAATACAATGTCAGTTATAACATTATTGGTAAATTATCCTTGCTGTAGTTGAAAAGGTCAACAAAATGTGTGCCCATAATGTACTGTCATATCGCAATATTCCAAAAGCCACTCAATACACAGAGGTTATCATTTCAAAATTCTAATGTCCAATTTCATCTCTTTTTTCCAACATTACTGCTTCAATATTAAGTTACCCACAAGAAAGCAAGGCAATATATTTGATCATTTCTGCTCCAGGAAACCAAAAATTTACCATTTAAATCCGTAAACGAAGATTAAAGAAAAAAAAAAAGAATATAAACTTTGATGCATTATCTGATAATATCTGGAAAACAATATGTTGGCTCAAGGACCAAAATCCAAATTATCCTTCTTTTTCAATTTCTACCCACCAATATCTGGTTGTTAAATCGTTGTTCAAAAAAAAAATCTGGTTGTTAAATAGCAATATTCCCAGGCACAAAATTCAATGAACTACCATATTTTTAACAAAAATCCAATAAAATGAAGTAACATGAAAATGTGTCACAGTTTTCAAAATTCTTTAATGCCCAACATTTGAGCAGCTCTTGTTAAATAGGAAAAGTATTCCTCAAACTTTAGCTAGCCTTGCCTTCTGCAGCTAATAAGAGCATCACATCAAGCCATAGTGTGGAAATGACCATTCTCAACTAATATCAGAAATATTAGCGCCAAGAATTGTATGCTAAAAAGATGGCATCCATACCTTGCATTATCTGCTTGGCCAATGGTCCTGTTTTCACATAAGCATTTGTAGAATAAGCCGTATGTTGAAATTCTTCTTTCTGCATGATAAAAATCAATATATAAATAAAATGTACAAAAAATACATTAGGATGTTGGAAAAGAATTTCCCTGCAAAATTATGTTTTCTAAAATGTTGAGAAATGAATTCACTCATTGTTCAATGAATTTTAGTAGGTGAATACAAGCTAGCATAAATATGCTGTGCTGTGGCATACATGATAAATGTGTCGCACAATTATATCTTGTTCCAGTAGCAAAGAAACTTGGTACTGGACTTTGTTCATGACTACAACCTTAAGTGGGGAATTTTCATTTACTTATTTGTTCCAAAGAGTAAGCGAACTTGTGGTGTTTAGCCCAATATCATAGTACATTCTTAAAAGATTGGATCTCCACAGAAATTCCAGTTTCACAAAATAAAGGCTGCAATAGTTTGAGTCAAAGATGTTGTTCTTTGTAACTGGCAACCAAGGATGATCATATTTTCACAAAATAAAATAGTTATGTCATATGCTTTAGCATATCTATACCACAGGAAAACCACAATAATTGTTGACGATAACTATTCTAGCTCTTATTGATCAAAGTTTTTACACTCATAATTGAACATTAATGTCTAAATTCCTTATTGTTAGGGATAAAACCCAATTGCACAAAATCCAAATTGTTAAGTTAAAAAAAAAAAAAAAGATTACACACCAAATTAATAAATTGAAAAACAAAGAGTTGAACAAGCTTAATTTTCTCATTTTCAATGGTTTGCACTTGGAGCATTAATGTCATCCTCAAATTCCTTTCATTAATTTAAAACATGTTAACATACCAAACCTAGTCAAAAATTTATGCATAAGCAGGGTTTGCCCTAATTGATCAAGGACTAAAATCTGAATGTTCTTACCAAAACATTATCTACAATTAGCTGGACCACAAGCTGCTCTATCTCCTCTCTTTTAAGGTCAGCATCTGCAGTTTCAAATAAATTTTTTATTTTTTAATACATATATTGGTACTGGGAAAAGAAAAATAAATAACAAATTGTCATCTAGAGCACCATAAAATGAAAATATAAGCACAAATATTACTAGATAAAAATAAGGAGAACTTATCAAACAAAAAAATAATAATAATACATAAATGCATAGATGGTGGGAAAATTTTTGTACATACAAAAAAGTAAAATGAAATATTAGAGCACATATAGAGCCTCCTAATATTTTATGATATAAAATACCCTTAGTAAGTTCTACTACCTTTAAGACTATTAAACTGCATCCCCATTTCTATTTAGCATACAATTCCAGCAGTTATAGAATTCCCCATATTGTCAGGCTTTAAAGATCTAATACAAGGATATTATCTATAAAACAAAATATGGATTCTATTATTCACAATCACATGAAATCTGAGTGATTATAAAATTTTTAATAAAAAAATTTGCCGACTATCAAATAGAATCAAATTTTATTTATACACATTTTGGATACCTCTTTATAGCAGCACATTGGGTATGTCTTCTACGACTAGCAAATCATGCCTTACACCTAAAATACGACTTGGAAAGCCATTTCTATTCATGCAACACATGCTTTGAAATGACTTAACTGATTCACTTCAGGATTGGAACTTAGGCAGTCTACGTGACCCACTTGATGCCCAGGTTAAGGTTTCAGTATTTTATTGTGACGGATCAAAACTTGACAACAATAAATAGATTTAGTAACAAAATTGGTCGCACTTCTGCCACATGCAGACACATGGAAGAAATCTGATTCTGAATTTTGTGGAAGGACTTAATTTAAAGCAGAAAAGATTACAATGTAAACAAAAATGAGGGGGAAGACAATAAATAAGAAATTGCTAACTGTCACTCCTGATGAAAAGTTCTCAACAAAACAATTTACTTTCTTAGATAGTTCCTAGTTAATTTTTTATTCTTTAAACAGCCTTAGTAGCTGCCAAAATTACTCAAAACTAGATCAATTCACACCATCCACCAGTAATAAGAAGATAGTTTGTCATACCTTTCTCCTAATGACATAGCAATGTGGAAAAACATAGTTGTACTAGCATGTTGGACATGCAAGGTATTTCATGTGGCAGGCTAACCAATCTACTAAGGTAAGAGGATACAGAACTACAATAGATTCTTAAACACATTAAGCAGACATTATTTTTAACGGATTTCTATTGGTAATGTAAATTAGAAAGTTTTAAATGTGAATATCACTGTATGTGTTGAGTAGAAATGCCAATGGACTTATTGATTACTACTTTACTTCCAGACCGATCGAACAATACATCAAGCCACAAACCTAATTCCTTGTTCTTATTTTTCATTTTTTCCACCAATTGCAACATTGTCAATCTCTTATCATTTTCGTGAACATCTTGCAATAATGATACCATAAGTTTTGCATGACCTGCAAAGTAGCACATAAATCCCTTATTTATAACTCTAAATATGTAATATTGAAAAACTTAGAAAAATAAAAAGCATAGTAACAACAGATGGCTAATAATTTGAACTGAATAAATTTTTAATTGATAAAAAATAAGTCATTTAGAAAATCATTTCATGTTGACGAAGCTTAATAGTTGTACAATTGGGATAATGCCACAAGTGAAAAAAGATATCTTCAATAATGATAAGCATACTAAATAAAATGAAATAAAAACATACATAAAATGAGAACGAACATTTGAGTATTTTTTTCAATATGAATTACTTGATGCTGAACTTTCAATTAATTTTAGTAGCTTCTGAATATGTGCTTACACACTTTTGGCTTCTAGCTTCACCTAGAAGCCCAAATTAGATTTCAAAAAAATGACAAGGCCTTGCAATGGAGTTACATACATAGATGACTTTAACAAAATGAAATTTAGCTAGAAACATGTTGAAAACTGCAATTTAAGCTACAAGACAAGAACCAATAACTCTTAACATGAGCAAAAATACATTGAAAATGAAAATAATAGTACATTGTGTTAAAATATAATGAAAGAAACTTACCCATCACATCAACCTCCATAACCTCATTAGAGAATGCACAGTTATCACACATCCCTGAAAAATTTAGAATTATATTTTAGTATGCAAGAATTAAAACTAGTAGACAATCATAGACAAAACAATACAGAAACCTATGGAAAACATCAAATAGTACCGCTGCAGTCTTGTAATGGCTCAGAAAAGTGGCGAAAAAAGGCACTTCGACGACATTGTCTTTTAGACTGTATTCAGGGCAAAAAATTGATAGAAATTGTGATGAAAAACCTCTTGCATCTGCACTTCAACATTTTTTTTAATGAAAATTATTTTTAAGTTTATTGAACAAGGCTTTTTAGATATGTCGAATTATATTGCAGCTTTTCATACAATGAAAATCAGCACTTCTATTACCAAATTTTCTCCATGAAAAAGTTCTTGTTACTGTAGACATACTCAACTTAAAAAGATTAATAAGCAATTTAAAATTCCCCAAACCACCTTAATAATAATTCCCCACGATCTAAGCTATTAGCAGCGAGAAGAAGACATTAAGGTTTAAATTGTGTAAACTCAATTTGTGAGGGAAGAGTATTGCCTCAAGAGCAACGCTTAAAGGAAAAGTAAACATTCTTTCACTTCTACAATCTCAAGTTACTTTAGTAGATATAGAAATAGAAATGTGAGGAATATTAGATTCATATCGACTCAAATTAATATCCATGCACAGTAAAACTTGTGTTTTCAAAATTCAAAACTATATACTTCTCAATATTTAAAGAAATTATTTAGAACATTATTGTAATTGTTATGCAACATGCATATGATCAAAACTAATTACATTTAATTTTCATCACATTATAAGTTTTGCAACAAAATCAATTTTGCTTCCAAGGAACCCAACCAGTCATGCATAATGACAATTAATTTCTGGCTTCCAAAATGAATTTCGTATTCACCATCTCTGTGTTTCTTTTAGTCACTCCTATCTGCTTTAAAATTATTTTTTCCCTGCCTAAAATATTTGAGAATTTCACTTGCTAAAATTGTCCTCTTCCCAGTATTTTACATTGGAATTAAAAAGAATCCTGGTACTTTTTAAGGGATATGCTATTTTTCCAAGTCCAGCACAACTTGTGGCATTCAACAAATTATTATCTGTCAGACAAAACTTTTTAACCTTCAGCAATAATAATAGAGTTTGTAAAATGGACTACCTGGCAATACCGAACTATGTCATAAAGATTCTGCAAACCGGAATTCTCATAGAAGACCATTGAACTCTGATGCACAAAGGTTCCACGTATGAGACTGTACATGCAGATATTAAGGGAGATTGAAATGTCAAAAGATAGAAAAGTAAAATACCTGCCTGGGAACATCACCAGGCCTAAAAAAGAGTAAACATTCAGAAGGTGCTCCATCTCGTCCAGCCCGGCCACTTTCCTGCAGAAAGAGAAGCTATGTAAAACTTAGTAACCATAAAAGGGCAAATTTACTTGGTAAGAGGATAAGGAAAAAAAATTGGAAGTGCACCTGGTAATATGTTTCCATCGATTTACTCAAGCTGTGATGGATGACAAACCTGACTAAAAGCAGTTATTTTGAATATAAGATCTTTTATGTTTGCATGGATACATTTGCAAACTTAGAAAAAAGAATCATGGAAGGAATAATCATTGAAACTGTTGCAACACAAATGAATAAATTTGTAGAACACACCATCTGGTTTGTTGATTCCCATACCAAATGCGACCTGTTGCACAAGGTGTTAGAAAGTAATTTACACATTAATACCACAAAGAAATGACATTTCCAATGACACATACCGTACCAACAATAACCTGCAATTTATTTTGGCTCCACCTGCATCATAGACCACATGGTAACTCCACAAGTTGCATGAGAATTATGAGAACTAAATTTCCATGGTTTTGAAAAAGATAAATAATATGCACTAGTTATTATGAGAAAGAAGAGAAAAGAAAGCCAGTATAATGTTCCATCATACATAAAACATACAATTGCTTGCTAAGAAAGATAAGGCAATGCTAGATTTATCAGACAACTTACACAATCACTGATGCATATTAAACTCCAGATATTAGCACACATAATATATTATTTAAGAAAGCTACATAGAATTTATAAAACATTGTGATGAAACTAACATCAATTTGGAGAAGCAGGTTCTTAGATATTTTTGTTTTTGCACAAATTAAGGCCTCAATCCACAATGAGATCATCTGAATTGACAAATCATCACCTAATAACTTGTTCAATTACTCAAATAGGAAGGCTATGTACTGTTACATTGAATATATAAGTCTATTTCCAATATAGGCTGTTCTAAATTCCTTATAACTTCTATTTACTAGAATTCAGCAAATCATAAAAGATACACAATCACATTAAAAAAAAAATTTGTTTTATTTATTTCTTGCGCCCACAAAATATTACAGAGCATGTTACCAATGAAGAGAGCATTTAATTTTTTTTTTTTTTTGCCATTTTATATTCCTTATTATTCCATTTTATTTCACTCATCTTCTTTTATTTTTCCATAAAAAATTCTAAGCCATTCAATTATAATGACAGCAAAAAGCAATATTCGGATTTTGCAAGTTTCTCACATTTATTGACATAATTCCATTATGTTGACTGTCGAATAAAAATTCCCATAAAATTAAAAAATTTAAGGCACCATGGGTTCAGCTGCTAAACATTTTTTTTTGCTTTTTGTTGTATTTTATTTTATTTTTGAAAGCAGCAATTCAACTCAACTTAGCATTAAACCCAAATGAAGTGGCATCAGCTATGAATCCATTCCACCTGTTTTGAGGATCCATATTCAAGGGACAGTAATTCCTTTCTCACTATTTCCGTCCAATTTAGAGATTTGCATTTGAAAAGAAGATTCCAACATCTAGCACTTCAAAAGAGCTTATTATCACATTCCAGAAACCAATTTATCATTGGAAAAAGAGAAAGAGGTTCCCAAGCTATAGTTTTAAAATCTGAAACATTCAAAACTAGTTTGCTTCTCAGTATGACCTATGTCCAGTAAAATAAGAGAAACTAGCATCATTTCACTGTATGGAGAACCTAGAAGATCAGAATAAATAAATTTTACCTCATATGAACCTTTTCACGAGCATTGACATCCATGTCTGCATGATAATAATCAGCAGAAATTCCCCTATCGCACAACTCTGCTGCAACCTGCAACTCTCAAAAGTTAAGAAGGATAAAATTATCCCAACTGTAGGATAGACGCACCATGATCGATTATATAAAAAATGCATCAAATAGTCTACCAACCATTTTAGCGGTTCGTTATCTGCAATTTAATAACATATAGTTTGGAATTCATTGAGCATGTGCTTGTGGTCTAACAAATCTAAAGTTGTGCAATCAAACAAGCAGTGTCAAAGAATATCTGAAAGTCATTAAAAAAAAAAAAAAAAAAAAAATGGTGGTCATTATGTCAAGTAACAATTTTTTATTGCAAGATTTGAATAAATGCCAAAATAATTTGAACAGGGTATTTTTATGCTCCACTATATGATACAGAAAAAGAAAATTATTAAACTTAACTGAAATTGAATCTGTCCTCCTAAACAAGCACACAAGGTGCATGTTATAAGGCAAAGAAACTGTAATAAAATATTGATAAAATGATTTCCCAAAAAGATTTGGAATATCTTAAAAATGAAAAGAAAAACTAAACAAATCAAACGACAGTTAGTTTTAATCCTAGCCAGAAATAATAGCACAAAACTTAATTGTAACAGTACTATCTGTTTAAACAGCCAATTAGAAAAAAATAAATTACAAAAACATGAACTGAACGTCCAAAGAGTTGAGGAAACTATATATATATATATATATTTTGGGCAAAAGTTGAGGAAACTATATTAGTAAGACCATATTGGAATTGTACAGAAACATATGTTGCTATGCAGAAAATTTTAAAAAATATGTATAGTAAAATGAATAATTTATAAGAGTGCAAAATTCAGTAAATACCTAAAGGAATATTTACTTAAATTTAAAAAAAAATTACGGGAAAAAATAAGTATATACAAGTAGAAGTAAAAGAAAAAGAAAAATAATATGACATTATTTATCTAAATAACCCCCCTCTCATCTCCCTATTTGGGAAATTCCCGCTCATATAGACAAGTTTAGAAGTATATCGGCTAAATTCTTTTGAGTAAAGAGTCCATTCAAATCTGAAAAGCTAAAACAAAGGGATGGAACTAAGAGATGTTGGTAAATTTTGAAAGGAAAAAAGATGGGAGAAACTGAGTAGTTCCCAAATCTCAATAATGTATTGCTAAAGAACGCAATAATGTATAAAATCCAGTTATGAAACAGGCATAACTCCCATTATTTAAAACCCTACTTGGATTACTGATTCAAAAATCTCTAAGCAGTACCAAGAGTACCAAGTGTTTACAGCATGGACCTGATAATGTAGCAATTAACTGTATTCTTTATAAGTTCCAATAAAATTGAGCTATTGAAAGCATGTCAACCTACTAGATTTAGAGACTAAATTCTTTCATTTGTTTTTTCACTAACATCTTCAATCTCAACTACATATTATACCAGAGACATTTTATTTTCAGAGGGTTTAGAAATGAATTTAATTACCATCTGCATCTCCCTCAAGTTTGAGCTTTGGTTTCAAGGAGAGACTTAAATGGATTAAGTAAATGAAAACTGGAGACTAAGTATATACAATAGCCATTAATATGAGCATTGTGGATACATCATATTATAGTATAATTTGAGGTAGAGGATGGAAGTTTAAACATGATACATTTGAAGGGAAGAGGGATTTTGAAAAGAAGGTTGCATGTAGAGTGGGCGTCTCCTATCCTATACAGCACAAAGCAACAAAAAAAATAATAATAATAATAGGCTGACTGAAAATGTAATACCCACTAGCCAACCAACTAACACCTAAAAGAACTCTAAAAGCTTCTAAAGCACAAGTTCATAGTAAACAAAGAAAGCCATCTTTTCTTGTATCATATTAAAGGACAAAACTTGGTTTTTGAAAATTCAAACAACCCTCTCCATCCAAATAATCCAAAGAACCACCAAAAAGAGGCACAATTTTAGAAGAGCTTTGGCATCTTTCTAACCACAAACGCTCTTGATGTATGTTATTTTTACATATATTTTGAGTTGATTTTTAATGAAATTTGAATAAGTAATTATAATAATTTGGGTAGAATATAAGTTTAATTAGGAAATGTAGTAGGGTTAGTGTTTAATTAGGATTTTATTGTTTAAAGCATATTTTTGGGAGTTTTTGTTCGGTATTAATGTATTTTCCCTTTTTGTAGTTAAGTCTAAAGAGGAAATCCAAAGGAAGTAAGGAATTGTGTCAAGCACAGCATACAACACAGTTTACCAAACCGTGTCGGGTAATGAATTTAACAAGATGGAAGTGACACACCTTCTCCAAGCCATGTGCAAAGCTGTGTGGTTATCTGCCAAGCTAGAAGAAAAGGAAAGATTTCAACACAACATTTAACATGGCATCACTCAAACTATGTACATGTCCCATGCAACGTGACACAAATGTAACATGGCTTGTACAAGCCATGTCGAAAATCAAAACAAGCAAAAAAAGATGACATGCCTTCGTGAAGCCGCGAGTTAAGCCATGTGACAATCTGCAAATTTAAAAGAATAGAAAGACAATTCGACACGCCTTCATCATGCCATATCTCAAGCCATGTGCTTTTACGGATCTCAATTTGCAATATGACACAAGATGTGACATGGCTTGTTCAAGCCATGTCGAACAAAAAGTGGTTTCTTTGCCCGAATAGGAAGAGGATTTTAAGGGTTTTCAAATTCCTTATCTAGTGAACCCTATAAAATCAGGATTATGAAGAACTAGAAATCATCTTTCGTCATTGATTGGCGGCCACAAACTAGAGCTAAACGAAGATTGAAGAAGATTTGTGCAAGAAATTCAAGAGTTTATTTTTATTAATTCTTCTGCTTTCATCCTTAATCATATTTGTGTTTTTCGCCACAACCATGCGTGTCTAAATTTCTAATGAGGTTTAGGTTAGGAGTAACTATTTCATGATGTGATTGGATACAAGGTTTTATTTATTTAATTTGAATTTCAATTAATTTTATGAGTTGCACTTAATTTATGCTTTCATTCTTGGCCAGCTTGTTTGCATGTTTATGGGTAAATTAACCAACGAGAGTTAAAATAATTTATTAGCTTAAAACTCATAGGACTTAAATCACTTGAGCACAAGAGTAGATGAGCTCTACGAAGAATCATGACAGTAGGCAGGGGTTTACGGTGGTAAATTAATTGTTAAGGAACTTAATGAGTTTAAATTAACTTTTTAACCACAAGAGTAGGTTAAACTTTAATTTTTGCATGCTTAATTGAACTTGAGAGAGTCTTTAAGTATTTTAGAACAATTACCCTTAACTGAAATCAATGTCTTTTGTTTGTTAATATGTTCATGATCAGATTAGAATAGTGAAACTAAACTTAGACTTTACGCTTTTTATCATTTGATTACAATTTAATTAGACTGCTTTGTTTATTTTAATTACAAAAATTACTTTTGTTTAATTTACTAGCTGAGAACATAAGTAAAAATATTAGTACTCAATATACAGTTCTCGTGGAAACGATATCCTACAATTCACGATCCATACACTTGCGGGTTTTAAACACAACAACTCTCCATTTTAAACCAATGTATCTAAGGTCTAAGGATATTCAAATCTAAACACAATTTCAAGTTGCCCTAGATACCTCACTATGTAAAATATGCAAAATCAAGACTCAATAATCAAGATATAAGCCCTTTACTAGTTTTTTTTTTTATTTCTAAAACAAGTTATTAGCATTTAGATTTTCAAAAACTAAAACAACAATTAAGCTCAAGAAGCATAGTTCGCCAACTTTCCCTATTTCATTTGTTGACAAGAAAAAAATAGGTCCTTTCAGGGACAGAAAAGATTGAAATAGAAGGATTTGACAAAGAATTGACTGCAAGAACTAAAAGACAAATTCTACAATCCTAGGAGAAAACTAACGAGAATCTAGAAAAGCAAAAAAAATAAAACGATCTATAATTTCCTTGTCATTAAGAATTCCCAAAAAAAAAAAAAGAAATAGCTCCAAAGAATGAATTGTTGAACTGGAAAGAAAAACAGGGAGATAGGAAGCATTGTGCAAAAAGATATCTCAAGGAGAAGGAAAAATGAGAAAAGGAATGCTAACCACATTCATCATTTTCCTACAGCTGATACAGGTTTCACCATCAACATCAATCATTTCCCCCCAACAACAACATTCCATTAACTCCTATTATAGCATCCTACCAATTCACTTTAAGTCTTGCTCATACAAGCTTATTCCAAATAGAAATAGCATCCAATGAGTTGATACTCATAACCACTTGCTTACCAGGAAACATTTTCATACACAAAATTTCCAAACTTTACCTTGAGACTCGAGCTTCCCAACTAACTAAATGATCCATTTTAGTTTTCCCCACTCCTAACCAAAAGAAATTCTCTCATCACCTTCTTGATCTTATCATCTACCAATTACAAATGCAGATTAGTAAATATATGAGTATTTTGGATATATTAGAAAAATCCAAACTCTTTACAAACTGTTAACGGCATATCATTGGATAATTCGATTTGATTCTGCCTTTCTCTGCAAACAAGAAGAGTAACTCTATTCCACTTCACCATTTTCCTCCACCAGCAATCTATCACAGAGGACTCTTAAGACTATAAACCCAACCTCCTTTCCACAAAACATGTAATAAGAAGGCATGAGAAAAAGATGCCAATAATATCAAGTGCATACTGTAGACATATTAGCAGTGCCATAGAAAAATTAGAATTATTGGCTATTCTCAGCCACCAACAACTACAATAAAATAAAAGCTACTACAGTGACAAGAAGGAACCACTAACTAGAAAACACATACCTGTTCACATTCCTTTCGGGAGAAGCAATAGACTATCCCAGATTCATTATTTGGATAAGATTCTCGAATGAATTTAGCAATTTCATCAATAACAATCTTACCAACTGATGACTTTTCTTGCACCTGCAACTCATGAGAATTCAATTTCTACTCATCGTATTTAATTGATTCAGAATGAAACAATTTTATCAAGTATACCATATAAAACAGGTTTGGCCTGTTGACTGTGCTAACAAATTTGACGCACTTTGGAATATGCAGCATCTCCATTAGATCATATTGGACTTTTTGAGTAGCAGTTGCCTGCAAGACAGGTAACAGAAGTCATCAGAATTATATTGAAAGTGCAAAATGTAAGCATTACATATTCCAGTCATCTTCCATAATGGAAGAAGAATATAAAAAACTACATATTCCAGTCATCTTCCAGAATGGAAGAAGAATATAAAAACGTACAGTCAAAGCCAAAACAGGAACATTGGGAAACTGAATCTTTAGAATGCCAAGGTTCTTGTAGTCAGGGCGAAAGTCATGACCCCACTGACTACAGCAATGAGCCTCCTGCAAACCAACTCAAATAATCAATATGAAAGATTGCACCATTTGTGAATATACATGCTATAAATTCTTGCAAAATTAGCACTATAATTATCTAAAAGTACAACGAAGCATGACTTTCATGCCCATTGGTACAGTGGTGTGAGTGGTACAACATGGGTGAAGGCAAATGTAAATATTCATTTGCACATTTATGTAACTTATTTAGAAGTGAGATGTCATAAATTGAAGGGGCTAACAGTCCAAATAAAAATAGAAAAAATTAAAATTGAAATACTTCATTCGTCAAACATATAATCCTAATATACATAGAAACAAGCAGAAGATATTAAGAAAAGTAAAGAATATGCTCACATCGATTGCAATTAGAGAGAGATGAGCTCCACGATGGCACTTCTCAAGCTTGGACATAAATCTTTTGCTCTTTGATACCTTTTCAGGGGTGACGTACAAGATTTTAAGGTCTTCACCCTTTTCAAGAGCCTTGTATATGAACTTCTCATCGTCTTTTGAAGTGGTGGAAGTAAGCTTGTGAACTGGAATGCCTAAGGCTTTTAAGCCCATGACCTGAAATGTTGAATGTTATTAGAGGGCCTTGGGGCATAAAAAGGTGTGAAGAAAAAGAAAAGATGAAGAAGAAAAGGTGGGGAACCTGATCTTGAATTAAAGAGAGCAAAGGGCTAATAACAAGGGAAATGCCATGGCGAAGAATAGCTGGAAGCTGATAGCACAGGCTCTTTCCTCCACCGGCAGCCATTATCACTAGAACATCTCTTCCGCTCATCACAGCATTGATGATCTTGTAGTAATTGTAATTCATATCAATAATAATAATAAAACAACAAATTGGAATGCATATAAACCCTAATAATTGTGAAAACAAAAACAAAAACTCACTTGACGCTGATTGGCACGATATGCAGTGATCCCAAAAACATGAAATTTATGATGATCAGCTTGAGCGTCCCATTCAAATGGCCCCGACCAGTCATCTGATGCAGCAGTAGAAGAAGGAAATGAGGCTGCTCTACTTCTTCTTCTACTGTGCGACTCCTCCAATAAAGAATTGAGTTCCGACTTCCTCTCATTTAACTTCTCTTGGCGTTCCAGCAACGCCTCTATCTCCTCTGTCAAAAACCGCTCTCTGTGGCTCAGTTATAAATCCAGAAATAAATCAATTCAAAGAACAACGAGAAGGCCAACCTTGGACATGTTGAATCTCTGCCTCCACGCTTTCAAGCTCTTCTTGTACTAATACGTCGTCTTCTTCTTCAATTTCCATGGTATTGTTACGGTTAGTTTCATTCATTTAACCGCACAACACAACTCCACTGCAACTACTTCCTCCCATTTTATCAATTCATCACCCTCTAATTTCATTTGTATAAATAAAAATTAATGTATAAATATAAATATTTATATTATAGTAAAAGTCTTTATAAACATATTTTTAATTTTTATATTGTTACTGTACCTTATTTTTTTCTTCTTCTTTTCTTTTCCGTCTTCATCTATTTATTGGGTCAAATGGTAAAAATATTGAGAAATTAAAATAATTTTATAAAGAAATTTAAAAGATTTAAAATTTTTTACAATACTTCTTTTGAAATGAAATTAAAGTTAAGTTATCAATTGAAGTTTAGTATTTAAACTTTAAACATCAATGTAGTACAGTAAGACGTGTGTGAAAGATATCTGAGAGCATATTGTTATGACCCGCGAAGTCTGTCCCGCCCCATGGCCTGTGGTACACGCACACGGGCGAGAAAACTCGGACAAGGCAAGTCAAAGAGGGCTGCTTGCCACCAAGGCCATGACAAGCACCTAGGAAAACGTAGAAAGCCTCTAGAACATGGTAGAGGGCTGCTCGAGTTGCCAAACTCAAGGGAAAAATACCTAGGCCAAGGAAGGTGCCCAAGAGCATGTGGGAAGGCTCTAGAGAGCTGCGGAAAAATAGCAAGGCTGCATGCTGCTAACCTTCCAGAAAGTTCCCATGACTCCAATGCTTGCTGCCCATGATAGGTCAATCGGTCAGCATATAGAAACTTCCCTTCCCTTTGTACATAGCAAGAAGCTTCTAGGAAAAGCATTGTACCTATGTTGTTTGTAGAAATGTCTAGAAGAAATAATTACAACCACACATTGAGAAGGTGGAAAATCTATATAAAGGCCACTCCGCCCATTTGTACAGATTGATGAACAATTTAATAAAGCTCTAACACATTTGCAAACTCTCTCTACACTCATTTTAGTCCCTTGCTGCCTACCTTGCTCACTTAAAATCTACTCTAACTCACCTTTAGGCTTACTTAGTTCGACTTCTCTCGCAAGTGTGACTAAGTGCCGCGCGTCTTAGCTAACCTCTAACGCTGAGCACGTGACAGGTGGTATCAGAGCAACGGTTTAATCCTAGGTACCTCAAGTTGTGAGATCTGAACATGGCAAGTGAGGAAGGAAATGTTGCTGTTCCAATGGAAGAACATCGCACTGAACAGATTCGTGGGCGCGAAGAGCAGCGCTCGCAATCCAGGCGAAGCAAATCTAAGGCTCTAACACGTGAGCCCATGGAGTCCCGAGTTGCTTGCCTCGAGAGAGATTTGGCTGGCGTATCTTCGACAGTGGGAGAACTTACAGATCAAGTGGACAACCTTATTCATGAGAATGCGGAAATCACAAAGGCTGCCAAGGCAATGATAGAGGAACTTGGCCAAGCCTTTAGGGGAGAACTACGCTCCCTTAATCAGGAGTTTGTTGAACTACGAAGGAACTTTCAAGATGAAGTGAAAGAGCTTCGTAGGGAGATTGAAGCCCTTTGTCGAGGGAGCCCACCCTCGACAAGTACTGTTGCCACAACTAGTTTCGCTGCTCAATATGGTTTAAAGGTCCCTAAACCTGCCATGTACAATGGCACTCGCAATGCCACTACGGTGGAAAACTCTTGTTTGGCCTCGAGCAATATTTTGAGGCGATGAACGTCACAGATGACTTCTCAAAAATTAGCAATGCTGCCATTTTCCTAAGGGATGCTGCTCAGCTATGGTGGAGAAGGAAGCATGCTGACAGGGAAAAGGGGCTTTGCATAATTAACACATTCGAACAGTTTAAGGCTGAACTCCGCAAACATTTTGTGCCTCGCAATGCTAGCGAAGAGGTACTCAGTAAGCTACGACGATTGAGGCAAATAGGTAGCATTTTCGACTATGTCAAGGAATTCACCACTTTGATGCTAGAAGCCATAGACCTATCTGATCATCAACTCTTCTTTGATTTCAAATATGGGTTGAAGGATTGGGTTAAAATGGAACTTGATCGGCAAGGAGTTCAGTCCCTTGATGAGGCAATTGCTGCTGTGGAGAACCTCAAGGACTACTCTGCTCAGGACAAGGGCAAGAAACCTAGCTCGACAAAGAGTGGGGGAGCCCAAAAAAGGGACTCCAACAAAGGCAATCAAAGACCTTTCAACAACAACTCTAAGCTTGAAAAGGGTTCCTCATTTAAAGGTAAGACTGTTGCCTCTAAGCCTCCTAAGCCTTGCTTTATCTGTGACGGACCACATTGGGTAAGGGAATGTCCCAATAGGAAAGCCATGAATGCAATCGTGGCAGAGTTCAATAAGGAGAAACCCGATGATGAACCCCAAGCTAGCATGGGTTCCTTACAGCACTTGGGTGCTTTTTCAAAGCTCCCCTCTCCTCCAGTCTCCAAGGAGAGAGGCCTGCTCTATGTGGACGCTTCCATAGAAGGCATAGCTGCTTGTCCTATGTTGGACACAGGTGCTACACATAATTTTATGGACGTACATGAGGCAAAGCGCCTAGGCTTGAAGTTGTCAAAGGGGATTGGCACAATTAAAGCTATCAACTCAGAGGCAAAGCCTGTACACGGTATAGCTGAAGGAGTGAAGGTAAAAATAGGCGAGTGGGAAGGTACGCTAGACTTCACTATTGTGCCTATGGATGATTTCAAGGTTGTCTTTAGTCTAGCATTTTTCTATAAGGCCATTGCCATCCTGGCCCCCTATATGGGTTCCTTGTTGATCCTCGACAACTCTACCATTCGAGTGATCCCCTTGAAGAGCATGGCGAAATCAAAGCCTTTTATAATTTCTGCCTTGCAATTCAAGCGGGGCCTCAAGAATGGGGAGTGCTATGTTGCAACCATGAGGGAGCTTAATGGGGATGATGATGTCGAGCAACCTACTCTCTCTTTGCCACCTTTTATTGAAGTTGTTCTCGATGAATACAAGGATGTGATGCCTCCTGAGTTGCCTAAGAAGTTGCCGCCGAAACAAGATGTGGATCACCACATCGAACTCGAGCATAGTGCGAAGCCCCCTGCCATGGCACCTTATCCCATGGCACCTCCAGAGCTTATTGAATTGAGAAGACAACTCCAAGACTTGCTAGATTCAGGCTTCATCCAGCCATCGAAGGCCCCATACGGTGCTCCAGTCCTCTTTCAAAAGAAGAAGGATGGCTCACTACGCATGTGCATAGACTATCAGGCTTTGAATAAGATCACTATCAAGAATAAGTATCTGATTCCTTTGATAGCTGATCTATTTGACCAATTGGGGAAGGCCTGGTACTTCTCGAAGCTGGATTTACGATCTGGCTATTACCAAGTTCGCATTGCTCCAAGTGACATGCCAAAAACAGCATGTGTGACGCGATACGGAGCTTTTGAGTTCTTGGTCATGCCTTTTGGCCTTACTAATGCCCCTGCCACTTTTTGTACACTCATGAACAAGGTACTCCACCCTTTCCTTGATAATTTTGTTATTGTTTATTTGGATGACATTGTAGTGTATAGCAACAGTCTTGAAGAACATGTGCAACACCTCAAACAAGTCTTCAAAGTACTCCGCGAACATGAGCTCTATGTGAAAAAAGAGAAATGCTCATTTGCAAAGCAAGAAGTGGAGTTCCTTGGCCATCGAATCAAAGATGGCAGGCTTTTGATGGATCCAGCAAAAATTCAAGCCATCCAGGAATGGCAACCCCCTTCAAGGGTTCCCGAGCTATGATCTTTTCTTGGGCTGGTAAACTATTATCGGTGGTTTATAAAAAGCTATTCAGCCATTGCCGCCCCATTGATGGACCTACTCAAGAAAAATAAGACATAGCAGTGGAGCGATGAATGCCAAGATGCCTTCGATACCTTAAAGGAAGCAATATCAAAAGAGCCTGTTATGGTGCTGCCTGACTATAGCAAGCCCTTTGAAGTGCACATTGACACCTCTGACTTCGCCATTAGAGGCGTACTCATGCAAGATAAGCACCCTATTGCCTATGAAAGCCGCAAGCTTAATGAAACGGAAAGGCGGTATACTGTTCAAGAAAAGGAGATGACTGCAGTTGTTCATTGCTTGCGAACATGGAGACACTATTTGCTTGGCAGCAAGTTTACAATTTTAACCGATAATGTGGCCACAAGTTACTTCCAGACCCAAAAGAAACTAAGTCCTAAGCAAGCTCGTTGGCAGGACTTCTTAGCCGAGTTTGACTATAAACTAGAATACAAGCCGGGCAAAGCCAATATTGTTGTTGATGCATTAAGCAGAAAAGCAGAATTAGCCTCAATTGCTTCCAGCACTACTGAGAGCAACCTCCTTAATCACATAAAGTAGGGCTTACAAAAAGATAATCTAGCCAAGAATGTCCTTAAGCTTGCCACCGAGGGGAGAACGCGGAGATTTTGGGAAAAGGATGGCCTTCTTTTCACCATTGGCAATAGAATTTATGTACCAAAGTGGGAGAATTTATGACGAGAAATATTAAAGGAGTGCCATGACTCCCTATGGGTCGGACATCCCAGTATGACTCGCACCCTTGCTCTAGTCCAGTAAAACTACTATTGGCCGTAACTTAAGAACGATGTGGAAGCTTATGTGCGGACGTGCCTTGTATGCCAACAAGACAAGAGCGAGCAACAGCAGCCCGCTGGCCTTCTTGAACCTCTTCCCATTGCTGAAAGGCCATGGGAAAGTGTCTTAATGGATTTCGTTATTGCCTTGCCAAAATTCGAAGGGTTCGGTAGCATTATGGTTGTGGTGGATAGATTCAGCAAATATGCCACTTTCATCCCTGCGCCAGTTAATTGCAAGGTAGATGAGACAGCACGCCTTTTCTTCAAAAATATGGTCAAGCTTTGGGGCTTGCCTAAAAGTATCATTAGCGATAGAGACCCCCGATTTACAGGCAAATTCTGGCGTGAGCTGTTTAAATTACTTGGTACGGACCTAAACTTTTCTACAAGCTTCCATCCTCAAAGTGATGGTCAAACTGAAAGGATCAATGCCTTGCTGGAATTATATTTAAGGCACTATGTTAGTGCCCACTAACGAGATTGGGCAAAATTACTTGATGTGGCCCAATTCTCTTATAATCCTCAACGAAGCGAGTCAACGGGCAAGAGCCCCTTTGAAATCATTATGGGACAACAACCACTAACACCAAATGCCATTGCTACTAGCTATGGAGGAGTCAATCCTTCTACTTACAAATTTGCACGTGAGTGGCATGAAGAGGTAGACATCACAAGAGCATGCCTCGACAAAGCAACAAAACGCATGAAAAAATGGGCTGATGTCAAAAGACGTCCAAGAGAATATAGTGCAGGCGACTTAGTGATGGTTAAGCTCTTGCCTAACCAGTTTAAGTCCCTCCGCCAGGTGCATAAAGGAATGGTGAGACGTTATAAAGGTCCTTTCTCTATAATAAGAAGAGTTGGTGCTGCTGCTTACCAACTTCAACTCCCCTCGAAGCTAAAAATCCATAATGTCTTCCATGTAAGTATGCTTAAACCATACCATGGAGACGAAGAAGACTCTAGCCGTAGTAAATCAAAAAGAGCTCCAACAACAGTTGTCACTGAGTTCGATAAAAAAGTTGAGTGCATCCTCGCAGATAGGGTGATAAGACGACGAGGAGTACCTAACTACATCGAATACTTGGTGAAGTGGCAAGACCTACCAGATACAGAGGCCATATGGGAACGTGAGGATTTACTATGGCAATTTCCCCAGCATATCCAAAATTATAAGTCTCAAGATGCGATGGGGACGTCGCGAGATTGAGTGGGGGAGGGTGTTACGACCCGCGAAGTCTGTCCCTCCCCATGGCCTGTGGTACACGCACACGGGTGAGAAAACTCGGACAAGGCAAGCCAAAGAGGGCTGCTTGCCACCAAGGCCATGACAAGCGCCTAGGAAAACGTAGGAAGCCTCTAGAACATGGTAGAGGGCTGCTCGAGTTGCCAAACTTAAGGGAAAAATACCTAGGCCAAGGAAGGAGCCCAAGAGCATGTGGGAAGGCTCTAGAGAGCTACGAAAAAATAGCAAGGCTGCATGCTGCTAACCTTCCAGAAAGTTCCCATGACTCCAATGCTTGCTGCCCATGATAGGCCAATCGGTCAGCATCTAGAAACTTCCCTTCCCTTTGTACATAGCAAGAAGCTTCTAGGAAAAGCATTGTACCTATGCTATTTGTAGAAATGTCTAGAAGAAATAATTATAGCCACACATTGAGGAGGTGGAAAACCTATATAAAGGCCACTCCTCCCATTTGTACAGATTGATGAACAATTTAATAAAGCTCTAACACATTTGCAAACTCTCTCTACACTCATCTTAGTCCCTTGCTGCCTACCTTGCTCACTTAAAATCTACTCTAACTCACCTTTAGTCTTACTTAGTTCGACTTCTCTCGCAAGTGTGACTAAGTGCCGCGCGTCTTAGCTAACCTCTAACGCTGAGCACGTGACAATATGCTTGAAATATTTGAATCATGTTAAAAAAAATTAAGAGATATTTGACTCATGCTAACATGTTTAAGTTGTTTTCATTATTTCGATTGTTATATTTCTATTTCTATTTGATTGACTTGATAAAATCTAAAGGTAATTATTTTAATTGTTTTGGTTATTAAGTTTTCGATTCCATTAAATTGGCTTGAAAAAATGTAAAGTATTATTTATTATTTTTATTTTTGGTGTTTAAGTTGTTTTAATTATTTTATGGTACATTAAAACAATTATCATATTTTTAAAATAAATATTGTCAAATATCATATTTAAAAAAAAAATCAACCACAATTATGAAAATTTTCCATTTGTTGTTATTTTTGAAAAATTCCCTTTTATTTTAATTCGGTATGGTTCAACAATATTGCAACTCCTCAAGAATTTTATTTTAGCATTTTTTCTCTTGATGTTTGCGGTGAAGAGCTAATAAGCACTATTCTTTTTTTAACAAAAAGATACAAATTTTCTAAAATCGCAGTTGTTTAAGCCCCTTATTTAACTTAAAAAAAATTCACTCAAACTGCCGTTTACTCTTTATTTTAGTGGTCCTACATAGAATTTTCTTATAATTAAAATTTTTTTAAAAATGCTTAGCTCTCCCCTGCCTTCTTGGCGTTTTGCACTCAATTTCTAATCCCTCCTCATCGCCTTGGCTATTTGCTCTCTCTTTCATTTTCCTTTTTTACGCTGTTGGCGTTTTTATTTAAGTACCAAAAAACACAAGATCGAGCCATGAATTCCATATCTATCTCCTTAATTGTGTTTTCCATTGAATTCCTAGGCCAAACTGCTCATAGTTTGATCAAGAATAAGCCAAAACTTGTCTCATCTTCACCTTCCTCAAAGAAATAGATGCAAGAACAACAGTAATAGGCTACGAGGTTGCTCTGGAGCTTGATAGGCTCAACTATTTTGAGATGCTCGTTAGCTTTTGATATTAATTTGATGCTCACTTAGACTTGGATAAATTCTTTATTGTACAAAGTAGAAATCATGATATACATATTAATGTGTTGTAGAAAGGAATTCTTCCATTTATTCAAATTAAAGGAAAGAAAGTTGTTCTGGCAATTGAAAATGTATATGATTCTCAACTATGATTTTGATTTTGATTTTTCAAGGCCAAATTCAACCATTCATTTATCTATCTCCTTTGCATCTTTGTATTAAATCAATCAGTTGCATAACAATATTGAAGTCCTTACAACTCTTGAATTTATGAACTATAATGCGTGTATATACTAAAATTTAAATATGCAAACTAGGAACGGATGAACATGTTATCACTATTATTTGTATTAATACCCATTTGTCTAAGTTGTTATCATCAATATCCTTTCTATCTCCATCATATTTATTCATAAAAAAAATATGCCTCCAGTAAGAGTTTGACATGTGAAAATTATATTTTATCTCATATGAAACTGTTTATATGGAATGACCCATGGTTATTCTCTTGGTGATTCTAATATACAGTTTACAAACTTAATAGATCTCTTTATGGTTATGGATTGAAACATGCACCAGGTGCATGGTTTGAAAAATTCCACCCTACTATTTGTTTGGTTGTTTAGCAGCAAAGTTCTAATGCTCATTCTCTTTTTACTCATTCCTCCAATGGCATTGTTATCTTGCTTCTTTTATGTGGATGATATGGTTTTCACAGACAGTGATCAATAGGGAATTCTCGAGTTTAAAAGGTTTCTTCATAATTCCTCTTATATGAAAGATCTCGGGACTCTCACTTATTTTCTAGGTTTGGAAGTGTCGTACTCATCTCAAGTTCTTATTCTCATACAATGCAATTATATTAAGGATTTTCTCAAGTTATCCAATTTGACTAATAATAAAATTTGGTTAACTTTTATGGAGTAAAAGTTGAAATTAAAAAGTGATGATAGGACACTCAATTTTTATCCTACTTTGTATTGGCGCTTAGTGGGGAAGTCTTATTTATCTTACCATCACATGTCTTAATATCTCCTTTGCTGTTCAGGTTGTCAGTCAATCTCTTTCTCAACCTCAACGTCATTATCTCACAACACTTAGATGTTGCTTAGTTTAACCTATTCCTCTCTTTGGTGATAATACAAGTTCTATTAGCATTGCTACTAATATAGTCCATTGTGAGTGAACTAAAAACATTAAGGTGGATTACCACTACATTTGAGAATTAGTTCATAATAAAGTTCTTCATCTTATTCTTGTCTTCTCTCATGATCAAGTTGTTGACTTGTTCATTAAGCCCATATCCTTTACACATTATTAATATCTTGTGAGCAAACTAACATTTGTTGGTGATAACTGGTTTCCGGGACTCCTGGGCTGAGCGTCCTGCAAAGCACTGAGCAGAGGGCAAGGTGAGAGGTGGGGGGAATCCCCACAAACACTCTGATGCCTAAGTTAGAGAATAGAAAATGGGTGGCTAAAAGATAGCTTGAGTATGTGTGAATGAGATAAGATGTCCTCTAATGAGGGGTACATGGTGTTATATATAGTGATACTCAAACCTGGGAGGAATAGGAATCCTTGTGGGAGAGTATTCCTACTTCAGTTAGGATTCCTCTTTGAGGTAGTTCCTTGGACAAATCTGTCTTCTCCTTTGTCCATGTGTTCCTAATTAGGGGGGTGGATGACCCTTAATCAGGTGGGAACATTCTAGATGGTATCAAGAGTCCCCCCCTGGAGTATGCGGATATTTATGTCTGTCGCATCCGAGTAAGATGCAGTAGTGCCTCCATACGGGTGATAAGATGCAAGTAAGCTGAGGTGGCCAGCCTTCATCACAATAAGCAGAGCTTGGTGCCAAGTATTTTTGGTTGATTTGTTATCGAATTGTAATCTGCAAAACTAGGGTACATACTTGGATCCTCAGTACTACGGAAGTGACCTGAGGGTGCCAGCTTCAATCACTAGACTATGTGAGCGTCTTAAATGCTTGGCACAGGGGCGCGAGGCTTACATGCTCGGATCCTCAGTACTACGGAAGTGACCTGAGGGTGCCAGCTTCAGTCACTGGACTTTATGTGAGCGAGACTTAGATGCTCGGCACAGGGGCACAAGGCTTACATGCTTGGATCCTCAGTACTACGGAAGCGACCTGAGGGTGCCAGCTTCAGTCACTGGACTTTATATGAGCGAGACTTAGATGCTCGGCACAGGGGCACGAGGCTTACATGCTCGAATCCTCAGTACTATGGAAGTGACCTAAGGATGCCAACTTCAGTCACTAAACTTTATGTGAGCGAGACTTAGATGCTCGGCCCAGAGGTGCGAGCTTACATGCTCGGATCCTCAGTACTATGGAAGTGACCTGAGGGTGCCAGCTTCAGTCACTGGACTTTATATGGAATGGTCTGGGAGTGGTGCTTGGAGCATTTCCCCATTCGCTTGATGGAGCGGCCCATTTGAAAATGTGAGTGGGCCAATCACAGGGTGACTTCATTTCAACTCTGGTTGATGCATCGTTTCGTGTGTCAATGATCGAAATGCTCGTACAGCCGTCATCGTGACTCTTCACCTAATGGGTTTTTTTATGCTCAATAGGCCCTTGATAATCTAGGGAGGAGCACAGTAATAATGGGGGCAGTTAATGGCGTGCTTCCAGGTCCTTCCATGTCTCTATAAATACTGTTGTGTTTGCTAACTGGCACATTTTGCTTTCTTTCGCTCTTTCATTTTATTTTTCCTGTGTTTCTACTGCATCCACCATTTTTATTCCTTCCTGCCATAACTCTCATTTGAGGTTGCCAGGTGATTCTTTCATCATTTCTTCCTTCTCTTTTTTGCCCCTCTCCTTTTTTGTCATTAGATTTTCGTTCCCTTCTTTGCTATGGCTCCTCGGGAAGAGATTAGCTTTGACCTCTTTGTGTCCAATGTAGATAGTGAATTGCTAGGGTGGTACCGACGGCGGTTTTGCATCCCCGCCGATTATGCCCTTTACACCGTAGATAGAAGGTTTAGGGCCCATACTCCTATATCGGGGCTAAGTAAATTAGTGGTCTATTTTGACCAGTTAGAGGGGGGTCTAAAATTTCCCTTGGATCCTTTTATCAAGGATTTCCTTAATAGAAATGACATAGCGCCTGGTCAGCTTCATCCGAATAGTTATCGGATACTGATCGGGTTTATCTAGTTGATGCATGAGGAGGGTAGGATTCCCGATCTAGACGTCCTCCGGTATCTGTACAGGCTGATTAGGAAGAAGGGAGAGCTGATGTTCTCCCTTTTGGCCATACCAAACCATTCCCTTTTCGTTAAAATGCCAGATCTTCACAAGAAGTGGAGATACCATTTTTTTATCGTGGAGCATCAATCGGACTTCCTGGATGTTCGGAGGATGTGGTCGGACGAGTGTCACAAAGTGACCCATCCAGTGAAACTTTTCGATCTGGATACGAAATTAGTTTTGCAGCTACATCTAAAAGGACTCGCTGAAGCTCGATCCGCAGAGGATGCATCCCGGAGATATCTGTGGAGAGTCTATCCAAGTCGCGACCATTGCTCTGGTATGATTTTTGTTTTGAGTTTTATTTTGTCTAACTAGTCTTATCTTTCCGTCTGTAGATGGCTGACTTTTTTGATTTTGCGGGTGGGATTTCCCTAGTAGATGAGCCAACTGCAGTGGAGGAGTGCCAGGATTATCCTTCTCCTCCAGCTGAGGCTCCTGCTGCTCCGGAGGCTGTTCCTGCTGACCCAAAGGGTAAAGTAACAATTGAAGGTGAGCGGCCGAAGCGGATCAAACGACAGAAAAGGCAGCTAATCGAAGCAGAGTCAGATGTGGAGGGGCTAGACAAAGAGATTTATGTCCAACGACCCCGATTATCTGGTTGTCCGGATATGCGTGGCTAGATATTAAAAAAGATGAAGCCCCCGAGCATCTCCAACAGTCAAGTACGGGACCAGTACACTAAGTCACTGCGATTTCCCGGAGACATGCGGCATTGGTCAGATGAGGGGCCAGACGGATTGCTCGATTTTATGATCGGTTAGTCACTGGAGGTAATGAAGTTTCTGGTTTTTGATATAATTGTTTGTGGTGGGGTTTTGGCTAAATTATCTAGTTGTTTTTGGCAGATGACTCAGGCCCTGCTGCTGGCTAAGGATCAGTACTTCTATTTGAAGAGCCAGTACAGCTTGAAGGAAACAGAGGTGGGGACGATTGCCATAGATTTTGAGAAAAAACTCGATAGCGCTAAAGCAGCTCTGGAGCACTGCCAGACAAGCTATGCGGAGGCTAAATCTGACGCGAAGGCAAATCAGAAGAAGGTTTTTGAGCTGGAACATAGCCAGGCTCAGCTGACAAGGAGGATCGAGGAGCAGGATCTTAAGATTGCTGGAGTTTATGAGAGGCTAGCTGAGCTTGAGAAATCTCATGCCAATGATAAGAAAGCATATCAGAGCATGGTAGGGGGGTTTCTCAAGGCGTACCGGGCAGAATGCAAAAGGATCCTGCTCTCTCAAGACTCAGGATTGGATCTAGGGGCTTTGGATCGGATAACCCCAGTCGATCTGGCAAGGCTTGCTGCAGAGGATGACGCCCGTCGAAAGGCCGATTCTTTTGCTGTGAGGGAGTCTAAAGAGGTTATTACGATAGCTGGGTCTGGCGAGAATCCAGAGGCTGCTAATGATGCTTCCCCCTCAATTTTCGGGTCGGGGGGTCCGGGCGTAGAGATACTATAGTAGATAGGTTTTATGTATCTCTCTCTCTTTTTTATTTTTAACAATTAGCTGTAAAGATATTCTTTGATCAATAAAGATAGTTTTCATTGAATCAAATTATGTGCTTGTATACAAGATTACTGATAATATTTTCTAAGGGAGTCTTAGTTCCAGAACCTCGGTAGTTCTCTGCCTCCCCTCTCTCTTAGTTTATACACCCCCTTTGTTGTGCATTCTGAGATCTGATATGGACCTTCCCAATTAGAACCTAACTTGTCGGTACCGGAGGTGCCTTTACCTATATCTGCTCTTCTGAGTACCCAGTCACCTGTCTTGAAATTCTCTGTTGCTTTACGCAGATGGTGGTACCGAGTTATCCTTTGCCAATGTGCCTCTGCCATTGCTGTCACTTGTTCTCTTCGTTCTCCTAGTATGTCAAGGCATATTCATGCGTTGACGTTATTGACAGCGTGGTCGAGGTCTTGGCTTACCCGGTAACTTGGGGATCCCACCTCTACTGGAATTACTGCATCTATGCCGTAAGTTAGTTTAAATGACATTTCCCCAGTGGATGATCAGGGTGTGGTTATGTATGCCCAGATTACATTGTTCAACTCTTCGACCTAGTTCCCTTTCTTGTCATCGAGTCTTTTCTTCAACCCTTGCATGAGGATTCTGTTTGTGACCTCAGTTTGTTCGTTCATCTACGGGTGAGCTACTGAGGTGAAGCGCAGTTTTATGCCAAGGTCTGAGCAGAAACTTCTGAATTTGTGGTTGTCGAACTGTTTGCCATTGTCTGTAATTAAGGTGTGGGGGATGCCGAATCTGCAAATGATTTCTTTCCAGAAAAAGTGTTGTATCTGGGCTTCTGTGATGGTTGGGACTGCTTCTGCTTCCATCCATTTCGTGAAATGGTCAATGGCCACGATTAAGAACTTTTTCTATGAGGTAGATAAAGGAAAAGGACCCAAGATGTCCATCCCCCACATGGCAAAAGGCCACGGGCTTCCAATGGGATGCAGAGGCCGAGAAGATTTGTGGCTAAGCCGGGAGTGGTACTAGCATTGGTGACATGATTGTGTTAGCTGCTGGGCATCCTTGGACATGGTAGGCCATTAATATCCCTGGAGCAGGGGCCTTTCTAGTGAGTGAATAGTGGGACTCATGTGCACCACAGATTCCTTCATGGATTTCTCTTAGTATGTAATTTCCCTAACGCATTTCGACCAAGGGTATAAGAGGGATTTTCGGTAGAGCTCCCCTTGGTGGACGGAATAATGTGCTGCTTTGGCTTTGAGTTTCCGAGCTTGCAGCTTATCTTTCGAAAGTGTGCCATGTTCAAGATATTGGATGATGGGTTGTATCCATTCCGAGACTGCTTGTGTTCTGAAAATTTCATTGTCCTCTATGATGGGATTGGTGAGTGATTCGGTGAAATCCATATCCCTAAATGCCTGACTGTTCTCAGCTGTGGATTTAGCAAGGTAATCGGCCTCATGGTTGTCTTCTCTAAGAATCTGAACGATATTCCATTGGCCTCTGTCTTGCTCGATGTGTTGCAAAAGTCGCCTGGCTTTGTCTACATACTTGGCGATGTAGGCATATTTGACTTGAAATGCTCTGCTGACTTGGTTGACTACTAGTTGGGAATCCGAGTGTATAATGAGGTGTTCGGCCCTGACTTTCGCTGCTAGCTTCAACCCTGTAATGAGTGCTTCGTATTCAGCCGCATTGTTGGTGGCGTTATACTCTATGCGGACTGCATATTGAATATGAACTTTATGTGGTCCCCTGAGGATTATTCCTGCTCCGGAACTGTGAGCTGAGGATGCTCCATCGACATAGAGCTTCCATTCTGGCATTTTGGTCAAGGTTATATCTTCTAGAGCCATTTCTTGTACAAAATTTGCTAAGGCCTGTGCCTTCATCTGCTGTCGAGGTTTGTAATCAATATCAAACTCGCCGAGTAAGACCGACCATTGCACTAGCCTGCCTAAAGTCTCTAGTCTCTGTAATATTTTGTGCAGTGGAAAATGGGACTGGACCACGATATGATGAGCTTGGAAGTAGTGACGAAGCTTTCGAGAAGTATGAAACACAACTAAGGCTAACTTGTCTAGCACGGGGTATTGGACTTCAGGTCCTCGGAGCATCTTGCTGACATAGTATATAGGGCTTTGCTGGCTTCCCTCTTCCCTTATCAGTACTGAAGTGATGCATTCTCGGCCAACAGACAGGTATAAGTATAAGGTCTGGTTCGGTATTGTAGGACTGATTAATGGTGGGGAAGATAAGAATCTTTTGATGTCTTCAAATGCTACTTGGCAATCAGCGGACCACTGGAACTTGCCAGAACTTTTGAGAGCTCGGAATAATGGTACACATCGCCTAGCTGAGCAAGAAATAAAATGCCCCAGTGCGGTTATTCTTCCGTTTAGCTTTTGTATATCCCGGATGCTCTTTGGTACGGCCATATTGAGTATGGCTTCCATTTTTTCTGGGTTGGCTTCAATGCCTCGGTGGGAAATCATGAACCCCAGAATTTGTTGGCTTGAACTCCGAAGACGCATTTATCAAGATTCAACTTGATCCTGGATTAGCTTAGTAACTGGAGGACTTGATCCACATCCCCTAGGTGGTCCTCAAAGTGTTTTCTTTTGATGATGATGTCATCCACATATACCTCCATGCTGGTCCCAATCTGGCTCTGAAGGACTTGGTTCATCATTCTTTGGTATGTGGCTCTGACATTTTTCAGTCCGAAGGGCATCACCCTGTAACAATACAGCCCTTCGTGTGTGATGAAAGACGTTTTCTCCTGGTCTTCTTTCTTCATGGGGATCTGGTGATAACCTTGGGCCGCATCCACGAAGCTATACAGGCCATGGCCAGCCGTGGAATCGACGAGCTGATCAATCATTGGTAACGGGTAGCTATCTTTAGGGCATGCCTGGTTGAGGTCGGTGTAGTCTACACACATTCTGTACTTCCCGTTCGATTTCTTAATGAGTACTACGTTTGCTACCCAATCCAGGTGAGTAACCTCTTTAATGAATCTGGTTGCTAGAAGCTTCGCTGTTTCCTTGGCAATGATCTTTTGTCTTTCGTAGGTGAAAGTTCTTTTCTTCTGTGCTACTGGCTTGGCCCCTGGTTTGATATTTAGGTTGTGACAGGCAACCTGCGGGTCCACGCCGATGATCTCGGAAGCTTGAGAAGCAAAATCTTCTAAGTGTCTAATAAGGACATTCCTCAATGTGTCTTTGATATCTTGATTAAGGGCATTACCGATATTCATGGATTTTCCTCCCTTGATTTGCAATGTCTCTGTGTCTTCCACCGATTGTGGATTAGCGCCTTGCTTCTCAACTTCCCATGCTTCCAAATGAAAAGCTTCCACCAGAGATTTCATGGTCATCTGATAGCATTGTCTGGCCATCTGCTGATCTCCCCTGATAGTAAGGGTCCCTATTCTGACTGGGATTTTCATGGTTAATTATCGGATGCTGGTGACTGCATCTGCTTCGTAAAGTGCTAGTCGCCCTATTATCCCATTATAGGCTAGTGGTATGTCTACCACGTTGAATGGGGTCCAGACGATTTTTATTTCCTCATCCTCTTGGTTTTTGAATTCTAGATCCAGATTGACAATCCCCATTGGTTGCACTGTTCCTCCATAAAAACTAGTGATGGGGTTCTGGATGGCAGTTAAGTTGGTGATGGAGCCGCCCATAGCTTTGTACGCATTCCAAGATAAAACATTGATAGCACTCCCGTTATCGACCAATAGCCTTTTGACTCGATACTTATTTATGCATGCGGTTATCACCAGGGTATCACTGTGAGGGTGATGTATAGGCAAATTATCTTCCGAGTTAAGAATGTTGTTACTTTTATCAGGTATCATTTTTCCTCTACTGCGTTTTAATCGTTTCCTAGTGTTTTCTCCTCCCATAATCATGTTGATCGTTCCGATCGGTTCTTTTCTAGCTTTCTTTATCTCGGCTTTATCACGGTCATGGTCTTCCATGTTTCCGTGTCTCCTTGGTGCATCAGTGAGATTATCAAGCTTTCCTTGCTGCACTAGTTTTTCTATGGCACTCTTCAGTTCTCTGCAGCCTTCTGTGTTATGGTCGTATTCCCTGTGGTACTCACAGTACTGGCTTCTATCACGAGTAAATCTCCGGCTTGGGCTAATTCTTTTGGCTGGCATAATTTTCACTCCATTCTGCCTGACCCACATGAGGCTCCTTGATCGAGAAGTGTTCAGGGGTGTATATCTATATGCTTCCCTATCAAATCTGTCTGCCGAAACTCTAAAATTTATTTTTGGGAAGCTTACTCGTCTCTGCTTTGGCCATTCATCTCTAGTTGGTGGCCTATCTTCTTCCCGACGCATCCTCCTGTCCTCGTCCATCTTTATCATCAGGACCGCTATCGCCATTGCTTCGGTAAAGGTACTCGATTCTTTAGTCATTAATTTGTCTTTTAGCTTGTTGAGTCTAGTGCCATTTTTTAAAGCTTCTATGGCGACTTCATTAACGAGGTGCTCAATCTGCATGGCTGTTTTGTTGAAACGGTCGAGGTAACTCCATAGAGACTCGTCAGCTTCCTGTCGGCACACTCGGAGGTCATTGATGTTTTTCGCAGGAGGGATATTGGTGATAAATCTGATACGGAACTGCTCGTCTAAGTCTTCAAAAGAAGTGACAGTATTTTCCGGAAGCCGATAAAACCATTTTTGGGCGCTTTTTGTGAGTGTACTTGGGAAGACTCTGCACATGATTCCATCATTCACATTCTGGAGCAGCATCTTTATTCGAAAAGCAGATATGTGACTAATAGGGTCTCCTGTCCCATCGTATTAATCGAGCTGTGGGATTCTGAACTTACTAGGAATCTCTGTTTGAATTATTCTGCTGACAAACGGAGTTCTGCTATCCATCACCCATTCTTCTTCCTTTCTAGGTTTAGTCCAGGCCTTATTCATTGCTTCCTCAACCTTTTGTGCTAATTTCAAATCATCGAGAGCTGGGATGGACGAACTACACTCCCCTTCCGGTGCTTTACCCTTCCCTATGCTTATCCCTGGAGCCTGTCGGGGTGCTGCATTATCATTATTTGGAGCTAGTTTAGTATGCTCGCTCTGTATTATAGCGCTTAGTTGTTGTTGCATCAGGGTAATTTATGCTTGAATATTTTTTATCATGGCGTCTTTGCTTGCTTGGTCAAGGTCGAGTGTTTGGGTTACTGTGTTTAGGTTTGGAGTGGTTATTGTTGGTGTTTCTAGTAGGCTTGGAAAAGGTATTGAGGGTATTGATCTATGGTGCTGCAGCGGAGCATAATGTGGGAGATTTATTCCCAAGGACGGGTATCTCGGAGTGTTTTCCCAAGGTAAAGATGTATGGCTGGATGTGGCCCCAACAAGCTGCAAGGTGGGTGGTGGTATTATTACTGGGAAAGGGCTTGAAAGGTCAGTCGAAAGGATGGGTGCGGAAGGATTAGTGCCGCCCTCAGGAATTTGGGCAGGAGGTGGACTGGAAGTCATGGTGAAAGTGTCTTTAGCTTAGCAAGTGAATGAATGGCTTTTCCCAAGGAGTCCCCACAGATGGCGCCACTTAATAACTGGTTTCCAAGACTCCTGGGCTGAGCGTCCTGCAAAGCACTGAGTAGAGGGCAAGGTGAGAGGTGAGGGGAATCCCCACAAACACTTCGATGCCTAAGTTAGAGAATAGAAAATGGGTGGCTGAAAGATATCTTGAGTATGTGTGAATGAGATAAGATGTCCTCTAATGAGGGGTACATGGTGTTATATATAGTGATACTCAAACCTGGGAGGAATAGGAATCCTTGTGGGAGAGTATTCCTACTTCAGTTAGGATTCCTCTTTGAGGTAGTTCCTTGGATGAATCTGTCTTCTCCTTTGTCCATGTGTTCCTAATTAGGGGGGTGGATGACCCCTAATCAGGTGGGAACATTCTAGATGGTATCAGTTGGCAATCGCTATTAATTTAAAAGGGATGTCAAAAGGAGAAGATATTTTCACAAATTAAGGAAGAAAATATCCCCTAATATTTTGGGATTCTTATTGTATATATTCCCTATTTTATTATTCTTTAGTTAGCTAGGTTTCCCAAGTATAGATACCAGCTTTGTATATAAATAGGTCTATAATGTTTGTAAAGAGATGTACAAAAATGTTACTTTTTCATTCTTTCTCTTCTCTAATAGTATCACTAATATTTTAAAATCTATATAGTTTATAATTTTATATAATTAATCCAATCGAATCGAGTTAATTTTTTTTTAAAAAAAATTGAGCTCCGAGCTAAGTTTTGTACTTTTGTTTTGAAAGTCGAGTCACATTTGAGTTTGACAGTGTGTGGATTCCATTAAAGTTGATTATGCCTCTAATTATTACTATTATTATTAAAATATTTTTTACTCCATTTATGTTTTGAACATTGCAATTCGACTCTTTATAAAGTTGATATTTAATATTATTGCTTGCAAATTAATAAACGAGATAACTATAAAAGTAGGCATGTAGTTTTGCGCTTTTTTTAATTTTAGATATGTATATTTCTTTATAGATGTATATTATTTTCATCATTAGCAATTTTAAGCATTCTACACTAGTGCCATTAGTTTTTACCATGTTTGTTCTGCTAAAAATTTCAATACACATGTTTTTATTCACTTAGTTCATTAGTGGTGGTTTTGTGATTTAAAGATATACAAAAAAATGTTAATAGTTGTCGATAATGTTGAACTTTCACCTGTTATAGTTCTCAAACCAATAAATTTATACAAAATAGATGGATGCTATAGATGAATTAGAAATGTTGAAAACTGTTTGTAATCGAAAATTAATGAAATGTTTTGACAGTTTTAAATGGTTGATCACCTGTATTATGATTATAAGCTTAAACATTAAAAATATTTTTAAATTAAGAGAAAAATATTATATTTTTAGATTGAAAAAAATATGAAACCATGGATTCCTTTTTTATTTGGGATATTTTCATATGTAATCAAAAAATGCAAAACATTTTTTCAAATATGGTTATTTTTTCTTCTTTGAAAAATACAATATTTGACAATAATTATTTTAAAAATACCGCAGTTGTTTTAAACAACAAAAAACAACTCAAGACAACAAAAAAACCTCATGTAGCAACCAGACTATAAATCCATAGAACAAAAACCTCAAAACAACTCAAAAAAATAAAAAAAACTAGGAAGCAACCAAACCTAAAAATAGCCAAAAACAACCAAACAATCGAAACAATTAAAAAAAAACCAAACCATAAAATTGTTGAACAGAACCTATGCAACAACCACGCCTCAAAATAATAAAAAACAATCAAACAACGGAAACAACTCAAAACAACAAAAAAAATCCATGCAACATACAGACCTTAAACTTATAGAACAAAAGCCTTAAAACAACAAAAAATAACCCATGCAACAACCAAACCATAAACTCATAGAACATAAACATCAAAACAACAATGCAAGAAACAAATCATACTAATAGAATAGAAACATTAAAATAACCAAACAACTCAAAATAAGAAAAAATAACACATGCAGTAACCACACTATAAACCCATAGAATGGAAAGCTCAAAATAACAAAAAATAATTCATGCATCAATTAGATCATAATGTTAGTATAGGTGGTATGCCCTAGAGGCCAATCACATATTTTAATATTGTAAATTATTTCAAATGGCAATAAAAGAATATTCTATTACTTAAAGTGTTTATTTAATTGAATATTTATCTATTAGCATCATGTTAAATAAATTTATTATCAAGAGTTGATAGTATGAACTACAAATTTATTTAGTACATATGCTATAAAATGTTCATAGTCGAATAATTAATATTCAAATAATATTGATTAGACTATCACCTATATCTATTTTCTTTGATTAGTATGTGATACTAATAGTGGGAGGTAATGAGTCCCATGCTACTTGATATAAGATATCATAATAGACATATGGATACTTATGTGATGGGTGGATCGAACAATGACGTTAGATTTGAGATCGCATGGATATTCACTTATAGTCAACGATCACAATCGAGGTCATAATGGTGCATATATTCCTTTGACCTGAGGTGGCATGGTCATCCACATTTGAGTAGTTAGGGTTTATTACCGCTTATATAATTATGTTAATCACACATGGGCATGATGACGTATGATGGCTCTAATTGGTTAAAGGTAGGGATGAGTGTTTGACTAAGATGGGATTCATTGCCTGGAGTGAACTGAGATAAGATCCTATGCTTTCTAAGTCTTTTCTTGATGAATGAGTTCTTGCTCAGGACAAACATAACATAATTTGAAAGAGTTTCAATGGTAGAAAAGTGTTTATAGTATTTGTTATGTTTTATCAAGAATTAGAATGTGAGATGAGGTTATATGATACAACTATTAGAGTTTGACTAAACCATGACTTTAGGCTATATTTAGATTTTTTAATGAAAGAGATTTTAGTGCACAACAATTATAACCAAAAGGGTTCATGTGAATCAAAATATGCATTCATTTCCAATTAGGTAGTTGTGATATTAATGCTAGAGGTCATTCACAACTTATGAAAACTAAATGTGTATAATTGAGATTTTCACATTTAGATTTGAAAGGAGTTTCAAATAATATCAAGTGTTGATATTATTTTCTCATTACCAATTAGACATGAATCTAGTAAGTCACACTTAAAAGAGTTTTACCAAATTATCGTTAATATTAATCTAATTATTGATTAAAGTGTTTAATCGATTAATTAAGATTAATGGAATTAGATTTATGTCTTAAATAATGATTCTAGCATATCATGAAATCTAATTCAAACAAGGGTTTAATTATTAATTTATACTTTATTAATATGAGATATTAATTAAAGTATTAAATTAATAATTTACATATGTTGTTTCTATTTGGAATTGGATTAATAGCCCAAGTAATTTGGGCCAAAGATTAATCTAACATATTGACAAAGCCCATGAACCTAATCTAAGCCCACTTATTTGATGGAATGGGCTTAAGTCAAGTGTTGGCCCAATTACCAAGCCTAAGTTGATAAAGTGACATAGTTAAATTTGCCATATTAGGCACATTAAATCTTTAATGTGTGAATATTTGACTTTATCATATAAAAGGATTAGGTTGCTTTGACAAGTGTAAGGAGATAAATGTAGATATAATACATGAAATTTATTTTTTATATATTTCATTTTTGTACAATAATGACTTATACAAGTTGTGTATTTATTATGCTAAGTGGCATGCTTGTGATGAAATGGGTATATGATGAGGTGTTCCCTTTTCTTTACACATATAACTTAATAAATGTTCTATGGTTATGTAGAGAAGTGCAGAGAATGTGAAGTGATAAAACCAAATAATAGAAATAACATCTACACAACTAAACCCTAAGTGTTCTTGCGGAGGATTAAGTTAGTGCAAGTTTTGTAAGGGTCTATTGAGAGGATACTTGCTACTAATCGAATCAAGGCAAGAAGATGATTTGGTAAAGCTTTAGTGTTTCAAGCTAGAGGCCTTTTATTTGTAAGGCTAGAGCTCTTAATTCAAGTGTTGAACCTCAAGCACCCAAAGCTTGCAAATCTTCACTATTGTGGTTTTCATTAAACTAAGACTTTGTAAGTTTTCTTAAATTTAGAGTTTCTTAGGTTGATGTTTGTATGTGCTCCTTTGCCATTTAGTTATGTGTGACATTTAAGATGGATCCTTGGGAATGGAATTCTTCATACTGTGAAGGGTTATGCAAGTAAAATTTTTGAAATTTTACTTTACTTAGGCTTATGCTCACAACACATGTATTTAGTGTCTAAGTTGCACAACTGATTCCTTCAATTGGTATCAGAGCTCTTTTTTACACTTTACACATGCTGAATTTATTGATAATTGCAAATGTTTTGATTATAATTGATGTTAGTTGCAAGTGTTATGGCTAAAGAGATGTAAAAAATGGGTTCCAATGGTGCTCACGATCGTAAGGAGTTGCCTCAAGGTCATGGGTGGCCCGGAATTGGCAATGAGATAGACTTAGCTCATTTTAAAAAAGGGTTTAGCCCCTCACATGAGCCCCTCACGATCGTAAGGAGCACTTTATCCTATGATCATCATGTTTCATGCTTGTATGCCTTGCAAATTGATCATAATATGCAAAAGTTGAATTTTAATTGATTTTTGCCTGTCATACATACAAAAAATGATCATGGACTTAGGTTACATCCTATGGTTTGTAATAATAATTAATTTTATGTAATTAAATTTTAATTACATAAAATTAGGATGTAACATTACCTTGCTATGCCAAGGAATGAATGTAAATCACAAGAGCTGTGACATAGAGCTTTAAGTGTTCGAGTTGGAGACCTATGAAGATGGTGATAAAGAGTTTCATGCCTTGAAGATTTTGTTTGAGCTTAGCTCACTTTGTAACTTATTATAAGAGTTGGAACAGGTTTTGAAAAGGCCCATGATCACTCTTTATTTCTACATCCATTTATGTATGTTTTATGTATATATATGATATATATGTTGTAACATGCAATATGTATATAAATGGATGCTATGCAATATATATATATATATATATGATATTTAAAATTGTCTAAGGTGCAAAGTAAGACCTCAAATAAAGACCTAAAAATCTTCTAAAATAAATTTACATTTTGGCTCTCTATTAAAGCAATGACATGCAAAGTTTTAGGCAAATATACTTCGGCTATAGATACATAGGGGTGTATATTTATGCTAAGAGATATTTATAGGGTTCATTGTCAAGCATTAGATGTTGTGAATTTATAGACATACTACATGCCACGAATGGCCAATAGGCAACCTGAGGTATGTAGTGTTAAAGTCTATTTATTACATAGATTCAATGGTATGGACCTAACTATTGTAAAGAGAGTAAGAATGGCAATTTTATGTACCTGAGGCCTCTAAGCATTAGGAGCTGAATTGATTGAACCTCACATGAGATGTGATGAACAAGAGTTGTTCACTTAATGAATATTAATATTCCAAGAATGGCAATTGTGTGTCCTTGAGGAATTAATTCATTAAGAATTCAATCACCCACTAGAAACCTATCCAACAAGGTTTTTGTTTTCTATTTTGGAAGTGTAGGATTCGATAAATTAATGGGAGACCATTATAATTAAATACCAAATCAAATGGTGTTAATAACATCATTATAACTAATAATCTTATTATACTTTTATAGCAATTTATATTATAATGACTTTTGCAATAATTTGAAGACTTCATATTATAATAAGATGGAACTTGAGAGTGTAAATTCATGATGGATGCTCAACTCTAAACAGATTTGATCATATAATCCATTTTGGAGAAATTTGGCCAAATAATTGCCAATTTCTATATGAACAAAATTAAGTGCATTATTGTGGAATTATTAAACATGCTTGTGATGGCCCAAAAGGCTATTCATAATAAAAAGGGGAAGGTAGTTACTTTGGTTGCATCTTCTAATAGGATTAGCAAAAACAAATATAACAAAAGTAAGAAAGCTAAGGAAAGAGTTCCTAAAGCTTTGGGAGGTGTAAGCAAGAGCAAGGGCAAAAAGCAAGTTCAGAACAAAGGCCAAGGAAAATGTTTTTATTGCTAAAGCGATGGACATTGGAAGAGAGATTGTCCTAAGTACCATGAGTCTATTAAGACTAAAAGAAAGGACAAGATTACTTTCTCTAATTTATTTATTTTTAAATGTTCTAAGAGCTCATTTAAAGCATAGGTATTGGATACTGGTGCTAGTTCTTATATATGCTCTTCCTTGCAAGATCTAGCAAGTGAAAGAAGGTTGGAGTCGAACGAGGTGACTTTAAAGCTTGGAGATGGAGCAAGTGTTGCTACCAAAGATATGGAACACCTCTATTGACTTATATGATCATGTTTTGTTATTGAATGATGTTTTATATATACCTAATGCTTATAAAAATATCATTTATTTTTCTAGTATGACTAGAAAAGGTTATAAGTTTTTTATTTGAAAGAGATGTATGTACTATCTATTTTGATAATAAGATAGTTGGCATGGGTTATATATTACATGATCTTTATTATATTGATAATAAATTCAATAACAAATAATATCCAAGTAATTTGAATGTTGTGAATATAGTACTAATTAATAATGCCTCTAATCCAAAATATCTATGGCACTTGAGATTATGTCACATTGCAGATGATAGAATCATAAAGTTAGGAAAATTAGGAATTTTAAGTAATCTTAAATCCTTAAGTAATCTGACTTGTGAAGTTTGTATCTAAGGCAAGATGAGCCGATCACCATTTGTTGGACAAATGGAAAGAGCTAAATAAATTTTGGAAATAATACATAGTGATGTATGTGGGCCATTTAATCAAATAGGAAAAGACGGATTCTACTACTTCATCACCTTTATAGATGATCTATCAAGGTATGGACATTTTTTATCTAATGAAATATAAAAGTGAATCCTTTGAAAAGTTCAAGGAATTTGAAGTCCAAGTAGAGAACTAAATGGGGAAAAGTATTAAAATCTTACGATCAAATTATGGGGGTGAATACTTAAGTACCCAATTTATTGAGTTCTTTAAGGAATATGGCATTATGTCACAACTAACTCCACCTGGTACACCTCAACTAAATGGTGTATCTAAAAGATGGAATTGAACTCTATAAGATATGTTCAATTTATGATGAGCTATACAGATTTACCTACTTTCCTTTAGGGTTTTGCATAACAAATTATTGCTTATATCCTAAATCATGTTCCATCTAAGTATGTTTTTACCATACCATTTGAGATATGGCATGGTAAGGCACCAAGTCTTAAACATGTTAAGATTTAAGGGTGCCCAACTTATATCAAAAAGTTAAAAATAAAGAAATTAGATGAAAGGTCAATTCAAGGTAGATTTATTGCATATCCTAAAAATAGTTTAAGGTATTATTTTTATCTTCATGCTGAATAAGTTGTTCTTTTAAGTAGAGATACCATATTTCTTGAGAAAGAGTTTCTTTAAGAAGGTGGTAAAAGGAGGAAGATAGCATTAAAAGAGGAGTCTTTTATTGAGGCCAATAAAGTTGATCAAATGCATATTGATTAATCCCAAGAGTCTAATCCTACTGAAACCATCATCACACAAACTCCTAGAAGATCAAGTAGGGTATCTCATCCATCGAAGAGATATGATTTCTACATGATATGTAAGAGTTACATATTCATATAGAAAGCAATCATGATGATGATCCTACAATATACAAAAAAGCTTTATCAAATAAACATTCTTCAAAATGGCTTAAAGCAATGAAATCCGAAATGGATTCCATGTATGCAAACCAAGTTTGGACACTTGTTGATCCACCTGAAGGTATTTTCCTATAGGTTGTAAATGGGTCTTTAAGAGAAAGATTGGTGTAAATGGAAAGGTTGATACCTATAAAGCATAGCTTGTAGCTAAAGGGTTTCACCAAAGGCAAGGGTTTGACTATAAAAAAACCTTCTCGCCAGTAGCTATGCTTAAATCCATTTGAATGCTTCTCAATATAACTGCACATTATGATTATGAGATTTGGAAAATGGATGTCAAAATTATTTTTCTCAATGGTTATATTGAGGAAGAGATTTATATAGAACAACTTAAAGGTTTTAAATCAAAGGAAAGTTCTAAAGTATGTAAGCTTAATCGATATATTTATGGTCTAAAGCAAGCTTTAAGGAGTTGGCATTATTGTTTTGATGAAGCCATTTGATTGTTTAGTTTTATAAAAAAAAATGAAGATGAGCTTTATGTGTATAAGAAGGTTAGTGGGAGCCAATTAACTTTCCTAGATTTATATATTGATGATATTTTATTAATTAGGAATGATGTTGGCATGCTTACAAAAGTGAAAATATGGTTGTGCAAAACTTTCTCTATGAAAGACTAGAGGAAGCTACCAATATTCTTGCATTTGAGTCTATAGAGATAGATCAAGAAGAATGATAGGTTTATCCCAAAGTCTTTACTTGGAAAAGGTGTTGAAAAGGTTCAACATGTTTAATTCTAAGAGTGGATTGTTACCATTTAGGTTCAATATCCATTTTACTAAGGGTATGTCACCCAAAACACCCGAGGAGATGGAGCAAATGGCCAAAGTTCCTTATACTTCGGCAATAGGAAGCTTGATGTACTCTATGTTATGTACTAAGCCTGATATTGCCTATGTTGTTAGTATGACTAGTAGAATTTCAATCCAATCCATGTTTAGAACATTAGATAGTTGTTAAGGCAATCTTTAAGTTCTTAAGATGGACTAAAAATTTGGTCTTAACTTATAGAGGAGGTGATATGCAAATAGATGGTTTCACGAATTATGATTTTTAATCAGATATGGATGATAGAAAGTCTATGTCTAGGTTTGTTTTCATATGTAATGAAGGTGTAGTGAGCTAAAAGAGTTCCAAGTAAAGTGTCATTGCTAATTCCACTACAGAAGCTAAGTATATAGCTGTATTAGATGCTGCTAAAGAAGTTGTTTAGATTAAGAAGTTCATTATTGAACTAGGAGTTATTCCTTCTATTAAGTCCCCAATTCCTCTTTTTTACGACAATAATGAAGCCATTGCTTTGGCAAAGGAACTAAGGTCTCACAAAAATCCAAACATATAGAAAGGCATTTTCATATTATTAGGGAACTTGTTGGAAGAGGCAATATTATCAAGAAAAAGATAGCTTCAACTGATAATGTCGTTGATCCACTTATTAAAGTAGTAACACAACTACAGTTGGATTGACATCTTGAGAAGATAGGTCTAAGATATTATAGTAATTTACTCTAATGCAAGTGGAAGGTTATTAGTATAAGTGGTATGCCTTAGAGGCCACTCACATTTTTTGACATTGCAAATTATCCTAAATGGCAATAAAAGAATATTCTATTATCTAAAGTGTTTATTTAATTAAATATTTATCTATTAGCATCATGTTAAATAAATTTATTATCAAGAGTTGATAATATGAGTTACAATAGCCCAAAGAAGTGAATTTTGATTGGCCAAAAGAATTTCAAGTCAAATGTCCACGTTAAATATTTTGTTAGTTTTTCAATTGGAAATCTATATTTCTGATCAGGAATATAAATTTTTGGTCAGAGAAAAAGGTGTTTCGTAATTTTTTATTTGTTTTAATTAATTTTGATTGGTTGTTATTTGATAAATATTTATTGATAAATAGGTATTTATCAAATAAATAATAAAAAGAAATTATTTTTATCCTATACTCTAAGTAGGGTTACAGGGGTTGTGTCTATATATATGTGATTTTTCTTTTCACAGAGAGGGGGGGGCTGCTGACTTTTTATTTTTCTCTACCTTTTTTTTATTATTGTTGTGAGCTAAAGCACACCCAATCATCTTTATTTTTTTTATGTACTTTTAGTTCTTGACCATAAATCAAACTCAATTCAAATTAAAATCATAAACAAATATAACAAAAGCCACAGGCTTCTATCTACGGTGATCATCCTTATGAGGGGAATCAATATTGCATCTATTCTCATCTTCATCTCCTTTCTTTTTTTTTATTTTAATTTTGATTTTATTTGTTTACTATTTTAAATCACTCACTGACTTTTTTTATTTGTTTTTTTATTTTCATGATGGATCGAATGACATAAATTCACTATAGAAAACAAAACCCATAGAATGATATGCATAAAATTTTGTTCTTAAATGTAGTTTTTAGGGTTTCTATGTATTTTATTTATTTTGTTGATTTTTTTATTTTTTATTTTTATTTATTTAGCTTTTTTGGATTGTATTTAATTTTATTTTTAATTTTCAGTAGATCATTGTAATATCTCTAGTAGTGGGAAAAGTGAAATCTTGAGTATTGTGTGTTTTTACTTTAATTATTTGGTTAGTAAAATTAGGGTTTAAATTAGGTAATTAATTAAAATCAATGACTGTAGAGATAATTAGGGTTTTTAATTAAAATTGAATTAGAATTAAGAGAATAGACTTAAGGGTTTTCTAATTATTTTTTTATTTATTTGTTCATAATTTATATTAGTAAATAATTAGTTAGTTGGTTATTTTAGGCCCATTTTTACTTGAGCCCCTTTTCTTTTTGTTTGTAAATAAGTTGATTAATATAGGTTAGTAGTTATTCTAGGCCCACTTCTGGTTTTTTTATTTGTTTAGCCCACTTTTTCAATTTGTTTAGATTTTTGGTTTCGTTTGGTTTGATTTGTGAATAAGTTAATTAATTTAGGCTCATTTTGTTGTATTTTGATTTTAATAATGAGATTAGATTTTAGCCCAATTAATTGAATAGATTTAATTAATTTTAGGCTTAATTAATTAAAATGAATTTTAGGTCCATAATTTAATTAGATTTAGGATATATTGTAAATTTAGGCTCACTCAGTTAATGTAGACATAGGCCCACTTGTGTTAATTAAAAGTAATTAGATATAGTCCATTAACTTAAGCCAATTTTCATTACTTATAGAATTAGGCTCATGTTTGAATTAAAACATGTAGAATTAAGCCCACTAATTTAAAGTTTTCATAATTTGTAGACTTAAGGCCACTTTTTAGAATTAAAACAAGTAGACTTAGGCTCATTAATTAACTTAATATGTAGGCCCGCCTTTAGCTTTATTTTACTTGCAAATAAAATGTAGACTTAGTTCACTGAAAATCAATGTAGACTAAACTAATTTAGGGCTGTCACGCTTTATAAATGCATTGTTTGTATACTTTTTCATAACTAGTTGCCTTGGAGTTAGATGTATGCAAAATTAGGGTTTAAATGAAATTGTATGTAAATAGGGAATAATTTAGTAATTAATAAGTAATTCTAAACAAACATAAGATTAAAAGAAGTTAGTATTCCGTATTCAGAATCTCCTGATTGTGATGCTAACTCTCTTTTAGGGAATCGAGTTACCACCACTTTTGATTTGTCCCAATTATCACCCTAGGTGACGACTCCATCATCTCCACGCTATGTCTTTGTGATAAAGTAATGTGTCCCTTAAAGCCTTGAGCTCAAATAGTGTCGTGGTTGCTAAAATCTTGGACGTGTGCTAAAGCTCGCTGTCTATAGTGGTCACTCCACTAGGAATAAAAGATACTAATTCTACTTGTGTTCTTTAGAATTATTTTATTAATTATTTTTTTATTCTTGCATTCATTCTGCATGTCCCTATAAAACTAATGGTATTAGTTTATGGTTGCATGATTCCACTAACTTCATGGGATTATAAATTGGCTAACCATCACTCTTATCCTTAATTATTGGGCTCATCTGACTAGAGTCTGTGGCCTAATTCTTAATGGGGGTAAGTCTTCTCTCGAGTTTATAAAGGATGTCGGGCCTCTCTTACCTTAGCCTGTAACTTAAGTCTTAAAGGAAGGCATCTTGCTAAGAGGACCTTAACTTTTCCACTGGACTCAACTCTTATAGTGGCCTAGGAATTTCCCCTAGGATTACCTAAAATTGCTCGTGTTTGTTACCATGAAGTATTTCTATTTATAAAGGTCCAAGCCCATACTTTTGGGGCCCATAAGGGTTAATAAAGATTGGACTAATCTTTTATACTTAGAAATGTTGTTTCTATGTTTATTGCTTTAAGAGATTTGGCATGCGTGTCGGTTCTTGATATCCCCTGTTGATATTAAGACTAAGACAAAAAATCCTAGGAAAAGAGACTCACTATTGAATACGTGTGTGGGAGGAATAAGGTTAAAAGGACGTATATTATACACTTGACTTGTTATTTGTATACTTGACTTGACTTGACTTACTGCATAGCATGTGCATCATGAATACATGCATATATATATTTCATACATTATACTAACACTTTATTTTTTAGCCATCATTGATTCATCTCGATCTTCTTATATTTGGAAATGGAAAGGTGGTAGACTAGTGAGAACTAATTCAAGTCGGAGATCAATAGCTAAAGACATCCTAAGAAGATTGGAAAAGAGTATTATCAACCCACTCAGCTTAGAAGCACCACCAGCACTGATTAGTCACTTAATTGAAGAAATGGAACAACAACAAGGAGGAAATTAGACTTTAGAGGTTATTAAGGGAGCTTTGATTGATAATATAAGAGAAATGATGCAAAATGAATTGAGACAAGCTTTAGCTGGGTTAATACAACCTCCTACAGCTACACCCACTGTTGTAATTCCACCTACTATTGGTATGGATGATCCACTTACTAATAATGACAATGTTGATAGGCAACCATTGAATGCTGCTAGGAATGTGCCCGCTATGGAGATGAAATTTGAGGATGTTGAAAACTATATAGTAGAGAAAGCAAAAAAAGAACCACTTGAGCTAGTTCAGGAACTTGAGTCCAAGCAAATGCAAACACTAACTTAGAAAATGTTTAAGATGGAAGAGCTGATAAAAGGGCAAGGCATAGGTTACTCATTTGACTTTGATGATATATTGTGCATGAAAAGTGACAAGTTGCTTGACAATTTCAAAATGCCTCAATTATAGAAGTTTAATGGTTCTGGAGATCTGAGGATTTATCTTAGCTAATATATAATAACTATAAGCACTACTAAAGCTCTATTATATATAGTCATAAAGTTATTTGTACTTTCCTTGAAGGGTTTACTGTAAACTAGTATCATGGATTATAAAAGTCTATTATGACTGACTGGAGAGAACTATGCACTGCTTTCTTAAAATAATATGATCATAACACTAAGCTGGAAGTGTCCATTCGAGATCTGGAATTGACTAAACAAAAGCCAAATGAATCATTCTTTGATTTTCTCATTAGATTCATGAACAAGGCACGATTAATGGAAAATAAGTTGGTTGAAAATGATCAATTTAAGATGATTATCTGTAATGTATCTCCTAATTTGGTCAAGAGGCTAATGAATCTTAAATCTTTTGTAGACATTTATGATGATGGATTGCAAGCTTATGAGATGAAGAATGAAAAGAAGAAAATTATAAAACTACTAGAGCAAGAAACTACCCAACTGGGGGCACACAATAAGGAAACACTAGTAGAGCTATGAAAGTGCATGTTGTTCAACAACTAAGGAGATTCTCGAACTTTAACTAACTTTTGTCAAAAGTCTTAGAGCGCCTAATGCAAAAGGGCTTACTTCAACCTTTACCTAATCTAAACCCAAATAAGCACTACAAATTCCACCAAAACATCAAACACTCCATAGATAACTATATCCACCTTAAACATAAAATCCAAAACCTTATAGACTTTGAAAAAATCATAGACCTTAAACACCTAAACACTAGAAATAATCATTTTCTAAACTATTGAAATGTACCTCCCCTAACAACCATAATGATCAACTTAGAAGTAAGCGAGGAAGAAGAGCTAAGCTCCTTTAAAAACATAAACCTTTAAATCGATAAGAAATCTCCTAATGCCTCTAGTGATGTAGAGAAGATTATGGAACCTTTGACTCTTGAACAACTACAAAGAGGAGTTGAGGACTTATTGGGATAACCTTTAGGCAAATTTGACTATAAGGTGTTTTAAACTAAACCACCTTCTTTTAATATACCTATTGAGTTAATTGTGCCTATAGGGTGAGGTGATGGGTTTGATGATAAGCTATTAGACAAGGAAGAAACATGCATAGTTGAGGTATGGAAGGATGGAAAAAAAAAGTAAAACCATTGAAGGAGAGTTTTGTTAAAGAAGGACAAGGGAAGTCCTACCTCATTGCAGTGGAACCTATCAATGTGCCCAATATGGATGTTCCTAGGATTGAGATCTTCAAAGAATAGATCATTGAGAACCTGGTGTAAGACAATAAGGATGAGGAAATGCAAGAATAGTTGTTATGTCAGGCACCTGAAGGAGAGCCACCTTGAGACTTAACATCTCTAGCATTTAGAATAGAAAATAATTCTCTTATTGTGTTCTTTGAATAACATTTTAGTTTCTTTAGAACTTGTTTTGTTTTAATGATCAATGATATGAATTTTGATCACATTTACTTATGTAATGTGTATCCTGATGTACTATGCATTATGATATTGATCGCTCTATATGTTTATCATAAATTTAATTCAATTAGATTCATTCAGCATGGGCACAAATACAAATTTAAAGAACATTCCTATATCATATGATATAACTTCTGAAGAAAGGAAAATTTAAGGGGAAAGAAAAAGAAAAAAAGAAAGAAAATGAATCCTACTAATTAGAAACCCATAAAAGGATAGTCAGATAAAAATCAAAGAGATAAAAGTGTTAGAAAAATATTAAGGACAAATTAATAACAAGAGTTGTATCATATGATGTAATGAATGTACTCATTTTTTCCCTATTGAATGAATGTAGTTGAATTTGAAATTTTTGTTCAAATATTGCATATTTGTCTTTATCATACTGCATAAGTATATGAATGGAAACACAAAACATAATGAAAGCCAAAATCAAAGCTATAAGATCATTATTTTAATTATGGTTTCTCTTCTTATCACCCCTCTATGATTCTGTTTGTAAGTCTATTGTGCCTTTGTACCTAAGGAATTTAGGTGGCTCAATGACTCGCATCGCAACCCATACCTTGTAACTATCATCAATCATTGTATCAGTATCAAACCTTATATTCTGCTTAAAAGATCTTCCAATAAGACCAAGTCTAGTTTATTTCAATATCAAGAGCTCTCTTCAATCAGTTTACCCATGCCTCTGCTTCTTTAATGCATAAGATTGCAATTAATGGGGTTAGATTAATAGTAGTAGTGAACAAATTAAGTTTTTTGCACACATTACAAAAAGAAAACTGCTAGAATAACATTAGTGAATCCAGTCAGATTAAAAGGTGTGAGTTTGACTCTATTTTTTAAGAATAGTGATGATTATAGTGTCGCCATTTCCATAAAAAAATAAGAAATTAGGGGTAAAGCATATCTTTAGGGGCAAAATTGTTAAATAATAAATCTATATTCAAAGACTAAAGAGTCAACAAAAGAGTTATGGGGGCAAAAAGAAGTAAATTACAAGCAATAACTAATAGGTCATCAATACACTATAGCCTGGTCATTTGTTTGATAAACTATATTAGAACCTCCAATATTAGAAGTACAAGCCTTAAAGCATCCAGTGCTCAAACCTACAAACTATTGATGAAGCACCTTGTTCTCACACTACAAGATCGACAACATAGCTCTATTCCAAACAAAAGACTTATTAGGATCATGCACATCATACATAGCATGCATGCATTTGCATATATTTTTGTGACATAATAAAAGTCTTTGAGCCCAAGCAAGATTGTATAAATACTCTGCTACTATTATTCAAAATTATTATTATAAAAGTGCAGCTATCAATATGAACCTAATGCTCAACAAGACTCTGGAATGGAGGAGCCTAGAAAGGAAATATGACTGATAGTGGTGCTTGTAGAGACCTTATCCTAGCAACCTCAAGAGGTTAAATAGGATGCTCAAGCTCCTTAGACTCATAATCCATCTCTATAGCTTCATCTGGAGCATCATCTGGAAATCATTTGGACCCTCAGCAAGAGAAGAATCTCCTCCCACAAATTGTAAAAGAAAAAGATAGTTAATAACCTGAGGAGTAACAAAAGACAAGTGTACCTTAGATGGGTTAATAGGAATTTGCTCCAAAGAAATGCTCATGAATATACTCCTGATAGCTACAAAAAAAGCCTAAATAGAGCATCAAATCCTTGAAGAGCCTATGTAAATGTTATAACCCAAAATTTTATAAATTATTAAATTAACTTCTAGGATTTTCAATGTTAAAAATTATTTTATTAAATTATAATATTTAATTATTTTATGAAATTAAATTTGAATATTTAGTGTTGAATATTATTTTAATATTATTATTTTTATTATTTGTGAAATGAAATTAAATTCTAGTGTTAGTATTTGCTTTATTATTTCCTATCATTATTACTTTGAAAATTAATTTTTAATAATTATTTAATTGAGTGATTTTATTAAATTAAATTAATTTTATATATATATATATATATATATATATATATATATATATATATATATATATATATATATATATATATATATATATATATAGTGAGAGAGGATATTTTAAATAAAATACCATTTTTTAAAGTTTTGTCTTTTATGCTTTTTGAAAAAAAAAGAGCCAAAAACCAAAACGTCCGCTATTGAAACCAACCCCCTTCCTTCTTCTTCTTATTTTCTTTTCTTTCTTTCTTAGTACTTTTTTTTTTTTCCTTTTTTTGGATGGAACTTCCTTTACTCACCGGAGACGATTCTAACAATGATGGGGGCTGATGTTAGGCTCTTTTGGAAGCTCATCCTCCGAGCTTCTCAAATCTTCTAACCGTTTTGAGTTTCGACTTCAATAACTATCCCATTTTTGTATAATTCATTTTTGTAATATTTTGACCTTTTAGTTAGTTTAAGCCTTTATTTGATTTTATTAGCTATTGTTGCTTTGAGGTTAATTGTTGTAGAGGTTGTAAGGAAGCTAAATGTGATTTTTATTTTTTTTAAATTTTGAATTTTCGAGCTCGGGATTACTGTTCACATATTGTTTTGAGCTCGGGAAAATTATATTTTTAATAAATTTTAATAATTATTTTAAGCATATCTTGTGAAGAAAGTTTATTAAAATTGTATTCTGAAATTTTATTATGAATTTTTGAATGTTTATGTAAAAATTGGATTTTTGGAAAAATTAGTATAAATTGGTAAATTTTATATTTTAATTGAAATTATTGTTAGTTATTATGTTTTGGATAATTTTTGAGTAATAAATCATATTAAAATAATTTTAATGAATTATTTACTATTTTTAGCTAATTAATAATAATTTTCAGAAATATATTCAAATAATAGTTTAATTTATTGTTTTTATGATTAAATGAAATTTTAGCTATTTTTATTATGTATTTGAGCAATTTAAATCATTATTGGTAATTTATGCTATTTAATTTAGAATATTTGAAAATTGGATTTTATTAATATTATTTAATTATATTGAGATTTAATTATTTATTATTTTGAAAATAAATCTCTTTAATGTTTTTATTATTTAAATAAATTGAATTGTGATATTTTATTTATTTTTATGGATTTTAGTGATTTTTAATAATTATTATTATATTATTGATTTTATGTATATTGGTTCTCGGTTGGGCAATTTATGTAGTTCGGGGGCCCAATATGAGGAGTTAGCTTTTTGTGTATTTTGAAGTGTGTTTGCATACAGGATCGGCTCTACTTTTAGTAGAGAAATGCCCGTTTTACAAAGGAGACTCTCCCGAATTTTTGGTAGAATTCTCGTAAAACATGACATCAGGTTGGTCTTAAGTTTTTTAATTTTATCAAGTCATGTTCTAGATTGAGTCGTTCTTTAGAAATTCTAGAAGTATAATTAGGATTTCGATTCTAATATATTATTATTTTTCTTAGTTGGTCCACATACTAGGCCTATCGGACTGGGCTAGCTAAGCCAAGGTCGAGGAGCACGATAGAATAGAGAGCTATTATTATATGTTTACATTGCATCTAGATTAAACATTATAAGCATCCATATGTTTTTAATAAATATGAATTTAGTTATGCCCATTTCATTAATTCATATTTATTATTGTTAATAATTATATATATGTTTCTATAGATATAATTGATAGTATTTATTTTGAATTATATTTATGCTGTCATATTTTATTATGAATTTTCATTATATTATTACGAAACATTGTTTTGGAGGATAGTTGTAGAATGTGCCACATAATGGGTCACACTAGGGCTATTACGCAATAATACGTTAAATATTAGGCTATAAATTCTGATTGATTTGAGATGTGAAAACTATGATTTTGGTGAATTGTGGATTAAGAGTGTGACTGCGGATCCTCGGTTAACCTGTTGGGTACTTGGGGCTAGTTAGCACCGGTAATGGAGCTGCGAATCCTCAATTGACCCTTTGTGTTCTCAAGGCCAGTTCATTGCCAAAAGTTGGATAAAGAATATTTTTAGTGTTATGGAAGCCTGATGGCTAATGATATTCAATGTTGAGGTTGTGAAAATTTAGGAATTTTACTCCTATCCTCCACTCAAAATTCTTTTGTATTTATTATTGTTATAAAAGTGGATTTTTAGCATCTGTATGAAATGCATATATGTATAAATAAATAAATAAATAAATAAATATATATTATTATACCGATGCTTGAGTGTATATGTCTTTAGGTTGCATGATATATATTATAATAATTCACTTAGTGAGATCTGACTCTGCTCAATATTTTTTTCAGGATCTTTTACTTTAAACCTTCCTATTAGACCTATTCACTAGACTCTTTCCTCCCTGGCCAATTTATGTAAATACTGAATCATCTCTCCTTGTATTTTAGTAAACGTTGTAGTAGTGGTACTTTTTCTTGTTGTACCTGTAATGTATTAGACAGTGTTTTGTATTTGGATATTGTATAAAAATGTTTTATTATATTATGATATAGATTTCTTTTATATTAATTAAAGTTTTAATTCTAGTGTATTTTTGTGTTATAATTGCATGTGTTTTTATCTTAAGGCTTGCTATGGGTTTCGGATTCATGAGAATTCCCATTTCCTAGCGTCAGTCATGAGCCCCAGTTTGGGTTGTGACAAAGTTAGTATCAGAGCCTAGGTTTAGTATTGTGGACCTAGGTTAGTAGAGTTAAGTTTTCTTTAAAACTATTGTAGTAAAATTAGGTTTGACTATGTCTTCGATAAGTCTTCCTTGTTTTAGTTTTCTATATAACCGTTAGGATGTTTGTTTGTTATCTATTTGTTGTCTGAGTTGTATGTTTTATTTTTTTTCTTTCAAGATTGTGGCGAGCGTGAGTTGCTCCATCGGTCAATGAGACTGATAACGGAGAGTCTTTTAAGGTTAAGGTTCTACCCTTTATGTAGCCAGCTGAGCATATTGGTAAAGGTGAATCTAGAGGGCTAAGTGGTCGCCGTAAACAGCAGGAACAATAGAATAAGGAGCCTATGGCTTAGGGTTTTGATGATGCTGCGCATGTACCAAGAGTTCTATAGGGTACAGTGTCGATACCTTTGGCTGTACCACAGATGCAGCCTCTATTTCAGTAGAGAGCTTAGGATATGCCAATTCTGTGTATATTTCATGTTTTAAATATTGTTTATTTATACGTCTTTTCAAGTAAGGTGAACGCAAATTGCTTTTACCATAGAGACAATATATATTGCTAAACAATCCTTTTAGTTGAAGTTGTGATTTTAGTTTTAGCCCCTACTACACCTATCTAGTATAGGGGTAGGTCAGAGGGAATTGTAACTCAAAAGCCAAAGTAGTTATTGTAAGAGGTACAAGCAACCTTTGAACTCAAACTTGCAGTATTTGTGGCTAGGATAGCCAGGGTTAATGAGGACTTAGTAACACTTAACCAAGCATGATAATTGTTTTGAATATATTTTGATGAAGGATTCAGAAGATGTTTAATGCGGATATAACACTTTTGTACTAGTGATAATGAAGTTGTTAGTTTTGATTGCTACATAAGATTGGTGCATGTAGCCAAATTAGCTTTATATGACTACTATGGCATGGTTGGAGTTTAAAGAGTGATTTCTAAGATACTTCCATCCACCTTCAAAGAGGGATAATTACACGTGGCTGCTATTGCATAAAGTAAGAAAAGAGCGGTCAGTTAAGAAGAATACATGTGAACTTTTTAATATGTCACGTCATGTTATAGATGTGATACAATATAAGAGGAGATTAGTAGAACTATATGTTATAGGATTAAGTTTAGTATATATTAGCATCCAAGTTGAGGACTGAAATTTAGAGAGTTATTTGTAGATTCATTCCTTTTAGGTGTTGACTTGACGTGATTTGGAGAATGGATTTTATTATGATCCTTGGAATGGATGGGTTGTCTCAGCATTATGCCATAGTAGATTGTCAGAGTAAAGAGGTGATTTTTAGAATTTTGAATGATAAAGAGTTTAAGTTTGTGGGTGATAAGAGTTCTGCACCTCAAAATTTTATCTTCACTATCACGGCTAGGAAGATGTTGAGGAAAGGTTGTCAGGGATACTTAGCACTAATCAGGAATACTTCAGTGGAGAAGACATCTATTTCAGATGTTCCAGTAGCTTGTGAGTTCTTTGATGTCTTTCTTGATGAGTTGCCAAGTTTACCACCTCATAGAGAGATCGAGTTCTGTATATATATGGTCCCAGGAACAACTCCTATTTTGATGCCGCCCTATATAATGGCTCTTGCATAGTTGAAGGAATTAAAGGAGCAATTGCAAGATTTACTGGACAAGGGTTTCACTAGACCCAACACTTCTCCTTAGGATGCACTAGTCCTATTTGTGAAGAAAAATAATGGTACACTGAGAATGTGCATTGATTACAGAGAGCTGAATAAGGTAACAATGAAGAACAAGTATCCTTTTCTGAGGATAGATGATTTGTTTGATCAACTTCAGGGTGCACAGTTCTTTTTCAAGACTGACTTGAGGTTAGGCTATCATCAGTTGTAGATCAGTGAATCTGATGTTCTTAAAATGACATTCCGCACTAGATATGGTCACTATAAGTTTCTGGTAATGTCCTTCGGATTAACTAATGTACCAGTTGCTTTTATGGATTTGATGAACAGGGTGTTCAGACCATTTATGGTAGTCTTCAATGATGATATACTGGTGTATTCAAAGAGCATAAAGGAGCACGTATATCACTTGAGGACAGTATTGTAAACATAGAGAGAACATCAACTTTATGTTAAATTCTTGAAGTGTGATTTTTGGATGGAGAGTGTTGCATTCCTTAAACACGTGGTGTCTAAAGATGGTATTCAGGTTGATCTATAGAAGATTGAAGTAGTGTTTGAATGGCCCAGATCGACATCAGTCATTGAGATTTGAAGTTTCCTAAGTTTGGTTGGGTACTATAGGAGATTTGTGCAGGATTCTTGAGAATTGCGTCACCTATGACTTGCCTAACTCAGAAGAATGGTTAGATGCTTGTGAGAATAATTTTCAATTACTGAAGGAGAAGTTGACTATAGCTCCGATTCTGACTTTGCCAAACGGAGAAGATAAGTTCATTGTATATTATGAGGATTCTAGAATCAACCTAGGTTGTGTGTTGATGTAGAATGGTATGATGATAGCTTATGCTTTGAGGTAGTTGAAGAAGTATAAATAGAATTATCTTACTCACGACCTAAAGATGGTTGTAGTGATCTTTGCTCTCAAGATTTAGAGGCATTATTTATATAGAGTGACTTATGAGATTTTCATAGATCACAAGAGTTTGAAGTACATTTTCCAGCAGAGAGATCTAAACTTGAGGCAAAGGAGATGGTTAGAATTGTTAAAGGATTATGACTGTGATATTATGTACCATCAAGGCAAGGCTAATGTGGTAGCAAATGCCTTGAGTAGGAAGTCCTCAGGTAATCTTGCTCACATTAGTGTGGAGAGAAGACCTCTAATCCAAGAGTTGAAAGAGTTAGTGGATCAAGATTTGATGATGAAGATTAGCATATCAGGAGGGCTGCTAGCTCAGTTCAGAGTCATATCAGTGTTAAGGGATAGGATTAAGGCAGCTCAGAGTCGAGATCCTGTTTTAGTAGAACTTAAGGAGAATATTCGTGAAGGGAAGTTCATTGATTTTACACTTGATGATGAAGGTGTTTTATGGATCAGTGGTAGATTATGCATTCTTGATGTGGATAATTTAAGAGAAGAGATCCTAGAAGAAGCACATTCTACAGCTTATAGTATACATTAAAGTGTTACTAAGATGTACCATAACATTAAGGATTTGTACTGGTGGGATGGATTGAAGAGGATGTAGCTGATTTTTTTTTAAGTGCTTAACTTGTCAGCAGGTAAAAGTTGAGCATCAAAAGACTTCTGAGAAGCTTCATCATCTTTCGATTCCTAAGTGGAAATAGGAGAGAATTTCTATGGATTTTGTAATACGGTTACCTTATTCAAAGGATGGATATGATTTTATCTGGCTGATAGTGGACAGGTTAACTAAATTCGCTCACTTCTTACTAGTTAAAGTTGCTTATTCTGTAACTAAGTTGGCTAAGCTATATGTCAAGTATATTGTGTGCCTTCATGGAGTGCCTATTTCTATTGTATCTTATAGAGGTTCATTGATTACCTCTTGATTTTGGCAAAAGTTGTAAGAAGAAATGGGCACCAGGCTTGATTTCAATACTACTTTTCACCCTCAGACAGATGGTTAATCTGAGAGGATGATCCAAAAACTTGAGGATATATTGAGAATGTGTGTAATGGATCTTAGAGGTAGTTAGGATGATCACCTACCACTAGTAGAGTTTGCTTACAATAATAGCTACCATAGCAATATTGAAATGGCATTGTATGAAGCTCTGTATGGAAGGAAGTGTATATCCCCTTTGTGTTGAGATGAGATTGGAGAAAGAGAGTTAATTGGACCTGAGATTATCCAAGATGCAGTTGAGAAGGTTGTTTTGATAAGAAGAAGATTGGAAACCGCAGCTAGCAGACAAAAGAGCTATACGAATCCGAAGCGCAAGGATGTGGAGTTTCAGGTTAGGGATTATGTATTCCTGAAGGTGCCACTGATGAAGGGTGTGATGAGATTTGACAAGAAAGGGAAGTTAGCACCGAGATATATTGAACTATTCGAGATTTTAGAGAGAGTAGGCATGGTTGCATATTGGTTGGCTTTGCCTCTGAATTTGTCTCAAGTGCATCTAGTGTTCTATGTCTCGATGCTGAGGAAGTACATTTTGGACCCTTCACATATGTTGTAGCCCGAGAGTGTGGAAGTGAATGAAGTTTTGACGTACAAGGAGAAACCAGTCATGATTATTGATTATCAAGTTTTCCAACTACATTTAGAACAAATTCTGATAGTCAAGGTGTTGTGGAGGAGCAACAATGTGGAGGAACACATATGGGAGACCAAGGCTAATATGCATATGGCTTACCCTTACCTTTTTTCTTAATGAATCCTTGTATTCAGTTCTTTTTATTTTTGAAATTCGAGGATGAATTTTTTGTTGGGGGGGGGGGGGGGAGATTGTTATAACCCAAAATTTTATAAATTATGAAATTAATTTATGTGATTTGCAGTGTTAATAATTATTTTATTAAATTATAATATTTAATTATTTTATGAAATTAAATTTGAATATTTAGTGTTGAATATTATTAATTTTATTATTTATGAAATTAAATTAAATTCTAGTGTTAGTAGTTGCTTTATTATTTCATATCATTATTATTTTGAAATTAAAGTTTAATTTTTATTTTTAATAATTATTTAGTTGAGTGATTTTAATAAATAAAATAAATTGTTATATATATAAATGGTTACTGTTCATGTAATGTTCCGAGCTCAATAAAATTATATTTTTAATAAATTCTACTAATTATTTTAAGCATATTTTATGAAGAAAGTTTATTAAAATTGTATTTCAAAATTTTATTATGAATTTTTGAATGTTTATGTAAAAATTGGATTTTTGGAAAAATTAGTATAAATTGGTAAATTTTATATTTTAATTGAAATTATTGTTAATTATTATGTTTTGGATAATATTTCAGTAATAAATAGTATTAAAATAATTTTTATGAATTATTTACCATTTTTAGCTAATTAATAATAATTTCTGGAAATATATTCAAATAATAGTTTTATTTATTATTTTATGATTGAATGAAATTTTAGCTATTTTTATTATATATTTGAGCAATTTAAATAATTATTGGTAATTTATGCTATTTAATTTCGAATATTTGAAAAATGGATTTTATTAATATTATTTAATTATATTGGGATTTTATTATTTATTATTTTGAAAATAAATATCTTTAATGTTTTTATTATTTAAATAAATTGAATTGTGGTATTTTATTTATTTTTATGGATTTTACTAATTTTTAATAATTATTATTATATTGTTGATTTTATGTATATTGGTTCTTGGTCAGACAATTTATGTAGTTCAGGAGCCCAACTTAAGGATTTGAGCTTTTTATGTATTTTGTAGTGTGTTTGCATGTAGGATTGACTCTATTTTTAATGGAGAGAGACATTCGTTTTACAAAGGAGACTCTATCGAGTTTTTGGTAGAATTCTTGTAAAACGTGAAATCGGGTCGGTCCTAGGTTTTCGAATTTTGTCGAGTCATGTTCTAGATTGAGTCGTTCTTTAGAAATTCTAGAAGTATAATTAGGATTTCGATTCTAATATATTATTATTTTCCTTACTTGCTCAGCGTGTTAGGCCTATCGGACCAGGCCAACCAAGCCAGGGTCGAGGAGCGCGATAGAACAATGAGTTATTATCATATGTATACATTGCATTGCATTTAGATTAAGCATTATGAGCATCCATATGTTTTTAATAAATATAAACTTAATTATGCTCATTTCATTAATTCATATTTATTATTATTAATATTTATATATATATATATATATGTTTCCATATATATAATTGATAATATTTATTTTGAATTATATTTATGCTGATATATTTTATTATGAATTTTCATTATATTATTATGAAACGTTATTTTAGACGATAGTTGTAGAATGTGCCACCTAACGGGTCACACTAGGCTTGTTGTACAACAGTACGTTATATACTAGGGTATAAATTCTGATTGATTTGAGATGTGAAAATTATAATTTTGGTGAAATGTGGATTAAGAGTGTGATTGTGGATCTTTGGTTGACCTATAGGGTAATCGGGGCCAATTAGCACCAGTAGTGGAACTGCGGATCCTCGATTGACCTTTTGTGTTCTCAAGGCCAGTTCACTGTCAAAAGTTCGATAAAGAATATTTTTGGAGTTATGGAAGCTTGATGGCTAATGATATTCAATGTTGATGTTGTGAAAATTTAGGAATTTTACTCTGATCCTCCACTTAAAATTCTTCTCCATTTATTATTATTATAAAAGTGGATTTTTAGCATATGTATGAAATGCATGGATTTTTAGCATCTGTATTAGCATCTTTAGGTTGCGTGGATTTTTAGCATTTGTATTAGCATCTTTAGGTTACATGTATATATATTATAATAGTTTACTTAGTGAGGTTTGGCTCCCCTCAATATTTTTTTCAGGATCTTCTGCTTTAGACCTCCCTATTAGACCTATTTATTGTACTCTTTCCTCCTCGGCCGATTTATGTAAATACTAAACCATTTCTCCTTGTATTTTAGTAAACGCTGCAGTAGTAGTACTTTTTGTTGTTATACTTGTAATGTATTAGACGGTGTTTTGTTTATGGATATTGTATGAAGATATTTTATTATGTTATGATATGTATTTCTTTTATCTTAATTTAAGTTTTAATTCTGAAGTATTTTTGTGTTACAATTACATGTATTTTTATTTTAATGTTTGCTACGGGTTCCAGATTCATGAGAATTCATGTTCCTTAGTGTCGGTCATGACCCCTCGACAGTAAACTACTAACTAATCAGAGTATAATTCCACAATAGCTAGACTAGTATAGGGTGTGGAATGCAACAATGAGAAGATCTAGCATGCTATAGATACATGTGCCTGGCTATAAAAAGGGAAGAATACACTAAAAACTTAAGACAAATGCACTTTGAAAACTTCTTTGATCATAAAATAAGACCTCTAACTCCTAAACCTTTTTTTGTAGAAGATATCATAAAGAAGAATGAAGCCCTCTACCATAGCACAATGGAATGACAGAAAGAGAAACTCAAGACATAACCTCAATAAAGGAGAATTACGACACCTATGATTAAAGACATCATCACCATAATAAAAAAAGGAAGAGTGCAAAAGAACAACATTGCATTCTAATTTCTTTATCTACAAATATACTCGACTAACTTATGTTATTTTGTGTAGGAAACATAAATATGAAGAAGGAAAAGAAAATCAATATGTCAATAAGAAAGATAGCAAATGCCATTCGCTTATCAGAATATAACCCTGCATAGTAAACACCCTGAAAAATAATCGAGGGAATTAACTCAACTCTATCTCTTTAGATTTCACAATAAAGTACAATCTTAATCATAAAATTCATAAATTGAAAGGAAATTCATCCACTTCACGAGATTATATGCAAAAACTTATCTTATAAACTTTAATCTTAATGATTCTTTTTTATTAACCCCATAGAATTCAGATGATCAGTTAATAGTTATGTGCTAAGAGTTTCTAAACTTTAATCAATCTAATGCTCACTTTACACTCGAACAAAGGGAAGAAAGATAACAAATGCCATTCGCTTATCAGAATATAACCCTATATGGCAAACACCTTAAAAAATAATTGAGGGAAGTAACTTAACTCTATCTCTTTAGATTTCATAATAAAGTACAATCTTAATCATAAAATTCACAAATTGAATGGAAATTCATCCACTTCACGAGATTATGTGCAAAAACTTATTTTATAAACTTTGATCTTAATAACTCTTTTTTATTAATCCCATAGAATTCAGATGATTAGTTGACAACTATATGTTGAGAGTTTCTAAACTTTAATCAATCTAATGCTCATTTTATACTTGAATAAAGGGAAAAATATGCAAAAATAAAATATGTAGACCTGAAGCATAAATTCCTTGAATTTTAGAGTATTATTTCAATCTTTTGAATAATGAATGTGCATATGATCTACTCCAATGCTTGAATGAGTAAGAGTACAAATCCCTCAATGGTATCCATGTTGAGTAATACGAGAAAGGCGGGGGAATACTAAAAGGAGAACTAAAATAAAAGCAACCATAATTTACTCCAATGCTTAGAAATAAGTAAGAATATAAACGTGAAGCCTTTAATGATATCCACACTAGGTAATATGAGAAAGGCGATGGAATACTAAAAGAGGACCACATCAAAAGCTACTATATTTACTCCAGTGCTCTAGAAAGAGTATGAGTATCTAGAGGACCTTTCCAATTATATCCACGTTGAGTAATATCATAACAGTGGGGTAATACTTAGATAAAGAAGAAAAACACAAAAATAACTCAAACTATTTTGATACTAAAATTTAATTTGTTTATGCTTAATTTCTATAAGTTTTGTTTGGCAGATTCTCCCTAAATTTAGGTGTGAAAGTTAGCTCTTCACTTGGTAAAACAATATGCTCTTAGCATAAGATGCTTAATGAAACCTCTAACTTTGAAAATGCCAAATGAATGATTGTCCTGAAAATCAAAATTTGTGAGATTCATTAAGTACACACTATCTCGTGATAAATTAATGAATTTTCTTATAAAATTGCAAAATTATAATGTACTTTTGTACATTCATCATGTTGAAACTAACTTCAACAAATCTTTAAGAATTACAAATACATAAGGAGGTACACCTAACTTATAGAATTAGTTAACACAATAAAATTCAAAGTCAGTCGTAAAAATTCTAATCAGTCAACACAAAGAATTCAAACATTCAATGTAAACAACCAAAGATAAAAATCGTGAGCAGTTATGGACTGGAGCAGTAAGGGTAAGCAATGAAAGGGTTATAGTTGATTATAATCATTAGTAAACAATGAAAGTGTTGCAGCTAATAGCGAGCTGTTATGGACTGTAGCATTATAAAGGTGAGCAATGAAAGGGTTGTAGCTAATCATGAGCAGTTATGGACTATAGCATCAAAGGCAAACAATGAAAAGGTTATATCTAATCATGAGCACTTATGGATTGTAGCATTGTAAAGGCGAGCAATGAAAGGGTTACAGTTAATCGTGAGAAGTTATAGACCACAGCATTATAAAGGTAAGCAATGAAAGGATTGCAGCTAATCACAAGCAGTTATGGACTGTAGCATCAAAGGCAAGTAACAAATGGGTTGCAACTAATCTTGAGCAATTATGGGCTGTAGCATTAAAGGTGAGCAATATAAAGGTTGTAGTTAATCAAAATTGCAAGTAGTTATAAATTGCAACAGGCCAACAAATAATGAAAGGATTGCAACTGATCAAAATCATTAGTGAGCAATGAAAAGATGGCAACTAGTAAAAAATTATGAGTAATTATAAACTGTAGCATCATAGGTGAGCAATGAAAATGATGCATCTAATCAAAATTTTCAAGTAATTATGGATTGTAGCATCAAGGGTAAGCAACAAAAAAGTTGTAGTTAATTAAAATCATCTATAAACAATGAAAGGATTGCAACTAAATCAAAAGTCCTGAGTAGTTACAGACTGCAATATCAAAAGTGGACAACAAAAGTGTTATAACCATTCAAAACTTGCCAACAATTATAGATTGTAGCAGCATAAAGCCTACATTGTGGAATGACAAAAGCAACATCGTGCAATTCAATGTTATAGACAAAAACTTTGTAACACGTCAAGTAATTATCCCTAAACTCTAATTCGAAATTGAGTGTTTATAAAGCTTTGCCACATTTTGTTGCACAAATTGTGATAAAGGGGGGCAACTGTAAACATATAATTTCTGGATGATTTGAGTTTGGATGCGACAGAGGACTCAATGATGAAAATTGACTATGAAATCAGATTTATTGGTTTTAACTAAATTGTAAATTATTTTTAGTACTTATTTTAAATTTTATTTATTTATTTATGACTTTTTAAAAAAAATTTAAAAAACATAAAGATAAATTTAAAAAAAAAGAAGAAAATGAAAATGAAAAAAAAAAAGAAGAAATGGACCGAAGTCCAAATTTGCTTCAACTGGTTTCAAATGGTCAATTCTTGCCAAAACAAAGTGAAAGTGGCCCATTTCACCTTTGAAATATTGAACATTTACAAAAATATCCTATTTAAATATTTTCAATAAAAATACCTCAAAATTTTATTTTTTTACAAATCTACCCTATCATAATTATAAAAGTGTCTTTTACATTTTAAAAAATACACTCATATTTTTGTTTTGATTTCTCTTTCATTTCTGTACATTTTTCTTTTTTATATTGATTTCTTTACGGTTTTTATTTCCTTTTTTTATTTTTTATTTTTCTCTTATTTTTTTACCTTTTTATAAATTTTTATTTTATCATTTTTTATTTTTTCTCCTTTTTTTTTAAATTTTCACTTTCTTTTTTTCTTTTCCTCTTTTTTTTTTATAAATTTTTTATCTTATTTTTCTATTTTTTTTTTAATTTTTGTACTTCCTTTATTTTTTATTTCTCTCTTTTTAAAAAAAAAAATTATTTTCCTTGATTTTCCATCTTTTTTTTTATTAGTGAAGCATTAGCCAATATATTTTTTACGATTTTATTTCATAAATTTCACAAGTGGGTTATAAGTATACACAGAATGTGATGGCAAAAATGCAAGCAACTCACATGCAACAAATTTTCTGTACATAATTGATTATTTAAGTTCTTAATGTGTAAAAGATGTAGCATTCATTGTAAATGAACCAACATGATTATTTCTGAAAAGTGATAATAGAACTTTAGGTAAGGAAAATAAAGTCATAATTTAAATTTCTAATGATTCTAAAATAGAATCAATTTTATCAATATATTTCAAGTATGAAAAATATAATTTTAACATTTTTTAGATTTCAAGTACTCTAATGTGTTTGTAAAATACAAAATAATGCTTTATAACTTTAAATTGAATAACCAATCCCGAAACAAATCATAACATAATTTAATGATGTGTCAGTAAATAAAAGATGAAGATGGGTGTAGCTCAGATGGTAGAGCACTTACTTAGCATGCGAGAGGTGCAAAAATCGATACCCCACATCTATATTCTTTTATTAGGTAGCATATTGTTGACCTTAGCAATAATCAATCTTAATTTTTAATCTTAACAAACTTAATTTTGAGCATTGAATTTGTTTGTTTAATTGTGTATAAGTTAGGACTCTATTGGAAGTTAAAATGAAGTATGAATATCTTGGGCTGATTCGATCTCTGAGATTTAAGGAGGCTTTGGACATCCTTAGAGCTTTATAATGAGAAAGTTATCTTCTTTAATCTAAAATGGCAACTGCATACGTTAACTTTGACTCAATATTTGTATAAACATATGAACTCAGATTTTGACAAGGAAGCCCAATTCAGAAAGAGGTGATTCAAAATTATATGGAAAACTAAGTTAAATATCTACAACTTTTATGATGAAAGTATAGGCAAATTTAAACATCTCTAATAGAAAATCACGATTTCAACTTGTGCCCAACTGTCTGATAGTAGTCTACATTTTAGATGGCATATCTCTTAGTATTGTGGACATATATTGAGATTCAAAATTCCAATTGAGGATATTAAAAATGTTATGGAAAGCTAAGTCAAATATCTATAACTTTTATAAAGAAAGTATGGGAAAATTTGAACGTCTTCAGTAGCCAATCATAGTTTCAATCCATGCACAACAGTCTAACAACATTACTTTTGATAAATCAAAATTATAAATGTTTGATTCAAAATATAGACGTTAGACACATTATTTGCACCTCCAATAACTATATTTTTTAGTGCTTATCTATATAAACACCTTTAGAGCTGAATGGAAGTTAAGATATTTTTTACTTATTATCATTCTCTATCTTAACATTCATTACAACTCTTAAATTCTCAAATATTTACTCTTTGTTTATAACTCTTGTGAGAGTTGGTTGTGTGTTAGAAATAGAATTTCTCTTCATATTAAATATTGGGATAGATTAGTAGGAAAGTGAGATTTATTTTTAAAGGAATTGGTTTAAGTCTTGTCTATTGAAATACTTGGGATTTAGTTTTTTAAGTGAGCCTTGAAAACTCATATTGTAAGGTTGTAAGAGTAAGCCATAAAACTCTTGTGTAATCTCAATTTTGTGAATAAGATTGTGGGTGATTGAAAATCCTAACTTAGGGATAAGTTAGGTGGAGACGTAGGATTATTGTTGAATCTCAACTCCTTAAATCATTGTGTTCTTCATTCTTCCTTCTCAACATTCTTTCAATTCTTGTAAAGAATTATTTTTAATTTTTATTTTTATTTAATAGCCCTATTCACCCCCTCCCCCCCCCCTCAAGGGCTTTTTCAATTGGTATTAGAGTTTGAATTCTTGGAACTTTATTATTAGAATACAAGATTATGGGGAGTGAATCATAAAATATTTCTTCACTTAAGCCATTCTTCGATTGTAGCGACTATCCTTATTGGAAGTTCAAAATGGAGCTATACCTTAATTGTGATTCCGTCAAACTTTAGGATATTGTCCTAAAAGGTTGGCAACCACCTATAAGTACCATTGATGGTATGGTAACTACTCTATTAAGGAGTCAATAGAACAACGAGCAAAAGGAAAAACATTATAAAAATAAAAAGGCGATGATCACTCTAGTGTCTTTAATGACAAGGGAAGGAGGTAAGCTTCAATGTTACATGTTGACTAAGGAAATGTGGAAGACCTTAAAAATCATTATGAAGCCAACATGCAAGTTAGAAGTAAGAGGGTTCAACTTCACATATATGAAAACATACTTTTCAAAATGAAGCGTCATAAGTCAATCACGGAGATGACAAATTGACTCAACACTCATATGATGACCCTCAAAAAACTTGGAAAGCATTTCTCCAAGGAAGAAGTAAACAATAAGATTCTAAGAATCCTACCTAAGAAGGATTGGGAATCTCAGGTTACTTCAATTTGGCAAGCTTAAGACCTCTCAACTCTCTCTATCGATGTACTTATCGAAAAGCTCTTAACACATGAGTTAACAATTAAGTAAAGAGGTGAAGTGCAAGAAGAAAAGGAAGAGAAGAAGAAGAGCATTGCCTTGAAAGCTTCACAAAATGATAGTAAAGAAGAAAATGTTGAAGGTTTTATTAATAAAGATAATGAAATTGACATACTCACTAGAAACTTCAAGAAGTTCTTGAAAAAGAAACATTCATAAAAAAAATAAGAGACTTCAACAAGAAATATAAAGGAGAAGGTAAAAAGAAAACCAAAGACATTACTTGCTATAAATGTAAGAAATTGGGTCACATTCGAAGTGAGTGTCCCAAACTCAAAAATAAGAGCAAAGGAACAAAAGAGAAAAGGAGGGCTTATAAGGCAACTTGGGATAACTCCCCCGAATAAAAAAATGGAAGAGGAACAATAAGAAGTAGCCAACTTTTATTTCATGGCTCTTAAAAGCTAAAAAGAGGTATGCTTGAAGTCCATAAAATCAAAAAGCAAATGGTATCTTGATAGTAGATGCTCAAGGCATATGACGGGAGATAAGGAGCAATTTAACAAGTTTGATGCTAAGGATGGAGGACATTTTACTTTTAGGGACCATGCAAAAGGAAAGATTATTGGCATTGGAGAAATTGGTAATCCTCAATCCTTAGCTATACACTATGTGTTACTTGTTAATGGTGTTAAACATAACTTGCTTAGTATAAGTCAATTATGTGATATGGGAAATAAGGTCACTTTCCATTCTAAGAATTGCTTTGTTAGCAGTCTTGATGAAGACAAAGTAATTTTTAGCGGTGAAAGAGTTGATAATGCCTATGCTATTGATTTGAATAAGATTGATAACAAAGATATTAAATGCTTAATGTCAATTTCCCATGACACATGGACATGGCATATAAGGTTAAGACATGCAAATTTTGAGCTATTGAATGATTTTTATAAACATGAACTTGTGATTGGTTCACCTAAGCTTGAATTCACTAAGAATAAACCTTGTGATGCTTGCTAAAAAGGAAAACAACCCAAGTCCTTATTTAAGCTAAAAAATGTAATGTCCACTTCTAGGCCACTTGAACTTATATATATAGATTTATTTGGACCAACTAGAATTGCTAGTCTTAGTGGTATGCACTATGCATATGTATTGGTTAATGATTCCAAAGCTGATGAAGGAATTTTCCTAGGCTATTCTATTTCTAGTAAAGCATATAGACTGTTTAATAAGAGAACTCTAGTAGTTGAAGAGTTAATGCATGTTATATTTGATGAATCAAACTCACTTGATCCTAGAAAAGATATTTATAGTGTTGATGATCTTATAGTTAATGATGAGATTATGGAAACTTAAGAAGAAAATGCTAGTAAGTGTTTAACTCTTAAAGGTCCAAGCAAGGAGGACAATGTGGAAACGTTTCAACCTACCTTAAAGGATGAACTTTCAAAGGATTGGAAATTCAAGAAAGCTCATCCTAAAGACCTCATTATAGGTGACACTACAAAAGGGGTAACTACTAGATCTCAATTAAAGTATATTGTTAATTTAGCCTTCATTTCTCAAATTGAACCTAAAAATATTAATGATGCTTTGTCTGATGAATTTTGGGTCCTTGCTATGCAAGAATAGCTAAATCAATTTAAGAGAAACAAGGTTTAGAGCTTGGTTCCTAGACCTAAATATCATCCTATTATAGGTTCCAAATGGGTGTTTAGAAATAAGATGAATGAACAAGGTGTCATAACTAGGAATAAAGCTAGACAAGTAGCTAAAGGTTATAATTAAGAGGAAGACATTGATTATGATGAAACCTATGCCCTTATTGCAAGGTTAGAAGCTATTAGAATGCTACTTGCATTTGCATCATTCATGGATTTCAAACTTTATCAAATGGATGTTAAAAGTGCATTTTTAAATGTTCTTATTGAAGAATAGGTGTATGTTGAACAACCTCCAGGTTTTGAAAGCTTTGATTTTCCAAATCATGTATTTAAACTTTTCAAAGCATTATATGGATTGAAACAAGCTCTTAGAGCTTGGTATGAAAGATTGAGCAACTTCTTACTAGAGAAAGGTTTCTCTAAAGGAAAAGTTGATATAACTCTTTTCATAAAGAAATCTAAGTATGATTTATTAATTGTTCAAATATATGTTGATGACATTATATTCGGTGCTACTAACCATTGCTTGTGTGAGGAATTCTCTAATTTAATGTAAGGAGAATTTTATATGAGTATGATAGGTGAACTTAAATTCTTACTTAGACTATAATTCAACCAATGAAAAAATGGAATTTTCATCAATCAAACCAAGTATGCAAGAGATGCTCGTAAGAAGTTTGACATGGATGGAGCTAAGATAAGTAAAACTCCAATAAGCACCACAACCAAACTTAACAAAGATAAGATTGGCAAATCGGTTGATGAAAAGTGATTTAGATGTATGATTGGATCCCTTCTTTATTTAACTACTTGTAGACCCGATATTATGTTTACTACTTGCTTGTGTGCTAGATTTCAATCTAGTCCTAGAGAGTCTCATTTGAATGCTATTAAAAGAATTTTCAAATATCTTTATAGTATAATGCATTTAGGACTTTGGTATCCTAGGAGTTCATCCTTTGACTTGATTAGTTATTCTAATGTGGACTTTGTTGGTAGTTTACTAGATAGAAAAAGCAATTTTGGAACTTGTCAATTTTTGGGGGCAATGTTTAGTTTCTTCGTTTAGTAAGAAACAAGTTTCAGTTGCCTTGTCCACTGTTGAAGTTGAATATATTACAACAAGTCTTTGTTGTTCATAAGTTTTATGGCAAAAACTACAATTGTTAGACTATGGTGTAAAGCTTTATCACATTCCAATCAAATGTTACAATACAAGTGCTATCAACCTTAGCAAAAATCTCATTCAGCATTCTAGAACTAAGCGTATAGACATTAGACATCATTTCTTACGTGATCATGATCAAATTGGTGATATCTTACTTGAATTTATTGATACAAATAATCAACTTATATATATCTTCACCAAACCTCTCAATGAAGAAAGATTAAATTTCATTAATCATGAACTTAGAATGATTGATGGTTCTAGTTTATCTTGATTTTATGTTAAATTGATGGTTAAACTATTTTCATTTGAAATCATATTGTGCTTGTAAGCACCCAATTTTGGGATAATAAAATATGGATGCGACAAAGGACTCCAATGATGAAAATGTTATAAGTAGGTCTTCAATACTTGAAGTTCGAAACCTCAAAAGTTCGAATACGTTTTCAAAAAGCGGTTCATTGGTTTTTTAAGGACTTAATTATAATACCTTTTCAGACCTAATTGAAAATTTTAATTTCTTTTAAGGGTCTTTTTGTAATTAAAAGTTAAAAAAATCATAATTATAGAATTTCGATCAGAATTACGCAATTCCGGTCAGAATTACGTATTTTCTGTTTGTTTTTGTATTTACTTTACAGAAAATAAAAATATTTTTTTTAGTTTTGATTGGTTTAAAAATGTTCTTAAATTTATTTTGGGATTTATCTACCTTTTCAGGAAATAAATTCCTTTTAAAATTGTAATTCTTCAGGAAATAAAGTCCTTTTAAAATTGGAACTCTTAGTACATAGAACTTAGGGTTTTTTTTTTTGTTTTTCTCCTTATAAAAGGAGAGCTTAGGCTCATGGAGCAAGGGACTCAATTCTTAGGACCTCTTTTTTTTATTTTATTTTATTTGAAACGCTCTTTTTTCTACACTTACAAAAATATTTTTGGTTATTTCGTCTTGGAAGCAAGGAGCAAGAGACCTTTTTTGAGAAAAGAATAACAAGTTTTTGAAGATCTACTTATGAAATAAATAATGATTTTACTAGTTTGAGAAGCCAACCACAATGTATCTATAATCATCTTCTCCTTCTCTATTTTGTATTATTTTTTTATTTTATTATTTTTGTTCTTATTGAATTCTAGTTTTACTTAAATTTTTATTTTATTTTGTTTATTCACTAACCATTGTTTATTTTTGTGTTGGTGATTATGGAGAGGATCACTTAATGAGTTTATTGAAAGAGTAAAATCCATGACAATCCATGGAATGCCATGGATGGAACCTTGTAGTTAAACAATATTTCTAGGGTTTCTATTTTGTTTGTTTAACATTATTTTATTTATTTATTTTTGGGTTATATTAATTTTCTTTTTACTGTTTTCAATAGTTCTTTGTAATAACCCCAATAGTGGGAATAATGAAATTTGATGTGTGTGCTTGTGTGTTTTATTTTAAGTAATTGGTTAGTAAAATTAGGATTTTCATTTGGTAATTAATTAAAATTAATGGTTATAGAAATCGTTAGGTTATTTAATTAAAATCAAATTAGATTTAAGTTGGTAAAATTAGTTTGCTTGATTGATTATTTTATTTTATTGTTTATGGTTTAATTAAATTAGGGTTTTAGAATAGATTTAATTAATAGTTTGATATTTTATTTGATTATTTTTATGTTTTTTTTATTGTTTTTAGGCTTGTTTGCTTATATTTATGTATTTTTGGGCCATAGGCCCACATTAGTCTTTAACTCATTTAAATTTAGGTTTTCTTAGGTTTAATTAATTAAAATGCATTTTAGGCCCATAATTAATTAGATTTAGGATAGAGATAATTTAGATCCACTTAGTTAATTAGATGTAGGCCTACCTAATTTAATTTAATTAATTTAGACTTAGCCTATTTAATTTAAGTCTTTTTCATATTTTGTAGATTTAAGATCACTTTAGAATTAAAACATGTAGAATTAGTCCTACTAAATTAAATGCTTCATAATTTGTAGATTTAGGCCCATTTTTAGAATTAAAATAAATAGACTTAGGTTTATTTAATGTTATGACCCATATTTTTAAATTATTTTATTTTAAAATGAGATATGCAATGTTAATAAAATTTGGAGATTTTATTGATTTATTTTCATTATTTGTGATTAATTACTATTATTTTATATTTTATTAAATTTTCTACGTAAAAATAATATTTTTGGTAATTTAATTTGCATGGTTATTTTAACATTATTATTTCTATTATTGTTTTATTAAATTTCACTATTTATTTTGTTAATAAATTATTTTATTAATTGGATTGTTATAGTAATTAATCATGTTTATATATATATATATATATATATATATATATATATAAATTGTGTGGTGGATATTTTTACATAAAGTTTTATTATTATATTATAAAGTTAATAGTACATAAACATATATTCATATACATGCAAAAATGTGCAAACAAATAAACATACATTCACAGCAAACATAAAGTTATAATATTATATTTTATTATATAGTTTTGTTATTAAAATATACATATACATATCAAACAACACAACAATATAAACATATGCATACATTAAACGAAAATAATAAGCAAATACACTGTTAGCCTCCCTTCCTCCCGCTATCATCCCATTCAGCAATAGTCGGTGTGCCTCTCCAGCCTCCAGCAATCACCACAGCTTCCAGCTGCCTTCCGCCACCCTTCCACCTCCTTCTCCATCGCCAGTGGCTTGTTAAACTAAAAGTAACTAAAAACCTCAATTTCCGGCCAACCTCGCTTTTTTGGCCACCGTTTCTCGAGTTTTTGGTCTTTATCTACTCCCCAAGCTCTGGTGAGCATGAATCTAAGCTTAGTTTAAGCTTTAAACTTCATTTTCTTGAGTTTTGTTGAATTTTTGTTTTTGGAGCTTTAGGGTTTTGAATTTTTTTTCAGCTTGATGTTGAATAATCTTGAAATCTTCCTTCACAAAAGTTGTTCCTGGTATCTTAATCTACCTCTAAATTTTTTTTTTGAATTTTTTGAATTTATTTTAATTTTTGTGAATTTTTGAATATTTTATTAATTTTCATAAATTAATTATTAAAATTATATATTTGGTATATTTGGAGTTATTATTAATTGTTATTAATTTAAGAGTTGAGATTATAATTTTTGTGATTTTTATGTAATTTTTATAATTATTTTTATATTATGTCAATATTGGATAATTAGGTTTAAGTTGGGGTTTTATTGAAATTATTGTTTAAATATGTGTTTTAGTGAATATTAGTATATTATGTGTATTTTTTCATTATAGGATTAAATACGTAATTTTGTGTTAATTATAGTTAAATAATATGTTTTAATTGATTTTATAATTATTTAAGGTATTAAAATGATTTTTACAAATTATTTACTGTTTTTAACTAATTAATAATAATTTTTGAAAATTATTTTTAAATAATATATTATATATTATTTTGTTAATTAAATAGGTTTTTAGTAATTTTTAATGTGTATTTAGACTATTTAAGTTATTTGAATATATAAAATGAATTTTTATTAATTTATATTGAATTATCGAGAAATTGGATTTTTAATAATATTATATTATTATTTCGGGATTTTTACATAATTATTGAAGAAATAATTATTTTTGGTGTTTTAATGTTAAATATGTTGTATTTTGATATTTTGAGGATATTTATGACATTTATTGATTTTTAATATATTTATTGTATTATTTGAATTTTTGGTGAATTGTAGACCTCGGTTGGGGAATTGTGTAGTTCGGGATCCCAACCGAGGGTTGTGTGAATTTTGGGTTTAGAAGTGCATTTTTCTTGCAGGACCGACTCTACTTTTTAGTAGAGAGATGTCCATTTTACAAAGGAGGTTCTGCTGAATTTTCGGTAGAATTCTCAAAAAACATGACATTAGGTCAATTTTGATTTCTGTGTTCTGAAAACTTAGATCAAGTCTCTATAGAGCTTAAGTTAGATTTATTCTAATTTTTATATTTATTTTATTTGTTTAGTTATGCCAAGACTGAGGCCCAGTGGACCAGTCTCATCGGACCAGTCTCGTGAAATGCAAACCTGTGAGTTGTTATTTTATATGTACATTGCATTTAGGATGCATGTTTTAACACATATTCATGTTTTAATTGAGTTTAATCATAAATTGTTTTATTAAATATTTAGTATATCTTAGGTATATTTCTAAATAAATGCATATTATTTTTATTGATTTTTACTTGCATGATTGTAGTATACTATTGGTTTATTTTTTGGTATATTTTATGATTAATTTGAATTCATCTGACATATATATACTCAAAATATACTTAATTTATTTTAGGTATATTTCTGCTATATATATGGTTTATTTTACTATTATGAATGTCATTCTACATTATTTATTTTCCAAATGGATGAATTATTTTAAATGAAGGATATCGATATAATGTGCTACCTAGTGGGCAGCACTAGGACCGAGTACGTACTGGTGCGATAGATTGTAGGGTTGAATTACTAACTTATTTGTGAAAATTATTATTTGATTGATTTGATTGAGATGTGATGTGATTGATGGTGTAATTGCTGGTGTCACAACCTAAAACAGGGGCCATGACCGGCGCTAGGGAACAGGAATTCTTTCAAATCCGGAACCCATAGTAAGCCTTAAAATAAAACAAAACATGCAATAATCATAATAACATAAATAAAATATTTTACAGCGGAAATAAGATCATAAATAAAAATAAAATAATAATTTGCCAATAAAATTAATTATACATCCTCATCTTATATATAAATAATCCTTTATACCAATTCCAGTTCAAATCCTTAAAATACATAACTCACACAAAATATAATATATAAACCCCATAACTGTTTACAACTACTACAGTGTCTAGATTATAAAATAAAGCTCAGATAAGCAGTTTACATAGTGAAGCTGAGGCTAAAAAAATCCGGCGTATGGGTCTGCTACTGAGGTCTGAAGACAATGACTCTCCTGAAAAATAGTCAACGGAGGGGAGTCAGACCTCACTGAGTGAATTGTTATAATATATATACATGCATAACTAAATGACAATGCACACAGTCAATAGTATATATAATAAATATATATATAAGCAAATACACATAGATACAACAAAATCATTTTATATATTTATTGAAAATCACTGTTTATGAAGGATCAAATAGAACCCTAGAAAATCGCAACCTCAAATAGTGTTAGACAACACTCTAGCCATACAGGCTCACTTATTCCAAATATAATCACTTGTTCCATTTGGACAGTAGACTAGCCCCGAGACACTAAGTCAACCGAGCTCCAACAGTCTGACTGTCAGTGTGATTGGTCCCGAGACACTTGGTCAACCGAGCTCCAGCAATCACACTCCCAAATCACATCTCACATCAAATAAATCAATATAAACAATATCCACAAATAGGTTAGCAATAAAGCCTAAATGCTATCGGCATACCGGTACGTCCTCGGTCCTAGTGCTGCCTACTAGGTAGCACGTTCTATTGATATCCTTCATTTATAATATAAAACATTCATTCATAAATAAATGATGCATGTAATTGAATAAAATAGCAACATAAACCATATATATACTAGAAATATACCAAAAGTAAACCAGGTATATTTCGAGTACATATACATTAAACAAATCCAATATAGTTACAAAATAAACTGGAAATAAACTATAAATATACTTAAAATAATTTAAGTATAAATTTATAATAAAACATGCATATAATTTGAAAATATACCGAAAATATACCAAAATAAACATAAGTAATGATTAAACTATATATGCATATTTTATACAATGAAAACATACATTTCTAAAACATGCACCCTAAAACATATAAATATAAAATAATAACTCACTGTTATTGCGCTCCTCGAGATGGATCTGACGGGCCTGGTCCACTAGGCCTCGGTCTCGGCGCAACTAAACAAACAAATGATAACAGGAAATCAGAATAATTCTATCTAAATTTCTAGAAACTCGATCTAGAATACTAGACACAAAATTAGAATTAGAATTCAACCAGACATCACGTTTTACTAGAATTCTACCGAAATTTTGATAGAACCTCTCCTGTAAAATGGACATCTCTCTACTCAAAGAGTAGAGCCGATCCTGCAAGGAAATACACTTTGAAATAACATAATTCATAACCCCTCAGTCGGACTCCAAACTACAATTCACCGACCGAGGTCCACAATTCACAAAATAACCATAGAAATACTGAAAAATACCAAAAATACCAGAATACCCTTCAATACTCAAAATATAGCAAATTTAAATATTCAAACGCTAAAAATATTTATTTAACCAATAAATACACAAAAACCCTAATTTTAATAAAATATTATTAAAAGTCGGTAATTCTCAATAAATTCATAAATATTGGCCAAAATACATTTTATAAATCCAAATTACATAATTAACCCTAAAACTTACTAAATATCGATAAAAACTCATTTATTTAGAAAAATCGTATATTATATATAATTTGAAAATAATTTACGAAAAATAGTTTTAATTAGTTAAAAATACTAAATAATTTGTAGAAATCATTTTTATACCTTAAATAACTATTAAAACCAATTTAATTACATTTTTAGCCAATTTAATATCAAATTACCAAAATACCCCTAATTTCGTAAATTCATTAAAATTAATAAAAAATCCACCAAAAATAGTGTAATTACTCAAAATTAATTTTCTCAACATATAATTCAATAATATCAATAAATATACTCAATTAACCAATTAATTTCAAATAAACATATAATTAACCTAATTTTCCAAAAAATACATAAACTAAATAAATTCAAAATAAATATATACAATCTGCAAAAATTACAAATAAATTTCTAAAATTCATTTCAACACCTATAATCACCATAAAACACAATTTCATAATTTATTTAATTAATTTTCAAAAATTAGAAAATATTAATAAAATAATAAAAAATTCACAAAAATCAAAATAATTCTCACAAATTCCATAAAAATTCACAGAAGTAGATTAAGCTACAATGTTTGTGAAGGGAGTTTGCATAAATCATTCAAATTGAAGCTCAAAAAGTTCAAGAACCCTAAATGGCCGTAATTATAAAATCAAAACCTAGGGAAATCTATACCATTTCAAGTGAAACAAAGCTTGGAAATGGACTCACCGGAGCTCAAGGAGAAGATAGAGACCGTTGGCATCGAGTTTGGTGGCCGGAATCACGTCGATCGAAGCTAGGGTCAATTTTTGGCTTCTCAGGTTGTTACAGCGTTCATCGGCGCCGAAGAGGGTGGAAGGGGTGGCTGAGCTGCTGGAGGAAAGGGGTGGACGTCCGGCAGGCACTCTGAACGGTGGTGAACGGAATCATGTAGTGAGGGGAAGGATGAGGCGTCGGGCGTAAGGGAGAGGATCGGATGGCACATTTTGTAAATTTGAGGAAGTTTATATATATATATATATATATACAATATAATAATATTATTATATTCACCAAAAATTCTACACCACATGTTTTAAAATAAATAATATATATAAATATAAACATATATACATACATAACACATGTTAATTAAAGTGAAAACTATATAATATATATACATAATTAAAAATAATTAATAAACCCTAATGCTAAATATATATATGCATGTATATGTATATATATATAAATATGATAAATAAAATCATGCATGGAATCATGCAATTATATGAAATGGACTAACGTAAATAATAAATATTTATTTAGGTTAAATTTTTCCCAAAAATAAATATCTTGGGAAATATTTACGTAAATATCTTAAAATAATTAAAATGACTTAATAAATAACAAACTCATGAAAATAATCATAAATATATATAAAAATTATTAATACTGCATATCCCAATGCAGTTTTAAATTATCTAAAAACTCAGGATATTACAGCTGGAGCTCAGTTGACCACGTGTTTCGGGGCCAATCACACTGACAGTCAGACTGCTAGAGCTTGGTTGACTTAGTGTCTCGGGACCAGTCTACTGTCCATATGGAATAAGTGAATTTATTTGGAATTAAGTGAGCATGTATGGCTAGAGTGATATTATTGTTGATCAAGGTTGCAATTAAATAGGGTTCTATTTGATCATTCATAAACTGATGTTTTTCAGTCTTATATATAAAGTGATTTTTAGCATCTGTGTGTATATGCCTGTATATATATTTATTATATATACTGATGACTGATTGCATTTGACATATAGGGAATGCATGTATATATATTATAACAATTCACTCAGTGAGGTCTGACTCCCCTCAGTTGACATTTTTACAAGAGAGTCTTCTTCTTTAAACCTCAGCAGTAGACCCATTTGCCGGACTTCTTCCGCCCTGGCTCTTTTATGTAAATTATCTACTTAATTTTATATTGTACTCTAGAAAACTATAGTAGTCATATTTTATATTAGTAGTGAGTTGTATTTTATATTCACTGTTTGTGATTTTAATTCAAAGGTTTTCTTTGAATATTGTATTAAGATATTTCATGTTATGATATGAAAGAATTTATTTTATTATATTGGTTTATGATTTTTAATTGTGGTGTATACTTTATTATTATTATTGCATGTTTTTATTTTAAGGCTTGCTACGGGTTCTGGATTCGAAAGAATTCACGTTCCCTAGCACCAGTCATGACTCCTAGTTTTGGGTCGTGACATTTAATTAAAATTGAATAAGGATTAGGCCTATTAGTCTTTAAGCTCACTTGTAAATTAAAATATGTAGATTTAGCTCATTTAATTAAGATAAATGTATATTAGACTAACCTAGGGATTATGATGAATGCATTGTTTATTTATGTATTTCATGACTAGTTTACCTGGAGTTGATTGTTTTTTAAGGGTTTTATATGAAATTGAATGTAAATAGAGGATAAAATAGTGATTCATAAAGTAATTCTAAAAGAACATGAGACTGAAAGAAGTTGGTATTCTGTACCTAGAATCTTCTGGTTGTGGTGCTGGATTTCTTTTAGGGAATCAAGTACCACCATTTTTTTATTTGTCCCAGTTATTGCCCTGGGTAACGACTCCTCATCTCCACGCCATGTCTTTATGATAGTGGTTAGTGTGTTCTCTAGAGCACTGAGCTCAAACAGTGTCACGGTTGTTAAGATCTTAGGCGTGCAATAAACCCCACCTTTTACAGTGCTTATTGATAACTTTGATTGACAAATATTTTGATTTTGATCTTAAAATTTTTTTATAGTCATCACTTTATATTTAGTTTATCTTTTTAAATTTTCTTTTGCATGTTGTCAAAGGAGGATAAATAATTTAAGTTTGCATGTGTACCTAGTTAATTTTTTTTAACATGTGTACTTAGTTTTTTTTTTAATTTTAAGACTCCCTTAAAAAATATGTTTATGTTAGTGACATATTATATTTTTATTTGATATAGGGGGAGAAAATTTGTTTAAATTTTTACATGCATGTTAACATTGTAAGTACGACTAATTTTTTCGTATATCATATGTGACAAAAGGCCTTGTTTTGCTTACTTTATTTATGCATGACATAGATTTTATAAAGATTTTGTATATCTTTGTTTTCATTTCCCTTTATATCCCTCTTTTTCTTTTATTTTTGACAAAGGGAGAGAAATATATTTGAGTTTGTTATTTGTTACTATACATGTGTATAATATTTTATTATTATATTTATACATGCATAATTCATGTATAATTTCTTCTTTGGAATTTTTTTGATCTTTGATAAGACATGAATATTTTTACAAATATTTGGTGTATCTTTACTTTGTTCCCATATGAATTTTGGTCCCTTTAGGTTAATTTCCCCTTATATCTCTTTCTTTTCCTTTTAACTTTATATAAAGAGAGGAAAATATGTTAAGGATAATTTGTGTTTATTTTTTTTATGTTAAGTTCCACATAATTGATTAGTTAGCTAAGCTCTATATGATCATATAATAGTTAAGCTTATCTAGTATCACCATTATTATTATATGTACTATTTTTGTGACGCATTTTAGTGGCATAATATGCATATACGTTTGAAATTATCTCCTCACATTGCCTAACATTTATTTAAATGATCATATTATCATATTTTATGTTTTTAATACATTTGTCATAAGAATGCCACCCCTCTTGCTATATTTTATGTTTTTTTTATTTTTTATTTTTTTATTTGTCAAGGGGAATAATTTATAAATTTATATTTCTTATCATGTCCATATTTATAGGGGAAGAAATAAAAATATATATTTTATTTCATTTGGTATATTATCACAAATATTATTATACACTTTACTTTGTATTATTTTTTATCAAACTCAAAATAAGTTTGTCAAAATCAAAAAGGGGGAGATTGTTAACATTAGAAATAACCAATCTTAATTTTTTTATCTTAACAAACTTAATTTTGAGCATTTAATTTGTTTTTTTAAGTGTGTATAAGTTAGGACTCTATTGGAAGTTAAAATGAAGTATGAATATCTTGGGCTGATTCGACCTTTGAGATTCAATGAGGCTTTTTACATCCTTAAAGCTTTATAATGAGAAAGTTATCTTCTTCAAATTTGAAGTAGACATCTTGTGCTTTCTTAATTAGGCTTACTTGTCAAAATCCAAGTTCATTTGAGTATGCAAATATTGAGTCGAAGTTAACGTATGCAACTGCCATTTTAAATTGCACATCTCTTAGTATTTTAAACATATCTTGAGCTACAAAAGTCGAATTGAGGTGATTCAAAATAATATAGAAAGCTAAGTTAAATATATACAACTTTTATAAAGAAAGTATAGATAAATTAGAAGGTCTCTAATATAAAATCATGGTTTCAACTTGTGCACAACTGTTTTATAGTAGTTTGCATTTTAGATTGCATAACTCTTAGTATTTTGGACATATCTTGAGTTACAGAAGTCCAATTGAGGTGATTTAAAATGATATAACAATATGAGTCAAATATCTACAACTTTTATAAAGAAAGTGTGGGTAAATTCAAACATCTCTAGTAGCCAATCACGGTTTCAATCCGTACACACCAGTCTAACAACATTACTTTCAATAAATCAAAATTATAAACGTTGGATTCAAAATATAGACATTGGATACATTATTTATACCTTCAATAGCTATATTTTTTAGTGTTTATCTATATAAAGACCTCTAAATTTGAATGAAAGTTAAGACAGTTTTTGCTTATTATCATTCTCTATCTTAACATTCATTAAAGCTCTCAAATTCTCAAATATTCACTCTTTATTTATAACTCTTATGAGAGTTGGTTGTTTGTTAGAAATATAATTTCTCTTTATATTAAATCTTGGGATATATTAATAGGGAAATGAGATTTATTTCTGAAGGAATTAGTTTAAGTGTTGTCCAATGAAACACTTAGGATTTAGTTTTTTAAGTGAGCCTTGAAAACTCATGTTGTAAGGTTGTAAGAGTGAGCTATAAAACTCTTGTATAATCTCAATCTTGCAAATGAGATTGTAGGTGATTAAAAATCCTAACTTGGGAATAAGTTAGGTGGAGAAGTAGGATTGTTGTTGAATCTAAAGTCCTTAAATCATTGTGTTCTTCATTCTTCCTTCTCAGCATTCTTTTAATTCTTGCAAAGAATTATTTTTAATTCTGATTTTTATTTAGTAGCCCTATTCACCCCCCCCCCCTCTAGGGCTTTTTCACATGTATTTAATTTATTTATTTTTGATTTACTTTTAGTTTCTGATCTTATTTTAAAAGTGTAGGGAAAGGCGGACGTGCTTTTAGTGCTTCTAGTTTTTATTTAGGAGATGTTGCCGGTTGTGAAAAGGGTGGTTATGATTCAAAGTTTATTGATAATTTTAGTGGTGGTGATGAGTTAAAGGATTTCTTTTATTAAGTATGTATTTAATTTTATTATGTTTTGGTTTACCTTTAGTTTCTGATCTTGTTTTAAAAGTGTAGGGAAAGATGGATGTACTTTTGGCACTTTTAGTTCTAATTTAAGAGATGTTGTTGGTTGTGAAAAGGGTGCTTATGATTCAAAGTTTGTTGAAATTATTGGTGGTGGTGATAAGTTAAAAGATTTTGTTGGGGTATGTTTTGTTCTATTATTTTTGTATCGTTTTGGTTTCTATTTGGTTTTTGATACTTTACTTTGTGTTTTTGTTTTAAGGGTCATCAGAAACTATTTGAGGATGTTGGTTTTGATTTCAATATTAAAGGTAGTTCTGTTAAAGATGGTGTTAATGGTGAGGAAGTGTTGAAAGATTTTAATTTGGTGTGTTCTTTTTTTATTATATTAATTTATATTGGTTTTATTTTTTTTATTTTTGGCTTCTGATTCTTTATTTTGTGTCCTTTTGGTTGATTTTTTTGGGTATCCTTTTGGTTTCTAATTCATTTTTTCTAATTTTAGTTTTAGGTGGAAGTTTAGCCCAATGAATCAATTAATTACGATTATCAGAAGAAGCCTCTTTTCGACGTGAGTAATTAAAATTGTAAGCCTCAATGAATCAATCATTTACAATCATAGAGGCAAACAAATTCAAAGTAAAGTAACCAAAGAATTATATTAGTATTTGAATTTTGGTGACTCGAAAGTTTTGAAAAGTGAAGTTGTCGGTCCATTCGCCATTGTTATGAATGAAAACAAGTAGTTGTTGCATTTCCTGCAAGTGAAATATGTATCAGCAACTAAAAGTAAACCAAATATATTCTAAAATGAACTTGAAATAGATGTCATTAAATTGTTTCAGAAACCAAACATAAACTAAAAGAATTCTAAAATGAAGCAGGCATATACGTTATTTCTTGATTTTCCAAAGAACTTTAAATAGAGGTCATCGAATTATTTTAGAAACCAAACGTAAACTAAAAGGATTCTAAAATGGAGGAGGCATATACATTATTTCTTGATTTTCTAAAGAACTTTAAACAGATGCCATTAAATTATTTTAGAAACCAAACATAAACTGAAAGGATTAAAAAATGTGCTTATACTACCTAAGCTTATTAATCATGAAGTTATATTATTAACAAGCAAAAAGTGTTAAACCTATTTTATATATAAGGAGTAAGGATTTTATGACCATGCTCAGAGTGAATATTAAAACAAAGATGAACCCAGATAATAACTAGATTAAAGCATAATCAAGGCTAAATGAACATGAAAAAAATTCTAATCAATTGCAAAATAATAAGAGATGGAAAATCCCAAAATGCATGCAAAAGCCATAAAGATCAATGTAACTTTATTAAGTAATATAATCCACTTTGATTTTCCATAAAAATTGAAAAACCCTAGATGATATTAATTACTTAAAAAAGAAATAAATATACCCAGATGAGCAATCTTCCCAAAACCCACTTTAAAAAAAACTCCAATAAAGCCAAACCAACATTGCATAAAAAATTATCGAAGAATCAAAATTTCAAATAGGCTAAACATTAAAAATAAAAATTTAATAAGATAATAAATAAAAAAAAACTCACTTGGTTTTCTTTTCCTTCATTTTCTTCCATTACAAACTAAACTAAAGATTGGTGTTTTGAGAAGTGAAAAAAAAAACAAATGCTGTAAAAAGAAAAGTAAAGAAAAGATGGATAGCATATAGATGCCTTAGGCACTTTAGAAATACAACTTATGCACTAATGAAATTAACAATATAATCATTTTGTTGGCATTACATCAAAACTTTGCAACATTAACTGAGTTAAGTACATTTACTGCCAAAAGTATATAGCTAGAGAAAGAAAATAGGGAAGCTAAAGTCCTAAGTCCTTTCTTTAAGCATAAAATGAAGTCTTTTAATATAAAAGGGCAGCGTGAAAATCTAAGAATTTACCACAACATTATCCTATGAGAAAATAAGACCATATGCCTCATATGGTTTTATGCCATAATGTCTACGATGAAGAAAAATTTCTTGCAATCTATAATTCAAAAAATCTTATTTCTAAGCAATATAAGTCCAAAAAGTAATTGGTCTACGCTCTTTCAACATTAAAAACTATATCAAGAAAATGAATATGAACTTAAAAAAAATTGAATGCAATATTAACAACTAAAATTGATCACCACATCAACCTCCAAAGGCCCATCTTGTCTAAAAGTCTCAAAACCCTCTCTATATTCAACTCTAATAGCCTGATTATAAAGAACCAAAACATCAAATTTTAAAACTTTGAATTCAAAAAAACAAAGAAAGAAACAAATAAAACAAGTCATTTGAAAAATGCCTAGTAAACAAAAACAAATATACATTTAAAAAACCAAAAGAAATAATAATAACAATAATAAAGAAAAGGTTATCTTGGAAGGTCACACCATATGTCTTGCATGAAAAGCTTATTAAGTGTGAGTGGGAAGCCATTAATAGAGCCACTATCATCAAACCAATAAGCGTATTTAATCAATAAATGATTCTCTACCTTTAATTTCTGCTAAAATCATCAAGAAAACATCAAGTTATAAAGAAAAGAAAGAATCTTCAAAAAATAAAAGAACAAATACACCTATACCTACAAAAAATATGAGGTTGGAAGGTAACAAAGAGTGAGAAGAAGGAGAAGAAGGAAATAAGAACAGAGATGAAGAGCTTCTAAAATTGATGCAACAACTACTGTTAAACTCCATCATTTGTTTGCTAATTCTAAAGTTTTCAAGAAAATACTAAACTCATAATAAAGCTTTGTTCATTGGAAATTGGAGGAGGAGAAGAAGAAGAAACACATCCAAATCGTACCTCAATCAGTTGGATTTGGCTAAAAGATTTATTGTTTTTCTCATTTAGATTTGGATCTGGATTTGGCTAAATGAAGAGAGAGCATAGGAAGAACGGGGAGAGAGACCTAAAAAAATTTTTTATGTTAAAAAAAAGGGGGCATTCACGTAAATAAAGTTATGCAAGATGACATTCATGTAAATTTTGAAAACTTGAAGTATTTTTGTTGTTTTGTTTATGTTTTGGGGTATTTATGAAAAAACCCCAATATTGAATTTGCCAAAAGTGGCCTAATAGCCCAAAGAAGTGAATTTTGGCTGGCCAAAAGAAGTTCAAGTAAAATGACCATGTTAATTTTTTTGTTAGTTTTCCGATCGGAAATATTTTAGGAATATAAATTTTTGGTAGGAGAAAAGGTGTTCCATAATTTTTTTATTTTTTATTTGTTTTAATTAATTTTGATTGGTTGTTATTTTATTTATTTGATAGATATTTATTGATAAATAGGTATTTATCAAATAAATAATAAAAAGAAATTGTTTTTATCCTAGACTCTAAGTAGGTTACAAGGGTTGTGTCTATATATACGTGATTTTCTTTTCACAAGGAGGGGGCCTCCTAACTTTTTATTTTTCTCTGCCTTTTTTTTTTTGCTGTGAGCCAAAGCACACCCAATCTTCTTTATTTTTTTTAGGGGGGGGGGGGGGGATTTGAACCCCTAACCTTCAACCCCACTCCTAACACCTTGACCACTAGGCCAAGGGGTGAGGGCATGTACTTTTTAGTTCTTAACCATCAATCAAATTCAATTCAAATTAAAATCACTAACAAACACAACAAAAGCCACATGCTTCTATTTATGGTGATCATCCTTTTGAGGGAAATCAATACTGCATCCATTCTCATATTTATCTCCTTTCTTTTTTTATTTTATTTTGATTTTAATTTTATTTGTATTCTTTGGTTATTATTTTAAATCATTCATTGACTTTTTTTTTTCATGATGGATGGGGTGACATAAATTCATTGTAGAGAACAAAACTCATGGAGAACCTATGAAGATCCATGGAATGCCATGGATTAAATTTTGTTCTTGAATGTAGTTTTTTATTTATTTTTATTTTGTTGGTTGTTTTATTTTGTATTTTTATTTATTTGGAATTTTTTGTGTTGTATTTAATTTTATTTTTAATTTTTAGTAGATCATTATAATAGCCCAAGTAGTGGGAATAGTGAAATCTCGTGGGTTGTGTTTTTACTTTAATTAATTGGTTAGGAAAATCAGAGTTTTAATTAGAAAATTAATTAAAATCAATGGTTGTATAGATAATTAAGGTTTTTAATTAAAATTGAATTAGAATTAGGAAAATAGACTTAAGGTTGCTTACTAATTATTTTTTCATTTATTTGTTTATAATTTATATTAGTAAATAATTCGTTAGTTGGTTATTTTAGGTCTATTTTTACTTGAGACCATTTTCTTTTTGTTTGTAAATAAGTTGATTAATATAGCTTAATAATTATTTTTGGTCGACTTCTGTTTTTTTATTTGTTTAGCCCACTTTTTCAATTTGTTTAGATTTTTGGTTTGGTTTGTGAATAAGTCAATTAATTTAGTCCCATTTTGTTGTATTTTGATTTTAATAATTAGATTAGATTTTAGCCCAATTAATTTAATAGGTTTAATCAATTTTAGGATTAATTAATTAAAATGAATTTTAGGTCCATAATTTAATTAGATTTAGGATGTATTGTAAATTTAGGCCCACTTAGTTAATTTAGACATAGACCCAGCTAGGTTAATTAAAATTAATTAGACATAATCCATTAACTTGAGCCCTTTTTCATAACTCGTAGATTTAGACTCATTTTTAAATTAAAACATGTAGAATTAAGCTCACCAATTTAAAGTTTTCATAATTTGTAGACTTAAGGCCACATTTTAGAATTAAAACAAGTAGACTTAGGCTCATTAATTAACTTAAAATGTAGGCTTGCCTTTAGTTTTATTTTACTTGTAAATAAAATATAGATTTAGTTCACTGAAAATAATTTAAGGGTATCACTAAACTAATTTAGGGGCGTCATGCTATATGAATGCATTGTTTGTATGCTCTTTTATGACTTGTTACCTTAGAGTTAGATGTATGCAAAATTAAGGTTTAATTGAAATTGCATGTAAATAAGGAATAATTTAGTAACTAATAAGATAATTGTAAATGAACACAAGACTAAAAGAAATTGGTATTCCGTATCCAGAGTTTCCTGGTTGTGGTGCTAACTCTCTTTTAGGGAATCAAGTTACCACTACCTTCGATTTATCCTAGTTATTACCCTGGGTGGGGACTCTATAATCTCCACGTTATGTCTATGTGATAAAGTAGTGTGTTCCCTAGACCTCTGAGCTCTAACAATGTCGTAGTTGCTAAAATCTTAGATGCACACTTAACCCCGCTGTCTACAATCGTGGATTGATAGGACTTTTCTCTAAGCTTCTAAGGATCTCTTTAGCTATTAAATTGTTTCTCACTAGTTTGCCACTTTTCGATTTCCAAACACAAGAAGACCCGAATGAATCTATGATGGTTAAAAAATAAAGTGTTAGTATGATGCATGAACTGCATGTATGCGTGTATGCATGATGCATATGTTATGCAATAAGTAGCAAGTAGCAAGTCAAGTATACAAATAATAAGTCAAATGTATAACATACATCCTTGCAACCTTATTCGTCCCATACACGAATTCAATGGCAAGTCCTTTTTTTGAGGATTTTTTTTCTTGGCCTTAATATTAAAGGGGATATTAAGAATCAACATGCATGCCAAATCTCTCAAAGTAATAAAGCATAGAAACATCATTTCTAGGTCTAAAAGTTTAGCTCAATCTTTATTAACCTAGATGTGCCTTAAAAGTATAGACTTGGGCCTTTGTAGATAAAAAATACCTCATGGCAACATACACAAGCAAGTTAGGTAAATCTTAGGGGAAGTTACTAGGCCACCACATGAGCTGGTTTGGTGGAAAAGCTAAGGTCTTCTTAGCAAGATGTCCTCTTTTAAGACTTGAGTTATAGTCCAAAGTCAGAGGGGCCTAACATCCTTTACAAACTCGAGGGAAGACTACCCCCTTTTAAAACTTGGGTCACAAACTCTGATTAGATGACACTAATAATCTCTCTTGAACCAGTTAAGGCTAAGAGTGATGGTTAGCCAATCTATGATCCCATGAAGCTAGTAGAATCATAGAACCATAAACCAACGCCATCGATTTATAGGGACATGCGGAATGAATGTAAGAATTAAGTAATAATTAATAAAATAATTCTAAAGAACACAAGTAGAATTAGTATCTCTTATCCTTAATGGAGTTACCACTATAGAAGGCAGGGTTTAGCATACGTCCAAGATTTTAGTAGTCGTGACACTATTTAAACTCAAGGCTCTAGGAAACACATTACTATGTCATAAAGATAGCGTGGAGATAATGGATTCGCCACCTAGGGTAATAACTAGGACAAATCAAAGGTGGTGGTAACTCAATTCCCTAAAAGAAAGTTAGCATCACAACCAAGAGATTAGTCTTATCTTCATTTAGAATTACCTTATTAATTATTAAATTATTCCTTAATTTAGCATCCATCTAACTCCAAGGCAACTAGTTATGAAAGAGTATATAAAAAATGCATCCAGATAGCACAACGCCCCTAAATTAGCCTAGTCTACATTAATTTTATTTTAGGTGAGATAAGTTTACATTTTTACAAAGTAAATTGAAACTAAAGGTGAATCCTACATTTTAAGTTAATTAATGAGCCTAAGTCTACTTCTTTTAATTCCAGAAAGTGGGCCTAAGGCTAATTGATTTTATAGGCAATTGATTTGGATTAGATGGATTAGTGCACTTTTATTTTAAATTAAATGAAATGATCTTATTGTCAATTTATTTTAAATGGGCTTAATTAATGGGTTAAGTTAAGTCTAAGTTAATTTCAATTAATCTAAAGTGAACCTATGTCTAAATTAACCTAATCGACGTAAATTAATTTTAAAGCTAATTAAAACCTAAATCCAATTTTAAAGGCCTATTAATTAAATGGGTTAGAGTCTAACATGGGCTTGGGGTCTAAAACACACAAAATAAATAAATAAGCTCAAATAACAAACTAAATCAAATAATCAATCAAAACATGCATTCTGTGATTTCTGAACCTTAATTCAATTATATGACACTTAATTAATTTACTACCTCATGAATTTTAATTAAGGTTTACCAGATGAACCCGAATTTACTAATCATTTTAAAATACATAAACTTAATTGACTTCACTATTTTCCCACTATTAGGGCTATTACAACCTACATGTACTAAAAATAAAAATTAAATGCCAAACTAATAAAAGCAAATAAAACACAGAACATAAAAAATAACACAGAATAATAAAAATTAAATAAATCTAAAATCTACATTAAATTACAACATGTCTAAATCTATAGCATTCCATGGACCTTCAATAAGTTTTTGTTCGATCACATCTCCACCACATCACTCATCACCATAGCCAAAACATAGGAAAAACAAAAGAAACAAAAATTATTAGAAAATAAAATAAAATAAAAACAAAGAAATAAAATAAAAAAGAATAGAGAGATGTGATGCAGATGCTGTTTGATTACTCCTCAGAGTGGGATTTAATCACTGTTTAGAATAGAATTAGTAGGACTTCTTGTTTCATATTCAAGGCTTACTACGTTTTTTGGTTAAAGAACATAAAATAAAATTTTTCTCTCAAGAGCTTTATGTGTGTGTTTCTTTCCTCTTTAAGGTTTTTGTGTTCTTTTTTTTTTTTTTTGCATAAAAGCTCTTCCTCCTTTAAAATCAATACTAGTGTAGTTTTTTTAAAAGGAAATGATATTTTCTCTATGATTATCTCTAAAAAATCACAGGATAAAAAGTTTATTTATCCTAAAAAAACACAGTGATTAAATATAAAAGTATCACTTAAACTCTCATCTATCCCTTACTTTCCTTTTTTAAAATAATTTCTAACTAATGAGAATTTCAAGAAATAATTTTAAAAATAAAAAATAGGTGTTGGAGTCTGATCGAAGGTGTGTAATTCCAATTGGAATTGTGCATTTCTGATAGAAAATATGTAATTCTGATCGGAATTCCATATATTTTATCGGCAATATGCAATTCTGATCAGAATAAGCTAATTCCAATCGGGAATTTGCACTTCAGCTCCTGTTTTCAAATCAACCCACAAAAGAAATAAAAAATTTTGCAATGAAGTCATTTAAAACTTTGCAATTTAGCCCTAAAATTCAAAATTCTAAAGACATGTTTATAACAAATTGTCATCATTGAATCCTTTATCGCATCTGCATATCAATGCATCCTGAAATTAGGTACTTACATATTGTCCTCTTTTATATCAAGTGAAAATTAATTTTACAAAACAATCATAACTATTACTCCACAAGTGCTAAAAGGGGGGTGAATTGGCTTTTTGAGCTAGGTGGGCAAGGTTCAATTTTTAACAAAGAGCAAACTAAAAACCTATTTAAAGCATAATGTAAGAAGGAAGATGAGCTAGGAAACACAAAGAATTTATAGAGGTTTGGCCCTCAAAGCCTACATCCTCTATTCAACCACTTGTTGAGAATTTCAATCCACTGACAATCTACTTCAAGGTGTAGATTAAACCCTTACAAGCTTAAACCAAGCTACCCAAGTGTTTTCCCATGGCTCACACTCAAACCTAAGTGATTTCTCTAGGCACTCATTTAAACCCAAGTGCTAAGAACAATCCTCTTAACTTACAAGTGTTTTCCTAAGGATCACACTTAAACCTAAGTGTTTTCTCAAGGCTTACACTCAAACCTAAGTGTTTTCTCAAGGCTCACACTCAAACTCAAATGCTAAGAACAATCCTTTTAGCTTATAAGTGATTAAAACCCTAACACAACTCACTCAATTCCACTAACAAACTATTGAATGATGTTTTTAAACACTCACCAACCTACACTCAAGTACATTCTTGAGATAAATGAAAATTATAAGAATTAAAGATGAAGATTTAGGTGGTTAAGGAATTAATTGAAAATTAAATGCTTAAAGGTTGTTTTAAATGCATTTGCTTAACATTCTTCACTCCCTCCAATTAAAACTAGAGTTGTATTTATACTCTCATAAGAAAAAGAGTTGTTGAAGGAGCATTTAATGCAAATAGAGTCGTTTAAACCACCCAAAAAGAAGTAGGTCTACGACATTGTCATAATCATGAAGAATTTTTCATAATCATTATAATTAGGGGAGCTAAAACAAAATTTTGAATTTTTGCACTTTCATGATCATGATATTGGTGGTGACCATTTATCATGATCATGACACTAGTCATCATAAGTGTCATGACCCAGACCAGGGGCCATGATTGGCATTAGGGAACATGAATTCTTTCTAATCCAAAACCTGTAGCAAGCCTTAAAAATAAAAAACAACAATAAATAATTCAAATATACCGTAAATAAAATTTCAATTTAACATAAATAGATAATCTCTTTCATATCATGAAATAATTTAGTATAATATTCAGATTAAAGATCTGAATTAAAATCTTATACATCAAAATAAATAAACTCACTACTGATACATAATATAACTACTGTAGTTTTCTAAAGTACAATAAATAATAACTAAGTAATTTACATAATAGGGCCGGAGCAGAAGAAATCCAGCGGATAGGTCTACTGCTGAGGTTTGAAAATGAGGACTCTCTTATAAAAATATCAACTGAGGGGAGTCAGACCTCACTGAGTGAATTATTATAATATATATACACGTATAACTAAATGTAAAATGCGGACACTCAAAAGTATATATAATAAATATATATACAGGCAAGTACACACATATGCAAAGAAAACCATTTTATAATAATACTGAAAATCAACAGTTTATGAAGGATCAAATAGAACCCTATATTTTTGCAACCTCAACTATCAGTAGAACTCGCTCTAGCCATACAGACCCACTTAGTTCTAAATAATTCACTTAGTCCAACTGGATAGTAGACTGGCCCCGAGACACTAAGTCGACCAAGCTCCAGCAGTTTAACTGTCAATGTGATTGGCCCTGAGACACTTGGTCAATCGAGCTCCAGCAATCACACCATCAATCACATCAATCTCAATTAAATCAATCATAATTTCCACAATAAGTTAATAATTCAACCTATCATTTATCACACCGGTACATACACGGTCCTGGTGCTGCCCACAAGGAAGCACGTTTTATCGATATCCTTCATTAAAATAAAATATACATTCGAGTAACAAAATAATTTATAAAGCCATTCAAAAGGATCAAATAAACCATATATATACCAGAAATATACCTAAAATAAACTAAGCATATTTCAGGTATATATGCGTAAAATAAATTTAATTAAATCATATAATATACTCAAAATCAACCAATAAGATACTTAAACACTCAATAAAGCAATTATGCAAAAATCTTACATTTAAAACATAGAATTCTAAAACATGAAACTTAAGCAATGTATATATATATCATAATAACTCATAGGGATATGCTCCTCGAGACTGGTCCAACGGGCCTGGTCCGCTAGATCTCAGTCTCGGCGCAACTAAACAAATAAAACAATCACGACATTAGAATATATCTAACTTAAGCTTCTAGAGACTCGATCTAGAATTCCCAAGCATAAATAGATACGGAATCAAAATTAGACCCAATGTCATGTTTTATGAGAATTCTACCAAAAATTCGACAAAACCTCCTCTGTAAGACGGACATCTCTCTACTTAAAAAGTAGAGTCGGTCCTGCAAGGAAAATACACTTCGAAATACAAAATTCTCATAACTCTCAGTTGGGATCCCGAACTACCGAAATTCCCCAATTGAGATCCACAGTTCAACACAAGTTCAATAACACAATAAAATATATTAAAATTCAATAAATACCAAAAGTAATTAATTTACCAAATATTACTTTAATACCCTAATCAATAATATAATATTATCAAAAATTGAAATTTCTCAATAATTCAATATAACTCAATAAAAATTCATTTTACAAAACCAAATTACTTAACTAGTCCAAAAACATATTAAAAATTACTAAAAATCCATTTATTTACAAAAATAGTATATTATATATAATTTGAAAATAATTTTTGAAAAATAGTATTAATTAGTTAAAATTAGTATATAATTTGTAAAAATCATTTTTATACCTCAAATAATATTAAAACCAATTAAACTTAATATTTAACTAAAATTACTACCAAATTACCCCTAATATATAAAAATATACTAAAAATACTAAAAATATTTAAAAATTCAATAAAAAATTATATAATTACACAAAAATTATTTTCTCAACATATTATTCATTAAAATCAACAAATACACTTAATTAACCAATTATTTCTAATTAACTATATATTTAACCTATATTTCCAAAACTAACATAAACTAAAAATAATTATAAAAGTTACACAAAATTTACAAAAATTATAAATGAAATTCTAAAATTAATATTAACCACCAATAACACCAAAAATCAAAATTTCATAATTTATTTAATTAATTTAGGAAAATAATAAATTAATAATAAATTAATAAAAATTCACAAAAATCAAAATAATTCCCAAAAATCATACAAAAATTATGGGATGTAGATTAAGCTGAGGGGAACAATTTTTGTAAAGAGATTTCTCATGAATCAAACAAAAATCTCAAAAAAAATTGAAAAACCAAAAATGGCCGAAAATGAAATTAAGCTAGAAACCCTACCAAATCATGTTTTCAAGCTAAAAGAAGCTTGGAATCCTCCTCCTCAAAGTTTCAGGAGTCTAACGGCACCGGAAACTTCCAAATTGGTGGCCAGACGGAGGAAAACAGAGGAGGAGAAGCTTTCGGCCAAAACGGGTTGTAGACGGCGACACCGGCACCGGAGAAGGAAGCTGAAGATGGCGACGATGTGAGCTGGTGGGGGAGGCACTCTGTCGACCAGTGAATGGAAGAAACAGATGGTGAGGGTGAGGGGAGGGGGGTGACCGAGGAGAGAGGGTGAGGGGGAGGGGTTTTTATGTTTTTTGTATATATTACTATATAATAAAAATTTAATAAACTATATAATATAATATACATTACTATATTTTACAAAACTCACATACCACACATTTAATTACACACACACATAGATATATTACTCACAATATAATAATAATAAACACATATATTAACCCTAATATATATATATATATATATATATATATATATATATATATATATATATATATATATATATATATATATATATATATATAACTCATTAAATTGCATTTAAATGATGAAATTTATTAAAATATTAATATTTAAAATATTGATGCACCAAATTAAATATTATTAAAATAATATTTTCCGAAATAATAAACTTAAAGACACACATTTACGTAGAAAATTTTAATTAAATGAAAAATAATAATGATAATAATTCACAAGATAATAAAATAATCAATTACTATTTTAAAATTATTAACACTGCGTATCCTAGTTTAAAATAATATAATTTAAAAACTCGGGTTATTACAACAAATCTTGGACAAATTATTGAAAATTACAAATTTGATTTTTGTAACTTTGCTAGAAAATTTTTTCTAATGATTAGAATTCATTTGTAGGAATGAGCATGGTTCAATTCGGTTCAGTGCTGGAGGGGTAAAATTTTATCAATTTTTTTTAGTCATTAGGTAAACCGAACCAAGCCAAAAAGTTAAGAGAAACATATTGGTTTGGTGAACCGATTTTTTCAGTATTATCTGTTCAGTTGATCGGTTTGGATTCAGTTGGGCCAGATGATGGGCTTGGACAGAAATTAATGAAAATAAACAAAATTTTCATATTTTTACTATATTGGGCGAAGCCCAATTTGTATTAGACAATTACAAAAAATAGGGCCAAGCCCAATGTGTGTAAACTGATTACAAAATTACAAAATATGTAAAGCCCGTAATGATCTAACATAATTACATTATGTGAGACTATTTTCCATCTGTGTAGGCTATAAAAGTAGATATAAAAAAATTAAGTTAACATGTAAGCTATAAGCAACTTTAGAATGCTTCCATTTCTAAGATTGCATGACTTCAACAAATATTTTATAGCCAAAATATACAGCTTCCAAAAAAATTATATGCAAAAGGTCTGCATATCATGCAAAAAAATATTTGGTTGCAAGCAGACATAGCTTGAGTTCACCCAAAAGATTACAATTCCTGCATTTCAAAAAAATCAACAACACAGAATCAAGAAATGCAAACTAACTAAAAAGCAAAATAAAACATACAGAAAAAGGCAATTTAAAGATTTTAGCACAATAAACACATATAGCTCTTACCAACTTCCCTTTCTCAAAGATTTTCTTGAAGTGCTCCCACACCTTGCTTCTACTATCAATGTCCTTTCTCTTTTTTTTTAGCAACTTCTGGTTGCTTTAGGGCTTCCACCTCTATATGATTCAAGGTCTCAGCACCACTAATAGCAGTAAGAGGTTTACTGCCACTAGCAGTACCTGTTTCAGTTTCCACCTACATAATTACATGCAATCCAAATAGAATAAGATGAAATGATTCAGAGCCAACGATAAGTAATAATAAATGCAGATGCTATAATAAGAAGAGAACAACCAATAATAATAAAAGGATTCAATAAAAGCAAGCAATAATTTTTGTACATCATAATTTTGTAAACATGTAATTTGTAATTCTCTTTCACTTAATTGATTCAATAAAAGTAATTTTTTTCACTTATTTCAATAAAATAATCAAACAGTAAGCAAACATTATATATTAAATGACAAAATTTTCTAAAATTAATAAATTATTTAAATAGAAAGCAAAATAATTTTAAATAAAATAATCAAACAATAATCAAACATTATATATTCAATGATAGAATTATGTAAAATAAATAACCAATAAAATAATTTAAATAGAAAGGAAAATAATTTTAAATAAAATACTCAAACAGTAAGCAAACATTATATATTCAATGGCATAATTCTATAAAATAAATAACCAATAAAATTATTTAAATAGAAAGCAAAATAATTTTTCAATTAATTTTTTAAATAAAATTAACTAATTTTTTAAATAAAATTTAAATAAATTTATTTACACAAAAAATAATATATTTTCAATAAAAGCAATTTTAAAAAAATAAAAATAACTACATAGAAAGTAAAAAATATATTTTCAAAAATCAAAGTACAAATAAATATCAACATGAAATATAAACACTTGGACAACAAATTAAAAATTTTACCTTTTTAACGATGAGTGTTGACTGTTGATATTTTTCTCTAACTCGATTAATGTTCATATTAAGCAGCTTCCACCAACCAGATCAACCAATAGTCAGATCTACACATTTGGGGCTTCCACCATTACGATCTCTAAAAGAGATCGAAAAAAACTTTAGAGATCCAAACAAATCAGTCGATTTTACCAATATAACATGCATCAAATAAAAGAACAAATACACAATCCATCAACCTCTAAACAAATAAGGCTAAAAAATAACCCAAAATTTTAAAAAACCTTTCGATCTAAGAAAACCATTATTATAGCTAGTAGATATGATATTAAATGTAGTTGATCCAGCTACAAAAGGCCATTATAAGTCGATTTCATCACTGTCAATGTTTATAATTGAACATTGTTAGTAAAAACAACAATAAAAAAGCAATAAAATATTATGGCTTTGAAGAGAACAAACACCGAGCCAAAGAATATGCAAGGAAATAAAGAAACATGTAGACTATAGAATAAGCGTCTCTAAGAAAAAAGACAATATAGAGATGAGAAGTCGAGAAACATAACAAAGACAGTGGAGAGCTTCATTCTAGAGAAAGGGAAGAGGCAAAGCTAGACCAGAGAAGTAGATAAATGATAGCGAGGTGAAGGGTTTGGGTTATAGAAAAGGAGAGGAGTAAAGGGAAAGTTTGAGAGATGGTGAGAGAGTGAGAGACAGAGAGGAGTGAGGATTAAGAAGAATTTATAGGGGATAGGAATTTTAGGGTTAGGGTATACAACGTCGTTTAGTTGCCCTCACAGCATAGTATTTTGGTTTTTAGTTCAGTTCGGATTCTTTTATCCTTAAACCGAGCCGATAACCAATCACTAATTTTCTCACTCAACTCGAACCGAACCACAACTTACCTACTATTAGTTACCGAGACGACATTGAATTTTAGCTCGGTCTAGTTCAATTTAGGCGGTTCGGTCGGCTTTTGCTCTCCCCTATTCATTTGTGACCCTTTATAATGAAGATTTCCATCATTTTTCACCAAATTTGACTTTAGCTTTTGCTATAAAATATTTGATCTTCTATTTTGCCAGTTTTTCACAATTATGATGCTTTTGTCACTACTTGTGCCATATTTGATTATTGCAAATTTCAATAGACCTGAATACAAATTAACACTTAAATACCTAGATTAAATATAATTTTACTTAATCATTTGTGACTATAAAAAATGACTGTTTTACCCCTCAAGGTTCAACAATCTCCCCTTTTTTATAGTAATAAATAATTATGTAAAATTAGGCTAAAAATTAGAAGGAATTACTCCTTATAAAATAAGCTTAAAAATAAAATTGTAAAATCATTAAGCATGTCTATTTTGCATATTTGTGCAGTAAGTCATCAATAAATGCCATAGTCATAACCATGACTGCATATCCTTTTCATTTACCATAAACTGTAATGGATAATTCAACATTTAACACATTAACTAAAATATATCCATAGAGAATATATTCAACCAAAGAAAATATATTCATCAACTAACAATTCACAACATCTAAAATATATTTAAAAGTAATTCTCCCCTTTATAACCATAACACTTTCTCAACCATAAAAACCTTTCTCCCCAAACATAATTCATCATATCCAAATATAAATATAAACGTTTTTAGATTTTCTCCTCCTTTATTACTATAAAAAATAACAAGAGAGAGAAAGGAGACAAAAGGTGTCAATCATAGCAATCGCAGTCAACACAAAATCATTTATTAATTAACATAACAGGATTTGCCATAAAATCATGCATAAAAATGCAACATATTTACCAATAGCAATAGGATCAACATCATATAGCATACATATGCATACTAAGTTAAGCACAAAAATAACAACGGAATCAATATTCATATCAAGAACAGGTAAGAAATTTTGCAAAATCCTCAATATCCAACCACTAGTAATTTTTAATAGATCATAAAGAAGAAAAAAATTTACTAAATATCCATAAATATTAAATATCCATATCGTAGTCACAAAATAACATACCAAAATAACCAAAATAACTAAGCCTCCTAATTAGCCTTTTACCTTTTCTCCCCTTTTGTTACTTCCAAAAACAACCAAACAAGGGGGAAGCCACTATCCAAGGCAACAAAAACAATATGTCCCAAAAATATTTCCAAGGCTTCAACCATATCAAGTTCTGTCAAAAACTTGAAAACCAAAAATTAAAAAAAAATATATAAAATGAGGTGCATAATGTAGACTCAGTGATATTCATGAGGGGCATGGAGATGGGTCTTCAAAAAGGCCATATCAGTAGCAAAGGTTGCCATTTTGAGGTTCATGGCATTACACCAAGATTCAATAACTATATAGGTTATTTGAACAACTCCAAATTGACTATCCAAATGAACTTGTAGCTGGTTTAAAATGGATTAAATTGCATTACTTGCATCTATTTCTTCATCTTCTTTAAGATTCTAAATTTTTGGCCTCTTCTTTGAAGGGTGAGAGAGCTCACATTTGGCTAGCTGTTAAAATTTAGGGTGTTATTTTCTTGCCAAATTTTATTCCCATACTTATCAATCTCTCTCCAATGAGCAGCCCTATTAATGATGAATTTTCTAACTGTAGAGTTTCTAACATAGCTCTCAAGATTAAGTAATCTTAGCATTTGCATCCATCAATTTCATATATTTTATAGGAATAGTTATATAGCCTTTAACTCTAATTTTATTGAATTTGGCAGTGGCTATACTCAACAAATGATAATCAAAGAATTTAGTCAAGGTGAGATGTTTCCCTTTTTCTCTACACCACAAAGCAAATAACTCCAATTTCCCAACATTCCCATGGGTTTTCCTTTTACCAAGAACAAAATAGGATATAAAAACTCTCTTTATCATAGAATATCTAGCAACTCTCTCATTTCATCCTCATATCCTAATTCTTTCAAACACTCCTAATAAAATATGTGAGTTAAGTAAATCAGGTGAGATTTCATAATGTTGTACCTTTCTTTTTGTTCTTTAGTTATAACTAAGGATAACAATATATCATGTGGGCCCCTTTTACATACAATTTTCAGTTAGGTTCCCTTCTTTGTCGATTCCTTAGAGGTTGACATAGTGATAGATGCGATTTAGGTGGGGACCAATTCAAAAGGGATCGACCGATAAAAAGATTTTGATTAAATTAATATCCACTATAAGTGATAAGATGATATGATATGATGAATAAAGATGATAATGATGTGAGATGAAAGTGAAAATGATGAAGAAGATGGAATCTTGAAGAAAAAATATATTAAAAAACAAAGAAGAAGGGAAAGTGGGCAGCGCTAGGAAGAAAAAGGAGAAAAGATTAGGTTAAAGAAAAAGTGCTTTAAATATTTTAGCACTAACCCTAGCAGTGTCATAAGTAGTGAATGGGGTGTCATAACCATGATAAAATTTACACCATAATTAAAATGAATTTTATTACAACTAATGACATGATGAATTATGATCATGATTAAATAGTCATGACTAAGTTGTCATAACCAAATTAAGTCATGAAAAAGTCAATGATAGTGATTATAGACACCTAATTTCGAGATGATATATTATGGATGCAACAAAGGACTCCAGTGATGAAAATGTCTTCGAAACTTAATCCTTAAAAAATTCTAAGGGCTTTTAAAGGAAGAATTTAATGTTTTCAGGGACTAAATCGCAAAGTTCTTTTTAAGACCTAATTGAAAAATTTAAATTTTTTTGGGGGCCTTTTTATAATTAAATGTTAAAAAAAAGTGTGTCGGAATTCCATAATTCTGACCGGAATTATGTAATTCTGATTGGAATTACATAATTTCTATCGGAATTATGTAATTCCGATCAAAATTACAATAATTCCGATCGGGATTGTATAATTCCGATCGAAATTACACAATCCCGGTCGGAATTGAATTCTTCTATTTTCCTATTTCTAAATTACTTTCAATTTAGTTTTTTAATTGGTTTACACTTTCTAATTAATTCAATCTAAATTGGTTTAAACTTCCTAATTAATTCATTCCTAATTGGTTTAAAATTCCTGAATACACTTTAGGAATTTGAATCATATTAGGATTGGGGTTAGGCCTCCTGGTTCTACTATAAAAGAAAGGAAGGAGCAGTGGAAAAAAGAGGAGAAAAGCGTAAGAGGAGAAAAAAGGGGAGTAGAAAGAAAAAGAAAGAAGGAGAAGAGAAGGAAGAAAAACGTGATTTTATTCTTTTTATTTTTTTTTACAAAAATTCTTTTGATTCAACAATCAATTCAAGACTCGTGAAGAACTTTAAGGAGAAAGATTCGAAGATTTGTGAAGAACAGTGAACTATCAATCTGAGAAGCACCCTAAATCATCCATAAGCATATCATATTCTTCTATTATTCTTTTATTTATTTATTTATTTATTTATTATTATTTTACATTATTATTCTTATTATTTTATCATACTTTATTCATTAATTGTTATTTTATTTTATGTTTTGTGGTGATTATGGAGGAAAACACATAGTGATCATGTGAGGGAGATGAATTTCATTAGAAGATTGCAGAAGATTATGAACAAAGCTCCGTAGAGACTTAGTTTCTAGGATTTTATTTTTTGTTTTTATTGTCTTTATTTTTATTTTATTATTTATTGTTATTTTATTAATTATTTTAGGAACTAATGTAATAGCCCCGATAGTGGGAGTAATGAAATTATGCGTATGGTTGTATGTTTATTTTGATTAAATTGGTTAGTAAAATTAGGTTTCAATTTGGTAATTCTTTAAAATCAATGGAGGATGTAGATTAATTTAGGTTGAATTTTAATAAAAATTAGGGTTTTAGTAAGGAATAAATTTAATTATTTGTTTGATCTTATTTAATTGTTTCTTTTATGTTTTTATTTGTTTTTGGGTTTATTTATTATTTTTGTGTGTTTTGGGCCTTAAGCCCACTTTAGGTCTTGATTTATTTATTTAAGTTTAGATAATTCTTTTATCGCATATCACTTAATAATTAAATAAGTTTAATTAATTAAAATATATTTTTAGGTCCATAATTAATTAGATTTTAGGTTAGAAATACCTTTAGGCCCATTTAGTTAATTAGACATAGGCCCACTTAATTTAATTTAATTAATTTAGACTTAGCTCACTTAATTTAAGCCCTTTTTCATAATTTGTAGATTTAAGATCATTATTTAATCAAAACATGTAGAATTAAGTTCATTAATTTAAATACCTTCATAACATGTAGAATTAGGCCCATTTTTAGAATTAAAATTAGTAGAATTAAGTTCATTTAATTAAATCAAAAGGAATTAGGTCTTTAGGTTCACTTATACATTAAAACATGTAGATTTAACTCATTTAATTAAAATCCATGTAGATTAGACTAACTTAGGGATTATGTGATTTATTGAATGCATTATTTACTTGTATATTTCATGACTAGTTTGCCTTGGAGTTTATTGTTTTGGCTTTATATGAAATTGCATGTAAATAGAGGATAAGATAGTAATTCATAAAGTAATTCTAAATGAACACAAGACTGAAAGAAGTTGGTATTCCGTATCCAAAATATCCTGGTTGTGGTGCTAGTTTTCTTTTAGGGAATCGAGAACCACCTTTTCGATTTGTCCCAGTTTTTACCCTGAGTGGCGACTCCTAATCTCCATGCTATATCTTTGTGACAGTGGTTAGTGTGTTCTCTAGAGCCCTGAGCTCAAACAGTGTCGCGGTTGCTAAAATCTTGGACGCGCGCTAAACCACGTCGTCTACAGTGATCATGAAACTCTTTGTCCAAAAGCTTAAATGCATCAAAAACTGATTTCAAATGAATTACAATTAGTGATTAGATTTTCACAAATATGAAAATTTACTTACTAAAAATAATTTGATTCAAAAACATGAATTTATTTAAAAGACCAGAACCTTCAATGCCAATAACAACAGAGTAACGATTATGATTTAAAACCAAAATTTTCAAAAATTTAGCTTTAAACTTGAGTTAAGCCTCTTTAAACACAATAGGGACTAATTCAATATTGCACCATAATCAATCAAAGTTCAATGTCATATCAAATTCAGCACTCAAGGTTCAAATAATAAATTATAATGACATAAATAAACATATATCACAATGTTTTCCCATCTAACATGCCAATCTTTCTTTTAATAAAATTCATTCTTTCTTCATAAAAAGGTTTAGCAAATATATTCGCAAGTTGGTTATTTATATCAATAAATTCCAATACAACATTACCTTTCTTGGCTCAAATGGATTAGTCATATAAAAAAATTATACAATAATTGAAGAGGTCTAATGGAGGTTACCTTGTTTTTGGGTTTAAATGAACTTTTCACTAGCTTACCCATTTGACAAGCTCCACACACTTCATCCTTTTGGAACTTCACTTTAGGGAGGCCAATGACATTACCACCTTTTCTTAGATCTCTAATGAGTTCCATACTAGCATGACCAAGTCTCTTATGCCACATCCAAGTGTCATCCTTAATGGCAATAAAACACTCAATACCTTGGCTAGTCAAAGAGGATAGATAAATAGTATAAACATTGTTGACTCTTTTAGTATTAAAAATGACTTTGTTCCTTTTTATATGAATTACAAAGCATGTCTTTGATTTAAAAGTCACTCTATTACTTTATCACATGATTAACTAACACAAAGTAAATTGTACTTTAAGCCATCAACCAAAAGAACATCTTTAATTCTTACCAACTTGACTAATGCCTTTAATGATCTTACCCTTGACATTATCACCAAATGTAACTTTGCCTCCCTTTTTCATCTCCAAATGAGTGAAGAGGTTCGCCTTCTTAGTCATTTGCCTTGAATATCCATTATCTAGATAACACTTTTCTTTGCATATTATGGATTCTAAGCACACAAACAAAAGAATGCTTCATCGCACTTTAAGTACCCAAATGTACTTAGGTCCTTGGGAGTCAGCATTGAAAGATTCATCATTTGAGTAACCTAAATGAGTCTTTCTAATATAACATTTAAAATTTTTATGTCCTATCATTCCACAATTATGGAATCTAACATTTAGTGCATGTTGTTTCATTTTAAAACCATGAAAATATTGAGAATGAGCATGATTGGGTTTCCTAGGCTTAGGTCCTCTTGAGCTTTTAGCTTTAGATTTGTTCGTCTTATTACCATTAGATTTTTTAGATCTATTAGTTTTGAGACTAGACTTTTGGTAAACCTTAGTAATTAGAGTACTTAGGCGTACAATCTTTGAAGCACTAGCATGAGTGTTTTCAAAACCAATGCCACTTTTAAATTTCAAAGGAGTGGAAGTCAAAGAAATCATACCATCAATAATTTCCTTTCCTTTATTAAATCTAGAAATTGACTCCTTAAGATTGTTATTTTCATTTTCTAAAAAGAGATTTTATTCAATAAGTTTAACATTTTCATTAGCAATCTCAATTTTCTTAGAATTACTTTCATTCAATGAATTGGTTAACTCTTCATTAGAGGACCTTGATTTCTCAAGTTCTTCTTCTAGAGTTTTTAACATTTCTTTGAGTGAATTAATTCTAGACAAATACTTATCACATTTATGCATCAACTTTTCATAAGCAAGTAACAATTCATCATTAGATTCAAAATCTCAAGTTACCTCATCACTTGAAGGTTTCTCTAAGGCTATAAAGCATAAATTGGCAACTTCTTCATTGATTTCATAATCATTTAACTTATTAGAATCATCCTAAGTTGCTTTAAATGCTTGCCTCTTTTCCTTCTTATACTCTCTATCTTTCTTGAAGGATTTCTTTAATTTAGATTTAATATGACTCGATTTATTACATTCATAGAAAATCATTTGATCATTGTTGCTAGGGTCTTGCTTCTTGAATCCCTCTCTCTTCTTTATAATGATATTTCTTATTTTTATATAAATCATTATTTACTCATCTTCATTCTCACTTGAGTCACTATCACTAATGTCTTTAATTGCCTTGAAAGTAATGCTTTTGTCATTCTTGGTCTTCTTTTCCTCTACCATTTTATTCATTTTAATTTTATGGGTGAGAAGCTTCCTAAACAATTCATCCATAGGTAGAATAAAAAGATCATTTGCTTATTCAATTGAGGCCATTTTAGCTTCCTAAACCTTTGGAGGTAAACACATGAGAATTTTGTTATTAACATCCTTATTTGAAAAATTCTTACCAAGTTTCCTCATAGAGTTGATGATAGTGATAAGCCTACTATACCTATCACTAATTTTCCAATAAGGCTTCATCTCAAAAAATTCATACTCTATTCCAAGCATTTACAATTTTTTATTCTTGACTTGACTAGTGCCTTTATGCTTGGTTTTTAAGCACTCCAAAATTTCTTTGGTTGACCATAAGTGCTTATTCCATTGTATTCTTCCCTACTCAAGCCATAATAGAAAATGGTAATTTTTTTCCTATTTCTCAAGTTGGCTTTAGATTGTCTATTACTCCATTCCTTTGTAGGAATGATCACCTCATTGCCTGTATCGTCTTTCTTAGTTGGAGGACTCCAACCTTCTTCAATAATATCCTATAAATTGACTCCTTCACTATCTAAGAACATCTCCATTTTGTTTCTCTAATAAGCATAATCAGTACCATTAAAGAATAGAGATCTTGTGTAGCTAGTACCACAAACATAGGGGGCGGCAACAACTTAACTTATGGAAGCCATGATCTTTTCTTTAAGATGGTTAAATATTTAAAAATTGAGACAAAAAATATGATACCAAATGTAATTCCATAAGTGCCAAAAAGGGGGGGATGAATTGGCTTTTTAAGTTAGGTGGGCAATTTTCAATTTTTAACAAAGAGCAAACTAAAACTAATTTAAAGCACAATGTAATAAGGAAGATGAGCTAGAAAACATAAAGAATTTATAAAGGTCCAGCCCTTAAAGCCTACATCCTCTCCTTAACCATTTGTTGAGAATGTCAATCCACTAACAATCTACTTGAAGGTGTAGATTAAACCCTTACAAGCTTAAACCAAGTTACCCAAGTGTTTTCCCAAGGCTCACACTTAAACCTAAATGTTTTCTCAAGACACACACTTAAACCTAAGTGCTAAGAATAATCCTCTTAGCTTATAAGTATTTTCCTAAGGATCACACTCAAACCTAAGGGTTTTCTAAAGGCTCATACTCAAACCTAAGTGTTTTCTTAATGCTCATACTCAAACCTAAATGCTAAGAATAATCTTCTTAGCTTACAAGTGATTAAATCCCCAACCCAACTCACTCAATTCCACTAATAAGCTATTGGATAATGGTTTTAAATGCTCACTAACCCACACTTAAGAACACTCTTGAGATAAATAAAAATTACAAGAATTAAAGATGAAGATTTAGGTGGTTGAAGAAGTATTTGAAGATTAAATGCTTAAAGATTGCTCTAAATGTATTTGCTCAACATTCTTCACTCCCTCTAGCTAAAATCAGAGTTGTATTTATACTCTCATAGAGAAAAAGGGCTATTGGAGTAGCATTTAATGCAAATAGAGCCATTAAACCACCTAAAAAGAAGTAGGTCTGTGATATTGTCATGATGATGAAGAATTTATCATGATCATGACAATTGGGGGTGCCAAAACAGAATTTTGAATTTTCATGCTAGCATGATCATGATACTAGTGGTGACCGTTTGTCATGATCATGACACTAGTCATGACAAATCTCAACCAAATTTTGAAATATTACAAATTTAATTTTTTTAATTTTGCTAGAAAATTTTTTCTAATGATTAGAATTCAATTGTGACCACTTATAATGAAGATTTCTATAATTTTCACCAAATCCAACTTTTGCTTTTGCCACAAAAATTTGATCTTTGGTTTTGCCAGTTTGTCATAATTGTGATGCTTTTATCACTGCTTGTGCCACATCTAATTATTGCAAATTTTAATAGGCCTAAATATAAATACTTAAACACCCGAATTAAATATAATTTTACTTAATCATTTGTGATAATAAAAAATTACTGTTTTACCCCTCAAGGTTAGCAATAATAATAAAAAATATGTTTTTTTAAAATTAAAAGTTATAAATTTTTTTTTTGATATTTTGAAGTGTATCAGAAACTAATAATATACCAAAAGTATACTCATTGTGTATTATAATATATTTATTGTTCATATATTTGTATTTATTTACGAGATTTTTTTCTTGTGTATAATTATAAATTTTTTTATTTGAATATATACGATATATTGTATTTAAAAGAGAAAATATGTAAAACTTATGTATATATTTAAGAAGATAACTTTGATTAACTATACAAGTTGTATTATTATATAATACCAATGAAAAATCAACAAAAAAAATTCAAAGTTGAATGAAATTGAAACATGAAATGCATTTTTTTTAAAAAGATACTTAATTCATGTCTTCAAGTTATAATATATTATTTTTTTATTCATAAATAAATATCATTGGATATATATACAGTTGGAAAAATATAATAAAATTGTTATGTATTCTTCATGAAGCTAAATGAAAATGTATAAAATTATTGCATATATCGAAAAAAAATAAACATATACAAAAAATAAACCAAAAGTGAATAAAAAAATATTTCCAATTTCATGCATTTGGAATTTGTTTTCTAGTCATTTTTAAAATTTTTGTAAATTTAATTGTCATTGTAATAAATAAAAACTAGCAGTTGTTTCATTCCTCCAAATATAAGTTGTGTTAGAAGTTTATTCTATAATGATGATTGTAATGAAAATATTATATCAGAAACATAAAATAAATGAAATATATTCTAAATTACTATAAACAAAATAAAAGAACTATTTATGTAGTTGCCCTAAGAGGGAGGGGGGGTGAATAGGGCTTTTGAGAATTTAAAATAAAATTTAGGAAATTAATTAAGGATTAGAGAATAAGAAAGAAATGGAGAACACGATTAATTAAGTAGTTTGGTTTATCAACAAGCTTATGTCTCCATCTAACTCTCCCATGTTAGGGTTTTTGAATCACCACAATCTATTCGCTTAGATTGATTTTTACACCTTGAGTTTTAGGCTCAACTTTAACCTTACAACTAAGAGTTTTTAAGCTAACTCTAAACCATAACCCAAGTGTTTTTAATAGATGAACACTTCAACCTTTCACACTTAGAACAAAACCTCACTCCCTTTTTTTAACCCTAGAAAATAAAAAAAGAAGAGTTCTTATGCTAACATACAACTAACTCTCATAAGAGTTTAATAAAAAATAAAGAAAGTATATAAGAATTTTGATGCTTAATGAATGGTTAAAGGAAATTGTTCAACCATAAAGTTGTAACTTCTCAAATTAAGTTCCAAGGGTTGATTTTATACTCCAGAATAAAAAATATGATTGTTGAAGCCATTAATGTCATCCCTAAACTCTTCAAGCTTTATTAAATGTAATTCAACTTTTTATAAGAATTAAGTTAGTCCCAGTAGGGACATTCAATAAAACTAGTCGTTGGAGCTTACAAGTGTGTTGTGCTTGAAAAGGAGTGGATGTGTCCTGGCCGGGATATCACTTATGACTGATGTCCTAAGTGTCATCTTAGCCAGGATAGTAATTGGTATGGGTACTATCCCATTCCTTAAAATTTACTCGGTAAAGTCCTGGTTAAGTTCATATAGTCCCAATCGGGATAGCCTTGTCCTGGGTGATGTCTCAAAGCATAAAGGATGGAGGGTGGTTAGGTGGGGTGTAGTTAGGCATGATTTTTTGAGCTTGTTAGCTATAACTTTTGTTTTCACTTTGTATGCCACGTTACACAAGTTAATGGGTTTGAAATGGCCAAAAGACTAAGATGCATTAACTTTCAAGATGGGTATTGTTTGAGATCCAGAAATTTTTCATTTTAATCCTGAGCTAAGCTCTTCAGTCCTAGTTAGGATAGTCTGTCTCGGGTGATGTCCCAACCGGGATGGAGACTAAGATGGTCACAGTTGACAATCCTTCAAATAATTTCCTTATTCATGATTTAGCTTTTAAAAGAGTCCTAACTTATACACACTTGAAGTAAACATATTAGATGCTCAAAATATGGTTTGTTAAGATCAAAACAAAGGTAATTGAGACTGATCATTGAAAAAGGTCAACAAACTAGTTCATAAAGAAATTTTTTTTGGTTTTAACACACATTCACAATGAATTAGACAATAAAAAATATGCATTATATGATAAAGGAAAAAGGTATAATTACTTAAACTTGAAATATTTTGTAATTATCAAACCATAAAGCATATTTGTACTCTTGTAACTCCAGTAGTACTTGTATCGACCAACCATCTATATGCTTAATTCACAAAAAGTAAATTGAAGGCAACACACACTACTTAGAATTGCATCTATACAAGCGATAACTAATTCATGGTAATAAATAATAAAACTAAGCACACAATACAGCTGAAGAAACATTATTATAGTACATTCTTTTTTCAAAGGTAACAAAACAACCAACAAATAATGAAATTCACACAAACTAAAAAATAAAAAACTAAAACTAAAACTAAAATTAAACCTAAAATAGGTAAAACTTATTGTCATTTTCTCTTCCACCAAGTTTGCAACAAAAACCTAGAAACTAAAGCTATAGTCTTTGAACCAAATTTCAATTTCAAATAGAAAGAACTAAGTTTAGTTCCAAACGAAAAAAAAAACATAACCCTTCAACGACTTAATAAAAAAAACGAAAGTAAACAAAAAATATTTCAAATTTTATGCCTTTGAAATTTGTATTGATTCATTTGTTACTATGGCATTTTTAATTGTAATAATAATTGAAATACTAAAAAAATATTTTATTATAATAATATATTTTAATTAAAAATATTTTTAATTAAAAAAATAAATAATTCAAATAACATTATATTATTTAGATTAAATAATTAATAAATGTTAATTATTAATTAAATATTAAAATATTATATATATACACACACACAAAAGCACAAAAATTTTATGTGAATTGAACCATGGTTCAATAAAAGGGATAAATACAAAAAAATACTCTATGATTAAACGCATTCTCACTTAAAGGCTTGTGGTTTCATTTTTTTAACAATTTAACACCCTATCAACAAATATCATCATTATTTTGTAATGAAACTTTAATATAATACTCTCTCTCAATAATACAAATATTTTACATATGATTTACCATCAATATAACTATTTAGATACTTTTAAAATATTACCATTTTATTTTAAATTTATATCTTTTTTATTCATAATAAAATTAAAAACACACCTTATTTTTATTTATTGTGAATTTATTTAAGTTAGTTGCATTCTATACTACTTAGCCAATAATTATACTATTAAAAAAATCATATTATTTGAATATTATATCATATATTTTTAACATTACTATTGGGTAGGGTACCAAAATGTAAGTATAATGAAACCATAAATTCTTAAATGTTACAAAACATACCACAATCCTTTAAGTGAAAAAATGTCTAACCACAAAGTATTTTCTTTAACTTTTCCAATTAAAAAAAAAAAGACAATTGTCAAAACAGTTGGGCTACATGCGCAATATGGTGATTAAAGCAATTAAATTGCTTTTTGATAAAGCCAGTTAAATTGGCTTTTACAATTGCAACCACGCCATTTTTTTATTTTTAGGGCATATTAGTAATAAATAAAAAGTAGGTGCATTTTAGAGAACGGAGGTTATTTACATTTACAGTCCTAACTTATTACCCATTTCCCACCATTGTCTCAAAGAATGAATTAGGCATACAAAAACCTCTAACTTTTAATTTCAGTAATGGTGATCCCCATTCATCTATTTCTGATGAAATCAACATCGAAATGCTGACATTGACAAATAAGGGGATGATAATGTGGTTAAATTATTTTCAATACTGAACTGGAGGCCACGTGGGCCCCTCTCAAATATTGCTGTATAAATAAAAAAAATCCATGTAGCTTAGCCTCTAGTTCACAATTGAAAATAAATTTGCCACTTTATCATCTTTTTATTTTCTCACATCAACATTATGATGTTGATTTTATCAGAATCAACGACTAAGATATCACTATTATTGAAATTCAAAGTCAAGGGTTTTTATATGGCCAATTGAAACTTTGGGAAGATGGTGAAAAATGGGTAATAAATTAAGGACTCTGAGTGTAAATAACCTAGAAAATGGGAGGTGTATTTTGGGCATTTATGTAAAGTTCCTTAAACATTGAGACATTTGATCAATTAAGGGATATTTACATAAATACCCCTGAAAATAACTCCCTTTTTTTAAAATGCCTCCTTTTTCATTTTTCGCCAAAATACCCCAAAACCAAAAATAATTACCTTTGTGTTCCCCTCCTACTTATTAACATAAATGATGCCAAAAAAAAAAAAAAACTCATGTTGCTTCTTTCCTCTTTTTATAAAAAATCAAAACCATGGATCTATCTTCTCCTTTCCTCATTGTCGTCGTCTGCTTCTTCTATTATCATTTTTTTCCTCTTCTATTATCTTCTTCTCCTATCTTGGGCAATTTTTTACTGTTGATATTTTATATAAAAAAACTTCATTCATACTGTGAAGATGGAAAACGTGTGGATACCAGTCCTGCTTTTGATTAATTTTATAAGTAAAGAAAGAGAATGGGGTGTTCTTCTTACTAATTAATTTTCAACAATTTCAAAAATTTGGCCATATTGATGAATTCTATACAACTTTAGAAGCAAAATCTAAAGTTGTTCTCTCTTGTTTAGGTGTTGCAATTCATAAGGTATAACGCAAGTCAACACACTCAAGATTTAATTTTCTTTGTTACACTTGTTGCAATGTGTCACGACCCAAAACAGGGGCCATGACCGGCGCTAGGGGACGGGAATTCTTTCGAATCCGGAACCCGTAGCAAGCCTAAAAAAATAAAAATAAACATGCAATAGTAATAATAATAATATATAATGCAGCGGAAATAAAAATCATAAATATAATAATAACATATACACCAACTGGATTTAAATCAAATCCTCATCATTTCATATATATAAATCTTAATACAAATCCAATTCAAATATAATACAACATCTCTTTAAATATTTAACAACTACTGCAGTGTCTAGATAAAATAAACTCAAGACTCAGAGAAGCAGTTTACACAAAGAAGCCGGGGCGGAAGAAATCCGGCGTACAGGCCTGCTACTGAGGTCTGAAGATGATGACTCTCCTGAAAAATGGTCAACAGAGGGGAGTCAGACCTCACTGAGTGAATTACTATAATATATATACATGCATACTAAATGACAATGCATACAATCAACAGTATATATCTAATATGTATATATACAGGCAAATACACACAGATGCAATAAAATCATTTTATATATATATTTCATTGAAAATCAATTTTTATGAAGGATCAAATAGAACCCTAATATATCAAAACCTCAAACAGTGTTAGACAACACTCTAGCCATACAGGCTCACTTATTCCAAAATATTCACTTATTCCATTTAGACAGTAAACTGGCCCCGAGACACTAAGTCAACCGAGCTCCAGCAGTCTGACTGCCAATGTGATTGGCCCCGAGACACTAGGTCAACCGAGCTCCAGCAATCACACCTCCAAACCATATCTCACACATTAAATAAATCAATTCCAATCAAAATCCTCAAACTGGTTAGTAATATAGCCTAAATGCTATAAGCGCACCGATATGTACTCGGTCCTAGTGCTGTCCACTAGGTAGCACGTTCTATTGATATCCTTCATTAATAAATATAAAACATTCATTCACAAATAAATGATGCATGAAATTAAATAAAATAACATTATAAACCATATATATATACTGGAAATATACCAAAAGTAAACCAGGTATATTTCGAGTATATATACGTCAAACAAATCCAATTAAATTATAAATTAAGCTAGAAATATATTTAAAAACATTTTAAATATAATTTATTAATAAAACATGCATATAATTTAATATATACCGAAAATAAACCAAAAATAAACTAAAGATATACTTAAATACTAATCACATTATTTATGCATATTTAATCAAAATAAAACATATATTTCTAAAATCATGCATCCTAAAGCATATATATGTAAAATAGTAACTCACACTTAGTGCGCTCCACGAGATGGATCCGACGGGCCTGGTCCACTAGGCCTCGGTCTCAGCGCAACTAAACAAATAATAATGACAGAAATCAAAATAAACCTAACAGAAAATCCTAGAAACTTGATCTAGAATATTAAACACAGAAACAGAATTAGGGTTCGACCGGACATCACATTTTATGAGAATTCTACCGAAAATTCGATAGAACCTCCCCTGTAAAACGGACATCTCTCTACTCAAAGAGTAGAGGCGACCCTGTAAAGAAACACACTTCGAAAAACAGGCATAACAATCCATTCACAATCCCTCGGTCGGACTCCAAACTACAGTCTACCGACCGGGGTCCACAAACACATAATAATATAGAAATACCAAAAATACCCTTATAACATAGAAATATATTTTATATGTAGAAATTACATAATTAACCTTTAAACACATTAAAAACCGATAAAAATTCATTTTATTAGTAAAATCGTATATTATATATATAATTGAAAATAATTCACGAAAAATAGTTTTAATTAGTTAAAAATACTAAATAATTTGTAGAAATCATTTTTATACCTTAAATAACTATTAAAACCAATTAAATTACATTTTTAGCCAATTTTGTGTAAAATTACCAAAATACCCTTATATATATAAATATACTATAATTACTTCAAAAATTCACCAAAAATAATATAATTATCCAAAATTAATTTTCTCAACATATTTATCAATAATATCAATAATTAAACTCAATTTACCAATTAATTTTAATTAAAAACATAATTAACCTAATTTTCCCAAAATTACATAAACTCAAATAATTCAAAATAAATACTTAGAAATTCATAAAAATTCCAAATAAATTTCTATAATTCATTTCAACACCTATATTTATCATAAAACACAATTTCATAATTTAATTAATTAAATTCCGAAAATTAGAAAATAATATTAAAATATTCAAAAATACCCAAAAATCAAAATAATCTCCAAAAATTATACAAAAATTCATACATGTAGATTAAGCTAAGGGGAACAAAATTTATTAAGGTAATTTTCATGAATCAACCATTTGAAGCTCAAAAAAATTCAAAAACCCTAAGATGGACGAATTGAATAATTGAGAAAAACCTTACCAAATTGAGTTTTAAGCTTAAACAAAGCTTGGAATCATCTTCTATGGAGGCTAGGGAGTCCAACGACACCAGAATCACTAGATTTGGTGGTTGGGAAGTTGGTGAACGGTGAGGAGGGAAGTTTCGGCCAAAAATGGTGGAATTGGAGCTAGCTGGCGCCGGGGAAGGAAGCTAGGGGTGGCGGAGCAACTGGCTGGGGAGGGCGGAGCTGCTGGTGGCACACCGACGGTAGGTGGTCGGGATTTGCAGCGGGAGGGGGAGAAGGGACGGGCTCGGGAAGAAGAAGGAAGAAGAAGAAAAGAAAAGGAAAAGAAAAGAAAAGAAAAAGAAAAAGAAAGAAAAAAAAAGAAAAAAGAAAAAGAAAAAGAAAAAGAAAAAATAATTTTAATAAAATATTTGGGAAAAATGACACACCACACATTATTATAATAATTTAAAATTTAATAATAAATAAAATAATTAAATAACAATACAATTAATAAACAAATAATAAAATATTAGGGTAATAAATTAAACCCTAATTAAATAAATATATACACACATAGGCTTTATTTAGTAATTTAAAAATGTGTATGAGTTCGTGCAAGTCCGTAAATCTATTTAATATAATTAATAATAAATTATTTACGTGAAAATTTCCCCGAAAATGCAAGTCTTGGGAAAATTTTACGTAAAGGACTTTAAATAATACACAATAATTAAAATAGATTTTAAATACACATCAACTCGTAAAAATATCATAATATATATACAAAAATTATTAACACTACATATCCCGATGCAGTATAAAAATGTTTAAAAACACGGGATATTACACAATGATAGCTAATTCACCTATTATTTCAGGTGCTTTTGACTAAACATGATGACAACATTTTAGAGAATGGTGAAAAGATAAACATTTGCTCCGATTATTGAGTGTGAGTTCTCTATTATTTCTTCTTCTTTTCCCTCTATTTCCTTTTTGGGGAAAGTATAATTTGGTGTCCTGGTTTGAGCACTTTGCAAATTTGATTTGGTGAAATTTTCACCGACAATATACTTATGGATTTTTTTATGAGCAAATGACATTAACCTTTTTGAGGTTAGGCCTAATTTATATTTTAAAACCTCATTTTTTAAATTAAATATTAACCTCTCTACAGTTTCAAAATCGAACACTTAAGGACTTTTGTTGACTTTTTTATAAAAAATGACCATTATACCCTTATCTTTTGTAAAAGCAAATGACCATTATACCCTTATCTTTTGTAAAAGCAAATGACATTAACCTCCTTAAAATTATGCGTAATTAACATTTCAAAACCTTTTATTTCAAAATCAAATATTAACCTTCATATAGTTTCAAAATTAAACACTTAAGGACTCTTATTTACCTTTTTTTACAAAAAATGACCATTATACCCTTGTTTTAACATATGTCTTCTCTAATCCCATTACATATAATTCATAGCATTTACCCCAAAGTTTATATTTGAATAACAATGAGAATTGATGAAATTACTTTTAAAATATACATTTCTAATTTTTTAAAAAAATTTTAGTTTATAAAAATCATTTATTAATATTTCTTAAAAAATTTTAAAAAAACTTAAAAATAATTTTATGGGTCTAAAAATTTTACAATCAATCCATATACATTTTATAAAAAAATAAAAAGTTTCTATATAAAAAAATTTTATTTTAAAAATTAAAAGTTAAAAAATTTTTAGATTTACAAAAATTAAATGGAATTAATAATTAATAATTTTTAAATCTATAAATAAAATTTTAACTTTTTAAAATTTTTTTAAAAAATATAAAAATTGGAGAAAAGTAAATGCTAGGGATTTTATGTAATAAAATTAGAAAAAACATGCTATGAATTATCTGTAATGAGATTAGAGAAGAAATATGTTAAAACAAGAATATATTGATAATTTTTTGTAAAAAAAGTCAATAAGAGTTTTTAAGTGTTTGATTTTGAAATTATATGGAGGTTAATATTCGATTTTGAAATAAAAGGTTTTAAAATGTTAATTAGACCTAATTTTAGAGAGGTTAATGTCATTTGCTCTTACAGAATATTAATGGTATAATGGTTATTTTTTGCAAAAAAAATTAACAAAAGTCCTTTTAAGTGTTCGATTTTAATACTATAAAGAGATTAATATTCAATTTTAAAACAGAAGATTTTAAAATGTATATTAAATCTAATCTCAGGGAAGTTAATATTATTTTTTCTTTTTCTATTAGCAACAGTGTGCTAAAACCACTAATGCCGTTATACAGGCTGACGCGGCTGCACAAGTAGCATGTGGACCCCTTTACAACTCCTTTTACACCTGTAGAAAAAAAAACACAAAATCCCCATAGAACGACGTCGTTACTCTTCAACCACCAACATTACTGGTGTTAGATCATCGCCATCGCCATCGCTTTCATCTTTCTCATCTTCCGTTTGTTCACTACTTTCTTCTTCTTCTCCGTCGTTACTCTTCAACCACCAACATTCTCTTCATTTTTTTCTACCATCCCCACCACCTTCACCATTGTTTTCGATTCACTTCTGGTAAGAAAATTGGCAAGAATGCCGACTGGTGAGTTTGGAATTAGTTAACAACAAATTGTTGGTTATTCTTCAACTAAAACTACACCGTTTTGGCCAGAACAAATGCATCTTCGTTTTCTTCTTTTATGCAGCAACTGCACCTCAGTTTGCCTCTGTTTTGCTTGCTACACCTCTTTTGCTTGCTGTACTTTTATACGGGATGGTTTAGACTGTATGTAAGGAAAAGCACTTATATTTTTTCCTGGTTCTTACTCAAATATGGAATTTTTTTCTCTTTTCTCTTTTATTACTATGTTTATCTTGTTGCCATGTATTTCAGGAGATTTGCTCTTATTATACTTTGCTGCAGTTATGATTGCTTTGGCATTTCTTGGATTCTGTAAGTTTATCATTTTTCTAAACTATTAATAACTTTTAATTTGCATTGTGTTATGATGTTATTGGAATGGTGCAATGTTTGCAGTATTCTCCATTCTTAGATTGCAATGCCTTGTGTACCTGTGAGTGATGCTATCTTTGAACCATTTTTTCTGAAACTCAGAAACATATGTATGTCAGCTAGTTTAAAATTCTCAATATGTTTCATTTTATTAGTAATTATAGCCTGGTGATCTTTGGATGGATTCTTGCTGTGGGCACATTTATTTTATGTGGTGTATTGCTTCTTGTCCATAAGTAAGTTCTTCCTTGTTTTTTTTGAAAAGCTCAGTTGTATGTTTGGAGGCCATTGTAGATTACATGACATCTTCCATGATTTATGTATTAAATGCTTGCTTGTTTACGTGCCTTAGTTTTGAATTGAGGTTCAGCACATTGAAATATATTTTTGTTAAAGTCTGATGTCTATAAATTTCAGTTCTTGCAAAACAAATTCATTTGGTTTCTCACAGCACTTTTAGGAATATTGTTAATTGTTATATAAATATCAGATATGCACATATTTGTTTAAAGTTTCTTTTGCATTTCATGTTAGTGCATAATGTATGTTGGAGGCTTAGTAACATATCTTTACTGCTTCTTCTTGCTGCAAGGTAAATGCATAATTTCCATATTATTGCCTCTTTAATCTATATCTTGATGATGCAGCGTACATCTTGAACCATTAATATAATAATGACTATCTATATCTATATAAATGTTGCTTCTGTTTTGATTGGTAGACTACAACCTATATATATAGCACTTGATCATTTGGTAATCCCAATTTTCTTAGGAGATTGCATCATGTTTTGAGGCTCCTTTTTGGAGGCAACCATATTCAACTTTTCATTTTCTGCTTCCTTCTCTACCTTTTTCTTTTCAGGTTTTAGCTGCTTGCAATTTCCATGACCCTTACTCTCTTCAGCATTTTGTCGAACACTTTCCATGCACTCTCCTATTCTTCTAAATGGATGCAACAATAACACTGTTCTCTCCAATTCTTCCAAATCAGTCTCCTATGAATCATAGCACATGCAAAACAGTCATCAAACATTAAAGGCAAGGAAAATAAAACAATCATTAAGGCAATTTAAATAACACATTGACCAAACAAAATTCAATGATAAAAAATGCAGTACAAATTGAAATTTAGTAGAAGAAGAAGAATAAGAAGAGGAACGACGACGGAATGGCATGGTGGCTGAGCGATGGGGGGCTGCAGACCGCGACGCCTTGTTGCTAGCGGTGGCAGAGGCAAGCTACTGTCTGACGGTGGTAGGAGGCTGTCCAGTGGAGGAAGAAGGAGAGAAAGAAAAGAAAGGAAAAGAGGGAGAGGAGGTAACATTGGTGGTTGAAGAGTAACAACGTCGTTCTTTGGGGATTTTGTGTTTTTTTTTACATGTGTAACAGGATGTGTAAAGGAGTCCACATCACTTGCCAAATATGCAGCTACATTAGCCCATCTAACGGTGTTAATGGCTTTGGCATATTTTTTCTAATGGAAAAATCCACTAGGTAGTGTATTGTCAATGAAAATTTCACGAAAACAATTTCACAAAATTCTTAAACTACAAGGTACCAAATTGTACTTTTCCCTTATTTTTTATTTTCTCATTTCTTATTTCATTTTTCTTCTTCTTTTTAGGATGGCGTGGAGCAATTTATGGCATGTTGGAGATTCTACATCTCTTGCTCCTCCTCCGTTTGTCTCTGGCTACTAGTGGAACTCCTCTTTTGATTTTACTATTCCTCAATAGCTCTTTAGTGGCACAATTAGTTATATCTTATGCGAGTCTTTCTTCTTTTTATTTTGTTTGGCTTCTTAATAACGGGAAATACATACTTGGAGGCCCGGCTCGAGAGCCACTTCTAGAAAAATATAGTAAGTGATTTATGGACTTCTTTAAATGCTATGTTACTTTCCAATAGCCATTTTATCGAAATAAGATCCCTTTGTTCTTATCTTAGTAGCCTTCTAACTTTAATTTTGTAAATGTAGCAGCTAGTGCAGTGTGAGTTAGCAGGTAGAAGTAAAATGCATACATGCTTTTATAGTTATGGGTTTCACAATGTAATTGATTAATAAATGTTGCTTTCAATCCAATTTTTTTTGTGCATTTTTTTTAACTTTTAGTACATGAACATGTTACATCTCTGTTGCAGGATTGGCCATCCCAAACATTAACTATGAAGCTGAGAGACAGTGACAACTCTTTCGATAATATAGAGACTGAGCAAAATGATTCAATCGTAAGAATTACTTCCAATCTACAAGGCACTGGCTCTGTGTCATAATCTATGGACAGAATGCCTACTCAGTAAGCTATCACCAGTGGAGTATTTGATATGTATTACTGTTAGACTTAAGAGTTATGTCTATGGTATTGATATTTATTTACAAGAGAAAAAAAAAGGGTTATGAAGTATTGGATAAATTACCTAGTAAGATTAGCGTTAGTGCTAATCTATGGTATGCTTTAGATGAGCAATGTGAATTAGGCATTTAGCAATGTTTTGGTTGTTAATTTTGTATATATTTTTACTGTATATTTTATACACTGTATACTTAATAATAATAATTTTTTTAATAATTTTTTTTATATCAAAATACGTGTATCCTTAATTTTTATATATTATATATTTAATAATTAAAAATAAATACTTCCAAAAAAATTAATAATTACAATAGAGAATGGATTATTTTCCGTATCTGATTAGTATATGATTCGTATTTGATCGGTATATAATTAGATATAAGAAATTAAATTTAATAATTTATGCAAAATAAATACTAATTTTATACTTGACCTTTAATTTATGTTGATGACCCATTAAAACAGGTTCTTTTTTTAGTTGGATGCTTCATCATATACGTTTGTGTAGGTGTAGGTGGCGGGGTTAATCATGCACCCAAGTATTGGCGACCACGGCACTGTACGAGCTCAGAGCTCACTAGGAAATACATAATGAGCTTGGGGCTCAAAATGGAGATGGAGTCGCCACCTGGATAAAAGCCAGAACACACTGTACAACAACTGGATTCCATAGAGGTTTTCAGAAGCCGTCATCAGAGATCAGATTCGAAAACTGGGTATGGGCTTTTGGAATGCCCACCCTACCTTATGGTTGGCCTCCATGTGTGTTTCGTATTTTATTACCTTTGATTATTAAATTATTTCCTTATTAACATGCTAATCACGATTGGTTTCCAATTTTATATTTTATTTCAAGTTTGCACATTAATCTCATTTCATGCTTATGTCCCGACATTCAATCACAAATAAAACAAATAATAATAATTTACAATCATTCATTCCAAATAAAAGGAGAGAGGGATTAAGGATTACAAATTTTGATGTAAATAAACATAAAAGATACTGAAAATAAATCGTCATAAACCAAAAATAAACCGAAAATAAACTAATTAATTATACAAAAAAAAAAACTCTCAAGAACTAATTAATAAAGTAATCATCTAGTGATTAAAAATCACCAAATAATTCCTACAACAAATTCGAGTTAGTTATATCTCACAAACAACAACAATATCTACAAATCATTAACGAATAATATTCACAAAATAAATAGAAATAAACTCACAAAATAGTCCACAAAATAATACAATAATATAACATTAAAAATAATACCAAACAACACAATAATCATGCATAAAATCAAGAGATATAACAAATTAAATATGGAAATCATGCCAAAAGTACGAAACAAACATGGAAAAGCAAGGCAGAATTCACACAGATTTTGATCAGGTGACGGCGCCTCTTCAGAGAGGCATCTTCTTTTGACCAGGAAGCAATGTTCTTGTTGCCTCATCATGAAGGGGTGTCGTCTCCTGACCAGGAGGCGATGTTCTTATCGCCTCATCACGAAGGGGCGACGTCTCTATGGAGAGACACCGCCTTTTCAATAGGGACATAGACAGACTACATTTCTTAAATTCTAAAAAATTCAATACTCATGCAAATAAACAAGAAACAGACATAAATATACAAAGATTAACTATCAATATTTAGTATTTCATGCAATCATGCTTCATATATGACTTTAAACAAGCAATAAAACTTAAGAATACAAACAGAAGAGTAATGAATCAATACTTTTAATGAAAATAAAGGATTTAAAGCTTAAAAAGGGGGAAGCTTATTGACTTGGACGTGCTTGATGCACCTAACTAAGCCCTCAGGGCTTGGTTGATTGATTTGAGACTCTAAATGCAAGAGAAACCCCTTTCCTTCCTAAGAAATCCAAGTCTTTAGCTTTCTTAGTCTTCTTCTACTTCTTCTTCCTTTATTCTTTCCTTTTTTTTTTCCTTTTCTTTGTCTTTTGCTTTTTTATTTTTTCAGACATTTTTTTTACCCCTCAAGTTATCAACCCCTTCTCTTATACCCCCACATCCTTTCTTAAAGCCTCTCACCCTCTCCCCTTTTTCAATTTCCTAAAAACTCATTCTCACCCTCTCCCTTTGCTTTTTTTATTCCCTAGGCTCTTTCCCTTACTTTTTCCTTTCTTTTTACATCAAAAAATGACCAAATCTTCAGCAGGTGAGCCTCCAACCATTGTCATTAATGACATTTAATGTTGTAGAGGGTGGGTGTGAAGAGGCAATGCCTTTTTAATGAGGTGTTGCCTCACCGATGTCTGGAGTGAAGAGGCGATGCCTTTTCGTTAAGGCGATCGCCTCTTTACTAGGGCTAGGTCAGGGCCTTTGGTCCAAAAGGCGATGGGCTTAGGCTTTAGCTCGATTTTGGACTTGGATATGGTATTTTTGGGCTTGGCTCAGTGCTTTGGGCTTTTCGAGTCGATTTTAGGGAAGTCTCGGGCTCCCCTTGCATTCAAAACTTAAATTTTCTCATTATCAGGCTTTTATTGCAGGTCGATCAAACTGATGGTGTCCACAATTTTCCCCCTTTGTTTTTTAAAAAATTAAATTTTCTAAAAATAATTTTTTAAAAAAGAAACATGCACATCAAATAATAAAGAGTAAGAATGACATACCTGACCTACGAGCTTCACTCGGGTCGTCAGCCTCAGGAATTCAAACTCAAGAGGTTAAACTTCATCTTCGAAATGTGACCACGATCCTCAAGTTTTCCTAGCCTGATTAGCCACTCATTACTAAATTTATCATGAATCTCAAGCATAGCCCAATCTTCACTCAGTAGAGATAAAAGAGAAATGCAGCCATGATCCTCGAGTTAAGCTAACTCAATCAGCTACTCATTATAAATTTGGTGTGATTCCCAAGTTTTGCTGGCTTAAGAAGTCACTCAGTAGAAGAGATGAAACATAACCATGATCCTCGGGTTTTCCTGGCCTGATTAGTTACTCATTATAGTTTGGCATGATTCTTGAGCATGGCCCAATCTCCTCTTAGTAAAAGAGATGAAATGTAACCATGTTCCTCGGGTTTTCCTGGCCCAATCAGTTACTCATTATAGTTTAGTGTAAAACCCAGGTTTTCCTGGCCCGAGAGTTACTCAGTAAAAGAAGAATGCACTTTGAGAATTCAAACTCAACCAGAAACCTCCTGAGATGTGTACTTCATGGATTCAAACCTGACCAGACACTTATTCTTCTGCACACTTCAGGGATTCAAACCTAACCAGATGGTTGTTCTCCTACGCACTTCGGGGATTCAAACCCAATTAGATGCTTGTTCTTCCATGCACTTTGGGGATTTAAACCTGATCAGACACTTGTTCTTCTGCACACTTCGGGGATTCAAACCTTACCAGACGCTTGTTCTTTCGAACACTTTAGGGATTCAAACTTAACCAAATGCTTATTCTTCCATGCACTTCGGGGATTCAAACCCAACCAAATGCTTTTTCTTCTTAATGCTTTGATCAAAATATTCTTATCCAAAGATTGATCCTGGGATATACCTGAGCAGTGATGCATAAATTCTCATTCGATTTTTTTTCACCCTTTTTTTCCCAATGGGCCATGGGCCATTCCATGCTTTATTTTACTAAGTGGGCCTCACCCTCTACTTTTTTTTTATTTCAATCTTCGTTTCTCACCCTAATGATATAAATTCTCTCTTTTCCTTTCTAAGTGTCACTTTCACTTCTTAAATTCCCTTTCCTTTTCCCTTTTTCTCTTCTTTCTCTTTCTCTTTCACTCTTTATATTTTTTCGACATAGACATTGCATGGACTTTGGATTTTCCAATGTGGGACCAAGTGGCATCTATGGTACATCCCTCATGGAGTTTTAGGCTCAGTATTGGAGACGAGATCCCTATATTCATAGATGTGCGATCCCATATTTACGGCTTGGCCACCAGAGAGGTTAGTACCTAATTTCCTTAATTTTTCTATGGATATCATCAAATAACATCGGGTTACTATTCATAGATGCACATTTATCAATTTAACCAAAAGAAATTAAATTTTATTGATTGAAAATTGAAATTTTGAATTATATTATCAGATTGTCGACACGAAGAGGCATCGCCTCTTCGATCAAGCGTTCACTTCTTCATAAAGAGGCGTTCGCCTCTTCAAGTCTACTCAATGAGTTGATCACCTCTATATTAGGAGGCGATTGCCTCTTCGATAAAGGTGTTCACCTCAGCGATAGGATTTAGCAAAAGTTTGAAAATTTATCGCACAAAATGATAATTTTACTCCTTGTTTTACACCTTTAGCTTGATGCCCACACCCTCAAAGGTGCTGGGAACTTCAGTGGTGCATGCATTTAGTACGACGAGCTTACTGACATAGTGCAGACTCGAATTTATGATACTAGGTTCTCTGACTTCATCCTGGCACTCCTAGCACAACAGGGGCGTAAAGACTACCAGCCCTTATATGCCATGATGGAGAGGTGGTTTGACGTTACCCACATATTCCATCTTCCTTTTGGGGAGTTCACCCTTGATCCAATGGCCTTTGTCACAGTCATTAGCATCACTTATGTTGGGGATTCTATTCCTTTTGATGCCAATCTCCATCAGTTATCTCCTGACCATCTCACTTTTATCGAGTGTCTACTTGGTATGGTCCCAGATATGAAGGGGACCCACACAGTGAAGCTTGATTCGATTAGGAGCTTCTACACTCACGCTAGAGTTGAGGTGGCCACTGCACCCCTATATATTAACCAGGTGGTGTGTGCTTTCCTTGTCTACTTGTTAGGCACTACGCTTTTCGCAGATGTGGCCAACTCTATGGATTTGAGCTTCCTGATGCCTTTAAGGGACTTAGATTTGGTGGTGACCTACGATTAGGGCAGTTGTGCCTTAGCTTATCTTTATAGGAGCATGGATGAGCTGGTACGCAGAGCTAGGCAAATATGTGGTTTCTAGCATACCATATTGGTATTTTCCTTTCTTTTTTACCTTTATATTCCATCCTAACTCTTACTATCTTATTTTACTAATAACCCTTTTTTTTTGTAGGACTGGGCTCTAGAGCTAGAGTTAATAGTAGGGATTACTAGGGTCCGTGATACCCCCTTCCCTGCGATGGTAAGGTAGCGTCCCAGCTGAGCTTGGAGGAGGCCTGTGGCTCATGTTCATGTCCACCATGAGTGACTAAACATGCTCACTTATGATGAGGTAGATACTTGCAAACGTAATTGGAATTAGCAATAAATTTATTAATCAAATTCATCCACTTACTTATTTATTCTTGCAGCTATTTCTGGACTTATAGGGCCCTCAGGCAGGGTGGATGCAGGCTATGGTTCGCTTTATCCCTCTATCTGGGAGGAGGGTTTTGCTTAAAAGCCCTGACTGTAGGGTTTAGTTCCTCGGGGAGAGGATACATTAGTGGCAGACAGGCACCTGAGTGAGGCATCCACCTCTTGCTCCTCCCCGATATATCTTTTAGGTGCATGAGTTAAAGGAAGATGAGCTTGATCATGCCCTGCAGGGAGAGGATGCCATATACTATTATGAGCAAAGGAAGTCCCGCTACATGGACTTTACATGGCTCATTTTCTACAGTGGGTGCCTCTTCTTGTACCTGCACTTCAGGTGAGCATGCAAAGTTTTATTTCACTTATTTTATATTTACTTACATATGTTATTCTCTGACTTATCTTTCATCTTTTAGGCAGCTACTAGGGCATCTGCTCCTCGCCCTAGGCCCTTTGCATAGGAGAGGCCTTATCAGCACCCCCACATCATTCCTAGAGATGAGGGTTCTTCTTCTATAGCACCCTCCTCTACAGATCCTTCCAATTCTCGATCCCAGGTATTGGCCGGCAGACTCACTGCTACTCCTGATTTGCTGACTCATTACTAAGTGCCTTATGGTGAGCTTTCTCGTCAGATTATGACATTGGAGATGACCCTAAAGCCAACATTCTTCCCAGAGGCTACTACTCATGTAAGTTTCCTTCTTTCAAAACTGTGTTCTCAAGTCTTACTTAACATATGGTTATTTATAATATTATTAATGAAACAAATACCTTGTGATCAGGAGGAGTATATATATTGGGTGATCGAGGCCCACAAGGACTTCCTGATGTAGATGATGCAGTAATGGAAGGTAAACATAAAATATGCTTTATTTCTATATATATACATGCTTTCATGATTTCTTACCTTTTATCATGCTTTGACAAAATCGAGATGAGGCCAATCAGACTAAGATCACTACCCTTGAGTGCCAGCTCACTGCTCTTTAGGTCGAGGGCGATGAGGAGGAGGGGGCAACTAATGAGGAATTTGAGGATAGTAACGACAATGGTGGGACTAACCCTATTAATGCTTCTGCAGGTGAACCAGCTGACGAGGAGGCCGATGAGTAGAGAGGACCCTCTGGAGATTTTTACTAGCATAGGGGTGTTCTGTTTAAAAAAATTTGATACTTTACACTATTACCCTTTTATTATCTAAATTGATTTTTACTTTTATGCCTTCATATTTTGCACTGGATGGATGGGAATTATGACTTTTAAACTCAATTTTTGGCAAAATTTTGAATGAATTAAGGCATTTTTATTTCTGAGATGTTCTATTCTGACTTTACATGTACAACCCGAACAATTTCCAACGAAATGAAGATTCATTCTGCCTGTTGTAGGGGAATCGCCTCTTTAAAAGGGCGTCACCTCTATGTGAAGAGGCAATAGATCATTCGCCTCTTCTTATAGAGGCATTGCTTAAATGTAAAGGTGATCGCCTCTATAAGTTCATCCTGTAGCTATAAAAAACCCCCCAAATCTTCTTTAAAATCCCTAATTTCTTTATCTTGCCACTTCCTTTTATTCTTCTCTCCTAGACAGCATTCTAACCCCCAATCATGACTAAGAGAAGCTTGAAACAACTACAATTGATTCTAAAAAGTCTAGATGGCAGATCATAGGCTAGAATAGAGTCATTTCACCTATCTACCTTCCGATCTTTGCATGCTAGGAAGATCAATTTCTCATTTCTCCACGTTCTTGCTCAGTTTTGGGATCCTTAAAGACATATTTTTTAGTTCAATACAGTAGAGATTTGCCCACTGTCAGAGGAATTTAAAGCTATCTTGCACTCCCAAATAGATTATGCTCAATAAACTGTCATTCCTTCAATCGCAACCTCGAATTTGCACACCATTCAATATCAAATGGAAAGGTTGTTCAACATGCCCCTTTAATTCTCTCTTCACCACATTTTTGGCAATAAAATCATGATGAGCCCTTTTATGGAAATTGTAGTGGCTGTAGATAGAAACAAGATTCCCTAGCCTTGAATGATAGCACTTTGCCTGTATGCTTAGTTCTTATTAGTCTCCCCTTCTAGTGACGGTGACCTAAAGATCCTTCATGTTCTAGACCAAATGGAGAGTGGACTGAACCCTTTCCCTCTTATTATGGTTGAGACTATTATCGGGCTTAACAACTTCTCTGAGACTAGGCAATTCTTTAGAAGCCCTTTTCTACTAGAGGTGAGTCTCCTCTTCCTCTTCTCATCTTGTCACGACCCAAAACAGGGGCCATGACCGACGCTAGGGAACGGGAATTCTTTCGAATCCGGAACCCATAGCAAGCCTAAAAATAAAATAAATCATGCAATAATAACAATAATCATATAATATGCAGTGGAAATAAAAATCATAAATATAATAATAACAATTTCATCACTGGATTTGAATCAAACCTCATCACATATATATATAATCTTTTAAATACAAATCCAGTTTCAATATAATACATCTCTTTAAAATAAAATACATGTAATCCAATACTTTAATTCACAACTACTGCAGTGTCTAGATAAAATAAATAAGACTCAAGTAGATAATTTACACAAAGAAGCCGGGGCGGAAGAAATCCGGCATATCGACCTGCTACTGAGGTCTGAAGAAGTTGACTCTCCTGAAAAATAGTCAACGGAGGGGAGTCAGACCTCACTGAGTGAATTACTATAATATATATACATACACACTAAGTGATAATGCATACAGTCAGTAATACATATTTAATATGTATATATACAGGCAAATTCACACAGATGCAGAAATATCATTTTTTATATATTTTATTGAAAATGCTAGTTTATGAAGGATCATATAGAACCCTAGAACATCGCAACCTCTGAAAATAGTGCTAGAAAACACTCTAGCCATACAGGCTCACTTATTCCAAATATATCCACTTAATCCATTTAGACAGTAGACTGGCCCCGAGACACTAAGTCAACCGAGCTCCAGCAGTCTGACTGCCAGTGTGATTGGCCCCGAGACACTTGGTCAACCGAGCTCCAACAATCACACCCCAAACCACATCTCACATATCAAATAATCATAATCAATCGATCTCCATAAATAAGTTAGTATTATAGCCTAAATACTATAGGCGTACCGGTACGTACTCGGTCCTAGTGCTGCCCACTAGGTAGCACGTTCTATTGATATCCTTCATTAATAATATAAATCATTCATTCACAAAAATAAATGATGCATGAATTTAAATGAAATAACAATATAAACCATATATATACCGGAAATATACCAAAAGTAAACCAGGTATATTTCGAGTATATATATGTCAAATGAATTCAATCAAATTATAAATTAAGTTGGAAATATATTTAAAAACATTTTAAATATAATTTATTAACAAAACATGTATATAATTTATTATATACCAGAAATAAACCAAAAATATACTTAATATAAACTTAAGAAATAATCAAATTATTTATGCATATTTAATCAACATAAAACATGCATTTCTAAATCATGCATCCTAAGCATATATATATAGTATAGTAACTCACCTAGTGCGCTCCACGAGACGGGTCCGACGAGCCTGGTCCACTAGCCCTCGGTCTCGACGCAACTAAATAAGAAATAAATAATCGACATCAGAATAACCCTAATAGAAATCCTAGAATTCGATCTAGAGTATTTAAATACGGAAACAGAATTAGGGTTCGACTGGACATCACGTTTTACGAGAATTCTATCGAAAATCCGGCAGGACCTCCCCTGTAAAACGGACATCTCTCTACCCAAAAGAGTAGAGCCGACCTTGCAAAGAAATACACTTCAAAATATAAGCTCAACACAAATCCACAACCCCTCGGTCGGACTCCAGACTACAATCCACCGACCGGGGTCCACAAACACAGAATAATTTCGAAAATACCAAAAATATCCTTATAACATAGAAATTCATTTTATAGGTAGAAATTACATAATTAACCTTAAAACACTGTAAAAACCGATAAAAACTCATTTTATTTGAAAAACCGTATATTATATATATAATTGAAAATAATTCACGAAAAATAGTTTTAATTAGTTAAAAATATCAAATAATTTGTAGAAATCATTTTTATGCCTTAAATAACTATTAAAACCGATTAAATTACATTTTTAGACAACTTAGGGTAAAATTACCAAAATACCCTTATATATATAAATATACTTAAATTACTTCAAAAATTCACCAAAAATTAAACAATTATCCAAAATTAATTTTCTCAACATATTTATCAATAATATCAATAATATCAATAATTAAACTCAATTAACCAATTAAATTCAATTTAAAACACAATTAACCCTAATTTCTCAAAATCACATAAACTTCCATAATTCAAAATAAATACTTAGAAATTCATAAAAATTCCAAATAAATTCCTATAATTCATTTCAACACTTAATTTAACCATAAAATCCAATTTCATAATTTAAATAATTAATTTCCGAAAATTAGAAAATAATATTAAAATATTCAAAAATACCCAAAAATCCAAAAAATCTCCAAAAATTCCACAAAAATTCATACGTGTATATTGAGCTACTAGGATCAACATTTGTGAAGGGAGTTTTCATGAATCAATCAATTCGAAGCTCAAAAAAATCAAAAACCCTAATGTGACCAAAATAGAAAATTCGAAACCTAAGCAAATCTAAACCATTTTAGCTCAAACCAAAGCTAGAATCACACTCACCAGAGCTCAAGGAGAAGAAAGAGACTGGAAGTGTCGAAAACGGTGGCCGGAGGAGGGAGAAACGGCGAAGGGACAATTTTCGGCCAAAAATGGAAAATGGAGCTGCCGGGTGCCGGGGAAGGGAGCTGCTGGCGACGGGGGACGGTTGGGAACAGCGGTGGCAAGCCGGGAGGCACACCGACGGTAGGTGACCGGAGTTGCAGCGGTGAGGGGAAGGGAGGATGGTGGTCGGGCGCGGGAGAAGGAAGAAGAAGAAGAAGAAAAAGAAAAAGAAAGAAAAGAAAAAGAAAAGAAAAAGAAAAAAGAAAGAAAAAGAAAAAAGAAAAAATAAAATAATAATAATAATAATTTTAATAATTTAATAATAAATAAAATAATTAAATAACAATAAATTAATAAACAAATAATAAAATATTAGGGTAATATATAAATCCCTAATTAAATAAATATATACACACACAGACTTTATTTAGTATTTTAAAAATACGCATGAGTTCATGCAAGTCCGAAAATATATTTAAAATAATTAATATTAAAATATTTACGTGAAAATTTCCCCGAAAATGAAAGTCCCGGGAAAATTTTACGTAAAACACTGTAAATAATACACAGTAATTAAAATAGGTTTTAAATACATATCAACTCATAAAAATATCATATATATACATTCAAAATTTATTAACACTGCATATCCCGGTACAGTGTAAAAATATTTAAAAACATGGGATATTACACATCTTCTGCTTTCCATTTTTCTTACCCATTCATCATTTCTGTAGGCTTGGTTGTAAGAGAAGTTGAGGTTACTCTAACCACCCAGAGATATTGCTCACTATAAGGCCAAACATTATTGTACTATGAGACTTCAGCTTATCCCAGAAGATACTCATAACTGGTTGTCCACATTCCTTGATACTTTGATTCAATGGATGTGCCTATAGTGGAAACTATAGCATGTGACCCTTCGGTCCTACACCTATTGTGTTCCCTTAGTCGGCCTCCATTTTACCACCTTTTACAATCCGGCTTAGCTTTGTAGGTAATATGGATAGAAATAGTTGATTGTGGAACCAGTGCATGAGTTTAAACCAGGGCCTCTTTCTCAGAACTTTCTGGACAACCTAGTTACTACTTGGCCTCGTAGAATCATCTAGAGGTTCATTGACTATAGTGGAGATCAATCTACTGATGACCAGTACAAGGTATGGATTCAACTACAATAGATAGAAAAGGATAAATTTACAAGAAACAGAAGGACAATGGCATTATAGGCATCGAGTGCCCTGGGGAGTCAAAAGAGAAGAAAACAATATTAGATTAGTTTATGAAATTTAGTCTTTTTATTTACTTTCTTACTGGATGGAATTTCCTTTTTAGTTAGACAATGTGTAATAAGCATTTAATGCAATGTTTACAATAATAAAGGCAATCCATTCCATTTAATTTAAGCATAACACAACTATACAATTTTGCTTCTTATATATCTCTTGTCATTAATTGGCTTGCCCTTGCAAGTTTTCCAACTAACTATTTTCTTCTTCTCTCTCTCTTAGTTTACATGTCCTTTACGTTTACCTGGACTGCCTTTTTAGGTTTTTAATCTAGCAGGACTTTTAGTTTTTTCCTTCTTCTGTCTCTAACTTTTACTTAGGCAGCCTCTTTTGAGGTTTTCTCCCTAGCGAGACTTTATAGAAAGTATTTCTTGAGCTTTTCCATATTGATGGCTCTTTGAATTCATTTCCCCTCAAAGTGAAACAAAATAGCGGCCCCTTTGGAAAATAGCTTCTTCACTTATTAGGGACCTTCCCAGTTCAGCTTAAACTTCCCTTATGGATCAGTCATGATTGGCCTAGTGAGCTTTAAGACCAGGTCACCCTTTTTTTATCTTACCTGGCTTAATCTTCTTGTTATAAGCCCGAGACATCTTTTTTTAGTACAACTAAGAGTGATACATGGCCTTCATCCTCTTTTCATCCAACAACGTCAGTTGTGCCAATCAACTTTCTACCCACTGATACTCAGGGATGTTAAACTCTAGGAGAAGCCTTAATGACTAGATTTCAATGTCAATTGGCAATATAGCTTCACAACCATATACCAAAGAATACGGAGTGGCTCTTATTGACATTTTGGCAGTGGTTCTGTATCCCCATAATGCAAACTGTAGGTAACTTGCCTAGTCTTTATAATTTTCTAGCATCTTAGCCAAGATTCTTTTCACATTCTTATTTGCTTCTTTCTACGACTATGTTTGCCTATGGTATGTAAAAGGATGACCTATGATGCTCAATTTTGTATTCTTCCAATAGAGTGGTGGTTTATGCCCTAAATTGAACACCATTATCAATGATGACATGATGAGGCAACCCATACTGGCAAGTTATATTCTTCTTTATGAACCTAGCCATCTATTTCGCCTTTACAGTTGTGAATGATTAAACTTCTACCCATTTAGAGAAGCAATCGATTGCCACTATAATGTAATGATGACCGTTGGATGATTTTTTCCTTATCTCTCTGATAATGTCAATTCCCTAGACTATAAATGGCCAAGGAGAGATCAATCCTTGCAGTTCCATAAAAGGCAGGTGTCTCACATCACCATACACTTGGCAATTGTGGCATTTCTTTACATACTTAACGCAATTTGCCTCTATGGTTAACCAGAAGTACCTTTGACTGGTTATCTTTTTAGTAAGGGCTGTCCTATTCATATACGGCCCATATACACCCTCGTGAACTGTTGCCATGATTTTTTGTGCCTCACCCTTATCGATGAATCTCAGGTGCACTCCAGTTGGCATCCGTTTATATAACATCCCATTATGGTTAATGAACTATCGAGATAACATCCTTAGTGACATTCTTTCTTTTCTGCTAGCTTCCTCAGGGAATTGCCCTGTCTTAAGATACTACTGTAGATCATAAAACTAAGGCTTCTATGCTGGGTCGATTAACATTATTCTGATTTCCTTATAGTAAGGAATTAGGGACCTTACTAGGATAAAAGGCTTTATTTATACTCGTTTGCCTCCTTCCTAAATTAAAGCTAGAGTAGCCAACATATCTACCATCTAATTCTCTTCCTGGGGCAAGTGTATGAATCTGTATTATGTGAAAGATAATAGGATCATGCCTGAATAATCCCAATATGACCTTAGCTTATCTTGCCTTACTTCTTACTCCTTGGAGATCTATTTCACTACCAGCATCGAATCCCCATACACCGTCACCTCTTATGCTCCCACATTCCTGAGTGCTTCCAAATAAAAAATGCAGGCTTCATATTCAGTTTGATTATTAGTGACCTCGAATTCTAGCCTCTTTGCCATCAAAATTATTGCTCCTTTTGGCGAGATCAAAATCGCACCAATGCCTACCCCTCTGCTATTCACTACTCCATTAAAGTACATTTTCCATGTCTGGATATCTATTGCCCCCAGATGTTCATTCGGGAATTCTAACTCCCATTCTTGTCCATCGTATACCAAATTCTGGGCTAAGAAGTCTGCCACAACTTTTCCTTTTATTACCTTTTTAGCCACATAATCTATGTCAAATTCAGTAAGCAGAACTAACCATATGGCTAATTTCCCTGTTAGTGATGGAGTCTGCTAGAGATATCTGAGAGGATCGTGCTTAGAAATTGCCTGAATCTTGTAAGACTGGAAGTAATGATGTAGCTTTTTTATTGCCCAGATTACAGCTAAGCAAGTTCTTTTTACTAGACTATAATTGGCTTCATAGGGTAGAAGCTTCTTACTCAGATAATATACATCATGCTCGACTCTCCCTTCTCCTTCTTGAGCCAACATTGCACCAATTGCATCTTTCTCTATTGCCAGGTAAAGAATTAGGGGCTTCCTTAGACTTGGTAATTGCAAAACTGGAGGATTCATCAAATAATGCTTTATAGTTTCAAAACCTTACTGACACTTGTCATCCTATATGATTGGATAATTCTTCTTTGAGAGCTTAAAGATCAGCTCATAAATCGTAGTCAGCTTGGCTATGAACCTGCTGACGTACTGTAGCCTTCCTATAAACCCTTTGACTTCTTTCTCATTCTTCGATGCAGGCATCTCTCTGATCGCTCTAATTTTGTCTAGATTCACCTCTATGCCTTTCTAATTGATGATGTGTCCCAATAGTTTACCAGACATCACCCTGATAACACATTTCTTCAGATTTAGTCTGAGGTTATACTTTTCAGCTCTTGCCAGGAACTTGTCTAAGGCTTTGAAATGCCCTTCTCTAGTAAGAGATTTCACTATCATGTCATCTATATACACTTCTATCTCTTTGTAGATCAAGTCATGTAACAGTGTAGTAGCCATTCTTTGGTAAGTAGCTCATATATTTTTTTAACCCAAATGGCATAACCATGTAATAATAAACACCCTACTTAGTGGTGAAAGAAGTCTTGAACTTGTCAATCACTACCATCATGATTTGATTGTATCATGAGAAGCCATCCATAAAGGAGTATATGGCACTAGAAGCTACACTATCAACTAAGGTGTCAATATGTGGTAGAGGAAAATCATCCTTTGGACAAGCCTTATTCAAGTCCCTATATGTCATAACCCAAAACAGGGGCCATGACTGGCGCTAGGGAATGAGAATTCTTTCAAATTCGGAACCCGTAGCAAGCCTTAAAATAAAATAAAAACATGCAATAATCATAATAACATAAATAAAATAATAATATGCCAATAAAATTAATTATACATCCTCATCTCATATAAATACTCTTTTAATACAAATCTAGTTGAAATCTTTAAAATACATAACTCACACAAATATAATACATAAACCCCACAACTGTTTACAACTACTGCAGTGTCTAGATTATAAAATAAACTCAAGTAAGCAGTTTACATAGTGAAGCCGGGGCGGAAGAAATCCGGCGTATGGGTTTGCTACTGAGGTCTAAAGATGATGACTCTCCTGAAAAATAGTCAATGGAGGGGAGTTAGACCTTACTGAGTAAATTGTTATAATATACATACATGCATAACTAAATGACAATGCACACAGTCAATAGTCTATATAATAAATATATATACAAACAATTACACATAGATGCAATAAAATCATTTTATATATTTACTAAAAATCACTGTTTATGAAGGATCAAATAGAACCCTAGAAAACTGCAACCTCAAACAGTGTTAAACAACACTCTAGCCATACAGGCTCACTTATTCTAAATAATTTCACTTGTTCCATTTGGACAGTAGACTGGCCCTGAGACACTAAGTCAACCGAGCTCCAGCAGTTTGACTGTCAGCGTGTGGCGCCGAGACACTTGGTCAACCGAACTCCAGCAATCACACTCCCAAATCATATCACACATCAAATCAAATCAATCCGATCATAATCCATAAATAGGTTAGTAATAAAGGCTAAATGCTATCAGCGTACCGGTACGTACTCGGTCCTAATGCTACCCATTAGGTAGCACGTTCTATTGATATCCTTCATTTATATATAAAGCATACATTCATAAAACAAATGATGCATGATATTAAATAAAGTAACAACATAAACCATATATATACTAGAAATATACCAAAATAAACCAGGTATATTTCAGGTATATATACGTCGAATAAATTCAATTTAATTATGAAATAATATAGAAATATACTTAAAATCATTTTGAGAATAATTCATTAATAAAACATACATATAATTTAAAATATACAAAAAATATATTGAAAATATATCAAAAATAAACCCAAGAAATAATTAAACTATTCATGCATAATTTATAAAATAAATCATACATTTCTAAAATCATGCAACTTAGAACACGTATATATAAAATAATAACTCACAGTTATTGCGCTCCTCGAGATGGATCTGACGGGCCTGGTCCACTAAGCCTCAGTCTTGGCGCAACAAACAAACAAATGATAACAGGATATCAGAATAATTCTATCAAAATTTCTAGAAACTCGATCTAGAATACTAAATAGAATCAGAATAGGAAATTCGACCAGACATCACGTTTTACGAGAATTCTATCAAAAATTCGACAGAACCTCCCCTATAAAATGGATATCTCTCTACTCAAAGAGTAGAGCCGGTCCTACAAAGAAGCACACTTCGAAATAACACAATTCATAACCCCTCGGTCGGACTCCAAACTACAATTCACTGACTGAGGTCCACAATTCACAAAATAATCACAGAAATATTGAAAAATACCAAAATACCCTTCAATACTCAAAATATAGCAAATTTAAATATTCAAACGCTAAAAATATTTATTTAAGCGATAAATACACAAAAACCCTAATTTTAATAAAATATTATTAAAAATTGGAAATTCTCAATAAATTCATAAATATTGACCAAAATACATTTTATAAATCCGAATTACATAATTAACTCTAGAACTTACTAAACATCGATAAAAACTCATTTATTTAGAAAAATCGTATATTATATATAATTTGAAAATAATTTACAAAAAATAGTTTTAATTAGTTAAAAATACTAAATAATTTATAAAAATCATTTTTATACCTTAAATAACTAGTAAAACCAATTTAATTACATTTTTAGTCAATTTAGTGTCAAATTACCAAAATACCCCTAGTTACGTAAATTCCCTAAAATTAATAAAAAATTCACCAAAAATAGTATAATTACTCAAAATTAATTTTCTTAACATATAATTCAATAATATCAATAAATATACTCAATTAACCAATTAATTTCACTAAAACACATAATTAACCTAATTTTTCAAAAATTACATAAACTAAATAAATTCAAAATAAATATATAAAATTGACAAAAATTAAAAATAAATTTATAAAATGCATTTCAACACCTATAATCACCATAAAACACAATTTCATAATTTAATTAATTAATTTTCGAAAATTAGAAAATATTAATAAAATAATAAAAAATTCACAAAAATCAAAATAAATTCTAAAAATTGAAAAAAAATTCACAGAGCTAGATTAAGCTATAAGGATCAATGTTTGTGAAGGGAGTTTGCTTGAATCATTAAAATCAAAGCTTAAAAAAATTAAAAACCCTAGTAGGCCGAAAATGGAAAATCAAAACCTAGGGAAATCTAGACCATTTCAAGTGAAACAAAGCTTGGAAACACACTCACCGGAGCTCAAGGAGAAGATAGAGACTGGTGGCGTCGAGTTTGGTGGTCGAAAATGACTTGATCGATGGTGAGATCAATTTCGGCTTCTCAAGGATATTTCGACCAAAACACGCTAGAAATAGAGGCTTCAGGTGGTGGGAATGGCTGGAGGTGGTGGTGGAAAGCCAAGAGGCACACTAACGGTGAAGGAATGGCGTGACAGGCGGCAGAACGGTGAGGAAGACGATCAGGAAGAAAAGGAAGGAGACAATGGCACTTTTGTAATTATTGAGAAGTTTTGTTTTTTTATAAATAAATATGTATATATATGTATATATATAACTATAATTTATATTATAATAATATATAATATCACACACACCATAAATATACACCACACACATATTTTAATAATATATACACATATATACTTAATTAATTAATATTAAAACTATATAATAAAAATTAATTTAATTAATTAAACCCTAATTTAATTTAAATAAATGTACATATATGAATTTTTATTTAACATTTTAAAATTATGTATGAGTTCATGCAAATTTGTAAAACTATTTAAAATAATTAATATTAAATTATTTACGTTTTAATTTCCCCAAAAATAAAATTCCTGAAAAAATTTTATGTAAAGAACTTAAAATAATATAAAATAGTTAAAATTAACTTTAATAAATAACAAACTCATAAAAATATCATAAATATCTATAAAAATTATTAACACTGCATATCCCGATACAGTTTAAAATTATTTAAAAACTCGAGATATTACACTATAGTCCATACACATCTTGACTTTACCATCTTTCTTGGGAATTGGGACTATGTTAGCTAACCACTGGGTTTCATCTACCACTTCTAGGAACTTTTCTTTCAATAATTTTTCTACTTCTTCTTTGATTAGGAGAGCCCATTCTAGCCTTAATCTTCTCTTCTTTTGCTTTATCGATGTGATGTGAGAATACGTGGGCATCCTATGTTCCATAATCTCTTTATCGATCCTAGGCGTATCCTTATGGCCCCAAATAAATACTTCATATTTTATTTTTAGAGTTTCTTTCATTTTTTCTCTCTCATTAGGAGTTAAGTCAGAAGCAATAAGTATATTTCTAGGGTTATCACTTTTGCCTAGATTAAATGATTTAGTTTGCACTGAATTAATGTCAAATATACGCATGAAATCATCATCACACACAACATAACCATTAGGAAACACATCGCATAAGTAAGCATAATCAGACTTCATCACATTTACTTTAGAAAGAAAAATGTCTTCAGTCTCAAACAAATTAGAAAGAGAAAAGTCAATGTCACCATAGAAAACATCCATAATATAGTCAAGGACAAAGGCTTCAAAGTTAAATTCCTCTTCCTGGTCAGTAGTGTCCTTTAGCTCTATTGTAGGAATGTCCCTTTCTGATTTTGAAGTCAATACCATCTTTTCTACTATAGGCTGTTCAACAAAAGATTCTTTGATCCTATCCACATATTTAGCAAAGATTTTAAAACTGGGAACCAGCTTCTCAGCTATCATTAAAGGCTCATAAGGTAATTGGCACCTTCCTCCATAAATGTTCCCAGAGCATCTTCTCCTTCAGCTTAGCCCTAATTCTATTCTTCCTAGACTTGCCCTTAGCTTCTTCCTTTTCATCAGACTCATCTTCCCCTGGATATCCTACCATGTGCTTCAAGATTGGTACCTTAAGTTCAATGAATTTTGGTGGGCCCTGTTGATTCTTCCCTAATCCTATCCCAGACATGGACATGAACTGCATGCTCTTCATTATACTGACAATCTTTGGGTTTAGCTCATCTTCATAAATCATGCAGACTTCAAAACTCGGGCTATTCAAGATTTCAGTAGGAGCTAATTTCAATGCGGTAATTGTAGCCTCTGTTTCAACCGTTATAGTAACCACCCTTCCTTTATATGGAAATTTAATCTTTTGATGAATGGTAGATGGCACTCCCCCTAAATAATGGAACCATGATCTTCCTAAAAGAATTGCAAAGGTGACTAGAATATCTATCACATAGAGGTTAACCCAAAGTTCAATGGGTCTAGTCTTAATAAAAGCCCAAAAAGTTCCCTCAACTAGCCTTTTTGTATCATTATAAGCCTTGATGGCTACATCAGAGGGCTTTAAATAAGCTACTATCAAGCCTAGCTTTGGTATGATCTTCAGAGGGCATACATTAATGGCTGACCCATTATCGACCATAACACAACATGTTAATTTGCCTTTCACTTCAGCCTTAATGAACAAGGCTTTGCTATTATCCATTCCTTCTAAGGGCAGGTCATCATCTATGAAAACAATTGCCCCCTGAAGGCTTTAAATTAGCGAGTCCACCATTTGCTCTGGAGTGTATGTCAAAGGTATCTTCTTGTGATTAAGAGCCATAACCAGTGCTTCCCGATAGGCTTGGGAGTTCATAAGCAGCTCCTAAACACTAGCAAGATTTTTCTCATCTCTTTTGGCCTCAATAATCTCCTAAACTTTCTCATCTTTCTCTAATCCTTCTTTTGAACCATTTCCCTCTTTCTTTGCCTCAACATTTTCATCTCTTCCGCCCCCTCCTTTGATTTCTCAATGGATTATGCTGCTTTCCTCTCATTGTTCTTCCATAGATCAATTGCTCCTCTCTCTTGGTCATCATAACTCTAAATATTAAACACATTTACACAAGACTTAATGGACTACTGTCTCAGATTCAGGTCTTTTATTTGTGGTTTTGGTAATGTAGGTACGACATTAATAAAGTTATTAATGACTTATTTCTCTATTAGACCGTGTTGATCATCAGAATACAGGGATTTGGTAGTGGTACATTTTGGTAGTTGGGTAAAAGGTTATTTTGGGTGTTCAGTTTTATAGTTTTTAGGTCAGTTATTTTGCCTAAATCAATCAAATCCTGAATCTCGTGTTTTAGCGAGTGCAGCCTTCTGTATCATGCCCAATGCTTTGGTGGTACTTGTAGTATAGCTTTGGGTCGGCATTTGGGAAAGGAGTTCGTTTAAGTAAAGGTTGTAGAAGGTTATTCTTAATCAGTTTTCCAAGACTTTGGAGAGGGGTCTTCCCAAATTAGAAAACCTTTAGGATTGTCTGACTGTGTTGATCTATATGTTACTGCTTGGCCCAACTTCGTTGCTAGATCCAAACCCTTCTCTATTCATAGATCTTTCACTGAAGAACCTCTTTTCTTATGCAAGGTTTGATTCTTTCTGTACTCTAAACCTATGCAACTCATCAAAGTTTTGAATCCATAAATCCCTCAGCTTCTTGGAGAGAGGGAGTACACATCCTTCCATGGTTATTACTAGCTTATCAGATTCCATGGGTCATTGCTTCATTTGTGCTAATTTTTCTCTCCACCTAATCAAATAATCCATAAAAGATTCATTGAACTTCTGCTTCACATTCTGTAAGTCTCTCAAAGAAGCATCAATATAATATTGAGATTGTACTGCTTGATGAATGCAACACATAATTCCTCACAATCAGCTTGAGATGGGATTCTAGAGCATAATACCATCTAATGGGTGCTCCTTCCAGAGATAAAGGGAATTGCTTCATAATTTATGCTTTAATCAGTTCAGTTGTCTTCATGTGGGTCACATACTACTTTAAATGAAGGTAGGGGTCCTCTATGCCATTGAACTTCTTTATGTTAGGGAATTTAAACTTCTATGGTAGGGGATTATCATCCTTATCCAGGCTTAGCTCAAAATAGCTTATTAGGGCATCGATCCCTTTTTCCTTCATCATCAACTACATTTGAGCCATAGACTTGACAAGGTCTTTAGCCTAGTCTGGCTTTTCTGCATTTCCTAAGGCATCCTCTTTCTGATAGATAACAGGTTTTGCTAATATTATCTGTTGATCATCCTCCACCTTTTGCCTTTCAAGATCCTCGGCATCCAAATCAAATGGTTGAGGTTAAGGTGGTAATGGTTAGGGTACTAGCGGCTGAGGTGCAAGGTGCTAGTGGTTCCCTTTTAGTTGTACCCATCATTTCCCCTATAATTTCTCTCATAATTATCTTGGTTTGTTTAGCCATTTCAGCTTTTAATTGGTCTTTGAAGGCTTATGCATTAAATTTTTCCATCTTGGTCTCTCTAAGGATTCTAACCAGGCGGCCGATGTCATATCGCTTCTAATTGGCAGACTGTTATGGATCTATATTTGGATATGCTATGAGTGACAATAATCAAATACTTCACCACAGGCAGTAAAGCAGAGATTATTGTCAATTTATTTGGGACTTGGAGTGCATTGTGTGGAAACGTGTACTAAATGCAAAATTTACAAAGGAAATAAAGAAATAATCAAAGAAAATAAATTATAAAACATTTGGATTCAGTTTCTCTATTCCCTAGTAGAGTCGCCACTGTAGGCGACAAGGTCAATCGCACACCCAAGTGTTTTCGACCACGGCACTGTGCGAGCTTAGAACTTACTAGGAAATACATAATGGGCTTGGGGCCTAAAATGAAGATGGAGTCGCCACTCGGATAAAAGCCGGGACACACTGTACAATAACTAGATTCCACAGAGGTTCCCAGAAGCCGTCATCAGAGATCCGGTTCGAAATTGGGTATGAGCATTTGGAATGCCCACCCAACCTTGTGGTTGGCCTCTGTGTGCGTTTCATATTTTATTACCTTTGATTATTAAATTATTTCCTTATTAACATGCTAATCACGATTGGTTTCCAATTTTAGATTTTATTCCAAGTTTGCACATTAGTCTCATTTCATGCTTATGACCCGACATTCAAGCATAAATAAAATAAATAATAATAATTTACAATCATTCATTCCAAATAAAAGGAGAGAGGGATTAAGTATACAACTTTTGGTGTAAATAAACGTAAAAGATACTGAAAATAAACCATACATAAACAAAAAATAAAATAAAAATAAACTAATTAATTATACAAATTAAAAATCTTAAGAACTAATTAATAAAGTAATCATCTAGTGATTAAAATTCACTAAATAATTTCTGCAACAAATATGAGTTAGTTCTATCTCACAAACAACAACAATATCTACAAATCATTAACAAATGATATTCACAAAATAAATAGAAATAAATTCACAAAATAGTTCACAAAATAACACAATAATATAACATTAAAAATAATACCAAACAACACAATAATCATGCATAAAATTAGGAGATATAACAAATTAAACATGGAAATCATGTTGAAAGTACAAAACAAGCATGGAAAAGCAAGGCAAAATTCACACAGATTCTGATAAGGCGGCGACGCCTCTTTAAAGAGGCATCGCCTCTTGACCAGGAAGTGATGTTCTTGTCGCCTTATCATAAAGGGGCGATGTCTCTATGACGTCACCCCTTCAATAGGGACAGAGACAAGCTACATTTCTTAAATCCTAAGAAATTCAATACTCACGCAAGTAAACAAGAAACATACACAAATATTTAAAGATTAACTATCAATATTCAGTATTTTCATGCAATCATGCTTCATTGGGGATGCCTCTTCACCCTAGACATCGGTGAGGCGACGCCTCTTGACTAGGGCTAGGTCAGGGCCTTTGGGCCAAGAGGCGATGGGCTTGGGCTTTAGCTTGATTTTGGGCTTAGATATGGTATTTTTAGGCTTGGCTCAATGTTTTAGGCTTTCTGAGTCAATTTTAGAGAAGTCTTGGGCTCCCCTTGCATTCAAAACTCGAACTTTCTCATCATTGGGCTTTTATTGCGGGCTGATCAAATTGACGGTATCCATAATTTGCCTTTTCATTTTCAAATCTATGTATGTTTGTTACTTTGCTCAATAATAATAAAAATTCAGTAAAGTGATAAACCAATTATATGCTTTAATTCAGTAAAGTCCCTCTTAGTGATTTGATTTGCAATACTTTATGTATATTATTGGTATACTCTGTATATGATCCATATCTGCTCAACATATGATTCGTATTTGATCCATATATGATTAATATTTAATCAATATATAATCCGTATATGATCAGTTTTCTAGTTTCTTACACTTTTATTAAGGTTCGAAAGGAATACTAAACAATGTCATTATATTTTTTAATTGTTTTATATATCAAATTATATTTATTTATGAATAAAAATAATGATTTATAAATATAAGACATGTACTGTATGTTTCTTTTTTTTTTTATCAATTTAAAATTTATTACATAGATTTTAAGTTTTTGATGATTATAATCATCATTAAAAACCAACTTCTAATACAACTTACATTTTTAGCTATACAACAATTACTCAATTTCATTTATTACAATGGATAATAGAGTATTTTGTGTATATGATTCATATATGATATGTTTATGATCAATATATGATCCGTTTATGATTAGTATATAATTCATAAATAATCTTTATATGATTAGTATACTAGTTTCTTACACTTTTATAGAGCTTCATAGGGAATATTGAACAATCTCATTATATTTTTTCAACTGTTTATATATCAAATGATATTTATTTATGAATAAAAAGAATGAATTATAATTGTAATACATGTACTAAATGTCTCTTTTTATTCAAAAATATATTTTAAAATTCAGTTTAATTCAATTTCGAATATTTTTGTATATTTAAGTTTCTTTTCTATATGTGAAACTATTTCTTACACTTTTATTTTATCTTCATGAGCAATACTAAACAATCTCACTATATTTTTCATTATTTGTTTATTAAATATATTATTAGTCTTATGACTGCTATCTTAGCAATTTTGTTCATCATGACTAGAATATAAATTTAAAATGCATATATATATATATATATATATATATATATATATATATATATATATATATATATATATATATATATATATATATATATATATATACAAGAAAAATAAAAAAATTGAAAAAATATGGATAAAAAGGAATAAGGAAAAATAAGAAAAATAAAAAAATTAGGAAAAATAAAAAAAAGAGAAAAACCAAAAAGGAGAAATAAAAAATAAAGATAAAATAAAATAAAAAAGAAGGGAAGATGAAAAAATTAAAAAAATGAAATAAAAATAAGGATAAAAAAAATAAAGAAAAGAATAAAGAAGAGGAGGAAAAGAAAAAAAAAAGGGAAAAGAAGAAAACAAATGAGGATAAAAAAGAAAACAAAAATTTAAAAAAAAAAGGAGAAATAAAAAATAAAGATAAAATAAAATAAAAAAGAAGGGAAAATGAAAAAATAAAAAGAAAAAAATAAAGAAAAATAAAAAAGAGAAGAAAACAAAAATTTTTTTAAAAAAGGAGAAATAAAAAATAAAGATAAAATAAAATAAAAAAGAAGGGAAAATGAAAAAAGAAAAAGAAAAATATAAAGAAAAATAAAAAAGAGAAGAAAAATGAAATAAAAATAAAAAAATAAAGAAAAAAATAGTAGAGGAGGAAAAGAAAAAAAAAGAGGAAAAAGAAGAAAACAAATGGGTGTCAAAAAGAAAACAAAAATTAAAAAAAAAGGACAAGAAAGAAGAATGACCGAGGTTAAAGTGTAATAAATGAATACTGGATACATTTTAGTAAATAAATTTAAATTATGACATTTTTTGTAAATTTTTCATCATTTAATTATCATAGGGCTATGTAGCATGAAAATAGAAATTGGGAAACGGGAAAATGTGGAAAAAGATATATCAAAACCCTATTTTTTAAAATTTATGAAATGAAAACATGAAAAAATGTGTAAAAATTAAAATTATAGGGATATATAAATAAATATAAATTTTATACATAAATCTTGAAAAATTTTATCTATTCTATCAAGTAATAATATAATTACAGAAATTATTTTCTTTAGTTAAGAAAAATATAAAATTATTTTTTAATTTATTTTTTTTATTTAGAAAAATACTAAAATAATATATTTTTCAAGTTGAAAACGTGTTTTTAAATAGGAAACATATTTCCTAATTTTTTATATTTACGGAAATAATGTTGAAACGTTTATAATGAGTTTTTTAAAATTTTCGATATGTAAATATTTTTGAAACACAAAAACCCCTGTTCAGAAAAGTTTCATTGCATCATAGCCATAGGCCCATGATTCGAAAAGCCTACTACCGCAAGAAAAGCGGCATCGGCTCTTCTCCATCTCATGATACGAACATGAAAAAGAATAAGAGCCAAATTGGGCTGTTGGATTCCAGATGGGAGGACTAGGATTTATATCCGAAGGGTCAAGAAAAAGTTGTAGAAAGCATTCCTCCAAATGCAGCTAAAGATTTGGAAGCTATCAATTAGTTCTACAAAACTCAAAGTTTGCAGTGATCTTTCAGCACCTGCCTAGCAAGATCATTCGCTCCACTTTTTATTTTTTTGTAAATCAAGTGCAAATTATGAGCTGCCTCTCTACGCAGGCCATAATAACTTGGCTTCAGATTTTCCATTTCCAACTTCTCATTCAGAAGTTTTAGAATGGGGTAATCCTTTTCATGTGTTTCAAGCACCTTTTATAAATATGATGGAAGAGATACAAGTCCAACATGATGATACGCACGCTAAATGTTATATAATGCCTCCTGCATGACAGAAATTTGCCTAAAATTAATTTAAATGGATGTCAACTACTATATATAAAATGGCTTCAACCACCATCTCCATATACGAGCAAATATAAATAAGTAAACTTTCTTACATCTATTTCTAAAGGGATTATTATGAAAAATAAAAATTTGACATGGCCGAGTTTTGTAACTTGGGCATCAAAATTGTTGGGATAGTGCATTTAATAGGGCAATAAATTAAGATCCCATAGGGATGACAAGTAAATTGATCAACGAAATACCTGAATAATACAACAACATTTAAAATGCCTGCAATGTTTTATGCATAAAGATTAATTAGAGGATTATTAGGCAACAGTTTGTAGACCGCAAAGTATTCTCTTGTAGCATCTTGGTGATGGCTGCCCTTAGTAAACTGATGGCCATAAATGATTATTGGTGGTACACAGTCCTCATGTTTGCTTCGCATATATTGTAGAAACTCTGCATGCCTTGAGTAATTCTTTCCTAACCTATGACATCACAAGCAAGTACAGTGACAAACAGAGATATAACATGTGCCCCCATGCTCCTGTTTATGTTTAGATACTCTCAGGATGAGTAAACAACAATTAACAGATTTAAAAATCAATTTTATTTTCAATTTCATTGTGAAAAGAGCCACTAAACCTTTCCCCAAGTAATTTTGAAGTAATATTACTGGATGAAAGAAAAAAAAAAATTCACACATAGCTCAATAGTAAACAAAACAAACAACTCTTGCCCTTGCTTTTGTGTCTTTTACTCTTCTTCTAATGTTTCCCAATCAGCTTCAATATTCCCAGAATATATAGATTTACAATTTTTTTGGCACCTTCCTAGAGAATATGAAATATGGATAGTAAATGATTCTATATCAATCTAACATAAGATATGCCTTTTAATGTTTAATGGATATGTTATTTATGTTTGCAAAGAATCCATGCTAGTGAGGTATTTGACTCAGGGTATTAAAAAACGGTCGATATTGTACGTATTGGTCGTTTTATACTGAAATTTAGAGAGGCCGATATGATAAATAGCCGGTTCGGAGTGGCTAAAAATGACAATGCATAATTGGTAGATGAGTCGGCCTTTTTTTGCTGAGTCAGGTGATACGTCTGTGATTTCTGTTATGCAGAAGAAGAAGAAGAAGCAGCAGCAGCAGCCCAACCCAACCCAACCCAACCTAGCCCAGCCCAATAAGCAACCCAAGTTAAGAAATACCCAAAAGAAGTGGATATCAGCCCATAGTCAAGTGTTTTTGTATAATTATTATTAATTGTATTTTTAAAAATATTATTTAAAGTATTTATAATTATATATAAATGTAATTTTTTAATTTCTTATTTATTTGTGAAAATGATTGTTATATTATTAAAATTAAAAAAAATATATGTAATGTGTATTTATCTTATTAATTATATAATTAATTACAATAGATATATTTTGTGAACTAAAAATTTTGTTATTAGTGAATCATTAGACATTAAATGATTTTTTTTTACCACAAATGTTACAATACTTAATTTTTTTTTAATGCATATAAACCCTCCGTCAATTATTATAATCATTAAAAGTTTATAAAATTTACTTTTTACTATAGCACACAAATTATTGGAAAAATACAAACTTCAAGTTGAACATTTGCAGAGATTATTTTTGAGGACTAAATATGCACTTTTGCAGATATTCCTTTCAAATTCAAAAGCATACAAACTACAAACTTAACCAAACTTCAAGAGCCTGCGTCATCAATTATTGGTACCATATAGTCATATACACTCATGTCCAAAAAGCACCGAAAGAATCTCTAAAACTTTTAAATTATTACAAGGATTGAGTAGTGGGAAGTTATGACTTGTTAGGACATTATTACTTAAAAGACTAAAAGTGGCAGGAGATTTTTTTTTTTGAAATTCCAAAATGCAGAGCAATTGATTAACATGTGTTTGTAGCCATTCTTAAATGGACATCTATAAATTTTCTACAACATTTGAATTTGATTCAAAAAAAAAAAAAACTGCCATCACCTTAACAAAAATTGTATTACTTATATTATTGAGAGCTTGAAGAAATTTGTCAAAAGTTACGTACATATATATATAGTGTATATATGATTATATCTTATGTAATAATAGTTGTAATTACATAAGATATATAATTATACTTGTAATTACATAAGATATATATATATATATATATATATAAGTTGTATAATTATATACTTAAGTTATGTAATTATATATGTTTGTTTGCTTTATATATATATAATTATGATATCACTTATAATTGATTTTTTTCTTGTTTGTAGATTTGTTAATGGAAAAAAAAAAAAAGAAAAGATGGCAAGCCCAGTGATGATATTGGGTGGAAATTTGCAACACCTAATAATAATAATAATAGATATAAAATGACATGTAATTTTTGAGGGCGTGTGGTTACTAGTGGAATAACGAGATTTAAACAACATTTAGCAGGAATTGAAGGTGACATTGCAACATGTCCAAAAGTGCCACGTATTGTAAGAGAAGATGTGAAAAAAAAAATTTTAGAATGGCAAGCCAAGCAAAAACAAAAAAAGGCTATTAAACATCAACTTGAGGAAGAAATTTTACAAATGCATAAGAGTGGACAATATAACAACAATGATGACGAAGAGGAGGAAGATGTAGTAATACAATATGCTAGGCAACAAAGCCTTCGATAAATTGAAATTGATTCTTATAGAAGGACTAAAGGTGTTCACTATGATGCAGGTGGATCCAGCAGTAGTCAACAAAGAAAGCGAATGATGGGTCACTCTTTTAGTGTCAGAAACACTTATGATACACAAACTCTAAGAAGCAATAATCCATAATCTTCTAGATTTGTTCCTCCACAATTATCAACACCAATTGAAAGATTGCGAGTTGTTGAAATGGATTTAGAGATCGAAAGGGAAAGCAAGAAGCAGACCAAAATAAAATGTCGTTGGTTCAATAAAAGTAAAGAGAAGTTGATGAATGCCTTCGGTCGATTTATGGTTCACAATAGACTACCATTTACAGTTGCTAAATTATCGTGGACTCGACTTTTACTAAGAGTTGCTTTAGAAGTTGGACCGAGCATTTCACCTTCGACAGCTTATGAGCTTGCAGAGATATGGTTGCTAAAAGAATATCAATTAATGAAAGAATATATTGCATATTTTGCAGGATTTTAGAAGTAAAGAGGTGTGTCTATATTATGTGATGCATGGACAGGCCCAACAAAAATGTCCATTATTAATTTTCTTATTTATTCAAACTATGGAACGATTTTTCACAAGTCTGTGAATGCATCTAATGATGTCAAAAGTTTTCAAAGAAGTTGGAGTTGAGAAGGTTGTCCAAATTGTTACTAATAATGATGCTGCAATTAAGTCTGCAGGAAAAATACTCATCAACAAGTATAATCATTTGTTTTGGACAACATGTAGTGCTCACTGTATTGATCTCATGTTAGAAGACATTGGGAAAAGAAGCCAAGAAAGTAACTGTATTACAAAAGGGAAGAAAATCACCCAATTTATTTACAATTATATTTGGGTGACAAATTATATGAAGAAATTTACAGATGGTAAATAGCTACTTCACCTTGGCATTACTAGATTTGCTATTAATTTTATTATGTTGGAGAGTATTGTTCGTCAATGCATGAATTTGAGGAATATGTTTAAATCACCAAAATGGGTGAATTCCAGATATGGAAGAATGTTAGATCCGCTAGTCGTTGAAGTCAAGGAAACTATATTAGCAATAACAAGTGAAACAAGATTTTTTTGGCAAAATGCAAATGAATTGCTTAAAGTTTAAGAGCCTCTTTTGAAAACATGAAGGCTAGTTGATGGGGATGATAAACCAACAATGGAATTTTTATATGATGTAATGGACAGATGCAAGATGGCCATTAAAGAAAATTGTCGATATCATAAGCATTATTGGTCTATTATTGATAGAAGATGAAATTTTCAATTGCATCATGATTTGCATGTTGCGGGTATGTTATTTATAATTGTTAATGAATACTTTATTTTTTTATTTGCAAGGTATTAATATCTACAATTTTAGTACTTGTTATAGGTTATTATTTCAACCCACAATATCAATATGGACATAAGTATGATATTCCATCTGATACTGAAGTCAGGCGAGGAGTTCAAAATGTTATTAAAAGGATTGAACCAAATGAAGAAGCGTAAATTAATGCCCTTTTACAAGTAAGATATGTTGAAGTGCATTTGAAAGAACTTTTTATTTAAATATTGATAAGTACAGTTATATTATTGGTTTATATTTTTTATTACCGTGCAGATGTTTACTTTTCAAGATAAGGGAGGATCTTTTGGAGAAACACTTGCTCAAAAAGCAACAAAAAATTTGCCCCAGGTATCTTTTATCTTGATATGTCATTTATATTAATTAATTAGTCAAAAATATTTAACTAGTTGAATATTGTTGGATGTTGTAGCTGAGTGGTGGATTAATTTTGGAGAGTTAACACCTGACCTTCAAAAGTTTGCTGTGAGAGTCTTAAGTCAAACAATATCAACAACAAATTGTGAAAGGAATTGGATTACTTTTGGCTTGATTCATACAAAGACTAGAAATAGATTGAAGTACAAAAAACTAAACTATGTAGTCTATGTACGCTATAATATGAAATTGAAATTGTGAAATACAATATGGAAGTCACAACAAGAGTTAGAGGAAGCTTTTAATCAGATCAACTTGATTTATATTTTTTATGAGAATGACCCTTTAAATCCATGGTTGGAAGAATAAAAAGCTCTTTTACTTGATGGATAGGATCTTGATTGGTTGAATGATGAAGATATTGAACAAGATCCAACAATTGATTTAACTGAACAAGCATTAGGTATGACTCCTCTATTCAGATATAGTGTTGACTCTCCTTCAGGCGATGTTGCTAAAAGTGATAAAGATGATGACAATGGTGATGGTGATGGTGATGGTGATGGTGATGATGATGATGGTGATGATGATGATGGTGATGATGATGATGATGATGGCAGTGGTGGTCATCGTTGTGGTGGTGATAAAAATGGTGGTAGGGGATATTATGAAGATTCAAATGATATCCCTTCATTTTATGATTCATTTTTTCTCCAAATATTCCCTCCAATTTTTCACCACAATAACATAATTTTGGATACAAAATCAATGGAGGTGAAAGTAGTTCTACTTCGACTACTGCAAATCAAGATTATGAGTTCAGTAATTATGTGGACCCATTTGATCCTGTATGATATTATGGAATGCCCTCTGATAATTGGAATCAATAAGACCAACACCAAAGTTATCCAACTATATTTGAGAATCAAGTGAATACTTTTCAAAATTATCTCAATAATGTTCCTGAATTTCAAAACTAGTCTACTACATTCAATGAAGAGAGTTCATTTTTTAACTTATTCCCATCTCAAATGAGCAACCAAAATGCTGATGATCATAATGTCGGGCCTAGTAATCAAGATCCTCTACGCCACTCTTTTTGGTGGTGATTTTTGTTATAATTGTATCTCTCAAAAAATTTGTAATAATATCATATTAATATAATATAATGATTTACATATTAAATGTTTGAAGTATTAAATAATGTCTTTTTTATTATAGTAAATAATAATTTTTTCAAATGTATATATTTTTGTGCAAATATATATATTTTTAAGTAATTCTTAACTTATTATATTAGATGTTAAAGCTTATTTTGTTTTTTTTTATTAATATGGTGCATTTTATTAATTACTTTTTAAAATTCACAATAGCGCCGAACGATATATTTTAAATCGTTCCGATTCAATATAATACCGTTATACTGTTACTGATACTAAAATAGTTCACGAAACCATTTTTTAATTCTATGCTTTGACTAACCTTTCGTACTTCATAGGCAAGTGTAATTCTAACGTGCCACACAATCCTCCATAATTATTTAAATATCTCAAGTCTTGAATTTTTTTTCTTTTAAGACATTTGATTCAGTTTGAGAATCTATTTATGATTTGATTTGACAAATATGTCCCAGTTTCTCATATAGCTAACAGAGATATCTCCTCACCAAGAGCAAAAGTATAAAAATGCCATATTTTTAAACTTTTGATCTACATAGGTCCTGGATGGCTTGTGAAACAGAGGAGCAATGCATTAAAAATGTATTTTAATACTGCTTTTTATTTGTTTGTCTATGACCATTTTATCATACTCTCATGCCTTTGGATTACCATATTCCCCATTTCAGTACTTCCAAACCTATTTAAGGATATGGATTCACTTAAAACCATAAAATATGGAGGGGTGAATGACTAAATATTGCTAAACATGTCAGTGAATGGCACATAATTTCCATCAAAATATATATTATGCCCATGATTTTCTAAAGACTAAGGCATAATTCCTTTTGTTGCATCCATCAATTCGTAGAAAATGATGTAAACTTAGTAGTATATTAATATTATTTATATACAAGGTATAATTAGGCTACAAATAGATAGTTCTATTCTATGCCATAAAAATCCACTAAAAATCTGTTGTGCCTAGTGAATGACTTGTTACAAGGATAACATACCTTGATGTTATTTTGTAATAGCAGTTCCAGGCAGCAAGGTGTAACGGGGCGACAAAAGGGGCCCTAGGGGCCATGCACCCTTGGAGTCCTTAGCTTATCCTAAGGACATGGTGGGACAAGAAAAGTATAACATGGTCGAGCAAGGACGTATGTGAAAGGAAAAGTACAATGAAGGGCATTTTGATAAATATGAATAAATATTATTATTTATATATTTATCAAGGTGTGATGGGTGGAACATTCTGATGTCTCCTCCTACCAACCTTCAAGGTGCTCCTTACGCTCTTTAGGGGGTACCTTCGGTGTAAGCTCTCCACCATCCCCGAGGCTTGTTTGCACGTTCGACGACACAGCCTTAAGTGAGCTCCTTAGTGTGAAGCTAGGTGACGGGCATCGAGTTCAGGAAAGAGGAATTCGGTGTCTCCATAGAGGAGGAGCTCTATGGACACTATGAGGCCGAGGTGCTCGTAGTGTGTGGTTCTCCTGGACCTGAGGTTACAATATGACTTGCGCTATGCACAAGCATATAGGGGAATTCCGAAGTACTGTGGGATTTGATGATATGTAGGACTTGTGAAACAAGTATATGACTCTTGCATATGCGAGAGCTGTGGGGCTAATGTGGGATTTAGTAATATTCAGGAACGATGAGGTGAATGCGAGGCTTAAGATAAGAATACAGCTTGGATACATATGCGGGATACGATGTGAGCGTGAGCCTCGAATGGATGCAAGAAACATAGGAACAACGATAGTAGTGAACATGTGAGGTTGGTTAGGTTCGCCAACACTCAACTATAGTCGAACTACACTCGGTATTAATGCTAAGAGCATGTTCATGAGGCTTGGCTGACCTAAACTTGGGAAAGTTTAGGCGCCACATGGATTGAATGTCAAGGCTAAATGGACCATATCCTGTCAAACCCATGCTTAGGGTTTGTGGTCTTATATGATATTTCTGCAGAAATGTAAACAAAAAAGACTGTCTCAATGAGGCTTCAAGAGTATACTTATTTATTACTTAGGAAATAAATATTATATGTGAGAAAGAATTAAAAGAAAGAGATATATATATATATATATACACACACACACACACACACCTATAGAGAAGAAAGATTGGACCGTACACAGGATCCATATATATACACACACCTATAAAAGATGAGATGATCATTAATTTTAGTAAGCTTAGGAGTTTAGGACCTACAAGGGACTATTCCTTTTTCTTCTCAGTAGGCAGTTTCTTGTAAGCAAATCTTCTAGTAAGGTCAATAATTTCTAGTCCTTCCCAGTACCTTTATAGTGATTGAAATGCCCTGCACAACTATAAACAGCACATACGAGAATGCACCCTCGGAATGAAAGAAAATTCAACAGTCGAAATATTGAATATTAATAGAGATTCTCAATGATTAAATAGAAAATTCCAAAAAAAAAAAATGAACTGGGAAAAGAAAAATTTGGGTGGAAAAGGAAGAAATACAAACATCTATAATAAGATTGTGATGCTCTTCGTCTTTTAAAAATTAAGGATTAGGGGAGTTCTGACTTCTTCTTCCTGCAGATAAATCAAAAGAAACACGTTCAAGGGAATCAGACCCAAATTACAGGATTTTATAGTTAATAGAATAAACTACATTAATGCTCTCGCAGGTAAGGTTGCAACATAATCATAAACATGTTACCAATGACTCGTTATCTGAATCCTCACTATGACAATTGATGCCAGCAGCCCAGGCCACTGCTTTCTGCTCTTCCTTCTTCTGAAGCAACCTCCTTGCTTTAGAAGCTTTCAATCTAATTCATAGTATAAATGAATAATTAATCTGCTATCGTGAAGGAGAGCAAATGTTATATATACATAAGTTTTAATAATTTCATAGAATGATATGAGGGTTATTTACCAAATTATGGTAAAAAAAATTTTATTTATCAAATTATGGAAGTTTTAAAAGTAATTTCATTTTTTTTGTGGTGATTTGTGAAATTATTTCTCAATTGATGATATTTTTAATTGAGGTGGAGACAAAATTTTCTTTCTCCTTTCGTCTGTGTCAGTGGCGGTGTGATCAATTTTTTTTTTCTTTTGGGGTTATATTGCCACTGACATTGGTGATATAATCCCTTTTCTTTTTGCCAATTTTTTTCATAATTTTTTATTTTTATTTTAATATTTTGTTTTTTATTGAATAATAATAATAATAATAATAATAATAATAATAATAATAATAATAATAATAATAATAATAATAATAATAAATGTTAAAATTTAAAAATAAATAAATCATAATATTATTATAATCATGATCTTGTTTTTAATATTATTATAATTAATTAATAATGACAATTTAGCCGAATTTTAGCATAGATTGCTTTTTTTTTAGCTTAATTTTTTTATTTTTATTTTTAATTTTTTGCTTTTTTATTTTAATTTCAATTTATTATTATTATTATTATTAAAAATAATAAAATAATTATAATAATATTATGATAAAATAATAATAATAATAATAATAATAATAATAATAATAATAATAATAATAATTATTATTATTATTATTATTATTATTATTATTATTATTATTATTATTATTATTATTATTATTTCATGTATGTGATGAATTTGCATAGATTGTCATAGCTTTTATGGTTTTTATGCATTGAAATGACCATAATAGCCTAATTTTTTTATTTTAATTTTATAATGATTATAATTAATTAATTATAATAATATTAAAAACAATATCATAATTATAATAATATTATGATTTTTAAATTTTAACATTATTATTACTACTGAATAAAAAACAAAAATTTAAAATTGAAATTAAAATAAAAAAACAAAAAAATTAAAAATTATGAAAGAAAAATTGGCAAAATGGAAAGGGGCCATACCGCCAATGGCAATGGCAGTATGGCCCCAAAAGAAAAAAAAATGGTTGTACCGCCATTATAGCAGATGGTATAACCCACAAAATTTTTATAAAATTTTCTATCATTTTCATCTTAGTCAAAAGTACTATAAATTGCGAAATAGTTTCACAAATCACTACAAAAATGAGAATTACTCTTAAAACTACCATAATTTGGGAAATAATTTTTTTGTTTACTATAATTTGGTAAATTTGTGTAATTGTAAACAAAAACTCAAAAGAAAAAAAGAATTGCCGAGGCATAAGTAAACTTTTCTTTTGCCATTGTTTAATTAAAAAAATAGAAAAGCAACTTTTTCTTTACTTTTACAGAAGTATATCATCATTGTTATGATATATTAATTTAATTTTGTAGATGTGCAACTAATATTCACTTGTTAAAGCTTATATGCATATAAACATGCATCCAAGCTAATTATTAAAGAGTGGGATGTGAAAATCACATCTCAAAGTAAATCAAAGGCATAGACATTAAATTTTAATACAAACCAAGGGATGGATTAAAGAGTAATGAAATAAAAATTTATAAAGCTTATGCACAAGATATAAGCATAAAGATACTTTTGCATTTTACTTCATTTTCGTGCAAGCACAAGACTTGAGCATCAACCAGGCATTTTCATTTTTTCTTAATAGAAAAGAACACTTTAATTAATTGGCTTAACAATAGAAGAAGCTAAGCTTTCTAACAAGTGTGTTCAACTTTCTGGAATTAAAAGGAGTTGAGATAGTCAATCCATGAAATGCAAGTATGTCTGAAGGCCATGAATGATTGCCAAAAAAGGTCAACTATCAAATATGGACTTGGTTAAACCAGGCATCAACCAAAAAGGGCAACCTTAACTACAAACTAGTGTGTAAATTTTATATTGAATATAGCATAATTAACTATTCACAGATTCAAGCAGGAAGCCAATGGTCTAACCCTGAATATGTCATCAGTTTCCCCAACATCAAGATTTTTAACTCTCTTATGGAGAACACTTGTTGTCAACCTTTTCTTTACCTAAAATGGATCAAGAACTAATCATCAGGGAAAGAAAAATGATGTTTAATGCAAGAAAATTTATCAACTCCAATATGTTAGCCTACCTTATCACTATCAACCGCATAAAGGAAAGGAAAAGGGAAAAAAAGAAAAAGAAATAACCATAAAGAATGAAACAAGCCCAGGATAGGTTCCAATCAATTGTTATCTCAGTTCAGTAAGATATCAAGCAAAGGGATGTCTTATCCTGTGTTAAGTTTATGATATTCTGGACAAATCAGCAATAAAAAGAGACAAATGTATTAGTTGCAAGCATTATGGTGCAATTACCTTCTGCTGAAGGGATTTGACATAAAATGATTCACTGATCAATGGGAATACAGTTGATACCGCACATATATATTCCTATTTAATTAAAGAGATTTGTTTCCTGAATAGGGTTATTCAGAAAGGGAAGGCAACCGAATCCATTTAAGGAAATGACCCTACCTTATGAAGATTCCTAGATGAAAAAGGAATACTCTCCTATTTGGTTTAGGATTCCTATCTCAAGAGGAATCCTACTCTTTTAAGGTCTAAGTATCACTATAAATAGGACCCCATATCCTTCATTCTCAATCATCCTATTCTCTCATATTCTAATTGTCCCTTGCTTTCTCTTTAAATTCTCTCTTTATTTTCTGACTTAGGCATCAGAGTGTTTGTGGAGATCCTCCCCACCTCTCACTTTGCCCTTTGTTGGTTACTTATAGGATCCCAAGCTCAAGAGTTTCAAAACAAGTCAACAAGTGGCATTATCTGTGGGAACTCTTGGGAAAAAGCCATTCGTATATCTTGCTAAGTTAAGACATCGACACCATGACTTCCAGCCTACTGCCAATCTTGACTCCTGAAACTCATATTAACCGCTTGGCACCTATTCCTCAAATTAATCTATCAACACCTCTCCCAATAGCAGTAATTCCAGGAACCTTCCAGTCTACCGTACCTTCATCTAGAAATACGTACTTACTATTTGGAAATACCCAGGGCTAGCCATCTTCAAGCACCAACTTCCTATATTATGCTCCATTGCAACACCATCACCGTCCAATACTTTTCATACCTTTTCTAAGCCTAACAGATACACCAGCTATAACAATGCCAAACCTGAACACTATAACCCAAACACTCAACCTCACCCAAACCAGCAAGGAAGCAATGATACAAAATATCGAAACCTAGATAGCCTTAATGCAACAATAGTTAAACACTTTAATTCAAAGTGGTAATCTTAGGTCAACTCACATAGACAACAACATGACACCTTTGGAGATACCCAAGGTGAATAAGGGGAAGAATAAAGTACCGAAAGGGGAATGTAGTTCAATAATTTTAGCTCTCAATAACTCAAAGTTAACTCAGAAGGTAGAAGAAGTTATACACAAAGCCCATATGAAACCAAGGAAGGAAGATGAATGTTTATTGGAAGGCAGAACGCCATTCATAAGATGGATAATTTAGACAGAGATTCCTACCAAGTTTAGAATCCCACCACTAGATCAGTATGATAGGACCAAAGATCATGTCAACTAGATATCCACGTTAAGAACAAGAATGTTGCTCCAGAACGTGAACGATGGAATCATATATAGAGTCTTCCCAAGCACACTTACAAAAAATGCCCAAAAGTGGTTTCATCGACTCTCGGAGAACTCCATCACCTCTTTTGATGATCTGGCATAAAAGTTATGTACCAGGTTCATCACCAACATTCCCCCTACCAAAAACATCAACGATTTTTAGATGTGCCGACAAGAGGTCGATGGGTCCCTAAGAAGCTATCTTGATCGGTTCAATAAGGTAGCCATACAGATAAAAAACCTTATGGACGAAGTTGCTATAGAAGCTTTGAAAAATGGCACTAGACTCGGAAAGCTAAAAAAATAAGATAATGACAAAGGAACCTGGCACTTTTGCGGAGGTGATGGCTATGACGGTCAAACTGATAAAGATGGATGAAGATAGAAGGATGCAAAAGGAAGAGGAAAAACCACTAACCAAAGATAAAAGATCAAAATCTAGATAAGCAAGCTTCCTAAAAATAAATTTCAGAAACTTGGTAGAAAGATTTGATAGGGAAGCAAACAGGTACACACCTCTAAATACCTCTCGATCCAGAATTCTCATGTGGTTTAGATAGAATGGTGTAGGAATTACCCCAGCCAAAAGAATAAGCCCAAGTCAGAGATCCACACAATATAGGGGACATTATTGCTAGTATCATCAAGAATATGGACACAATACTGAGGCTTGCAGAGAACTGAAGAATGCCATAGAAAGACTGGTGTGGAATGGTAAACTCAATAATTTCATGGACACGTCCAGAGGGAGTAGGAACTTAGAAGCTCATGCACGAGATAGGCCTGAAGCAAAGAAAGCTCAAAATGAGCCAGCTGGTGTTATTAATATGATTATTGGTGGGGAAAACGCTAAGAAGAAACCTAAACAGAGCCATGGAGAAGGGTTGACCTTTAAGAAAAGAGAGATCATATTTAATTCAGAAGATGGTTTGCATGTTCTTCATCCTTACTATGACACCCTAGTGATAAATGCATACATAAACAATTATTTGGTGAAGAGGTTATTGGTTAACAATGGAAGCACCATCAATGCATTATCTTGGAATGCTTACATAGCAATGGGAGGCTCCGTCACTAACCTGAAAGCCATCCAGAATCCCATTATAAGCTTTTATGGAGGAACTATACAACCAATGGGAGCTGTGTGGTTAAATCTAGAATTTGGAAATCGGGACGATGAAGAAATGAAAGTTATTAAAACCCTGTTCAATATGGTGGACCTCCCACTGGCAGACAATGGAATCATAGGACGACTGATGCTCTATGAAGCAGATGCAGTCACTAGTATCTAACACCTAACTATGAAAATTCCAGTTAAGGGCGGAACTCTCACTATCTGTGGATATCAACATATGGCCAAACAGTGTTACTAGATGGCCATAATGTCTCAAATGGAGGCCTTCCCCCTAGAAGCATAGTAAATAGAAAAACAAGGTACTGGACCACAATCGGTCGATGACATTGAAATATTACAAATTGCTGATGGGAAAGCGGTGAAAATCAGTAAAGAGCTCGACCATGACACTAAGTAAGGAATAAGGGAAGTCCTCACTAAACACTCAATAGACTTCGATTCTTGGGCCTCTGAAATAAATGGGGTAGATCCCCAGGTTGCCTGTCATAGCTTGAACATCAGACTAGGGGCAAAGCTAGTAATCTAGAAGAAAAGAACCTTTGCATACGAGAGGCAGAAGATAATCGCTGAGGAAATAAAGAAATTGTTAGAAGCTGGGTTTATTAGGGAAGTTACCCATCCAGAATGGGTGGCCAATGTGGTACTAGTCAAGAAATCGAATGAAAAGTATAGGATGTGTGTGGACTACACTGACCTTAACTGGGCATGCCCCAAGGACAACTACCCACTACTTATAATTGACCAACTTATAGACTCCACTGTTAGCCATAAACTATATAGTTTTATTGACGTGATGCAAGGATATCACCATATACTAATGAAGAGGGAAGAACAAGAGAAAACATCCTTCATCACCCATGAAGGTCTTTACTGCTACAAGGTGATGCCCTTTGAACTAAAGAATGTCGGAGCAATATATCAGAGAATGATGAACCATGTACTTCAGGACCAGATTAGGAAAAATGTGGAAGTATATATGGACGACATTATTATTAAGAGCAAGCATGCATAATAACACCCATCAGATTTTGATTAAGTCCTCCAATTATTGAGTGAATCTAGGATCAAGCTAAATCCAGAAAAATGCATCTTAGGAGTCAAAGCTGGCAAATTCCTAGGATTCATGATATCCCATAAAGGTATTGAAGCCAACCCAGAAAAAATGGAAGCCATTCTTAACATGAAAGCCCTAAAGACGATCCACGAGTTACAAAAGCTAAATGGCAGAATCACGGCTTTGGGACATTTCATTTCATGCTCAGCCAAATGGTGTCTACTACTATTTCAAGCTTTAAAAAATTATAAGAAATTTGCTTGGATTGCAGATTGCCAGGCGGCCTTTGAAGATGTTAAAAAATTCCTATCGTCTCCACCTTTACTCACCAGGCTAGTCCCAAAGGAAACACTATACTTATATCTCTCAATAGGTCAAGCATACATCGCTTCGGTGCTAGTAAAAGAAGAAGAGAGCCAACAAAACTCGATATATTACATTAGCAAAATACTTTGAGGATCCAAGGTTTGGTACCCTATGTTGGATAAGCTGGCCATGGCTGTTATCCATGCATCCTGAAAGCTCTAACACTATTTCCAGGCTCATCCCATCATTATCAGATCCCGCTTCCCTTTACGAAAAATCTTACAAAGGCCTGAGACTTCGGGCATATTGGTTCAATGGTTAGTATTACTTGGAGAATTTTGCATTGATTATGAGCCCCATCAATAAGTGAAAGCCCAAGCATTAGCAGATTTCATTCAAGAAATGACACTGGAAGACCTCACCATGACTAAGGCACCAGAATGGAAACTTTATGTTGACGGAGCATCCTCCACTCAAGGATCTGGTGTCAGAGTTATCCTCAAGGGACCACATAAAATCCACATCTAGTATGCAATTCGAATAGAGTACAACGCAACCAACAATGTTGCGGAATATGAGGCACTCATCACAGGATTGAAGTTGGTTGCCGAAGTCAAAGCCGAACACCTCATAATACACTCAAACTCTTAACTTCTAGTAAACCAAGTTAATGGGACATTCCAGATCAAGGATCCAAGCATTGCCAGATATGCGAGTAAAGTTATGCAACTCTTGAAGAAGATTGAACAAGAAGGGGGACAGTAGGAGATTGTCCAGATACCCAGACATGAAAACTCTGAGGCCAACCTCCTGGCCAAATCGGCAACTGAAGACAATCAAGTATTTAAAGGTATAAAGTTCATTAAAGAACTGACAAAACCCAGTACTGAGGACCCCGATATCATGGAAGTATGAGAAGTCTCAGAATGGATACGATCGATAGTCCAATACTTGGAACACAGAATGCTTCTAAAAGATAAGCTTAAGGTTCAGAAACTAAAGATGAAGGCGGCTCATTACTCTATCCACCACGGGGAGCTCTACAAGAAATTCCTTTCATACCCATGGTCTAAATGCGTATCCCTAGAGGAAGGGAATTACATACTCAGGGAAATCCATGAAGGAATTTGTGGAGCACACGAGTCCCACTACATACTAATTAGGAAAGTAGTTCTTTAAGGATACTATTGGCCCACCATGTTTAATGATGCCCGAAAGTTAACTCAAGAATGCCATAAGTGCCAATAATTCGCTTGTCTCAATCACAAGCCTTCCTACCCCCTACATCCGATCAGCAGCTTGTGGCCCCTCGCCATGTGAGGAATGGACATCCTGGTTCCTTTCCCGACCTCCACTTCATAAAAAAAGTTTTTAATTATGGCTATAGAAATGGATAAAAGTGGAAGCAGTTCCAACCACCATAGAAGCTCAGATTCAACATTTCTTTTAGAGAGAAATCATCTGCAGATTTGGCCTACCTCACACCCTGATCACAGACAACGGTAAGCAGTTTGACAATGAAAAGTTCAGAAGGTTATGCTTAGACCTTGGAATAAAGCTTCGTTTCACCTCGATAGCTCACCCACAAACAAACAGGCAAACAGAGGTCACCAACAGAACTATCATGTAGGGATTAAATAAGAGACTCGACGAGAAAAAGGGAAACTAGGTTGAAGAGCTTAACAACATAATTTGGGCTTACAAGACCACCCCCAGATGATCCATAGAGGAAACACTGTTCAAAATAACTTATGGCATGGACGCAGTTACCAGTAGAGATTGGTTCACCAAGTTACAGGATCAGCCATGACTTCGATCAAAACATTAATAACATTGATGCCCAAATATGTTTGGACCTATTATAAGAAAGATGAGAGTAAACGTCAGCCACAGTTAAAGCACATAGGCAGAGGATAGCACAGTATCATTTCCGACGTAGTCACCCAAGACAGTTCAAAGTAGGTGATTGCAAAAGGGTAGATATTGGCAGAGGCAACTCCAACATTGGCAAACTGGGTCCAAATTGGGAAGGCCCCTATCGAGTCATAGAGCACACATCTAAAGGGGCATACAAATTCAAAAACAAAGAAGGCAAAGAATTGCCATAATTTTGGAACTTGGACTGCCTCTGGAAATACTATCAATAAATGTACTCGGAATGATATTAAATATAATATCTCTATTCATTAAATAAATAATAATCTTACATAGGTTAATTACACAAAAAAATTCTCTATTCTACTAATTGTACATTTAAACCATCGGGCTCGACGATGGGAGGGGGAAAAACATTAGCAGCACTGGTAGGCATGGTAAGCTTCGCAGAGGACCCTTTAGCAGATCTAGAAACATCCCTTGCATGAAAGGAAGTTGCCTTTTATTGAGCATCCTCTTTAATATCAATCTTCGCTAGGTTAGTCGGCATTATCCGATCCAACTCCGCTAAGTCTAGCTCTGGATTCTGAGAGAGCAGGATCCTCATACATTCAGACTTGTAGGCTTTGAGAAATCTTCCCACCATGCTCTAGTAGGATCTTTTGTCATTCTCTTGAGACTTCTCGACCTTGGATAGTTTCTTTTCCAGATCTACAATTCGAGAATCCTGCTTTTTGATCCTTTTGGTCAACTGACCCTGACTATGCTCCAGATCAACAATCTTTTTCTGGCTCGCTTCAGCCTCAAATTTCACCTCTGTGTATTTTGTCTAGCAAAGCTCTAGTGCTGCCTTTGTGCTATCCAGCCTCTTCTTAAAATCAATTACTATTATTCTGACCTCCATCTCCTTCAGGCTATACTGGCTCTTAAGGTAGAAATACTGGTCCTTTACTAGCAGCAAAGCCTGGGTCATTTGTGCAAAGAAAAACTTTGTGTCATTCCTTCAATAGAAGAACACATTAAATTTATAGGTAAACGACATTCATTTACTTCTAAGGAATGCTCGATCATTGAACTGAATAGCTCCTCCGAACCTTCCTCGAACCATCATTGCATATCGACTGGCAGTCTCAGTGACTCAGTGTATTGATCTCAAACCTGGGCGTTCAAGACACTTGGTGGCTTCACTTTATTTAAGATCTACACCCTCATATCCAGACACCCAGACAACCTTGGACATTGGATGTATATCTCCTCATCTAGCTCCTCAACATCTGAGCCTTAGTTGATCAGCCGTCTCTTATGCCGACATTCCCTACTAAAATGAGAAGACCCAACTACAGCTTTTCCCTTTGAATTGATGGTCGCTTCCTTTGGGGACTATAGGAACTTTGGGCTCTAAAGAGGGGGAGGAGACCCATACTTCTTCTAGCCCTACTGGTTCATCAGCTAAAAGTGGAATTTCATCCACAAAAGCAAAAATTCAGCCATCTACAATTGAAAAAATACAAAGTAAGTTGGAAAGATACCTCTCGATAATCCAAACATACCAGTAGATTGAACACGGTCTAGACAGACTCTCCATAGGTATCTTCTGGATACATCCTCCACTGATCGAGCCTCGGCTAGGCCATTAAAATGCAGCCTTAAGACCATCTTCGTATTGTGGTTTGATAGTTTTGGAGGTCGTTTTACTCTGTGGCACTCATTAGACCACATTCATTGAACATTCAGGAAGTCCGCAGGGTGCTCGATAATAAAAAATTTATACCTCCACTCCTTATGAAGATTCAAAAGCTTCACAAACAGAATGTGGTTGGGAATAGCTGACAGGGAGAACATCAGTTCTCCCTTCTTCCTAGTCAGACTATACATGTACCACAGGACATCTAAGTTCGGTTCCCTACCCTCTTCATGCATCAATTAAATAAACCCAATCATAATCTGGTAACTATTAGGGTGAAGCTTACTAGGTGCTATGTTATACCTATTCATAAATCTTTTTACAAAGGGATCTAATGGAAACTTTAAACCCCCTTATAGTTAGTCAAAATATACCACTAGCCTACTGAGACCTAGCATGGGGGTATGGGCCCTAAACTTCTTATCTACAGTATAAATGGCATAATCAGCGGGAATGCTGAACCGCTTCATATAGCACCCCAACAATTCCTCATCTATTCTAAACACGAACAGATCGGAGATAACCTGTTCCCTTAGTGCCATAAGACTATCTGCAAAATGAAACAAAGCAAGAATGAAAAAAGGAAGGAAAAGATCATTTGGTAGCAAAATGGGGGAGTCACAGCAGAAACATTGTGGTAGCAATGGCAAAGTAAATGAGACACCGGCAAAATAAAATAGCAAAATACATCAACTCAAAGAAAAAGGGGATATTTATATAGTGATAGAAGGCTCTGGAGCAAACCATTAATTTCCCTCATAATTACTTCGCTTCTCTCCATACCATTAAGGGTAGTCTGGGAAATGAAAAACCTATTAATCGAGTGGTCATCATTATAGCAACAGAAACATCTCATCTTTTGACACATGAAAAGATGCGTCGATTACGCAATTCAAATTTCAAAAATCTATGCTTCAATGTGACATAGATGTTACCCAACTTGGACACACCATTGCCAGTTATTTTTCTAACTTGGCACAATAAGATCCAACATCGCCCACCAGCAACTGAAGCTGGCACCCTAAGGTTACTTCTATAGTACTGAGGTTCTGAGCACCCATGCCTCACGTATTAAGACTAGTAACTAAAGTTGGCTCCCTCAGGTTGCTTCTATAGTACTGAGGATGGGCATCCAGCCATACTTGCAAGACACCCAGACTATATAACACTTAGGCCGCACTTCTAATGCACCAAGATTAAGTCCAGTGACAAAAGCTGGCACCCTCAGGTCGCTTCTATAGTACTGAGGTTCCGAGCATGTAAGCCTCACATCCTTGTACCGAGCGTCTAAGCCTCACACATGAGTTCGGTGACTGAAGCTGGCACCCTCAGGTTGCTTCTATAATACTGAGGTTCGACACTCGAGCTGCACTTCTAATGCATTGAGATCATTCGACACTTGGGTTGTGCTTCTAATGCACCAAGATAAAAGTCCAATGACTGAAGCTGGCACCCTCAGGTCACTTCTATAGTATTGAGGTTCAACACTCGGGCCATACTTTTAATGCACCGAGCATCAAAACTCCAGTGATGACTAGTTCCATCACGTCACTTTCGCACTAATGGGTTAATCCATTACATATTCATTTTCATAAATTTTGTGCACTCCAAGATCTAGATGACACTTCAGCAATGTAGTGGTTTTAAGACTCGGTACTGAGCTTTATCTTTTCCTGTGACTGAGGCTGGCCACCTCAGCTCACCCTTCCATATCAATACGAAGTGACTCTAAGCACTTTCCCTTTATAAAAAAGCATGAATGTTCTATTATTTATAGACTTGGATATGTCAGACATAAATATCTGGACAGACCCATGGGGGGGACTCTTAATACTGCACATATATATTCTTATTTAATTAAAGAGCTTTGTTTCCTAAACAGGGTTACTCAAAAAGGGAAAGTAGCTGAATCCATTTAAGGAAAGGACCCTGCCTCAAGAAGATTCCTAGACAAAGAAGGAATACTCTCCTATTTGGTTTAGGATTCCTATCTCAATAGGAATCCTAATCTTTTTAGGTTTAAGTATCACTATAAATAGGACCCTATATCTCTTATTCTCAATCATCCTATTCTCTTATATTCTAATTGTCCCTTGCTTTCTCTCTAAATTCTCTTTCTGACTTAGGCATCAGAGTATTTGTGGGGATCCTCCCCACCTCTCACCTTGCCCTTTGTTGGTTACTTGCAGGATCCCAAGCTTAAGAGTTCTAGAAACAAGTTATCAATAGTGTTGACAAAGTCTTCAAGCATTCCTCTAGATTTATATAAGTGGCAAAACTTCAGTTTTATTGTCCCATCAAGCCACCATGGTTTCTGCTTATTAGAACATATATTTATAAAATTTGCAATGCAAACAACCAGAAATGGATAGAGAAAATCCTATGCCAGAAATATGTTATTATCGGAATAATAAAAAAGAATTTAACAATCTAATAGTACCTAAATTTTCTAGAGGTGTCAATAACGAAATGGCTTCATCTTCTTTACCATCTTCAAGGATCAGAGATGCCAAAGCTAATCGACAATCAACACTACCATTAAGTGAATGCAAAGCTGAAGGGAAACATTAAAAAGTAATAGTCTATAATGAATGTCTGAAAAAAAGAAAGCCATTTTAGACAATTTTTAGTAGTCTAAGTATCAGAATGCACCATGCTTCCAAACCAGTACTCTAATGTTCTTACAAGACACTCAACTTTAGAGAAAAGTGAAGAGGAAGAGTGAGGGAATTTATCTTTATCTTTGCATGTTTGCTAGTGGGTGGTGAAAATGAGGTAGACGAATAAAGCAAATTGAAAAAGGAAAAGGCCTTTGAACTTTGAACTTTTATTTTGTTGAATTTTTAAACTTTTATTTTATTTTATTAAGTCATTGATCATTTATTTTCATAGACATTAAGGATAAATTTGAAAAATAAATAAAATTATTAATCAAACTCTGTAATTGCGCATGGGGTATTTTAAAGTGAAGTGAGCAAGCCACATATGCATGCTGATTGGGAGAGAGAAGGCTTAAAGCAAGGGTAAAAGGAAAAATATCAAGGATTTGGCTTTATTAGGTTTTAAACCATCATAAATATTTGTAAGCATCTAATTTCAGAATGATATAGTATGGATGCAACAGAGAACTATAATGATGAAAATATTATAAATAAATCTTCAACACTTGAAATTTGAAACCTCAAAAGCCTAAATGCATTTTCAAAAGAACTAATTGGTTTTTTAAAGGACTTAATTTTGTAAAATTTTATTTCTTTTAGGGGTCATTCTGTAATTAAAAGTAAAAAAAGATTAAAATTACATAAAATTGATTCCGATCGAAATTATGTAACTTTGATCGGAATTACATAATCTCGATTGGGATTATACTGTCCGATCTTATTCCTTCTATATTTTTTTATTTTTCAGTAAATAAAAAATTATTTTTTAGAATTTTAATTGGTCAAATAATATGATAAATCCCTTTTCTAGGATTTATTTGAATTTTTTTAGGAAATTAAAAGTCCTTATAAAACCAAAACTTTATCAGTGTGAATGAGAGAAGTCACAATAAAATACATGACTTTAGCTAGGGTTTTCTATATAAACCCAACTCAACTCTTTTGGAAGGGGGACTTCTTCTTCTTTTCTTTTTATGCAGTTTTTAACTAAAAAATTTTCTTTGGAGGTACTGTTCTTTTAAGAAAGAAGAAGCAGTAGACTTTTTAGGAAGAAAAATCAAGCATTGGAGATCTATTCTAAAAAATAATGGTGATTTATACCACTATGAGGAGCAAATCAATACAACATCCATCTAATCATCTCTTATTCTACCCTCTTATATTTATTTTATTTTATTTATTTTTTATTTTTATTTTGTTTAACTACTAATCATTGTTTATTTTGTTTTATGTGCTTTTGTTTGTAATTATGGATGGAGTTACATGATGAGTTCACTGTAGAGAACAAAGCTTATGAAGATCCATGGAATGTCATGGATTGAATTTTGTATTTGAATATAGTTTCTAGGGTTTATTTATTTGTTATTATTTTGTTGGTTATTTTATTTTGTGTTTTTTCATTTAGTTTTTTTTGTATTATTAATTTTTATTCTTATTTTCAGTAGATCATTGTAATAGCCCCAATAGTGGGAATAGTGGAATCCTGTGTGTGTGCTTGTGTGTTTTATTTTAATTAATTGGTTAGTAAAGTTAGGGTTTTAATTGGATAATTAATTAAAATTAATGGCTATAGAGATAATTAGGGTTTTTAATTAAAATTGAATTAGATTTAAGTGGATATAATTAGGGGTTATTTATTAATTTTTCTATTGTTTATCTACTTGTTTACGATTTGGTATTTGTAAATAATTAGTTAGTTAATTATTAGGGCTCTTTTACTTAATTTAGTTTTTATTGAATCCATTTTCTTTTGTTTAGAATTTTAGGTTGTTTGTAATTTAATTAATTTTAGGTTTAGTTAGTTCTTTTTAGGCCCATTTTTAATTAGCACATTTCATTTAATAGGTTATCAAGTAATTAGGTCTAGATTGTAATTAAAATGCATCTTTAGGCCTATAATTAATTAGAAATTAGGTTAGCAATAATTTAGGCTCACCAAGCTAATTTAGACATAGACCCTCCTAGGTTAATTTAATTAATTAGACATAGCCCATTAACTTAAAGCCTTTCCTATAACTTATGGATTTAAGATCACCTTAGAACTAAAATATGTAGAATTAGACCCATTAATTTAAATACTTCATAATTTATAGATTTAGACCCTTTTTTAGAATTAAAATAAATAGACTTAGGTTTACTTAATTAATTAAAGTAGGAATTAGCCCCATAATCTTTAGGATCATTTGTAAATTAAAATTTAGCCCATTTAATTAAAATCTATGTAGATTAGACTAACTTAAGGATTATGAACTTAAATGAATGCATTATTTACATGTTTTTTTTCATGACTAGTTTGCTTGGGGTTGATTGTTTAAATAAGGATTTATATGAAATTGCATGTAAACAGAGGATAAGATAGTAATTTATAAAGTAATTCTAAATGAACATGAGATTGAAAGAGTTAATATTCTGTATCTAGAATCTCTTAGTTATGGTGCTAACTTTCTTTTAGAAAATTGAGTTACCACCACTTTCGATTTGTCCTAGTTATTACCCTAGGTGGTGACTCTGCATCTTCATCTCCATGCCATGTCTTTGTGACACTTGTTAGTGTGTTCCCTAGAGCCCTGAGCTCAAATAGTGTTGCAGTTGCTAAGATCTTGAACACACAAGCTAAGCCCCACCATCTATAATATTCTTCATGAAAAGTTCAATGCAAAATAATTAGGAAAAACCCATTATGTGGCCCTCGAACTTTCATGGTTTATTTCATTAAACTCCTATATATTTATTGTGTTTTGAAAGACCTTTAAACATTTATTTGATACAACATCAAACCTTTAAACATTTGTTTGATATAACATCAAACCCTTAAACATTTATTTGATACAACATTGAACCCTTAAAACATTAATTCTACTTTTTGTTTTTTTGTTGAAAAAGGGTTCAATGTTGTATTAAATAAATGTTTAAGGGCCTTTTCAAAAATAATAAATGTATAGGGGCTCAATGAAAAAAACCACATAAGTTTGAGGGCCACATAATGGGTTTTTCCAAGTAATTAACTACATAAAAAAAAAAAGGCAACTCATTGTACTTCCTAATTTAATGACCTATGGCAGTTGAACAAAGAGTTGTTAAAAACATATTAGTGTAAACAAAACCAAAAGAATAACAATCGTACAAATTCTTACAAGGTATTTTTTTCTCCATCAATGGAAATTTATATTTATAAGCAATTTCTTCCTCTTTAGCTATATATTGTTTTGCATAAACGAAATTTTTTTTTAAACCTCTAATAATTATAACCTTGGTATACCAGTTGGCTATAGAAAACAATTTAAATTATATAAGAACAAATAAACAATTATACTTTCAATTAATATAGTAATTTGAGAAGTAATATTGTGTAGGTATCTCATAGGAATGATTTATGAATCTAGCAATTCCTCCACAGTTCATAGCATCAACCTATAATATGTAGAAAACACAGTAGTAAGATTCTTAACATCACAACATGGCAAGCATTTGGGAAGCCAAAAAAAAATTAAAGGACACATTCATGGTAATAATATACAATGCATTTCTATGTGAGCAACTAGAAAACATAAGAGTAATCAATAAACCTGATTTTCTGAGCAATTACCATTTTTCTTGCATTGGTTTGTATTGTGCTCTATTTAGAGGTTAAAGTTGTTTTCCATTCATTTAGGCATTATATTCAGGTTCCTTCTCCATTGAATTATCTTCTTGTGACCTTAGCTATGCTTAGAGGGGCTGCTGGAGCTATAATTTATGCACTTAGTATAATTTCTGATGCTTTAAGCTTTATGGCTTTCATTACATTGCTTATGATTATAAGTATTGCTAGAGCTATTATTGTGGGTAAGATGTTTGGTATATGGCCACAAAAATAAATTAACAGAGACTATTATTCACCTAATACAAAAACATAAAGTAAAGAATCACCATGTCTCCAATCACTTTTTCAAAGGTATAACCACCATGTCTACAATTACTTTATCAAAGGTAAGACCGCCATTATCAAATCTTTCTCCAGTGCAAGTTGCTGTCAAACAAAAACAAAATAAATTCAAATTTAAAATATTTTCTTGCATTACTTGATTCAATAATGAGTTCACTCAAATTCATGAAATTGAAAGATAAAAATTCAAAAAAAAATTAAGATTGAGAAGTGAAAAGTAGGACTATTATTTAGATAGCTTAAATGCATGAAGTAAAATACCAACACCAACTCTAATGAACCTGTCAGCACCCAATTTTGGGATGCAATTGTGCATGTGTTCGATGAAAGACCCTACAATGAAAATCTAATTGAGAATTAATCTCTGGTGTCAATTTTCACGATTTAAAGGACTAAATTATAACGTTTTGTGGGTTTAATTGTAAAATTGATTTTTTAGGGATTTGATTGCAAAAATTAGAAACTTACGAGGACCTTTTTCTTAAATTTTAAAAAATATAAATAAATAAATTTTTTGTCGACCGACATTACATAATGCTAGTTGGCATTACGGGTGAGAATCGGCATTTTGGAATGCCGATTTTTGCTAAAAAGTGATTTTTACGTGTTTTTTTACACTGATTTTATCATTTTTCATTTTTCATTTTTTCATTGGTCTAGAGTTTTAATTTTTCAAAATCTTATTGCTTATCATTTAGTTATCCTGAGTTTGAAAATTCAAAACTAAAATGCAGACTAGTCTCCTAATCGCTCCTAGCTATCACGTAACTTCCTGCGTGATCACAGGAACTAAAGTGATTGGGTCTGGCATTAAAAGCCACAAGGGAAGGCTGTGAGGGGCTAACTAGTGAGTGAGAGAAAAAAGAAAAAAAGAAAAAGGCAGAGAGAGTCTATGAAAAGAAAAGCTGCATGAAAACCCTAGAAAAAAGAGCTTCGAAAAAACCAGAGAAAAAAAAGAACCCTAATTAGCTACTGTAAAAGAAAACTACGATCTTTACTTTTAAGGTCTAGCGAATTAAGAAAAAACAACAAAGTTAATCTCAAAATGGTGACAATCTCAATCTGAGGGGAATTCAAATAGCATTTGCACAACATCTTATACTCTTTTCTTCTCTTTATTTTTTATTTGATTTCTTTATTTGATTTTTGATTGATTCATTATTGATTAATTTTTATTTTTTTTATTGATGTTCTGTGGTACTCTAGAGATGAGGTTGAAATTAGACTTTGATAGTAATTCATTGAAGAATCCATGGAATGCCATGGATTAAGATCTATAAAACTCTCGTAGGATTTAGGATTTAGGATTTATGCATTCTTTTAATTTGATTTTATTTTAGGTTATAATTAAATTGATTTTAATTTTTGTATAGTAGGTTGTAATAGCCCTAATAGTGGGAAATAATGAATATTCTTTAATTTTCTGCACTATTAAAATTAATTAGTAAATTAGGTTAATTTGGTAAACCCTAATTAAAATCAATGGAGGTAGTAGGTTAATTTAGGTTGCATGTTAATTAAAATTAGAGCTTTTTTTAGAAGAAATAATTTAATTACTTATTTAATCTTTTATTTGATATTTTTTTTAATTTTTTTGGACTTATTTGTTTATTTTTGTATGATTTGGGCCCCAAGCCCACGTTAGGATCCAAACCCACTAAATAAAAATAGGCTTAAAAATGGTTTAGATTAACTAACTAAAATCAACTTAGGCCCATTAGGTTAATTTAGACTTAGGCCGTTTTTTAGGTTGACTAAAATTAATTTAGACATAGCTTAGCCCATTAATTTCATTTCTTTTAAAATAAATAGATTTAGGATCATATCACTTAAAATCAGGTTGGAATTGGCCCACTAATTAATTTCTTTCTTTAAGAATTTGTAGACTATAGGCCCCTTTTTAGTTGAAATTAAAATGAATAGACTTAGGCTCACTTATTAACATGTAAGCTCATCCCTAATCCAATTTACTTGTAAATAAAATATATAGAATTAGCTAATTTTAATTAATAAAATTAACCTAGTTTATACTTAGGGACGTTGTTGCCTTTTGTATGCATTTTTTACATGTAATTTTATTATCTGTCATTTTTTTGGGTTAGATGGATGTTTAATTAGGGTTTAAATAAAATTTCATGTAATTAAAGAATAAAATAGTAATTCATAAAATAAATCTAAATGAACACAAGACTAAAAGAAGTTAGTATTCCATTCTGAGAATTTCCTAGTTGTGGTGCTAGCTTTCTTTTAGAGAATCGAGTACCACCTTTCGATTTGTCCTAGTTATTACCCTGGGTGGTGACTCTTCATCTCCATGCCATGTCTTTGTGTCAATGGGTAGTGTGTTCTCTAAGTCCCTGAGCCTAAACAGTATCGCGATTGCTAAAATCTTACACGCGCACTAAACCTTGCCGTGTATAGTGGTGACTCAACTAGGGATAAGAGATACTGATTCTACTTGTGTTCTTTAGAGTTATTTTATTAATTATTATTTTATTCTTTCATTCATTATGCATGTCTCTATTAAACCGATGGCATTGGTTTATGATTCCATGATTCCACTAGCTTCATGAAGTTGTAAATTGGCTAACCATCACTTTTAGCCTTAACTCGGTTCAAGAGAGATTACTGGGCCCATTTGACCAGAGTCTGTAACCCAAGTCTTAAAGGGGGGGTAGTCTTCTCTCGAGTTTACAAAGGATGTTGGGCCCATGTGACCTTAGCCTGTAACTCAAGTCTTAAAGGAGGGCATCTTGCTAAGGGAATCTTGACCTTTTTACCAAACCTTAACCACATATAATGGCTTAGTTACTTCCCATTGGATCTACCAAAAATTTCTTGTATGATTTTTGCCATGAGGTATTTCAATCTATAAAAGATCAGGCCCATACTTTTAAAGCCCACTTGGGCCAAAAAAGATTGGGCTAGACCTTTATACTTAGAAATGTTATTTCTATGCTTATTACCATAAGGTATTTCTATCTATAAAAGCCCAAGTCCATACTTTTGAAGCCCCTTAAAGTAACAAAGATTGGGCTAGACCTTTATACCTAGAAATAATGTTTTTATGCTTTACTGCTTTAGGAGAGATCTAGTATGCGCATCGATCCTTAATATCCCCCATTAATATTAAGACCAAGACAAAAAAATCCTAGGATAAGAGACTCACCATTAAACACATGTGTGGGAGGAATAAGGTTGGAAGGATGTATGTTGTACACTTAATTGATACTTGCTACTTGTTGCATAGCATGTGCATCACGCATACATGCATCTCATTCATCATACTAACACCTTGTTTTGCATCCATCATAGATACATTGGGGTCTTCTTGTATTTATGGACAATGAGGTGGCAGACTAAGAAGAACACGTCAAAGTCTCAAAGCCTTAGCAAAGGAAATCCTGAACAAACTGGATAAAGTGGAAAGAAGCCCTATTAACCCACTTCACTTGGAAATTGAACCAACTTCACCTGAATCTGAACAAATGGAATAATAGTAAGGGAACTGGACCTTAGAATTTATCAAAGGAGCTCTGATGGATGACTTGAGGTCTATGATGCAAGATGAACTAAGATAAGCACTATCTGGACTGATGTAACCTGCTACTATCATACCAGCACCTACAATTGAACAACCACCTATTGTTGCTACTGACCCACCTGCTGTGGATACTCCACCTACTGCCACTAATGCTGAGGGGCAACTTATTGCTAGAAACCCACCTGCTATTAATGTGAAGCTTGAGGATGTTAAGAATTACATGATAGAAAAGGCAAAAAGAGAATCACTTGAACTGGTATAAGACCATGAGTCTAAGCAGATGCAAGTGTTGACCTAGAAAATGTCCAAGATGGAATATCTGCTTAGAGGACAAGGCATGGGATATTCATTTGACTTTGATGATATGTTGCTAATAGAGGGTAATAAGCTACCTGAGAAGTTCAAAATGCCTCAATTGTAGAAGTTTAATGGAACTAGAGATCCTAAGATTCATCACAGTTAGTACACAACAACTATGAGCACTACTAACTCCCCATTAGAAGTGATCACTAGGTTATTTTACTATCTTTAGAGGGAATGGCTATAAACTAGCATCATGGGTTGGAAAAGTTGGTCAGGGCTGACTCGAAAGAACTTTGTACTGCTTTTTTGAAATAGTATGATTATAATACCTATCAGGGATTTAGAATTGACCAAGTAGAATCCTAATGAATCATTTTTGGATTTTCTAACGAGATTTATGAATAAAGTAAGGCTGATGAAGAATAAACTGGCTAAGAAGGATCAGGCTAGGATGATAATTCAGAATGTGTCACCTAATCTGGTTGAGAGATTGCAAATGATGAACCCCAAAACATTTATGGACCTGTATGATGATGGTTTGCAAGCCGAAGAGATTGAGAGTGAGAAGAAGAAAATTTTAAGAAGTACAGGAACCCGAAACTACCCAACTGGGGGCACATAGTAATAGAGCACTAGCTGAATTGTGGAAGTGCATGTTGTTCAACAACTAAGGAGATTCTCCAATTTTAACCAACCACTTTTAAAAGTCCTGAGCACCTAATGCAAAGGGCTTACTTTAACCTTTACCTAAACCAAACCTGCCAAACCCAAACACCATAGGCTATAACCCAAACAAGCACTGCCATTTCCATTAAAACCTTCAACACTCCATGGATAACTGCATCTGCCTCAAACATGAAATCCAAAACCTTATAGACTCTGGAAAGATCATAGACCTTGAAAGCCCAATCATCAAAAATAATCCTTTCCCAAACTACTAAAATGTTCCACTACTAGCCACCATGATTATCAACTTAGGAGTGAGCGAAAAGGAAGTGCTAAACTCCTTTGAGGACCTAGACTTTAAAACCAATGAGAAATCTCCTAATGCCCCTAAAGATGTGGAAAGAGTTAAGGATTTGTTAGGATAGCCCTCAAGCAAGTTTGACTACATTGTGTTTTACACTAAACCACCTTCTTTTGACATACCCTTCGAGTTGATTATGCCTACAAAATGGGGTGATGAGTTTGATGATGAGAAGCTGCTAGACAAGGAAGAAACATGTACAGTTGGGAAGAAAGCAAAACCACTAAAGGAGAGTTTTGTCAAAGAAAGACATGGGAAGTCTTACCTTAGTGCAGAGGAATCTGTTAATATGCCCAGTGTGGATATTCCTAGGAATGAGATCTATAAGGAACATATTGTTGAGAACCTGGTGCAAGACAATAAGGATGAGAAAGATGTAAGAATAGTTATTATGTCAGCCGCCTCAAGGACAACCACTATGAGACTCAGCATCCCTAGCATCTATAACAGGAAATAAAATTTCTTATTGTCTTCTTTGAATAGAATTTTAGTTTCTATTTTGTTTTAGTGATTGATGATGTAAATTCTAATCATGCTTACTTATGTAATGTACATCCTAATGGTACTATGCATTATGATATTGATTGCATCTACATGTTTGACATAAATTCAATTCAATTAGATTCATTCAGCATGGGCACAAATGCAAATTCAAAGAACATACATATATCACATGATGTAACTTTTGAAGATAGGAAATATGAGGAAAAAATAAAAGAATGAAAAAAAAGAGAAAAAAACAAGGAGAGGAAAAATTAAAAAAAATAGTAAGGTAAAAATCAGAGAGAGAAAAAAATTCATGACTGGCTGATAAAAAGAGTTGTATTATATGATGTAATGAATCTTCTCATTTTTGCCCTAATAAATGATTAAAATTGAATTTTAAATTTTTGTTCAAATATCATATATTCATCTTTATCATAATAGATAAGTATCTGAATGGAAAGAAAACACATAATGAAAACTAAATCAGAGCTATAAGATTATTATTTTAGTTATATTTTCTTTTTTGCCACCCCTTTTGTAATTTTCCTTGTAAGCCTAGCATCCCCTTATACCTTGAGAATTCAGGTGGCTCAATAACTTGCATTGCAACCCATACCTTATAACTTTCATCAATTATTATATCAGCATTAAGCCTCATATTCTGCTCAAGAATTCTTTGAAGTGCAAGTCCAGTTGATTTCATCATCAAGAACTCACTTCAATCAGTTTGCCCACTCCTCTGCAACTTCAAAACATGAGACTGTAACTAATTGGGTTAGTAAGACAAAGGGTCAACAACAGCAGTGACCAAACTGAGTCTCTTGCACACATGAAGAAAAAGACTGCTGGAATGAATGCAAGATGAAGCTAGGGGCAAAATGTAACTCTGGGGCAACTTGGGGACAAAATAGTAAATACAACAATAGAACTTCAAAGTTAGTGAAAGAGATCTCAGGGTAAAAAGAAGTAAACTACAAGCATACAAATACATAAGTTATCATACAATAAAAGCAATAACAAAAAGAAAAGTTTAATAGTGCATCAGTCAATCATAAACTCCAGTGTAAAGCCATGGACCCTACTCGCTAGCCTAGTCATTAGTCTAATGAGTTATATTAGAAGCTCTAACATCATAAGTACTAACAATAAATCATCCAGTGCTTAAACTTTTAAGTTGTTGATGAGGCACCTTGTTCTCACACTCCAAGCTGCGAATATAGCTTTATTCTAAAAAGAAGACCTATTAGGATCATACATGTCATACATAACATGCATACACTTGTATACATTTATTGTGAAATACTTACCTTGCATAATAAAGTATTTGAGCCTAGGCAAGATTGTGCAAACACTTTGCTACTAACATTCAAGATTAGTGTTGTAAAAGTGTAGAAAGGTAGTTAGAATGTTCACATATGAAGCATCTAAAGGAAAAAGGTGGCAGTATTCAGGTGAACCTGATGCGCAATAGGACTCTAGATCGCAGGAGCCCAATTAATTATGGCACCAATAGTGATATTTGCCAAAGCATAATCCTGGAGACCTTAAAAGGCTGGATAGGACATTTAGGCTCCTTAAAATTAGTATCCATCTCCATAGTTTCGTCAGGAGCATCATCTAGAATATCTCTCCACAACAGTTAGACCAGTATAGGGTATAGAATATGGTGATGAGATGGTCCAATATGTCAACAATACGTTGGCCTTATAAAAGGGAAGAACGCGCTCAAAACTTAAATTGAATGCACTCTAGAAAATTATTTGATCATAAAATAAGATCTCTAACTCCTGAACCTTTTTTGCAGGAGATGTTAAGAAGAAGAATGAAGCCCTTTACCATAGTATTAATGGAATGGCACAAAGGAAAATTCAACCCTAAGCCATGACTTGAATGATGGAGTATCATGACCTTGTAATCATAGACATCATCATCATAATCAAAAGGGAAGAATGCAAAAGAATAACATTGCATTTTGACAAAATCTCTTCACTTACAAATAGACCATACTACCTTATGGTATTTTATGAAGGAAAAAAAAGAATGAAGAAGGGGAAAGGAACCGATACATCAATAAGAATGGGCAAGATAGTAAATGCTAAACCCTCACCAGGATAATAAAGGGAAGTAACAGAACTCTATTCTATAATAAAGTACCATCTCGACCATAAAATTCATAAATTGAAAGTAAATTCATCCACTTCACGAGAACATGTGTGAAAAGCCTATCTCATGACCTTTAATTATAATGGCTCTTTTTTATTAGCCTTGCGAAATTCAGATGATTAGTTAACGACTTTGTGTTGAGATTTTATAACTTTAATCAATCTAATGCTTGCTTTGCACCCAAACGAGAGAAAGAATATGCAAAGACAAAATCTATGGACTTGCAGTATCAATTGCTTGAATTTTAAAGTATCATTTTAGTCTTTTGAATAATAAATGTGCATATAATCTACTCCAATGCTCATAAATGAGTATGAGTACAAATCCCTCAATAGTATCCACGCTGAGTAATACGAGAAAGGTAGGGGAACACTAAGAGGAGAATAAAAAAGAGAGCAAGCATAATTTAATCCAATGCTAAAAAATGAGAAAGAGTATCAATGTGAACCTTTGATGAACCTTTGACGGCATCCACATTGAGTAATATAAGAAAGGCAGAGGAATACTAAAAGAGGACCCACGTAAAAAAAACCCACTCTATGTACTCTAATGCTTTGTAAGAGTATGAGTATCCAAAGGACCTTTCCAACGGTATCCACACTAAGTAATATAAGAAAGGTGGGGGAATACTCTGATAAGGAAGAAAAACACAAAAATAATTCAAAGGTTGTTTTGATACTCAGAATTCAATCTTTTTATACTCAATTTCCATAAATTTTGTTTAGCAAATTCTCCCTAAAATTAAGTGTGTAAGTAAGCTCTTCACTTGGTAAAAGATATGCTCTCAGCATAAGATGGTTAATAATGCCTCTGACCTTACAAATGGTGAATAAATGATAGTCATGAAAATAAAAAATAGTGAGATTCATTGAGTGTATGCTATCTCTTGATAAAGTGATGAATTTTCTCATAAATGTTCAACATTATGTACTTTTATACATTCATCATAATTGAAACTAACTTCAACAAGTCTATAGGAATTTTAAATCCAGAAGGAAGTGCACCTAACTTGTAGAGTTAGTTAACATAGAGGAATTAAAATTAGTTAGCAGAGAAATTCTAATCAGTCAACACAGCAAAATTCAAAGTCAGTCAACAAAAATGCTAATTAGTCAGCACAAAGAATTAAAAACATTCGATTCAAATAACCAAAGATAAAAATCATGAGTAGTTATGGACTGTAGCATCAAAGGCAAGTAATGAAAAGATTTCAGTAAATTTGTAAGCAATTATAGGTTACAGTATCATCAATGAGCAATTATGGACTGTAGCATCATTAAAGATGAGCAATGAAAGGATTGCAATCAATTTGCAAGCAATTATGGGTTACAATATCATTAGCGAGCAGTTATGGACTGCAGCATCATCAGTGAGCAATGAAAGGGTTGCAGCTAATCGTGAGCAGTTATGGACTGCATCATCAGTAGTGAGCAACGAAAGGGTTGAGCTAATCATGAGCAGTTATGGATTGCAGCATCATTAGTGAGCAATAAAAAGGTTGTAGCTAATCGCAAGCAATTATGGATTATAGCATCATCAGTGAGCAATGAAAGGGTTACAGCTAATCACGAACAATTATGGATTGCAGCATAATCGTATAAAAGAAATCAACACTATACCACCGAGTGTAGTGTATTTCAATTTAGACTATATGACCAGTTATATTCGACATTGTACAACCGAGTACTTCTTTTATTAAAATCATTCTAACATGAATTTTCAAATCTTTTGATTTACCAGACACTACACAGTAATTATGGTATTATTGCCAGATGTTCCATAGGAGCTATAACATGTTCTCAAATCCTGAATTGCTAAACGTCCCACAGGGAAGTATAACAAGAATCATTACATGTTTTGTTAAATATCTCATAGGGAATATAAAAAAATCTATTATCACTAGAGATCCCAAAGGGAATATAGTGTAGTTTACTAGACACTACACATTAGTTATAGTATCATTGCTACACGTTCCATAGGAACTATAAAACATTTTTTAAATAACGAATTGCTAAACGTCCCACAGGGAATATAGCAAGAGTCATTTCACTCATTTCGTTAAAACTTCCTATAGGGAATATAATGAAATCCATTGTCATTATACAACCTAAAAGGAATATAGTGCAATCCACCAGACACTACACATTAGTTATGGTATTTTTGCTAGATGTTACACAGGAACTATAAAATGTTTTCAAATCACAATTTGCTAAACTTCCCAAGGGAAATATAGTGAAATGCATAAGTTTCACTAGACGTTCCATTGGAAATATAGTGAAACATATTAAATATAGCATCTTGCTTAAAATTGCTCAGCAATTTAAGCGTTAACACGTTAATTAGGATATAATGAAGTACCATAATTCTTTTTTTCGAAATTGTATGCTGCTATTGCTTTGACATAATTTTTCAAGCAAACAGTGACTTACGAGTGAAAATCAGCATTTTGGAATGCCGATTTTCACTAAAAAGTGATTTTTACGCATTTTGTTACACTGATTTTATCAGTTTTTATTTTTTCATTGGTCTAGAGTTTTAATTTTTTAAAATCTTATCGCTTATCATTTGGTTATCTTGATTTTGAAAATTCAAAACTAAAATGTAGACTAGTCTCTTAATCACTCCCAACTATCACACAACTTCCTGCATGATCACAAGAACTGAAGTGATTGAGTCTAGCTTTAAAAGCCAGAAGGGAAGGCTGTGAGGGGGCTAGCTAGCGAGCGAGAAAAGAAGGAAAAAAAGAAAAAGGAGAAGAGAGTCTGTGAAAAGAAAAGCTGCATGGAAACCCTAGAAAAAAGAGCTTCGAAAAAACCAGAGAAAAAAAAGAACCCTAATTAGCTACTGCAAAAGAAAACTACGATCTTTGCTTTTAAGGTCTAGAAAATCAAGAAAAAACAACAAAGTCAATCTCAAAATGGTGACAATCTCAATCTGAGAGGCATTCAAAAAATACTTGCACAACATCTTCTACTCTTTTCTTTTCTCTTTTCTCTTTATTTTTTATTTGATTTCTTTATTTTATTTTTGATTGATTCATTACTGATTAATTTTTATGTTTTTTTATTTGTTTTGATTAATGTTCTGTGGTAATTTGGAGATGAGGTTGAAATGAGATTTTAGCAGTGGTTACATTGAAGAATCCATGGGATGCCATGGATTAAGATCTGTAAAACTCATGTAGGATTTATGATTTTTGCATTCTTTTAATTTTCTTTTATTTTGGGTTATAATTAAATTGATTTTAATTTCTATACAGTAGGTTGTAATAGCCCTAATAGTGGGAAATAGTAAATATTCTTTAATTTTTGGCACTATTAAAATTATTTAGTAAATTAGGTTAATGTGATAAACCCTAATTAAAATCAATGGAGGTAGTAGGTTAATTTAGGTTGCATGTTAATTAAAATTAGGGTTTTTTTTTATAAGAAATAATTTAATTTCTTGTTTGATATTTTATTTGATTGTTTTGATATTTTTTATGTTTTTAGACTTATTTGTTTATTTTTGTATGATTTGGGCCCCAAGCCCATGTTAGGATCCAAACCCACTAAACAAAAATAGGCTTAAAAATGGTTTAGATTAACTAACTAAAATCAACTTAGGCCCATTAGGTTAATTTAGACTCAAGCCCATTTTTAGGTTGACTAAATTTAATTTAGACAACCTAAACCCATTAATTTCATGTAATTAGAGAATAGAATAGTAATTTATAAAATAAATCTAAATGAACACAAGACTAAAAGAAGTTAGTATTCCATTCCCAGAATTTCCTAGTTGTGGTGCTAACTTTCTTTTAGAGAATCGAGTACCACCTTTCAATTTTTCCCAATTATTACCCTAGGTGGCAACTCCTTATCTCCATGCCATGTCTTTGTGACAATGGTTAGTGTGTTCTCTAGGGCCTTGAGCCTAAACAGTGTCGTAGTTGCTAAAATCTTGGACGTGCGCTAAACCCCCACCGTCTACAAAAGCCGAGCCTAATTATAAATCATGATCAATCTTTAAATAGCTTAAAGCATGATCAATCTTAAATCAACCTTTATTTTGACTTTAAAAATCAATTTAAACTTATTACTGCTTTATATTCAAGTGTATTTATAAGCTTATATATCTAATTATACTTAATAAAAGCAAAGTTAAATGATCGAACTGTATTTGAGGCAATTAAAATACATTTAAAGCCTTCAAATACCCCTACACATATCCCCTAAATCATGGGAAGTGAACTAAGTGCAAAGGAGTTCATTTAGAGGCAAAATAGTCGAGTTCTCTTAAGGCAAGCCAACAGTCATGAACTCGAGCCTATGCTCACAATCCTAAGCTCACCCTCATGAACCCGAGCCTACGCTCATAATCCTGAGGTGCCTTATTTAGAGGCGGATACGCTTATAATCCCAAGCACTACCCTCATGATCCCAGCAGATAGTGAGCATCTCCAACGGTCAAATTTATAAGTAACATCATATTTTTCAACGTTCACGATCCAGAGCCTATGCTAATGACCTTGAGCATTTAAAATTCTGAAAAAGCTAAAATTTCATTTAATAAAGAAAAAAGATGTTGTGGATGAAATTAATGACACCCAATAGTTGTTTTTCACTTTCCAACTATAAATTGAACCCTTGGAAGTTCATTTAAGATGTGACACAAGTTGATTGAGCAATTTGATTTCTTAGAAAAGTCTTTATTGATACTCAATTTTCAACGATCCTCCAAAAGATATAATGATGAGAGTTTTCTATCGATTAGATAGAGGATAACCTTGCAAAAAGTTATTCAAAGCGTGCTTTTAGAGTCCTAATCCCCAAACTCGAATCTAATTGTCAAAAAACACCTAAAAAATCCCTAAAAACCAAAAGGTTTGAATTTGACCTGGACTGGAAAAATGAAAAAAAGAGAGAGAAATAAAAGAAATAAAAAAAGAAAAAAATGAAAAAGAAAAGAAAAGAAAAAAAGTGAAAAAAGAAAAAAATAGAAAAAAAAGAAAGTAGAAAAAAGAAAAAAGAAAATAAGAAAAGAAAATAGAAAAAAGAAAGAAAAATAAGAAAGATGAGGAGGAATAGAAAAGTCAAAGAAAGAGAATAGAAAAAAGAATAAAAAAATGGAATAAGGTGGTCATGCCATGATTTCAAATAATGGTAGCGGCCGTAATTGCAGTTGTGGTCACATAACGATAACAGACCTATCATAATAATAATATAATAGTAACAGTCTATCGAGGTAAAAAAATTTTTTTTTAAATTCAAATATTTGAAATAAATAGAGTTTGAAGGTGTTCATTTGAATATAAACATATATATATATATATATATATATATATATATATATATATATATATATATATATATATATATATATATATTAGCTCATATAATAAGTATACACATATACTACAAAATAAGAAAAGGAGTCTAAAATATTACACATTTATAGTATTATTAGTAGTTTAGTGCCAGAAAGAGCACCTATGGGGTGTAAATTGAGTTGCACTCCCATCTTTATGATAGAAGAATGTAGTTCTTGAAGGCCCAAACAAAACATCCACAAAATTAGTTTGATCATTATCATCATTTTGGTGATATAAAGGTTAAAGCTGAGGATGAGGTAAAGGCATAGCCATAGATGGATATAATCGAGGTTGAGGCGAAGGTTGAGGCATAGTCATAAATGGATATTGGTTATAATAGCTTGATTTAGAACTAGTAAGATCATAACCATATTCATGTTCATAGTTAGTAATGGAATCAGAGGTATCACCGTAATCATATATATTATAACTATCTCTAGATTCAACACTTGGCATTGGATAAAAATCACCATGAGATTGATGATAAGCATGGCTTATTGGAGGTGGAGGAGGAGGAGGAGGAGGAGGAGAAGAAGAAGTAGGATTATGGGTGGAGGCACCAACATCACTTTTAATAAAATAAACATCGTGATCATAAGGATAAGTTGATGGTATACATATTTCTCCACTTGTATTTGGTGGCCTATTATCATTATTACCATCAGTAAAATGACTACTATCATTATTACCTTTATCCTCACTATCAGCACTATGACCACCGCCACCACTATGACTTGATCTTGATATTCCACCATTAGGACCTTCACTTCTATATTGAGCTTAAGAAGTATTATCATCATTTTCTTCATCTATCCATGTATTCTCTTGTCCATCCAGCTTCTTTAAAGATATAATCCAAATTAGTTGGATTATAAATTTTATCTAACTCTTCTTGACTCTTCCTAGTAGCATTTCTAATTTTAAGCCTCATATTGTAATGCACAAAAAAAAGTGAACGCAACTTTTGATATCTCGACCTATTTTTTGTCTTTGCATGTATCAATGAAAAAGTGCTCCAATTTCTTTCACAGTTTGATGTTGAAGTTCTTTGGCTCAATACTTTTACATCAATTTTTTAAAGTTTAAGAGCACTTTCACTATACTGAATCCACCATTCAGCTGAATTTTATAAAAATAATATGTTAGTTAAACTTAATTTGTTAATGTTAAAACCTAAAGAAAAAATTATTTTGAATTAGTCAATAAAGAATTACTACCAGGATTTGTGAATTTAATGGCTCTTTGTGCCAATATAGTACCAAAACTTTCCATCTTATCTTGAAAAATCATTACCTATCAAATAAATATGGAAATGGTTAATATGATAAATATTATAATTACTAAATTAGTAAATTTTGATGTGAAAATGAAAGAATAATCCATAATAAATTTCATAATTCATATTTATTAATTATTTACTTGGTTCAATGTTTTAGCCTGATTATCAATATTTGGCTCCAACCTTTGAATTATCTTCTTTAGTCCAAAATAGACTTCTCTATATTTCTCATTGCCATGTTTTCTATATTGAAATTATGGATTAAGAAAGTATCCTAAAAAAATAAAAAAATAAATTTTAGTTATGCAATAATAAAAATCTTACTTTTTCTAACAATAAGTTTTATTACTAGGTAAAAACTAGAAAGTACCTACTGCAAGCAAATCATGATACAATTGGAAGTTACATCTTTCATCAATGATCCTCTAGTAGTTGGCATACCTTTTACAATTTTCTTTTATGGATAAATTTGCTCTCTCTATTGCTTTATATATAAATCTCATTATTGGCTTTTCATCACCATCCACCAACCTTAAAACTTTTAGCAAAGACTTTTGAACTTTAAGAATTTCATCTGCTTTTTGCCAAAATTTTCTACCCTCAATTGACAAGCACAAAATGATTTCCTTAACTTCAAAAGTTTGTTCACTAGTAGCTTTACTATACTTTAAAGTTAACCACCCTTTAGACTCCAACATATTTCTTAAGCCAATTTTGTTTTGCACAATAATTTCTATAGCAACAAAGTTTGTGGCAAATCTAGTAATACTAGTTTGAAAGAGATCTTTACCTTTAGTAAATTTATTCATGTAATTACATATCCATTTATGATTGTAAATAAACTAGGTAATAATTTTGGCATGATCAATAACTTATTTATTTTTTTCTTTTCCTGAAATCTTCCAAAATTAAATCAATACAGTGGGCAGCACAAGCAGTCCAATATAAATGGGGAAATTTATCCATCAACTTTTTTTTGCCAACTTTCATTGTAGTTTCATTATTAGTCAAGATCTGGAAAAAAATTTTCAAGACCTATTTCTTGAACACTTTTCATTAAATTGAAGTAATAGTTAGCATCTTTAGATGGAACAAGTGAGCATTAACTGACTTGTGAAATACTATTTCACGATTAGAGTAAATCAAAAAATTAATTATTGTCGTCCTAGTTATTCTACTCCATCCATTACATATAGTGATACCTCGTGCATTCCATATGGATTCAAAAGATGCAATATATTCTTTTATCAATTTATATTCTTGTAGAACAAATACCTCTGCAATCTTGTACAGAGTTGGTGGAGGTATATTAAAAAATTGCCAAATGCCTTTGTCAATTTTTCTTTTTGGATTTTGAACCATTTTATGTTCACTTTTGGTTACTTTTTTTTAACTTTGTTCTTCTCTATCTCAACCTTTGTAGTAGCTAATTGTGAAGCAGGTGTTGATCCAGGAGGACATCTTGAGCCCCTTTTGCCAGCTTCATGAACACTAAATGAGCGATTGAGGCATGCACCTTGATCTTGCCTACTATGGTTGCTGATACCACCTGTTTCATATGTAGCTCCTCTGCTCTTTTTATACATATCTTCTTTATATTGCCTTATACTTTTATATCTAGCTTGTTCAAATGCCTCATCTTCATCTAGGTCCTCTTTTTCATTCATCATCATAATTTCATCTTCAAGGTATTTTTCTCTCTTTTTCTTTTTTTCTTTTTGCTTTTTCAAAATCTTTTATCAGCTTGTACATGTCGATTCTCACCTCTTGTAGAACTTGTTTACAAGATTCAACTTGGCCTTGCATGTGAGCTAAGCGTTGCTTTAGTCGAGTTATTCCACCAGTTATTTTTTTATGACAAAAATTGCAAAGTAACTCTCCCTTCTTTCTAGTTGGAGTGGAAAAATTCCATCCCACATCACTACTAGGCTTTTATCATGGTTCTTTATTGCTTGATCAAGGAATTTCATATTTTTTCCTACAATGATTTGAATTTTATTATTAAAATCTAATAAAATACAATAAAACTAAATATATCTATAATTGGACACTGTATAGTTGATGTGTTACATTAATAATAACAATAGGTATTTACTTCACTACAAGAAATATTATCATAATAAAAATGTAGTGACAAAATATATTAAAACATATTTATTTCTATAAAAATTAATTTGTCACATCAAGTAATATTAGTCAAATAAAAAAAACCAATAAATACATGTGGAGACCATAATAGTCCAAACCAACCCAAAAATGTAATTCTATTATAAATGAGAATAACACTAACAAGTTAACAACACTATTTTCACAATTTAATTTTTTTAAAAAAATTATTTATTCCAAATTAATACTTTGAAGATATTTGTTTTAATAATTATCAAGATACAAATTCAATATGTAAATTGCGTGGAAATGAAATGAATTTCTATATATTTTTATTTATATTTCATTTGATATTAGCTTCAATAGCTAATCCAAACAGTAACAACAACAACAAATTTAACCACAACATCAACAACAACAACTATAGCTAATCCAAACAAGGCCTTAATATCTTAGTTTGACTTAATGACATTATGACAATAAATAAAAGAACACAATAATTAAATTAAATAAACATAAAAAGCAACTTACCGATTGGAGATGAGACTTAAGACTTAGAGTGGAGTGACAAATAATGACTTCAACTTTAATTGGTGTTTATGTAAGAATTTTTTTAAGGGTGTTTATGAATGAGCACCAACATTGAAAGAGTAACATTTTTGTAAGGAATTTTTTTTGGTAGATGTATTTACTGAAGAGTGAAGACTCTTCCAGTTAATATAACATATATAAAGTATATACCAGTACGAGTGATATAATTTATTTGTTGACTTTTTTTTAGTTTAAATTTAAAAAATAAAAAATAAAAAATAGTCAAATAAACTATCATTAGAATTTTGACATAATTATTTTTTTTTTGACAATTTAAATATCTATTTGTCATGTTATGATAATGTAAATAATAATTGAAATTTTTTATGAGTTGTGACACCATTATTTTCATTAATATATTCTTTCATTGAAGATTCTTTAATTCACTTCATATGACAATAGCTTCCAAAGTAATGGTGGAGCTGTGGAGGCAAATGCTATTGTTCATTTGTGATTTTCTTCTTCACTTCTTATAGAAGGGTTGCCCTATGTTAGGAACTATATATATTATTTTGATGTAGTTTTTTTGTTTTAAAAGAAAGTTTGATATGATTTTGGAGGACATAAAAAATCTATTTATTCAATTAGAGGACAACATTATTATTTGCATAAGATGCTCTATGAATATTGTGGGATATATAACTATATATGTGAGTTATATAATTTTTTCGTTGACTATATTTATTTGTTGTTTTTTATAATTTAAAAATAGTAAAAAAGTTCAAATATATTATCATTGAAATTTTGACATATATTTTTCCATTTTAAATATTTATTTGTCTTTTTTTAATAATTTAGATATGTATAAACTCAACTACATATATTTTTCAATCTAACAATGAAGCTATGATATATTTTTAGTGGTCCAAAACTCCAAATATGTTTTTTCAGCAACATTTTAATATATATATATATATATATATATATATATATATATATATATATATATATATATATATATATATATATATATATATATATATATATATATATATATATATATATATATATATATATACAGTTTTTATTTTTTATTATGTTAATTTTTCGATGTACTTAGAATCTTAGATTGGGTATTCAGGTTAAAAATTTGACCATATTTATTTATCTTTTTTATGATTTGAATAAAAAAAAATGAAAAAATTAGTCAATTAAATAATAATTGCAATTGTCACATTATTTCATAATGAATATCGATTGATAATGGCCTTTACCTTTATATTACGATTGTCGTGACCATTATTCTTCAATTATTTTTTCACTGTTATTTATGAATAAAATTGATCACAGCATCCTCAAAAAGCTAGAAATAATAGTTGTTGCATTACATAATGGCCATTATTTAAAACCATGGGTCATGCGACGATTGTTATTTAAAACCATGGGTCATGCCGTGAGTCTTTTTCCATTCAACCCACGGGCATGGCCAACCCACGCATGTGGGTACCCATGCCCATAGGTCACACAACCCACATGTGTGGGTTGATGCTCTATGTTTAATTGTTTTTTTTATAAAAGTTTATTTTTAGGTCATTTGAAGGGGATTTTTCTCTCTCTTAATTTTTGAAAGACTAGACACGATTTTGACACCCAAAAATGGACTCTCTCTTATCTAAGGCATTTAGAGACCCATCTCTTCAAAACAGTTAAACCAAAAGTTATTTTCTCTTAGGATTTAGACCTATAAATCCAAATTAAGCTCCAACTAAGTCAAAACACGCTACAAGAGTAAATCTTTGTCTCTCTGAGGATCTGTATATTTCTTTAATTAAAAATGCGCATTTTTGCATTTTCTCTCATTTTTCATTATTTTTGCATTTTATTCCTGTTATTTATTATATTGCAGCAAAGTTGTAATTTTGTGGTGATTTGAAGTTTGAGAATAAAATATGTAGAAGGATGAGTAGTTCGAGTGAATGTGGAGTATTTGCATTCATTTTTTCATTTTCCATCATTTTTGCATCATTTTCTCTTTTTATATAAAAATGGATATTTTGGTGATAAAGTTATCATTTTCATTATTCCTATTATTTTTATTGCGTTCTTATTAATTTTGTTACTCTCCTTATTTTATTTCTTGATAAATTTGTTATTTTATTATAAAGTTCACATTTTTATGGTAAAAATAGCATTTTATCATTTTTATTATGTTATTTGCATTTTTATTATTTTTATTACTTTTGTTGTTTGTTTTATATAAATTTGTTATTTTTATCATAAAGTTCACATTTTTATGGTAAAAATAACATTTTTATTACTTTATTTTCATTTCTATCATTTTATTATTTTATTTGCACTTTTATTGTTTTTGTTATTTTTGTTTCCTTTTTTTTTTGATAAATTTATTATTTTTACCATGAAGTTCACGTTTTTATGGTAAAAATAGTATTTTTATCATGCTTATTATTTCCTTTGCATTTTTATTATTTTTATTACATGTTTATTATTTTGTCATTTTTATTCTCTCTTTTGATAAAGTTAATATTTTTATCGTAAAAATAGCATTTTTTTATCATTTTATCATTTTATTTGCATTTTTATTATTTTTGTTGCCTTTTTGGGAAAATTTTTTATTTTTATCATAAAGTTAATATATGTATTTTTTTGTAACAATAGCATTTTTATCATTTTTATTATTTTCCTATAATTTTTGTTGCTTTTTGGCAAATTTGTTATTTTTATCATAAAGGTCACATTTTTATGGTAAAAATAGTATTTATATCACCTTTATTATTTTATTTGCATTTTTGCCATTTTTCTTTATTAATCTTATTATTTTTATTGCCTTTTTTTTTTATAAATTTGTTATTTTTATCATAAAGTTCACATTTTTATGGTAAAAACGACATTTTTATCATTTTTATTTTCTTATTTCCAATTTGTTATTTTTATTGCTTTTTTTGAAAAATATATTATTTTTATCATAAAAATAGTATTTTTATGTGTTTTGGGCCCTAAGCTCATGTTAGGTCATTTAAATAAATTTAGGTCTAGATTTTAATTAATAAAAATGCATTTTAGGCCCATAATTAATTAGATTTAGGGTAGAGATAATTTAGACCAATTTAGTTAATTTAGACATAGACTCACCTAGTTTAATTTAATTTAATAGACTTAGCCCATTAAAATTAAGCTTTTTCCATAACTTGTAGATTTAAGATCACCTTAGAATTAAAATATGTAGAATTAGGCCTACTAATTAAAATACTTCATAATTTGTAGATTTAGACCCATCCTTTAGAATTAAAATAAATAGACTTAGGTTCATTTAATTAAAATTGAATAAGACTTAGGCCCATTAGTCTTTAGGCTCACATGTAAATTAAAACATGTAGATTTAGCCCATTTAATTAAAATCAACATAGATTAGACTTAGGGATTGTTGATTTAAATGAGTGCTTTGTTTACATGTATGTTTCATTACTAGTTTGCCTGGAGTCGATTGTTTTAATAAGGGTTTGTATAAAATTGCATGTAAATAGAGGGTAAGATAGTAATTCATAAAGTAATTCTAAACAAACACAAAACTAAAAGAAGTTAGTATTCTATATCCAAAATCTCCTGGTTATAGTGCTGACTTTCTTTTAGAGAATCGAGTACTACCATTTTTCAATTTGTTCTAGTTATTACCCTGGGTGGCGACTCCTCATCTCCATGCTATGTCTTTGTAACAGTGGTTACTGTGTTCTCTAGAGCCTTGAGCTCAAACAGTGTCACAGTTGCTAAGATCTTGGGCGTGCTATTACGACCTGTAAAGTCTGGCCCGCCCTAAGGCTTGTGGTGCATGCGCACGGGTGAGGAAATTCGACCAAGGCAAGCCAAAGAGGGTTGCTTGCCACCAAGGCCATGCCAAGTGCCTAGGAAAATACGGGAAGCCCCTAGAACATGCTAGAGGGCTGCTAGAGTTGCTAAACTCAAGGGCAAAATGCCTAGGCCAAGGAAGGAGCCCAAGAGCACGTGGGAAGGCTCTAAAAGGCTCTAGAGAGTTATGGAAAAATAGCAAGGTTGTATGCTGCCAGCCATGCCAAGGAGGCCATCCGAAAACTTCCACCAAGGAGCAAGGGTGCCAACCTTCTGGAAAGTGCCTATGCCTCCAATGCTTGCTACCCATGCTAGGCCATTTGGCCAGCATCCAGAAACTTCCCTTCCCTTTGTACAAAATAAGAAGCTTCTAGGAAAAGCTGTGTACGTATGTTGTTTATAGAAATGTATAGAAGAAATAATTGTAGCCACACATTGAGGAGGTGGAAAACCTTTATAAAGGCCACTCCTCCCATATGTAAATGATGATGAGAATTTGTGAAGAAATCTAATAAAGCCTCACATTTACTCTCATTCAAGTGCTGCCCAATTTACGTCCCAAACCTCTTATTGCCCACTTGCTCACTTATATTCCGCTGCATTCCAACTCTTAGGCTTACTTAGTCTTACTTTGCCCACATTATAGACTAAGTGATGCGCATCTTAGCTAACCTCAAAGGCTAAGCACATGACAGGTGGTATCAGAGCAATGATTTCATCTTAGATACCGCTGGTTGGAGACTTGAGCAAATGGCAAGCGAGGAAGCTAACGTTGCTGCCAATATAGAGGAGAAACAAACTCATGGGTGTGAGGAGGTACGTCACAGCCTAAGCGAAGCAAATCTAAGGCTCCAACGAGAGAGCCAATTGAAACTCGCATGGCTAGCTTAAAGAATAGCCTAGCCAATGTTGCTACGACCATTGGTGAACTCAGCGACCAGGTGGATAATCTAATCCATGAGAACGTGGAGATCACTAAGGCTGCCAAGACCATGATTGAAGAACTTGGCCAAGCCTTTAAGGGTGAACTACGCTCCCTCAATGTTTTAGAACAATATTTTGAGGCAATGAACGTCAAGGATGACTTCTCAAGGATCAATAATGTTGCCATCTTCCTTAGGGATGTCACCCAACTATGGTGGAGGCAAAAACACACAGAAAGGGAGAAGGGGCTTTGTGTGATTAATACTTGGGAACATTTCAAGGCTGTAATACACAAGCAATTTGTGCCCCACAATGCTAATGATGAGGTGCTAAGCAAACTTCGACGTTTGAGGCAAATCAGTAGCATTTCAAACTATGTCAAGGAGTTCACTACCTTGATGCTTAAAGCCACTGAACTGTCTGAGCAATAACTCCTCTTTAACTTTAAGGATGGGCTAAAGGATTGGGCAAAAATGGAGCTTGATCGAAGGAACATCAAAACCCTCGATGAAGCAATTGCTGCTGCGGAGTCCATTTACGACTATACTGCCCAAGCCAAGGGAAGACATCCCAACTCTAGCAAAAGTGGGGGAGATAAGGAGGCCTCTTCGGATGATGATGAAGGGCATCCTTGGCACGGATACAAGGACTTGAGGCACAAGGACACTCAACACCAAAAATTCCATAGTGGAAGCTCCAAACAAGACAATAGTCCATCGACCAAAAGTGCTACTACCAAGCCTTCAAAGCCATGTTTTCTCTATAATGGGCCACATTGGACGTGAGATTGTCCAAAAAAACAAGCCATCAATGCCATTATGGTAGAATTCAATAAGGCTCAGTCCCAAGAGGAACCACAAGCCTCTTTAGGTTCCTTGCAAAATGGCAAAAAACTTGATTCAATGAACTTCCTCCCTAACACGTAGCCTATGGGAATGAAAAATCAAGGAAAGGCTACAATTAAAGGAGCCACTGTGTCAGCCATGCTGGACATGGGAGCTGATGGTGTCTATATGGTGAAGGAATTGGCCAACGAGATCGGCCTGCTATACACCAAGACCCATGCCTATGCTGAATGTGTGGGATCTAAGTTTGCCATTATAGGTAAAGCATATAAGGTGAGGATCCGTATCGACGAATGGGAAGGCAAGACTGACATCCTCATTGCTTCCATTGACAAGAAGCAAATGTACTTAGGAATTGGCTTTCTACATGCTGCGAAGGTCATTATGATTCCATATGCTAACGCCCTATACTTCGCAAGAAAGGATGGGGTGATACAGGTGCCCGTCGAGGTAGAGCCAAGTGAGAAATGTGGGCTCTTTGACATTTGACTCTTGGAGGCACAAAATGTGAAGACACCAAAGATTATGCCAAAGACAACAAGCAATGGTGTGCGAGGAACCTCCCAAGCACACTAACGCCCTAAAGCACCAAGCTCAAAGGGAAACGAGGACGTTGCGAGCTCAAGTGAGGGAGGGTGTTATGACTCGCAAAGTCTGGCCCACCCCAAGGCTTATGGTGCATGTGCACGAGTGAGGAAATTCGACCAAAGCAAGCCAAAGAGGGCTACTTGCCACTAAGGCCATGCCAAGCGCCTAGGAAAATGTAGGAAGCCTCTAGAACATGCTAGAGGGCTACTAGAGTTGCAAAACTCAAGGGCAAAATGCCTAGGCCAAGGAAGGAGCCTAAGAGCACGTGGGAAGGCTCTAGAGAGTTGCGAAAAAATAGAAAGGTTGCATACTGCCAGCCATGCCAAGGAGGCCATCCGAAAACTTCCATCAAGGAGCAAGGGTGCCAACCTTCTGGAAAGTTCTCATGCCTCCAATGCTTTCTACCCATGCTAGGCCATTCAGCCAACATTTAGAAACTTCCCTTCCTTTTGTATATAACAAGAAGCTTCTAGGAAAAGATTTGTACATATGCTATTTATAGAAATGTCTAAAAGAAATAATTGTAGGAGGTGGAAAACCTATATGAAGGCCACTCCTCCCATTTGTAAATGATGATGAGAATTTATGAAGAAATCTAATAAAGCCTCACATTTACTCTCATTCAAATGCTACCCAATTTACGTCCCAAACCTCTTATTGTCCACTTGCTCACTTATATTCCGCTGTGTTCTAACTCTTAGGCTTACTTAGTCCTACTTCGCCCATATTGTAGACTAAGTGTCGCATGTCTTAGCTAACCTCAAGGGCTGAGCACGTGACAGTGTGCTAAACCTCACCATCTACAATTTTCCTCTTTATCATCATTAATAATAGCATTACATGCACATACACACTTGCATACATGATGGAACTTCTCCTTCACAAGCATAATGACTAGCATTTCATGAGCATACACATTGATATACTTTTTAGGTGACATAGTAACTAATGCCTTATGAGTGTGTGCTCCTACATAAATGTTTAATTCCATGGCATGAATATCCCCATTTTACACATGCACACACCAATGCACATGCTTAGGAAAGCAAGCTAGCATCATATTCTCATAAGGCATAACCATTCACACTGTATACAAGTGAGTCATTTCATCCTTTGCCTTGAAGCATTATCATTAGCATTGCATAGATAAATGTACATACAACCCATTTGCTTCTGGTATCCTAATAACCATTTGTGTTACATGAATCCACACGTGCACACCAAAGAAATAAGCCATTTCTCCTTCATCTTGTAGCATAATCACCATCCATGTATGCATTTGCTCATATACCCGAAGAATGTAACCTCCCCACTATTCTAAGGCAAAATAATTATTAGTTTGCATGTGTGCACACAAAAGACATCTCTCCCTCTATCATGCAACCTGTTTATTCACATTTAATGCATGTAGCCACACCATTGAGAATAAAGTGATCCCCATCTTCAATAAATAGCAAGGACCATTAACACTTCATGCGCTTGCACACAGCACTTGCGCACACACGTACATATACACTCACCTATCTTTTTTCTCATCTTGGTTACATGATCACTTGCATACATGAATTCTCTTAAAAGCCACCAAAAGGATAACTTTCCCCTTCTTTATACAATGCCTGCATTAGCATTTCATGCATCATCAACATTCCCTATAAACATGCACTTATACATAAGTCTTACCATATAGCATAGTCATCCATATCACATGCATCCAAGAAAAGCCAAATAATTTTTGTAACCACATTACTAACATCTCACGCATATTGGTATTTGCATATAAAACACAATAATAGGTGCAGCTAATATTAGATGCATATATGTGTTTCCATAATCTGAAGACGGAACCAATAAGTGCTTTTAAAGACTTTAGAATGGAAAGGCAATTTATAGAAAACTATAGTTAAGTCAAATGTGTTGAAGAATCTTGAAGTAAGACATTCCTTAAAGGCTTTAGACCCCTCCAACATGCATCGGTTACCCATCGCAAGAAAATTCCTCAGCTTAGAAAAGCTAGCTCTAGCCATTGTTCTAACACATTCCGTATGCAAAGTATAAAACCTGTAAACCCAAAATCAAAAACCAAATGGATCTAAAATGCACAGGTCCTACCCAATAGAGCATTATATTAGCCTAAATGCCATAAAAAATCTCACTAAAAACCAATCAGAAAATTCCCTGCCATTGCCCAAGCACATGCATGGATAAACTAACCATGCGCTAAGCACGAGGCTTGCACCCAAAGATTTGCATCATTCATCCATCAAACCATTTCCATACCTTCATTTAAACACCTACTCTCTATCCTATCCCAATGAACAATCTTAAAATGTCCCAATCTCACTTTGGCATTAAGTAAAGAGGCCACAAATTTAAGTGTTTAAAGGAGAATTCAATAAGAGAGTTGAGGAAATCAAATGCACACCAATGAAGATGTCAAATAACATCTAGAAGAACATGCATCAAAACAAAGGATTGAAAAATAAGAACAGAGAAAAAATGCCATCAACTCTTATGAGTGTTCCCCAGGGGGCAATGTCCAAACAAGTGCTGACAATACCAATCAAGTTAATATCTGGACAATTTCGATGCCAGTCCTTATAGGTCTAGGGGCTTGTCAAAAGGCACCTTTACATTGATAAATGGTAGAGCCATTGATGGCAATGAAATTAAAAAATATGGCGCTCATTCCTATAAAAGATAAGTGTAAGGAAACTCCCTAACCATTGCCAATCAAGGTTATATTTGCATGCTCATCCCATCACAAATTTGGGCTTAATAAAAAGGGAAGTTAGAATGTATTCTAATTGAGAATCATTGCCTAGAAATAAAATCAATGCTGACCAAAATGCCTTTGTTGGTTATTTTATATGAGAATATAATCACAAAGAATAATGAAGTAAAAATCTAAGCAAATGACACCAAAAAGGAATTTCTAGCACATATAGATGCTAAATGCTAAAGAAGCAAGTGGATTTTCTTGAAAGAAAGAGACACCAAAAAAACTCTAAAAGCAAAATGGAAAGATGGAACACATCTAAGGAAACACGTCATAACCCTAGAGAAGTACTCCATCTCACACTCTATCTCACATTGTTTTAAAGTAAATGTGCATGTGCATTTGTGCATCCATGCACCCATATTCATGCTTTCATTCTAAAATCTTTTTATTCTCTTAAAAGTGCATCCACGCTGAAGGGGGCATATAGCAAAAATTGGCTGACCAGCACTAGCAGTTTTCACCTCATTTTAATGAAGCTTTTAGAATTTTTTGACTTTGATCAGCAACTCTAAGCTAGGATTTATAAACTTTAATCAACCTAATGCTTAATAGCCTTATGAAGAGAAGATAATTCATCAAAAAAGGAATCATAGAGAATTGTAATGCTTAATCAACTTGCGATTACCGTAGTAAATCTCTTAAACCAACATGAATGCATGATCATACTCAATCTACTCTAATGCTCAAAATGAGTAAAAGTATTTGAAGGATCCCTTGGCAGAATTCACGCTGAGTAACACAAGAAAGGTGGGGAATACCTAAAAAGGGAAACTTATGCAGAAAGATATATACTCAAATGCTCCCGAAAGGAGTAATAGTACCTTAAAGACTCTTTAACATTGAGTAATATGGGAAAGGTGAGGAATGCCTAAAAAGAGAAAATGCCTTGCAAAATTGAATTATATGATCAAGCATTCACACTTAATAGATGAATGTTCCGATAAAAAAAGCTATCTTGTTCGTCATAATCCTAGTGTTCTCGGTTTGAAGAATCCTCACCTAGTCATTTAGTACGCATACTTTCTACTTGGTAATAAAAACATCCTAGGCAAAGAGTTGGCATTCAAATCTTGAAGAAATGACAAAAAACACATTGAGATAATGCTACCATAACCAAGGTCACCCAAAGTTTCTGACATACATCTCTTTAAAGGGTGTAAACCAACAAGAAGTATAAATAAAATCCACATACACCATGATTTCAAAAAACAAATCACATTTCAGCATCCTAATTTCACATGCACCACACTTTTATAGCCTTATTTAGGCTCACTTTTTGAAAAAATACACATCACATGAGCACACTTTTTTAGCCTTATTTGGGCTCACTTTTTGAACAATACACAACACACAAGCATACTTCTTAGCCTTATATGGGCTCATTTTTTTCAACCTTAAATGGGCTCACTTTTTGGCCTTACATGGGTGAAGCCTTATATGGGATGCACCTTTAGCCTTATATGGGCTATTCTTACTTCCCATAGATTGACAAGCGCGAGCTTGCTCAATGTATGTGAAGCAAAGGGCAACTGTTGATACTCAAATTTCAACAGTCCTCTAAAAGATTCAATGATGAAAGTTTTCTATCGATTAGATAGAGGATAACCTTTCTAAAGGCTATCCACATCATGCTTTTAGAGTCACAAATCCCGAACCCTTGAACTAAACCTAATTGTCAAAAAACCTATAAAAAATTCCTAAAAACCAAAAGGTTTGAATTCAACCCAAACTGGAAAATTGAAAAAAGAAATAAAAAAAGAAGAAAAGTGAAAAAAGAAAAGAAAAGAAAAGAAAAGAAAAAAGGAAAAAAAAATAGAAAAAAAGAAAAAAGAAAAAGAGAAAAAAATAGAAAAAAAAAGGAAAAAGACAAAAGAAAAAGACAAAAGAAGGAATAGAAAAGTCAAAGAAAGAGATTAGAAAAAATAATAAAAATAATAAAAAGGAGGATAAGGTGGCCATGCCGTGTGTTAAAACCCCGATTCAGTGGGTATTTTTCCAATCAACCCACGGGCGTGGGTCACATGACCCGTTCGTGTGGGTTGATGCTCTGGGTCTTTTTTTTTTATTAAAAATCTATTTTTTTAAGTCATTTGTATTATGCATATGAATGAATAATATATTGCTTACAAATGAAAAATATATTGCTTGTGAGAGAATTATTCTCAAATAATGAAAAGAAAATCTCTATATAAAGAGATTAAAATTCATTAATGAGAAGGTGAAGAAAAAGATAAATTACTCTCTAAATTCTTTCAATATTATAGTTCTCCAAATTCTTTTCAAACTCTCTCTAAATTCTCTTAAAATCATTCTACTATAAAATATTTTTCTTCTAATTAAATACTACTAAATTCAAGTTTAGTTCTATAACAAACTAAGCAATTCAATCTTTATTTCACTATAATTTGAAGGGATTTTTTACTCTCTTTTAATTTTTGAAAGACTAGATGCGATTTTGACACCCAAAAAATGGACTCTCTCTCATCCAAGGCATTTGAAGACCCCATTCCATCAAACAATTAAATTAAAAATTATTTTCTCTTAGAATTAGACCTATAAATTCAAATCAAATTCCAACTAAGTCAAAATATGCTATAATTGTGAATCTTGCTCCTTTGAGGGTCTCTCCATTTTTTTTTAATTAAAAATTAGCATTTTTGCATTTTATTTTCTTCTCTTACCCATTTCTCTCATTTTTTATGATTTTGTTGTGATTTTAGGTTTGAGAATAAAATATGTAGACAGAGCGAATAGTTCGAGTGAATACAGGAGTGTTTGTATTTATTTTTGCATCAATTTCTCTTTTTATATAAAAATGAGTATTTTGGTGAAAAAGTTATCCTTTTTTTATTCCTATTATTTTTATTGCGTTTTTATTAATTTTGTTACTCTCTTTATTTTGTTTCTTGATAAATTTGTTATTTGTATCACAAAACTGACATTTTTATGGTAAAAATAGCATTTTTATTATGTTATTTGAGTTTTTTTATATTTTATTACTTTTTTTAAATCAATTCGTTATTTTTATCATAAAGTTTACATTTTTATGATAAAATAGCATTTTTAACATTTTTATTACTTTATTTTCATTTTTATCATTTTTATTATTTTGTTTGTACTTTTATTATTTTTTTTATTTTTCTTTCTTTTTTTTTATAAATTTATTATTTTATCGTAAATTTCATTTTTTTATGGTAAAAATAGTGTTTTTATCATGTTTAATATTTCCTTTGCATTTTTATTATTTTTATTGCATGTTTATTATTTTTATCTTTTTTATTCTCTATTTTGATATATTTACTATTTTTATCATAAAGTTAATATTTTTATGGTAAAAATAGTATTTTTATCACTTTATTTTCATTTTTATTAATTCATTTACATTTATTTGCATTATTTTTATTGCCTTTTGGCAAATTTATTATTTTTATCGTAAAGTTAATATTTTTGTGGTAAGAATAGCATTAGTGTCATTTTTATTATTTTCCTTGATTTTTTTTTTTACTTCTATTATTTTTGTTGCTTTTTGCAAATTTGTTATTTTTATCATAAAGGTCAAATTTTTTTCACCATTATTATTTTATTTGCATTTTTACCATTTTTATTATTCTTGTTATTTTTATTGCCTTTTTTTTTGGTAAATTTTTTATTTTTAACATTTTTATTATCTTATTTGCAATTTTGTTAGTTTTATTGCTTTTTTTATAAATTTATTATTTTTATCATAAAGTTCATATTTTTTTTGATAAAAATAGTATTTTTATCATTTTTATTATTTACACTTTTATTATTTTTATGTTTTGGTTGCCTTCCTTTTGATAAATTTATTATTTTTATCACAAAGTTCATGTTTTTATAATAAAAATAATATTTTTATTATTTTCTTTGCATTTTTATTATTGTTTGCTGCATATTATTATTTTTATTTCCTTTTTTGATAAATTTATTATTTTTATCATAAAATTTCTTTTTTGATATTTTTATCATTCTCATTATTTTATTTGCACTTTTATTGTTATTATTATCTTTATTGTCTTGCTTGATAAATTTGCCATTTTTGCCATAACGTTGACATTTTTATGGTAAGAATGACTTCTTTTTTTTTATCACTTTAACATTTCTTGTATATTTTTATTATTTTTATCATTTTCTTTGATAAATCTATTATTTTTATCATAAAGCTCTTTTTTTTTTTTTATGGTGAAAATGATATTTTTATCACTCTCATTATTTTATATGCATTTTATTATTTTTATTATCTTCTTGGGTTCATTCATTATTTTTTTTTTTTTTGTGTCACAAAACCCAACTTTTATAACATAAATGACAACTTTGCATCAAAATACTTAAATTTCAAAATCTTGCATCATGCATTTCCTAAGCATCCCTATTTGTTTATTTGTTTTATTATTTTTATTATTTCACTTACAAATGAAATGAATATATAATTGCCTTAAATGTGATGTGTGCTTGCATGTGTGTAAATTCTAACTTTTGTTTTGCAGGTTTAATAGGATAGAATTTTTCATTTTACTTTCCATTTTGATGTAATTAATAGAATAGGGATTTCCGAGGCAATGTAATCCTTAATCTTAATCCCCTTTTATTTTCTATTTTGAATTTATTTATTAGAATAGGCAATTTCCAAGGGTTGTAATCCTTAATCCTTTTTCTTATTTCTTTTTTATTTATTTATTTGTGTGTTTATTTTGTTTACTATTATTTCTTGCATGCTTGTGTGCTACTTGCTACTTGCCTATTTGTTTGCATTGTTATATACTTAATTGATATGGATGGTGAATGTTTATTTATTCTTATGATGTATGTGTGCTAATTCCATTTATCCCATGTTTTAATTTACAATCTAAATTGACTAACAATTAAATAAGGTAAAATGCATTATAAAACCAAAACTAGGGTCTAGAGTGAAGTAATGAGTAATTAAGCAATGCATAATAAGGAACAGGATAAGTAACTTCTAACCCCTAAACCCAGAATCTTCAGTTAGGCATGTGAGTTCTTAATTAAATTTTTTTTTACTCAATCGGGTGCGACTCCAATCTATAAAGCCTATTTAAGTAGACCCTCCCATAATAATAACAACCAGTAGGTGGTTGCCATTAGCCTATGTGCCCTGACATCACACTGATCCTGTCCTGTTATGACCCACAGACTTAAAACGGGGACACCTGTATGTATACTATTAAGCATTTTTCTATTCTTGAATTTCTCATTGTAATTAAATGTTGATTGTGTGCTAGGTTAGCTCTCTTTTTCATATTCTTTCTTGGGTTAAAAAAGGGAAGTGAGGAGTTAATGTTAGTGAGTTAAGTTTAAGTGTGAGACTTAAAACACTTATGATTAATTGTTTAGCTAGAGCTTAACCAAGAAAAAATAATATGTGTGAAAGTTTGAGTTAAGCCCCAAAAAACTCTTGTAAAGGTTTGAGTTGAGTCTTGAAAAACTCTTATTTAATCAATCTTGGAAAGTATGAATCCTAACTTGGGGATAAGTTTTAGTGGAAATGTAGGATTGGTTATAATTCAAACTCCTTAAATTAAGTGTCTTAATATTTACTCTTCTTAGCCTTCTTTAATTTTCTTTGAATTCTATTAATTATTGTTTTAATCTTTTTAGCCCTATTCACCCCTCTCTAGGGCATTTTCATTTGGTATTAGAGCTTAATTTCTTGGTACTTAATTACACGAAGCTAAGATCATGGGGAGTGAATACCTTTCTTTCCAAACTTATAAACCATCATTTGATAGGAATGATTACCCCTTTTGGATATATAAAATGGAGATATATCTTGATAGTGATCCTATTAAATTATGGGATATGATTGTTAATGGGTGGAAACATTCCATGAAGATGGTAGAATGCATCCAAATTTCACAAGAGAGAAAGGAGTGGTCTCAAGAAGAAGAAGAGGAGAACCATAACAAAAAAAGTGTTGTGTTAGTTCTTATTGCTTCCATGTTAAGAGAGGAAGGAAAAAACCTTCAACATTACATGTCGGCTAAGGAGATGTAGGAAACATTAGAGAATCACTATAAAGGCAATATCCAAGTAAGATCCATGAAGTTGCAACTCCATATGTTTGAATATAAGATGTTCAAAATGAAGCCTCATAAGAGCATCATCGATATTACAAACCGATTGAATGCTCTCTTGACCACCTTAAGGAAGTTGGGTAAGTACTACTCCATAGAAGAAGTCAATACTATGATTTTGAGGGCGTTACTCAAGAAAGATTAGGAATTAAAAGTAACCTTCATTAAGGAAGCTCATGGTCTTTCAAAGTTTTCAACTAATGTTTTCATTAGTAAGCTTCTCACTCATGAGCTTACCTTGAAATAAAGGGAAGAGGAACAATAAAAAGGCAAACAAAAAAAGAAGAAGAGCATTGCATTTAAAGCATCATAAGACTCAAGTGATGAAAAAGACTTTGAAGACTCAAGTGAAGATGATAATGAGATTACATCATTCATTAAGTATTTTATGGAGTACTTAAGAAAGAAAAACTTGAGCAAACACAAGCAATCCAAGAGAGGTGGATTTAAGAAGGCCAAGGAAGTTATATGCTTTAAGTGTAAGAGATCTAGTCACATCCAAGATAAAAGTACCAAGCTCAAGCACAAGTGCAAGGGAGTAAAAGAAAGAAAAAAAGGCTTTTAAAGCTATTTTGAATGACTTATCTAGGTCTGATATGGAGGAGGAGCAACAAGAGGCATCAAACCTTTACTTCATGGCCTTTGAGGACAAATATAAGGTACCTCTCTTGTCTAGTTCTTTTTGTGAAAATTCTTGTGATGATGAGCTTGATAATGAGAACTTCTAAATAAGAAAACTAGTTTTAAAATGTCAAAAATTACTTTTAAAGAATAAGTTTTACAAACAAAAAATTTTAAAATTTTCTAAGAGTTTTGAGGATTTGAAATTAGAATTTTCAAGTGTTATTTCCTTAAATGAGAAGTTATCTCATGATTTGAAAGACTTTATATCTTTGAAAAATGATTTTGATAAAACTAAGAAAGAAAATGAGTTGCTTTGAAAAGAGATTTTAGAATTAAAAAGTTATATTTCCAAATTTTATAAAGGAAAAGGAACTCTTGACAATCTTTTAAATTCATAAAGAATTTCAAGTAAAAAATTTGGACTTGGTTTTTCTAATGGAGCCTTTACATCATCAAGTCCCCTAAAATTCATTAAGGCTACTTATGTCTCATCCCGCATCCCTTGTAGGGGCTTTAAAGCTATAAATTGTAAGGCTAAAAGTCTTATGAATCTAAATGTCAATGGAAATCCTCAAAAGCACTATAAGAATTTCGTGACAACTCAAATTGTCATATTAGTTCAAGAAATCGTCACCATAAATTTTAAATGATGAATTTTTGTTGTCACAACGATCATCATGGCAAGTGCGTGGTATTTTGTTACAGTGATAATTTTTTTTATTCGTCATGTAAAGATCATTAACAATGACAATAATGGCTTTCGTCACTTGATATATTGACATATAATGACAAAATTTTCTATTATTTAATGACAAAATATATGTCTTTAATGAGTTGAATTGGTTACTATAAAACAATAGTTTATATGACAAAAATCATAATTCGTCACCTATAAATATTATTTTATGATGAATGAGATGAATCCAAAGAAAATCTAGAATCCTATTAGTGACACCATAATTGTCATCATTCAATCTCATAATTCATAACAAAATATTACACAATACTGCGACGATAATTTATTTTAGTAAAAAAAAAATGGTTCCTATTTGGTGACAAAATGCATTTGTCAAGATTGGTCATTATTTACATGGCAAAACAAATTTGTTCCACGTTCTAACTTAATTTCATTATCATAGAACTTGAATATAATGACCAATATAAATTGTCACAATTTGTTTTCATTAAATTGACAGTTATAATCGTCATGAAAATAACTAACATTTACTATGAAAATTTGTTTCCTGACAATAAATTTTTTTTCACAGCAATGTAACAATTTGATGATGATTGAATTGCCAAATTGTTTGTCACATTTTATAAATAATAATCTTCAGAAATTGCATAGTGACAAAATATGGCAAATCATAAAAAATAATTCATAAATTGTGTTCATAAATCTCATAAATAAATTGGAATAACAATGTATCTTGGAATATCTGTTGAAGATACAATTGCTTGAGACAATACATTGTGCAAGTGAATTGGTATTGTCTCCTCAATTTGCGCTTCAACATCAACATCATTTCCATTGAGTGTTCCATCATTGCTTTCAATAGCGACCATAACACCTTTCTAACTCAAATGTTTGTTTGATTAACTAACATGGTCATGTATTTTTGAATTTTGAATGCACTTCTTTTGGTTTCTTTTTATGTAAGCCTCATGATGCCATAGTTCACAACCTACCCAAATAATATTAAAAAAAATTTGCATTTCAATAAACACAACAATAATGTGTTATATAATGCATTTTTTGTATGATAATAATATAATAAAATATTTGTATTATAATAAATTATATACACAGTCATGTAGTGGCTTACATGCTGATGTTTCACAAAAACACACTCTAAGTTACAAGACAAAATTGAACGTGGGTATACACACACCCGTGTTCATTTGGAGTTAATCTAAATTAATGTACGCTATAGTACATGGGCAAGTACATGACCATATAAAATGTAAAATTGCAAATACAGAGTTAATTACAAACATAACAATCAAAAGCAAACAACATGCCAAATTAATTATATCAAACGCAGCAAGTGATAATATTAATTGGAACATGAGGTGATAACAAATATTTAATATACTCTATTATATGATTGTAACAATTTAAAATAATTCAATGGATATACTTAAAAAAATAATTTGGTATACTTTAAAACAATTCAATAATTATAAAGGCATAGAAAAATTGAATGAAATGCTCAGAAATTGTATATTAATATGTGATTAAAAAAACCCATAAACATAAAACTATTATTATTAGTATTAAAATTGTACATGGTTCACTTATTTAGAAGACGAATTGGCTGCTTAAAAACAATCTATGATAAAGAACCCTATGGAGATTGTTTGCAACCCTAATTCATAAGGAGAATAACTACTAAATGATGCAGTATTATTTGTAACACTAATAAATATTAAAAATTCATACCTTAAATATTTATGGAAGCATTGTTTAGTCATTGCATGAAGAAAACATTATTCTCATTTGTTTCCTTTATAATTAACAAGAGAAAAGAAAAATATGGCTGAAACATAAATTTTCCTTAATCACACATATTATGAAAGACAAAATCAGCCATGATTATTTTTGTTTTAGTAATAAAAAATATTTATTTTTCATTTATAATTCAAGGTCTTTGCATACAGAATAAAAAATCTAATTAAATCATTCTAATTATATATGCTTGTGTAATGAAAAAAATCTCAATATACCATTAATTCATTGATTATAACAATTCAAAGAATGATTCATTATTGGAACAAATTAAGTTAATTGTTAATTGTAAAATTATCATAAGTTAATTATTCACATAATAAAACCATATTACATATCCTGGATCAATTCCATTCTTTAATAAATGATTTTTTACAATTTTTTAATCATGAAAAATTAAGTTCAAACAATATATACATGGACATCGAACTCGACACTCTTTACCCATGTTAATTTCAATAAAATTAATAAAGAGTTTACCCCATCAATTTGCACCTTTTACCATTTCACCATATACATCCAATGTTTGTCCATTATATATGATGCCTATAGAAAAAACATAACAAATATGTTACAACTCTTTACTAAAGAATGTGAAAATGTTTAATTAAGAAAATAATTAACATGGCCGTGTAGATGAACATATATGCATCCTCACAACTTTCATACGGACATAGTTGATTACATGGGCATATATATGATTTTATACATAGGAATCTATATAAATGTACGCATTGAATACATATGTACGATACACCGTCATCAACATGGTCGTGTATCTTGCAAATGATACCAAACTTTACATTCGTTTTATAAAACAAGAATTAGGGTTTTGAAACAAAAAGGAATTATAAGTAACTTATAATTCATGTTGCAATCTCCATTATGATAACGCATTACTATATAATACAAATTTCACTAGTGAAGAGTTATTTAATATTGATGAATAAGAAAAAAATTGCATGTAAAAGTCAATAAACTTAAACCGTACCTCATATATATTAATGAGAAAAATGAATTATACAACAGAATTGAATAAAACACCTTGTAGATATACAACAAGTATGATAAGACTTTCGAAAACAACTAATAAACATACAACTTTCATCAAATGAAACTACACAAAGTTTATTAATCAAAAACCTAAAAACAATAGGAAATTATTATATTAAAATAGGAATAATAATTATAATTTTATTTGCTTTCCAAAATAGTACAATTTAAATTCAATTTTTTATTCTTATTTGTTTCAAAATTTCTATATTTTAAATGAAATTGTCCAAATCAAAGGATTTAATAATATATTTTTAAATTTCTTAAACTATTTTCATTAACTAAAATTACTCAATAATGACAAACTAAAGATATATTGAAATATATTTTATTGAATACAAGGAACTAAAAATTTGTGATAAAATTCAATTTATCACAACATTTGTGTATATCATCATTATAATTTCATTTTCGATTACATGACAATTTGTCTTATCATCGTTTTAAATAACTCTTTTAATCACAACAATAATTTCGTAAAAAGACAAGTTGTGATTTCAATTGTATAATATTTGTGATGATTGTCGTTTATCGTCACATTTATTGCCAATCGGTGATGAAAAAATTTCATTCTTTAAAGATAGGAACTTGTAACGACAAATTAGGAATTCATCATTAAATAATTTTAATGTTTACGAGTAAAGTCGTCATCAATTTACTACATTTCGTCATTATAATTTTTCCCACCAAAATTGTTCTCAACTCTTTTTCTGACATAACATACAATGACAAATTTATTTTCTTCATCATTATAATAATTTCTTAATGATAAACAAAATCATTAAATGTGAGGAACTTTATTTTCGTTACATATAAACGATTTAGCATGACAATCAACTAATTTTGTCATTTAAAGCTATTATTTTATGACAAAAAATATTTCGTCAAAGTTGTAATCACCACAAAACATGTATTTTCTCGTATGCTAATCATCAAAAGGCTTAATTTAAAAAGCCTAAACCCTATCATGCATTCATGTATCATAATAAGAGACACATACATATGCATATTAGGCCTAAAAAAAATCACACATAATTGTCTTTGTATGATGCATACTCATGTAAGAACTTTTATGTTTAGGAAAGCCATCAACCATCATAACCATGCTAAATATGCATATGTTGGTGAGAAAAATAGATTTTATAAAATTAAATGTCTTTATTTCATGAAACTAGGACACATTAATAATGTGTGTTACCATAGAAAAATTCATCTTAATCTTCTACCCATATACATATTTATTATCACGGAACAAATTGAAATAGCTCTCAATAGTCTCTTTGTCTCCCCTGTTTAAGAAGCTTTCTTCATATCTATTTTTCATTGTTTCTTCACTACAATAACTCAATGTATGTTATCTCTCAAAATGTTCAAGGCTTGGGTAATAACCTAACCATTAAAACCCTTAAAAACCTAATAACAAAAGAGAAACCTTCCCTTGTTTTCCTTATAGAAACTAAACAAGTCATGGCTAGATTAGAGAAGCTTAGATCCCAACTAGGTTTCAAGAATGGCACCTACAAAGATCTGAATGGCTTATTTAGAGGCTTAGCCTTGTGGTTATGGAAATGCAGATCCTCTATATCTCAATGAATTTCATATATATATGGGTGAAGGAGAATGATAAAGAATGGCACTTTACTAGGATTTATGGCAGCCCTAAAAAAGAGCATCGATTAGAAGTGTGGAATGAGCTTAGAAAGCTTGAGATAAAAGGTAATGTTCCTTAGCTCCTAATAGGAGATTTTAATGCCTATTTGAGTGCAGATGAAAAGATAGGAGAGAAAGACTTATCCTATAGGTAGCTACGAGACTTCAATGAATTGATTTCATATCTTGAGCTTATTGATTTAGGTTTTAAAGGAGGAAACTTTACATGGCATAACAAGCAAACTAGGGCAAAAAAATGTCCAAGCCAGGTTGGATTGATTCGTTGCAAATATGGAATGGATAACAACTTTTGAATTAGCAACTATCATTCATAGAAACTACCTAGGCTTATATCATAGACCTCTCATTCTCATCCTCTATCCAGTAAAGAAATAGAGAAAACAGAGGTTCATGTATGACGCCAGAACCCAGATCTACCTAAGGTGATACGGAGTTGTTGGACTAAGAATAACATTGATGACCATGGCATGGAGGGATTAGGATCAAAGCTTAATAAGCTTAGCATGGATCTCACAAACTAGAATAGAATGAAAATAACAACCTCAACACAAAATGTCACTAATCTCCAAATCAAAGCAAAAGAAGCTATAGTGGGTATCTTTAATGAGCAAAAACAATAACAAATGAAGAGTGCTCATTTGGGTTTAAAAAAGCTATGGAGAGAAGAGGAACTACATTGGAAATAGAGGTTTAGAGTCCTCTAGTTAAAAGAAGGTGACTACAATACATGCTTCTTTCACCTCTCTACAGTCTAATGATGAAATAGAAATCACATTAAAAGAATCAAGGCTCCTCAAGGGCGTTGGATTATAGGGGACAAAGAAATCAGAGAACATGTTGTCCAATACTTCCAAATGCGAGCATATTGACTTGGGAAATGACCTTCAAAAAATCATTCCAAACTTGGTAATAGATGATATGAATCAGGATCTACTTAGAGAAGTAACTTTAAAAGAAGTTAAAGCAACCACTTTTGGAATAGGGAAACTCAAATCCCTGGGTTCAGATGGTTTCCTTAGATTATTTTATCAAACCATTAGGAACTTATCAAGAATGATATATTGCTCTTAGTTAAATCTTTTTTCCAAACTGGTGTTCTCCCTTTGAGTTTGAACCATACCACCATTACTTTAATCCTCAAAACTAATCACCCTGAAAAGCTTGATGAATATAGACCTATAAGTTACTGCAACTATACATACAAGATCATCTCCAAAATGATGGCTAACATATTAAAAAGATGGCTACCCGAGATTATTACTCCTTAGCAAATTTGGTTTGTCAATGGCAGACATATCCAGGAGAATATAATAATTAATTGTGAGATCATACATGCTTTAAAACATAGATTCAAAGGGAAGAAAAGTGGTTTTGCTTTGACATTAAACTTGGCCAAAGCCTATGATAGAGTCAATTGGGATTTCTTGAAGTAAATACAATGGCAGCTTGGATTTAATCACAAATAGGTGGAATTGGTTATGGCCTGCATTCAAATGGTGACTTTTTCCCTATCAATCAATGGTGAATTATCAAGGAGCTTTTACCCTAACAGAGGGCTTCGGCAAGGGGATCCTATATCCCCCTATCTCTTCATTATTACTGCATATTATCTATCTCGTGTAATCTTCAAGGAGAAACAACAAGGTAACCTCAAAGGTATCCAAGTTACTAGACATTGCCCTATGATTACTCACTCCCTCTCTACAGATGACACCCTCATTTATAGAGAGTGCAGCATCAGGGAGGTTGAATTTTTTAGCAATGTTCTTAACAAGTATACATTGGCGTTTGCACATAATATAAACTTTCACAAGTTTGAACTTATTTTTAGCACAAACACAAGTGCAGATTTTAAAGAAAGAGCCATGACTACTTTTGGAGTGAAAGAATCTTCTTATTTTGTCAAATATATTGGCATCCCAATGGATTAGGGTAGAACTAAAAATAAAATGCTGAATTTTCTCATCCAAAGGACTCTAGAGAAGACTCAATCTTGGAAGTGCAAATTCTTAACTCATGCAAGTTATGAGACAATGATAAAGGTAGTCCTCCAAGCTCTACTAGCATTTGTTATTTCAATTTTTAAAATTCCAATTGGCACTATCCAGGAAATTGAAAAGCTTATACAAAAATTATGGTGGCACCAAGATATGGATTAGAGGCATCTTCACTAGATTAAATAGGAAAATCTAATAGAAATCAAGAAATAGGGAGGTATGGGATTCTGAGAACTTGAAAAATTCAACTTTGCTATGCGTGGGAAAATGGGTTGAAAGTTGATTAATCACCCTAAAACTCTCTGTGCAAGGCTCTTAAAAGGTATTTATTACCCATCCTTTTGCTTCCTTAATGCTCGTTTAGGTTATAAGCCATCTTAGATTTAGAATAGTCTAACTCAAGGACAAAAAGTGATTGAAAAGGGTTATAGGTAAAATGTTGGATCAGGCGCCAACATCCAAATATGGTCAGATCCTTAGATTTTAGGATTACCTAATTTTAAGACTTGCTCTTCTATGCTTGTTGGCTTTAACAGCTTTTTAGTGCATGATCTTATTGGCTCAGAAACTAGATCTTAAAATGATCGCCTACTGGCTTCCCTTTTCACGGAGACTGAGAGGAAAGCAATCAAATGCATCCCTATTTCCCCTCTTATTGGTGACAAATTAGTTTAGCACTATGATAAGTTTGGTGCCTATAGTGTTAAATCAGGCTACAAATGCCTAAAGCAAACTGCTAGGGAAAATCATTCAGGAAGCAGCCATAACTCTTTGAATGCTGATAAAGAGTTATGGAACTCTATTTGGTATCTTGAGGTGATTTCCAAACATAAAAATTTCATTTAGAGATGTGCTTAGAATGCAATTGCCTCAAAATCTAATCTCTATGTCAAGAAGTGTGGAGCTAATGGTCCTTGTAAAAGATGCAACACCCAGGAGGAAACATTGGAACACATTCTATTCTTCTATGATGATTCTCGGCATATTCGGCATACTAGCCAGTTCAACTACTTACCATATCGAGACAATATAATCTCCTTCAAAGATTGGTGGTTAACAATGATGAAGATGTTTAACAATGCAAACAATTTAAACTTAATGAATTTGGGTAATCTTAGTTATTAGAATATCTGGTTCGTCAGGAATAAGTTCAAATTTGAAAATGATCTTGAAGGCCCGAAGATTACCCTCGACAAAATTAAGTTTAATTGGCTTGAGTTGAGTAGGTTAGTTGAGAGTTTTGCTAATACTCTCAACCTAGATAGCATCATAGTTGTAATACCTTTGGTTAAGTGGTCATGGCCAAAAACTGGAGCTTGGAAAATCAACTGTCATACCTCCTTCCTTAAAGATCATAACAATGGCCACATAGATTTTTTTTTGTAGAGATCAACTTAGGCGGGTTATTAATATCAAGACAGATTCCATTGATGCTTCATCTCCTTTACAAACTGAAAGCCATAGGGAAAGCTATCAGTTTTACAACTACCCACCTTTACAAGGAAATTTTTATTAAATCTGATTGCATACATGCTATCGAGCTTTGTAATTTAGTGCCTCAAGCTTTTTCATGGGATATTAAAGCCATTCTTAAAGATATACTTTGTCATAAAGCTTTATCTCCTAAAGTGTCTTCTAAGCATGTTCCTAGATAATGTAATCTACTAGCTGATTGGCTATCTAAATACTACTCAGCTTTAGTTTTTTAAGGCAATAGCTTTAATGTTCACCCTTCTCTTGTTAGCCTTCTCAAGCAAGATGTATTTTTGTGAGTTCCTTTTAAAGAAATTTTCCTTTCAAAAAAAAAAAATCTTCTACCCATGGACTACTTTGAGAGTCATAAACCTAGAACAATTAAGGTTTGGGTTCAAAATATTGGTTATGATTGTTTTGCTATCATGTGCTAATTATTGTTAAATTGATAAAATTAATTTATTTAGTTTATCAACAAATACACACATCAATTTGTCTAAAGAGAATTTAACCCTTTGCATTATCAAAATACTTTTCAAAAATTATATACCTTTGATATGAAATTCTGATATTATTTTTCATTTGACATCATTTTCCATTTAGTATGCCTTACCCTTTAAAAGTTCTCTTTGAACTACATATTGAGAATCATCATTACCATTGTCATTCCTTAAAACACTTGGCATATGTTTCATACATCATGATTCACTCTCCATTTAATTTGTCATTGGGTATCATCAGGAATCATTTGATGTTCAATTATTTTTCAATTGGTATCCTCATTGTTCATTTAATTTCCTTTATTTTACTTCACTTATTTCTTACTTAGTAACTTTCCCTTAGAGTTTCCTCTCTTTTTCACTTTGACAAATGGCGAGAGAAATTTGGCATTTTGAATAATAATAATTATGTTTGACTTATAAATAGAATGCCAAAAAGGGGGAGGAACCAAATATTTATTATGATTGAGTTAATATTTGAAATGTTTAACTCACCTTAGCATACATTAAGGGGGAGATATTCCTAAACCTCTTGGTATATGATTGAGGGGGAGGATAATAAATAAAAGCACACTATCATTCATAAATTTATTGTCAATGTCAAAAAGCGGGAGATTATTGACCCTCTGCATAATCAAGGTCATGATCAATTTTAAATCAACATTTATTTTGACTTTAACAGTCAATTTTGATTCATTAATGCTTTATAAGTGTGTTTATAAGCTTAAGTATATAATTATACTCAAGAAATTTAAAGTTAAATGACTGAGCTTTAGATTATATTTAAGTGTAATTAAATCACATTTGAAGCCTTCAAAGACCCCTACACGTGTCCCCTAAAGCATGATAAGTGAACAAAGTGCAAAGGAGTTCATTTAGAGGCAAAATAATTGAGTTCTTTAGAGGTCAGCCTGCAGTCAGGATCCTAAGCTCACCCTCATGATCGTGAGCCTATTATTACAGACTGACTATTGATGGTCAACCCTAAGGCATGTGCTGTGTGCACATGAGAAAGAATTGGGCCAAAAGCAAGCCAAGAAGGGTTGCTTGCTACCAAGGCCAAGGAATGTACCTAAGAGCTCATGGGAAGGCTCTATAACGTGCTAAAACTTGTAGGAAAATGGCCAAGGGATAAGTGTTGCCAACCATACCAAGGCTTATCCGAAAACTTCCAACAAAGAGTAAGAGTGCCCAGCCTTCCGAAAGCTTACCTTACTTACTACCATGTCAAGGAAATTATGCATGCTTTTGGAAAGTTCCCATATTGCCTAACAATATAAAATCTTGTACATATATCAAGCTAGACTCTATAATGTTCCCATGTCTTCCATTATAGGAAGCTATGTAAATATCTATACAAATATCTAGATGAAATGCTTGTAGCCATACATTGAGGAGGTGGAAAACCTATATAAAGGCCACCCATTTCATTTGTAAATGTTTATGAGAAATTTGATAAAACTTACCACTTTTCTCATTCAAGTACCTACTACCTAACTTCTAATTCATCCCAAACCTCTTACTACCAATTTAGCTCATCCCTTTTTCATTCTAACTCTACTCTAAGGCTTACTTAATTCTATTTGACACACGACATAGACTAAGTGTCGCACGCATTGGCTAACCTTTAAGCCTAAATGCGTAATAGGTGGTATCAAAGCAATAGTTTCAATCCTTGGTATTTTTGATTAGGTGACTCGAGCAACGGCAAGGGAGGAAGGTATTATTACTACCAATGTAAAGAAGCAACAAGCTAGATTGACCCATGGTCACGAGGAGCAATGCTCATAGCCCAAATGTGGCCAATCCAAAGCTCCAACAAAAGAGCTAATTGAATCTCATATGGCTAGCTTAGAGAAAAGCTTAGCTAATGTCACTTCATCAATCAGTGAGCTTAGTGATCAAGTGGAATCCATAAAAATTTAGAGATCACCAAGGCTGCTAATACCATGATTAAAGAATTTGGCAGAGCTTTTAAGGGAGAACTACACTCCCTATCCTAAGAGTTTGTCAACCTTTGCAAGACCCTCCAAGATGATGTGTAGGAAATTTATAGGGAAATGGATGCCATACATCAAGGTAATCTACCCTTAACAAGCATTGCCACTATAAGCACTTCAACCTCACATGGCTTGAAAGTCCCAAAACCAATTATGTACAATGGTGCACACAATGCGATAGCTATAGAGAATTTCTTATTCAGCCTAGAATAATACTTCAAAGCTATAGGTGTTGCTGATGACTTTACCAAGATTAGCAACATTGCCATCTCCCTTAGGGACGCCACCCAACTATGGTGGAGGCAAAAACATATCGAAAAGGAAATAGGGCTTTGCATTATTAACACTTAAGAGCAATTTAAGGCTCAACTTTGCAAGCAATTCATGCCCCATAATGCTAATGATAAGGTGCAAAACAAGCTATGATGTTTGAGGCAATCAAGTAGCATCTCATACTACATCAAGGTTTTCACTACCTTGATGCTTAAAGCCACTAAATTGTCTAATCACCAACTCCTTTTTAACTTTAAAGACAGGCTGAAGGATTTGGCAAAGATGGAGCTCAATCATAAAGGAGTCAAGACCTTTAATAAAGTTGTTATCGTTGTGGAGTCCATTTGTGACTATTCTGCCCAAGCCAAAGGAAAGCAGCCCATCTCTAGTAAAAGTGGGGGAGACTTTGAGGCCTCTTCAAATAATGATGAAGGGTGCTTAAGATTAAGTGCATGGATTTTAAGCACAAGGATACCAACCACCAAAAGTCTCATGGTGGAAGCTCTAAACAAGGCAAGAGTCCCTCAAGCAAGAGTGATGCTACCAAGCCTTCAAGGCCTTACTTCATATACGATGGACCACATTGGATGCGAGAATGTCCAAATACGTGAACTATTAATGCGATTATGGTAAAATTTCATAAGGAAAAACCTTATGAGCAGCCTCAACCCACCCTAGGTTCCTTATAACTTTTAGACAATTCAAAGCAAGACAGTGGCAATTTTACTATGATGAACGTCCTCTGCAACACACAGCTTATGGGAGCGAAGCATCAAAGAAGGTGAATGTCAGTTTAGGTGACTATCAATGGTACAACATTGACAGCCATGCTAAACACAGGCACTGATGGAGTTTACATGGCGAAGGAGTTTGCCAAAGAAATCAACTTGCCATACACTAAGACCACTACCTATGTCGAAAGTGTGGGATCAAAGTTTGCCATTATGGGAAAGGCATACAAGTTGAAGATCCACATCAACCAATGGGATGGCAAAAACAACATTATCATTGCTTCAATCAATAAGAAGCAACTATACTTAGGAATCGGCTTTCTACATGCCACAAAAGCCATTATGGTTCCATACGCTAATGCCCGATTCTTTGTATAAAAGATAGGGTGATTCAAGTGCCCGTCGAAGTGGAGCCAAACAACTGAAAAAGGCTCTTTGACATCCAACTCATGGAGGCACAAAGCGCAAAGGCATCAAAGGTTATGCCAATAAAGAGAGCATCTCACTAAAGCATACAAAGAACCCACTAAATGCACCAATGACATAAAAGCCCGATGACACAAGTCTTAAAGCACAATGAGGACATTGTGAACTCAAGTGGGGGAGGGTTTTAATGACTAAATATTGATGGTCGCCCCCAAGGCATGTGCTATGTACACATGGGCAAGAATTAGGCCAAAGCCAAGCCAAGAAGGGCTGTTTGCTACCAAGGCCAAGGAATGTGCCTAAGAGCTCATAGAAGGCTCTAGAATGTGCTAGAGACTTGCGGGAAAATGGCCAAGGGCTAAGTGCTACCAACCATGTCAAGGCTCATTCAGAAATTTCCCAATAAAGAGCAAGAGTGCCCAGCCTTTCGGAAGCTTCCCTTGCTTGCTGCCATGTTAATGAAATTTTGCATGCTTCTAAAAAGTCTCCATATTGCCTACCAATACAAAATCTTGTACATATATCAAGCTAAACTCTATAATATTCCTATGTCTTCCATTATACGAAGCTATGTAAATATCTATAGAAATATCTAGATGAAACACTTGTAGCTACACATTGAGGAGGTGGAAAACCTATATAAAGGTCACCCTTCTCATTTGTAAATGTTGATGAGAAATTTAATAAAGCTCACCACTTTTCTCATTCAAGTGCCTACTACTTGACTTCCAATTCGTCCCAAACCTCTTGTTGCCAAATAAAACTACTATCCTAATAATCATGTAAGAAAAAGGTTAGTTTCCACACACATGCAAGCACACATCACATTTAAGGCAATTCTATATATCTATTCATTCATAGTTGAAATAACAAGGTAATTAAGCAAGTAAACAAACAAGGATGCTAATGAAAATGCATGATGTAAGGATTTGAAATTTAGGGGTTTTGGTCCAAAGTCGACATTTTTATTATGAAAAAGGGATTTTATGACAAGAAAATATAAAAGTAACAAATTTACTAAGGAAGACAATAAAAGTAGTAGTAGTAGTAGTAGTAGTAGTAGTAGTAGTAGTAGTAGTAGTAGTAGCAGTACTAATAATAATAATAATAATAATTAATGCATATGACATAATAAAAGTGATAAAAATATTATCTTCACTATAGAAACATGAACTATATAATAAAAATAATAAATTTACCCAATAAGGTAACAAATGCAACAAAAATAATAAAAAATGCATATAAAATAAATGATAAAGATGTCATTCTTATCATAAAAATGTCAACTTTATGATAAAAATAACAAAGTTATTGAAAAAGGAAATAAAAATAATAAAAATGTAAATAAAGTAATAAAAATGATAAAATGTCATTTTTACCATAAAAATATGAACTTTATGATAAAAATAACAAATTTAACAAAAAAAAAAAGGAAATATAAATTATAGAAATAATAAAAATGCAGATAAAATAATAAGCATGATAAAAATATTATTTTAACCATAAAAATATGAAATTTATGATAAAAATAATAATTTCATCAAAAGAGAAAATAAAAATGATGAAGATAATAAAAATGCAATAAAAATAATAAAAATGTAAATATAATAATAAAAATGATAAAAATGTTATTTCCACCATAAAAGTATTAACTTTATAATGAAAATAGTAAATTCATCAAAAAGAGGAAATAATAATGATGAAAATGATAAAAATGCAATTTCTACCATAAAAATATAAACTTTATGATAAAAATAGCAAATTTATCAAAAAGACAACAAAAATAATAGTCGGAATAATAAAAAAAATTATAAAAATACAAAGTAAATGATAAAAATGCTATTTTACCAACTTTATAATAAAAATAACAAATTTATAAAAAAAAAAAGCAACAAAAGTAATAAAAATAATAAAAATGCAAATAAAATGACAAAAATACTATTTTTACCATAAAAATATGAATTTTATGATAAAAATAAGAAATTTATCAAAAAAGCAATAAAAATAACAAAAATAATAAAAGTGCAAGTAAAATAATTAAAATACTATTTTTACCATTAAAATATTGATAAAAATAATAAATTTACCAAAAAAGACAATAAAACTAATAAAAATAGCAAAATGCAAATAAAATGATAAAAATGTTATTTTTACCATAAATATGTTAACTTTATGATAAAAATAACAAATTTATCAAGAAAATAAATAAAGGGGGTAACAAAATTAATAAAAATGCAATGATAATAATAATAGATGCCAACTTTATTACCAAAATACCTATTTTTATATAAAAAGATAAAATAATGCAAAAGTGATGAAAAATGCAAAAATGAATGCAAACGGTCCTGGAATCACCCAAACTACCTACTCCTTCTACATATGTTATCCCAAACAATAAGATAATAAATAATTAAAATAAAATAAAATGCAAAAATGATGAAAAATGGAAGAAAGGAGTAGCAGAAGAAGAAAAATGTTATAAATGCAGAATTTTTAATTAAAAATAATTATGAGATCCTCAAAAGGGACAAGGCGATTACTCTTGTAGTGTGCTTTGACTTAGATGTGGTTAGGTTTGAATGAATTTAAACCCTAAAAAATAATTTTTTTGTAAGGAAAAAGGGGGTCTCCAAGTGCAAATAAGAGGTTTTGGATAAGAGAAAGTGTGTTTCAAATTGTACTGTAAGCACTCAATTTCGGGATGCAATTGTGCATGTGTATGACAAAAGCCCCTATGATAAAAATCTAATCAAGAATTGATCTCTTGTGTCGAGTTTCATGATTTAAAGGACTAAATTGCTACGTTTTATGGATTTAATTGCAAATTTGGTTTTTTAGGGATTTGATTGCAAAAATTAGAAACTTTCGAGGACCTTTCTTGTAATTTAATTAAAAAATATGATCGATCGGCATTTAATGCTGACTGGCATTGTGAAATGCTAGCCGGCATTAAATAATGCCAATCGTTATTACAGGACGTCAGTCGGCATTCCAAAGTGCCGATTTTCGCTAAAAATTGATTTTTTACGCTGAAAATTGATTTTTTCATCATTTCTTAATTTTTCATTGGTCCAGGACACCATGTGTCCTTGCGTGGGTGAGTCTTCAATTTTTTTAAAACTCTATCACCATCTTATTATCTAAATTTTGAAAGTTAAAAAAAAAACCGAACTCTTGAGACTCCTCCTCCCACTACCAATATCACGCAACTTCCCTACGTGATCGCAGAGGTTAGAGGTTGCTAGGCCAGGCATTAAAAGCTAAGAGGCAGAATCTATGAAAAAAGGAGGCTGTGAAAAAACCCTAACTATTTTTTTTACTGTGCAAAAAGCCACGCACCTTAGCTCTTCATTTTTTGTTTTCAAAACCTTCGAGAAATGAATAAAAATACGTTCTTTGCTTTTAAAGTTTAGAAAATCAAGAAAAAAATAATATGGTCAATCTCAAAATGGTGACAATCCCAATCTAAGAGGCATTCAAACAATATTTGCACAACATCTCCTACTCTTTTTTCTATTCTTTTTTTATTTTGATTTGATTTCTTTGTTTTATTTATTGATTGAGTCATTACTGATTAAATCTTTTATTGTGTTTTTTTTTATTAGAGTTCTATGGTACTTTAGACGTGAGGTTAGTGATGTGAGATTTTGGCACTGGCTACATTGAAGAATACATGGGATGCAATGGACTCAATTTTGTGAAATCCCTATAGAATTTAGGGTTTATTATTTTCTGTGGTATTTTGTTCATTGCTTTTACTAGGTTATAATTAATTTGCTTTAATTTCCTGCTTTGTAGTTTGTAATAGCCCCAATAAAGGGAAATTAGTGGAATTTTAATTCTATACACTAAAAATTGATTAGTAATTTAGGCTCAATTTAGTAAAATTCATTTAAAATCAATGATGGAAGTAGATTAATTTTAGGGTTGCATGAAATTGAATTAGGGTTTCTTAGAAAAATCACATAAAATTGTTGTTTTGATTTATTTTCGGTATGTTTATTGAATTGGGTTTTGTTTTTGGTTCTCATGCCTTTTGGGTCCCAAACCCACGTTGGGTTCTAACACATTTAATAAATAGGCTTAAAAATGGTTTTTACGTTTTAATTTATTTAAAATTAATTTAGGCCCATTTAGGTTAATTAGATTTAGGCCCACTATTAATTAATAAAATTAATTTAGATTTAGCTCAGCCCATTAATTTCATTTCTTTTAAAATAAATAGACTTTAGCTCTATTTTTTTGAGTTAAAATTAAGTTAGACTTAAGCCCACTTAATAATCTAATTTCTTCTTTAAAATTTATAAACAATAGGCAGTTAATTAAAACAAGTAGATTTAGGCTTACTAATTCAATTAAAATGTAGGCCCATCTATAGTCCATTTTACTTGTAAATAAAATATGTAGAATTAACTAACTTTAATTAATAAAATTAATCTAGTTTAGACATAGGGACGCTGCCTTGTGTATGCATTTTTACATGTACTTTTATGACTTATTGCCAATGGGTTAAATGGATGTTTAATTAGGGTTTAAATAAAATTGCATGTAATTAGAGAATATTATATTAATTCATAAAATAATTCTAAATGAACACGAGACTAAGAGAAGTTAGTATTTCGTTCCCAGAATCTCCTGGTTGTGGTGCTAGCTTTCTTTTAGAGAATCAAGTACCACCATTTCAATTTGTCCTAGTTATTACCCTAGGTGGTCACTCCCCATCTCCATGCTATGTCTTTATGATATAGTAGTGTGTTCCCTAGGGCCATAAGCCCAAACAGTGTCATGGTTGCTAAAATTTTGGGCGCGTGCTAAACCCCACCGTCTATAATGGTGACTCCATTAGGGATAAGAGATACTAATTCTACTTGTGTTCTTTAGAATTATTTTATTAATTATTATTTTATTCTCACATTCATTCTGTATGTCCCTATTAACTGATGGTGTTGGTTTATGATTCCATGATTCCACTAGCTTCATGGAGTTGTAAATTGGCTAACCATCACTCTTAGCCTTAACTTGGTTCAAGAGAGATTATCGAGCTCATCTAACCAAAGTCTATAACCCAAGTCCTAAAGGGGGGCAGTCTTCTCTCAAGTTTACAAAGGATGCTAGGCCCCTCTGACCTTGGCTTGTAACTCAAGTCTTAAAGGAGGGCATCTTACTAAGGGAACCTTGACTTTTCATCGGACCCTAACCATATATAATGGCTTAGTTACTTCCCCTAGGATTTACCCAAATTTCTTGTGTATATTTCCATGAGGTATTTCTATCTATAAAAGCCCAAGCCCATACTTTAAAGAGCCCGTCTGGGCTAATAAAGATTGGGTTAGACCTTTATACCTAGAAATATTATTTCCATGCTTTTATTGCTTTAAAAGAGATTTAGAATGTGCATCAGTTCTTGATATCCCTTATTGATATTAAGGCCAAGACCAAAAATCCTAGGAAAAGAAATTCATGATTAACTACATGTGTGGGAGGAATAAGGTTGGAAGGATGAATGTTGTATACTTTATTGATATTTGCTACTTTCTACTTGTTGCATAGCATGTGCATCATGAATACATGCATACATGCATTTCATCCATCACACTAACACTTTGTTTTTCCACCATCATAGATTCACCTAGGTCTTCTCGTATTTGGGGATGAAAATGCGGTAGATTAAGAAGAGCAGATTTAATTCCTAAAACCATAGCAAAAAAGATCCATCATAGACTAGAGAAGAGTCCTATTAATCTGTTTTACTTGGAAGTTGAACCAACTACACCTTAACTTATATAGATGGAACAACAATAAGGAGGGAACTAGACCTTATAAGACATCAAGAGAGCTTTGATGGATGACATGAGGGCTGTGATGCAAGATGAACTAAGACAGGCTTTATGTGGATTGATGCAACCTACTGCTGCTGTCATACCACCACTTGTAATTAAGCAACCACCTGTTGTTATAGTTATCCCACTTACTGTAGATGCTCCACCTACTGCCAATAATGTTGGGGGGCAACCTATTGCTAGAAACCCACCTGTTGTTGATATGAAGCTTGAGGATGTTGAGAACTATCACTTAAACTGGTACAAGACCATTAGTCCAAGAAAATGCAAGCACTGACCCAAAAAATGTACAATGGAGGAGCTGATTAGAGGACAAGGCATGGGATATTCATTTGACTTTGATGATATGCTGCTAATAGAGGGTAGTAAGCTACTTGAGAAGTTCAAAATGTCGCAACTATAGAAATTTGATGGAAGAGGAGACCTAAGGATTCATCTCAGTCAGTACACAACCACTATGAGTACTACTAAAGCCCCATTGGTAGTAATCATTAGGTTATTTATATTATCTTTAGAGGGCATGGTTGTAAACTAGTATCATGGGCTGGAAAAATCTGTCAGGGTTGACTGGAAAGAATTATGTACTATCTTTTTAAAATAGTATGATTATAACACTAGATTGGAAGTGTCCATCAAAGATTTAGAATTGACAAAGCAGAAATCAAATGAATCCTTCTCTAATTTTCTTACTAGGTTCACGAACAAAGCAGGACTAATGAAGAAAAAGTTGGCTGAGAAAGATTAGGTTAGGATGATAGTCCATAATGTATCACCTAATCTAGTCAAGAGATTGCAAATGATGAACCCCAAAACATTCATAGACCTGTATAATGATAGTCTACAAGCTGAAGAGATTGAGAATGAAAAGAAGAAAAGCTCTAAAGGCACCATAACTCAAAATTACTTAACTAGGGGCATATAACAAGGAAGCACTAGTCGATCTGTGGAGGTGCGTGTAGTTCAACCGCCCAGGAGATTCTCCAACTTCAATCAGCCACTCTCAAATGTCCTAAACTGATTAATCTATAAAGGCCTACTCTGACCCTTAACCTTTTCCAAACCACCTAACCTAAATGTCCCAGGCTATGACCTTAACAGCTATTGTAAGTTTCACCAAGTAGTTGGTCATTCCACATATACTTGTATCCACCTTTAACATAAAATCCAAAACTTGATAAACTTTAAAGAAATCACAAACCCCAAAAAATCCAATCCTAACCCAAACACTAGAAACAATCCTTTCCCAAACTACCGAAATGTCCCACCACTAGCCACCATGATGATTAACTCGGGATTTAGCGAGGAGGAAGTGCTAGATTCCTTTGAAAACCTAAACCCTACAAATAGTAAGGAATCTCCTTATGCCTCTAGTGGAGTTAAGGATTTGCTAGGACAACCCTCAGGAAAATTCAATTATACAGTGTTCTACTCCAAACCACCCTCTGCTAATATCCCTATTGAATCAATAGTGTCTTCAGGATGGGGTGATGAGTTTGATAATGAGCCAGCAAAAGAAGAAGAAGAATCCAAAACTCTAGAACAGCCATAAAGAGGAGTTAAGGATTTACTAGGGCAACCCTCAAGCAAATTTAATTACAGAGTATTCTATTCAAAACTAGCTTCTAATGACATACCCCTTGAGGAGATTGTGCCTACAGGATGGGGTGATGAGTTCGAAAAGGAGAGTAAAGGGTCTTTAACTCTTGAACAAGGGATTGAGGAGCTATTAAGTGAGCATTTAAAAACATGGAGGGAAAAGAAACATGCATAGTGGAAGTGTGGAAAAATGGAGAAAGGGACCGGATTATTGGGGTTGTAGACATCTAGTATGACTCTAACGAGGAAAGTCCCACTGGTCTTGACGTACGGAGCGATAACCCCAATGTGAATCATGTCATTAGGAGTGGGAGGAATTATAAGGTAGCAGAAAATAAAATCGAGAGAGTCATAAAAAGAGAAGAAGTAAAGGTTCAAAATAGGAGGAGAAAAATAAGACCTAATTTTGGAATAATTAAAGAAGGCTAAGGCAACTATCAGCATTTGGGTGTTATTAATGCATTCAGGTAGTCATAGAAGAGCTCTTGTCAAAGCTCTATCAAACATGAACATTGAAATAGCAGCTACAGCTAAGGCTATGGTAGCAAAGGTTATGGAAAAGAAACACGGGCTGATAACATTCTCAGATGATGATTTGCCTTTGGAAGAAAGAAATCATAATAAAGCATTGTTTATCCTAGCTGAAGCAAAGGGGAAGTGAACCAACTTTGCAATGGTTAATGATGGTTCTACTATTAATGTGTTTCCATTGAAGATCTTGCCTAATTTGGGTTTGAAAGTCGATGACTTAACAGGTTCAAACCTAATAATCAGAGCCTATGATGACAGCACTAGGAATATGGAGGGGACATTCCAAGCTCTGGTTAAAACATGACCTATGGAATCCACCATTGAGTTCACTGTGCTAGATATCCCTGTCACCTATACCTTATTATTGGGAAGGCCATGGTTCCATGCTCTGGGAGGAGTACCATCAACTGTGCACCAAAAGATAAAATTCCCTCATGAAGGAGATGTAGTGACTATAGAAGTGGGAACCAATGCAATTGTGGCCGCCATACTGTAGAAACAAAAGCAATTATATGTTCCTCCTAGTTTCTAAGTTGCAAGGATATTTGACAGAATTGAAATAGACCCAAGGGTTGCGAAGATGATGGAGAGCATGAAGTATTGACGTGGACAAGGACTAGGAAAGAATGAGCAGGGAAGCCCTAGGCTACCAAAGTTTAAAAGTCAGAGTGATACCAAGGGGTTAGGGTGCGCTGAGACAGAACCTGATAAAAAAAGAGGAAGGAAGAAGGGAGAGGCCAAGATAAATAAGCCCTGAGGGAGAATCAAGTCGATGAGTGAGAATTTTATCAAGCCAGGGGAAGGCAAATACTATTTGGGTTCTAGGGAATCTGTCAATGTCACTAGTAAAGATGTTCCTAGATTCAAGATCTTTAAAGAGCAGATTGTGGAAAACTTGGTAGAGGACAACAAAAAGGAGGTGATGAAGCAGGTAGCTAGAAGAATGGGGAATGCCACTATTGAAGAGTTGTTGTGTTTGCCACCTGAAGAGGAGCCACCCTAGGATTTAGCTACTATTATTAATGATAGCTTTACTACTGTTTTTTATGAGGAAACTAATGTAATAATGTCTAGTCTTTATGAGGATGAAAATTGTGTTTTTTTCATGGTCAACGATATGAATGTTGGTTTTGCTTACTTATGTGATGTGCATCCTAATAGTTTTGTGCATTATAATTTTGATCATTCATGCATGTTTGACATTAATTCAATTCAATTTGATTCATTTAACATGGGCATGAATGATAATCCAAAAAATATTTCTATATCACATGATGTAACCCCCGAAGAGAGGGAAAATTTTGAGAGAATATTAACAAAAAGGAAGGTAGTATTTGCTTGAACTTATAAAGATATGTAAGGTTTAAATAAGGAAACTACAAAGCATCATTCCAACTCACCCAGAAATAAAATCAGTTTAACAAAAATTGCACAGGCTAAAACTAGAGTGGACTAAGAAAATAAGAGAGGAGATTGCTAAACAAATTCAAGCTAACTTCTTGGAAGTAGTAGATTACCCTCAGGCTAGCAAACATAGTCCTGGTACCCAAATAAAAATGGTAAGGTGTATATCTGTGTCAATTTTAGAAATTTAAATAAAGCATGTCTGAAAGATGACTTTCCTTTACCCCACATCGATGTCATAGTGGATAGTACGGCGTCAAGTGTAATGTATTATTTCATGGATGGATTCTCTGGGTATAATCAGATAATTATGGCAATTATGGATAAGATCAAGACATCTTTCATTATAGAATGGGGGACCTATTGTTATAAGGTTATACCTTTTGGGTTAAAAAATACAAGTGCAACATACTAAAGGGCAGCTACCGCTCTTTTCCAAGACATTATGCATAAGGAAGTTGAGGTGTATATAGATGACATGATGGTCAAGTCAAAAATAAGGGAGGGACACTTTGAAGCTTTAGATAAGTTCTTACCTCAAATTGAGAGGTACAATCTAAGACTCAACCCGAAGAAATGTGTTTTCAGAGTTACTTCAGGGAAGCTATTAGGGCATATAGTTAGTAGCAGAGGAATTGAAATAGATCTGGATAAAGTGAAATTTATTGAAAAAATGCTAGCACCAAAGACAGAGAAAGAAGTAAGAGGGTTTATTGGCAGGTTACAATATATTATCAGGTTCATTGCAAAGCTTACAAATATTTGTGACCCAATCTTTAAGCTATTGAGAAAATATCAATCTATAGAGTGGAACAATGATCATTAGAAGGCCTTTGATAAGATAAAAAAATATCTCACCAATCCACCTATACTGAGACCATTGAGGCAAGGTAAGTCGTTGATCCTGTATTTGGCTCTAGAGGAAAAGGCAATGGGGGCAATGTTAGCTCAAGAAGGATTGGATGGGATAGAGCTTGTAGTGTATTACCTCAGTAAAAATTTCTTGCCCTATAAAGAAAAGTATGATTTGGTGGAAAATATATGTTTGATAATGATCTAGGCAATAAGAAAATTGAGGCATTACTTTCAGTCTTATAAGGTTCAGGCTATTTCAAAGATAGATCCCTTAAGATACTTACTGCAGACACCTACTTTGACTGGAAGGATGTCTCGATGGCTTGTACTCCTAACTAAATTCGATATAGAGTACATTGCCATAAAGGTTATCAAAGGAAGGGAAATAGCAAAATTCCTAGCACAGAATGCAATAGAGGGTGATGAACCATGGAACCTAGAATTCCCATATGAGAATCTAGCAATTGTAGAGCATCGGGAATGGAAGCTTTATTTTGATGGAAAAGGAGCTAGATTAGGAGTGATCCTTGTTAGGCCAAAAGGAGAAACCATAACAATGGCCAAGAAACTAGATTTCAAAGTAACCAATAATATGGCTGAGTATGAGGCATGCATTCATGGAGTGGAAGCAACAATAGTAGCTAGAGCAAAGGAGTTATTAGTATATGGGGATTTAATGTTAGTTATTAGTCAGGCTAACAAAGAATGGAAAGTAAAGGAGGAAAAGCTGAAACCCTACATCTGCTATTTGAGGAATTTAATCAAGAACTTCACCAAATGTCTTTTTATCCATCTATCAAGAGATGATAATCAAATGGCAGATGCTCTAGCAATGCTCTCTTCAATGTGGGACAGTGTAACTGGATTGACTATAAAGCCATTAGTGATCATGAAATCAAAAGCTCCATGTTATGGGGGCAAGCAGATTATAGGAATTCAAGTAGGGCTCAAAGAGAAGCCATGGTTTTATGATGTTCAAAGGTTTATCGAGGAAGGAAAATATCCAGATGAAGCCACTTCAAAAGAAAGATATGCCCTGCATGTTCTTGCATATAATTTTGCAAGTCACTATGGGGTGTTGTATAAGAGAATGTCGAATGGGATATAGCTCATATGTCTCAAGAAAGATGAAGCATAAGAGGTGATAAAGGAGATTCACATGGGAGCTTACGGTTCTCACATGAATGGCCTAGCAAAGAAGATAATCAGATAAGGGTACTACTGGATGACTTTGGTAAGAGATTGCATTAAGACAGTAAGGTAATGCCATCAGTGTTAGATCTATAGGAATCTCAACCACCTTCCTCCAACGGTGTTGAATAGTTTATCATCTCCTTGGCCTTTCTGCAGCATAGGGGATTGATATCATAGGAGAAATAAGGTTATAACATCAAATGGACATAAGTATATAGTTGTGGCAATTGATTACTTCTCTAAATGGGTAGAGGCTAAATCTTTTAATACTCTAAAGGTGAAGTAGATGGCCCAGTTTATTAAGAAGAATCTTATTTACAAATATGGGGTTCCACATCACGTTGTGATCGACAATGGGGTTTAGTTTCAAGCAAAGATAGCAAAGTTATTGTAGAAATATGGGATCAAGCATCATAAGTCTTCACTGTATTGACCTTAGGCTAATGGAGCAGTGGAAGTAACAAATAAGAATATTAAGAAGATCCTCTCTAAGATGGTCAAAACTTATAAAGACTGGTATGACTGCCTTCCCTTTGCCTTATAGGGATATAGAACTACAGCCAGAATTGACTCAAGCCAAACTCCACTCTCCTTGGTGTATAACTATGAAGCAATTTTGCTATAGAAATTGAGATCAAGTCTCTAAGAGTGGTTATAGAGGCCAAAATTCCTAAGAGTGAATGGGCACAAAAGAGATATGATCATCTGGTGTCTCTAAATGAGAAGAGGATGAATGCTTTGTTTCACACACAGATATATCATAGGAGGATAGTAAGGTCATTCAACAAGAAAGTAAGGCCAATAAAAATAAGAGCTAGGGACATGGTGTTAAAATAGTCTAGAGCAATGGTGTTCAATCCGAGAGGAATAGAGCCTGTTAATCTAGATCACCTCAAGAAATACTACCTATAAAAATAAATAAAAGTAGTATAAAGAAAATAAAGTTCGCTGACTAGAAAATCTAAAAAGGCTAGTCAGGCAAAAATTAAGACATTCCCACTGTTCAGAAAACCCGTAAAGGGCTGGCAGGCAAAAATTAAGGAATAAATAAAAGAAAAAGGTCCCGCTGAATAAAAAACCGCAAAGGGCTAGTCAAGCAAAATTCAGGGAAATAAAATGTGAATGAAAAATATTCAGTTAGAAAATCCAAAAGGACTAACTGATAACAGGAGTTATGTCATGTGATGTAGTAAATGTACTCATTTTGGCCCTAATTAATGAATTTTATTGAAATTGAATTTTGTTATAATATTACATGTTCTATCTTATTTATAATGTATAAGTACTAGAAAGGAAAACATAACATAAAAGCTTAAAATCAGCTCTATGAGACCATTTTGCTTTAGTACATAAAAGAAGGCCGCTAAGTTGAAACCCGAAAAGCCAACTTAGGCAAAAGTTATGGCAACCCTACTAAGCTGAAAACCCAAAAGGGCAGCTTAGGAAAAAGTTAAGGCAAAAAAAATCACTTAGGACCATCTATTCATCCAAGTCTAATTCAAGAAAAAGAAATTCGAAATAGATCAGTACAAGAAGGCAGTCTAATATAACTACAAATCAAAAATGAAGATAGCCTGGAATCAGTCATCCCAGGCTCCACTATCAGGCCATGAGCTCCATCCTCTACTAGGGTCATCATGATGATTAGTATCTGGAGGTTTGACAGATGAAGTACCAACGCTATAGGGGTCCATGCCCAAGTCCACAAGCCGCCAACGAAGTATCTCGTTCTCCCGCTCCATATCCCTAGAATAACTCTACACATATAAGAAACATCATATCATATGCATTCCATGCATAGACTTTGCATTTTTCAGTGTATATACTTACTCGCCAACTATCTTTGACCTGTATAGTAAATAACCTCTAAGACGAGGCAAGATCGTGTAAATACTCTGCCTGTGTCTGGGGAACTTGTGTTGTAAAATTTTCCATTAACATCCATGTCAAGTGTATAGATCATGCAAGAAATAAGTTAGATAGACTCATATGATAAGTATCCACCGAAGAAAAGCTAGGAAGTTGAGCATCGCTAAAGTGCATATACTGCTCGATCGAAGTCTGAATAGCAGGAGCCCAGTAAAGCATAGATCTGTCAAGAAGGGAGACATCACCGAAAATAGCACCAAAAAAGGTTTCCTTACAACTAGTCCCAACATGCTGAGTATGTTGTGCATGACCATATCTAGGGCCAAATACCTCAAGCACAATCTCATGCTTAGGAGTAGTCTCAACCCCTTGAGCAATTTCGGCCGCCTCCTCCATCACCTCATCGGCAGGGGAGCCAATCCCCTCGAACTATAAGAAAAGAAAATAAGTGATCTGAGCATTCCAAAAGAGAAATTATCAAAAGTTACCTCAACCTAGTCAGCAAGAACCTGCTCCAACAGGTTCTCATGGATGAACTGCCGATAATGGCGAGATCGCTAAAGAAAAATCATGGCGTCATATCCTTATAACACCTCTCTTAACTCTAAACCCATCAAATGAGAACTTTTTAACATTGAGAGAGGAACATCAGAGGGAATACGGATTCAGGAAGGTTTAAAATGCTACTGATACACCCGCTCTTCCAAATACCACATCAGCAGCCATAACCAAGGAGCAAAATCCTCATGTCCTCGAGTCGTACTGCAGTAACCATGAAATTGTACCTCTATATGTCTTTTTCTCCCTCCTACCAATTAGAATTAATCTACAAAATCATGTTATTAAGTTTAACTTACATTAAATTATGAAATACTAATGATTCTATTTTCCTACTAGGTGCCACTCGACAATGTTCAACTGATCACAATAAGTCTGCAAAGTGTTCCTGACGCTCGCTAGACGGGAAGAGCCCTATCTCTACATCAGAGGGAGCCTCATATCAGAACTGATAGCACCGAAGCCACAAATTAGCCCAATGTCTAGACTCCATATCTAGAAAGAGGAAATAAGTCAAAAAAAGAATGACATACATGCAAAGCATACCAAAAGCCGCACATGGTGACAATAACTCTATAGATAGTGTCCAGGCTATAATACAGATAAGCCAATGCAATAGATCCCCAGTCAAGGGTGACAACTTAGTCTAAGTTTCAAAAAGGGCCAAGAAGGCCAATGTTGACCTCATGACCAGTCTCACAGAAGAGGGTTATGCTAAGCAAAATTAGAAGGAGACACATCGCTTTATGGGCAATCTGACGAGGAGTGGTGATAGGAAGACGCCTGAATCCCTCGACTAATAATGAAAGAAGAACATTCTTCTGATTCTTCCATGAATTAAACCAATCAAATCTCACACATACTAAGCGCATGCTTAGGGAGACTGCAGTAACTAATATCGAAGGAAATGGTAGTCCCTTCGAAGGCAATCCCAGTGATCGCAGAAAAACTTATAGGCGAAATAGTCATCTCGACTATACGAGTATGGAATGTGTGGGTAGTGTCCATCCATCGCTCAATCAATGTGAATAAAGAATGGTGATCAGACCTTCCTCGAGCTGTTAGAAGCCCAGCAATAAATTGTCTAAACTCAGAGGCCCATATCAGTTGCGCCACATTCTCTAGCAACCTGTGAAATAATTCACAAGCTATATAAAAATAGCCCGTGAATTTCATTAGTCGCTAGGGATAATTTCAAGGATAGAAATAATAATAATAATAATAATAATAATTAATTGATTAAATAAATAAATTTTGGATCGGCAAAGTGGAATGCCGGCTGATTTTTGGACTTTCAACTTTGATTTTCAAACCTTCAGTCGGCCATTCAACTAAAATCCTATGTTATTGGGTTAAATTTACATTTTTCATGCATTTTTTAAGTGATTTTTAATCTAATTTCAACAATATACACACTAATTTGCATTCTAAAATTAATTTCGATTATTAACAGTATGAATAATTTTTTATAGAAATAAACAGAAATGAGGAAGTGTTACCTCATTACCCATATTTGTGCACCTATAAAGGTAAAGGCAAGTCAAAGGAAGCACAGTAGAACCCTCTCGAAGTCCAAGGTTATTTTGAGGAAAACGGAGAGGCACAATAATTAGGTCAGCTGGAATCTCTACTCCTCTATGTAGCCTGTGTTGTGGGTCAGCCATAAGATTTGATGGATCGTGAATCGTACTTTGAATGAGCAAAAAATCAAAAGAAAAAAACCAAAGCAAAAAAGAAAAAATGGAGAGGGAAATGAAAGAATAGCATCGAAAAATAAGGAGGGAAGCTTTATATAAATGGAAAATATCCATTTTGGTCCCTTGACAATGCTTGCATTCAAAATCAAGTTTTTCTTTGCAATTTCATCCATAATTGCATTTTGATTAGGATTTAATTCCTAATTAATTCATTTAACTCATGTCATCAATTAATGAATTATTATTAATTGCATTTATATTTAAATTCTGAATTTTTCGTCAAGTATGGAATACATAATATAATTACAGAATTCAGTTTTGCATTTTTACATGCATCATTTTAAATCAAAAGATTTCAAAATTCATTACATACTATATAGTAGCTGAAAAAAAAATTCAAAATTATCATGTTATGTGTTGCACAGTAGTCGTAACATGAATTTCAAATTAGGCATGTTATGTGATTCAATAGCAATTATAATATGAAATTTTTCAAACCTTTTGTCACCAAACACTACACAATAGTTATGGTATTCCACAAGAGTTATAGTAGATTTTCTACTAATCCATTGTCACTAGACATGCCATAGAGAATATAGCAGAATTTTAAAATTATCAAATTGCCAGACATTCCACGGGAACTATAGCACTTTTTTTAAATCATGGCTCACTAGATGTCCTACAGGGAATATAGCGAGAATCATTGAATTCATTTTGTTAAAACATCCCATAAGGAATATAATGAAATCCACTATCACTAGATGTCCCAAAAGGAATATAATGCAGTTTATCAGACACTACACAGTAGTTACGGTATTATTCCTAAACGTTCCATAGGAACTATAGCATGTTTTTAAATCACGGCTCACTAGATGTCCTACAGGGAATATAGCGAGAATCATTGCATATATTTCATTAAATATCTCATAGAGAATATAACAAAATCCATTGTCATTAGACATCCCAAAGGAAATATAGTGCAGTTCACCAGACACTACATAATAGTTATGGTATTATTGCTAGACGTTCCATAGGAGCTATAGCATGTTCTTAAATCATGAAACACTAAATGTCCCACAAGGAATATAGAAAAACTCATTAGCATATATCTCACAAGATGTTCTATAAAAAATATAATGAAGCATGCTAAACATAGCATCTTGCTTAAAATTACTCAACAATTTAAGCATCAGTATGTCAATTAGGATACAATGAAGTACCCCAATTCTTTCTTTCAAAATTGTGTGCTACTATTGCTTTGCCATAATTTTTTAAGCAAACAGTGATAAAAGGGGGCAATTATAAGCACCCAATTTCGGGATGCAATTGTGCACGCGTGTGACAAAAGCCCCCATGATGAAAATCTAATCGAGAATTGATCTCTGGTGTTGAGTTTTGCAATTTAAACGACTAAATTACTACGTTTTGTGGATTTAATTGCAAAATTGGTTTTTAAGGGATTTGACTGTAAAAATTCGAAACTTTTGAGGACCTTTTTTGTAATTTAATTAAAAAAATATGATCGACTGACATTTAATATCGACCAGCATTGTGTAATTCTGACCAGCATGTAATGCCAGTAGACATTAAACAATGCCAATCAGCATTATGAGACGTCGGTCGGCATTCCAGAGTGCCGATTTTCAGAAAAAATTGATTTTTTATGCTAAAAATTTATTTTTTCATCATTTCTTAATTTTTTCATTAGTTTAAGACACCACGTGTCCCTGCATGTGCGAGACTTTGATTTTTTTAAAACTCTATCACTATCTTATTATCTTGATTTTAAAAGTTGAAAAAAAAACCCAAACTCTTGAGACTCCTCCTCTCGCTCCCAATATCACGTAACTTCCCTACGTGATCGCAAGGGTTAAAGGTTGCTAGGCCAAGTTTTAAATGCCAAGAGGCAGAGTCTATGAAAAAAAGGAGGATATGAGGCTACAAAAAAAACCTTAGTTATTTTCTTTACTGTGCAAAAGGCCACACACCTTAGCTCTTCATTTTTTGTTTACAAAACCTTAAGGAAATCAACAAAAATACATTCTTTGCTTTTAAAGTCTAGAAAATCAAGAAAAAAATAACAAAGTCAATCTCAAAATAATGACAATCCTAATCTGAGGGGCATTCAAACAGCATTTTCACAGCATCCCCTATTCTTTTTTTATTTTGACTTGATTTCTTTGTTTTATTTATTGATTGAGTCATTACTGATTAAATCTTTTGTTGCATTTTATTTATTTATTTTATTGGTGTTTTATGGTGCTCTGGATGTGAGGTTAGTAATGTGAGATTTTGGCAGTGGCTACATTGAAGAATCCATGGGATGCCATGGACTGAATTTTGTGAAATCCTTATAGAATTTAGGGTTTATTATTTTTTGCAGTATTCATTGTTTTTACTGGGTTGTAATTAATTTACTTTAATTTCCTGCATTGTAGTTTATAATAGCCCTAATAGAGGGAAATTAGTGGAATTTAAATTCTCTACACTAAAAATTGATTAGTAATCTATGCTAAATTTGGTAAAATTCAATTAAAATCAATGATGGAAGTAGATTAATTTTAGGGTTGCATGAAATTGAATTAGGGTTTCTTAGAAAAATCACGTGAAATTGTTATTTTGATTTATTTTTGGTATGTTTGTTGAATTGGGTTTTGTTTTTGGTTCTCATGCCTTTTGGGCTCCAAACCCACGTTAGGTTCTAACCCATTTAATAAAAAGGCTTAAAAATGGTTTTTAGGTTTTAATTTATTTAAAATTAATTTAGGCCTATTTAGGTTAATTAGATTTAGGCCCACTATTAATTAATAAAATTAATTTAGATTTAGCTCAGCCCATTAATTTCATTTCTTTTAAAATAAATAGACTTAGGCTCTTTTTTTTTAGTTAAAATTAAGTTAGAATTAGGCCCACTTAATAATCTAATTTCTTCTTTAAAATTTGTAAACAATAGGCCTATTTCCTTTGTTAATTAAAACAAGTATATTTATGCTCACTAATTCAATTAAAATGTAGGCCCATCTTTAGTCCATTTTACTTATAAATAAAATTTATAGAATTAGCTAACTTTAATTAATAAAATTAATCTAGTTTAGACATAGGGGCGCTGCCTTTTGTATGCATTTTTACATGTAATTTTATGACTTATTGCCTTTGGGTTAAATGGATGTTTAATTAAGGTTTAAATAAAATTGCATGTAATTAGAGAATAAGAGAGTAATTCATAAAATAATTCTAAATGAACACGAGACTAAGAGAAGTTAGTACTCCTTTCTAGAATCTCCTAGTTGTGGTGCTAGCTTTCTTTTAGAGAATCGAGTACCACCATTTCGATTTGTCCCAGTTATTATCCTGGGTGGCGACTCTTCATCTCTATGTTATGTCTTTATAATATAATAGTGTGTTCCCTAAGGCCCTGAGCCCAAACAATGTTGCGGTTGCTAAAATCTTAGGCGCATGCTAAACTCCACCATCTACATGTCCAAAAAGCAGTATGATTTTCTCTCTCTAAAGATTTTTTGAGAAATGAGCCAAAATCCCTAGAAAGGGCAAAAATTTGCATTTTTAAGGCCACAAGGTTATGACCTATGAGTGTGAGTCCATGACCCACTGGTGTGGGTCCATGATCCACGGGTGTGGATATAGACCCACGCGCATAGGTCGCCTAACCCACATAAGTCCACCGTGGGTCATATGATCCACGGGTGTCGGTTGCCAACTCACACTCATGGGTTGCTGACCCACACTTTTGGGTCAGCTCAACCCTTGGGCTTTTTGGGCCTCATCTCACCCATTTTGACTGTGACCCTTTTTAGGCCCATTTTGACTTTGAACCTTTTTAGGCCCATTTTGAGTTTTTTTTTTTTAAGGTTTGGGTGTGTATTTTGTGATTTTTTTAGTTTTTTTGGGTTTTTACCCAATCTAAGCACACCCGCAAAGACTCCTGAAGGAATTTTCCCCTACCTAACTGAAAGGAATTCTTCATCATTGAATTTTTAAAGGATTGCTGAAATTTGGATATCAACACATTGTCCTTCTAATTCTTTATCCAACTTGAAAAGGTTGTACCAACATATAGGTATGTAGGTGTTATATGTATTTAAGTTATTTATTTATATGTTCAATTATATTTCATTATACATATTAATTTTCATAAATATTTTATATTTAATATAGTAATAACAATATATTTTTAAATACATGTGTGCACATGCATGTATATTTCAAAATAAGTTTAAAAAATGAACTACAAAATATGATCAGAAAAGTTAACATGTAAAAATATAGCTATTAGTTTAATTTAAAAAGATAAGAATAGTTATGTAATTTTCCCCCTAAACTTTTCATCCAATAAGCTCTTTTAGGCCTTTTAGGGACAACTTAATCATTGAAATTTTTAATAAATGTCAAATTGTCATTAAATTATATAATTAACCCTTATTTTTTTTATTGCAAGACAAAAAGACCCATAATAAATTATGTATATCTCCATAATATTTTAAAGAGTTGACAAATAAGTCCTTATTTTAATGAAAAAATATGCTACTAAAAAATTAATTTTATATTTGTATTTAATTTATTTATAACTTTTAGAATGTAAAAATCTAATAATATATTATATAAATATAAGTTTAGTATTTATGGATGGCAAGGTCAAGCACACACCCAAGTGTTTGGCAACCACGTCATTGTGTGAACTTACAGCCCATTAGAAAATACAAAATGGGCTTGAGGCCCAAAATGGAGATGAAGTCACCATCCGGAAAAGCCAAGACACATTATATAGCAACTGGATTCCACAGAGATTCCTAGAAGCCGTCATCAGAGATCAGGTTCGAAAATTGGGTATGAGCTGTTGGAATGCCCACCCAACCTTACTTACAATTGGCCTCCATGTGTGTTTCGTATTTTATTACACTTATTTGGATGAGGTTGATGCTCCTAACTAAACCCTTAAAGCATGGTAGATTAACTTAGGAGCTTAGAATGCAAAGGAGCCTTCCTTCTTCTCAAGAAATGAAATCCTTTTCATCCTAAAGTCCCTCCTTTCTTCCTCTTCTTCCTCTCTTCTTTTCTATCTTTTCTCTATTTTTTCTGTGTTCTTTTTAGCTTAAGAAACTTTCTCTGTCCAAGAGTTCCCCTTTCCTTAAAAAAATTCATTTTCTTTTTCCTCTTTTTTTTTAAACCTCTCCTACTTTTCTTTTCCCAATTTCCTAAAAACTCACTCTTACCCTCTCCCCATGCTCTTTTCTCATTCCCCAGGCCCTTTTCTCTTTTTTCCTTGCTTTTCTCCTTTTTATTTACATTTGAAAATGCCCAATCCCAAAGCAGATAAGCTTTTAACTACTGCCATTAATGCCATTTCATGCTACAGAAGCTAGGTGTGAAGAGGCGTCGCCTCTTTGATGAGGTATCACCTCATTGATGGCTAGGGCAAAGAGGCAATGCCTCTTCACCCAGGCCAAGTCTGGGCCTAGCAAGCTAAGAGGAAATAGGCCTGGGCTTTAGCTTGTGTGTTTGGGCTTGATTTTAGAGTTTTGGGCTTGGATTTAGTATTTTGGGCTTAAAGGCTTGGTGTTTGGGCTTCTAAATCCATTTTTGAGAGGTTTCAGGCTTCCGTTGCATTCCAAACTCTTAATTTATCATCATTGGGCTTTTGTTATGGGAAAATCAAAATGAAGGTGTCCATAGTTTGCCCCCTTGGTTTTTTAAAAAATTGAATTTTTTTAAAATAATTTTTTGAAAAAGCAACATGCACACAAAATAGAAAAGGATAAGAATGACGTATTTAACCTTTGAGTTTCACTCAGACCATCAATCTTAGGAATTCAAACCCAAGAGGTTGAACTTTAATTTCTAAAACATGATCGTGATCCTCAGGTTTTTCTGGCCTGATTAGCCACTCATTTTAAATTTATTGTGAATCTTGAGCATGGCCTAATCTTCACTAGTAGAAAGAGATGAAAAGTAATTGTGTTCCTTGAGCATTTTTCGATCAGTTACTCATTATAAATTTTTCATGAATCCCAGGCATGGCCCAATCTTCACTCGGTAAAAGAGATGAAATGTAACCATATTCCTCAAGCATGGCCCGATCAGTTACTCATTATAAATTTATCATGAATCCCGAGCATGGCCTATCTTTACTCAATATAAAGAGATGAAACATAACTATGTTCCTTGAGCATTGCCCGATCAGTTACTCATTATAATTTTCCATGAATCTCGAGCATGGTTCAATCTTCACTCAGTAAAGGAGAATGCACTTCGGGGAATGAAACTCGACTAAATGCTTCTTCTTTTGCACACTTTGGGGATTCAAACCTGACCATATACTTCTTTTTTTTCACACTTCAAGGATTCAAACCCTTCCAGATGCTTCTTCTTTTTCGCACTTCGAGGATTCAAACCCCACCAGATGCTTCTTCTTTCACGCACTTTGTAGATTCAAATCCGACCAGAAGCTTCATCTTTCACGCAGTTTAGGGATTCAAACCTAACCAGATGCTTCCTCTTTGTTGATGCTTTGATTAGTATATTTTCAATTTGTAAACATTGATTTCGGGGTACACCCAAGCAGTGAAGTAAAAATTTTCCTTTGAAAAATACTTCTAGTGGGTCATGAAACTTGCATTCTTTTTCATCAAATGGGCTTCACCCTCCATCTTTCCATTTCTTCTAGTCTTCCCTTTTTTCCCCTCAATATATAAATTCTCCCTTTTTCTCTTTCAAAAGTCAATTTCACCTTTTGCTTTTTAGATCCTTTTTTTTTCTTTCCTAAAATTCTCTTTTCTTCACTTTCATTCTTCCAACATTTTATTGTCATAGACACCGCATGGACCCTAAATTTACCATCTTAGGACCTGATAGCACCTGCAGTGCACCCTTCATGGAGTTTAAGGCTTAGTGTTAGAGATGAGATCCCCCTTTTTTGCAGACATGGGATCCCAAATTTGTGAATTAGCCATATGAGAGGTTAGTACCTAATTTCTTCAATTTTTCCTATAAATAATGACAAATAATATCAGGTTACTGTTCATGAATGTATATTTATAAATTTAACAAAAAAATTAAATTTTATTGAGTAAAAGTAAAAAATTTTGAATTACCCCATTAGATCCCCGACACAAAGAGGCAATGCCTCTTCAATGAGGCAATCGCCTCTTTGCAAAGAGGCATCTGCCTCATCGCATCGAGGGACTCATAAGGAGGCGATCACCTCTAGCCTAGACGCGTTTGCCTCTTTGATAGAGGTTTGAGTACAAATGAATTATTTGCATAAAAGAAAAAAGAAAAAAATAATTTCACTCCCTGTTTTACTCCTGTAGCTCAATGCCCACACCCTTAAGGGTGCTAGGAACTTCAGCGGCACATGTATATGGTATGATGAGCTTACTGGCATGGTGCAGACTCAAGTTCATGATATGGGGTTTTTGGACTTTATCCTAGCACTCCCAATACAGCAGGGGTGCACAGACTACCAGCCTTTACATGCTCTGATGGAGAGGTGGTTTGACACCACCCACACGTTTCACCTTCCATTTAAGGAGTTTACACTTGAGCTAATGGCTTTTGCTACAGTCACTGGCATAGCCTGTGCAGGGGATTCGGTCCCTTTCGATGCTAGCCTCTACCAGTTATCTCCAGATCGCCTTGCTTTCATCGAGCGTCTACTTGGCATGGTCCCAGACATGAAGGGGACCCACAAAGTGAAGCTCTTCTATACCCATGCTAGAGTTAAGGTTGCTGTCACACCTTGACAAATCGATCAGATAGTGCATGCATTTCTAGTCTACTTGCTAAGCACCACTCTATTTGTAGATTTTCTGAGCTCCACAAACCTGAGTTTCCTGATGCCCCTAAAAAATTTAGATATGGTGGCCATATATGATTAGGGTATTTATGCATTGGCTTATCTATACTAGAGTATGGATAAGTCTATAAGTGGAACCAAAAGGCTTTGTGGCTTCTAGCACACCGTTCTGGTACTCCTCTCTTCTTTTATTGTTAAGTTCCACCTTAACTGCTATTATCATATCTTGTTAATCATTTTTTCTTTCTTTTGCAGGATTAGCCCTAAAGCTAGAGTTGATAGTAGGGATTACTCGCGTTATTGACACCCCTTTCCCTGTCATGGGGAGATACAGTCCTAATCAGGCTTGGAGAAGGCTAGTTGCTCATGTTTACATCCATTGCAGGTGGTTGAACACTTTACACATAATGAAGTAGGTACATGTAAATAATATTATAGTTATCAATGCATTTGCCAATCAAATTCATTCACTTATCTATTTGTTCTTGCAGTTGTGCCTGGACTTGTGGGGTCCCTAGGCTGGATGGTCTCAGGCGATAATTCACTCGATTCCACTATCCACAAAGAGGGTAGTACTCTAAGGGCCCAATTGCAGAGTGTGGTATCTCAATGAGAGAGTCCACCAGTGGTGCATGGGTGCTCCAGTGAGATAACCACCCATTGCTTCTTCCCGACACATTTTCTGGGCATATGAGTTAGAGGGGACCGAGCTCGACCAGGCCTTGGCAAGAGATGATACTGCTGATTACTGTGAGAGGAAGTCTCACTAAATTGATTTTGCCAGAGCTTATTTTATACAGAGGGTGCCTCTACCTGCACCTACACTTCAGGTAAACATGCAATTCAATTAAGCACATATTTTACACTCATGCTTATGGACGTCATTCCCTGATTTAGTTTTCATCCTCAGGCACTAACTAGGGCATCCGCTCCTTGTCCTAGGCCTACCACATAAGAGAGGCCTCATCAGCACCCTCACATCATACCTAGTTGTAAGGGTTCCTCTTCCGGCGCACCACCTACTGTGGAGCCTCTTAGCTCTCAGTTCCATATAGTAGTTGGTAGGCTTTCCACTACCCCTGATGTTGACCCACTAATGGGTGCCTTCAAGCAAACTCTCTTGCCAATTCTTAATGCTAGACATGACTTTGAAGCCAACATTTTTCACAGAGACAACTACACATATGAGTTCCTTTCTTTCAATGTCCTATTCTTAAGCTCGACTTAACACATGGTTAGTTATAATCAATATATTAATTATGTAGATAGCTCAAGATCAAGGAGAGTATATGTATAAGGTGATTGAGGCCTATCGAGACTTCTTGATGCAGATGATGCAGTAGTGGAAGGTAAAAGAAACTACACTTTATTTCTACATGTATGCATGCTTTCATGATTCTTTCCTCTCATTACATCTTAACAGGACCAAGATGAGGCTAGTCAGGCCAAGATCACTGCCCTTGAGCATCAACTTGCTGCTCTCCAGGTCAATGGTGATAAGAAGGAGGAAGCAGTTGATGAGTAGGCCAAGGATAGTAGCGATGAGGATGGATTTGATCCTACTTATGCTTCCATGGATGACCCTATTAACAAGGGAGCTTATGAGTCTGGGGACAATGAGTAGAGGGCTTAAGATGATTTGTTAGGATAGCATTATTTTGACTAGAGATATGTTTAAGGTTTCACACTTATTACTTTATTACTATTTGAACTGACTTTTATTTTAGCATTTTCATACCTTATACTAAAAGACTAGGTGCAACATTTAAATTCAAATTCTAGAAAAATTTTGAACCAATCATCAAATTTTTTTTATTATTGAACAGCTCTTCTTCTAACTTCACATGTACTACTTAACCACTTTACAATAATATAAAGATTAGTTCCTTCTGTTCAAGAGGTGTCGCCTCTTTATGAAGAAGCGATAGAGAATTGCCTCTTCACATAGAGTCATCACCTAATCATAGAGGTGAACACCTCTATAAGTTCAGCCTACGGTTATAAAAGTCCCCAAATCTTCTCTAAAATCCTTAACTCCCATTCACATGAATTCCCCTCATTCTCCCCATCATGGTAGCACCCTACCCCTCCAATACGACTGAAAGAAGCTTGAAACAACTACAATCAATTCTAAAAAATTTGGATGGTGACTCATGGGCTAGATTAGAACCATTTCATGTATCTGTCTTTCGATCTCTATATGCTAAGAAGAGTAGTTTCCCATTTCTCTATGCTCTTGCTTTGTTTTGGGATTTTTAAAAGCATGTCTTCTATTTCAACACAGTGGAACTCCGCCCCTTGTCGGAGGAATTTCAAGCTATCCTAGGCTCTCAAATGGATTATGCTCATCAGATTGTAATTCCTTCGATTAAAACTCTAGATTTACACATTATCTAGTACCAAATGGCTAGACTATTCAACATGTCCCCTCAATCTTCTCTTCACCATGTATTTGGTAATGAAGTTCTTATGAGCCCCTTTCTCAAAACTGTCGTGACTATAGATAGCAGCAAGGTTCACTAGCCTCAGATGATCGCCCTTTGTCTATATGCTCAATTTCTACTAGTTTCCCCTTCTTGCAACTGTGACCTAAAGATTCTTTACATTTTAGACCAAGTGGAAGCTGGCCTGAACCCTTTCCCTCTCTTTCTAGCAGAAACCATCATTTGTCTTAATAATTTCTCTAAAACTAGATGATTCTCTAGGAGTCCCTTTTTGCTAGAGATGAGCTTCTTTTCTCTTTTATCCTTTCTTGCTTTTCTGTCATTTTTACCCAGACATCATCCCCATAGGCTTGGTTGCAATAAAAACTGAGATTGCTCGAACCTTCTAAAGACATCACACACTATAAGGCCAAGCATTGTCATACTAGGAGACTTCACCCCATCCTAGAGGATATTCAAAGCTGGTTGTCTACATTCCTTGACACTCTAATTCAGTGGATATGCCCATAGTGAAGGTTACAGCAATTGACCATTTGATCCTACACCTATTGTGTCCCATTGGCCGATCTCCATTTCACCACCTTCTACAATCCAGGTCGGCTTTGCAGACAATATAGGCAGAAATTACGAATCATGGATCTAGTGCAAGAATTTAAGCCAGGGCCCCTTTCTAAAAATTTCTAAACAACCTAGTTGCTACTTGGCCTCGTAGAATCATTTAAAGGTTCATTGACTACGATGGATATCAATCTACTGATAACTAGTGCAAGGTGTAGGTTCAGTTATAACAGATAGAGAAGGATGAATTTACAAGAAATAAAAGAACATGAGCTTTACAGACATCGAGTGCCTAGGATATTTAAAAGAGATGCAAACAAAACTAGTTTATGAAATTTAGTCTTTTACTTGCTTTTCGTGAGGTGGAATTCCCTTTCTAGTTAAACCATGTGTAATAAGCGTTTAATGAAATGTTTAATAATAATAAAGACAATATATTTCATTTGATTTAAGCATAAAGTGACTATACATTTTGCTTCTTACATATCTCCTATCGTTAATTGGCTTGCCCTTGCATGTTTTTCAAATAACTATTTTTCTCTCCCTCACTCTCCTTTACATGTCCTTTATTTATTCCTGGACCACCCTTTCAAGTTTTCAATCCAACAGGACTTTTTACTTTTTCATTTTATTATCTTTGACTTTTATTTAGGCAGCCTTTTTTAAGGTTTTCTCCCTAGCGAGACTTTACATAAAGTATTTCTTGAGTTTATCTAGGTTAATGGGCTCTCTGAACTTATTCCCTTCCAAATCAAACAGAATAGCAACCCCCTTAGAAAATAGCTTTCTTTACTTAATATATACCTTCCCAGTTTAGCTTGAACTTCCTCCATGGATCAGTTATGATTGGTCTAATGACTTTCAAGACCAAGTCACCCTCTTTAATCTTGCATGGCTCGATCTTCTTGTTATAAGCCCAAGCTATCCTTTTCTGGTACAATTAAGAGTGATACATGGCTTTCATTCTCTTTTCATCTAACAACGTTAACTGTGCCAATCTGCTTTCTACCTATTGATACTTAGGGATTTTAGACTCTAGGAGAACCCTCAATAATTGAATCTCGACCTTAACACGTAACACAGCTCACATCCATACACCAAAGAATACAAAGTAGCTCCCATTGATGTTTTGGCAATGGTCTTATAACCCCATAATGCGAATTGTAGGTAGCTTGCCCAATCTTTATAGTTCTTCAGTATCTTGACTAAAATTCTCTTCATACTCTTATTTGTTGCTTCTACTGCCCCATTTGCTTGTGATTTGTAAGGAGATGACTTGTGATGTTCAATTTTATATTCCTCCAATAAAGTGGTTGTTTTTGCTCTTAATTGAACACTATTATCAGTGATGATATGGTAAGGCAAGTCATATTTGTAGATTATATTCTTTTCTATAAACCTCGCCATTTGCTTTACTCCAATAGTCATGAACGATTCTGCTTCAACCCACTTAGAAAAGTAGTCAATTACCACTATACTATAGTGATGATCATTGGATGATTTTGGCCTTATCTCTCCAATGATATCAATTCCCTAAACGGTGAAGGGCCATGGAGAAGTCAATCCCTGAAGTTCCATAGGAGGCAAATGGCTCACATCACCATACACTTAGCAGTTATGGCATTTCTTCACGTACTTCACGCAATCTACTTCCATGGTCAACTAGAAATATCCCTGACAAGTTATATTCTTAATGAGGATTATTCTATTCATATGCAGCCCACACACACCCTCATGAACTACTTCCATGATTTTTCATGCCTCGTCCTTATCAACATATCTCAAGTGCACTATGGTCGGCATTCTCTTGTATAGCATCCCATTATGATTGATGAACTATTGAGATAGCATCCTTAGTGACATTCTTTCTCTTCCATCAACATCATCAAGGAATCACCCTATCTCAAGATATTGCTATAGATCATAGAACCAAGACTTTTCTACAGGGTTGATTGACATTATTATGATTTCCTCATAGTAGGGAGTTTGAGACTTCACTAGGATAAGAGGCTTTATTTCTGCTTGTTTTCCTCCATCCTATGTCAAAGCTAGAGGAGCCAAGGAGTCTGCCATCTGATTCTCTTCTTGTGGCAAGTGCATGAACCTACATTGGCTGAAAGATAATAGAATCATGGTTAAATAATCCCAATATGGTCTCAGCTTATCTTCTTGTACTTCCCATTCTCTAGAGATTTATTTCACCACCAACATCGAATCTCTATACACTATAACCTCTTCTACCTCCACATTCCTAAGTGCTTCCAGACTAAAGATATAGGCTTCATATTCAACTTGATTATCAATGACTTTAAATCCTAATCTCTTTGCCATCGGAATCACTTCTCCTTTCAGGAAAACTAAGATTACACCAATGCCTGCTCCTTTACTATTGACTACCCCATCAATGTACATTTTCCATGTATGGATCTCTATTGATCCCAGGTTCTCATCTGGGAATTCCAACTCTTATTCTTGTCCATCATCTACTAGATTCTGAGCTAAAAAGTTCATGATAGCTCTCCCTTTTATCACCTTCTTCGCCACATAGTTTATATCAAACTCGGTAAGCAGGACCAACCATCTGGCTAATTTCCCTATAAGTGACGGGGTTTGCTAGAGATATCTAAGAGGATTGTGTTTAGAGACTACCTGGATTCTATAAGACTAGAAGTAATGTCTAAGCTTCTTCGTTGCCCAAATTACAGCCAAGCAAGTTCTTTCTACTAGACTGTAATTGGCTTTATATGGTAGAAGCTTCTTACTCATTTAATACATGGCATGCTCAACTTTTTCTTCCCCTTCCTGAGCTAACATTGAGCTAATTGCATCCTTCTCTATTGCCAAGTAAAGAATTAAGGGCGTACCCGGCCTTGGCGGCTGTAAGACTGGAGGGTTTGTCAAACACCGCTTAATAGTTTTAAAGCTTTGCTGACACTTATCATCCTAGACGATCGGCTGATTCTTCTTTAAGAGCTTAAAGATTGGCTCATAGATAGTAGTCAACTCGGCAATGAACCTATTGATGTATTGTAATCGTCCAATGAATCCTCTGACTTCTTTCTCATTCCTTGGTGCAGGCATTTCTCTGATCACCCTCACTTTATTCGGATCCACCTCTATACCTCTCTGACTAACAATATGCCCTGGTAACTTCCCAGAGATTACCCTAAAAATACATTTTTTCGGATTCAACCTAAGGTTAACTTTTCAGCTCTCGTGAGGAACTCATGTAGAGCTTTGAAGTGCTCTTCTCTAGTTTGAGACTTTACCATCATGTCATCCACATACACCTCTATCTCCTTATGAATCATGTTATATAGCAAGGTGGTAGCCATCCTCTGATAAGTAGCTCCTACATTTTTTAACTCGAATGACATGACTATATAGCAATAAACACGCCATTTCATGGTGAACAAAGTCTTTAGCTTGTTGATCACGACCATCATAATCTAGTTGTATCCTGAGAAACCATCCATAAAGGAGTACATGGCACTTAAAGCTGCACAATCGACCAAAGTGTCAATATGCAGAAAGGGAAAGTCATCCTTTGGACAAGCCTTATTTAGATCGCTATAGTCCACATGCATCTTAATTCTCCTATCCTTCTTGGGAACTAAAACTATACTAGCTAGCTACTGAGTGTTATTTACCACTTCCAAGAACTTTACTTTCAACTGCTTTTCTACTTCTTCTTTGATTAAGAGAGCCCATTTTGGCCTTAATCTTCTCTTCTTTTGTTTGATTGGTGCAACATGAGAATACATAGGGATCTTGTGTTCTACAATCTCTCTATCAATCCCAGGCATATCCTCATAACCCTAAGCAAATACTTTATGTCTTCTTTTCAAAGTTTCTTTCATTTTTTCTCTCTCATTAGGAGTTAAGTCAGAAGCAACAAGTATATTCTTAGGTTATCACATGTGCCTAAATTAAATAATTTAGTTTGCACTAAATTAATGTCAAACATATGCATGAAATGATTATCACATACAAAATAATCATTAGGAAAAACATCACACAAGTAAGCATAATAAGACCTTATCACATTAACTTTGGAAAGGAAAATTTCATTTATTTCAAACAAATTAGAGAGGGAAATGTTAATGTTATCGTAGAAAACATCTATAATAGAATTAAGAATAAAAGATTCAAAGTTTAATTCCTCTTCTTAGTCAACAGCATCCTTTAGCAACATTGCAGGAATGTCCCTATCCGATTATAGAATCAGCACCAATTCTTCCACTATTGGCTCCTCCATAACAAATTCTTTGATCCCATTCACATGTTCGGTGAAGATTTCAAACCCAAGGACCAAATTTTTGGCAATTACCAAAGGCTTAGGAGCTCCTTAGTAGGGGTAGTTAGTGCCTTCCTCCACAATGGTTTCCCAGAGTGTCTTCTTCTTCGACTTAGTTCTTGCTCTGTTCTTCCTAGGCTTTCCCTTAGCTTCTTCCTCTTCATCAAACTCATTCGCTTTTGGATACCCTACCTCGTGCTTTAAGATCGGTACTTTAGGTCCAACAAACTCAGGCAAGCCCTACTAATTCTTCTCCAATCCTATTCCCGACATAAATTGCATGTTCTTTATCATACTCATAATTTTTAGATTTAGCTTATCTTCATTGATCATGCAAACCTCAAAACTTAGATTATCCAAGATTTTAGTGGCAGTTTACTTCAAAGAAGTAATTGCACCCTCAGTTTTTACCATTATAGTGACCACTCTTCCCTCATGCAGAAATTTAATCTTTTGATGAACATTAGAAGGCACTCCCCCTAGAGGATGAAACCACAGCCTCCCTAGAAAAATGGCAAAGGTGACTGGAATGTCAATGCCATGTATGTTTACCCAAACTTTGATAGGTCTAGCTTTGACCAGAGCTTTTAAAGTTCCCTCAATTACCCTTTTTATATCATCATAAGCCTTAATTACCATATCATATGACTTTAAATCTACTATTGTCAGTCCCAACTTTAGTAAGATCTTCAAAGGGCACACATTAATGACAAATCCATTATCAACCATAACATAGCAAGTTGATTTCCCTTTTACTTTAGCTTTAATGAATAAGGCTTTAATATGGTCCCTTCCTTCTAAAGGTAAGTCATCATCTGTAAACACAATTGCCCCTTGAGGGCTTTCTATCAATGAATCCACTATTTGCTTAGGAGTATGCATTGAGGGAATTTTCTTATGATCAAGAGCCATAACCAGTGCTTCCCAATGGGCTCAGGAGTACATAAGTAGCTCCCAAACACTAGCAAGAGTTTTCTCATCTCTTTTGGTCTAGTAACTTCCTCTATTTCCTCATCTTTCTCTAGTTCTTCTTTTGAATCGACCTTCTCATTCTCTAACTTAGCATTTTTCACTCCTCCTTCTCCCTTCTCCAGTTTCTTAACTAATTAGGTTGTCTTCTCCCCATTGTTGTTCCATAAATCAATTGCCTCTCCTTCTTCATTATCGAAACTCCAAATATCAAGAACATTCATTTGGAGCTCTGCAGGCTGCTGGTTTAGGTTCTGGCCTTTTGTTCAATGGTGTGGGTATGGCATCAATAAAGGAATTAAGGACTTGTTCCTTTGTTAAGCCGGTGTTAATCATCAGGATTCATGGATTAGGTGGTGGGACATTTCTATAGTTAGGTATAGGGTTATTTTAGGTGTTTGGTTTTCTTATTTCAAGGTCAGCTATTTTACCTGAATCAATCAAATCTTAAACCTCATGTTTTAGGCAAGTGCAGCTATCAGTGTCATGTACAAAGTTTTAGTGGTATTTACAGTATAATTTTGGGTAAGTATTTGGTAAAGGAGGTCTTTTAGGTAAGGGTTACAATAGGTTATTTTCTATCAATTTCTCTAAGATTTTGGAGAGAGGTCTTCCCAAGTTAGAGAACTTTTGGGATTGTCTGACATTGTTGATTTGTATTATACTGCTCATCCCAATTCCACTACTAGATCTCATCCCTTCTTTGTTTATAGATCTTCCACTGAAGAACTTTTTCTCTTGCACCATATCAGATTCTTTCTGAACCCTAAACCTATACAATTCCTTAAAATTCTGAATTCCTAAATCCTTTAGCTTTTTAAAGAGCGGGAGTATGCACCCTTCTATTGCTATTACTAGCTTATTATATTCTACGAGCTAGTGTTTCATCAGTGATAGCTTCACTCTCCACCTGATCAAATAATCTGCAAAGGATTCATTGTACTTTTGCTTCATATTCTACAGATCTCTCAAAGATGCCTCCATCTGAATGTTAAGACTATACTACTTGATAAATGTGGCACCTAATCCCTCCTAGTCAATTTGGATATGGGATTCTAAAGCATAATACCATCTGATGGGTGCTCCTTCCAGAGACGAGGAAATTATTTTACAATTTATTCCTTGGTCAATTTAGTTGTCTTTATATGGGTCACATACTACTTCAAATGTAGATGGGGATCCTCTATGGCAATAAACTTCTTCATATTAGGGAATTTAAACTTCTGGCATAGGGGGTCATCATCTTCATCGAAACTCAAATCGGAGAAGCTTATCGGGGCCTCTATCCCCTTCTCTTTCATCATCAACTGCATTTAAGCCATAGTCTTGGTTAGATTCTTGACCTAATCAGGTTTTTCTACATTTTATATAGTGTCCATAGTCACATTTTGTCTGGCTATAGGCTATGCGATCAAATTTTCCTGATCATCCTCTCTTTCCCTTCTTCCAAAGTCTTCAGCATCCAGATCAAATGGTTGTGGCTGAGGTGTTGGCGATTAAGGTATGAGTGGTTCTTGTCTAACTAGTTCCCTTATTTTAGCCATCATCTCTCTCATAATTGCTCGAGTCTAGTAGGCTATCTCTACTTTCAACTTATCCCCAAAAGCCTCAGCATTAAACTCTGCCATCTCAATTTCTTTACAAATCCTAACCAAATGACCGGTGTCAAATTTTTTCTAACTGAAAGACTATTATGGATCTATATCTACAATTATTGAGGAATAGAAATATGCATGGCGCATATGCATGAGATGCAGGTTTACTAAAATTAAAAGAAACAAATTAACATATATAAATGTATCAGAAAAAAAAAAGCTCTCAAACGATATCTCCACCATTATTTCTCCCACATACATGTTCATTGGCGAGTTCCTTGTCCTAGGATTGTTGTTGTGGGTTTTAATTATCAACAGGGGATAATAAAATTGACGGATGCAAGATAACTCTCAAGACAGTACAAACAAATGGTAATTTCTTTAAATAATTCCAAAGTCCATTTTAATGGGCCAAGAATGATATCAACAGCCCACCTTGTCAAGATCCATTTGAAATGGGTCAAAATAAGGACGAGAGGCCCATCTTGGCAAGGTTTGCTAATAATGGGCTTGGACCTTATTTAAAGAACTATCATATAGTGTAAAACACATGCATTTGGGAAAAATTCTAATGGAAATTGCAATGATTTGAGTCTTGGGTAATAAGCTTCAGCTCCCACAGCTATAAACCTCTATTACGTCTCCTCACTCAAGGTTCTGTGCGACACGGATAAGTACATGCTATAAGTGACAATAATCAAATACTCTACCACCAGGTTTGAGTAAAACACAGGCAATAAAGCAAAGGCTATTATCGGTTTATTTGGGACTTAGAGTGCACATTGTGTGGAAATGTGTAGTGGATGCAAAATTTGAAAAGGAAATAAAGAAATAATCAAAGATGATAAATTACGAAACACTTGGAATCAGTTTCTCTATTCCCTAGTGGAGTCGCCACTGTGGGCGGCGAGGTTAAGTGCGTGCCCAAGTGTTTGGTGACCATGGCACTTTGTGAGCTTAATGCCCACTAGGAAATACAAAATGGTCTTGGGGCCCAAAATGGAGAAGGAGTTGCCACCCGGATAAAAGTTGGGACACACTGTACAACAACTAGATTCCATAGAGGTTCCCATAAGCCGTCATCAGAGATCGGGTTCAGAAACTGTTATGACCTAATATTTTAAATAATATAAAATTATTTTAAAATATGCAATGTTAATAAAATTTTAAATTTTATTTATATATTATCATTATTTGTCTATATTATTTATTTGTTATATTCTAAATATTTTAATTACGTAAAATAATTTATTTGGTAGTCTTACTATTTAAAAAATATTTAAGTCATTATCACTACTGTTATTTTTAATAGTAGTAGTATTATTATTATTATTACTGTTATTTTAATTAGAGTTCTTATTATTGTTATTATTATCAATAGTATTATTGCATGCATGTGTTGTTATTATTATTGTTATTTTTATTACTATATTGTTGTTAATATATTGTGCATGTGTATTATATATATGTATATATATATATGTGTGTGTGACAAGTGTTGATATATATATATATAAGTAAAAGGTTAGGACACATTTATTTTCGGGTACTCTCCTCTCCCCATCATTTTTTCTTTTCTTTCTTCCTATTTTCTTCTCTTCTCTTCACGCGAACCAGCACCATCCCCACACCATCGGAGCCACCACTGCCACCACCCATCACAACCATCACCTTCTCTTGTTCCTCCAGCCGTCGATCGTCGCCTGGAAGCTCACCGGAGTGTTAGAAAATCGCTTGAACCGAGACAAGTCGAGAAGACCACCATTTTTACCGGCGACAATTCCAATCAAGAGAGCTCTCCATTCCGCTCTTGTTTGAAAGCTGTGAAGTTGATTCCAAGCTCTGTTTGCGCTTAAATCCTCTTGATTGTGAGTTATATCCAATTTTAGTTTACGTGTTATTAGGGTTTTAAATTTTTTTTAGTTAATTGTGTTTGATTCTTGGATTTTTGTTTTGATAATATGAATTAGGGTAGCTTAATCTTCTCAAATATATTTTTTGTTTATTTTTTTTAATTAATTTTAATTATGGGTATTTTTGAATATTTTAATAATTTAAATTGAATTTTTTGTTAATTATGTTAATTATTTATTTTGGATGGAAATTTAATTAAGTTAGTGTTACTAATTTAAGTTAGTAATTTTTAGTAGTGAGAAAATAATTTTTAGAAATTTTGTATAATTTTTTAATAATATTTTTGTATTATGTGATTTTGGATTTATAGGTAAATTGTGTGTGTGTTTTTTTTTTTTTTTGAAATTATAGTTAAATAACATGTTTTAAATAATTTTAGAATAATAAATGGTATTAAAATAATTTTTATGAATTATATACTAATTTTAACTAATTAATACTAATTTTCAAAAATTATATTCAAATAATAAATTATTTACTACTTTGGTGATTAAATGGGTTTTTAACTACTTCTATAATATATTTAAATTATTTGAATAATTAAATGTGAATTTTACTATTCTATTTTGAATATTTGAAAAATTGGGATTTTTTTAATATTATATAATTATTTGAGTTTTTTATTTAATTATTGTGAAAATAATTATATTTAATGTTTTGATGTTTAAATATATTATACTGTGATTTATTAATTTTAAGGATTTTAATGATTTAATATATTATTATTTAATATTTATTTTATTTCAAATTGTGAACCTCGATTGGGAATTTTGTAGTTCGGGATCCCAACTCAAGCTGTTGAGTACTCTGTGTTTTAGAAGTGTGTTTTCTTACAGGATCAACTCTACTTTTTAGTAGAGAGATATCCATTTTACAGAGAAGAATCTACCGAATTTTCGGTAGAATTCTCATAAAATATGACGTCAAGTCGATCATGAGTCTCTGGTTTTTAATTGAGTTTTAATTCTTAGATCGAGTCTTTCTTAGAATTCTTAAAAGTATACATTAGGAATATATTCTGAGTTTATTATTATTTATTTTTCTAACTGCACTGAGACCGAGGCCTATTAGACTAGGCCCATCGAGTTAGTCTCAAGGAGCACAAACTTGTGAGTTATTATTTTATATATGCATTGCAAATAGGATGCATGATATTGAGTATTCATGTTTTTAATGTGTATTTATACATGAATTGTTTTATTAAATAATTTAGTATATGTTAGGTATATTTTCAGTATATTTTTGGTATATTTTGATATTTATGCAACATATATGCTTGTTATATTTTTAATATACAATTAATATATTTTTGGTATATGTGAGGCATATATATCAAGTATATTTTCAGTACACATTTGGTATATTTCTGGTATATAAATGGTACATTCTCCTATAATGAATTTCATTATGTGTTAATTGTGCATTTTGTTAGTTTTCATTACATATACGATTTATTTGAAGGATATCGATAAAACGTGCTACCAAGTGGGCTGCACTATAACTGTATACGTACCAGTGCGATAGATTTTAGGGTTGAGTTTATAACATCATTTGAGGTGAAATTTGATTGACCAATTATTGAGAATTGATGTGATTAAGTAGTGTGATTGTAGGACCTCGGTTGACCTAGTGTCTCGGACTACGAGAGCTCAGTTGACTTAATGTCTCGGGGCTAGTCTACTGTCCAAAATTGGAATAAGATAATTTCTTTGGAATTAAGTAAGCCTACATGGCTAGTGAGAACTTTGTTTAAGGTTGTGAATACTTTTAGGGTTCTATTTGATCCTTCATTTAAATAAATATTTTCTGCACTTATTATATATAAAAGTGGATTTTAGCATTTATGTGAAGTGCCTATATATATTAATATATATACTGATTATTGATTGCATATGACATTAGGAGGTGAGTGTATATATATTATAATAATTCACTCAGTGAGGTCTGACCCCCTCTCAACCATTTTTTTTTCAGGAGAGTCTTCTTCTTCAGACCTCACCAGTAGTGCTTTACATCGGTCTTCTTTAGCCCTGGCTAGACTATGTAATTTATTTATTTGAACTTTTATTGTACTCTAGAAAACTGTAGTAATAGTGTATTGTATCAGTAGTATGTTATTTTAATTAGAGACCTGTCTTTGAATATTGTATGTATATTTTTATTTTATGAAATGACATTTGAGTATTTATTTTATATCATTTTAAATTTTAATTCTGGCGTATTTTTTATTTATTTATTGCTTGTGATTTTATTTTTAAGGCTTGCTACAAGTTCCGAATTTGAAAGAATTCTCATTCCTTAGCGCTAGTCATGACTCCCGATTTAGGTCATGACAAAGTTGGTATCAGAGGCAGGTTATTAGTGTTATGGACCTAGGTTTTTAGAGTTGCATTTTCTTTGAAACTATTACAGTTAATTAGGTTCGAGTATGTCTTTGATAAGTTTTTCTTGATTTAGTTTTTTGCGTAATCATTAGGTTATCTGTTTATTTTCCATTGTCTGAATCTTATTGGCTTTTTTCTTTTCAGAATGAGGAGGCAAGCACGTGTCACTCCACCAGTCATTGAGGCCAAGGATGTTGAGTCCTTTCAGGATGAGGTTTTACCTCTTGAGTCGTCAGCGAGGCATAGAGGTAAAGGCAAAGGTAGACCTTGAGGAGCAGTAAGTCATCATAGACAGAGAGAGCTACAGGATGAGGAACCTATAGAGCCATAGGATAAGGAAGCTAAGATACCTCCAACCGCATTGTGGATGCAGCCTGCCTATCAGCAGGGTCTGTTTGACCCAGAGGTAGTGTTGTTTTATGCTAGAGTTAACTGTATATCTTTTCATGGGATATCAAACCCTCTAGATTTTATGCATGCCATTAAGACGAGGACTCAAACTGCTCACACCGAGTATTAGCAGATTATGATAGTCGAGTTGTCTGTTGAGGGACCAACCTTGGATTTGTTCGTTCAGGTCATTCAGCCATATATGATGACAATGACTTGGGTGTAGTTTCGAGAGAGGTTTATAAGGAGATTCTATTTAGAGCCATTGCGGATGAGTTACAGACTCATATTGACCAGCATTTGTAGAGGTGACATATATGTTGAGGACTACACCAGAGAGTTTCTTCGACTGGGTAGATATGCAAAGGATTTGATGCGAGATCAATATTTCGCTATTATAACTTACGTCACTGGTTTGGGTTCTGCTTTTGTTGGGATGCCTACTACGGGCCTTACTCTGGAGTCGGTGATAGAGTTAGCCAAAGAGATAGAGTTGAGACTAGTCAGGCAAGGAGCTATGCCTAATTACTATCAGTTGGGAGGTGTTCAATCAGGAGGATTCCAGACTACTCCGTATTTGTAATGACCCTGTATTTTAAATAATATAAAATTATTTTGAGATATGAAGTGTTAATAAAATTTTAAATTTTATTTATATATTATTATTAATTGTGTATAGTCTTTATTTATTTTATTTTAAGAGCTTTATTTACGTAAAATAAATTATTTAGGAGTTTTATCATTTAAATACGTTAAAGTTATTATCGTCATTATTAATTTAAATACTATTATTATTATTATTACTATTTCATTGTTAATATTATTATTAGTCTTATTATTATTATTATCATTATTATTATTGTTAGCATTATTGTTATTGTTATTTTATTAGGTTTAGTAATATTATTATGTGTTATTGTTTTATGTATATGTGTATATATATGTGTTAAGTTTTTAATTAATACATACATACATATATATATATATATATATACATATATATATATATATATATATATATATATATATATATATATATATATATATAAAGGTTCAAAGACCAAAAATATCGGGTCGAAGTCCTCCCCATCCCTTTCTTTTCTTTTCTTTCTTATTTTCTTCTTCTTCTTCCTTTCGTTCTTCCTAAAGTTGTCACTATGCAACCCAGCATGTCGGACCACCAACCACCACCACCACTGTCACCTTCTCTTCCTTCCCAGTTGTCGTCTACCACCTACAGAGCCATTGGTAGCCATCGAAATCACCTGAACCAAGACTTGTACTGAGGAGCTACCATTATTGCAGGTGGTGCTTCTAGCCATCCCAGCTTGTCGCTCTAGTCTCATCTGGATCCTTGAGTTTCGATGAGTGTGATTCTGAGCTTCGTTTGAGCTCAATCCCTCTGGATTTTGATTTTTAGCTAGATTTTAATTTGTCTATTTTAGGATTTTTTTTTTTTGAGCTTGATATTGTTTGATTTATGAATTCTTGCTTTACAAATGTTTTTCATATATATATATATATATATATATATATATATATATATATATATATATATATATATATATATATATATATATATATATATATATATATATATATATATATATAAAGGTTCAAAGACCAAAAATATCAGGTCGAAGTCCTCCCCATCCCTTTCTTTTCTTTTCTTTCTTATTTTCTTCTTCTTCTTCCTTTCATTCTTCCTAAAGTTGTCACTATGCAACCCAGCATGTCGGACCGTCAACCACTACCACCACTGTCACCTTCTCTTCCTTCCCAGCTGTCGTCTGCCACCTACAGAACCATTGGTAGCCATCAAAATCACCTAAACCGAGACTTGTACCGAGGAGCTACCATTATTGCAGGTGGTGCTTCTAGCCATCCCAGCTTGTCACTCTAGTCTCATCTGAATCCTTAAGCTTCGATGAGTTTGATTCTGAGCTTCGTTTGAGCTCAATCCCTCTAGATTTTGAGTTTTAGCTAGATTTTAATTTTTCTATTTTAGGATTTTTTTTTTTTTTTAAGGTTTATATTGTTTGATTTATGAATTCTTGCTTTACAAATGTTGTTCATGGTAACTTTAGCTTCTCAAAAATAATTTTTTTTATTTTTTGAATTAATTTGAATTATGGGTAATTTTTTATTATTTTAATATTAAAATATTGAATTTTTTATAATTATGTTAATTAATTTTTTTAATGGATATTTAGTTAAATTAGTGTTATTAATTTGAGTTAATAATTTCAGAATTATTAAAATAATTTTAGTGAATTTATATAATATTTGAGAAATTATTAGTATTATGTGAATTTTGTATATATAGGTTAATTGTGTACTTTTGTTGAAATTACAATTAAATATTATGTTTTCAATGATTTTACAATTATATAGGGTATTAAAATGATTTTTATAAATTATTTACTATTTTTAACTAATTAATACTAATTTTTTGAAAATTATATTCAAATAATATATTATTTACTATTTTAGTGATTAAATTGATTTTTAATTACTTTTATTATATAATTGAGTTATTTGAGTACATAAAAGTGAATTTTACTATTATATGTGGAATTATGGAAAAATTGGATTTTTATTAATATTATATTATTATGTGAGATTTTTATTTAATTGCTGTGAAAATAATCATATTTAGTGATTTAATGTTTAAATATATTATATTTTGGTATTTTATGGATATTTATGGAATTTAATGATTTTTAATATATTTATTATTTTATATTGATTGTTGGAAATTATGAACCTCGGTTGGGAATGTGTACAGTTCGAGATCCCAACCCGAGGTGTTGAGATTTGTGGTAATTAGAAGTGTGTTTTTCTTGCAGGATCAGCTCTACTATCAGTACAGAGATGTCTGTTTTACAGAGGAGGTTCTGCAAAATTCTCGTAAAACGTGACGCTGGGTCGATCCTGAATTTTTGTGTTTGTCTAAGTTTTGAATTCCTAGATCAAGTCTTTCTTTAGAATTCTTAGAAGTATAAGTTAGAAATTATTCTGATTATTATTATTATTTATTTTCTAGTTGCATCGAGACTGAGATCTATTGGACCAGGCCCGTCGAGTCAGTCTCGAGGAGTGCAAACTTGTGAGTTATTATTCTATATATATATCACATATAAAATACATGCTTTTGAGAATCCATGTTTTTATTATGTTTTGATATGAATTATTACATTAAATGAAGAAGTATATTATTGGTATACTTCAGGTATATTTTTGGTATATGTGACATTTTACTTAGTTTATTTTTAGTATATAATTTGTATATATATGACATATAAGTTAGTATGTTTTAGTATATATATTCAGTATATTTTTCATATATTCAGCATATGCATTTAGTATATTTTTGGTATATTTATGGTATACGTTTAGTATATAAGTGGTATATCCTTTTTAAATGAATGCCACTTGTATTTTAATTATGCATTTTACTATTTTTCATAATTATAAGAATGATTTGAAGGATAGTAGTAGAACATGCTACCTAGTGGGCTACGCTAGGACTATTGCATGACAATATAGTAGAATTAGGTTGAGAATCTGATATTGTTATTGAGATATTATTTTGGGAAAGGCTGACTGTGGATCCTCAGTTGATTGAGTGTACTCGGGGCCAGCCATGTCAGTAGTGAGATTGCAGAACCTCGGTTGACCTAGTGTGCTCAGGGTCAGTCTACTACCTTAAGTTGGAAAAATTAATACTTGGAGTTTTGATTAAGCCTGTTGGCTATTGATTATTTATGATCGAGGTTGCGAACTATTAAGGTTCTGCTCTGGCCCTTCAATTAAAATAATTTTATGCATCTATTATATATATATAATGAGTTTTAGCATTTGTGTGAAATGCCTATGTATATATATATATATATATATATATATATATATACTAATGTCTGACTGTATATGTATTAGATTGCACTTATATATATTATAATAATTCACTCAGTGAGTTCTAACTCCCCTCAATATTTTTTTCAAGAGATTCCTCATCGTCAAACCTTAGTAGTAGACCTCTACGTTGAACTTCTTCAACCCTGGCTAGATTATGTAAATTATTTATTTGAACTTTGTTGTATTCTAGAAAACTACAGTAGTAGTGCTTTGTAACCATAGAATGTTATTTTTAGTATCGTACCTTTCTTTGAATATTGTATGAAAACTATTTTTATTTTATGAAATGACATTTAAGTATTTATTTTTGTATCGATTTAAGTTTTAATTTTGGTGTATTTTTATTTATTTATTGCATGCTTTTTATTTCCAAGGCTTACTATAGGTTCCGGATTCAAAAGAATTCTCATTCCCAAGCGCCGGTCATGACTCTCGAATTTGGGTCGTGATAGTATTCAACTTTTTAGATTGGTTCCAATAGTCAGTAGAGAAGCTCGGTAAAGCAAAGTCAAAGGCAGCAGTAGAGAGTCCATAAGAGTAGCAGACATGGCCATGCTGGACCTCATAAACCCATCAGATTTGGGTCAGGTGCTTCTAGCAGTTGTAATGGTTAGAGTTCTAGTTACAGTAGCACAGGATCAGCAGCCGGTGCTTGTCGGATGTGTAGGAGAGTCCATCAGGGACCGTGCTACATGACTCCTAGAGCTTGTTTCCAATGCGGACAAACTGGACATTTTGCCAGAGTGTGTCCATATTCTGGTTTTCAGCAACAGTAGTTTCCACAGTAGTCTATTGCCAGTGCAACTCTAGCACCTTTTCAGTTACCACTAGCTCAGTATCCGAGTTTGATGCATATTATTCCCAGCAGGGGCATAGAAGAGGTAGTAAAGGAGGTGCCAAGGGTTTTGGCAAAGCTTCCACCAATCAGTAAAGAGGTCAAGGTTAGGCCAAAGTTTTCCACCTTACTCAACAAGATGCTCAGGCATCCAATGCCATTGTTATAGGCATTATTCCAATTTGTTACTTGGATGCTTTAGTTTTGATTGATCCGGGTGCTACACACTCTTTCATGCCCCCTATTTTTTCTTTGAAGTTGTGTTGGCAAGCTTCGAGGATGGCTTTTTCTTTGTCTGTCGCCACTCCTCTAAATGATTCATTGGACACCGACGTTGTTCTTTCAAGTTGTCCGGTGTTAGTCGGGGGCAGAGAACTGCTAGTAGAATTGGTGTTATTAGATATGATGGAATTTGATGTGATCCTTAGTATGGATTGATTGTCTCAGCACTATGCCATTGTGGATTGTCAGAGTAAAGAGGTGATTTTCAGAATTCCGGATGAAGAAGAATTTAAGTTTATGGGTGATAAGAGTTCTACACCTCAAAATCTCATCTTCATTATCATGGCTAGGAAGATGTTGAGGAAGGGTTGTTAGGGATACTTGGCACTTGTCAAAGATACTTCTGTGGAGAAGTTATCACTCACTAATGTTCTTGTTTCCTGTAAGTTTCCTGATGTTTTTTTTTAGAAGTTGTTAGGTTTACCACCTCACAGAAAGATTAAATTCTGTATATATGTGGTTCCAAGCACTACTCCTAGTTCAATCCCGCCTTACAGAATGGCTCCCATAAAATTGAAAGATTTGAAGGAGTAGTTGCAGGATTTGTTAGATAAAGGTTTCATTAAACCTAGTGTTTCTCCCTGAGGTGCACCAATCCTATTTATGAAGAAGAAGGATGGTACCTTAAGATTGTGCATTGATTATAGAGAACTGAATAAGGTGACAATGAAGAACAAGTATCCTCTTTCGAGGATAGATTATTTGTTTGATCAGCTTCAGGGTGCACAGTTCTTTTCTAAGGGGTTATCATCAATTGTGGATTAATGAGACCGATGTTCCTAAAATGGCATTCCGCGCTCGATATGGCCACTATGAGTTTCTGGTGATGTCATTTGGGTTGACTAATGCACCAACTGCTTTTATGGATCTGATGAATAGAGTATTCAGACCATTTATGGATCAGTTTGTGGTAGTCTTCATTGATGATATACTGGTGTATTCAAAAAGTATGAAGGAGTACGTATATCACTTAAGGATAGTACCACAAACACTGAGAGAACATCAGCTTTATGCTAAATTCTCGACGTGTGATTTTTGGTTAGAGAGTGTTGCATTCCTTGGGCACGTAGTGTCTAAAGACTGTATTCAAGTTGATCCACAGAAGATTGAGGCAGTGTCTAAGTGGCCCAAACTGACAACAGTTTTCTGGGTTTGGCTGGGTATTATAGGAGGTTTGTGCATAATTTCTTAAGAATTGTAGCTCCTATGACTCGCCTAACTCAAAAGAATATAAATTTTGTGTGGTCATATGCTTATGAGAATAGTTTCTAGTTGCTAAAGGAGAAGTTAACCACAGCTCTAGTTTTGGCTTTGCCTAATGTAGTAGATAAATTCACTGTGTATTGTGATGCCTCCAAAGTTGGCCTAGGTTGTGTGTTAATGCAAAATGATAGGGTGATAGCATATGTTTTAAGGCAATTGAAGAAGCATGAACATAATTATCCTACTCACAACCTAAATATGGTTGCAGTGATCTTTACTCTCAAGATTTGGAGACATTATCTATACGAGGTGACTTGTGAAATTTTCACTGATTATAAGAGCCTTAAGTACATTTTCCAACAAAGAGATCTAAACTTGAGGCAAAGGAGATGGTTAGAACTCCAAAAAGATTATGACTGTGAGATTCTTTATCATCCAGGCAAGGCTAATGTGGTAACAGATGCCTTGAGTAGGAAGTCCTCAGGTAGTCTTGCTCATATTCGTATAGAGAGGAGACCTTTGATCCAAGAGTTACATGAGTTAGTGGATCAAGGTTTAGTGATGAAGATTAGCATATCAAAAGGACTGTTGGCTCAATTCAGAGTTTGATTAGTTTTGAGAGATAGGATTAAGGCAACTCAGGGCTGAGATCTTATTCTAGCAGAGCCTGCAAAGAATGTTCATGCAGGGAAGTTCATTGATTTCACTCTCAGTAATGAAGGTGTTTTGTGGATCAATGGTAGATTATGCATTCCTGATATGGATAATTTAAGAGAAGAGATCCTTGAGGAAGTGCATTCTACAGCCTATAATGTACATCCAGGTGTCACTAAGATGTACCATAGCATTAGAGACTTATAGTGGTGGGATGGACTGAAGAAGGACATAGCTAATTATGTTTCTAAGTGCTTAACACATCAACAGGTGAAAGCTGAGCATCAGAAGCCTTCTGGGAAGCTTCAGCCACTTCCTATTCCTAAGTGGAAATAAGAGAGAGTTGCTATGGATTTTGTGGTTGGGTTACCTCATTCGAAGGATGGATACGATTCCATATGGGTGATTATGGACAAGTTGACCAAGTCTGCTCATTTCTTGCCTATTAAAGCCATTTACTCTATAGCCAAGTTGGTGAAACTATATGTTAAGCATATTGTGTGCCTTCATGAAGTACTTGTGACCATTGTGTCTGATAAAGGTTCAATGTTTACCTCTTAATTTTGGCTGAAGTTGCAGGAAGCAATGGGCACTAGACTTAACTTTATTATTGCTTTTCACCTTCAAACAGATGGTCAGTCTGAGAGAATGATCCAGACACTTGAGGATATGTTAAGGATGTGTGTATTGGATCTTGGAGGTAGCTGGAATGATCATTTTCCACTCGTTGAGTTTGCATATAATAACAGCTACCATAGCAGTATTGGGATGGCACCGTATGAGGCTTTGTATGGAAGGAAGTGTAGATTCCCTTTGAGTTGGGATGAGATTGGAGAGAGAGCGTTTGCTAGACTTGAGATGGTTCAGGATGCCGCTGAGAAGGCTGTTGTGATCATAAGGAGATTAGAGACTATAATTAGCAAACATAAGAGCTATGTGGATTCGAGACGCAGAGATGTGGAGTTTCAAGTTGGAGACTATGTGTTTCTGAAAGTGTCTCTGATGAAGGGTATGATGAGATTTGGTAAGATGGGAAAATTAGAATCGAGATATATTAGACCGTTTGAGATTCTGGAGAGAGTGGGCATGGTTGCATATCAGTTGGGTTTGCCTCTGAATTTGTCTCAAATGCATCCAGTGTTCCATATCTCGATGCTGAGGAAGTATATTTCAGACCCTTTGCACGTATTATAGCCTGAGAGTATGGAAGTGAATGAAGACCTAACGTTCTAGGAGGAACTAGTCACGATAGTAGACTATTAAGTTAGACAGTTGCGCTCGAAGCATATTTTGATGGTCAAGGTGTTGCAGCGAAGCAACAACGTGGAGAAGTACATTTTGGAGACAAAAGCCGAGATGCAGGTCACCTATCCTTACCTCTTTCCTCGATGAATTCTTGTTTCTGTTCTTTTCTTTGAATTCGAGGACGAATTCTTATAAGGAGGGAAGATTGTTATGACCTGATATTTTAAATAATATAAAATTACTTTAAGATATGCAGTATAAATTTTATTTATATATTATCATTATTTTTGTATATTATTTATTTATTTTATTCTAAATATTTTAATTATGTAAAATAATTTATTTGGGAGTCTTACTATTTAAAAAATATTTAAGTCATTATCACTACTATTATTTTTAATAGTAGTATTATTATTATTGTTATTATTATTAATAGTATTATTGCATGCATGTGTTATTATTATTATTGTTATTTTTATCACTATATTGTTGTTAATATATTGTACATGTGTAGTATATATATGTATATATATATGTGTGTGTGACAAGTGTTAAAGTTAATATACATATATACATACATATATATATAAAGGGTCAGGACACATTTATTTTCGGGTACTCTCCTCTCCCCATCATTTTTCCTTTTCTTTCTTCCTATTTTCTTCTCCTCTTCACATGAACTAGCACCATCCCCACGCCACTGGAGCCACCACTGCCACCACCCATCACGACCGTCACCTTCTCTTCTTCTTCCAACCGTCGACCGTCGCCTGGAAGCTCGACGAAGTGCCGAAAAACCACCTGAACCAAGACAAACCGAGAAGACCACCATTTTTCCTGACAACAATTTCGATCAAGAGAGCTCTCCATTTCATTCTTGTTTGAAAGCTCTTGGACCGGTGAAGTTGATTCCAAGCTCTGTTTGCGCTTAAATCCTCTTGATTGTGAGTTATATCCAATTTTAGTTTATGTGTTATTAGGGTTTCAAATTTTTTTTAGTTAATTGTGTTTGATTCTTGGATTTTTGTTTTGATAATATGAATTAGGGTAGCTTAATCTTCTCAAATATATTTTTTGTTTATTTTTTTGAATTATTTTTAATTATGGGTATTTTTGAATATTTTAATAATTTAAATTGAATTTTTTGTTAATTATGTTAATTGTTTAATTTGGATGGAAATTTGATTAATTTAGTGTTATTAATTTAAGTTAGTAATTTTAGTAGTCAGAAAATAATTTTTAGAAATTTTGTATAATTTTTTAATAATATTTTTGTATTATGTGATTTTGGATTTATAGGTAAATTGCATGTTTTTGTTGAAATTATAGTTAAATAATTTTGGAAAAATAGATGGTATTAAAATAATTTTTATGAATTATTTACTATTTTTAACTAATTAATACTAATTTTCAAAAATTATATTCGAATAATAAATTATTTACTACTTTGGTGATTAAATGGGTTTTTAACTACTTTTATAATATATTTAAATTATTTGAATAATTAAATGTGAATTTGACTATTCTATTTTGAATATTTGAAAAATTGGGATTTTATTAATATTAAATAATTATTTGAGATTTTTATTTAATTATTGTGAAAATAATTATATTTAGTGTTTTGATGTTTAAATATATTATATTGTGATTTATTAATTTTAAGGATTTTAATGATTTAATATATTATTAAGCAAGATTGGCTCTTATTTTTAGTAGAGAGATGTCCGTTTTACAGAGGAGACTCTGCTGAATTTTTAGTAGAATTCTCATAAAATGTGACGTCGGGTCAATCCTGAGTCTCTGGTTTTTAATTGAATTTTAATTCTTAAATTAAGTTTTTCTTATAATTCTTAGAAGTATATGTTAGGAATTTATTCTGATTTTATTATTATTTATTTTTCTAGCTACGCTGGGATCGAGGCCTATCGGACCAAGCCCGTCGAGTTAATCTTGAGGATCGTAAACTTGTGAGTTATTATTTTATATATGCATTGCATATAGGATGCATGATATTGATTATTCATGTTTTTAATATGTATTTATACATAAATTGTTTTATTAAATAATTTAGTATATGCTAGGTATACTTTCAGTATATTTTTGGTATATTTCGATATTTATGCCACATATATACTTGTTATACTTTCAATATACAATTATTATATTTTTGGTATATGTGAGGCATATATATCATGTATATTTTCAGTATACATTTGATATATTTCTGGTATATAAATGGTACATTCTCCTATAATAAATGTCGTTATGTGTTAATTGTGTATTTTATTAGTTTTCATTAAATATACGATTTATTTGAAGGATATCGATAGAACGTGCTACCTAGTGGACTGCATTATGACTATGTACGTACTGGTGCGATAGATTTTAGGGTTGAGTTTATAAAATCATTTGAGGTGAAATTTGATTGATTGATTATTGAACATTGATGTGATTAAGTAGTGTGATTGTCAGAGCTCGGTTGACCTAATGTCTCGGGGCCAATCACAATGACAGTGAGACTGTGAGAGCTCGGTTAACTTAGTATCTTGAGCCTAGTCTACTGTCCAAAATTGAAATAAAAGAACTTTTTTTTTTAGAATTAAGTAAACTTGCATGGCTAATGGGAAATTTGTTTGAGGTTGCGAATACTTTTAAAGTTCTATTTGATCCTTCATTTAAATAAATATTTTCTGCACTTATTATATATAAAACTGGATTTTAACATTTGAGTGAAGTGCCTGTATATATTTATATATATATACTGATAATTGATTGCATATGACATTAGGAGGCGCGTGTATATATATTATAATAATTTACTCAGTGAGGTTTGACGCCTTCTTAACCATTTTTTTTCAAGAGAGTCTTCTTCTTCAGACCTTACCAGTAGTGCTTTACACCAGTCTTCTTCAGCCCTAGCTAGGTTATGTAATTTATTTATTTGAACTTTTATTGTAATCTAAAAAAAATACAGTAGTAATGTATTGTATCAGTAGTATGTTATTTTAATTAGAGACCTGTCTCAGAATATTGTATGTATATTTTTATTTTATGAAATGACATTTGAGTATTTATTTTATATTGTTTTAAATTTTAATTCTAGCGTATTTTTTTATTTATTTATTGCTTGTGATTTTATTTTTAAGGCTTGCTACGGATTCCGGATTCGAAAGAATTTATGTTCCTTAGCGCCGAACATGACTCCTAATTTGTGTCGTGACAGAAACTAGGTATAGGCTTTTAGAATGCCCACCCAACCTTGCAGTTAGCATATGTGTGTGTTTCATATTTTATTGTCTTTGATTATTAAATAATTTCCTTATTTTAACATGGATTGCAATCTTTTTTAATTTTATATTTTAGATCAAGTGTCATGACCCAAAACAGGGGCCATGACCGGCGCTAGGGAACGGGAATTCTTTCAAATCCGGAACCCGTAGCAAGCCTAAAAATAAAATAAATCATGCAATAATAACAATAACAATATTATATGCAGCGGAAATAAAAATCTTAAATATCATAATAACATTTTCATCACTGGATTTGAATCAAATCTCATCACATATATAAAATCTCTTTAATACAATCCAGTTTCAACATAATACATCTCTTTAAATAAAATACATGAAATCCAATACTTTAATTCATAACTACTGCAGTGTCTAGATAAAATAAATAAGACTCAAGTAGATAATTTACACAAAGAAGCCGGGGCGGAAGAAATCCGGCATATCGACCTGCTACTGAGGTCTGAAGATGTTGACTCTCCTGAAAAATAGTCAACGGAGGGAAGTCAGACCTCACTGAGTGAATTACTATAATATATATACATACACACTAAGTGATAATGCATACAGTCAACAGTATATATGTAATATGTATATATACAGGCAATTTCACACAGATGCAGAAAATCATTTTTTTTATATATTTTATTGAAAATCCCAGTTTATGAAGGATCACATAGAACCCTAGAATATTGCAACCTCAGAAATAGTGTTAGACAACACTCTAGCCATACAGGCTCACTTATTCCAAATATATCCACTTAATCCATTTGGACAGTAGACTGGCCCCGAGACACTAAGTCAACCGAGCTCCAGCAGTCTGACTGTCAGTGTGATTGGCCCCGAGACACTTGGTCAACCGAGCTCCAGCAATCACACCTCCAAATCATATCTCACACATATCAATAATCACCTTCAATCAATATCCACAAATAAGTTAGTATTATAGCCTAAATACTATAGGCGTACCGGTACGTACTCGGTCCTAGTGCTGCCCACTAGGTAGCACGTTCTATCGATATCCTTCATCATTAAATATAAAACATTCATTCACAAAAAATAAATGATGCATGAATGTAAATGAAATAACAATATAATCCATATATATACCAGAAATATACCAAAAGTAAACCAGGTATATTTCGAGTATATATACGTCAAATGAATTCAATCAAATTATAAATTAAGCTGGAAATATATTTAAAAACATTTTAAGTATATTTTATTTACAAAACATGCATATAATTTAATATATACCAAAAATATACTTAATGTAAACTTAAGAAATAATCAAATTATTTATGCATATTTAATCAACATAAAACATGCATTTCTAAATCATGCATCCTAAGCATATATATATAGTATAGTAACTCACCTAATGCGCTCCACGAGACAGGTCCGACGGGCCTGGTCCACTAGCCCTCGGTCTCAGCGCAACTAAACAAGCAATAAATAATCGACATCAGAATAAACCTAACAGAAATCCTAGAATTCAATCTAGAGTATTAAACACAGAATCGAAAATTAGGGTTCGACTGGATATCACGTTTTACGAGAATTCTATCAAAAATCCGACAGAACCTCCCCTGTAAAACGGACATCTCTCTACTCAAAAGAGTAGAGCCGACCCTGCAAGGAAATACACTTCGAAAAACTACACAAGGCACAATCAAAATCCCACGGTCGGACTCCAAACTACAATCCATCGACCGGGGTCCACAAACACAGAATAATTCCAGATATACTAAAAATATCCTTATAACATAGAAATTCATTTTATAGGTAGAAATTACATAATTAACCTTAAAATACAGTAAAAACCGATAAAAACTCATTTTATTAGTAAAACCGTATATTATATATATAATTGAAAATAATTCACGAAAAATAGTTTTAATTAGTTAAAAATACTAAATAATTTGTAGAAATAATTTTTATACCTTAAATAACTATTAAAACCAATTAAATTACATTTTTAGATAATTTAGGGTAAAATTACCAAAATACCCCTATATATATAATTATACTTAAATTACTTCAAAAATTCACCAAAAATTATAAAATTATCCAAAAATTAATTTTCTCAACATATTTATCAATAATTAAACTCAATTAACCAATTAAATTCAAATAAAACACATTTAACCTAATTTTCCCAAAATTACATAAACTCAAATAATTCAAAATAAATACTTAGAAATTCATAAAAATTCCAAATAAATTCCTATAATTCATTTCAACACCTAATTTAACCATAAACTCCAATTTCATAATTTAAATAATTAATTTCCGAAAATTAGAAAATAATATTAAAATATTCAAAAATACCCAAAAATCTCCAAAAATTCTACAAAAATTCATACATGTATATTAAGCTACTAGGAACAACATTTGTGAAGGGAGTTTTCATGAATCATCCAATTTGAAGCTCAAAAAAATCAAAAACCATAATAGGCCGAAATTGAAAATTCAAAACCTAAGCAATTCTAGACCATTTTAGCTCAAACCAAAGCTAGAATCACACTCGCCGGAGCTCAAGGAGAAGAAATAGACCGGCGGTGTCGAAAACGGTGGCCGGAAATGGGAGAAACGGCAAAGGGACAATTTTCGGCCAAAAATGGAAAATGGAGCTGCCGGCGCCGGGGAAGGGAGCTGCTGGCAGCGGGGGACGGCTGGGAACGACGGTGGCAAGCCGGGAGGCACACCGACGGTAGGTGACCGGAGTTGCAGCGGTGAGGGGTGAGGTGGGTGGTGGTCGGGCGCGGGAGAGAAGGAAAGAAGAAGAAGAAAAAAGAAAAAGAAAGAAAGAAAAGAAAAAAAAAAGAAAAAGAAAAAGAAAAATAATTTAATTTAATAAAATAATAATAAAATAATTTTAATAATTTAATAATAAATAAAATAATTAAATAACAATAAATAAATAAATAAATAATAAAATATTAGGGTAATACATTAAACCCTAATTAAATAAATATTCACACACAGTCTTTATTTAGTATTTTAAAAATACGTATGAGTTCATGCAAGTCTGAAAATACATTTAAAATAATTAATAATACATTGTTTATGTGAAAATTTCCCCGAAAATGCAAGTCCCCGGAAAAATTTTACGTAAAACACTGAAAATAATACACAGTAATTAAAATAGGTTTTAAATACATATTAACTCGTAAAAATATCATATAATATACAGAAATTATTAACACTGCATATCCCGGTACAGTGCAAAAATATTTTAAAAACACGGGATATTACATCAAGTTTGCACATTAGTCTCATTGCATGCTTATGGCTCAACATTCAATATCAATAAAACAAGTAATAAAAATTTACAACTATACATTCCAATAAATGGGGGAAGGGATTAGATATTACAACATTTTGTACAAAAAAAATGTAAGAAATAAACATAAAGTAAACCATACATAAACCACAAATAAATTAATTAATTTTACCAATAAAACCTCTCAAAAACTAATTAATGGAATAATTATTTGATAATTAAAAATTACCAAATAATCCCTACAACAAATATAAGTTAATCTCATCTCACAAGACAACAACATTATTTACAAAATAATTACCAAACAATATCCATAGAAAATAGAAACAAAATCGCAAAACAGTCCCATAAATAACATAATAATCATTATTCAATAAAAATATTAAATGACACTGTAACCATGCATAAACTCAACATATATAGCAAAACAAACACAAGAATGATGCAAAGTCTATCAAATAAACATTAAAAATCAAAACATAATGGTGCAGGATTCTGGCAAACCAGGAGGCAATTTCAAATCGCCTCAACTCAAAGGGGCGATGCCTCTATGAAACTCAAATCGCCTCTGCTGAAGCGGTGTTGCCTCTTCAACAGAGACAAAAACATGCTACATTTATTAAACTCTAAGAAACTCAAATGTTCATGCAGTTAAATGAAAACAAATACAAATATACTAAGATCAACAATTAATACTCAATATTTCATGCAATTATACCTCACATATGACCTTATTCAAACAACATAACTTAAAAGAACAAGCAAAAGGGGTAATAAACAAAGCTTTTGATACAATAAAGAACGTGAAACTCAAAGATAGGGAGTCTCACTGATTTAAACAAGGTTGATGCTCCTAACTAAGTCCTCAGAGCTTGGTTGATTAACTTGGGCACTTGGAATGCAAAGGAGTCTTCCTTCTTCTTAAGAAATGAAATCCTTTTCATCCTAAAGTCCCTCCTTTCTTCCTCTCTTCTTTTTTTTCTTTTCTCTCTTTTTTTCTCTATTCTTTTTAGCTCAAGAAACATTCTATGTCCAAGAGTTCCCCCTCCCCCAAAAAAAGTCCTTTTCTCTTTCCTCTTTTTCTTTTTAATTCTTTTTCCAATTTCCCAAAACCTCACTCTCACCCTCTCCCTCTCCCCATGCTCTTTTCTCATTCCTGATGCCCTTTTCTCTCTTTTCCCTACTTTTCTCCGTTCTGTTTACGTCTAAAAATACCTAAACCCAAAGCAGGTGAACTTTCAACTACTGCCATTTAATCCTGCAAAAGTTGGGTGTGAAGAAGCGCCGCCTCCTCAATGAGGCATCGCCTCACCGATGCCCAAGGTGAAGATGCGACGCCTCTTCGTTGAGGGAATCACCTCTTCACCCAGGCCAGTTTTGGGCCTAGCAGGCTAAGAGACAATGGTCATGGGCTTTAGCTTGTTGTTAGGGCTTAAATTTAGTGTTTTGGGCTTGTATTTGATATTTTAGGCTTAAAGGTTTGGAGTTTGGGCTTCTAAATCCATTTTTTAGAGGTTTCAAACTTTTATTGCATTTCAAACTCGTACTTTTTTATAATTGGGCTTTTTTTGTGGACCAATCAAACTGAAGGTGTCCATGTGTCCACAGTATTCATCAATAATTTTTTAGTGGTTTTGAAATATAAAACTATATATATATATTAGTTTTTAAAATTATATTTAACATTCAAATTTATTTATAATTTAAAAATACAAAAGGATAATTCAATATGTACATTCAAACGGTATAATAATAATAATAATAATAATAATAATAATAATAATAATAATAATAATAAAATTTAGTTTTAGATTTTACCAATTTTAAAATTTACAATTTTATTTTAAATTTTGTTCTTAGAATTGTTATATTTTTTGTACTTTAATATTACAATATATTATTAAAAGAAAATTTTAATTACTTTATAATATTCCATTGATTTTAATATTAAAGCTGATAATATATTATATTTTTAATTTAAAGTAATAAATAAATTTACATGTGAATAGAAGTTTTATATTTAAACACAACTAAGAATTATTGGCAGTAAATTTAAATTTAAATTTATATAATGTATTAGATTTTTAAATTTACAAGTTATAAATGAATTAAATATAATTCTAGAATTAAATTTTTTTAATAAAAATTATATTACTAAAATAAGGACTTATGTGTCAACTCATTAAAACATTATGGAGGTATTTGCAATTTGTTAGGGCCTTTTTGTGCATCTGTCAAAAAATGAGCTAATTGTATTATTTAGAGGCAAATTGACCATTACAAGTCACAAGTTGTGTTGTTTTATGCGTAAATATTACATTTCCCAAACATTATTATTGTCCCAAGGGTCAAGAAAAAGTTATGCATCCCTCCAAATGCAGCTAAAGATTTATGAGCTATCAATTGGTTCTACAACTCAAAGTTTGCAGTGATCTTTCAACACCTGCCTAGCAAGATCATTCGCTCCACTTTTTTTGTAAATCAAGTGCAAATAATGAGCTGCCTCTCTATGCAGGTCACAATAACCTGGCTTCAGATTTTCCATATCCAACTTTTCATTCAGAAGTTTTAGAATAGGGTAATCCTTTTCATGTGTTTCAAGCACCTTTTCATAATATGAAGCTGCAAGAGATACAAATCCAACATGATGATATGCTCGCGCAATGTTATATAATGCCTCCTGCATGACAAAAATTTGCCTAAACTTAATTTAAATGGATGTCAGCTACTATATATAAAATGGCTTCATCCACCATTTCCATATATGAGTAAATATAAATAAGTAAACTTTCTTACATCTATCACTAAAGGGATTATTATGAAAAATAAACTTCTGACATGGCTGAGTTTTGTCACGTGGGCATCAAAATTGTTGGAATAATGCATTATATGGCAATAAAATAAGATCCCATTGGGATGACAAGCAAACCTGGTCATTTTCAGCAAGCTGTGAATTTTTATAGAGGAATGATAAGCCTTGTGCGAGACAATAATGCTTATTTTGAAGTCTAAATCCAAGGGCTAAATTGATCAACGAAGTACCTGAATAATACAACAACATTTAAAATGCCTGCAATGTTGTATGCATAAATATCAAAACATAACAAAATATATATGATAAAATTTCTTACCTGCACAAAGATTAATTAGAGGATTATTAGGCAACAGTTTGTAGGCCGCAAGGTATTCTCTTGCAGCATCTTGGTGATGGCTGCCCATAGTAAACTGATGGCCATAAATGATGATTGGTGGTACACAGTCCTCATGTTTGCTTCGCAAATATCGTAGAAACTTTGCATGCCTTGACTAATTCTTTCCTAACCTATGACATCACAAGTAAGCACAGTGACCATTACAATCCACCGAAAATCTGTTATGCCCAGTGAATGACCTGTCACGAGGATTATGTACCTTGATGTTATTTTGTAATAGCAGTTCCACGCAGCAAGGTTGTATGGATGCTGCACAACAAATGACCGTACACAGTCAAACCCATGCTTAGGGTCTGTGGTCTTATATGACATTTCTGCAGAAATGTAAACAAAAAAGACCGTCTCAATCAGGCTTCAGGAGTATTCTTATTTATTACTTATGAAATAAGTATTATATGAGACCAAAGACTAAAAAAAAAGATTTTATGTATACATATTGTACACATATAGAGAAGAAAGACTGGACCGTACACAGGATCCATATTTTTTAAACACAAATAAAAGATGAGATGATCATTAATTTAAGCAAGCTTAGGAGTTACGAGTTGCAAGAGACTGAAGTTACTCTTTCTTCTCAGTAGGCAGTTTCTTGTAAGCAAATCTTCTAGTAAGGTCAATAATTTCTAGTCCTTCCCAGTACCTTTGTAGTGATTGAAGTGCCCTGCATAGCTATAAACAGCACACAAGAGAATGCACCCTCAGAATGAAAGAAAATGAAATAGTCGAAATATTGAAAATTAGTAGAGATCCTCAATGATTAAATAGAATATCATTTAAAATCCCAAAACTATAAACAGACTGGGAAAAGAAAATTTTAGGCGGAAAAGGAAGAAATACAAACATCTATAATGAGATTGTGATGCTCTTCATCTTTTAAAAAATTAGGAATAGGGGGAGTTCTAACTTCTTCTTCCTGCAGATAAACAGAAAGAAACGTGAACAAGGGAATCAGACCCAAATTACAGGATTTTATAGTTAATAGAATAAACTACATTAATACTCTCGCGAGTAAGGTTGCAACACAATCATAAACATTTTACCAATGACTCATTATCTGAATCCTCACTATGACAATCAATGCCAGCAGCCCTGGCTAGTGCTTTCTGCTCTTCCTTCTTCTGAAGCAACCTCCTTGCTCTAGAAGCTTTCGATCTAATTCATAATATCAATGACTAATTAATCTGCTATCGTGAAGGAGAGTTGATATTACATATGCATAAGTTTTAATAATGTCATAGAATGATACGACTCTATAATGTCATGTTTTTTTTGTTGTGTAATTGTAAACAGAAAATCAAAAGAAAAAAAGAATGGCTACGACATAAGAAACTTTGCTTTTGCCATTATTTAATTAAAAAGCAAAAAAAAGCCATTTTTTCTTTACTTTTACAGAAGTATACCATCATTGTTAAGATATGTTAATTTAATTTTATAGATGTGCAACTAATATTCACTTGATAAAGCTCATATGCATATAAACATGCATCCAAATGGGTCTTGCTAATTATTAGAGAATGGGATATGAAAATAACATCTCAAAGTAAATATCTTAAATCAAAGACATTGACATTAAATTTTAATACAGACCATGGGATGGATTAAAGAGTAATGAAACAAAAACTTATAAAGCTTCTGCATACGACATAAGCATAGAGATACTTTGGCATTTTTCTTCATTTTCATGCAAGCATAAGACTTGAGCATTGACCAGGCATTCTCATTTTTGCTTGATAGAAATGCACACTTTAATTAGTCGGCTTAACAATACAAGAAGCTAAGCTTTATACCAATTAAGTTCAACTTTCTGGAATTAAAAATTAATGTTGAAACTTCTAACTGTTATTTTCTATGGTTTGTAGGCTTCTAAAACTATTGATTTAACAATAGATTAATTTAATGTGATAATACAGAAAGCCAATTGAAATACTAAATGCCACTGGCATTCCTTCTAAATTACACTAGTGCGTTTCAATCAGAAATTGCTAATTAAGAAGCATTTAAGAAGGTTAAAAGCTCAAAAGCCAATTAATGCCACAATTGAAAAGGAGTTGAGGTGATCAATCCATGAAATGCAAGTATGTCTGAAGGCCACGAATGATTGCTGAAAAAGGTCAATTATCAACTATGGACTTGGTTAAACCAGGCATCAACCAAAAAGGGCAACCTTAACAATGAACCAGTGGTAAGCATTATATTGACTATAGCATAATTAACTACTCACAGATCCAAGCGGGAAGCCAATGGTCTAACCCCGAATATGTCATCAGTTTCCCCAACATCAAGAATTTTGGTTCTTTTACAGAGAACACTTGTTGTCAGCCTTTTTTTTACCTAAAATAGGTCAAGAACCAATCAGCAGGCAAAGAAAAATGATAATGATATCTCTATTTAATACAAGAAAATTGATCAACTCCAAACATCACATTTTTTAGCCTACTTTTGTCCAGTGCAAATCACATAACAAATCCATAAAAGCAAATAAAAATAACTCAAGAACCAATACATCCTACATAACTTGATGATATAAAGAGTTAAATGTAGTCAAAATTCTTTCGAAGTAAATTCTGAAGGTAAAAAAACAAAACAAGAAGGAAAAAAAACACTTGCACACACATGCACATAACAAGCCATCCAAGAGATCCAACTATCAACTGCACAAAGGATAAGAAATAACCACAAAGAGTGAAACAAGACTAGGATAGGTTCCAATCAATTGTTATCTCAGTTCAGTGAGATATCAAGCAAAGGGATGTCAAGAGTTTATGATTATGGTACAATTACCTTCTGCCGAAGGGATTTGACATAAAGTGATTCATGGACCAAAGGGAATACAGTGTTGACAAAGTCTTCAAGCATTCCTTTAGATTTATATATGCGGCAAAGCTTCAGTTTTATTTTCCCATCAAGCCACCATGGTTTCTGCTTATCAGAACATATATTGATGGAATCTGCAATGCAAGAAACAAAAAATGGATAAAAGAAAATCCCAGGCCAGAAATATGTTATAATGAAAACGAATTTACCAAAATAATAGTACCTAAATTTTCTGGAGGTGCCAACAAAGAAATGGCTTCATCATCTTTACCATCTTCAAGGATCAAGGATGCTAAAGCTAATCGACAATCAACACTATCATCAAGTGAATGCAAAGCTGAAGGGAAACATTAGTAAGTAACAGCCCACAACAAAAGTCTGAAGAAAAGAAAGCCATTTTAGACAATTTTCAGTAATCCAAACATCAGAATCCACCATGCTTCCAATCCAGTACTCTTTAAGTTCACACAAGACACTCAATTCAGAAACACTTGCCCTGCTTTAGAGAAAATTGTAGGAACAAAGAGGGAGCTTATGTCTCCCTATTTGCTAGTGGGTGGTGAAAAATGAGGGAGATAAATAGAGAAAATAAATAATATGGAGTTTTCTTTTAAGAACATGGTTTCAACAAAAACAGAAATTTTAAAAGCTGAAATTACAATTATATTCATCTATTTAAAGCTGAATTTAAACAATTTATTGATCACGAATATAAGTATGAATTTCATACTGGAAATTAAATAACCAATGCCAATTTCTCCCCTCCTACCCAAATTGAGTTGATTAAGAGCACAAGTGATGACTTTTGCATTTTTCTCATCTACATCTAATGATGTCCCCTAGTTTCCCAAACAACGGAAAATTGCCATCACACATGCCTCCCTTCCCCCCCCCCCCCCCTACCAACCCCACACAAACAAAATAATAATAATAATAAGAAATAAAAAAATAAAATACTTCCCTTATCTTTCTCCACCCTCACCTTCACTTGTTTCCAAACTAAAGGTTAGATTATTGTTAAAATTTAGTGTGTCCGCAAATGTCGGTTCATATTCTTAGTATACCACATGAAGTGACATAGCTCTGAGGGTGGACTTCTAAGATCTGTTTTGGGTAGATTTCAAGGATAGGAAGAGCAGAAAGTCATATAAAAAAAAGTGCATGATCAAGTATGACTAGGAAGAAAAATATTATAGCAAAGGAAATGTTCTAGGAGCTATTGCTGAGAAGGCATAGTGCAGTGAACAGTACTCATAAACAGTAAATTGGGGTAGTTTAAAGACACCATTTACCCCTGAAATCTTTTTTTAAACTTCAACAAAAGTATTAAAATTCTAAGTTTCTCAAATAGAAGTGGGGTATCACCATAGTTACAGAGATAGCAATCTCTTTAACTAAAGACGTGTATGAGGATGTGTATGCCATTTATGTTAGCATATGGTAAATGAGTTTGCATTATTGGCATGCTAGTTGGTTGTGGTATGTTATGAGATAATCAATGGCAATTTCTTTTATTTGTAGAAATGTGAATGTGAGATCTGAATTCAATGGAAGTTTGTGACTAGAATCAGTTACCTTTGTAGAAAAATGCAGCTGCTTTTACTCGATCTTTCAAGGATAAGTAAGCATTGAGCAATTTTCACATGGATAGCCCCCTAAAAAAAATATATCATAAAATAAGCATTTGACATGAAATTCCATTTAAAAATATAGTCCACGAAAATGTCATCAGCATTGACAATATAAAATATATGGTTGGACCTAAATAATTATTACATGTTCACCATGTACGTTTTGGACCTCTAATTTGACAAAACAATAGGAGGATAATATACAATGAGAGAGATAAACTATTCAAATAAATCATATCTAGAACAAATACTCTCTAATCACAACAAATAGCTAGACATGCCTTAAAATTTTCCAAATACCAGTAACAGTCAAACTGGCAAGGGAGGAAAAGCCATAAAATGAGGGACAAAAACCAAACAAATTTGTTTATACACATAAAACATCACCATCGTATTTAAGGGAGGAAAAGCACAATTCAAATTCCAAAATTTCAATCCATGAAAACGATATACACACAACATAAAATTATTTTTTGTGCTTCTATGTGATGCACCATTTGTGGTACAATAAAAACAAAGAATATGACTCTTTTCCTTACATTTTCAGCTCCACTATGCGAATCCAACATATAATAATACTTGAGTGCAAGGTGAAGATGCCCAAGACTCATAAATGTGTCAGCTACATCTGTAACCAATCCAATACAATTTGAGGCACTCTCCAGCTCGAGATCACTGAAAAACGTCTGAAAATCATTCAAGAAGGTTCAGTAACATAAAAAATGATAACACATAGATAAAACAACTCAAATTATGCCTAAAATGATATTCGGATGGAGGGTGTTTTAGAGATATAAAAGAATTCTTAAGGGCTCACCTAGTAGCTTAAATATTTGGTTTGAATGGTTTGTTTTTAGGATGGTCCTCCCTACCTTATGCTGAAATATTTAATTAATAAAATAGGAATGACCAAGAATTAAAACTCTAAGCCTTTTGATCATAGAGGATCCGATGTCATGTACCATTCAACCCAAAGTTTCCAATAATAATTTTATATCCATAACAAATCCATTATTAAGAGTTTCATTAGTGGTCTACCATATTGCAAGTGACAAAGCATGACTTGACCATTTCATAGCATCCATGTAATTCTTTTTGTGTTTTAGCTCACTGCTACCACCTAGAATTTTCAATTTCAACCACTCATTCATTTTTAAATCAATTCAATTCAACTGCTAACCTCTACATAAACCACTTAACTACTACTACTAAGAATACTAGAACCAGATAGGCACCAAGTGTTCATTGCCTACAAATGCTTTTTCTAGTTTTATATGCTTTAAGAGAGAGGGGGGATAGAAATTAAAAATTAAAAATACTTTAAAAAAAACAACAATAATAATATGAGATTTTTTCCTCAGCCATTCTTTCTCTTTCATTTTTCTTCTCAAACGCAGCTAGCAAGAAACATTCAAATAATCAGCAAAGTTAAAGAACGCCACAAACCTCATGACAAAAGATAAAAAAAGAGATTTTCTGAAATGTTTTTCACTCCTATTTCACTTAATAGAAGTACAATATATAGAAATCAGGAATTGTCAAATCCCTTAATCCTAGGGTCTAATATAGTAAGCATAATTAGATCCCATAATTCTAGGCCTATAATAGGAAAAAATACAGCAGTAATTACAACAAGAAGAATGGAAATCTTAGAGAGGTAATCAAGGAATATACAGCTATATGGGAAAAACTAAATAAGGAAATATATAACTATATGGAAAAAAACTAAATAAGGAAATATACAGCTATATGGAAAAAACTAAATAAGGAAATATATAGCTATATGGGAAAAAACTAAATAAGGAAATAAGAGTATATTGACATCCCCCCTCAAATTGATGCGGGTAAATCTATCAGCATCAATTTGCTACTGAGAAACTTGTGTCGTTGGCGTGTCAAAGCTTTTGTAAAGACATCAGATATTTGAAGATCAGTAGTAAGATGAGGAAGAGTGCTAACACCTCGAGTAAAAGCCTCCCTAATGTAATGACAATCCACCTCTATGTGCTTTGTGCGTTCATGATATACTGGATTCACAGCCATTTGAATGGCACTAGTATTATCACCATGAAGTGGAGTGGGATCAGTTTGAGGGAATCCAAGTTCTAAAAGAAGACCACATAACCACACAATTTCAAAACAAGCTGCAGACATGGCTCTATACTCAGCCTCCGTGTAAGATTTAGACACACAGTCCTGCTTCTTACACTTCCAAGAAATCAAGGCATCTCCAAGGAAAACACACCAGCCTGTTGTAGACTTCCTAGTATCCGGGCAGCCAGCCCAATCTGCATCACTATACACAGTCAAATGAATAGCAGATTTGGTAGGGAAAAACAACCCACGAGTAGTTGACCCAATTAAGTATCGAATAATGCGATGAACAGCAGCAAGATGAAGATGTCGAGGTGATTGCATAAATTTGCTAACTATATGGACAACATATGAGATATCAGGCCTTATAATGGTTAGGTAAATAAGACTACCAACAAGTTGCCTATATAAAAAAGGATTAGGCAAAAGCTCGCCTTCATCTTTTCGGTATTTCACATTTACCTCCATTGGTGTAGCAACAGCAGTAGCATCCTTCAAACCAGCTAGATCAATAAGATCTTGGATGTATTTATGTCGATTTAAGAACAAACCATGATCTCGAGAGTGAACTTCTAGCCCCAAAAAAATATGTGAGATGTCCAAGATCTTTCATTTGAAATGTATTATGCAACATATTTTGAAGCCTAGTGATCAGCCTATTGTCATTAACAGTGATGATAATATCATCTACATAGACAAAGAGAAAGACCATACCAATGGTTGTCTTATGAAAGAAGAGTGATGAATCATATTGACTTTGTGTGAAAGAGAAGGTGAGAAGAGTGTTGCGAAACTTCTCAAACCAGGCTCTAGGTGCCTGCTTCAATCCATACAAGGAGCGTTTCAGCTTGCAAACTTCATGAGAATCCGTCAATGACATACCCGGTGGAAGTTTCATGTAAATCTCTTCTTTAAGGCCCCCATTCAATAAGGCATTTTTTACATCCATTTGATGTAAAGCCCAATAGTTCGATGATGCAATAGCAAGAATGGTTCTCACTGTGGTCATCTTAGCAACTGGTGCAAATGTTTCTTCATAGTCCAGGCCATATTCTTGTTTATTGCCAAGAGCAACCAATCGAGCTTTGTATCTATCTAAAGAGCCATCAGATTTGAGTTTCACAGTATAGACCCACTTACTACCAATGGGCTTAATATTTAAAGGACAAGAAACAATGTCCCAAGTATGGTTTTCCTCAAGTGCTCGAAGTTCTGCTTCCATTGCTATATAGCACTGATATTTCCTTATTTAGTTTTTTCTAATATTATTTAAAGGTAAGGCAGTGTTGGTCATGTGATTGGAAGCACCAGAATCAAAATACTAAGGCTTAGAATTAGAATTTTTGTTACCTGAAAGGCCTAAAGCAGAAAGGGCAGAAACTATCATTTGTTAGACCATTTCAGGAGTAATAGAAGACTGACCAGGACTAGGAGCATTCGAGAATCAACCGAGACATTGTAGGCAGTTTCAGATTTCTTTGGAGGCCGAATGGAACAATCTTTGATGATATGCCCTGTTTTCTTACAATAATTGCAGAATTTTTTAGTACAATTAGTAGCAATGTGCCCAAATCCTTTGCAACTATAGCATTGGACATTAGTCATATCTCTGCCTCCTTTAAACCTTCCTTGAGCAGCGTAGGCAATAGGAATTGGAGCAGAATTTTGTGCTTTCTGCTCCAAGACAACTTGTGTAATAAGCCGTTGTTCTTCTCTGAGAAGCTCTCCCACACAAATATCGAATAAAGGAACTGGTTCTCTGTTCATCAGATTGGACCTGATTGCTTCAAACTCCCCTCTCAACTTCATTAAAAACTGGTCACGCTTGCTAATCTCATGCACACTTTGGATAGCAATGAGTCCTTCAGGAGGTACACTTGCATACACAATATCAGTGTGCTCAGCTCAAAGATTTCCAAAGGAAGAATAAAACTCTTGGATTGACATACTCCCTTGGTTGAGTTGACCCAACTCGAGTTCTAATTGGAACCTTCGTGCTGTATTGCTTTGGTTGTAAATTTTCTTTAAGTAATCCCACATTCCTCTAGAAGTTTTATAAGGCTTGAGATTGAGAAGTATGGATGGTTCCACACTTTCAAGGATCCAAGACATAATTTGAGCATCCTTCACCTCCCATTTCACATATATCTCCTTCTCCTTCTTGCTATTAGGTGCAGGATCTGTCCCATCAATATGACCCCATAATTCCTTTCCCTTGACAAAGATTTGAAATTGGAATGCCCAGGCAGAATAGTTCTTGCCATTAAATCGAACAAAAAAATGTTCAGATCATTCTAAAGACATGATTCAACCAGAACAAGAACTAAAAAATCAGGTCCAAGAAAACAGAATAGAAGAACACGAAAAGAACAAGAACAAAAGACTAAAATCTTGGAGCTAGACAAGAAACTAGGCCCAAGATGAAATGATCTTAGAGTTTAGGCTCTGATACCATGAAAAAAGATAAAAAAAGAGATTTTCTGAAATGTTTTTCACTCCTATTTCACTTAATAGAAGTACAATATATAGACATCAGGAATTGTCAAATCCCTTAATCCTAGGGTCTAATATAGTAAGCATAATTAGATCTCATAATCCTAGGCCTATAATAGGAAAAATACAGCAGTAATTACAACAACAAGAATAGAAATCTTAGAGAGGTAATCAAGGAATATACAGCTATATGGGAAAAACTAAATAAGGAAATATATAGCTATATGGGAAAAAACTAAATAAGGAAATAAGAGTATATTGACACCTCAGCCTTCTCAATATTTCCAAGGTGAATAAGGCAGATCCCTGCTTTTATTTTTAATTGCAAAGGCATTTCCATTCCTGAATGGTAAACGTGTTGAGCATGCCCAATATGTTGAAGAGCATTATCAAATGCCTTAGTATCCATGAGCACAGCAACAAGTGTTTCAGCCACACTAAAATCAGCTCTAGATAGATGAGCATTAAGATAGTTCTCCAAAATGCTCACACTACGTTCTGTTTGACCACATTGATAATACAGCTGACAATGAAAGAAGAAAAATTCAAATCGTAAGAAAAAATGAAAAATAATGGATAGAAAACACCACAGCAAAACTTAAAACATTCAAAACCACAATATATGTAAATGAAAGCCCTTCACATAAAAATTGTCCATGAACTAAAATCTAATATTCGGAAATACTGGCCCAAACATTTTAAAATTCAGCATAGTGTTTTTTTTTTTTTGAATGAAATGTAACTTAAATAAGGTTATGAGATACAACTTAAAAACCAAAAGCAATTGCTGATATTTGAGACACCATCATAAGAAAAAAACTAAAACAAATTCAAAAAGTTTGGTAGGATGCCATTTCTTCACCAAAATTATGCAAATTGAAATTTAAGCCTCAAAAGTAAATAGCTCATTTTCAATGAGAACGACATTTTTTAGATAAGTATTAAAAAATTCCATTGGGAGCGAAGAAGGATTCTAAGGTTGCTAAAACTTCACAAATCAAAAAGATTTAGAACACTAAAAATTATGGTTTGTTATGCTAATAAAAAAAGGAAAATCAAATTAATAAGCTTTAAAAAGAAACAATCAAACTGATACCTTAGCAGCTGTCTTAAGAGCTTCAACATCTTCAGGAAAAATTTGTGATATTTGTTCATATGACTCAGCAGCCCTTTGAAAATTCCCAAGCTTAAAATAAAGTGATGCACGATATCTTCTGAGTAAAATATCATTAGGATCTGCCTTTATAGCTCTAGAGCGGCACACGCTGGCTCAAGCCACATCTCCTTGTTCACTGTACTTCATCCAACAGATCAGATGGTTGTGACATGAATGGGTACAGCAAAAAATACAGTTTTCAACTTTATTCACACAATCTTCTCATTTAACCTGCAAAACTTGATTAGAAAAAAGGGACATGTTTTCATGCACGTCCTAGTTCGAGGTCATTTTACTTCACATTTGAAAGGTCAAGCATCCTTTTCATTTTCAATTTCTTATTTTTTTAGTAGGATAACTACAAATTCATTTATTGCCACTTTTTACTACTTTCTTTGTGAGAATCATATTGTTTTTGAAACCAAGAAAATAAAAGAAATAGAGGGAAAAAAAAAGTTAAGCAAAGTATCTGTGATCAATATAAAATTACAAATTTATCCTTCTCTTTATACTGCCCTTTCTCATCCTCATGGTCTGGTCAACTCTCTCTATCTCCCGCCTCCAAATACCAAAGAAATCCCAAAGACCCATTTTTGTGTTTGTTTCCATATCTAAAACTAAATTTTCATATCCTTATGATTAAAGATCTCTTTATTTTCATAAGATCTTTACTATATGAAGAACTATTTATTGTATATAAGATTTATTGCACCATTGGTACCATAATTTTGCCCCATGTTTCAAAATGGTACCGGATTTTTCATTTTGTTCTTTTCAGTTACCAAAATTCTATTTTTGTTTTAAGTTAAAAAACCTCAAACATATCCAATCAAATTTAGCATATGTTGCAACCAAAATAAATATATTTTTAGTATATTTATCATGTAAGCATCTCATTAAACAGTCTAATCATCTTGTTGGCTCCATAAAAAAAAATTTGCTTGTGGACCCCATAAAATAAAATTTTATCAAATTTTATTTTATAGAGCCCGCAAAATGATTAAGTAGCTTAATAAGATGCTTACGTGGCGAATATACTAAAAATATATTTATTCTAACTGTCACGTATACTAAATTTGATTGGATATGTTCAAGGTACTTTAACTTAAAACAAAAATAGAACTTTAGTAACTGAAAAGAAAAAAAATTAAAGGTACTATTTTGAAATATAGGGCAAAATTATGGTACCATTGGTGCAATTAACCCCTAATATATAGGTAAAAGAAAACAACAACCAAACATCTCGTAAAATAAAGCCATGCTAAACCTGCAGCTAGTAAAACTTAACATTCAACAAGAGAAACCATTATCTGCATGAAGGAAAGTCTTATAATAACAATGAATATCACCACCATCCAACAAGCCTATACTCTATAATAATAGTAAGTAGGTGTGGCTCAATGATGAGTACTAATAGGTGGTCATCATTAACATTATTATCATTTAATATAAATGGAGGAAAATATTTGAACACAATACAGAAAAAAGCTCAAATGACTGTTGGTTGTCTCCTTGTTAGGGCCGCATGGAACATAAATATGTCAAAGTTGTATACGAACATCATATATTGTTTTATTTTTAATGTTTTTATCATGTTAATAAAAAGAGCAACATTTATCTCCGTGAGGTTTGATCTAATTCTAACTCTCCGCCATCTTGTTTAAAAATCAAACATTTACATCCCTCAGTTTTAATTCCATCAATATTTAAGTCTCTCCATTAACTTTTCCGTTAGGTTTTTATATTAAAATAAATTTAACTCCCTCTACTTATAAAAAATAAAACAATTTAATCTCTAAGTTCTAATAAAATAAAACAGTATAGACCTCAATACTAACAAAATTTTAGACATTTACACATATCTCCATCAATATATTTTTTTGAATTATACAAAATACACACTAACTTAAAAGTCAAGTTGTAATTTTAATAAATCTATAAATATTCATAAATTTATTTTATATTCATTTTTTACTTAATTTTACAAATTTTTGCTCCATTTAAAATTAGTATTATCTAAAACTAAAGTAATAAATAAAATGAATTACTTTAAAAGAAGGTAAAATTAATGAAACCAAACATAAAAAATAAATATAAAATAAAAATTGATAAAAATTAATGAATTTATTAAATTTATAATTTAAGTTTTTAATTTTAAAATATTGATAAGGACGTGTAATTGTTGAAAATTAGTAAAAATTGTGATTTTAAAATTGAAATAATTTGAAAATTAAAAAACAACAATTTTTATTTTATTAAAATAAAAAGGATTAAAATGTTAGTTTTTACAAAACGTAGAGAGTAAAATGTAAAAATGTAAGGAGTAAAATATTTAGTTTGTATAAAATAGAGGGAGTATAATGTCCTATTCATTAAGACACTAACGAAAAGTTAACGAAGGGACTTAAATGTTGACAAAATTAAAACTGAGAGATGTAAATATTTGATTTTTAAACAAGGAGGAAAGTTGAAATTAGATTAAACCTCAGGGAGGTAACTATAATTTTCTCTAATAACAATTACTTCTTGAAGTTTGCATTTAATCATCAATATTAAAACCAATGTAATCAGCAATCAATTAGAAGAAGCCAAGCAGAGAACGAAAAATCCATATATGATCACTAAACCTTGTGGGTAAATTCCAAGAAAGCAAATATATGGGTAAATTCCATATATGATCACTAAACCTTGTGTTTGATTACAATTTGGCTACAAAACTTTAATCTATATCTTTTTAAGAATCAAATTTCTATTTAGGTTTCATGAGTAGTCTTTATAATATCTTTTGCTCCATAAACAATATAGCATTACCAATAGTTCAAAATTTGAAGATAGCATACAAATAAGTCCATATTTTTTTATATTCATATAGAATTTAATGGAAAAACTAAAAATCATTTTGAATAACAAATACCTTTTTTTCTTAAAATAATGTAATAATGTTACTTGATTAGAAAACTAAGCAAATATCAGTATTTATCTTCATTTTTAATTTTTTGTATAATAAACTATAAGTTAATAAAATATTTGTATAATATTATTCTATTTAAATATTGAAATATTATTTTAATATTTTACATATAATATTTAAATTTTTACATATAATAAACTATATGTTAATAATATAAAATTTATATAATATTGATATATTTAAATAATTTATTACTACAATATAAGAATGATATATGGACTTATTTATATACTATATTCAAGTTTTGAACTAAAATGGTAATACTAAATTGTTTATGTACCAAACAATTTTATATGGACTACACACGAAATCTAAATAGAACTTTGGCGGTGCAAGTGCAACACAGAGAGATGGTTATGCATATTTACAGCTCACAAGATTCAGTCAAAGAGATCAACTTACTTGTGCCGATCAAAAAGGTCTCTCCACAAAGGAGAATCTTTTGGCATAAGACGTGCTGCAATTGCATAAAATCCCATCTCTTTTTCAGTATTACCAAGCTTACTATGGAGAAGTCCCAACGTATGGTATGAATCAGCCATATGAGGTGCTATCCTAATAACTTCATTCAAAACAGATATGGCCTATAAAATATTTAAAAGAGTCATCAAAGAGGAGCTACAAAGTTTTGAGTAAACTAAAAAGATTGTACAACAAATTGAATCAAAAAACACACCAATCCCAAAGAAATCAAATCAAAGAATCGTAGAAAATATCATGAAGCTTGTGTTTCTAACAACTAAAGAAATACCTTATTTTAAAAAGGGCGTGCAAAAAATCCAAATGTTTGCAACTTTATCCCAATATTTTAATTTTGCCAAAATTGTCCCAATTCAACAAATGTTTGGCAATTTTAGCACCAATAGCTTTTTGGTCAAAATTAACTAAAAATGCTAACGTGCTTTTTGGTCAAAATTACCTAAAAATGCTAACATGGCATCTTATAAAATGTCAAAACCCTTTTAATTTTCTAAATCTATAATGGTATATTGGTATCAAAAATCCAAACGTTTCAAATTTTGGCAAACTTATCCCAATTTTTTAATTTTGATAAAATATTTTAATTTATCCAATTCATTAATATAAATAATTATTTATTTAAAAATACATACATAATAATAGAAAGTTATATTTACTATTGAAATGTGTTAAGTTCATAAATGACTTTCATTATAATAATTTTAAAAAAATAAAAGATAATTCAAAATTTTTAATTATTTCATTATAATTAATTTAAAAGTATTTAAATATATCTAACTTCTTTTTGAAAGAAAAAATATCTTAACTTTAACGTTCAAAGAAAATTTATCATATTTTACTATAGATATATATAGTTTTTAAAAATTTTATTAAAATAATAGTCCATCATAGATTTCAAAGTTTATCATATGTAAATTTAATTTTTAAATTATCATGTCAACTATTCAATTAATTAAATGTTTTTTAAATTGAAGTATTTTTTCAAAATTCAAAAATGAGATAAATTTGCCGAAGTAGTAAACGTTTAAATTTTTTACACTAATAGAACTTAATAGATTTTACATCATAAAGGGTAATTTTGACATTTTACACATGCCACATCAGCATATTTTATTTGATTTTGACCAAATGCCTATTTGTACTAGAATTGCTAGGAATTAATGAGATTGGGACATTTTTTATAAAATTAAAAAGTTGGGACAACATTGCAAAAATTGTAAAGGTTTGGATTTTTCATACCAATAGGCCTTTTAAAAAAGTTTTATAGCTAAGATAAAATTTTACTTTTATATTTTCTAGTATTTGAGAAAAGACAATTGCTAGCTGAAAAATTATATTTCTATTCAAAAGGATCGAGAAATTTTCATATCCACTACAATGTAAACCATAGCGAAATACCCACTATATCGACAACAAACAAAATTCAAGTGTTCTTTATGTTAATATAGAATGGCAAAACCCATATTGAAACCCTTAAACTTATCAGCTTTTTAGTTTTAGGCCCTTAAAGTTTCATTTTATATATTTAAACTTTTAAACTTCACAGATTTGAAGTATTTAACCCTTCTATCAATTTTTTAACACAAATAATTTCCTTTTGGTACCTACAGTTTTATGTTTCTAATATTCATACCATTTTTTACTTTTTAACGCTTATATCACTTTTAAAATTTTTTTATTGGTAAAGAAAAAATTTACTTATTTTAATTTGTAATATTTTAAATTATTATATACATATATAAATAATTTTAAATTTTAAAAATAAACAAACAAGTTAATGCTATTATGCTAAATTTTAAAAAGAATTATAATAACACTATTGTTTTTCACAATATTTTAAATTATTATGAATAAATTTTTATAATATAAACTTTGTTCATATACCCAAAAAGTGTGATAAAAAATGAAGGCTAAAATAATAATTATAAAAGTTTGAGTTGGTTGAAAAATCTATTACCGTTTTTTTGTGATGCACAGACATGCATTGGTATTCACTATTTATAAAAATTATATTATAAAAAATTATTCTGATGTGATCCTAGCTCCAAAGAGGAAGATTTCAAGATTTGTTCATGCTAATAAGACAATGTTCATTCAAGAAAAGAACAATTAGCATAAATTCGTATTTTGTAGCATACTTCAGTATTTTAGCCATAAATCACTCTACAAAACTCTGATTGATATGATTCAAGAAGATTTTGAAAGCTAAGAAAGAGATCTACAAGTTTGGTGAAGATATCCAGAGTTAATTCGGCCTTATACTTGAGCTAAAATTATGAAAGATTATCAGATCGTGAATAAAACTGGGCAGACTGAATATACATCAGTAAATGGGCTGTATCTCACTCAATATAGATCCAAATGAAGTGATTCAAGATGCTGATGAAAGATAACAATAAGAGCTACAAATTTTATGTTTTGGGCTTAAGTTAATTTGGCCATCATCATATTGAAAAGTGTACTACAATGTGCTGCATAAGTAAATCCGAATTTAATTAGGATTATATTTTCTTATTTAAGTAGAATTATATTTTCTTATTTAAGAAGGATTTTGTTTCCTTGTTTAGTTAGGATATTAATTAGGTTTTATTTAGGGTTTCTTTAAGCCTATATAAAGGCCTTATTTTATGTAACCTAAGGGTATGCAATCATGGATGATTAATAAAATTTAGAGAGGATTCTCTTTGGTTACTTGGTGGTTAACCATGTGACAACCTTTATGACTTATCAATCTATCTTTCAGACAGTAGATTGTGGCGTCTTTTTAATAACCTTTGTTGCTTGTTTGTTATTGTTCAAAAGGTTAAAGTTTTGATATAGCTTTGGTTGTTTGGACTAACTAAACATGAGGTGAAGGTTCTCTATGTCTGAATTGGAACTTGATTTGAACTTTCCTTGAGAGCATGGGTTTGGGTTCATGTTGAACGAGTTCCTAGAGCAGGTCGTCTAGTGGGTTCGTATCATATTCACAATAATTTAATTAAAATTTTGTATAAAAAACTAAAAAGATGTATTGAAAATATAAAATTTAAATTTTGAAGAATTATAAAATATTTTTTATCATAATCTCTTTTAATTTTTTTATTATAATTTTTTATCATATTTTTTATTATAATTTTTTTTATCTTAACATTAACTTGTTTCTTTATTTTTAAAATTTAAAATTATTTAAGAATGTATATAAATTTATGTTAAAATATTAGAAATTAAAATAAATAAATTTATTTTTTACCGATGAAAAAAATTTAAAAGTGATATAAATATTAAAAGGTAAAAAATGATACAAACGTTAGAAATATAAAACTTCAAGGACCAAAAGGAAATAATTTTTGTTAAAAAATTGAAGAAAAGGTTTAAAATTTCAAACCCGTGAAGTTCAAGGGCCTAGATATACAAAATAAAATTTTAAGGGTCTAAAGCTAAAAGTCAATAAGTTTAGATGCCTCAATATGAATTTTGCCATATAGAATCCTCATTTTTCTACACAATTATGCAGCCCATTTATATATAATGCTTGCACAATATACCTAAAGCAATATTTTTTTTTTAGAGTTGACGACTCATTTTGTCCAACCATGGAAGTATAGCATTGATTGTATGATAGGCTAGCAGCGTACCTCTTTGTAACGGTTGCTTGCAACATAAATAATAGCATCACCAAGCATCTTAGTAACTTCAGGAGAGATTTTCTTTTTAGAGCCCTTCCTCCTACCTCTTTTCTTGAACTGCATAGGATAGGTTGAGATATATTATCCTAAAGAAATTGAAAATTCAAATCCCTTAAATCAATAAAAAAAAAAAAAGAAAGATAAAAATGGTGTAATAAGAAAGGAATGAAGTTTGTAAGTACCCTAGAAGAGTTTGTGGCGGTGCAGTGGCGGAGGTGCTGCTTACCAAAAAAGGTAGCCATAAATTCATCCATGGCAAAAGCAGTTAATTCATTATCCTCCTCCGGTGGTCCTAAACTGTGTTGTGTTATGTTGTTGATTAATAATCAGATAATTTAGAACAATAATATTGAGGAGGAGGGAAAAATAGAGAAAAAGTGGAACCTAATAAAATTGGAACTGGGAGGAGCACGTCCATTAGCAGTAGCTTCTTGTTGATACTGAAGAGACTGAGATTGAAATTGAATAGGATTAGGAATAGAATTCTGTTGAATTGAATCATGCAATTCTTGTCATTGTACGACTGCATCTGCAGGAAGATTTAATAGCAAATCTTGAATATCATCGTCGTCGTCGTCGTCGTCGTCGTCGTCGTCGTCGTCGTTGTCATCGTCGTCCTCATCATCATCTTCATAATCTTCTTCTTCTTCTTCCTCTTCTTCTTGGCTATGGCTATTATCGATCATCTTCATGTCAATTTCGTCCATGTAATGTGTATTTTACGTATGCAAACAACCTCACATACACAAATTGAAACTTTCTGTTTCCTGGAGGGGGAGAAGAGATGAGATTAGATGATAGAATTGAAATAGAAAAACTAAACATATACAGCGAGTACACCACTCACTCACCACTCGCTAAGGCAACTTTTTCCACTTCTCAACTATTTCACAATTCATTAGCCCTTGCTTGTTTGGTTAAATTCTAATGACAAACCAATTCATTTAAGTCAGTTATATATATCCTATAATTTAAATTTTTCACTAATAAAATATATTAATATATATATATAAACTAGAAAAGTTACCCGCGCTTCACAACAAGATACCAAATGTTTTTTAAGTGCAACTTAAAATCAAGAAAAAGCAATAAATTTATCTACACAACTCCTAATAAACATAGTGCAACAGAGCATAACATGAAATTACTCGTCCAGTTCATCAGCCCAAAAAAAAGTGTGAATTTGTAAATATGATTGACTTGTAAATATAATTGACTTGTAAAATGGCATAAAGAAATAGCCATTCACATAAAAAGAAAAAGTTATTAGCTCATCAATTAAATGCAATTTTTTAGCAGATTAAAAACCTGAACTAAAATTCTTGCACAATTTTCTTTAGGAGAGATCAAACACATTAGAGCTTCCTATAAGTTATCAAACTAAATAGAGCATTGAATCTCAAAACATCAATGGACGTAAAACATAAGTCTAATAATTCATATAATCCTGCAATCAGATGGTGTCAAAAAGTATTTAATGAATGTTGTGTTAGCATCAATTTTCACTTAGAATATCACCAAAGATATGTGTTAGACTACTTTTGTATAGCACTTGCTAAATGTACATGTACTTTTTTTATTTTATTTAATTATGTAACACTGAAAACTTATGAAAATTGCAGTAATCATGATCCCAAACTGCGTTGGTGATAGCTAACTTTGGCCTAGCATAACCTTTACGTCAAGAAGAAGATAATTTAGTGTGTAGCAACAACCAAGCAAGCACAGGCTGCTCTTTCCACAAACAATATAACAAAGATGATTACCAAATTAACGTTATGTTCTACCAATTCCCAAGCACAACAGATAAAGGAAGGTATACCTGAGTATAGAACCAATCAACAGTCCTTCGCAGCTAACTAACCTGCCAGATTGTTACAGCCATCAAATTTTGTCCCCAACATAGATAATCTCACCAAGAATTAGTTTCCTTTCTAAGAATCAAAGCATTTTTATCTTATATGTTATAGCCACACCTTAAGCAGTTGAAAATTATGATCATAGATGGTTAAGATAATCATACAGGAACATGAAACCTACAAACCAATAGTTGTTTAATATGTTCTAAAAGCTCTACATCATCATGCTCTTCCCATCACCATAATGTAGACCAAATGAAGCCATAACCTAAATAGCTAAATCCTAACTCAAAATTCCATGACCTGGTCTGATATGAAACTTATGGAGCTCATTTGAAATGAATCATTCAACTAAGTTCTTGCATAATCATTCCAGCAACTGCAATTTTTTCTTTATAAAATGAAAGAATTGAATTCAAGCAATTATGACTTTTCAGAGCATTAGAATTGAGTAGACTTAATTCTAATTGAATTCAACTCAATTGCATAGAACGTAATCATTTGAACTCTAGATATTTCAAGTGTGAAAATATCGAATTCATCAGATAAATGCCATGAATTCAAGTGAAAATTAGGCTTAAAATTGAATAAAATTTTCTTAAAAAAAAAGAAAGAGAAACATAAAGAGAGTTAACAAATTTAAATCCAATAAAAAACCACATTTTTCACTTACAGAATTAATATCAGCAGATTTAAAAGCAAAAGCAACTAATAAGAGACACTTAGCAGCCTGTAAAGCACTGAAAGATCAGAACACCAATTCACATCAGATGATGCTGAGCAGCCTACAAAACCAATAAAAGCACTGTCACCTCTCTTCAAGTACTGTGAATCTCATTCGCAAAACAACATAACACACCAAAAGAGAATATATTGGTTTCTTAAGGGCAGAAATCAAAAGAAAGTGGAGGAAACAATGGGATGCATGTACAAATGTGAGCTAAAGTCTTGAGGGAAACAACCAGAGAAACAGAGAGCTGTGGAAGAGGAGCAGGAGGAGAGGCAGCTGTGAAAATGATATACAGAAAAGAAGTGACAACAGAATTAGGGTTTCAATCAAGCAAGTGATTGAAAAGACAATAAGCTCCCAGAGTCTTCATTCACATCAAAATCAAAATGTTCAGAGCACCTTCATCATTCATTTTGTAAATTGTCTTATGCTCAGCCATTACAAATTAAGAAACCATCACCAATAATTAACATCATTTATTTATACCATCATTAATATTATAAAATGTGGTTGTTTCCAACATAAAAAAGTATTCTAATTTGATCATATATGTATTTTAAACAAAAACAATAATTCTTTTGCACAGAATCATCAAACCATAAACATGCAAAAGGAAAAAAAAAAACTTAAAACAATTTGGCAACACAAATCTAAAACTAATTAAAAAAAAATTAATGAAATATTTTTTATATCACTTAACATAAAATAAATATCACAAACACTACAGAGCTGAAAACAGAATACGGATCCATGGCAAATTTTTTCACTGGATGATCCACAAACCACAGACATGCAGAAGGAAAAAAAAAAAAAAAAACAACAATTTCTCACGACAGTTCTGAAATTTCATGAAAAAATAAACAAATAAATGCCAAAAATAACTCCAACACAGGCAAAACATGTACAAAGACACAGCAAAAGGGAGATGAAAACAACAAAATAAGCCAAGAAAAAAATAAAAATCAAATCCAAATCAGAATAAAGAAAAAATCTGTATAAAATCAAAATTTACTTACCTCAAATATATAAAAGATGAGACAGATCCGCATCCAAATCTAGCTGAGAACAAAAAAAAAAATCAAAATAGAAATTAAACAAATAAGATCCATAAGAAAAATAGATAGTTAGATAGTGAGGTCTATAAAAAAAATATTCATATTTTTTTTTAAACAACAAAATAAACCAAGAAAAAAAAATGAAAATCGAATCCAAATCAAACTAAAGAAAAATCTGTATAAAATCAAAATTTACTTACCTCAATATAGAAAAGATGAAATTGTTAAAGAGGGGAAAAAAGTGGCATAAGCAAACACTCCAGCAGCTCCAGCGTAGAGTGTATGAATTATATTGTTTTAAAGGTTGGTATAAAAAGACTAAAACATTCATTCAAACAGCATAGTTTTATGCCATTAAAGGGGCAGTCTTGGAATATGAAAAAAAAACATGGTGGAAACGCAAAATATAGGTGATGTCCAAATGGAGCGGCGTTTTTATTACTGCTTCAGGGTACAAATGGAATTCAACAAAAACGACGTCGTTTTTAGTATGGGTGACAATCAACTATTGAGCAAGAAAAAAATATGGTGGCAATTTTGTTAATTTAGCAAAATCTAGGGGCGCAAGAGTCACTGTAGATGAACAGTGAAATTTCAGTTTCATCTTTATATATATAAATAGATAATTTATTGATAAGTAGCTCATGCAACGCACGGATATACAACTAGTTCAATCTAAATACTATAATTCAGCTTCATAGGGTAATCTAGCTTAAATTTCTCAGCAGCTAGTCCTATAATTTTTTTAATTCACATAAATATACCAAATAAAAATTAAACAAGCAAATAATTAAGATGGAATTTTTAATTAAAAAAGGCAACAAATACCAGAATAAACTATCAAATTAATAGATTCCATAATGGTACAGCAGCATAGCAAAAGGAACATGTGCATATAAAAGCATAAATTTCAAATGCAAAAACCAAAAGAAGACATATATATATATATATATATATACATAGATATGTCTTGTCCCTATAATTCAATCTAAATACTATAATTCAGCTTCATGGGGTAATCTAACTTAATCTTTTCATGCAGTTAGTCCTATAATTTTTTTAATTCACATTAATATACCAAATAAAAATTAAACAAGCATACACGATGGAATTTTTAATTAAAAAAGGCAACAAATACCAGTTATAGACTATCAAATTACTAGATTCCATAATGGTAAAGGGCAAATGGGTTAGGATCATAAAAATAAAGCATGGTTACTTCTCTTATATTCCTCCCACATTCTCATCAGAGCATGCTTATCAACACAGGGCAAAATTAAAAAAACAAAACAAAAGCAACATAAAAAAAAAAACAAATTGTGTGTAGAAGATAGCTGGATCAGAATATTGGCCAGCATTGATCATCTAGGCAAAAAAACATTCCTAATCTCACAATACACACGAATGTGCAATCACAAAAGCTCAAATGTCTCCACATCTGCAAAATAGTAAGCAGCAGAGCTAGCTACCTTCATACTCATCATCCATTGTGCAGAGAGTGATGGTAATCAGTTTTTGACGCAAAATTATCCCCAAATCTTTCTCTAACAGAATATCTAGCCATTGCTTATCAGATTAATAAACACACACACACATAAAAAAAAGTTCCAAATTTCAAATTTTGCTACAAAAGAAACAAATTACATAAGTTATTAACTCTACCCACAGCCCATTACAAAATTATTCTTCAACATTAAACAAACTCAATTCATAACTACCAACCAAGAGAAGAGGACGAAGAATTTTATTTGACTATCTTTTTATATTAAATCAAAAGAATAACAAGTCAAGCTTATGAATTGACACAAAAAAAAAAAAATTAAATTTTGCAAAAAAAAAAAAATAAGTTGTAATCAATAAAATGCAGTCACATTATCCACTTTTTTGGAATCAATAAAATCCAAAGAACATTTTTGTAGTATGAATTTGGAACATAAAAGAAAAGGAAGAATAAAAAAAAAGTTGCACACGAGATTGCCCTTCTCGCACTTCCCAATTCTCTGTTTTTCTTCTTCGTAAAAAAGCAAAAAAAAGCTTGTGTTCTTAAACAGCACACATTTCTGCTTTCTATTAAATGGCACAGATCAAAACATGGAGATTATATCAAAAGAAGAAGAAAATAATACCAGCAGAATCAAATCATCAACCGGATCAGAGTCAGACATCCACGATTCCGGTAACAACCCAGATTGGTGCTGCGATTTCCGTTAGCCCAGGAGTTTTTGCAAGCAAAAGAGGAGACTAACGTAAGCAAAACAGAAGAAAATGATGATGGTAATGCTGACGGCAGTGACTGAGGATGACGGTGATGATGGCGGTGGGCGACGATGGACGGCAGTGATGGGCGGCGATTAATGGTTATGACAATTATATATATATAACTGGTAATATACACACTACAATATATTGTAACTATAATTATACACTATATCAAATATGTAGTTACTGGTGTTATATATATATATATATATATAATAATAATTTAATATTAACTTAATATAGATATAATTTATTATAAATTTTATAAATATTTTATTTAAATAATTATATGATATTACTTCAATATTTTTTATAATTATTTTTTTCAACTTTGTAATTAATTTTATATGAAAAGATATATTATAATTATAATTAATCATAAGATAATAAAAATTATTAATTATTTATTAATAAAATTTAAAAATAATGAAAGTTATATTTTCTTTATATAACAATTTAAACATTACAGTTCTATTGAATTTATAATTTATTATAATTATAGTAAATTTTTATTTTAAATTATAACACTTTATTTCTTCAATATTTTTTATATTAATACTTTTATTTATATAAAAAATTAATTTGATGTCATTTTCTAAGTTCAACTAATAATTAAATTATAAATATTAATTAATTTAATTTCAACTTTTTTTTTAAATTTTTTTATAAAAAATATACTTACAAACAAATTATATGTTCTATTTTTATTTATTAATTTTTAATTTATAAAAATATCTACTTTTAAAACAAATTATATAATTTTCTTATTTTCATAAAATTTATTAATTTTGATTTTAATTATTTTTTAATATAATAAAACTTATAAAATTATGTTATCTAATTTGATTTATATTAGATATATGCTCATTTTTTATTTATTAATTTTTAAGTTATAAAAATATCTACTTTTAAAACAAATTATATACTTTTCTTATTTTCATAAAATTTATTAATTTATTAATTATTTACTTATTAAATATAATATAATAAGACTTATAAAATTAAATTATCTAATTTGATTTATATTTGATAAAATATAAGTATACCTAATTAAAATAGAAAAATATATATTTTTAACAAAATTATCACTACAATTTTAATAAATTTAATTTTATTAGAGATAAAATAGAAATTAATATAATTAAAATATGAAAAATATTTTCAATTAAATTACAATTATATGTTAATTAATTTTATTTTTATTAGAGATAAAATAAAAGTTAACCTAATTAGAAAATGAAATGCACTTTCAATTAAATTAAAATTATATTTTAATTAATTTAATTTAATTTAATTTTGTTAAATATAAAATGGAAGTTGACCTAATTAAAATAGGAAATATACTTTCAATTATATTAGAGTTATATTTTAATTAAATTAATTTTTATTTAAGATAAAATAGACCTTAACCTAATCAAAATAGAAAATATACATTCAATTAAATTAAAACTAGACATTTTCCCTTGACATTTTAGTAAACAAAAGCCTAACCATAGAAAAAGGATTTTAAGATTCAAAAGCCAGGATGTTATTAAAAAATTTCAAGTGGAAAGATAAGAAAATGCTTTCATATAGTACAACAAATTTTATTTCTCTTTTGATGGCAAATTAGATCGATGTTTGAGAATTACAACCCCTCTATGGCACTACATTTAGAAGCAGTAGAATTATTAAGAATAGCATAAAATTCAAGTAAAGGCAAATTATTATGTAGTTAGGAGCACAATAATATGTGTATAAGAGAATCAAAAGCTTAATGCATTCTTGATATGATACCTAATTAGAAAGTATATTCAAAAAATGTTGCATTTTTAAACTATGGAAGGCACCGGTTATCCTGACTATGTAAAAACTATATAAATGCATTACATAAACCATAAACACTTTGCAATTTAATAGACATCATCACCCTAGCCAAACAATATACGAAGAAAAAAAAAATCCATGACCTTACAATAACTATTAGCAAAGACCGTATACATTCAACATATCTCAAAAACATTTGCTAACACAAACACATAAGTTACACTTTAGTTTCAAAAACATATATCACTTTTGAAAAAAATATACAACATGGACAAAATTCATAATACAACACTCACGAGAAAGTACTAACCACCATGCAAACTTACTACTTATAATAAATATTTAATGAAGAAAGATGATGACGAGTAGCTCTTACAGGAGTAAAGCAAATAGTAAAATCCCAATAAGAAATACAATTAAAATTACCAGACACATAAAATCCCAACTTGTAGAGTCTAGAATGAAAACTTATTGACAGCTTCCCAAACTTAATAATGTTTTTCAACAGTGAAACTACACAGAAAAATCATAATTAAGGAAAATAACACAAAGTAAGGATTAAATAAACAACAAATCAACAAATCGCAAGCACACAAAATCATGTAAAAATTACAAAGCTAAGTACTTGGAAAAATGATACCACACAAAATTATAGCAATTACCATGTGCAAGGAAGATCAAACCTTAGGAATTCAAAAACCATGAGGAAAAATTTGTAAAAATCCTAGTTTTGCGACAATAATAAAGGAAGTAAGGAGCAAAATTAAGGAGTTTAATAAGTTAATTTAGATAATGAAAATTAAATTGTTTCCAATCTATCGGCAAAATTATCACAAAAAAATATAACCTCTTATTCCGATTACTGCCAATTAGATAAAATTTTTGTTCAAGAAAATACAACCCAAGATAAATTCAAAGATTTTAGAGCAATTTTGACTTCTTTAAAAGTTTATGATCAAATCATTCAAATATGCCTAAAAATAATTTTCAATTTCCTTTAATCAATATTTTCAAAATGATATTTTACTCAACATCAATGCCAATCAAACCCTACATATATCTATAATTTATTAGATAATTGAAAAGTGTGACACATATGGAGATTAAAACAAAAATAAAAACTACAATGTTAATATTTAAAGAATCTAGCAAGAGTATTAGACAATCTATACAATTGAAGAAATAGGAACTAACATAAAATAAAATACTGAGAAGGTTAAAATTAGTAGCAATCAGTTCCCTTTTCTTCTTCTTGATGTTATGTCCAAGGGCCCAAGCTTTTCCTACTTCAGTTTGAAACTTCCCAGTAAAAATTTAAGCAGGACTTAATAATGGTAATAAGGTTGTGCTCTAACACTAAATTTAAACATAAACATTTTGTTAGTTCTCAATGCTAATTTTTTATATCAGCTTCCTTAGAAAAAAAATTTGTCAGTTTTTTTCCTTACAATAAATAAGATTTTTGCCCATCAAATGAAACAAGAGTATACTTAACCAAAGCTTTAAACACAAATGAACAATAGTTAATAACCCCATAATATGCCTACTCAAGTCAAAACTAAATAGTTTATATTTGTTTCAGTTGATCTTCTAAAACTAAGATATGTCCCCATGAATTTGTAATACATCCAAATTACATAAACTAACTCAAAGTTTAAAAATAAAATACTCTCAAAATTATTTAATTAGTAGTTCATGAATGATTTTATGTGGTTAATTTTCTTGTCCATGTACAACATTTCTGGTTTTACATGTTCACTAATTGGCTTTTTAGTTTCATATTACATCGGCAAAACAATGTAAGATTATAACAGAAGAATTCATCAACACTGGCCTGAAAAGTTGAAAAAGAAAAAAGTGATTATACAACCATTTTCTACACTACAAAATTAACAATAAATAAGTACCTAAATCTGATGAATCAATTGAATGTCAATTTTTTTTGTCTTTATTAGGTTAAAATCTATGCAAGTGCTTCCAGGAACTGGAATCTTTTAATTGGTCTGATCTTTTAAGGAGTCTATATACACAACCTAAGGCCACACTTTTCCATGTACCGCCAATATCTATGTTGTGAGTTGAGGTTTGAGTGTAAGCATTCAATTTATAATTTATAATATTTTTGCTATGTTTATCTTTGACATTCTTTTTATTATGATTATTATTATTGTTTCATTTAGAACTCAAAAAATTACTTTAAGAACTACAAAAATCAGTATGTTGTAGTTCTCCACAACACAATCTACGTATAAAGTTTTGTTTTATCATTTTTTAAATGTATATAGATATTTTATGTCACATAAATTCAAAATATAGATTATTAATTATAAATTCAAAAAAATGAAGCACAACAAAACACCCAATGCAAAATTGACAAAAAAAAAGTCCACTGAAGGAAAAAAAAAAGCATAAAGCAAAGAAGAGCAGAGTAAAATACCTTTGAAAAGTAGATAATCTGCATATCAAAAGCAAAAATAAATAAATACATAAGGTAAAATCAAATCCTAATATCAAAAGCAAACATGATCCTAATTTCAAAAGATTAAAAAAAACTAACCTTTGCAATTACTGAATGGCTCTGCAAGAAACAAAATTGGTTATGGAATTGAATTGGGTAATGGGCAAGATTGAATGGGGGGGGGGAATAGAGAAATGGCTAAACAAATCAATAGCCATTTGCTTGCATAAAAAAGTTATTGAAGAAATAGAGGCAAAGGCTTGAAGAAATAGAGTAGAGAGATGAGATAAAAGACGGTAGGGGCAAGTGGTTAAGTCAAGAAAAGGAGGAGGAGGAGGGAAAAGAAGGTAGCAACGATGAACAAGGCAAGAAGAAGAGGAGAAAGGAACAATGACGAAAGGGGAAAAAATATATAGGTATTAAAAATATTTTTAATAGAATAATATTATGATTTTTTAGGATTTTTTAGAATTCAACACATAAGTGTTTAAAGGTGAATACTCAAATTTAAGAGTAGACACGTGTATAATTTTGGGCTAAATGATTTTAATACTCAGCATTTAATATATATTAGTTGTGAATCTGTATGTTACATGGATTGATTATAGATTATGTATTTTTAAAATTTTTGATATATTTTTATTTATGAGAAAGCATTAAATCTCTTTCTTCTTCTTTTTCTCTTCCTTCTCTCTATAACCTTCTTATTGTAATAGTGATTTTAGCCAAAATCACCTCTTTTCTTCTTCTTTTTCTTGATTTTTCCTTATGTGTTATAGATCCACGTTGGATCTATAATTTGATGTAAAGAGTGCCTCCTTATAGTGAGATTTTAGTTTCATAAATAATTTTTTAGTTTATAGGTTTAATAGAGCAAAATCTACACATACTACATGAAGGAGCTCCATCTCTGTGCGAGTGCCAATGCAAGCTTTGGATAATGTTTTGGGATAGTATATGAGTTTCTGTTGGGTAGCTCTACTTGCTCTTTTAAAAAGCATTATTTATCTTAGGTAGTTTGTTTTTATGGTTTTACTTTATCCTTAAGTGGCTATTGAAATAGTAGTCTCATATAGACTATTAGATTGAAAGTTCAATTTGTATTTTGTTCTTGCTCTGTTGAGCTGGTTGGCCTGTAGCTCTGGCTTGATGTAATGTCTGTAATGCCTTCGAGTTCTTTCTTTTAATATAATCACTATTTGACAAAAAAAATATATTTTTATTCATAAAAGTTATAATTATTTGTAAATAATAATAATCAAAATCAAAATCAAGTATAACTCTAATGGTATCATAATAACAACCGTAAAAATAAAATTTTTTTACAAAATTAAATTGATAAAATTGCATAATAAATCTTAAGGGCAATTGACAAAATAAGTACTATATTTATTTGTTATATATATATATACACACACACACACAAATGGTTGCTCATGATCATATATTGAATATTTTGGAATCAATGAATTTCTGCAATTTGTCCTTCATCTTATCCTATCTCCTTTCATTAGATCATGTCATCAATGAGTAGAATTTACCTATCATAGAATAATGTACTATCAAACCCAATTAATATAATTTTAAAAGTGAATGATAATTATTAGCTATTACATATATACTTGATAACTTTATCAAGCGAGTCAACATCCAAAGAAGTGGTACAATGATGGCACCTACTCCATCCATCATATGTTTTCCTTTTCCTTGTACAAAATGGAATAACAATTTCAACAATGATAGAATCACAAAAGTAGTACTATCAAAATTTTCTAATTAATGCTCATGATATCATTCTAAATTTAAAAACAAAAGCAGCAAAAGGAGGAGCCACAACTCTACCAGGTGACCCTTCTCTTTTACATCTTTGATCATATTGCAAGCTAGCCTAAATGTTAAAAATTCAACAACAAAAAAAGTGAAAAATCAATAAAATGGGCAAGAGAAGCATATATATATATATATATATATATATATATATATATATATATACATATAACTTAAATTCTAAATGATGCAAGTTTTCTAAATTATTTGCCTTTAATACTAAAGCAAGTAACCTAGATAAGAATAAAACTAATAATTCTTACTAAAAATAACACTAATGTGAGGAGGAAAAAACCAAGCACAAAATATTTAACCAATAAATGAGAAATCAATAACAAATTTGAATTTTGTAATACTTAAACCTTGTAATAAGCTTAGATGCCTCAGCATATCCCACTGAAGAACACAAAACTTACATCTTTTTGCAGTAATAAACAAAAAATCTTGGGCTTAACCTTATTACAAATAAATAAAAAGAATTAGCTAAACCCAAAAAAAAAAAAATTTGACCCTTAAAAAGGGGAAAATTCACTTTATCTTTTATGTTATGTAGGGGAAATAGGGAACAATGAGTTTTACATGGGCAATAATATATCTATGGAACTCTATCAAGGCAAAAAAAAAATATCATTCATAATGCCATTTTCAAACATCCATTGCATCTGCAACTAAAATGTGATATTTAATTCCAATTGCAAGCAATGATAAATATCGACTGTGCTCTACATGTATTCAGAAAAAGGAGGGGAAATAAACAACATAAAGGAATTCAAGATAAAAAGAACAAGCATACAACCTACATGAAACCTTTAACTTTTAGGCCATGATATGATGCATGAACTTTATATTTTCCTGCAATTTCAAAAGCAACAACAAAATTGCTGCTTACTTGTAAAGAAAGAAGGTCCATTATGCATGCTTCATAAAATGGAACAAAAGCTAAGTATGCAAAAAAGAGACATGTTTCATATCTATGTGGAATCAAGATAGAAAATAGTCAAAGGAGTAAACCATTGAAAAACCTCATCAATAAAGGCAATTTATGTCACAAAAAATTACATGTCATCTACAATTCCAAAGGTCCTTTTCTCAATAGGAGTGAAGGTACTAGCAGTAGTTGCCCTTCTTTAAAGTCCTTTTGAGAGTGTCTCGAGGCCTTTTTCTACACACGAAATGCTAGGAAATCATGTACAGTGAATTTCTAGAAATAATTATACATTACGTACTATTATGAAGATCTAGAAAAGGTTTGATTATGTGATAAGCCAAATATGAAACTGATGCACCTTAGTAAGGTTGGAAATCCACTATTTTTTTTATAAAATAATTAAAAATATGGGTAGTGAACAATTTCTACACAAGATAGTCATTATTGCATTCATCCATTAGTATCAAACAACATACATGTCTATTCTAAAAAAAAAACAAATAGCAGTGATGTCTAGAGTAGAAATATTTTAGTGGAATAAGCTGTTGAAAGTTAGATCATATCGAAAGAAAAGGAACATTGAAGTATCGAATATCAACGAAAAAGGCAAGATTTGGAAGTGGAAATAAGTAAGCAACATCTTTCTCTTTTATGGTGTTGCCATTGGCCATTGGACCTACTTACTAATAAAAAAAAACTTACTACTTTAATGTGAATTTTATTCAAACTATGTATTCAATAATTTGAATTTTTAAAATTAATACTTAAAAAAAAATTATTTTTTTAATGTATCAAATAATTAATATAAAGGGTGTACATTTGTTTATTTTTTGTTTATTTTTGTTAGGAATTGGTTATGCAACTTAGACATCAAATACGAAGTAGAGTGAATTTCAAAAATTTCCTTAACACAACCCTTCATCTTATGAAGAATTCCAATCCCTAGGATCCAATTTGCAATTTAACATATAAAAAATGTACATAGCAACAAAGATAAAAAAAACAATCAACAACCTAAGACTTATAAGTTTCAAGAAAACTTACAATCTCCCAACTCTGGAGAAGACCATAAATATTCTACTACAATAGTTGGCTTTTTGATTCAACTCTTGAATCAACTCTTCAAATCTCCTAAGTGTGAGACCTCTAGCTTAAAACACCAAGCTCCACCATATCTCCATTCTTACTTTGATCAAGTAGCAGTAAGCATCCTCTCTCAATTAACCTCACAAGCTTACACCAACCTAATCCTTAGTAAGAACTCTTGGGCTTTGTATATATGTGTTTCCCTTTTATTTTTATGGTCTCTTACTTTTTTTTCTATAGCTTTTTAATTTATATTATCACCAATTAATATCTACTAACCCTTAGAGATATATATGATAAGTAATGAGTGTGTAGAGATATATGACATCATCTAATCATCCTTATACTTAGAACACTTTTTAGGATATTTATTTGTGTAAAGAAAAGGAGGCTCCTTGTCACATGACCCATTAGATCACATACATTCACTAATGTAGGATAATGACAAATTGCATTAAAAATTATATAGAAAATATATCCCATATAATTCTCTACATCCATTCTCACAATGTCCATGTGATCTTATCTCTAATGTAGTCAAAGTCAATAATGTCAAATAAGACAAATTTGACTACATCCTTTTAATAGACATGGGCTTGGTGATTAGGCCAACTCTTGGTCCTAGCCCAATTCATTAATCAAATGGGTCTAGATAAGATGCTTGGACTTTAGATTAATCTTTGGTCCAAAACTTTTTTGGGCTTAAGTCCATAACATTTGGGTCATTAATCTAAATCCATAAGGAACAATATATATCCATTATTAATTTAATATCTCAATTAATATCTCATATTATTTAAGTATAAATCAATAACAAAACCTTTCATTGAAATTATTTTTCATGATATGCTAGAATCATTGCTTTAAGTATAAATCCAATTTTATTGATCTTAATCCATTGATTAAAATCTTTAATCAATAATTAGATTAATATAGATGGAGATATGGTAAAGCCTTTTAGGTGTAACTTACTAGGTTCATGTTTAATTGGCAATAAGAAGATAATATCAACACTTGATATTATTTGAAACTCTTTCAAGTCTAAATGTGAAAATCTCAATTATTCACATTTAGTTCTTATAAGTTGTAAGTAACCCTTAGTATCGATATCACAACTACCCAATTAGAAATTAATATATTTATGAATTCACATAAACCCTTTGGTCATAATTACCGTGCACTAAAATCCCTTTATTAGAAGAACCCGACATAGCCTAAAGTTAATGTTTAGTGAAACTCTAATAGCTATATAACTTAAACTCATCTTAAGTTCTATTCTTGATAAAAAATATAACAAATACTAGAAACACTTTATAGCATTGAAACTCTTTTAGCCTATGTGTAAACACCCGATTCGGTCGGCCTGTGTTAAGGGACGAATTAGGGATGCTCAGTTTGATCAGCCTGTTGTTAAGCCCAATGATGAGAATGTGAAACTTGGACATAAGAACAAAACCTGAATCTCCATTTAGAAATGGACTTAAAAGCCTAAAAGCCTCAAAAGCCCAAGCCCAATTGTCCAAAAATAACCCGGGCTTGCCAAAGGGGTGTTGCCTCAGTGCAATAAGGCGATCACCTCTTTAGCAGTTATTGTGGAGGCGTTCGCCTCATCATAGAGGCACTGCCTCTATGGTAGACCACTTACAGTTGCATTTATTGTAGCTACAGCCATGGTGGCCAAGTGGTGTGGGCCCCATACCCCCAAACCTGATTTTGCGTGAGGAAGAGATTTTTGGGGGGAAGAGAAAGGCAATAGGGGTTCATGATGGGCTAGAGAGCCTAGGGGCATGGGCAAGGTAGGGGATAAAAAGAAAAAAAGAAGAGAGAGAAGGGGGGAGACAAAAAAAAAGGAAATAAGAAAAGGAAGCTCTGAAAAAAACATAAAGAGACATTCTTGAGGGAGGAGGTAGGATCCAAGCCAAAGTAAGTTCATATTCCTTAGGAGAGGAAGGAGGAAAACTTGTGTCAAAGTGGAAATCACATCCTAGTGAAAATCAACATCCAAAAGCACATCTCTGAGGGTCAATCATTTTGACAAAGCTTACATTCAAGTAAAACATCTTCATTTTCTTATCATTTAGATACTTACTTTGCATGTGATTTAGTTTATTGGTTTATTTTGGGTATATTTTAGGTTTATTGTACTCATTACATTATTTGATAGGTTTGATCTATTGAGTTTGTATGTAGCTTTTAATTTAGTATGCTTTTTAGATATTTATGTATACATTTGCTTGCTTAGGATAGAAGTTTAATCATTTTTTAGAGTCGAGAGGAGCCTGTTGATCGGGCGACACCTTTTCATAGGGGCGTCGGCCCCTGTCAATGAGGTGATAGCCTCTTCATAAAGGTGATCACCATATTAACAGGCCTCCAAGCAATCCAGCCCTTTTTTGTAATCTTGCGTGATTTTGCCATGTCGTTTGTGTTGAGAAGCTTGTTGATCAGGCGATGCCTCTTGGCAATGAGGCGATCGCCCCATCACAGAGGCGATCGCCACATTGATAGGCCCTCAGACGATTTGGCCTTTTTTTTTTCTTTCAGGAAAATTTGTATGACTCTCATCTTTTATGCCCTCTTTTTTACTCGTAACCACCATGTTGCATGATGTAGTATGCATAATAATATTTTAATCATTTGAGGACTTTTTCTTAGTTTGCATTTAGAAATCTCTTGAGAATATTGTTTGTAAAATATTGTTATGTATAATATTGTGTTTTGCAAGAGGAAACTAACCATATGTTATTGCAGGAATTACTTGATGATCCAAATCATTGAGTAGTCACTGTTATTAGTTAATTCCTTAGACCATTACGCTTGTATAAATAGTTTATTACTAGTTTACTTTTGGTATATGTATGGTGTATTTTGTATATATTATTCTTTTATTTGGTCTAAAAGCGTTGTAATCCTTAATCCTTTTCCCCTTTTCTAATTTGAGTGAATGGTTGTAAATATTGATTATTTATCTTGCTTATGACAAATGACAGGACTAAAAGCATGAAGTTGGATTAATGTGCAAACTTGGACTTAACTATAAAATTTGGCAATTATCCAAAGGCAATTACAATACGTGCAATAATAAAGAAATAATTGAGTAATTAAAGGTAATAATACACAAAACACAAACTGAGGCCAACCGCAAGGTTGGGTGGGCATTCCAAAAGCCTATACCCAGTTTTCGAACCCGATCTCTGATGACGGCTTCTGGGAACCTTCGTGGGATCCAGTTGCTATACAGTATGTCCTGGCTTTTATCCGGGTGGTGACTCCATCTCTGAATAGACCCAAGACCTATATCGTATTTCCAAGTGGGCCTCGAGCCCACATAGTGCCATGGTCGCCAAACACTTGGGTGCATGCTAAACCCCACCGCCTACACTATATTATGTTTATCCTAGCTATGAACTTGTTCATCAAGAATAAACTCAGATAGGATAGAATCTTATCCTGGTTCACTCCAGGAAATGAATCCCATTTTAGTCGAACACGCATCCCTATATTTAACTGACTAGAGTCACCACATGCCATATACTCATGTGTGATTAACATAAATATGTAAGTGGTAACAAACTCTAACCACTTAAATGTGGATAACCGTGTCACCTCAAGTCAAAGAACTATATTCATCATTATGACCTAGACTATGATTGTTAATTATAAATAAATATTATTGCAAGTACAAATCTAACGTCACGTTCGATCCACCCGTCATATGAGTATCCACATGTTTATTCTAATATCTCATATCAAGTAGCATGAGACTCATTATCTCCCACTATTAGTATCACATACTAATCAAGGAAAATAGACAGAGGTGATAGTCTAATTAATTTTATCCAAATATTAATTATCAAACTATGAACAATTTATAGCATCTGTACTAAATAAACTTATAACTCATATTATCAACTCTTGATAATAAATTTAACATAATGCTAAAGGGTAAATACTCAAATAAATAAACTCTTTATTTAAATGAATATTATATTACCATTCGAGATAATTTACAATATCATTATTAATTACAAGAATGGCACTAAGGCACATCTACACTAACAATTTTCTATATATAAAACAATATCTTACACTTTTATTTAGCTTCATTTGTGTTTAGGATGTATTTTTATTTTTGGTTATTTTTATATGATTATGTTTATTAATTGAATAAAAAAAGATAAGTAATAATTAAATTTTAACTAATTTATAAAAATGATCACATATGTTTTTATCAATTTAGAATACTTTTTGTATATTTTACATTTTTGATACAATAGTTTTGCTATAGTTATAATTTAAAACAGACTTCTAACACAACTCATATTTTTTGACAAATTTTTCGGTAAAAATTTTACATCAAAAAACATTTACCCTCAATAATTTTGTTAATCTTTTTATATATTATAAATTTAACAATTGAACATAATATTTTCAAAAATAAATTTAATAATTAAATGTTTTTGGTTTACTTTTGATTTATTTTCCATATATGCAACAATCTCATACACTTTTATTCAACTTCATGAAGAGTACTTAACACTCTCATTATATTTTTTCAATTATTTATATATCAAATGATATATGTTTCTGAATAAAAATAGTAAATTATAACTGTAAAACATGTACTAGATGTCTCTTATTTTTTCAAAATTGTATCTTATATTTCAGTTTCATTCAAATCCAAATATTTTATTAAAAGGAAAAATAGTTACTAAAAAAGCAACTTAATGATTATTTTGTTTTGAAGATATTTTAAGAATAAGGTTTAAATTTTACCATTTTAATTATGAAATTGATTTTTATTTAATGTAAAAGAATAAAATACCTGTAAGCACCCAATTTTAGGATAGTCAAGTGTGGATGCGACAAAGGACTCCAATGATGAAAATTTGTTATAAATAGGTCTTCAGAATTTGAATTTCGAATCTTATGGCTTAATTGCAAAGTTTTAAGGACTTAATTGTAAAATTTATGCTTTCTATTGTGGGTCAGTTTTAAAATAAATAAAATTTGAAAAAGAGGGGCTGAAGTGCAAATTCAGGATTGAAAATATGTAATTTCGATCGAAATTACAAATTTCTTATCAGAATTCCACATTTCCAATTGGAAATGCACAATTCCATTTGGAATTACACACTTCCGATTAGGTTATTTTATTTAATTTATTTTCTAAATTTTAATTGGTTGAAATAATAAAATAAAATTTTTAAAAAGGGTATAAATATGCTTTTATTTGATAAAAGTGAAATTATCCATTGTTTTTTTTTAGATAAAATGTAATTTTATCTTCTAATAAGTACAGGAGATCCTTTTTTGGTTTTGTAAAAACCTGTAGGGTTTCATTTTTAGGGGAAGAGTTTTTTTTTGCGTAAAAAAAGAGAGTAAAAAAAAAAGTTTTAGTTTTACACAGACAATATATATATATATAGTTTTCTCTTGCACATTTTGAAAACCCTAAAAACACAATAGCCTGAGATCAAGAATCAATCTACAGACTTGTTTTTAAACAGTGAATCAAATAATCTTTGAGGACTAAATCAATACAGCATCATGCCATCTTAATCCCATTTCTTTTATTTCTATTTCTTTTCCTCTTTATTATTTTATTTTTATTATTTTTTTGATTTAATTATTTGAGTTGTTTCTATTTTTTTGTGTTTTTTTTTGTTCTTTTGGCTATGGTGGGAGTAACCAAAATTATGGAGTAGTCACAAGAGTGAATCCATGAAGATCCATGGAATGTCATGGATTAAAACCATGTTTTGAAATCATATAGTTTTTTAGGTTGTGTTTACTTCCAAAGACTTTTTTTTTTTCATTTTTCAAAGAAAATGAAAATTTTTCATTTTCATAGAAAAATTGTAAAACATGTTTATTTCTTAGAAATTGAAAAGTGTTTTTCTTTTTTTGAAAACAAACTAATGTGTTTACTTGTTTTCATTCTCAAATTGCTTTTCATTTTTGAAAATTGAAAATATTTACTTGGTATCATATAAAACTTGTTTTATATGTCTAAACACATAAAAATATGTTCAATTTAATAAATAAAAATTAATTTTTAAATTGTAAAATTTTAGAATATTACATTACAATCTATTATGTTTATTTATATATTATCAATCATTATTTTTCTAAGCGTATATTATTGATCATGATAAAAAAAGTAAATATTATTTAATTTATATATGACTTGATTAATCGTTACTTACCCACTAAAATACTGATAATAATCCACTAAAATTACTTGCTAAAAAAAAAGCCACTAAAATTACTTGTCCATTAAAACAGTAATAATGACTCACTGTTTACATTATATAGAACATCAAATTGCAAATATAATTTTAATATGAAAAAATAACAGAAAATGCAGTTCAATAATATTAAATAAAGTACAAAAAATTCTACGTCTACTACGATTGTTATACTCATTCCAAAGTTGGTCTGCAATACTTTCTCGAACAATACTCATTTGGTGTTATTAAGATAGATATACTCAAATGTCATCACGAACTACACTAACATCAATTTCTTCATCAATAGTCAATCCTTCTCTTTCATATCATGTAAATAATTGGTCTGCTCTATCTTCCATCTTGATAAAATTATGTAAGGTACAATATGTAATAGGAATTAACTTTTACCTTCGTAAAAGATAGTTTGGAATATACTTAAAAATTGGAAATCTAGCTTTTAGCACACCAAATGCTTTTTTTTTTTTTATTACATTACATAATGATGAGTGCCTATAATTAAATGACTCATACTTTCTTGTAATTCTTCCTCGTCCATGAAAATTATTTCAATGCTACATTTCACCACGATACAGTGCTAAAAATCCTGGAATATTTGGATATCTAGCATCTACAACATAGTAATAACTTGCAATATAAAAGCATATCATTAATTATAAATACTTGTCAACTTATTAACAACTAAGTAAACAAAATTACCATTCGAAGGAAATGGAAAATCATTTCCATGTCTTGTTAATGCATCAAGAAACATATGAGAGTCATTCGTTGTTCCTTCCCAGCTAGTATACACATTTGTGAATATCATATTATGAGAATAAATTGCCATTATATTTTGTGTGACAAGTGTTGCCTTTCTACCATGAAAAGTATCTTAGCCCAGTTATTACCTTGGGTGACAACTCTTCATCTTCACGTCATATCTTTGTGATATATTTAGTGTGCTCCTTGAAGCCTTGAGCTCAAACAATGTTGTGGTTACTAAAATCTTAGATACATGGTCGTAGTTACTAAAATCTTAGATGCATGTTAAACCTTACCGTCTACAATACCCCTATTATGTAGTTTATTGACCTTTAAATTATTTTACCTTACTATTGAAAAAAAAAAGAATAGGTAAAAAGAGATTCAGGGTCTAGTGGTTCATCTAGTTAAAAGGCAACCCCAGCGTCTAAAGATTTTAGCAACTGTGACACTATTTGTAGGCTTCAGCTTTTGAACCATATTTGGACAATGATGACGCTGACAGATGGAACTAACAACAACGAGGGTTGTAGAACAATAATAATAATAATAATAATTTGTACTTTTAGCTCTAGTAGAGTTATATGTATATATATATATATATATATATATACACACACACACATACATACATACGTACATACAAGAAAAAATCTATTTTATAATGGATATTTGTAACAAATTACTTCTATTACTCTTTTGTAACAGCTGTGTAACAGATTTGTAATGAAATAATAAATCAATAACAAAAATTTTGTAATAGTAGAAGATTCGTAACAAACTAACAAATTTTAACGGATTTGTAACCATAGTTGTAACGATTTTTATAACATAAATTTTTTGTTGCTAAATTTGATACAAAAAGAGGCGGTAAATCAGTGCCAAATATTTTTAACAAAATTCTAAGGATATAAGCTGTTACAGTTTGTAACAGATTTATAATGCATTACAAAATGTGCTATGCTAAAATATTTAGCTTTGCATATTTGTAACAAATTATGAATCCATTATAAATTTGTAATGGATTTATAATGCGCTACAAAATGCACTATGCTAAAATATTTAGTTTTGCATATTTGTAATGGATTTATAATGAGTTACAAAATGTGCTATGCTAAAATATTTAGTTTTGCATATCCGTTACAAATTTGTAACGAATTATGAATCCGTTACAAATTTGTGACAGATTTATAATGTATTACAAAATGTGCTATGCTAAAATATTTAGCTTTGCATATTTGTAATGGATTATGAATTCATTACAAAGATGCAAAGGTAAATAGCAACTTTATAAAAAAAATTTATTCAACTGTTAAAATTAAATTTTAGGTCAATTATCAATTCACTATTTATATTAACGAATAAATTTGATCACTTTTTTGAAATTTATATCACTTTATTTTAAAATTTAAAAAAATTTAAGAAAAAAATTTTAAAAATTATTTTATAAGTTGAAAAAATTTTAAAATTTAATGATTATGTTATATATACATTTCTAAAAAAAATTATTAATTTTAATTTGTTAGTATCTATTAAAATTAGTTTTTATTGGTTTATATGATTTAATTGTACTAAAAAAAGTTATAGGATTTGATTGTAATAAGTCTAGATTTCCAAAATAGAAATTCTATTTGGGCAAAAAAAAAAACATATATGGTCCAATGTGCTCTGGGTCAAAAATCCAGGGTGCAAATTGGACCTTTTCCGTTTACAATTGCAACAATGCCATTAGAGTGTAGGGAGGTAATTTTTTATTTTTTATAATTTTTAGGGCATATTAGTAATAAATTAAAGTATGTGTATTTTGGAAAATGGGTGGTGTTTTTTTGGGCATTTATGTAAAGATGCGATATTTAAGAAGCAGATTATGGGCCAAGACGGAAGAGCATCAAAGCTCAAATTCTGTGTCTCTGTATCTGCCATCGCAATGCCTCTGCTCCGCTTCTCAACTTGACAAAAAGGAAAGGAAAGAAAAGGATAATGCTAATTCTTCCATAAATAACTGACTGGTATCTCATCAACGAGCTAGGAATCGGGTTTTCTTCTTTTTTGCTTACTATGATTTGATTCAAGTAAAGTAGTTAGTAGTTGTTTGTGCTAGGAATCGGGTTTTTCTTTGCAAATTATGATTCTTTGTGGCCTTTTTTCAAGTGTTTACTTTTACGTTTCCCTTTGGATTAGTAAGAAGCTCCATTACCCACAGCTAACATCATATAATTCACACATTGTTAGGCTATTCCCATTGCATTTCAATATGCAAACAATGCTTTTCACCCGTAGTTGCATGCGGCTCAGACTTTTAGTTTTCCAGGACTCAGCCCATGGCTTTAGCTTCTATGCCTCAAACCCACATTCATATTTGCTCATCATTTAGTATTTCACACTTTTTTATGTTCTATTTAGCCAATTAATACGGTATTACAAGTGCTGCTATATCCTAGTTTATTATTCTTGCCATGCCAAATTTCTCTTTTTAGTCTCAGGTTGCAATGATCATAAAAGGGTTGTTTAGGAGATATCAAAGATGGAATCCTGTACATCCCACTTTTGGAGCTTTTTGGGGCATGGGACTAGGCTTTGGCTGCGGTGTCGGATGGGGTCCTGGGTTTGGTCCTGAAGTCATTGGCTACGTTGGTGCTGGCTGCGGTGTTGGATTTAGTGTGGGCATCACTCTGGCTGGTTTTGGCATTGGTCTTCCCGCTAATTACGTCTTTGAAGTTCCTTACAACGGTACCCTTCTTCTTTTTTATTTTTAATTTATTGTTTACTTCATCTCTTTGCTCATACTTGGAGGAAAATGTTTGGTTTAGCTTGCCCCCACTAGTTTTTGATTAAGCTAACTACCGTATGCTTCTTATTTAGACTTGTTTGGTGCATAAAAATTATTCATTTCTTTTCATGTAGCTTCAAATATCATATATGCTTTCCATGTATGCAGCAGTGTATGAATATCTGTCTGGGTTCAACCTTCATTCATCTATTATTTCTCCAGCTATTGCGGCAACAAAGCGTCATGCATTACCATTTGTCCAATCTAGTGGTCTTCTTTCTAGAAAAGATGCTACTTGGGATGGTTGGAATAATGTTGCACCTGCCATCTCTGTCTTGCAAAGAGAAACCAGCAGAAGTTTTTCTAGCTTCAATAAAAAAGACAATGGGGTTGACTTATTCGACATGCAGAGCAAGTTGTATATTCGTGCCAGGTCATTTTCTAAAGATTTGGAAACATTTTGTGGTCGCTTCTTCCACCCATGCAAAGGTATAGTAATAAATCTATCATCTTAATTAATTGCAACAATTTTAAGTATTAGTCCTGCTAACTGAAGTTGTCTGACTCCATATCTGATTTGCTGTTCCTGCTCTTTTTTTCCTCATTGCTAGCAGACTTATATTTTATCCTTTCAAAAGATACTTGGTCATATTACTTTCCTTTAGTGATAGTGAACCGGCACTTTCTGCAAATTTAGATGCCAAACTGTCATAGAGATTCTAAAACTTGCGGTTTCTCCTTGAAATGCCAAATTGTCATGAAGCTACTAGGCATTACTCCACTGATATTTATTTGAATGCATGCAAGTCAACAAACATTTTCAAGTTACAGTAATCAGCAAAGTAACTGACAACATATCCCTACCAGTCATGGATTTCATGGCAACAATTTAGTCAAAGCCCTTGACAATGTCACTGGTGCAGCACCTATTTTACACCGTGTGTCAGTTGCAGAGGATGTAATTTTCTCACTAATGGCACATTCTAGATGACTGCCTGCTCCCATTTCATCTGGACAATTATGTTCACCAGTGTCAAGATTGGGCAATAATACTTAATCCCAATAAAGTTTAAGGCACAATTGATCCCTTGATAAGTAATAAACTGATCAGTTTCAACACCCGCATTACAGGAATAACGAGGAAAAGTAATTTTCCTTATGGCTTCTTGCTCCATTATCTTTATCTTTCATTCAAGTTCTCTAATAGCTTATCTTTGCCTGTTATTGCTTTATGTGATCCCTTGTCATTGGTGGTGCCTTTGTGTTGATTTCCACACAGAGAAAATAGCTTCCCTACCAAATTATCCACACAATAATTGTGATGACTGTTGTCAGAATCCTCAATTAGAATTGTTTGCATAATTGCTTGTTTGTTGTGTCAGGATCTTAAATCTAAATTTTTGCTCAGTAATGATTCAAACATTGAAAGAACACAGAACTTATGGGATTGACTAGTTTCCTACATCAACATCAGAACCAAGGAAAGTCCACTATGAAACTAGATTCAACAGTAGGTTCTCAAATTTTCTCTTCCATTCTTACCTAAAATGATTAAAATGCATTCTCACTTTAGATCTCATCTTTGTTTCTTACAACTTACAATTGCTGAAAAGCATAAAATGCCTCTTACTTATCTTAGATCAGAGAATGAGATCTTTGGCCTTTGCATATGTGAATCTAATTCAAGGAATCTAAACATGTTATATTCACCTGCACATGTTGTCCAAATAGCTGAGCACATAAACAATCCTCAGTCTCACTTTGACACTCAACAAGTTTAACGGGAGTGTTGAGCATTGTTTCTACTTTCTCATTGGTTTAACACCAGTTTCTGATATCTTAACTTGTCAATTAACAAATTAAGCTTTCATAAACTACTTGGTAAATTGCGAAGTCTGAGTGTGTGACATGTTCTACTGAATGTGCAACACATGTTCCAGAATGGTCTCTATATGGGCCTGAACTCAGAAGCCCTAGATCTGCTCATCCCTCTCCCTTTCTTGAAGTAAATGATGAAAAGAGTAACTACAGTAGTATTTTCGCACTGAAATTTCATTTACCATGGCATACTTTTTCCTTCTTCCATTAAGCAATGATTTTTTTTTTCCATGTACATTAAGCAACTGGAACAAGATATAACATATATGCTTTTCACTACAGGTCCAAAAGATTGACATCAGCATGCTCAAGGCATAATACCAAGTGTAAGCACTATAAGGATTTAGAATTATGATATTGTCATTAATAAAAATATCAACTACAATTGTAATTATTCTTCATTTAGTCAGCTTCAGAAATAAATCATTGACGTGGATAAAACTTAAAAGTCCTTCCCTTTGCCTCCCCAACTCAACTCAATTACTCCTTAATCCCAATTAACTAGGGTCAGTAGTTCTGTTCTTTCATTCTATTTAACAAACATTTCATTGTCAACTTGCTCTTGGGATATTTAAGTCCAGAGATTTTTATCTTATCTATCTTTGCTTAGGATTATTTTTTTAATAGTTGTTTCTGGAATGACATACAACCTGTCAATGAATTTTTGCCGCATTGCCTATCCTTGTTGAATGGAACTATCAAATCCACATCATGGGCAATTGCCTCCACTGCCACATGAAATGTACATGTGTGTTGCTTTATTCCTGAAATCTTCACCTCCTCTCCCCCACTATTTAGTCTTACATATAAATTTTGCCCCATTGAAAATTGTATCCTGGATTCACCCATAAGCAGCATTCTTGTTTCCTGGCTATAGATGGTCTGCATTATCAGTTGCCAAATGTCAATTCCAGCAACGTTCCCCTTACTGCTACCTTGAACACATCACATTGTGAACTATCCTATCAGTAAATTTGGTAATTATAAAGGTGTTAGCAGTGTCCTTGTCCTTCTGTATCCATTCATTTGTTCTATGCAAAAGAAAAAATAAATTGATATGAAGATTAAAAAATGCAAACAGTTACTAATGAGTATAACAGAGCCCCATTGATATGAGCTTTTCTATAGAATGTAACAACAGAGCATGGTGTGGAAATTTTTCAATTATGTTTTGAATCTTAACTTTTCTTTGAGATATTCTGTCGCAACGTAAGATGTTATCCAGGTTCTATGATTTGCATTACCCCAGAGAAAAACAAAGGATGGATAAGTTGTCTGTATTTCTGTTTTTACTAGAATATTATTATTTGTTAGAGACAGTTTCGAAATGAGAAAGTAAAGCTTGTCATGCACTTCATTGCTTCTGTAGCTTTCTTGTATGACCACATTGGACTAGAAGGACAAAATGGTGAAGGACAAAGTGGTGCGCAGTATTCTTGCCGTTGCTTGTAGCAGATTTTCTAGAAAATATGATATTATCAAAGTAACCCCTCTATTTTACAATAATATTGCTTGCATCCTCACATTATTTTCATTTTTGCCCCTCTGATTTTAAGATTGTAGTTATGCCCCTGTGGGTGGAGCGGTACATATATTCTGAATCTTGCAAGCAAATTACCAATGTGTTTGTTCAAAAAAAAAAAATTACCAATGTGTTGAGATTTGTCATATTGTTGGCTAGGAATGCATGTGTTTGCAGAATTAAAATTCACTTTTGCTATTAGGTAATTGTTCATTCTGGCTTGAGTTGAGCCTGCTTATGTTTTCGTATTGTCTCTGAAAAGGATAGGTGGATATATGGGATGCCTTTCCAATGATTGTGAAGAAAGCAGGTGTTGCTAATGCTAGGTGGTAATGAACTTAAAAGGGAATGGTAATGTGTATAGGGTTAGGGCTCAAACAGCCGGTGGCATTGGGTTTTGTAGATGGCAAGGGCCGTATTAGACTTAGAGGTGGGCGATGGGAATGCTGAGATGGAGTGTCAAGTCATGATGTATTTTTAGGGTGGTTTTTTTTGTTCAAAAATCAAGGAGTTTCTACCATTATATTGATATGCCGAATAAGATGGTGGCTACATTATGCAATTATAGGTTTATTGCCCCAATTTTGTAGAACCTACATGCTGAAAAACCCAGTTTTAAGCCTTGAACTTTAATGGTTTTGTCCATTGAGCTCGATTCATATCTTCCATATACAAGTCGCAGATAAAGCAAGATGGATCTATTCCACATCATCAAAAATTGAGTAAACAAGTAGCAAAAACTTTCATCATGGAATTACAGGTCATAAGTTAACTTTTAACCACTCCATGGTGAAAATTCAGCTCAGGCCAAAAAATAAAAAACGAAGATTATAGTTATTTTTAAAAAAGAAGACTAGTTTTTGCATTATTTTTACTAATGTGTTGAAATGATTGATCTAGGAATTAGTCAATTCAAAACAAAAGGATTTTAGGATTCGGCAGTTAAAACTTTGGAAAATCATATGAATATAAGATCATACTTATGATTGAATTACACAGATTTATAGGATTTCTAAATGTTGGCTGAAGTGAAGGTAAAAGAGAAAAAAAGGAAAATAGAAATATGTGTAATCAATGAAATTCCAGGTTTAATCTAAGAAATTCAAGGATAAGTTGAAGAAAGAGCAAGAAGTGGGCTAATTAGGGGTGAGCGTTCGGTCGAATCGGGTTTCAATTTTTTTAAAAATTTAAAATCAACCCAAACTGAACATTTGAAATTGGTGGGATCGGTTTTTGGATATCCAACCGATTAATAAGTAAAATAAGCAAAATATAAAAAAAGTAAATTGCTCGTAGCAAAATGGTAAAGCTACGTAATAATTTTAGTTTTTAAATTATTTTGTTTTATTATGAGATATACAGTGTTAATAAATTTTAAAAGTCAAATTTAATTATTTTGTGATTAATTACTATTATTTTATATTTAATTGAATTTTTTACGTAAATATATTATTTTAGATGTTTAAATTTCATTGTGTATATTTATTATTTTCGGATAGTATTATTTTAATAATATTAATTTAGTGCATGATTATTTTAATATTATTTTTAAGTACTAATATATTTTATTAACTGATGTGATTTTAAGTATTATTTTTATTATTTAATTATTTCATAAATATTGTTTATTTTATCATTATTATTATTATTATTATTTTTCAAGGTTATTATTTTGTATTATAGTAATATAATATAATTAGGGTTTGTGTTTATTATTGTGTGTGTGTGTGTTTATATATATGTGTGTGTGGATATATATTGTGGTGGAGGTTATTTGAGATAAAGTTATAAATTATATTATATAGTTTTATTATTAAAATATACATATATACATACACACAAACATTCAAACATACAAACACAAAAACGTGAAAATCACAGTGCCTTCCTCCTTTCTTCCCCACGTAACCCGACTTTCCTATTGTCGGTGTGCCTCCTCCTCTTTCTCGCCGGACCGCCCTCCTTCCTCTACCAGCTCCGCCACCCTCCTCCTTCCCCGGTGCCGGCAGCAGCTCTCACAGAGATAGTGGCCAAAACTCCTTTTTTCTAGCCGTTCTCCCTCCTTCAGCCACCTTAGCTCGCCATTCTGGTTCCGTTCGACTCCTAAAGCTCTGTGGAGGTTGATTCCAAGCTTGGTTTGAGCTCTAATTATCCATTTCTCGAGTTTTGTTGAATTTTAGTTTTTGACTTTTAGGGTTTTTCAAATTTTTTTTAAGTTTGATCTTGACGATTTACACAAACTCCCTTCACAAAAGTTGTTTCTAGTAGCTTAATCTACATGAATATTTTTTTTTTGAATTTTTTGAATTTATTTTAATTTTTGTGAATTTTTGAATATTTTATTATTATTTATTGAATTTTTGTAAATTAATTTATTAAATTATAAATTTGGTATATTTGGTGTTATTATAAATTTTTATTAATTTTAGTGTTGATATAATAATTTTTGTGATTTTTATGTAATTTTTATAAATATTTTTAGTTTATGTAAATATTAGAAAATTAGGTTAAAGTTGAGTTTTTGTTGAAATTATTGTTTGATAATGTGCTTTAGTTGATATTAGTATTATATATGTTGAGAAAATAATTTTTATGCATTTATATAATTTTTATAGAATTTTTGAGTAATATTAGTATTATTAAGGATATTTTGTATTATAGGGTTAAATATGTAATTTTATTAAAATTATAGCTAAATAATATGTTTTAGTTGGTTTTATAATTATTTAAGGTATTAAAATGATTTTTAAAAATTATTTACTATTTTTAATTAATTAATACTAATTTTTGAAAATTGTTTTCAAATAATATATTATATATTCTTTTGGTAATAAAATGGGTTTTTAGTAATTTTTAATATGTATTTAGGCTATTTTAGTTAATTGAATATATAAAGTGAATTTTTATTAATTTATATTGAATTATCTAGAAATTGGATTTTTAATAATATTATAATATTATTTCGGGATTTTTATGTAATTATTTTGAAATTAAGTATATTTAGTGTTTTAGTGTTAAATATGTAATATTTTAATATTTTGATGATATTTATGGCATTTATTGATTTTAAATATATTTATTATATTATTTGAATTTTTTAGTGAAATTATGGATCTCGGTTGGGGAATTGTGCATTTTGGGATCCCAATCGAGGGTTGTGTGAATTCTAGTTTTTGAAGTGTGTTTTTCTTGCAGGACCGGCTCTACTTTTTAGAAGAGAGATGTGCATTTTACAGAGGAGGTTCTACTGAATTATCGATAGAATTCTTGTAAAACGTGACATCGGGTCAATTTTAAATTTTATGTTTGTTTGTGTTCTAAAATCTTAGATTGAGTCTCTATAGAGCTTAAGTTAGATTCATTTTGATTTCTGTTATTATTTTATTTGTTTAGTTGCGCCGAGACCGAGACTTAGTAGACCGAGCCCGTCGAATCAATCTTGAGGAGCGCAAACTTGTGAGTTGTTATTTTATATATACATCACATTTAGATTGTATGTTTTAGAGTATACATGTTTTGAAATTGTATTTATTCAGAAATTGTTTTATCGAATGTTTAGTATACTTTAGGTATATTTTTAGTTTATTTTGAAATGAAAGTATGTTATATTATCGATTTATACTTAAATTGTTTTAAGTATATATATGGTTAATTTTTGGTAGATTTCATGTTTGATTTGAATTTATTTGATATATATATACTTGAAATATACTTAGTTTATTTTAGGTATATTTCTGGCATATATATGGTTTATTTTGGCTATTATGGATGTCATTCTTCATTATTTATTTTCCCTATGTATGATTTATTTTAAATGAAGGATATCGATAGAACGTGCTACCTAGTGGGCAGCACTAGGACCGTATATGTACCAATGCGATAGATTTAGGGTTGAGTGAGAATCATTGGTGGTATTATGATTTAAGAGAATGATATTTTTGATTTGATTGAGATGTGATATGATTGATAGTGTGATTGCTGGAGCTCGGTTGACCAAGTATCTCGGGGCAGTCAGATTGCTGGAGTTCGGTTGACTTAGTGTCTCGGGGTCAGTCTACTGTCCATATTGAATAAGTGAATTGATTTGGAATTGAGTCTGTATGGCTAGAGTGATGTTATTGTTGATTTAGGTTGCGATTAAATAGAATTCTATTTGATTTTTCATAAATTTATGTTTTTTAGTATTATTATATAAGTAATTTTCAGCATCCGTGTGAAATGCTTATATATATATTTATTATATACAAATGTTTGATTGCATTTGACATATATATATATATATATATACATATATATATATATATATATATATATATATATTATAACAATTCACTCAGTGAGTTCTGACTCCCCTTAGTTGATATTTTTATAAGAGAGTTTTTTTCTTCAGACCTTAGCAGTAGATCCATCCGCCGGGTTTCTTTCACCCTAACTCGTTTATGTAAATTTTCTACTTAATTTTATATTGTACTCTGCAGTAGTCATATTTTGTATCAGTAGTGAGTTGTATTTATATTTACTGTATGTGATTGTAATTTAGAGGTATTTCTCTGAATATTGTATTAATATATTTTATTTTTATGATATGACAAAAATTATTATTATATATTGATTTGAAATTTTAATTATAATGTATATTTATTTATTTTATTTTATTATTGCATATTTTATTCTTTTAAGTCTTGCCAAGGATTTTAGATTCGAAAGAATTTTCATTTCCTAGCACCGATCATAGCCTCCGATTTAGATCGTGACAAGCTGTGTGTTTTCCTCGATCACAACCTGATTCAAGTCCTAGGATTGTGTGCTTGAGTTTTTTTTCCTTTTGAGTCCCAAAAAAAATAATGCAAACCTGGTAAAATTTAGATATATGCTTCACAGCTATAAATGGTCTAATATATCAATTTAATCATAAAAATACATATTTTGTAATTAAAGTCTGGATTTTTGGTTGGATTGGGTCGAATCCCAACCAAAAACTTGTAAAATTATAAAAATAAGACTTAACTTTACTCAAGTCAGATATGTTCCGGTTCAGAAAAATCAGTGCAGGCAGATTTTGCACACCCTTAGAGCTAATCGTGTAAATAAATTTTAGGGTTGAAAAAATTCCAAGATTAATATATCTAAAAAGATCAAAAGAATGAATGAACATTGGGAAACATAGACATTATGATGAAAAATTAAAAGACTGTGGAGGAACATGAAAATGCCCACCAACCCTACCCCTACCCTAATGACTAATGTTAATGATATGAGGCTGAAGTGAGTGCTATGCCTATAATTATAGTTATAGTTGTACCAAAAACAATTAGTGGTAAGAGCAACGTGCTGCATTGCTTTGCATTTGCATGTGGTGTGGGTGGGTGACCCACACGCCATGTGATATGTGTCTCCTCGCATCATCTTACTTGCTGCAATTCCCCTTCCCCCACTCAACCCCCCCTAATAATTTCATATGCATGAAAATGACTCAACACTACTGCTCACAACTACGAATAAAAGAATATTTTGATTTTATCATACTTGTATGCATTTCATATTTCTTTTACTCATTCTAAAAATAATTATTGAAAATTAAAAATTTATTTTAAATGTATTATATTCAATATATATATATATATAATATTTTATAATTAAATATAAAATATATCATGCATTTGATGACTAAGTTCAATAAAATACACAATTTCACTTCTAAACTTTACATGATCAATCTTTAGCATCTTTCCACTTAAACTTTTATTTTTAAACATTTTTCACTCTTAAATATATATTTTTAAATTAAATTTAATTCATATAACACCGAAAGACAAATACTTAATTCTAAATGATTTTAAATATATAAAATGCTAAAAATTAGCTTTAAAACAATAAAAATAAAATTAAAAATTAATATAAAAAAATTAGAAAAAGTTTATTTTCAATTATATTATCTCTTTTAATTAAATATTAATTTAGTTGACATATCCATATTACCATTAATATATAAAATACTAGAATATTATGTATTATGAGAGTTAAATATGTTCAAAATAAAAGTTTCAAGATCGAATAGAAAAATAAAAAAATTAAAGGATGTTAACAGTTAATCATGTAAAGTTTAGGGGTAAAAGTATGCATTTGGCCATTAAGTTCCTTAATTAGGGTGTGTTTGGATTAAGGTTAAAGGTGGATAAATGGTTAAAGGTGGGTAAATATTACTATTGTAATGCATTAATCCATTTAACTCTGTTTTGGAAAACTTTAAAACATTAATTAATAGTTAACCTCTTTAACAATTAATTTCATTTCTGTGTATGTTTGTCAACCAAGTTGGAGGTCATATAAAAGTCTGTAAAAAAAATTATTCTATTGAATTTTTCTATCATTTATATTTATATAGAACTTACATTTCTTCCCAATTTTTTACTACATTAATGAAATATAAATCAAATCTATAAAAAAAAAATGTATAAATCAATTTATTTTTTTAAATGTAGGAATGTATAAATATATATTATGTAACTTTACATTGAAGAAATTTTTCTAATTATTTGATGTTTTAAAAATTAATAATTTAAAAATTTATTTATATTATTATATATATATTAACAGTTTTTTTTTAAAAAAAAAAATCAATTGCACAACTTATACGTTATTTATAATATTAACAATTTAACTTTTACATTTATAATTGTTACCCTTAATAGTTACTATTACACCCAATAATTTTAACCCCGATTCACATGTAAATTTGGCACCACATATATGATATATATCATGAAAAATTATATCATAAACTTTGTTTATATTGCAATATGGACTCACACTTGTGAAACACATCTCTTATTTATTTATTTATTTTTTTAACACTTCCTACCTTTTCCTTTTCTCTGTCAAAACTCTACTACTAGTTAAAAAGTTCTGCCTCTTCTCTATCCTTCACCTCCTTCATGGACTATAATTCACCATACCAATCTACCACTATTTCTTCTTGCTCTTATGGTAGCCCTCCTCTTATTCCTTCACTCCCTCTCTCCCTTTTTCGCTCCAAGCATCACATTTTCTTTTCCTCGAAATAGTAACCAATGCAAGTGCGGTTTCTCTCAACAAGCAACCAACCGACGTCGTCTCGTTGGTATTGGCTTAGCTATTCTTTGATTCAAGCAAGATCTTCACATCGATGATCACGTTGGCCTTTTACAAACATCCAACTGTAAATGAATAATGGTGAGCAAATAAAACTTGACTTGTATATTGATGTGTTGGTTATATTTATACAAGAATAACATGAGATAAGTATAATAGTACTACAAGATAAATACAAGAAAACTACCAACTGTTACAACAATATAAGCAATGTAAACAATAAGATGTGGATAGTAGAGTTTTATTCTTATCAGCCTCCCTCAAGTTGATGGAGGGATGCGACAGTCAACTTGCGTCTGAGGTTATGAAAACATAATTTCAGGACTGGTTTAGTAAGCAAATCAGCAATTTGTTATGTGGATACGAGATAGCGAACTTGTAATTGTTTAGTTGCTACTTTATCATAAACATAATGGAAGTCAATTTCAAGATGTTTAGAGCGAGAGTGAAAGATGGGTGTGGTAGTTAAGTATGTGGCACTTAAGTTATCACACCAAAGAATTGGAATGGAAGAGAGATGACCCTTAATTTCTTTAAGTAGAGAACAGACCCAATGAAGTTCGATGACAACTGATGCTATTGCACGATATTCAGCTTCGGTGGAGGAGCGAGATACGATACATTGTTTATGTGAGCCCCAACTGATGAGATTGTGACCAAAATAAATTGCCAAACCTGAGGTAGACTTGCGATCATCGACACAAATTGCCCAATCAACATCACTATAAGCTGAGATAATAGTGGAGGAAGTTGGAGTGATAGTGATTCCGAAATCTATGGTTCCTTTTAGATATCACAGTATTCATTTTACAACACACCAATGTGTGTCCCTCAGAACATGCATAAATTGTGATACCTTATTTACTGCATAACAGATATCAGCGCGAGTGAGAGAGAGGTACTGAAGACCTCTAACTATACTTCAGTAGAGAGATGGGTCATTGAAGATATGACCATCAGTGAGAGCTAACTTTATCGAGGGAGATGCTGGAGTTGAGACATAGTTGGCACCATCCATATTAACCTTAGCAAGCAAATCACATATATATTTGGTTTGAGTAAGCAATAGGCCTGATTGAGTCCAATGAGCCTCAATGCCCAAAAAATAGTGTAACTTGCCTAAATCCTTAATTGCAAACTGATTCTTTAATTGAGCAATAATGCGTTGAGTAAAAGAGGATGTGTTGCTCATGAGGAGAATGTCATCAACGTAAATAAGACAGTAAGCTATAGTATTGTCATGAGCATAATAAAATAATGAGGAATCAATTTTAAAACCTTTGAAGCCCATAGAAAATAAATAATCAGTGAGACACTTGTACCATTTTCATGGTGCCTGCTTGAGACCATAAAATGATTGGTGTAACTTGCAAACAAAATCAGGATATGATTGGTTAATGAACCCAGGTGGTTATTGCATATACACATCCTCTTCAAGCTCGCCATGAATAAAAGTGTTAGAGACATCAAGTTGAGTGATGTTCCAACCTTTTGGGATGGCTAGAGAAAGACATAGACTAATTATTGTTGGTTTAACCACAGGGCTGAAAGTGTGATTAAAATTAATACCAGGGCGTTGATGGAATCCCTTAGCAATTAACTATGCCTTGTACCTATCAACAGAGCCATCTTATTTATGTTTTATTCTGTAAACCCATTTGCAACCAATGATATTGTGATATGGAGAAGATGGGACTAAAGTCTAAAAACTATTAGACATTAAGGCATTATACTTATCTTGCATAGCATTGTGCCACTCGGAATGTTTATTGGCTTGAGAGAAAGAGCTTGGTTCTTGTAGGATATAGGAGAGGAAGGTTCGAGGTTTGAGTGAGTTTGTTTGGGAGCATGTTATTATGTGGTGTGTCTTTAAAGGGTTGGTGACAATAAGAGGAACTCCATGAGAGGATGAAGTTTCGGCTGGAGGCGTGGGACTAGATAAGGTATGTGGGGATGTAGAGGTAGAGGGTGATAGGGAATTGGTTGAGTGAGGTGGATGAGCATGAGAGTTTGTTGGATTGGTTTGAACTTGGGATGATACATGGGAGATAAAGGTTGATTTCGAGTGGGAATGAATAGGGGAGGCAACATGTATGTGATTGGGTAGAAATATAGTGGATAGCAGTTTGGATATTTGATTGGAGGACCGCAGCACATCAGACTTCGAAAATGGAAACACCTATTCATCAAAAAGGACATGGCGTAAGAAATAAAATTTCTTAGACTTAGGATTATAACAATTATATCCTTTGTCAATTTTATTATAACTAAGAAAAATATAAGCAATTGATCATGGAGAAATTTTATTTGGAGCATAGGGTCGAAGCCATGGGTAGCACAGATAACCAAAAGTTTTGAGTTCATTATATGGTGGGACAAATTTAAATAAAAATTGATAAGGACTAATATTTTGTAACACTAGAGTTGGTAAGCGATTGATAATGTGAACAACAGTGTCAAAAGCATGTTGCTAGAACTTTGGTGGTATAGAGGCATGTTGCATGAGTGCTAGGCCTGTCTCAACTATGTGCCTATGTTTGCGCTCTGCACTACCATTTTGTTATGGTGTTTTTGGGCATGAACTGCGCTGAGTGATTCCATGTTCATTCAAATATGGAGATAAGGCCTGAAACTCACCACCCCAGTCAGCTTTAAAGCTTTTAATGGGACGACCAAAATATTTCTCAACAATGTGACAAACTTTAATAAAAACATGCAAAACATCATATTTATTTTTAATAAAATAAATCCATGTGTATTTGTTGAAATGATTAATAAATATTATATGATATTTATTATTATAAAGAGATAAAGAAAGTGCAGGTCCCCAAAGGTCTGAATAGATTAAATCAAGCGGACCATCAACATAATGAACGGAAGGAGAAAATGGTAAATGATGAATTTTGCTAGTACTATATGCATGACAAAGCTAACTATTATGAGAAGGATGATAACAGATGTGTTGGTGACGAAGAGCTTGTTTGATTGTGCGAAGAGATGCATGACCCAATCTCGCATGCCAAATAGGTAAAGTGCAGGAATGAGCTTAAATGGAGGACTTGATTGGAGACAAGAAGATAGAGTAGAGGCCACTATCATTCTGGTCGGTATGGAGTAAAGCTCTCGTGCATATATCTTTAATCTCAAAATAATCAGGAAAGAATTCAACAAAAACATCATTAGCATGAGCAAAAGAAGAAATAAACAATAAATTTATACATGCCTCTAGAACATAAAGAATATTATTTAATTTAAAAGACAAAGAATGAGGGGAAACAAAAGTAGAAGAACCAACTTTAGAGATTGAGATGCTTTTACCATTGGTTATTTTGACACTATCTGAGCCTTGATAATCAGAATTGATTGATAGATTTTCCAAGTCTGAAGTCAGATGATATGTGGCCCCGGTGTCCAATATCCATGGTTATGTGGAGGTGGAGGATTGAGAGGCCAGGTGATTGATTGGTTTGGATTGATGTTGGCGAGAGGTGGAGACGTCTTGGCGAGGAGTGGGACATTGATGAGAGTAGTGACCATGACCTTTACAAGTATGGCAAAGGATATGTGAAAACTCCATAAAATGATTACCCAAAGAGGGAGCATAGTTGTGAGCATGTGGAGAAATAAATCCAAAATTCTGAGAACTATAGGAGTTGTTGAATCGTCCTCGACCTCTAGAACCACGAGAACCCCTGCCTCTGTAATTAGAATAGGAATCTCGTCCTCGACCTAAAGCAGCGAATGGTCATGGAGTTTTTGTATCTCTAGCGAGATGAGTTGTTGGTATTTGAATATCTTTGGGGGAGAGTTCAGCATTGAGATTTTGTTCTTCGCTTAGCAAAATACCAAACAATTCATCAAAGGTAATATCATCGGATCTATTTTCAAGTGATCGATTGAATGGTCGATATAACGGTCCCAAGCCGTTTGTGATGACCTGAACAAGATCCTCATCAGGGACAGGATGGCGCAAGGCTTGTAATTGATCAAAGATTGCCTTGTCACGCTGAACATATTCAGTGATGGACTCATTATGTTTCTTGAGTTTGTAAAATCGAGATTTGAGATTTCACACCTGAGCTTTGGAGGCAGCAGTATAGGTGTTTCAAATCTCATCCAAGCTTCATAAGCGGTGGATGAACCAACAACTTGCGAGACATAATTTTCAAACATAGAGCTGATGATCCAGCTTAAAACGAGTTAATCTTGGCAAAACTAGTTGTGCCAAGCAAGATTCAGTTGATCGTTGATGAATCGGGGAGGTGGTTGTGTGCTTCCATCAATGTGTTTGTCAAGATCATAGCTATAGAGTAAGGGATACAGCTGAGTTTTCCACAGTAAATAATTTGAGGAATTGAGTTTAATAAGTAGCTGATGAGCAATAGTAAGAGGTGTGGGTGACGGTGGGGTGTGGGTGACTAGTTAAACAACTGTAGTGTTATCAGAAGAGGAAGAAGACATTATAAAAAAGAAAAAAAAAACACAAACTTGGGCTATTAGGCCATCAACAGCTCTGATACTATGTAAATGAATAATGGTGAGCAAATAAAACTTGACTTGTATATTGATGTGTTGGTTATATTTATACAAGAATAACATGAGATAAGTATAATAGTACCACAAGATAAATACAAGAAAACTACCAGCTGTTACAACAATATAAGCAATGTAAATAATAAGATGTGAATAGTAGAGTTTTATCCTTATCACCAACAACTATCCTTCTGTACTTCTGCTTTATGTTTTCGCTTTCTAGTGAATTCTAATTTATATTTGAAGATGATGATGAGTAATTATAGAGACCTGAAAAGTATATACATCTATAGTAATTTATTTTGTGTAGGCTATTTTGATGAAATGCTTGAACTTGTGCTGTTTGCACTTGAAGCTTTAAGGAATTCATTGAAGGAACAAGGCTCTAATTTGATGATCTGGTTTGGAAGTGCAAAGTATAGCAGACCTCGCACAAGATGTTATTCAAATTATTCATTAATTATAGCTCCAAAACTAAATAAGCTTGTTCTGCTAAATGATATATTATTATTATTGCTCGGGACGAGCTTATTGAAACTGCTACATTTGCTGAAAAGGAAGTAGAGTACCATCTGCAATTTATGATGGATATTGTTGAATCAATTAGCTAATTAATAATCTAAAGCTTTGTCACTTATGGGTTTTTTTAAATACTTCTTTTTATAGAAAATCAGTGGAGTTATGAGCAACATGATGTGTGATTACATAGGTTGTGTTCTTTTTTCTGTTTGTTAGGCATCATAGTATTTAGACAAGGCATCAAGGTAGAATTTTCTTTTTTGGTCTGAAATTTTAACTGTCAAAATTGCAAGTGAAAGTTAATGAGTTTGCATGTAAATATTAATGAACATACAAGTGAATGTCAATAAACTTATTGTATGTTCATTGAGAATAAATAAACATACAGTTAAAGATTAATAAGTTTACTTGAAAAAAAAAAGACTCTTGATATAGAAAAAAAATGCATATTTTTCTTATATTGCACGTGTAATGACTCCGTGTCCATTTTGCAATATGATTGTACGGTATAACAATTGTACATCACCAGGCAGGCCTTGCTCAAAAACAGTTGGGTCTTAATTACGCATTGGGATGTGTCACCAAAGCCATGTGATTTCCCATTAGATTCCTCTTTTTAGCTCTCTCAAAACAAATAATTTTGACGCTCTTTGTTTGCTGCATCTTTAACTCTTTATAAGCTGCCAGTTTAGAACATTTTGTCCTCTTCTTTCCAATTATATTTTATTTAGAGATAATTACTTTAGGAGTTTTAAAATTTTTAATTTTAATAATTGATTTTTAACAATTTATTAATTAATAAATTTTAAACTTTAATTTTATGAATAAATTGCAATTTCTTTTCTATGTTTCAGTCCATCCAGATATTTTAAAAAATACGTATTTATTTTTATATTTTTAAATTTTTATGTCATTTCATTATTGACAGAAAGTAGTATAATGTACCAAAATTCAGAAGAAAAATTATAATTTACCCTAATTTTATTAGTGTTATTGTTAGTTAAAAAATTTTTTATCGTCAAAATTTCAAAATAGTATTATATAACTGTAATTCAATTAAATAAAATTTAAAATTATAGCTATTTAACTAAAATTATTCGAAAACTAATATTTAACTTAAAATAACAAAATAAGTATATAGTTAATGTAATATATTATAAATTTAAATAAACATTAAGGATTAAAAGTTTTATATTAATATTTAGTTTAAGTGTGATTTATTAACAGTTGTAGTTTCTTGCGTAATTAAAAAAAAAAAGATATTTAAACCCTCTTATAATCAATATTAAATAACTTAACAATTCTATTAATTAATAATCTTTTTCAGAAACCAATTTTGTTACCTAATAAATTTTGAAAGAAGTAAAAAAAAAAAAAAGGGTTAAAATGTTGAACTTATATTTTTAAGTTCAATGACTGAAATGTAAATAAATAAACGAATGGAACTAAATAGAACAAATGAAAATATTCTGTAAAATTTACAAAATTTGTTTATCAACAAAAGTTTTTATAAAACTTAATTACCAAATTAAAGAAAAAAACCCTTACATTTTAAAGACCATCAAATTCTAGTTACTTGATGACAATCGTCAGTAGTAAGGGATTTTTTTTTTTTTTGATAAAAAAAGCACCGAACTCCATTATCGCACCAACAAACTTGACAAGAATGGACTTAATTATGAAATAGTTATGCATGCTCATAACTTAAGCCGAAGGAAACTATGATTAGCAATGGACGCAGACCTATTAGATTTTTGTCCAATCCCTGAAATTAAAATTGTTAATTAAACAGAGGAAATAATTAGAATGATGAGTAGAGTAAAGAAACAATAAATAAATAAAATGGAAGTTTGAAATGGACATATTTAATTTGGGATACAGCTTCGTACTAAACATTTGAAAATGACCTTTTTTTTTTTTTTTTTCAAAATTGAAAATGACCATTTAATTTGATTCCAAATTGAGGATGTATTTTTTTCAATATATAACATAGGAGGCCCAACATGCTAGAGAGTAACATGTGAGCTAGGATGATAAGCGCAAATTATATCAGGAGTTTATCATTTTACAATATAGAACAGGGGTTTATCATATCGTACGTGTGACATTTTTTTTAACGCTATTAGCTCTTTTTTTGCGCATTTCTTTTCCTCTTCTTCTATCTTTTTTTTTATGTGTCTCTTTTTTTTTTTTTTTATACGTGTCTTCTTATTCTTGTTGTTGTTTTTCTTTTTTAATCAATAGTTATTTTGTTCATGTAGGAGTTGTCACAATTGAAGAAATCATTGAATAATGAGGTGGGGCAGCTTTGATCTCCTATAACTTCTCTTTGGGTTTTATTATCTGGGGGTACCTTTGTTGTTTGTTCAATTCTTGTTGTGCCACCAACTTTCAAATTAATAACTAGGTGATGTCATGAAGGTAAGCTAATCGAAGAAACATATGTATGTGCTACACTAGCTATTGTTCTGGTTGTTAGGTTTATTACTAATTGTAGGCGATGATTTTGGTCGCGCGCCCAAGTGTTGGCGATCACGGCACTATACAAGCTTAGGGCTCACTAGAAAATACATAGTGAGTTTGGGATCCAAAACGGAGATGGAGTTGCCACCCGAATGAAAGTCGGGACACACTGTACAATAACTAGATTCTACGGAGGTTTCTAGAAGCCGTCATCAGAGATCGAGTTCGGAAACTGGGTATGAGCTTTTGGAATGCCCACCCAACCTTGCGGTTGGGCTCCTTGTGTGTTTTGTATTTTATTACCTTGGATTATTAATTTATATCCTTATTAACATGCAAATCGTGATTGGTTTTTCAAGCTTAGCCTTTATCCCAAGTTTGCACATTAGTTCCATTTTAGACTTAAATCCCCGACATTCAATCACAAATAAAATAAAAAGAAAATAAAAATAATTTACAATCATTCATTCCAAATAAAAGGGAAAAAGGATTAAGAATTACAATTTTTGGTGTAAATAAATATAAAAATACTAAAAATAAACCATACATAAACCAAAAATAAACAAAAAATAAACAAATTAATTATACAAATTTATTCTCTAAAAATGATAAATAAAGCAAACATCTAGTGATTAAAAATCACCAAATAGTTCCTGCAACACATACAAGTTAATTCCATATAATAACAACAATAATATTTACAAATTATCAACACATAATATTCACAAAAATAAATGAAAATAAACTCATAAAACGATCCACTAAATAACATTAAAAAAAGGAAAATAACATACAAATAATATTGATCAACATAGGAATCATATATAATCGCAAGAAATATAACAAATTAAACAAGAAAATAATGTCAAACATGCAAAATACTAGTTAAAAATCAAGGCATAAAAAGGCAGAGTTTTGTCAAAGGAAGAGGCATCGCCCCTTGACCAAGAGGCGATGCCTCTATCGCCTCATTGTGAAGGGGCGATGCCTTTATGAAGAGACGTCGCCTTTTCAATAGAGATAATAACACTCTACATTTCTTAAATTCTAAGAAACGCGATAATTAAGCACGTGAAAGAGAAATAGATACAAATATGCAAGTATCAATAATCAATAATCAATATTTCATGCAACCATGCTTCTCTATAACTTTAAATAAGTAATATAGCTCAAGAAAACACACAAAATAACAATAAATCAAAGTTTTTAATGAAGATAAAAACTTAAAGCTTAAAAATAGAGAGACTCACTAACTTGAATGTGCTTGATACTCCTAATTGAGCCCTCAGAGCTTGGTTAATGGAGGAGTGACCTTGAATGCAAGGAGGTCCCCTCTTCTTCTCAAGAATCAAGTTTCTTAAGCTTCAAAGTCCCTTCCCCTCTTATTCCTCCTTTCTTCCTTTTCTTTTTTTCTTTTTCTTTCTCTCTATTATTTTTTTTTCTAAGCGTTTTCTTTCTAACAACTAGTCAACCTCTTCAACTTTGCTCCCATATTCCCTTTTAAAGCCTCTCTTATTTTCTCCTTTTTCAAATTCCCAAAAAACCCATTCTCACCCTCTTCCATTGCGTTTTTTCATTCCCTAGACTCTTTCCTGCCTTTTTCTTCTTTCCTTTACGTCCAAAAATGACTAAATCCTCAACAGGTGGGCTTCCAACCATTATCATTAATGACATTTAATACTGTAGAGAGTGGGTGTGATGAGGTGCCTGTAAGCACCCAATTTCGAGATGCAATTGTGCACAATTGCGACGTAAGCCCCTATGATAAAATTTATTCAAAAATTGAACTTGGTTGTCGATTTTCTGGACTTTAAGGACTAAATTGCAATATTTTTTAGGATTTGATTGCAAATAAGTCTTTTTTTTTAGGGGTCTTTTGGTAATTAAAAGTTTATATATATATATATATATATATATATATATATATATATATATATATATATATATATATATATATATATATATATTAGGATTGGCACTGGTGTAATGCTGACTGACATTACACAATGTCGACCGGCATTATGTAATGTCGATCGACATTATACAGTGTCGGTCGACATTGCACAGTGCCGATGCGTAATAATTCCATTTTTTTTATTTTTTCGCATATTTTTCCTTATTTTTATCGATTTTTTTAGTGTTTTGATTGGTTTAAAATTTAAATTTTATTTGATAAAGTTTTTTTAAAAAAACGCAGAAGATATTTTTAAAATCAAAACAAACGCTATCTGATCATCAGTCCGTTCCTCCTTTAGAGGAAGTTCAGTACGCGCAGATTCTGCATTTAAAAGCAGAGTCTGCATGTATGCGTAAAAGAAAAAGGAGGTTTAGCTAGGAGATTTTTAGGGGAAGATTTTTTACTCAGACGGACAAAAAAAAATTTGATATCCTCTGTTCTTTAAAAATCCTAATTTTTGCAGTTCATTTGACGAAGATGATACAACGATTTTTTTAGTCCCAGTCCATAATCAAATCAACACTGAGTCAATTTCAACAGTGAAAATCCTAATCTGAGGGGCCGAAAAAGGACATATGCATAGCATTCATTTTAAAGGACATATGCATAGCATTCATTTTTTTTCTTTCTTCTCTTCTATGATTTTTATTCATTTCATTAATTTTTTTATTATTTAATTTCACTACTAATTTGATTGCTTTTTTTGTTTTGATGTCCGTATATGGATTGAGGAGGAGGATACCACCTATGTTTAATTGAACAGAAGATCCATGGAATGCCATGGATGAACCTGTACTATTTTAATAATAGTTCTTAGGATTTTAATTTTTATTCTGCATTTTGGTATCCTGTGTAGTTTATTTTTAATTCATGGGTGTATAATTATTAATTCTAATTTTGTACATAGTTTGTAATAGCCTCAGTAGTGGACATAGTGAAAGATTTAAATTTCTACACTTTAAAATTAATTAGTAATTAGGTTCAATTGGGTAAAAAATTAATTAAAATTAATGGTGGTTTTAGTTAATTAGGGTTTGCATGTAATTAATTTAGGGTTTTTTTTAGAAAATCACTGTAATGTTTGTTTGATCTATTTTTTTGTGTTTTATTTATTTTGGGCTTGTTTTTTTATGTTTTTATATTTTTGGGCCCCAAGCCCACGTTTAAGTCTAACCCACTAAATAAATAGACTTAAAAATGGTTTAGGACTTTAAATAATTAAAATCAACTTAGACCCATTAGCTTAATTAGATTTTAGGCCCACTTAGTTAATTAAAACTTGTTTAGACTTAGCTCAGCCCACTTAATTGCATTTCTTTTAAAATTAATAGACCTAGGCCCACACTTCACTTAAAATAAAACCAAGTTAGACTTAGGCTTCTTTAAAATTAAATAGACTTAAGCTTATATCTTAGAAAGACTAAAAAATAGATTTAGGCTCATTAATTAATAAAATGTAGGCCCACTTTTATTCTATTTCACTTGTAAATAAAATGTAGATTTAGCTAACTTTTTTAATAAAATTAACATAGTTTAGACTTAGGGACAACGTGATCTTGAGTGCATTTTTTACTTGTAATTTTATTGACTTGTTGCCTTTTTGGGTAGATGGATGTTAATTAGGGTTTAATAAAATTGCATGTAATTAAAGGATGAAATAATCATTTATAAAATTATTCTAAATGAACACGAGACTAAGAGAAGTTAGTATTTCGTATCCAAAATCTCCTGGTTGTGGTGCTAATTTTCTTTTAGAGAATCGAGTACTACCAATCAAATTGTTCTAGTTATTACCTTGCGTGGCTACTCCTCATCTCCACGCCATGTCTTTATGACAGTGGTTAGTGTGTTCTCTAAGGCCTTGAGCCTAAACAGTGTCGCGATTGCTAAAATCTTGGACGTGCGCTAAACCCCACCGTCTACAGCATCACTTTATAGATGCCTAGGGTAAAGGGGCGATGCCTCTTCATTGAGGTGATCGCCTCTTCACCTAGGCCAGGTCAGGGCCCTTGGGTCAAAGGCGATGGTCTTGAGCTTTAGCTCTTATTTTGGGCTTGGATATGGTATTTGTGGGCTTGGCTTAGTGTTTAGGCTAGGACATAGTATTTATGGGCTTTCAGAGTTGATTTTAGAGAAGTCTCGGGCTCCCCTTGCATTCAAAACTCAAACTTTCTCATTATCGGGCTTTCATTATGGGCCGATCAAACTAATAGTGTCCACAGTTTGCTCCCTTGGTTTTTCAAAAAATCAAATTTTTTGGAAATAATTTTTCAAAAAAGCAACATGCACATTAAATAATAAGGAGTAAGGATGACATACCTAACTTACGAGCTTCACTCGGGCTATCAGCCTTGGGAATTCAAACCTAAGAGGTCAAACTTCATCTTTGAAACATGACTGTGATCCTCGGGTTTTCCTGACCTAATCAGTCACTCATTAATAATTTTGACGTGAATCTCAAGCATGACCCAATCTTCACTCAGTAGAGACAGAAGAGAAACGTAGTCGTGATCCTCGGATTAAGCTAACTCGATCAGTTACTCATTATAAATTTGGCATGATTCCTAAGTTTTCCTGGCTCGAGAAGCCACTCAGTAGAAGAGATGAAATATAACATTCGACTTTTCCTGGCCCGATCAGTTACTCATTATAGTTTGGCGTGAATCTTGAGTATGGCCCAACCTCCACTCAGTAAAAAGAGATGAAATGTAATCGTGTTCCTCAGGTTTTCCTGGCCTAATTAGTTACTCATTATAGTTTAGCATGAATCTCGAGCATGGCCCAGTCTCCACTTAGTAAAAAGAGATGAAACGTAACTGTGTTCCTTGGGTTTTCCTAGCCCAATCAGTTACTCATTATAATTTAGCATAAAACCCAGGTTTTCCTAGCTCGAGAATTACTCAGTAAAAGAGAATGCACTTCAAGGATTCAAACCCGACCAGACACCTCCTGAGACACGCACTTTGGGGATTCAAACTCGACCAGATGCTTATTCTTCTATGCACTTTGGGAATTCAAACTTGACTAGATGCTTATTCTTTTGCGCACTTCAAGGATTCAAACCCGACCAGATGCTTGTTCTTCTGCACACTTTGGGGATTCAAACCCGACCAGATGCTTATCCTCCCTGGTGCTTTAATTAAAATGCACTCAAATCCAATGATTAATCTTAGGGTACACCTGAGCGGTGATGCAGAAATTCTCATCATCATCATTTTTTTAGCAGGCCATAGGCCATTCTGTGCTTAATCTCACCAAGTAGGCCTCACCCCTTTCTCCTTATCTTCCTTTCTCTCAATTTTCTTCTCTCACCCTAACCAAATAAATTCTTACTTTTCTTCTCCAAGGGTCATTTTCACCTTTCTGATTCTCTCTCTTTTCTCTTTTCCTCTCCTTTCTCCTTCTCTCTTATTCTCCATATTCTCTTACATGGACATTGTATGGACCCTAGATTTGCCCATATGGGATCCCGTGACACTTATAGTGCACCCTTCCTGGAGTTTTAGGCTCAGTATCAGAAATGAGATCCTTGTGTTTATGGATGTGCAATCCCATATTTATGGCTTAGCCACCATAGAGGTTAGTTCCCAATTTCTTTAATTTTCTCCCTGTTTTACTCCCTTAGCTCGATGCCTACAGGGACTTCCTAATGCAAATGGCGCAACAATGGAAGGTAAACATAAAATATGCTTTATTTCTACATGTATGCATGCTTTCATGATTTTCTTACCTTTTATCATACTTTGACAGGATCAAGATGAGGCCAGTCAGGCTAGGATCACTACCCTTAAGTGCAAGCTTTCCACTCTTCAGGTCGATGGCGATGAGGAGTCTATGGGTAGCAGCACCTGTGGATGAGCCAGCTGATGAGCAGGCCAACGAGTCCAACAATGATGAGTAAAGAGAACCCTCTGTAGATTTTGTTACTATAAGGGTGTCCTTGTCTAGAAACATTGAAGGTCTTACATTGTTGTCTTCTATTTTTTTGAATTAATTTTTTTATTTAATTAACTTTTTTATGACTTCATATTTTGTACCGATAATTTTTAGAGGAATTTTGAATGAATGGAGGCCTTTTATCTCTGAAACATTATGCTCTAACTCTACATATACAGCCCAGAGAATTTCTAGTGACATGAAAACTTATTTTGCCTGTTGTAGAGGCATTGCCTCTTTGAAGGGGCATTGCCTCTATGTGAAGAGGTGATAGATAATTCGCATCTACTCATAAAGGTGTCACTTGATCGTAGAGGTGAATGCCTCTACACACTTGTCTTACAACTATAAAAACCCCAAAATCTTCTTCAAAATCCCTAATCTTTTTATTTCTCCACTACCCTTTATTCATCTCTCCTAAACAACATTTTGACCCCCACTCATGACGGAGAGAAGCTTGAAACAACTACAATCAATTCTGAAAAGTCTGGATGGAGGTTATGGGCTAGAATAAAGTCATTTCACCTATCCACCTTTTGATCTTTGCATGCTAGGAAGATCAACTTCTCATTTCTTCACATTTTTATTCAATTTTGGGATCCTTAAAAACATGTTTTTTGGTTCAATACAGTGGAGATCTGTCCCTTGTCAGAAGAATTTGACATTATCTTGGGCTCTCAAATAGATTCTACTCAACAAATCATCATTCCTTCAATTGCAATCCTGGATTTGCACACCATTCAATATCAAATGGAAAGGTTGTTCAACATGTCCCCTCAATCCTCTCTTCGCCATACTTTCAGCAATGAAATCCTGATGAGCCCTTTTATGGAAACTATTGTGGCTGTAGATATCAACGAGGTTCCCTAGCCTCGAATGGTAACACTTTTCTTGTATGCTTAGTTCTTGTTGGTCTCCCCTTAAAGATCCTACATGTTCTGGACTAAGTGGAGAGTGGACTGAACCCTTTTTCCCTCATTTTGGCTGAGACTATTATCGGACTTGATAACTTTTTTGAGACCAGAAGATTCTCTGGGAGTCCATTTCTACTGGAGGTGAGTCTCTTCTTCCTTTTACCAATTTCTACTTTCCATCATTCTTACCCAATTATCAATTCTACAGGCTAGGTTGCAAGAGAAGCTGAGGTTGCTCGAACCACCCGGGGACATTACTCACTACAAGGCCAAACACTGTTGCACTAGGAGACTTCATCCTATCCTAGAGGATACCCACAATTGGTTATCTACATTCCCTGATACTCTGATTCAGTGGATGTGCCTATGGTAGAGACTACAGCACGTGACCCTCTAGTCCTATACCTATTGTGTTCCCCTAACAGGCCTCCATTTTGCCACCTTCTACAATCCAGCTCGGCTTTACAGGCAATATGGACAGAAACAACGGATTATGGAGCTAGTGTATGGGTTTGAACCAGGGCCTCTTTGTCAAAATTTTCTAGATAACCTGGTTGCTACTTAGCCTCATAGAATCATCCAGAGGTTTATTGACTATAGTGGAGATCAGTCTACTAATGACCAGTATAAGGCATGGATTCAACTACAATAGGTAGAAAAGGATGAATTTACAAGAAACAGAAGGACAATGACATTACAGACATCAAGTGCCCAGGGGAGTCACAAGAGAAGCAAACAATATTAGTTTAGTTTATGAAACTTAGTCCTTTTATGTACTTTGTTGTCGGATGAGATTTCCTCTTGAGTTAGACAATGTGTAATAAGCATTTAATGTAATGTTTACAATAATAAAGGTAATCCATTCCATTTAATTTAAGCACAACACGACTATACAATTTTGCTTCTTATATATCTCCTGTCGCTAATTGGCTTGCCCTTGCAAGTTTTTTGCCTAACTATTTTCTTTTCCTCTCTCTCTCCTTTTACATGTCCTTTACTTTTGCCTAGACCGCTTTTTTAGATTTTCAATCCAGTAGAACTTTTTACTTTTTCCTGTCTCTAACTTTTACCTAAGCAGCCTCTTTTTGAGGTTTTCTCCCTAGCGAGACTTTACAGAAAGTATTTCTTGAGCTTGTCCATATTGATGGGCTCTCTAAATTCATTTCCTTCCAAGTCAGACAAAATAGCAGCCCCTTTTGAAAATAGCTTCTTCACTTGATAGGGACCTTCCCAGTTTGGCTTGAACTTCCCCTGTGGATCAGTAATGATTAGTCTAGTGAGCTTTAAGACCAAGTCATCTTTTTTGATCTTGCCTGGCTTAATCTTCTTGTTATAAGCCCAGGCTATCCTTTTCTAGTACAACTAAGAATGATACATAGCCTTCATTCTCTTTTCATCTAACAAAGTTAGTTGTGCCAATCGGCTTTCTACCCACTGATACTAAGGGATTTTAGATTCTAGGAGAACCCTTAATGATTGAATTTCAACCTCAACTGGCAACTTAGCTTCACACCCCTGTACCAGAGAATATGGGGTGGCTCCTGTTGATGTTCTGGTAGTGGTTATGTATCCCCATAATGAAAACTATAAGTAACTTGCCTAGTCTTTGTAATTTTCTAATATCTTGGCCAAGATTCTCTTCACATTCTTATTTGCTACTTCTATGGCTTCATTTGCCTGTGGTCTCTAAGGGGATGATCTATGATGCTCAATATTGTATTCTTCCAATAGGGTGGTCATTTCTGCCCCAAAATGAACACCATTATCAGTAATGACGTGATGAGGCAACCCATACCAGCAAATTATGTTCTTCTCTATAAACTTGGCCATCTGTTTCGCCCCTACAGTGGTGAATGATTATGCTTCTACCCACTTAGAGAAATAGTCAATCGCCACAATAATGTAACGATGATCGTTGGATTCTTTTGGCCTAATCTCTCCAATAATGTCAATTCCCTAGACTATAAATGGCCAAGGAGAGGTCAATCCTTGAAGTTCCATAGAAGGCAAGTGGCTCACATCACCATAGATTTGGCAGTTGTGGCATTTCTTTACATACTTCACGCAATTTGCCTCTATGGTTAGTCAGAAGTACCCTTGATGGGTTATCTTTTTAGCGAGGACTATTCCATTCATATGCAGCCCACATACACTCTCATGAATTGCTTCCATGATTTTCTGTGCCTCACTCTTATCGACGCATCTTAAGTGTACTCCAGCTAGTATCCTTTTGTACTACATCCCATTATGGCTAATGAACTACCGTGATAACATCCTTAGTGATATCCTTTCTTTTCTATCAACTTCCTGAGGAAATTTTCTTATCTCCGGATATTGTTATGGATCATAAAACCAAGGCTTTTCCATTGGGTCGATCGACATTATTCTGATTTCTTCATAGTAAGGAATTCAGGCCCGTACTAAGATAAAAGGCTTCATTTCTGCTCGTCTACCTCCTTCCCATGTCGAAGCCAGGGTAGCTAACGCATCTACCATCTGATTATCCTCCCGAGGTAAGTGTATGAATCTATATTGCACTAAGGATAATAGGATCACAACTGAATAATCCCAATACGGCTTTAGCTTATCTTGCCTTACTTCTCATTCCTTGGCAATCTGCTTCACTACCAGCATTAAATCCCCATACACTATCACCTCTTCTGCCCCCACATTCCTAAGTGCTTTCAGATAAAAAATGTAGGCTTTGTATTCAACTTAGTTGTTAGTGACCTTGAATTCCAGCCTTTTTGCCATCGGGATTACTTCTCCTTCTGGCAATACCAAAATCACCGCAATGCTTGCCCCTCTACTGTTCACTGCTCCATCAAAGTGAATTTTCTAGGTCTAGATTTCTATTGCCCCCAGGTGTTCATCCAAAAATTCTAACTGCCATTCTTGTCCATCATCTATCGAATTTTGGGCCAAGAGGTCTGCCACAGCTCTTCCTTTTATCACCTTTTTAGTAACATAGTCTATGTCGAATGCAGTGAGTAGGGCTAACCATTTGGCTAATTTCCCTGTTAGTGATGGAGTCTATTGGAGATATCTAAGGGGATCATACTTAGAAACCGCTTGAATCCTATAGGACTGGAAGTAATGTCGTAGCTTCTTTGTTGCCTAAATTACAGCTAAGCAGGTTCTTTCTACTAGACTATAATTGGTTTCATAAGGTAGAAGCCTCTTATTCAAATAATATATGGCATGTTTAACTCTCCCTTCTCCTTCTTGATCCAACATTGCACTAATCACATCTTTCTCTATAGCTAAGTAGAGATTAAGGATTTCCTCGGTCTTGGCGGCTGTAAAACTGGAGGATTCATCAAATACGCTTAATAGTTTCAAAGCCTTACTGACACTTGTCATCCTAGACAATCAACTAATTCTTCTTTAAGAGGTTAAAGATCAGCTCATAAATGGTAGTCAGTTTGGCTATGAACCTGCTGATATATTGTAGCCTTCCTATAAACCCTTTAACTTTTTTCTCATTCTTTGGTGCATGCATTTCTTTGATTGCTCTAACTTTGTTTGGATCCACCTCTGTGCCTTTCTAACTGACAATGTATCCCAATAGTTTCCTAGACGACACCCTAAAAATGCATTTCTTTAGATTTAGTTTGAGGTTATACTTTTTCAGCTCTTGCCAAGAACTTGTCTAAGGCTTTGAAATGCCCTTCTTTGGTCGGTGATTTCACCATCATGTCATCTACATACACTTCTATCTCTTTATGGATAAAGTCTTGTAACATCATGGTAGCCATTCTTTGGTAAGTAGCCCCTACATTTTTCAACCCGAATGGCAAAACCATGTAACAGTAAACACCCCACTTAGTGATGAACGAAGTCTTCAACTTGTCAATTACTGCCATCATAATCTGATTGTATCCTGAGAAGCCATCCATAAAGGAGTACATGGCGCTGGAAGCTGTACTATCTACTAAGGTGTCAATGTGCGATAGAGGAAAATCATCCTTAGGATAAGCCTTGTTTAAGTCCCTGTAGTCCACACACATCCAAACTTTACCATCTTTCTTGGGAACTGGGACTGTGTTAACCAACCACTGGGTGTCATCTACCACTTCTAGGAACTTTTCTACTTCTTCTTTGACTAGGAGGGCCCATTCTGGCCTTAATCTTCTCTTCTTCTGCTTTATTGATGAGATGTGAGAATACATGGGAATCCTGTGTTCCGTAATCTCTCTATCGATCCTAAGCATATCCTCATAGCCCCAAGAAAATACTTTCTGTCTTCTTTTAAGAGTTTCTTTCATTTTTTCTCTCTCATTAGGAGTTAAGTCAGAATCAATAAGTATATTTCTAGGGTTATCGCTTGTGCCTAGATTAAATGATTCAGTTTGCACTGAATTAATGTCAAACATATGCATGAAATGATCATCATACATAGTATAATCATTAGGAAACACATTGCACAAGTAAGCATAATCAAACTTCATTACATTAACTTTAGAAAGAAAAATGTCATCAGTTTCAAACAAATTAGATAGAGAAAAGTCAATGTCATTATAGAAAACATCCATAATAGAATTAAGGACAAAGGCTTCAAAGTTTAATTTCTCTTCCTGGTCAGCAACATCCTTCAACTCTACTACAGGAATGTTCCTCTCTAATTCTGAAGTTAGTACCAGCTCTTATACTATTATCTCTTCAACATCAGATTCTTTGATCCTATCCACATATTTAGCGAAGATTTCAAACCCAGGGACCAGCTTCTCTATGATCATTAGGGGGTTAGGAGTTCCTTGGTAGGCGTAATTGGCACCTTCCTCTACAAATGTTTCCCAGAGCATCTTCTTCTTCAAAGCCCTAATTCTGCTCTTCTTAGACTTGTCCTTAGTTTCTTCCTTCTCATCATACTCATCCTCCCTTGAATATCCTAACCCGTGCTTCAGAATCGGTACTTTGGGTTCGATGAATTCCAGTGGGCCCTATTGATTCCTTCCTAGTCCCATCCCAAGCATGAACTGCATGCTCTTCATCATACTGACAACCTTCGATTTTAGATCATCTTCATAAATCATGTAGACTTTGAAACTCAGGCTGTTTGAGATCTCAGAAGGAGCTAGTTTCAATGCAACAACTGTAGCCTCTGTTTCAGCCATTATAGTAACCACCCTTCCCTTATATGGAAATTTGATCTTTTGATGAATGGTGGACGGTACTCCTCCCAAAGGATGGAACCATGGTCACCTTAGAATAATAGTAAAGGTGACTAGAATATCTATCACATGAAGGTTAACCTAAACTTCAATAGGTCCAGTCTTGACTAAAGCCCAGAAAGTTCCCTTAACTGGCCTTTTCATATCATCATAAGCCTTTATGACTACATCGGAGGGTTTCAAATCAGCTACTGTTAAGCCCAGCTTCAGTAAGATCTTCAGAGGACATACATTGATGGTTGACCCATTATCGACCATGACATAGCATGTCAACTTGCCTTTCACTTCGGCCTTAATGAACAGGGCTTTGTTGTGTTTCCTTCCTTCTAAGGGCAGGTCATCATCTATGAACATAATTACCCCCTGAGGACTTTCAATTAACGAGTTCACCATTTGCTCTAGAGTGTGTGTTGAAGGTATCTTCTTATGATCAAGAGCAAAAACTAGTGCTTCCTGATGGGCCCGGGAGTTCATAAGTAGCTCCTAAATACTGGCAAGAGTTTTCTCATCACTTTTATCCTCAATAATCTCCTCAGCTTTCTCATTTTTCTTTAATCCCTCTTTTGAACTACTTCCCTCTTTCTCCGCCTCAGCCTTCTTCACTTCTTTACTTCTTCCTCCCCCTCTTCTGATTTCTCAGTGGACTGTGCTGCTCTCCTCTCATTGTTCTTCCATATATCAACTGCTTCTCCCTCTTCATTGTTGGAACTCCAAATATCCAGTACATTTACATGAGATTTAATGGCCTGTTGTCTCAGATTTAGGTCTTTTAATTGTGGTTTTATTAGGGCAGATACGACATCAATAAAGGAATTAATGACTTGTTCCTCTATTAGACCCGTGTTGATCATCAGGATACAGGGATTTGGTAGTGGTACATTATGATAGTTGGGTAAAAAGTTATTTTAGGTGTTTGGTTTTATAGTTTATGGATCAGTTATTTTGCTTGAATCAATCAAATCTTGAATCTCATATTTCAGGTAAGTGCAAATTTCTGTATGCCCAATGTTCTGATGGTACTTGCAGTATAGTTTTGGGTTGGCATTTGGGAAAGGAGGTCGTTTAGGTAAGGGTTGTAAAAGGTTATTCTCAATAAGCTTTTCTAGGACTTCCCAAATTAGAAAACCTTTGAGGCTATTTAATTGTGTTGATCTATATATTTTCACTTGACCTAATTTCGCTGCCATATCTAAACCTTTCTCTATTTGTAGATCTTCCATTGAAGAACTTCTTTTTTTGTGCAAGGTCTGATTCTTTTTATTCTCCAAACCTATACAACTCCTCAAAGTTTTGAATCCCTAAATCCCTTAACTTCTTAGAGAGAGGAAGCACACATCCTTCCTTGGCTGTTACTAGTTGATTAGATTATACAAGTCATTGTTTCATATGTGCTAATTTTGCTCTCCACCTGACCAAATAATCCACAAAAGATTCATTGAACTTCTGCTTCACATTCTGTAAGTCTCTTAGGGAAGCCTCCATCTAAATGTTGAGACTATACTGCTTGATAAATGCAGCGCATAATTCCTCCCAATCAGCTTGAACACGGGATTATAAAGTGTAATACCATATGATGGGTGCTCCTTCCAGAGATAGAGGGAATTGCTTCATAATCTGTGCTTTAGTAAGTTCGGTTGTCTTCATGTGAATCACATACTACTTTAAATGGAGGTAGGGGTTCTCTATGCCAGTGAACTTCTTTATGTCAGGGAATTTGAACTTCCGTGGTAAAGGATCATCATCCTTATCTAGGCTCAGCTAGAAATAACTCATTAGGGCATCAATCCCTTTTTCTTTCATCATCAACTACATTTGAGCCATAGACTTTACAAGGTTTTTAGCCTAGTTCAGCTTCTCTACATTTCCTAGGACATCCTCCTTTGCCAGATAGTAGGTTCTGCCAATACTATTTGTTGATCATCCTTTACCTCTTGTCTTTTAAGAATCTCGACATCCAAATCAAAAGGTTGAGGTTAAGGTACTGGTGGTTGGGGCGCTGCCAGCTGAGGTGCTAGTGGTCCTTCTCTAGGTGTACTCATCATTTCCCTTATAAGTTCTCTCATGATCACCTTGGTTTTTTCGTTCATTTTAGCTTTCAACTGTTCTTTGAAGGCTTTAGTATCAAATTCTACCATTCTGATCTCTTTATAGATTCTAAATAGGCTACCGATGTTAGATCTCTTCCAACTGGCAGACTACTGTGGATCTATATCTGCAACCATTGAGGTTCAGAAACCTACATGGCATGTATGCATGAAATGCAAGCCTACTGGTGAAAAGAAAAGAAAAGAAAAGAAAAAAAACACATATACATGTATCAAAAGAAAAAGCTCTTAGACGGTATCTCCACCTTTATTTCTCCCACACACGTGTTCAATGGCGAGTTCCTTGTCCTAGGATTTTTGTTCTGGGTTTGATTATCAACAGGGGATAATAAAATTGATGGATTCAAGATAACTCTCAAGACAGTACAAATAAGTGGCAATTCCTCTAAATAATTCTAAAGTCCATTTTAAATGGGACAAGAATGATATCAAAGGCCCACCTTGTTAAGACCCCTTTGGAATGGGCTAATAATAGGCATGAAAGGCCCATCTTGTTAAGGCTTATTTTGTAATGGGCTTGGGCCTTATTTAAAGGATTACCATATGTCATAAAACACATGCATTCGAAAAAAATCCTAATGGAAATTGATAGGTCATTACATGAGTTGAGTCTTGGGTAATAAGCTTTGGCTCCCACAACCATATACATCCATTGCATCTCCCCACTCAAGGGTCCGTGTGACATAGATAGGTACGTGCTATAAGTGACAATAATCAAATACCTCACCACCAGGTTTGAATGAAACACAGGCATTAAAGCAAAGATTATTGTCAGTTTATTTGGGACTTGGAGTGTATTATGTGAAAACGTGTAGTGAATGCAAAATTTATGAAGGAAATAAAGAAATAATCAAAGATGATAAATTACAAAACACTTGGAATTAGTTTCTCTATCCCTAGTGGATTCGCCACTATAGGCAGCGGTTTTGGCCGTGTGCCCAAGTGTTGGTGACTACGGCACTGTGTGAGCTCGAGGCTCACTAGGAAATACATAGTGCGCTTGGGGCCCAAAACAGAGATGGAGTTGCCACCTGGATGAAAGCCGGGACATACTGTACAACAACTAAATTCCACGGAGTTTCCCAGAAGCCATTATTAGATATTAGGTTCGAAAATTGGGTATGGGCTTTTGGAATGCCCACCCAACCTTGCAGTTGGCCTCTGTGTGTGTTTTGTATTTTATCACCTTAGATTATTAATTTATTTCCTTATTAACATGAAAATCATGATTGGTTTTCCAATTTTAGCCTTTATCCTAAGTTTGCACATTAGTCTCATTTTATGCTTAAATCCCCGATATTTAATCATAAATAAAATAAAAAATAAATAAAAATAATTTACAATCATTCATTCCAAATAAAAGGGGAAAGAGATTAAGGATTACAACTTTTGGTGTAAATAAATATAAAAATACTAAAAATAAACCCTACATAAACCAAAAATAAACTAATTAATTATACAAATTAATACTCTAAAAATGATAAATAAAGCAAACATCTAGTAATTAAAAATCACCAAATAGTTCCTGCAACACATACAAGTTAATTCCATACAATAACAACAATAATATTTACAAATTATCAACACATAATATTTACAAAAATAAATGAAAATAAACTCATAAAACAATCCACTAAATAACACGAAAAAAAGGAAAATAACATAGAAACAACATTGATCAACATTAGAATCATATATAATCGAGGCATAAAAAGGCAAAGTTTTGTTAAAGGGGCGATGCTTTTTCTCCTAACCAAGAGGTGATGCCTCCATTGCCTCATCGTGAAGGGGTGATGCCTCTATGAAGAGACGTTGCCTCTTCAAAAGAGGTAAGAACACTCTACATTTCTTAAATCCCAAGAAACGCAATAATCAAGCACGTGAAAGAGAAACAGATACAAAAATGCAAGTATTAACAATCAATATTAAATATTTCATGCAACCATGCTTCTCTGTAACTTCAAATAAGTAATATAGCTTAAGAAAACACATAAAATAACAATAAATTAAAGCTTTCAATGAAGATAAAAGCTTAAAAATAGAGAGACTCACTGACTTGGACGTGCTTGATGCTCCTAACTGAGCCCTTAGAGCCTGGTTGATGGAGGAGTGGCCTTGAATGCAAGGAGGTCCCCTCTTCTTCTCAAGAATCAAGTTTCTTAAGCTTCAAAGTCCCTTCCCTTCTTATTCCTCCTTTCTTCCTTTTCTTTTTTTTCTTTCTCTTTCTCTCTATTTTTTTTTCTAGGCATTTTGTTTCTAACAATTAGCCAACCTCTTCAACTTTGCCCCCACATTCCCTTTTAAAGCCTCTCTTATTTTCTGCTTTTTCAAATTCCTAAAAAACCCATTCTCACCCTCTCCTATTGCCTTTTTTATTCCCTAGGCTTTTTCTTACCTTTTTCTTCTTTCCTTTACATCCAAAAATGACCAAATCCTCAACAGGTGGGCTTCTAACCACTGTCATTAATGGAATTTAATACTGTAGAGAGTGGGTGTGATGAGGCGTTGCCTCATTGATGCCTAGGGTGAAGGGGCGAAGCCTCATCGTTGAGGCGATCGCCTCTTCACCTAGGCCAGGTTAAGGCCCTTGGGTCAAAAGGCGATGGGCTCTTATTTTGGGCTTGGATATGGTATTTATGGGTTTGGCTTAGTGTTTAGGCTAGGACATAGCATTTGTGGGCTTTCAAAGTTGATTTTAGAGAAGTCTTAGGCTCCCCTTGCATTTAAAACTCGAACTTTCTTATCATCGGGCTTTAGTTGCAAGTCGATCAAACTAACAGTGTCCACACTAATGCTATTGGAATTCATTAGTTTAGGTGTGCATTTTTTTAAAGTTTGTTTTTTTTTAAAGTTATAACTTCAAATACATTAATTTGTGTCTATAGATTCATTAGTTGTAATGTAAAAGTTCGTTTGTTATTGATTATGCTCTATTAATTTATCATTTATATTCAAATTGTATAATATAAGATCACAATTTAAATTACAAAAAGAAGATAATATTATTACTTAATGGAACATATATCCACTCAAAAAATAAAACATAAAAGATATTTATTAATAATTATGATTTTAGTTTTAGATATATAAATAGAAAATTATATGAAATAGTTTTAACCAAATTTAATTTAATTTGAAGAATAAAATTTAACTTTAGATATACTAATTTTGTTCAATATTCAGTTTATAGGTTTTTTGAAATTTTTAAATTTATCTAGAATTTTGAATTCTCCTAATAAATGGAGTTAGGGTTTCCTAGACTAAATCTTTTTCTTCCTTTCTAAACTTTTTTGTTGTTTCTTTCTTTACTTTTAGGATTGTGTTGTTACGTCTCTTTTGTTATTTTCATCTATAGTTCTCTTTTCTGTTATTGTAATCATGGTTGATTGATGTGAATCCAAGTAACAAGATTATACAAAATGCAATCCTAATTATTTTTTTTTGGAGGGGGGGGGGGGGGTAGGGATAAAAGGAGGCTCAAATGAACATCTTAAACTCATCAAAACAAGTGGAAAACATATCAACACTTACTTCTGCATAGAACTAGTTTGGAGATTGCATCGAGCATAAAAATAAGTCAATTAAAGAAGCCAAAGCTACTGTTGCGATTGCACCAACCTTGAATCCCACACAAGATACCTTATATGCTTAACTAGGTTGGTTACAACTTGTTTAGCGCATTGAGTTACACTATGAAATCACCTAGAGGAGCTAGAAACTCTTTTTACAGCCTAAAAACATTACAATGAGTATTTTAGATTATAGTAATCAATCAGAGTTAGATGTTTGCTTCATATAGTTATTAGTAGGTTATTTATTATAATTATTGGGTGTAATGATTATCAATACCATTTGTAGTGCTATGTAAGTACTGTAGGGTAGTTGTATGTGTTTGGTCTTTAAGTCTATATAAACAACACCATTTCTTCTTTGTAAAGAGCTTAGTACCATGGATGATGAATAGAAAGTTATAGTGTTTTCTCTTTAGTGACTTGGTTAACCATGTGTTCTTATCAAATTTCATGTTGTGATGAACATCTTTTAGCTTATTAATCTATATTTCAGGCAATAGATTATGACATTTTCTCTGTCATTTATCTTGGTTGAATTAATAACAAACAAGCATTTATATAGTCCCACACTCTCATAGATTTAGTTGTTTGAACTAACTAAACATAAGGTAAAGGTTTCCAATGTTTGAATTTGAACTTGATTTTAACTTTTCTTAAGAGTATGGGATGACATTCATATGAACGAGGGTATTAATTTGCATTCTATATGTATTATAGCTCTTTAACTATTGAGGCCTATGGTTGCTAAGTCGATGATTTCATATCATTAATGATCTTAAAGGGCTTTATAATCATTTTTGTTTAATCGATGATGAAGGAAATTTGATTAATATAAAGAATGTTGTTAATACATATTGAGGTAGAAATTTTCAATTATCATTTATTAGTCATGTCCTTACATTGCGTCCTATTATTCTATTGGCTATAAAAAAAATGCTTTGATATAAACTTAAAAATTATCAAATGATTTTGGTATCAGCAAGGTTGAGGGTAGGATTTTTTTAGTGCAGTTTTTAACCTTAGGAGATAAATGTAAAAAGTTGTAAGGGGGGCCCGACACTATTATAAACATATGTTGGTTTTAGCAAATTGCCCTTATGAGCTTTCTTCAATTGATGATCTTTTACATGGACTTATGTTTTGGATTCATTTATGTAACCTGCTGTTGAATCATAGTGATCACACTTTTATTATGAAAATTAAGGAAAGGATGGGACATGTTATGGAGATAGATTTAGGTGATAATGTTTTTTAGAATATGTCAGGGTTAATATCGGGTTGGATATTGTACAACTTTTGCCTTAAGGTGTTATGATATTTAATAGTGAGGGTAAACATGTTTGGTTATCCTTTAAGTATGGGCGCCTACTTCATGGGATGTAAGAATATTTCTAGTTCACTTTCATAAGCTTCTATGTTAGTTTTTTACTACTTTTTCATCAAACAATACTCAATTTGAGGTCTGGCCCATAGTAAGGCGTAATCTTTCTTTTATTTGCTTTAACAACATGATGATTCAAATTTTAAGAATGTTATATTATTTAATTATTTTTAGATGAGTTCTATTAATATATTGCTAGAAGTTTTAGGTAATCTAGGTAGTCAAAGTTTACATGTCACACCTCGTCTCTGTAGCCCGAGATGAACATTTAAAAATAAACCACTTAGCAAACCATTTATTTTAGTCAAATTATATTATATTAATAATTATATTAGCTCAAAGAACTATAATACCTCCTAAGAAAAGCTTAATGTACTCATCTGATGGAAAATAAAAATATTTTTGTATTTTGTTGAGTTTATGAATATTAACTATAGTATAGGATAACTAAATAACATAGGAAATGACATTTTTAGAACTAAGTTAAAATCCATATTTGTACAAAAATACATAAAATTGATCATTATTTAAGCTTCACAAACACGTTAGTAGTAGTTGTTTTACATTTAGCCTAGCTACCATTGTTTAATTTTAGGACATGTACATATACAATACATATGAAAACAAGGTGAGAAAAGAAAATATAAGGCTTCTCGAACAAGGATGTTGGCCAACCTAACTTCTAAACTTCTATCTACACTTACTTAGCTTAGAACACCCACTATCAAGCCATGTTATCTAAAAAACTTTATAAAATAGAGTAAAATGAGTATAAAATACTGAATGAATAAATATTTCAAGCAGAAAACAATCTGGTTAAACCAAACAAAATAAACATCTTAAATCAACATATTAAAGTATTTAAAATCAATTTATGATCCACTTGAGATATCAAAACCTTCCTTGCTTTCAAACTTATACAAATTAAGCCAACTAAAGCACAAGCTTTTGCAAATACAAATATAAGCTTTCATATGTATTAACTATCCTTATAACAAGTATCACAATTTGACCATAACATACAAGCCTTCACAAACTCACTCTCTAGGCACACTTGAAGGCTAACCCTTTGACTATATTAGCACAAAACAACCCTTCTACCTTTACCGTTCTTTAATCAAGTGCCCTGTTGTTTATTACAAAATAACAACTAACATAATTTCAAATGTGCATATATCATGTAAGCATTTTTATCCCAACTATTATTCAACAAAGTATTCAAATTCAAAACACCACTCATCATAATCTAAAGTAAGAACAACCAAGTTGATCTTAAATCATCAAATAATTAAATAGCCTCAAATCATGTTACCAAAACAAACATATAGTAATAACATATTTAACTTGTAAATTGAAACTTTGAAACTTTGAAATTAAAACATATAATTCAAGTATCAACAAGGCTTAATTGAAACCATTTAAATAATTCATTTCATTTTCATAAAACAACATTAATAAATATCATTTTATTGCTGAAATAAATAGATTTTAAAGACTTGAACATCTACTCACCAAATAGCTTCCAAAATAAACATAATTCGATCACCGACTTGATTAGTTTGCATCACCACTTTCCTTACCTTTTCTAGCACCTAAAGCATGAAATTTTATTTAAAAATCATCAATATAATAATCTCACATACTGATCTAACTATGCATAAAATGCAAACTAACTTAATTTTATAAATAACTCTAAAAGGGCTATTTTCAGGGCAAACTTCAAAAAAATTTTGCAACTTTTAGGAAAGGAATTTCAGTCTCAAATTTTTATCAAAGTTATATCTATATGTAAAATACATACCATAAAAATTTTATTTCATTTTGACAATTACAGAGGAAGATATAGGTAGTTGAACATAATCAGGTCATTTTACTCAAACAGATTGAGCAGTAAAATATTTCCTCTTATTATTCTAACATAGGAATTGAATCAATCGAGCAAAAAGAGGGAAATTTTTAGAGAACTCTTCAAATTTTTTATAGAATCAAAGAAAACTCAATTTGAAGCTTCCTATCTTAAGAAATGATTAAAACAACAAGACTGAAAAACCAGAATTCTAGAACCTGAGAACTGTTGCATGGAAACCTTAATCCCAATCAACCAAAACTATATAATTACTTACTAAATCAATCACCATAGGATTTTAGGATGAAATTTAAAGCTTTAAAAGTGTTTTTTATCATCAAATTTCACTTCCAAATCAAGCCTAAACTTGGAAAAGTAATTAGCCCTTATAGTTTCTCTCTTGTTCTCTTCTTTCCTTTTCTTTTCTTTAACAAAAATGGTAGCCACCCAATGACCCCAATTTGGAGAAGAAGATAGCCCTAATATGGATAACCCCAATTACAAAATATCCACTAAGACACTTAATGAAATGGTTTTGTTACCTATGAAACCTCAAGCTTTTAATTGTTTCAATCTAAATCAATCATTTGTCTCAATTGAATCCTTATCTCTTACTAACATTTAAATTCTTATCCTATACTTTAATTCAACTTTATATCTATTTTATTCTCAATATTCAATTCATTTTGAGTGTCATTAAAAGTTAAAAATTCTTGCTCCTTAAATGAGTACAAGTCATGGTTAGACTTGACACAATAGTCTAACTATTTATACTAGCTTATACTTAAGCTAACCAAAATTTAATGTGTAAATGTAATGCATAATGAATGTGAATGTACCTTTAGGGTATGGATGTGAGAATCCTCCCCACCTTAGGAAATTTCATCCCCGAAATTGAGTTAAAACAAATGAAGGTATTGGTTTCTCATGTCTTCCTCTTGCTCTTAAGTAACTTCCTCACTCCCATAGTGTTTCCACAACACTTTCACCAAAGGTATTTCTCAACACCTTAGTTTCCTTAGTAACAATTGCAATTGGTTCTTCTTCATAAGTTAAATTATATTTCAATTCTATGGGTTGGGCTTGCAAAATGTGACTAGGAACACTCTTATACCTCCTTAACATCGATACATGGAAAACATTATGAATTTAGGATAATTCTAGAGGTAAAGCCAACCTATAGGCTACTAGACCAACCCTCTTAATCACCTAATATGGACGAATGTACCTAGGGCTTAATTTTTATTTTTTTTCCATGTTGTACTACTCCTTTCTAAGGTGAAATCTTAAGGAAGACCTTATTACCCACATTGTATTCAATTAGTTCCCTCTTTAAGTCTGCATAAATCTTTTGCCTATCTTGGACTTCTTTTAGTCGATTCTAAATTAACTGAATCTTCTTTGTAGTCATTTGTACAATTTCTGGACTAACTAATTGCCTTTCTCTAACTTCATCCCAACTGACTAGAGTTCTGCACTTCCTACCATATAGGGCATCATAAGGTGCCATCCCCAAGCTAGAATGAAAAGCGTTGTTATAGGCAAATTCCATCAAAGGTAGATATTTATCCCAACTACCATGCAATTCCATCATATAAGTTCAAAGCATATCTTATAATGTTTGGATTGTCCTCTCTGACTTGACATCTGTGTGTGGATGAAAAGTTGTACTAAACCTCAACTTAGTACCCAAAGTATGCTGCAAACTTGGCTAAAATTTGGATGTAAATCTTAGATCTTGATATGATACAATAGAAAATGGAACACCATACAATCTGACCACTTCTCTGATATAGATTTAAGTAGGGGTGTAACCGAGCTGAGTCGAGTATTGGCTAGGTTTGGGCTCAGCTCGGGTTAGAAAGATAAAGCTCGAGCTCGTTCATTTATTACTCAAACTTGGCTCAGCTTGCTTGGGAAGGGCTCATTTGTGATGAGCTTGATCTCGCTTGTGAGAGAGCTCAGGAAGAGCTAGTTTAAAGAGCTCGGTTAGTGCTCATTTATGAGCTCCTGAATAGATAACATATCAAATTCAAAATAATAATAATAATAATAATAATAGTAATAGTAATAGTAATAATAATAATAATAATAAATCTTACAAAATAATTGAAATTCTACAAATCCAATACACAACCAAACACATTTAAGGAAAATGTTAATCCAAAATAGCAAACATACAAATAAATTTCAAAAAAATAAGACAATAAAAGTTCAATTTAGCTTGATTCAAGTTCATGATTTCAAAATATCCATCATTCATTTGTTAGGAAAATTTGTTGAGTTATGCATTAAGTCTCTATGATATCCACCTGTCCAAAAATTGGAAAAAAAATTAAGATAAAGAGATAAATAAGTATAATAAACTTTCATAAGTCATTATAATCACAAAGATTGACTATACTTCTCTATTTTATATGAATATTGGTACGATTGTAGAAAAAAAATTATAAAGGACATGTTAAACGAAAAAATATAGAGGAGGTATAGGGAAAGATTGTTACCACCAAATATGAAGATCACTTGGTTAGGATCAAACAAATAAAAAATTCAACTTGCATCCACCAAATTTTTTTCAGAATTCAACTTTATATTCAAAATTCAAGATTACATACATACAAAGATAAGACCTTTATATAATCAACTTCAAGTGAGAGGTATTTTAACCTCTTTGATGTCCTTTTGATACTAAAAAAAGTGCAACAAATATCCAAGAAAAAAAATCAACAGCTAAAATATAAAAAAATTAAAAAAATATAAGATTTAAAGTTTGAGTTATTATCATAAATGGGACAGTTCTCAATAAATCAGCATATATAAAGTAAATGCAATAAAAACACGAAATGTGATAGTGTAAGAATCACAATGGGTGAAAAACTATATAAATGCACTAACTTGAATGAAGAAGCAAGATGGGACAGAGTGAGATTTTAGTAGTTCAAAACTTGGCAGGAGGGCCGTGTGAAGAAGAGAGAAGGACACAAAAAGATGAACGTCTTGAGAGAATTTATTCAATAGAGAAACAAGAGCAATAAAGTGAAGGTGCATATGGATTAACTGAACTAGATGACAATGTAGCAAAGGAAATAAGATCTTCCTATATGACAAAAAAGAATAAAAAACACGTGTAAACACCTAATTTCAAGATAATAAAATATGGATGTGACAAATGACTCTAATGATAAAACTGTTATGAGTAGGTCTTCAACACTTGAAGTTCAAAACCTCAAAAGTTTGAATATGATTTTAAAAAGAGTTTCATTGTTTTTTAAAGACTTAATTGTAATGCCTTTTTAAGACCTAATTGAAATTTTTAATTTCTTTCAGAGGTCTTTTTTTAATTAAAAGTTAAAAAAAATCGACATTACATAATTCCAATCGAAATTACATAATTCTGATTGGAATTACGTGTTTTTCATCTGTTTTTGTATTTTTTTACAAAAAATAAAAAATATTTTCCTGAGTTTTGATTGGTTTAAAAATTTTCTTAAATTTATTTCAGGATTTATTAACTTCTTCAGGGAATAAATTCCTTTTAAATTGGAACTCTTCAAGAAATAAAGTCCTTGTAAAATTAGAACTTTTAGTACGTAGAACTTAGGGTTTTTATTTTTCTCCCTATAAAAGAAGAGCTTAGGCTCCTGGAGCAGGGGACTCAATTCTCAGGATTTCTATTTTCTTATTTGGAACTCTCTTTTTCTGCACTTACAAAAATATTCTTGGTTATTTCGTTTTTGAAGCAAGGAGCAAGAGGTTTTTTTTGAGAAAAGAATAACAAGTTTTTGAAGGTCTATTTAATAAAGAAACGGTTATTTTACTAGTCTGAGGGGCCAACCACAGTGCATCCATAATCATCTTATCCTTCTCTATTTTCTATTATTTTTTATTTTATTATTTTTGTTCCTATTGAATTCTACTTTTACTTAAATTTTTATTTTTATTTTGTTTATTCACTAATCATCGTTTATTTTTGTGTTGGTGATTATAAAGAGGGTCACTTAATGAGTTTACTTAAAGAATAAAATCCATAAAGGTCCATGTAATGCCATTGATGGAACCTTGTAGCTAAACAATATTTCTAAGGTTTTTTATTTAGTTTTTTTTATCATTATTTTATTTTTAGTTATTTTTGGGTTGTATTAATTTTTTTTATTATTCTCAATAGTTCATTGTAATAGCTCCAATAATGGGAATAATGAAATTTTGTGTTTGTGCTTATGTGTTTTATTTTAAGTAATTGGTTAGTAAAATTAGGGTTTTCATTAAGTAATTAATTAAAATTAATCGTTACAGAAATCGTTAGGTTGTCTAATTAAAATTTGAATTAAATTTAATTTGGTAAAATCAGTTTGCTTGATTGATTTTTTTATTTTATTGTTTATGTCCACTTTAATTAAATTAGGATTTTATAATAGATTTAATTAATAGTTTGATCTTTTATTTGTTTATTTTGATGTTTTTTTTTTTTTTGTGCTTGTTTGATTATGTTTATGTGTTTTGAGTCCTAGGCCCATATTAGGCTTTAACCCATTAAATTTAGGTTTTTTTAGGTTTAATTAATTAAAATGCATTTTTGGCCCATAATTAATTAGATTTAGGGTAGAGATAACTTAGGCCCACTTAGTTAATTTAGATGTAGGCCCACCTAATTTAATTTAGTTAATTTAGACTTGACCCATTTAATTTAAGCCTTTTCATAATTTGTAGATTTAAGATCATTCTAGAATTAAAACATGTAGAATTAGGCTCATCAGTCTTTAGGCTCACTTATAAATTAAAACATATAGATTTAGCCTGTTTAATTAAAATCAATATAGATTAGACTAACTTAGGGATTATGATGAATATATTGTTTACTTGTATATTTCATTACTAGTTTGCCTTGAGTTGATTGTTTTTTTTAGGGTTTAAATGAAAATGCATGTAAATAAAGAGTAACATAGTAATTCATAAAGTAATTTTAAAAGAACACAAGACTGAAAGAAATTAGTATTTCGTACCTAGAATCTCCTGGTTGTGGTGTTGGCTTTCTTTTAGGGAATCGAGTACCACCAATTTTCAATTTGTCCCAGTTATTACCTTGGGTGGCGATTCCTCATCTCCATACCATGTCTTTGTGACAGTGATTAGTGTGTTCTCTAGAGCCCTGAGCTCAAACAATGTCACAGTTGCTAAAATCTTAGGCGCACGCTAAACCCCACCATCGATAGTTACGACTCCACTAAAGATAAGAGATACTGATTTTACTTGTGTTCTTTAGAAATATTTTATTAATTATTATTTTATTCTTGCATCATTTTGCATGTTCCTATTAACCAATGGTGTCAGTTTATGGTTCCATGATTCCACTAGCTTTATGAGATTGTAAATTGGCTAACCATCACTCTTAGCCTTAATTCGGTTCAAGAGAGATTATCGGGCTCATCTGACCAGAGTTTGTAACCCAAGTCCTAAAGGGGGGTAGTCTTCTCTCAAGTTTACAAAGGATGTCGGGCCCCTTTGACCTTGGCATGTAACTCAAGTCTTAAAGGAGGGCATCTTTCTAAAGGAACCTTAACCTTTTCCACCAAACTTAACCACATATAATGGCTTAGTAACTTCCCCTAGGATTACCCAAATTGCTTGTGAATGTTGTGATGAGATATTTCTATCTATAAAGGCCCAAGCCCATACTTTAGAAGCCCATCAAGACTAATAAAGATTGGGTTACTCTTTTATACCTAGAAATACTATTTCTATACTTTACTGCTTTAAGAGATATGACATGCACGTTGGTTCTTAATATCCCCCATTGATATTGAGGCCAAGACAAAAAATCCTAGGAAAAGAGACTCATCATTGAATACTTGTATGGGATTAATAAGGTTGGAAGGATGTATATACTTGACTTGATTGTTACTTATTACTTATGGCATAGCACGTGCATCATGCATACATGGATTACATGCATCATTCTAATAATTTTTCTCTTCACCATTATAGATTCATCTAGGTCTTCCTATGTTTGGAAACAGAGTAGTGGTAGATTAGTGAGAACTAATTTGAGTCTAAAATCAACAGCTAAAGAGATCCTTCACAATTTGGAAATGAGCCCTATAAACCCGCTTTACCTAGAAGCTACACCAACTCAAATAGAAGAGATGGAACAACAAAGAGGAAACTGGACCCTATAAGACATTAAGGGAGTTTTGATGGATGACATGAGAGCAATGATGCAAGATGAACTAAGACAAGACTTAGCTGGGTTAATGCCACCAGCTGCACCTGCACCTACACACGTTACTGCAATTCCACCTGGTGTTATTGTGGAAGATCCACCTACTGGGGGGCAACCCTTTAATGCTGCAAGGAATGTGCCTACTGTGGAAATGAAATATGAGGATGTGGAGAACCTTTTGGTAGAGAAAGCTAAGAAAGAATCACTTAAGCAAGTTCATGAGCTAGAATCTAAGCAAATGAAAGCACTGACTTAGAAGATGTCCAAAATGGAGGAATTAATAAGAGGAAAAGGCATCAAATACTTATTTGACTTTGATAATATGATGCAATTTGAGGAAGATAAGTTGCCTAGGATAAGTTCACAAATGCAGAAGTTTTATGGAATTGGAGACCCAACAATCCACCTTAGTCAATATAAAACTACTATGAGCACCACTAAGGCTCCTTTGTTTGTAGTTACCAAGTTGTTTGTACTATCCTTAGAGGGTATGGCTGTCAATTGGTATAATAGGTAAGAGAAATATATTCAAGTGGACTGGAGAGAATTGTGCACTACTTTTTTGAAATAGCATGACTACAATACTAGGCTTGAAATGTCTATCAAGGATCTTGAATTGACCAAGCAAAAGCCTAATGAATCATTCTCAGATTTTCTGACCAAGTTCATGAATAAAGCATGATTAATGAAGAACAAACTGGCTGAGAAGGATCAGGATAGGATGATCATCGGAAACGTGTCGCCCAATATGGTTAAGAGGTTACAAATGATGAAGCCTAAGACATTTATAGACCTTTATGATGATGGGTTGCAAGCTGAGGAGATTAAGAATGAGAAAAAGAGGATTACTAAAAGCACTAGAGCAAGAAACTACCTAGCTGGGGGCATATAGCAAGGAAGCACTAGCCGGATTGTGGAAGTGCATATTGTTCAACAACCAAGGAGATTCAGGTTTTAGAGGTCCCTATTAAATGTGTCGCCCAATTGTGTTTCTAAAGAACACAAGTAGAATCAATTGTGTTTCTAAAGAACACAAGTAGAATCAATATCTCTTATCCCCTGTAGAGTCGCCACTATAGACGGTGGGGTTTAACGCGTGCCCAAGATCTTAGTAATTGCGATACTATTTGAGCTCAGGGTTCTAGAGAACACACTAACCACTGTCACAAAGATATGACGTGGAGATGAGGAGTCGCCACCCAGAGTAACAACTGGGATAAATAGAAAAATGGTGGTACTCGATTCCCTAAAATACGGAATACCAACTTAAAATACGGAATACCAACTTCTTTCAGTCTTGTGTTCTTTTAGAATTACTTTATGAATTACTACTTTATTCCCTATTTATATGCAATTTCATATAAACCCTAAAAAAATAATCAACTCCAAGCAAACTAGTCATTAAACATACAAGTAAATAATGCATTCATTACAATCCCTAAGTTAGTATAATCTACATTGATTTTAAATAAATGGGCTAAATCTACATATTTTAATTTACAAGTGAGCCTAAAGACTAATAGGCCTAATTCCTATTTAATTTTAATTTAGTGATCCTAAGTCTATTTCTTTTAATTCTAAACATGGGCCTAATTCTACAAATTATAAAGTATTTAATTTAGTGGGCCTAATTCTACATGTTTTAATTCTAAAATGATCTTAAATCAACAAATTATGGAAAAGCTTAAATTAAATGGGCTAAGTCTAAATTAACTAAATTAAATTAGGTGGGCCTACATTTAATTAACTAAATGGGCCTAAGTTATCTCTACCCTAAATCTAATTAATTATGGGCCTAAAGATGCATTTTTATTAATTAAACTTAAGCAAAACCTAAATTTAAATGAGTTAAAGCCTAATGGGGACCTTGGGCCTAAAACACATAAACATAAGCAAACAAGCCCAAAAAATAAAAATATCAAAATAAACAAATAAAATATCAAACAATTAATTAAATCTATTCTAAAACCCTACTTTAATTAAAGTAAACATCAACAATAAATAAAACAATCAAGCAAGCAAACTAATTTTACCAACTCAAATCTAATTCAATTTTAATTAAACAACTTAATGATTTCTATAACCATTAATTTTAATTAATTTCCCAATTGAAACCTTAATTTTACTAATCAATTAATTAAAACAAAACATCCAATTGCACACACACAAAATTTCATTATTTCCACTATTGAGGTTATTACAAAAAACTATTGAAAATAATAAAAAAGAAAATTAATACAACCCAAAAATAAATAAAAATAAAATAATGATAAAAAAACTAAATAAAAACCCTTAGAGAGATTGTTTAGCTATAAGGTTCCATCCATGGCATTCCATGGACCTTTATGGATTTTATTCTTTAAGAAAACTCATTAAGTGATCCCTTCTATAATCACTAACACAAAAATAAACAATGGTTAGTGAATAAACAAAATAAAATAAAAATTTAAGTAAAACTAGAATTCAATAAGAACAAAAATAAAAAAATAAAAAATAATAGGAAATAGAGAAGGAGAAGATAATTATAGATGCACTAGGGTTGGCTCCTCAGACTAGTAAAATCGTTGTTTATTTGTTAAATAGATCTTCAAAAACTTGTTAGTCTTTTCTTAACAAAAACCTTTGTTCCTTGCTTCCAAGACAAAATAAACAAGAATATTTTTGTAAGTGCAAAAAAAGAGAGTTTCAAATAAAAAGAGAGAGATCCTGAGAATTGAGTCCCTCCCCCTTCAGTCCCCTATTCTAGGAGCCTAAGCTCTCCTTTTATAGGGAGAGAAACAAAAACCCTAAGTTTTACGTACTGAAAGTTCCAATTTTACAAGGACTTTATTTCCTGAAGAGTTTCAATTTTAAAAGGAATTTATTTCCTAAAGAAGTAGATAAATCCTAAAATAAATTTAAGAAAATTTTTAAACCAATCAAAACTCAGGAAAATATTTTTTATTTTCTATAAAAAAATACAAAAATGGTCGGAATTATGTAATTCCAATCGGAATTCCAATTTTAACTAACCTTTGTTAAAAGTCCTAGAGCACCTAATGCAGAAGGGCTTACTTCAACATTTACCTAATCCAAACCCAAACACCCCAGCTTATAGCCCAAACAAGCACTGCCAATTCTATCAAAACCTCCAATACTCCACAGATAACTGCATCCGCCTCAAACATGAAATCAAAAACCTTATAGACTCTAGAAAGATCACAGACCCTGAAAACTCAAGCATTAGAAATAATTCTTTCCCAAACTACTAAATGAACTACCATAATGATCAACTCAGGAGTTAGTGAGCAAGAAGAGCTAAGCTCCTTTGAGGACTTAAACCTTAAAACCAATGAGAAATCTCCTAATGCCCCCAAAGATATGGAAAGAGTAGAAGACTTATTGGGTCAGCCTTTAAGTAAGTTCGACTATAAGATGTTTCACACTAAACCACTTTATTTTGACATACCCTTCAAGTCGATTGTGCCTACAGGATGGTGTGACGAGTTTGTTGAGAACTCAATTCTCAGGACCTCTATCATCTTATTTAGAACCCTTTTTTTCTGCACTTACAAAAATATTATTGGTTATTTCATTTTGGAAGCAAGGAGCAAGAGGTTTTTTGAGAAAAGAATAATAAATTTTTGAAGATCTATTTAATAAATAAACAGTGATTTTACTAGTCTGAGGAGCCAACCACAGTGCATCCATAATCATTTTATCCTTCTCTATTTTATATTATTTTTTATTTTATTATTTTTGTTCCTATTGAATTCTAGTTTTACTTAAATTTTTATTTTTATTTTATTTATTCACTAATCATTATTTATTTTTGTGTTGGTGAATATGGAGAGGGTCACTTAATGAGTTTACTCAAAGAATAAAATTCATGAAGGTCCATGGAATGCCATGAATGAAACCTTGTAGCTAAACAACATTTCTAAGGTTTTTATTTAGTTTGTTTATCATTATTTTATTTTTATTTATTTTTGGGTCGTATTAATTTTTTTATTATTCTCAATAATTCATTGTCATAGGCCCAATAATGGGAATAATGAAATTTGGTGTGTGTGCTTGTGTGTTTTATTTTAAGTAATTGGTTAGTAAAATTAGGGCTTTCATTCGGTAATTAATTAAAATTAATGGTTATAGAAATTGTTAGATTGTCTAATTAAAATTTGAATTAAATTTAATTTGGTAAAATTAGTTTGCTTGATTGATTAATTTATTTTATTGTTTATGGTCACTTTAATTAAATTAGGGTTTTATAATAGATTTAATTAATAGTTTGATCTTTTATTTGTTTATTTTGATGTTTTTTTCATTTTTTTGGGCTTGTTTGCTTATGTTTATGTGTTTTGGGTCCTAGGCCCACATTAGGCTTTAACCCATTTAAATTTAGGTTTTTTTAGGTTTAATTAATTAAAATGTATTTTAGGCCCATAATTAATTAGATTTAGGGTAGAGATAACTTACGCCCACTTAGTTAATTTAAACATAGGCCCACCTAATTTAATTTAGTTAATTTAAGCTTTTTCATAATTTGTAGATTTAAGATCATTCTAGAATTAAAGCATGTAGAATTAGGCTCATTAGTCTTTAGGCTCACTTATAAATTAAAACATGTAGATTTAGCCTGTTTAATTAAAATCAATATAGATTAGACTAACCTAGGGATTGTGATGAATGCATTATTTACTTGTATATTTCATGACTAGTTTGCCTAGAGTTGATTTTTTTTTAGGGTTTATATGAAATTGCATGTAAATAGAGAGTAAGATAGTAATTCATAAAGTAATTTTAAAAGAACACAAGACTGAAAGAAGTTAGTATTCCGTACTAAAATCTCCTAGTTGTGGTGCTGGCTTTCTTTTAAGGAATCGAGTACCACCATTTTTTGATTTGTCCCAGTTATTACCCTAGGTGGTGACTCCTCATCTCCACGTCATGTCTTTGTGATAGTGGTTAGTGTGTTCTCTAGAGCCCTGAGCTCAAACAGTGTCGCGGTTGCTAAGTTTTTGGGCGCGCGCTAAACTCCGCCATCTATAACATGTTTAAATAAAAGATTTATATTAATAACACAAACTAAACCAATTAGCTTTAAACTAATATCACATTTTAGTAATTGAAGATAAGTAAAAGACTTTCAAAGTATTATTAATAGAAAAATGCAAGCAACATAAAAAATCAATAGCTACAGGTAAAAGCAAAATATTCACTGCATCAATTAAATACACTCAATATGAAAGCAAACTAATCTAAAAACCTAAAATAAGTAGCAAGGTTAGTGGTAATCTAAAAGACCAAACTAATCAAATTTCATAAAGAAAAATAAAATTGAAGCAACATTTATTTTCCTTTATTCTTTCCCAGCGGTTTCTCAGCAATCAAACATACCTCAATAAAAAAAATTAAAAAAAAAAGAAAAATAGGAAAATGAAATGCAAATTAGAAGTAGAAACAAGAGTGAGCAAAAAAAAAGTGAAAATACCACAGTGAAGAAGAAGAAGAAGAAGAAGAAGAAGAAGAACGTGCTTGCCTATCTTGGACTTCCTTTAGTCGATCCTGAATTAACTAAATCTTCTTTATAGTCATTTGTACAATTTTTGGACCAACTAACTGCCTTTCTCCAACTTTATCCCAACTGACTAGAGTTCTGCACTTCCTACTTATAAAGTGTCATCCCCAAGCTAGAATGAAAAGTGTTATTATAGGAAAATTCTATTAAAGGTAAATGTTTATCCTAACTACTATGTAGTTCCATCACATAAGTTCAAAGCATATCTTCTAATTTTTGAATTGCCCACTCTGACTGGCCATTTGTCTAGGGATGAAAAGCTATACTAAACCTCAAATTAGTACCCAAAGCATGCTATAAACTTGCCTAAAATATGGATGTAAATCTTGGATCCCAATCTGATACAATAGAAAATGGAACACCATGCAATCTGACAACTTCTTTGATATAGATTTCAGCAAGTTTATCTAATGAGTAACACACTTTCATAAGTAAGAAGTGAGTCGATCGATAATCGCCTAAACTGCATAATGTCCCTATTGAATTCTAGGCAATCCAATTATAAAATCCATCATAATATACTCCCACTTCCATTCAGGAATAAGAAGAGGTTGCAATGTTCCCGTTGGGTGTTGATGTTTTATTTTAACTTATTGGCAAACCAAACATCTTGCCATAAACTCTGCAATGTCTTTCTTCATCTCTGACCATCAATAGTTATCTTTTAAAGTATGATACATTTTAGTACTTCCAGGATACATAGGATATGCCGAGTTGTGTGCTTCCTCCATTATCTCCCTTTTTAAAACCTCAACATTAAGTACACATAATATATCCCCATATAGCAAGGTATCATCCTCTGAGATCATAAAGTTTGCTCTGTTGCCTTACTGGACTTGCTCCTTGATTTTCATTATTTGTTCATCCTAACCATATGCCTTGTTAACTCTATCAATAAACATTGGTCAAAATTTCAAAGTAGCAAGTAATGTTCTTTTCTCACCCTGAGCTAACTCCACATTCAATGCCCTCAACTCAACTAATAATGGAATTCGTACAGAATGAATATAAGATAAGTTACCTGAGGACTTCCTGCGAAGTGCATTTGCTACCACATTAGCTTTCACTAAATGATATTCAATAGTTAAATCATAATCTTTTAGAAGCTCAATCCATCTTCTTTGCCTTAAGTTCAATTCTTTGACTTAGAATGTACTTCAAGCTCTTGTAATCTGTGAAAATATGACACTTCTCACCATATAAGTAATGCCTTTAAATCTTTAAAGGAAAAATAACTGCTACTAGTTCTAAATCATGTGTAGGATAGTTCAGCTTATGTGGCCTTAATTATGAAGAAGCATATGTTGCCACTTTACCCTATTGCATTAGCACACAACCCAAGCCATTTCTTGATGCATCACTGTATAAAACATATTCTAGCCCTGTCACTAGGAGTGTCAACAATGGTGCTAAAGTTAAACATGCATTTAATTTATTAAAACTATCTTGGCATTCTTCATTCCATAGAAACTTCACATTCTTCCTTAGTAGTTTGGTTAAAGTGAAGCAATGATAGAGAAGTTCTGCACAAACCTCCTATAGTAGCTTACCAACCCTAGAAAACTATGCACCTCATGAACACTAGTAGGTGGTTTGCAACTGAGAATTGCTTCTAACAGAGCCTTAAAGGGGGGTGAATAAGGATAATGAGGGTTTTAGTAAAATAAAAATTATTTTAAGGAATTAAACAAAAATTGAATGAATGTTGAGAAGGAAGAATGAAGAACAAAATGATTTAAGAAGTTTAGATTCAATAATAATCCTACGTCTCCATGTAACTTATCCCCAAGTTAGGATATTCAATCACCCATAACCTTATTCATAAGATTGAGATTACTCAAGAGTTTTATGGTTCACTCTTACAACCTTACAACTTGAGTTTTCAAGGCTTACTTAAAAACCAAATCTTAAGTGTTTCAATGGGCAATACTTAAACCAATTCATTTTAGAATAGAATATTACTTCCCATTTTCTTAATCCTAGAAAATAAAAAAATAGGAATGTCTATTCTAATACTCACCAACTCTCATAAGAGTTGCACAAATACAAAAATTGTTTAAGAGAGAATTTGAGAGCTTAATTGAATGCTTAAGAGAGAATGAATGATAAATAAGTTTCTTACACCTTCAATTGAACTCTAAGGAGTGTTTATATAGATAAAAACTCAAAAAAATGGTTGATGGATATATCAAATATGTCTCCAATGTCTATAATTGATTTTTGAATTAATCTTAAATGATGCTCACAATCGTGAGGAAGAAGTTCTGGCTCTTGTGCATTAGTTTGAGGATCATTGCATTTAAAAATGTCCATTGAATGCTATCAAGGGTATCCTCATGACTTGATCTCTACTCCTCATGATCATGAGGATAGCTCATGAGGAGCACTGACCATTTTGCTAAAAATGAGCTCTTGAGGCACCATACAAGGTAAACTCGTGACCGGCTTGTGAGATTCTCATGAGCGGGATTGAAGACAATCAAATCAGCCTAAAAATTCTTCATAAAAGTTGTAGATAATTTTCTTATCTTTCCATATCACTTTGAATCACCTAAATTGAGACTTTGTAACTTAAGATATGGCTAAAATACTAAGAGTTGTGTAACCTAGAATAAAAGATACATATACTGACTTCAACTCAAGATTTGCATATCCAAATGAGCTTTGGTTTTAACAAGTAAGCTTAATTTAGAAAGCTTAAGTTTCTACTTCAAAATTAAAGAAGATCATTTTCTTGTTATAGAGCTCTAAAGATGTTAAAAAGCCTTCTTGAATCTCGGAGATTGAATTAGCCCAAAAGACCACTATATATTAAAAAATATATATATACATTTTTGGTACATAATTTTCTACACAATTAGTTGAAATCATTAGTATAAAATCATTTGTCGAAGTCCAAAATTAGAAGTTTGATCATGCAAATGGTCAATAATCTCCCCCCATTTTGGCTTTGACAACCAATTTGAAAAGGTAATAAATAATGTGTGTGTGTGTGTCATAAATAAATAACGTGTATAAGTATGTCAAATTAAAATAGCTCCCCCTATCAAATTAAATTGATGCATTATGTGAAAAATTTTACTCCTCCTTAATATATGCATAAAATTCAATAGAATACACCATGTATTAAGGCATAAAAGTAATTGAATTAACATGACATATAAAAAGGATAGCAAATTTTTCTTATATAATTCTTTATTACTCCCATTTTATAGATATGATAAGAAATATAAATTTATTTTATTCCCCCTTTTTGTAAAAAATAAAGACAACATAATCATGTTATCAAGAACATGACCTAACATAACAAATGTGTTAAAATCATGATAATATGATCATTAAAATAAATTGTTAGGCAATTTAAAGGAAACAATTTTAAACATATATGCATGTAGTGCTACTAGAATGCATCACAAAAATAGTACATATGCATCACAAAATATGGCACTTAGCATATTACAAACATAGCTTCTTCTCCACCTTTGTCAAAGACAAAAAGAAAAGAGAGAGATATAAAGGGAAATGAACCTAAAAGAATAAAAAATTCTAGAGTGAATAAAAGATCACAAATCAAAACAATGAAAACAAAGATACACCAAAACTTTAAAAAATTTATGTCATATATAAACAAAATAAGAAAAATAAGGCTTTTTATCAAATGGATAAAATTAGTCACACTTGCATTGTTACTATGCATGCATAAACAAAATTATGGAAAATTTTAAAAAATTTTCTTCCCCTATTGAAAAAAAGTAAAATAGAATAAGATTTAGATTAAAAAAAATTGATATCAAGGACACACTCTCATATAGTGATGTCACTAATATCAAAATATCTTTGGTAAAAAGAAATTTCTCCCTTAAAAGAAATTAACTAAGCAAACCTAATTATTTCTCCCCCTTTGTCAAAATGCTAAAGGAAATTTAAAAGAAAATAAAAAAGCATTAATGAAAAGGATAGAGTTATAATGATATTAAAATGCCAATTGTAAACTGAAGAGAAATAAGACATAAAACTAATAGCTCATAACTTATATCCAGATAATAAACTGAATGTAAACTGTCATAAAATAAATATAAAAATAAACAAACAGCTCAATGCTTAAATACGAAAAATATACTAAAATTAAACCAAATAGAAACTGGTGACAAAATTAACAAAAACATATAAAAAGAAACTAGTCTTCATAAGGACTAAGAGGAATTTTAAAAAAAAAAAAACATAATGCATATTTAAACATATATAAATGCATGACAATTAAAATTTTTTTTATAAAAATGGTAAGATCAAAATCAAAACATATAACAATCAAAGTAATAAATAAGCACAACATGATTTCACATGAAAACAATCCAACCATCAATTAAGCATAAAATTAAGACAAACTAGAACCATCAATCATATCAAGTTCATGCTTAATGAAATTCAATCTCTTTTCATTGAGAAGTTTAGTAAAGATATTTGTAAGTTGATTATTTGTATCAACAAATTCAAGTGAGATATCACTAATTTGAATATGATCGCACAAGAAATAATGTCTAATGTCTATATGCTTAGTTCTAAAATGTTAAATGAGATTCTTGCCAAGGTTAATAGCACTTGTATTGTCACATTTGATTGGAATGTGATCAAGTTTTATACCATAGTCCAATAAGTGTTATTTTTGCCACAAAACTTGTGAACAATAAAGACTTGCTACAATATATTCAGCTTCAGTAGTGGACAAGGCAACTTAAACTTGTTTCTTACTAAACCAAGAAACTAAGCAATTACCTAAAATTTGACAAGTTCTAGAAGTACTTTTTCTATCTAGTAAACTACTGACAAAGTCTGCATTTGAATAATTGATCAAGTCAAAGGAAGAACTCCTAGGATACCAAAGTCCTAAATGCATTATACCACAAATATATTTGAAAATTCTTTTGACAACATTCAAATAAGACTCTCTAAGACTTGATTGAAATTTATCATATAAGCAAGTAGCAAACATAATAACAGGTCTACTAGCAGTTAAATAAAGAAGGGATCCGATCATACCTCTAAATCATTTTTTATCAACATGTTTACCATTCTCATCCTTGCTAAGCTTGGTTATGGTGCTCATTAGAGTTTTGCTCATATTAGCTCCATCCATGCTAAACTTCTTGAGAATGTCTCTTGCATATTTGGTTTGATTGATGAAAATCCCATCTTTACATTGCTTAATTTGAAGTCTAAGAAAGAACTTGATTTCTCCTATTATACTCATCTCAAATTCTCCTTGCATTAATTTGGAGAATTCCTCACACAAGCAATGGTTAGTAGCACTGAAAATAATATCATCAATAAATATTTGAATAATCAATAAATCATGCTTAGATTTCTTTATAAAAAGAGTTATGTTAACTTTTTCTTTAGAGAAACCTTTCTTTAACAGAAAGTTGCTCAATCTTTCATACCAAGCTCTTGGAACTTATTTTAATCCATATAATGCTTTTAACAATTTAAAGACATGATTTGGAGAATCAAAATTTTTAAAACCCCGAGGTTGTTCAACATACACCTCCTCTTCAATAAAACCATTTAAAATTGCACTTTTAACTTCCATTTGATAAAGTTTAAAATCCATGTATGATGCAAATGCAAGTAGCATTCTAATAACTTCTAACCTTGCAACCGAGGAAAGGTTTCATCATAATTAATGCCTTCCTCTTAATTATAACCTTTAACTACTAGTCTAGCTTTGTTCTTAGTTATGACACCATGTTCATTCATCTTGTTTCTAAATAACAATTTGGTGCCTATAATAGGATGATGTTTTGGTCTAGGAACTAAGGACCAAATATTATTTCTCTCAAATTGATTTAACTCCTCTTACATAGCAAGGTTCATCACATAAAGCAGCTTGGGTTCAATTTGAGAAATGAAGGCTAGATCAATAATAGACTTAAGTTTAGATCTAGTAGTTACCCCTTTTGTAGTGTCACCTATTAAGAGGTTTTGAGGATGAGCTTTCTTGAATTACCAATCCTTTGGAAGTTCAACCTTCAAAGTAGGTTGAGATATATCCTTATTGTCCTCCTTATTGGGACATTCAAGTTCCAAAGGCTTACTAGCATTTTCTTCTTGAGTATCCACAATCTCATTTTCATCTACAAGATCATGAACACTACAAACATTCTTTCTAGGATCAAGTGAGTTTGATTCATAAAAAACAACATGCATTGATTCTTTAACTACTAGAGTTCTTTTATTAAATACTCTATATGCTTTGCTAGAATTAGAATAGCCTAGAAAAATTCCTTCATCGGCTTTAAAGTCAAATTTTCCAAGATTATCCTTGGTATTCAATATAAAGCACTTGCATCCAAGTACTCTTAAATATGAGATTTTGGGTTTTCTATTGTTTCATAGCTCATAAGATGTTTTGTTCAAAATTGGTCTTTTCAAAACTCAGTTTGAAATGTAACAAGATGTGTTAACAGCTTTCGCCCAAAAGTAAAGAGGCAAATTATACTCATTAAGCATTGTTCTAGCCATTCCATTAGAGTTCTATTTTTCCTTTCAACAACCCTATTTTGTTGAGGAGTTCTTGGAGATGAAAATGTATGTGAAATACCATTTTTATTATAAAAGGTTTTGAAGAATTAATTTTCAAATTCAATTCCATGATCACTTTTAATGGATGAAATACAAAATCCTTTTTATTTTTGAACTCTTTTAGCAAAATTTTCAAAAGCTTTAAAAACATTATTCTTATGAGCAAGAAAACACACCCAAGTAAATATAGAGTAGTCATCAACCAATACGTATGCATAGTGCATTCCACTAAGACTAGTAACTCTAGTTGGTCCAAGTAAATCCATATGTATAAGTTTAAGTGGTCTAGAAGTGGACACTACATTTTTGATTGGATTGTTTTCTCTTTTGACAAGCAGCACAAGGTTTATATGCAAGCTTAGGTAAACTAATTACAAGTTCATTTTTACAAAGATCATTCAAAAGCTTAAAATTTGCATGTCCTAACCTCTATGCCATGTTCATGTGTCATGGGAAATAAACATTAAGCATTTTATGTCTTTGTTATCAATTTTATTTAAATCAATAATATAAACATTGTCTATTCTTTCACCACTAAAAATTACTTTATTTTCATCAAGACTACTAATAAAGCAATTTCTAGGATAAAAAGTCACTTTATTTCCCATGTCACATAATTGACTTATAATAAGTAAATTGTGCTTAAGACCATCAACAAGCAATACATGATGTATAAATAAGGATTGAGGATTACTGATTTCTTTAATGCCTATAACTTTCCCTTTGGCATTGTCTCCAAATATGATATGTCCTTCATCCTTAGCATCAAGCTTATTGAATTGCTCTTTATCTCCTGTTATGTGCCTTGAACATCCACTATCAAGATACAGCTTGCTTTTTGTTCTTATGGATTTCAAGCATACCTACACAAAAACAATTTAAGTGTTCTTTTAAACCCAAACCTTTTTTTGGTCTAGGTTGGTTTGTTTTAAGATAATCTGAAGGAAGAAAATTCATGTGTAGTCTTTTATAGAAGCACATATTATTGGTGTGACCTTTGATCATGCAATACTAACATACAACATTTTTAAATTTATTTCTCCTAGGATGATATGCTTTCCTAGTGTGTGAAACATGCCTTTTGCGTTGTGGTGATGAGTGTCTCCAAAAATTATTCTAAGTTATAGTGTGAGACATACATTAACAATGACAATATGTATTTTGATAGGTTTGTGCAACATGTTTAGGTGCATTGTGTTGTACAACATGCTTATGAGTGTTGTGTCTAGTGAACATGTACGCATGCTTTGGTTATGCTTTTCTAGCATGAGACTTACCTCTTTGTGTTACATAGGATTGAGTCTTATAAAACTTTCCTTTAATATTTGACACATAAAACTTATTATCTTTGAAAGCTTGAGTCTCAATTGGTTTAGAGGTAGGAGTGGAATCATGTAAGGCTTTAACAAAATTAATGTGTGATAATGATGAAGATGAGGCCATTTCATTAACATATCCAGTTCCATGAGTATTTCCATGAATTTTTTAAGAGGCAAGTAAATTATCTAAACTCTCTTTTCCTCTTTGGAATTTCGATATGGAATTTTTTAGCTCAACTACCTCATTAGAAAGTTTATGATTTTTATCACTTGCTTTCTTGAGTTACTCTTCTAAGGAATTTAAAGATTTTAAATCACAAGTAAGTTTCTCATTTGACTTAACAAGCTTAGTAAACTCAATCTTTAAAATTTCAAACTCCTTGGTTAAGCTAGTTAACTCATGCTTATAATGTTTCTTCCTAGAAAATAGGCTTTTACATTTAAGTAAGAGTTTGCTCACAATAGAGCTCTCAATATCATCATTATTATCATATTCATCATAAGTACAATATTCATCATAAGAAGAGTTAGAAGTAGATGGTACCTTTTTTTCATCTTTAAGAGCCATAACGCAAAGATTGGCCATTTCTTGTTGTTCCTCTTCCTTTTTAGATTCGGAGGAGTCATCATCCCAAGTAGCCTTGAAGGCCTTCTTTTTATCCTTTGCTCCTTTATTCTTGAATTTGAGTTTAGGACACTCACTTCTAATATGTCCCGGTTTCTTGCATTTATAGCAAGTAACCTCTTTAGTTTTCTTATTATTTTCTCCCTTATAATTGTTATTGAAATCTCTTATTCTTAAAGAATTTTTCTTTCTTAAGAACTTCTTAAAACTTCTATTGAGCATGGCAATTTCATCATCTTCATCACTAGAGCCTTTACCATTTTCCTCTTTACTATCCTCTTGTGAGGCTTTTAGTGCTATGCTCTTCTTTTTCTCTTTTTCTTCTTGTTCTTCTCCTCTTTGGTTAATTGTAAGCTCATATATAATAAGCACATCGATTTAAAATTTTGAAAGATCTTGAACGTCTTTAATTGAAGTAGCCCAAGATTCCTAATCCTTCTTAGGTAGGATTCTTAGAATCTTGTTGTTTACCTTTTCCTAGGTGAAATGTTTACTAAGTTTCTTGAGGGTTGTGAGAAGAGCATTGAGTCAATTTTTCATCTCAGTGATTGACTCTTGAGGCTTCATTTTGAGGAGTTCATATTCATACATATGAAGTTGAACCTTTTTGCTTCTTACTTGTACATTGCCTTTATAATGGTTCTCTAAGGTCTCCCACATTTCCTTAGCCAAAATGTAATTTTGAAGCTTACCTCCTTCTTCTCTTATCATGTAAGATAGTAGAGTGATTATAGCTTTCTTGTTTTTATAGTTTTCTTCCTTTTGATCATTGGTCCAATCACTTCTTGAAAGAGTAGTTAGTATACCATCAATGGTAGTTTTTAGTAGTTGCTAGCCTTAAGAACAACTTCCCAAAGTCTAATGGAATCACAATCTAGATATAGCTCCATTTTGAGCTTCTAATGAGAATAGTAACTACCATTAAAGAATGGTCCAAGTGAAGAAAAATTTTGAAGTTCACTCCCCATGATCTTGTATTGTAGCAATTGAGTTCATAAAATATAAGCTCTGATACCAATTAAAAGAGCCTTAAAGGGGGTGAATAAGGCTAATAAGGGTTTTAGTAAAACAAAAATAATTTTAAGGAATTAAATAAGAATTGAATGAATGTTGAGAAGGAAGAATGAAGAACATAATGATTTAAGGAGTTTGAATTCAACAATAATCCTACGTCTCCACCTAACTTATCACTAAGTTAAGAATTTCAATCACCCATAATTTTATTCATAAGATTAAGATTACACAAGAGTTTTATGGCTCACTCTTATAACCTTACAACTTGAGTTTTTAAGGCTCACTCAAAAACCAAATCCTAAGTGTTTCAATGGACAACACTTAAACCAATTCCTTTTAGAATAAAATCTCACTTTCCATTTTTTTAATTCTAAAAAATAGAAGAATAATATTTTCTATTCTAATGCTCACCAACTCTTATAAGATTTACACAAATACAAAAATTATTTAAGAGAGAATTTGAGAGCTTAATTGAATGCTTAAGAGAGAATGAATGATAAACAAGTTTCTTAAACCTTCAATTAAACTCTAAGAAGTGTTTATATAGATAAACACTAAAAAACATAGTTTTTGAATATATCAAACATGTCTCCAATATCTATAATTGATTTTTGAATTAATTTTGGACTTTTGCAGCTAAAATAATTCTCACAATCGTGAGAAAGAAGTTTTGGCTCATAAGCATCAGTTTGAGGACCGTTGAGTTTAAAAATATCCATTGAATGTTGTCAAAGGTGTCCTCATGAGCTGATAACTACTCCTCATGATCATGAGGACAACTCGTGAGCAGCACTGACCATTTTGCTAAAAATGAGCTCTTGAGGCACTATATAAGGTTAGCTCGTGATCAGCTCGTGATATGCTCATGAGCGGGACTAAAGACGATCAAATCAGCCTAAACTTTCTTCGAAAAATTTTTAAATAATTGTCTTATATTTTCATATCACTTTGAATCATCTCAATTAAATCTCTGTAGCTCAAGATATTACTGAAATATTAAGAGCTGCGCAACCTAAAATAAAAGCTGCATATGTTGACTTCAACTTAAGATTTGCATACCCAAATGAGCTCAGATTTTGACAAGTAAACTTAATTCAAAAAGCCTAAGATGTCTACTTTAAAAGTTAAGAAGATCATTTTCTCATTATAGAGCTCCAAAGATTTCAAAAAGCCTCCTTGAATCTCAGAGATTGAATTAGCCCAAAACACCACTATATATCCAAAAATGTATATTTTTGGTATATAATTTTCTACACACTTAGTCGAAATCATTAGTATCAAAATTTTTTGTCAAAGTCCAAAATTATAAGTTTGATTATACAAATGGTCAATAGCTTCAATCTTCTTAGTCTCAACATACACTTCCTCAGTTGAGATGACATGCCTTAGAAATACCACTTTTTCTAGCTAGAATTCATATTTACTAAACTTGGCATACAATTTTTTATCCTTAATGTCTATAATATGATCCTCAAATGCTCAACATGCTCTTCCTTTGATAATGAATACACCAAAATATCATCAATAAACACAATGATAAAGTTATCAAGATAAGGTTTGAATACCCTATTCATTAAATCCATGAATTCAACATGAGCATTAGTTAACTCGAATGGCATCACTAAAAATTTATAATGCCCATATCGAGTTCTAAATGTTTTTTTAACCATATATGCTTTCTTAATCTTTAGTTGATGATACCCAAATCTCAAGTCAATCTTTATAAATACTCTAGCTCCTTACAACTGATCAAATAAATCATCAATACATGGAAGTGGATACTTGTTACGCACAGTCATCTTATTCAACTATCTATAGTCAATACATAATCTCATGATACCATCTTTCTTCTTTAAAAATAGAACTAGTGCACCCCAAGGTGATACACTAGGTCTAATGTAGCCTTTATTAAGTAATTCTTGCAATTGGATCTTCAATTCTATTAGAGCCATTCTATATGGAGCTTGAGAAATAGGATTTATCCCTGGCTATAAATGAATACTAAACTTAATTGCTCTAGCAGGTGGCAATCCTAGAAGATCTTCAGGAAACACATTAGTAAACTCATTTACCACAAGAAGACTATCAAGCTTTTGCCAATTTTCAGTGTTAATGACATATGCCAAGAATGCTCACACCCTTTTCTCATTATTTTTCTAGCTGTAAGTACTGAAACCATGCTATAATGCTCTGAACCCCTTTCATTTATGAACATAACTTTACCACTAGTAAACATCTAGAACTCTACTTTCTTCTTATAGCAATCAATTAGTGCTTGATATTTGGTTAGAACATCTATACCAAGAATCATATCAAACATCTTTAATTGTAATGCCACTAAGTTTGCTTTTAATTTCGGACCCCCAAAATATAACTCATAACCGTAATAAACTTGTTTATAAACCACTAGTTCACCAACTGGCATTTCTATAACTAAACCCTGGTCCATCACACTCTTTTCCTTTGGTATGCATAATATGAATGATGATGCAATGAATGAACGAGTTGCACCCGAATCAATTAAAGCATAAGCATTTTCACCAAAGATAGTTAAACTACCAGAAATGACATCATGTGATGATGTTCCCTTTTATTGTGTCATCATAAAAACCCTAGGTTGTACTAAAGGTCTCTCTGTCTATACAGGTCGAGTAGGTTGTGTCGATGTAGATGTACCACCATCTCGACTAACATTAGCTCCTAAACCTCTACCTGTACCTCTACTAAATCTAGAAGTTCTACCTCCTTTACCAACTATGCTCTAAACTCCTTTACAAGTACTAGTGCCAAACTGTGCAAGATTAGGATAATCCCTTCTAATGTGTCCAGATCCACCACACTCAAAGCATTGGATGGTTCTCTTCCTACAGTCTCCTCCCTTATGAATGCGGCCACAAGTAACACAAGGTTTAGTCCTTCTAGCTGAACTACCTATACTAGCCACTGATTATCTCATAGAGCTCTAACTAAACTGAGAAGACTGTGGTCTATAAGTGCCTAACCAAGTCTAAGGGCCTTTACTACCTCTACATCCTCCTATCTTTGATTTTTTTCTAGGATGTACCAGCTCCCTTACTGAATCCCTTTTGCCTCCCTACCAAAAATGAAGCCTTTAATTTGCCTTCTTGTTCTATTTCTTCTCTCAGCTTCTCTTTCTCTATTGCCTTTTTAACCTAGCCCCTAAAATTATAGCCTTCATATAATGATAATTCATTCTTTAACAAGTCTGTAGGCCATCTTTAAACCTATAACATTTATGAGCTTGAGTTGGGAAAATATCTAAAGCATACCTATATAACTCTTCAAATTTATCCACATATTCTTGCACTAACATTATCCTTTGTTTTAAGGCAATGAACTCATTTTGCCTTTCAATCTTAAATGCATCTATCAAATATTCCCTACAGAACTCAGCCTTGAATACATCCTAAGTTAACTGACCTCCATGCAACAATTTAAACCAAGTATCTGCCACATCATGTAGAAGGCTATACATATTATCAATTTTTTGTGCCTCAGTTAATGCAAGAGTATTAAAGGCTTTCTCTATAGCTCTCAACCATTTATCTGCCTCTTGAGAATCAATAGAGCTATGAAATTCGAATGCCCCACATTTCTTAGCATGTTCAATTACATCACCAGGCCTTCTCCTCTATTCTTGGGTTGCTAAAGTAGCAATAATAATTTATGCAAGTACTCTAGGATCAAGCTATAAAACAGGCATAATAGGGGGTGGGGGAGGTGGAGGTTGCTTAATAATAGGGGTCTTAGCCTCAGACTCTATCTCAGGATTAGCACTACCCTTAGACTTTGCCCTATCACTACCCTGTTGGACAACTCTTCCTTGTCTAGGTGGCCTACCATGGTTCCTTCTCAGTGACATCCTACAAATATAACAAAAATATTTTCATTATTTCATCAGACAACAATAAAAGTACAGTTTAAAGGACCTTTTAACAAAGCTCTAATACCAAAATTGTCACACCTTGTCTTCATAGCTCGAGATGGACATTTAAAAACCAACCACTTAGCAAACTGTTTATTTTAATCAAATTATATTATATTAATAATTATATTAGCTCAAAGAATTATAATACCTCTTAAAAAAAGCTTAATGTACTCATCTAATGGAAAATAAAAATATTCTTATAATTTGATGAGTTTATGAATATTAACTATAGTATAGAATAACTAAATAATATAGGAAATCACATTTTTAAAACTAGGTTAACATCCATATTTGTACAAAAAATACATAATATTGATCATCATTTAAGCTTCAAAAAATACGTTACTAGTAATTGTTTTACGTTTAGCCTAGCCACCATTGTTTAATTTTAGGACATGAACATATACAATACATATGAAAAAAAGGTAAGAAAAAAAATACAAGGCTTCTTAAATAAGGATGTTAGCCAACCTGACTTCCAAACTTCTATCTACACTCACTTAGCTTAGGCCACCCACTATCAAGCCCTATTATCTGAAAAATTTTATAAAACAGAGTAAAATGAGTATAAAATACTCAATGAATATATATTTCAAGTAGAAATAATTTGGTTAAACCAAACACAATAAACATCTCAAATCAGCATATTAAAGTATTTAAAATCAATTTATGATCCACTTGAGATATCAAAACCATCCTTACTTTCAAACTTATAAAAATTAAGCAAAGTAAAGCACAAGCTTTTGCAAATATAAATACAAGTTTTCATATGCATTAACCATCCCTATAACAAGTATTACAATCTGGCCATAACATATAGGCCTTCACAAACTCACTCTCTAGGCACACTTGAAGGCTAACCCTTCGACTATATTAGCATGGAACGACCCTTCTCCCTTCACTGTTCTTCAATTAAGTGCCCTGTTGTTTATTGTACAATAACAACCAACATAATTTCAAATGTGCATATATCATCTTAGCAAATTCACACAACTCATATAGGGTGGTAACACACAAAACAAATACCATTTTCAATAATTTACTAGCCAAGGCATTTTTAGCACAACTGTTGTTCAAAAAAGTATTCAAATTCAAAACACCACTCATCATAATCTAAAGTAAGAAAAACCAACTTGATCTTAAACCATCAAGAATTTAAATAACCTCAAATCATGTTACCAAAACAAATATATAGTAATAACATATTTAACTTGTAAATTGAAAGCTTGAAATTAAAACATATAATTCAAGTACCAACAATGCTGAATTGAAAACATTTAAATACCTCATTTTAGGTCCATAAAAAAAAATTAAGAAATATAATTTTATTGCTGAAATAAATATATTTTAAAGGCTTGAACATCTACTCACAAAATAGCTTCCAAAATAAACACAATTCGATTATCGACTTGCTTAGTTTGCACCACCACTTTCCTTGCCTTTTCCAACACCTAAAGTATGAATTTTATTAAAAATAATCAATATAATAATCTCATATATTGATCTAAATATTCAGCCCCCAAATGGTATGCATAAAATTCAAACTAAATTAATTTCACAAATCTAACCCATTAACTCTAAAAGGGCTATTTTTAGGGTAAATTTCAAAACAATTTTGAAACTTTTAGGAAAGAAATTTCAGTCTTAAATTTTTACCATACTTATATCTATATGTCAAATACATACCATAAAAATTTTGTTTCATTTTGACAAGTATAGAGGAAGATATAGGCAACTGAACATAATCAGGTCATTTTACTCAGAGACATTGAGTAGTAAATTGTTTCCTCTTATTACTCTAACATAGGAACTAAATCAGATCACAATAAATGAGAAAAAGTTTTATAGAACTCTTCAAAGTTTTATAGCATCAAATATCACTCAATTTGAATCTTTCTAGCTCAAGATATGATAAACACAACAAGACTGAAAAACTAGAATTCTAGAACCCAAGAACTATTGCATGGAAACCCTTATCCCAATCAACCAAAACTATAGAATTACTTACCAAATAAATCACCAAGGGCTTTTAAGATGAAATTTACAGCTTGAAAAGTGTTTTTGATCTCCAAATTTCACTTTCAAATTAAGCCTAAACTTGGAGAAGTAATCAGCCTTTCTAGTTTCTCTCTTTTTCTCTTCTTTCCTTTTCTTTTCTTTAACAAAAATGGTTGCCACCCAATGACCACGATTTGGAGAATAAGAAAGCCCTAATATGGATAACCCAAATTGCAAAATATTCACTAAGACACTTAATGAAATAATTTTGTTACCTATGAAACCTCAAGCTTTTAATTGCTTTAATCTAAACCAATCATTTGTCTTAATTGAGTCCTTGTCTCTTACTAACATTTAAATTATTATCCTTTACTTTAATTCAACTTCATATCCATTTTATTCTCAATATTCAATTCATTTTGAGTGTCATTAAAAGTTAAAAATTCTTGCTTCTTGATCAAGTATAAGTCAGGGCTATACTCGACACACTAACCTAACTATTTATACTAGCTTATACTTAAGCTAACCAAAATTTAATATGTAAATGCAATGCATAATGAATGTGAATGTACCTAGAGTTAAGGTACGAATGTGACATTACAAGCCAATGATCTGTATTTCTTTGCTGAGCTTATGTGTTATGTCCCTCAAACTACTAGTGTAATAGCCAATTCTTCTCAAAATCCAATGATGGGAAAATAAATTTTGCACCATTAGAGCTATAATTATACTAGTGTTAAGCCTCATAAAAAGATTATAAGATATCCTAATGTAACTCTTAGTGGTCAAGTTTTATTGAAGTTAGTTAAGCAGTTGTGTGATATGAATATTATTAATTCTCTTTCAGCTTCTCTGATTTTATAGCAAAAGCACTATTATGTTTCTAAAATAAAGGATGGTAAGGATGGTAATAGGGCTACTCGAAGGAAGAAAGATCCGAAAGTCTTTTAAAGTTACTACTAGTGATGGCTTTAAGGCGAAGGTTGCCTAGTAACCCTGTTAGACATTATAAGTATTTGAAGCTAGAACCTCTAAGGGCTTTGTAACCCTTGGATAGTTAGAGAGCTTCACTAGCTTGTGAATCATCATCGTCTATCAATCTATTTCTTTTGGAAACTAAGTGAAAAACTCAGGATAGGATGGAATTTGATGTAATTTAAAGAAATATAATTTCTTTATTGTTAATTCAATAATGAGAAGTAGATGTTTAGCTTTATTTTGGACTAAATACTAAGGTCTATAAATCAAATCATTTTCCCATAATTATATTGATTCTTTACACCTCAATGATCAAGCTAAGGCAGTATGTAAAAGGACAGGTTATTATGGGTCTTTAATTCCATCTTATTGACAATCTTTATAGGAGTTATTATGCCATATAAGCACTCTTTGTTCTTTTCCTTGGATATGTTTTAAGGATTTTAATGGTATTTTAAAGGTGTCAAAAAAATATAGGGATCGATTTGAATCGATGAGGGAAATAGAGGTCTTTTAAAATGCACTATCTTTATGTGGCTTAAATGATTTTGAATTCTCTAGCTATCCTTTTACTTGGTTAGATGGGCAAGTAGGTCATGAATGTATGCAAGAGAGAATTGATTGATTTTATAGAATAAGGGATTGGTGTTTATTATTTCCGCTAGCCATGATCCAATATCTTTCCTTTTTAGTTTTAGATCATGTTCCTTTATTTTTAATTATGATGGGCAATCAACATATATACAGATTCTCATTAGAATAAGATTTTATATTTTGATTCTTTTTAGCTTCAACATGATGATTATGAGTAGATTGATAAATAAGGTTAAGAGTCCATACATAATGATAATCCTTTATCGTTTTTATAATCTCATTTACAATCAACAACTCAAGCATTGTAAGTTAGAATCAAAATGAGATTGGTAATTTATTTGAGTGCATTTTCAAGGTGCAACAATAGCTTTGAGAACATAATAAATTCTTTCCTTTTGTAGACGATGTAGGTTTGAGACACAAATTAAAACATGAGTTCTATAAGCTTAACCATAGAGGAGACCATGTGGCAACAATAGTCTAAAGCAGTTTGGATGGTGAAAGGGGATTGTAGTACTAGTTATTTTCATAAAAAAGCATTTGTGAAGTTGTGTTGTAATTATATAACTCAGTTGCAAGTTGATGACAAAAATTCGAGGTTGCCTAACTTAAAGATTGAACAAGCGATAGTGAATTATTTTAAGAAAATTTTTTCCAAATAGTGCTTCATTAGATATGAGTCGATCTATTGCTTATCTTGAAGCTGCTTTCCAACAAATTGAGATTAATTATCTAGTTGCCTCTTTTGAAGAGGGTGAAGTTGTTACGACATAAAAATAGATGCACTTTATAAAAGCACTTGGACTTGATAGAATGTTAGTAATGTTTTGTAAGAAGTTCAGGCATATTATGGGATCAGATTTATTAGGTATTGTAATTAATTTTCTTCATGCCAGATATATGCCATCTGATTTGAATCATACTTTTATGGATTTAATTCCAAACGTTAAATCTCCAATTACTGTCAAGGATTTTTTTTCCCATTTCTCTTTGTAATGTGGTCTATAAATTAATCAGTAAAATGTTAGTTAACCGATTAAAGATGGTTCTTCCCGATTTAATTGATGATTATCATAGTGCTTTTGTCCCTAGTCTCCTAATTCAAATAATTCTCTCATCGCTTTTGAGGTTTTCAATTTTAGGAAACATTAGTCTTCTTTACAAAGTAGGTTTATGTTTTTAAAGCTTGATATGAGTAAAGTATACAAGCCTATTTGAAACCTAATTATGAAAAAGGAAGAACATTTTTGCCCTTCCATCATAGTACATGTATCAAATCTTTTACAAACCCTAAGAAAAGAGCAAGAATTAACTCATGGAAAGAGTACATATATCATACATAAGGTAACAAACAAAACTCCTTTTTTTTTTTTTTGATATTTTGGTTTTTCTAAACCACTAAAATCCTAACTTAAGCATTAGAATGGTTTTTTTAATCCATTATTTAGGACCTTCTAGTTTATTTCTATATTTTGCAGAGTTCAGTTCACTATCAATCTAGCAAATGTACTATAAATAAATTCATTAAGTGGTACAGTAAGTCTAAATCAAATATACGACTGTAAATTGAAGTTATAATTAAGTGTTATTCTAATTGGTACATACATATAAATCAATTATATCAAGTACATGTATGAAGTAGTTATATCAAGCCAACAAATAAGGATAAGGTACAAATTGAATCATCAACTTTATTCTGAAATTTATATTTGACCTTAATGTTTTTTTTTTATTTTTTGTTCTATTTAGATCTTAATCTTTGAAAATTAGATTATATTGGACCCTCCTTTAGAGAATTATTGCAATAAATCCTAAAAATCAAAGAAAAGTTTAACTTTAACATTAATTAATAGGAATTAGTTTGAATAACAATGAGATTTGATGAAATTACGTTTAAAATATACATTTATAAAGTTTCTTTAATTTTTTAAAATTTTGAAAATCTTTCAATCAAGTCATATTCATTTAATAAAAAAGAATTAAAAATTTTCTATACACTCAATAATTTCTTAATTTTTTAAAAAAAGTTTACAATTTTCTATAAAATTGACAATTTTTTAAAAAATTATTATGTGTATAGAAAATTTTAATTCTCTTTTCTTATATGTATATTACTTGATTTTAAAATTTTTAAATCTACAAAAAATATTTTTTAACTTTTTAAAATTTTAAAAAATATAAAAATATATTTCTATAAAATTAATTTTTTTAAGAATTTAAAATTTTCATGAATATTTATTTTCAAAGTAATTTCATCAATTTGCATGGTCAGTTGAGCTAATTTTTATTAATTAACATTAAAGTTAAATGTTTCTTTTATTTTTAGGACTTAATTGCAATAATTTTTTGTAAAATGGTCCAACATAATCTAATTTTCAAAGATTAAAGTTTAAATGGGACTGAAAAAAAATTAAGATCAAATATAAATCTTGGAGTAAAGTTGAGGGTTCAGTTTGTACCTTATCCCAAAATAAATTTATTATAAACTTATAATGTATTTGTTTGTACCAAATTTCAAATTTCGGGTAAATCCAATTACAAGGGTAATAAGCTTGAGATTAATTTCAAAACCTAATCCAAGAGAAAGACTTTAGGAAAAAGGAAATAAAACTTTTGGAATTTATGTTTATGAAATTAACATTATAGGATATGAGGCGTTGAGGTGCTGAGGTAAGAATATACATGAAGTTTTTAGAACTTGTTATTGTTGAGGATGAAGTAATCTGCAAGTAACAAGATTAATAATGAAGACTAATTATTACTTGCTCTTAATTGATGAAAATTGATAGAAAATTTATGTATAAGAGCAAGAAAGAGCTAGGAGAGAAAAAAACAACACACGATCTGTTAGTGATATGCACTAGGTCAATCATTTGTGATTATGTATTGACTTTCTTATTTTATTAATAAAGAGGTATTATATTATCATTTGATTTTATGATAATTACATGAATGGTTAATTCTTACTAAGGCCATCAAGTATGTGACTTGATAGTAAAACCCTTAGATTAAAATAAGAGTTCTATTCTAATTATCTCTAGCCATTTATTCATTATATGAATATTAAAGTATTAAGACTAGTATGATGTTGACTGATGGTTATGTTTTACTAATAATAAATATGAGATATTAAGTCAACTCATAGGTACATGATGAGAGATCATGTACTGGATTGACCCACTATGAGAATACTACATAGATTATTGTCATAAGTATTTCTTATCACAATAATTTTATTTCGGTCCTTTGACCTTGAAATCATCATGGATTTCTACATAGCTATTTTATGTTTTGACACATTCTAACATTGTCTTTAATCGGATGATTAAAAGAATGTTGTTGGATATAAAATTAGTTATGTGAGGAATGTGAGTGATTTAGAAGGAATTTATCCCTCATTAATATGAGAAAGATATCTAAAGGCCCCTTGATGAGATAAACTGAATGAAAATGCATGGCCATGCTGAAATGAATTGATAAAGAGTTATCATTTTCAGTCTACTTGGAATCAAGTCATAATATTGAACTATATAAGGATGACATTCTATGCCTTATGTTCAATTAAGATATCATGTGATAAAGGGACAATAAAATTCACTATAATTAGGTTATGTCGGATTATTGACTTCACATGACTTGGGTAGTCATAATGTCTTGCTAGAGGCCACTTATAACTTGTAGGCCTAAATAGAGATTTAGGCCCACTGCCAATGTTATGTGAACCTACAGGGTCACACACTTAGAACAAGCCCAAAATGGATATGGGTTTAATAAGCCCAAAATAAACTCTGTGGAAATAAATAATTAAAGTGTTTTATTTATTTATTTATTTGTTTATTTATTTAAGATAAATGTTATTTTAAATAAATAAATAAGATATTATTTTTGATTTGTTTTTAAACAAAATCATAATATAATAAATGGAAAATTACCAAAAAGTCATTGGTAAGTGAAACCCTGACTTGGAGTCTATAAACATGTTATATTCTCTAGGGTTTCACACACTTGTTTTTGCCTCCAAATTCATTTTCTTTCGTCTTAGAAAACAAAGACAGAGTTTTTCCTTTTGTTTTTGATTTGTGAGACAGTCAAGAGGTTGCTAGCACACACACTCAAATTCGTTTTGTGAAGGGTTGTTCGTGTGGATACCTATAGAGGATGCATCCTTTTGGAGACGTCTTGATCCGAACAACCAAGTCAAAAAGCTTGAGGTAAGGTGTCACCGGTGTGAACCTCCTCTCATCCTTCCAGAGAATCTTGCATCTTCTGCGTTTTGGTAAGATTATTAAAAACCCTAGATTTAATCAATTAGTCGAATTACATGGATCCAGGCTTGGGAACGTGATAAAATTTTAATTTTTTCGCTGCGTTTGTATCACGAATCCCAACACGATCATCACTTAAATTACTAATCACCAATCTACAAGCACATAGCTCTACAATGGCTTTTCTAATATCTTTAGTTTCAATAGCTCTTATTTTTATAGCTTCCTTGTTTTGTTTAAGCTTATAAACAGTTCCTCATAACAAAATTTCATGTTTTCCATTCTAGGGCAATTATACAAATTTTTCTTCATATATTGCACTGCTAAAATTATAAATTCTTGTCGGGACTCAAGTAAATTGTTGTAAAAGAGTTTAAGAATCCACACTTTATTTGATAGAAAGTCAGTTTCTTCTTAAGGAAGTAATTCCTTTAGCACGGTCGTGTTATTTGAAACCATTTGCAAAAAAAAAAAGCAGTAACAATCTGTTTGGTATGCTCGATGGAACTCATTCAGTAAGATGACAAAAATGGAAAGTGGAAAATATACAATTGAGGATGGTGATCTGACCAAATTACCTATGGAAGACTATGAAACAAACTTACGAAATTTTGGTGCCTTAGTATGGTACTTGGAATGAGGCAACTCTTGACTTAATAAGCCAAAATCTTGTATTATGTGATAACAAGTTATGGTAGTTTTTTTTTTTTTTTTTTTCTTTAATTCTTCTGAGAAGGTATAAATTGAACCTTCAACTTTACCCTAAGCTTTATATTTGACTTTAATAATTTTTTTGGTCTCAGTTGGATTCTAATCTTTAAAAATTGGACTATATTGAACCCTTTTTTAAAGAATTGTTGCAATTAAATTCTAAAAACCAAAGAAAATATTAACTTTAATGTTAATTGATAAAAATTAGCTCAAATAACAATGCAAATTGATGAAACTACTTTCAAAATAAATATTTATGCAGTTTTTAAATTTTTAGAAATATATTATATATTTTTAAGAAATTTAAAAAAGTTGAAAATAATATTTTTTATAAATCTAAAATTTTTAAAAAAATTTGGAGTTATGTAATATACATTTAAGAAAAAAGAATTAAAAATTTTCTATACACATATTAATTTTTTATTTTAAATTCATAGAAACTTTTTAAATTTTAAAATTTTTTAAAAACTTCTTGACTGTATAAAAATTTTTAATTATTTTTTTATTAAATGTTTAAGGCTTGATTCTAAATTTTTTAAATTTAAAATTTTTTTCAGATGTATAAAAAATTATTTTTTAACTTTTTTCTAAATTTTCAAAAAATATTTAAAAACTGGTTTTTAAAAATTTTAAAAATTTATAAATATATATTTTAAAAGTAATTTCGTCAATTTCTATTTTTATTTAAACTAATTTTTATGAATTAATGTTAAAGTTAAACTGTTTTTTTAGGAGTTAATTCTAACAATTCTTTAAAGGAGAGTCTAATATGATTCAATTTTCAAAGATTATGGTTCAATTGGGATCAAAAGTAACATTAAAGTCAAATATAAAGTTGAAGGTTGAATTTGTACTTATCACTTAATTCTTCTAAGGTATAAAAACTTAAAAAAAAAAAAAACAAAATAGCAAGGAAGATTATCAAAACATTAAAAAATCAATAATAATTCACTACAAGAAAGTTGAAAGAGGTGTTAACAAAAAATAATGTGAAATGGAAAAAAAAAATAGTGCAAAGATGTTTTATATATATATATATATATATTCAACAGATTATGTATGTAAATGCGGATTCTATAATTTATCATTGTTAATAATTTTATAGTTTATCACTGTTAATAATATTTTCCTCTATATATGAAATATTTAATGTTATTTGAATTTTTAATTGTGAAGTTGTAAAACTGTTATTTCATTAAAATGCCAGCAAGTCAGATTGATCATTTTTATTAGACATTGAGTTAGGCAGGGAGCAAAAGTTGACTACCAAACTAATTAAATAAATTTATTAGTAAAAAATTTCCATCACTATCTATAAAATAGTATCATAATATGTCACAATTTACAATTGTAGATAATATACTAAAGTACAAAAAATGGTTCATAAAAATATTGATATGTAAAAAAAATTATTAAAATATTTAACATTTTAATAATAACCATATAATAGTGATTAAATTTTATATATACAAAAGAAAATTAAAAAAAAAAGTCATTAAAGAAATTAAAAAAAGGGAGAATTTTTTTGGTTAATGAGATATTGAGATGTATATCTTGTATGATGTATCATATATGAAGCCTACTCATTTTGAAACACTTCATGTAGAAATAGAGTTGAATTTATGAGGAAAATTGAAGAATTTTAACAATATACAAAATGAAAGAAAAAAAAAAGGAGATCTGAAAGATAAAAATGTGAAAGAAGAAAAGAAAATCGAAGAGAGAAAAAAGGATAAATAGTGAAGAGTTCAAATATTTTTTTAGATAAAGTTTATTTTTTCAATTAAATTTATTTTTTGTGCTTAACTAAATAAAGTTTTTAATGTTGTGAGTCTCCTATAAAATTAAAATGAAAAAGTTGCTTTCAAATTAAAGGGAGTCAATATATATAAATTTTTCAAATTCTAGGGGGGCAATGGCTCCTAGCTTCCTTAGTAGTTCCGCCCCTGTTATAAGCTAGCCTAATCTATTTTTCTTGTCGAATATGGTTATATTTATAAAAATAAAAAATAAAAATAAAACAAAAGGTGTAGAGAGAAAAAAAACCAAACAGAAGAAAATCCAAGATTTGCTTGATTTCACCCGTCGGCAAGTTGACCAATTACACTTACATATAAATAATAAATAATAATTGATCAAAATGAAGTGTATATTTAGGGAATGTAAAGTAAATGGTATAATTAATAATCTGAACAACTAAGATTCAGTAATTATGGAAATTGTTCGTTTAATTAATTAATCAATTAATTATAACCCTTCCTTTTTAAAAAATATAATTACAACGCTTTTCTAACTGTTACTTTTTTATTTTAGGAAAAATTATATAAATGGTATCCAAATTTTTTTATTTTTTTTTATTTTAGTGTTTATTAGATGGTGTCTTAAACAAGTTTTACAAGTTAAAATATTTATGTGTCATATTTTAAAAAGTAAATTGACTTAAATACTTTTTTCATATTAAACTTTATTTTCTTTTTCATTCTAAAAAAAATATTTATTTTATTAAACTGAAAAAATTAAATATTTTCTTTTTCTTTTTATTTTGTTAATTATAGCGGTTCAATTTAATTTTTATTTATGATTTTAATCAAATAAAATTTTTATTCAATAAAAAATTATTTTATTTTTTATTTTTTAATTATAATAAACTTTTATCTATATTTTTTTATTTTAGTTAAATCGTATTTTTCTTCTCACTCTTTCAAGTAAATTTAATATTTTTATTTTCAATAATAATAGTTTAATGTTTTATCTTATTTTAATAATATTCAATACATTTTTTTTTCAAATTAAATATATATAAGTGAACAAATAAATTTTTTAAATTAAAAATGAAAATTAATCTAATATAAAAAAATATTTGAGTCAATTTAATGTTTAAAATAAGATACAAATACTTTTACATGTAAAATCAATTAAAAATACTATTTTAAAAAATTTTTTATAAAAAAAAATTATCTCAACACCAAAATAATAAAAGTAAAAAAAAATTAAACACTATTTATGTATTTTCCCCTTTTATTGTATGTACTCTTCGTTCTACATCTCATTGTTTTATTCATGGAGGAGGGAGGAAATCTCCGCTGAGTGGGTGTGCATGCATCACAATGCCAAAAGCTAACAAGGAATAAAGTCATAAAGCTTCCATTATGTCGGTGTTTTTTTATATATATTGAAAGGTAAATCTTTTAAAAATTTCTCACTTATTATTTTTTTTTTATCGGTCACTTTATTAGTAACTTATAAAATTATAATTATTAATTTATCAATTGTTGATGAGGAGAAACGATTTTTTTTTATTATTATTTCAAAACTGATAAAGTTAGAATTTAAATCTAAAACCTTTAGTTTGCAGGGCCTTCACTTAAACCACCCCTTTTCGGCTTCTCACTTATTATTTTATTATTACATTGATTTAAAATAAATTTTTATAGTTACTCTAATGGATAAATACTTTTATTTTACTTTATTATTTAATAGTGATTATTAATAGTATATTTTACTTTGTAAAAACTAAAATAATTATAAAATACATTATTCATTAGTACAGTACTTCACAGTTCAACTACTTTTTTAGTTTTATTTGTTTATTAAAAGTAAGTGTAAATTATATATATTTTTAAATAATAAAATTTTAGGAAGAAATAAATACTTAAAATTGTATAATATTTTAGTCAAAATCTAACTTTGCTAGAACTATAGTTTTAGATTGAAAGTAATATTTTTATATAAATTACATATAATTATTTATTCAAATTAGCAATTATAATTAATATATTTTAGCAATTAAAATAATTTAATAAACTAATTTATTTTATATATAATGTAAATTGAATAGATTGATTTTTTTTTTAAAAGAAAAGTTATGATCCTTTTTTCATATGCTAGTTGTAAAAGTACTAAACATAAAATTAATTATTGAAATAATATTTTTAAATTCAATATTATTTAATGTTCATATTGATATTTTAATTATAATTGACGATTATATTATTTTATTGTGTCAAATTTTATATGCTAATAATTTTTTATACTTTATTAATGCTAATTGCTTAATATTATTCTTTTTTAATTACATTCAACTCTGATTAAGTCTTTAATTCATTATATTTTATTTATATCAATTTTAAGATTAGGTCAACTTTCACAATCTATTGACGTATAATCAATTATTTTATTTGATAAGTCTCCTTGCTTGGGCTTCATTTCTAATACCACTGATAATAATTAATTAATTAACTAAAGAAAATTGATGTAATACAATTATTATTATATATATATATATATATATATGTTTTAAAAATAATAAAAATATAATGATATGTGTAATTGATAGCTTAGTGGAAGGAAAAGTGGCGGCATGATTCATGCAAATTAATTAATAGGAATCGGTACGAATGGCGGTGGTCATAGTTCACAAATCAATGCCAAAAAAAAAAGTCAATGTTTCCATACGAACAAAAGTCAAATACTGTAGCGCAACTCATGAAACTATTTTTCCATTTCTATAATACAAGATGGCTGGAATGTGCTATTCCCTGAAGCGATGCTTTTTTTAATGTTATAATTGGATGTAAAAATTTTAATTATAAATTTGAATTTGAATCAAATTAATTATGTAAATTTATATTAATGAAATTTTAAAATATTATTTTTAAAATTTAATAATTTAAATAATTATTTTAAATTATATTAATTAATCTTCTAAATTTATCATAAATTTATTTTAAATCTTTGTTGATATAAATCCACATAATAGTCAAATAAAAATTTTAATGCTGAATGCATACTTTCACCCCTAAACTTTACCACTTTAACTTATATCACTTATTAACTTTCATTTTAATCTAACACACACTTCCACCTTTATTTTGAATCTATTTAACTTATAAAATTAATTTAATTTGTTTATTTAGCTCATGAAGTGACAGAGTGGACAAAACATGTATTATACCCACGCGTTTTTAAGCACATGGAGCTAGAAAAATATGTTGTCTATGTCTAAGTAATGTATTTATATGTAACAATATATGTTATGAATGTTATGAAGGATTAAGTTGTAATTTTGAAAAATTACAAGCACCTATCCCTCCGATAGTATTTACCAATGAAAGTGTCTTTTGGCTCCTCTCTAACCAGTCGCTTAGAAGCTGTTCTCGTCACCCATTCGGACAACCATGTGCCGTCGGTGAAACTACCACATTTTTCACCCAACTGCCACAAATGACTATTCTTAATCTAACAATATCATTTCAAATATCAAAACAATAGTACATCCTTAAATTTTCCCTAATTTTAACAAATCAAATTCACCAAAATTGCATTATCAAATAAATTATCTTAGTAACCATTACTACTTGACTTGGTAACAATAGAAGGTGAACCAATGACGTTAGGTTATGGGTTCAATTCATCCTTAAAAAAAAAATAGAAGTTTAAAGTCATCAATCTATGATTGATTCAATTCAGTCACGAGATTGACCATCTTTAATAATCATTAAAAAAAAATAAATGAATAAATTATTGTCATCAACATCAAATTTATGAGTAGAGTTTTAAATCATTCACGCAAAATAAATCAAATGAAAAAATAATAAACCAATATCAAGTTTTTTTAATTAAATTAAATTAAATTATTACTCATTTGTTGGGGGCTTCTACAATGCGCTAAAAGCATAGATGCCTTCAATTTTTAGTCATTGAATTAAAATATAAATTATAGGTCATTAAATTGAAATTAAAAAAAATACTTACAACCTGTAGATAAGGTTACCTTAATAGTTTAACACATAAACTTTTTTTTTTCAATCCAAGTTATTACTTCTTTTTTAAAAATAATAGATTAAAACATAATATATGACGGACCATAAAATAATATATGGTTGACTATAAAAAAACTAAATAAAAAATATACCAAAAATATAAATTTCACTAATTTTTGTAGTGGTTAACCACACAACATCACAAAATATCAAGTAAAAAGACAAAAGAACATATATTTTACTAAATTCCTGTATTATAGAAAATTAATAATAAATGATATATGGTTGACCACAAAATGATATAGATTGACTTTAAAATAATATGCGTTCACCACATACTATCAAACAAAAAAATTGGTTGATCATAGAAATCAATTCTCAAAAATTTGATATTTATTTTTGCAAAATTAATTTTATGATTTAATCAGTTTTGTAGAATTAAAATTCAAAGTATTTTAATTAAAATTAATTTAAAAAGTGTTAAAGTATTAAGAATTTAAACTGGAGTAAATTTGAATTTTTAATAATTAGTGATAGAATATGTTTTAACTTGAATTGCTATATTTAGGTTGTTAATAACATGTCTTATGATTTTATTCCATTGTGAATGTCATATTTTGCTATTTTTACATTTTTCTAGTGCTATTATATCATCACTTTACTATTTTGTTATTTTTTTTGTAAATTTTGTTATGCTAACATTTATTTTCCAAGTTTTATTACATTAGACCCTAGATATGTTCTTTTATACCTTTTCTTTTTGATGTATTTACTAAAAAAAATCATGTAATAATTGTAATTATCTTTTTTTTCTTCATGCTTTTCATTATTAGCTATGGATGGATAAGTGTGTGTTTGTATATATTTTATCATACCAAAACTAGAGTGACACAAAAAATGTAACAGGTATTAGCAAATAAGAAGTATTTAATTATAAACAATTTTCTGAACTCATAATCTTTATTTGAAGGATGATTTTTGTTAAGTTCAATATGATCTCTCATTTTTCGAGCAATCAGATAACAACTACTTACACAAGACTTTTTCAAGTTTCTAAAAGGATTCTCATTTCATCCTTAAAAGCGTATTTGATTCCATTTCCAGTGTCATGGTCGTATTTCATTTTGATCTTCAAACACCTTTTGCTTACTCACAGTAGTGACTCCATTAGAGATTAAAGATATATAATGATTTTGAAATGAGATACTTTTTTTTTGGTAGTCTTATCTTTAAGATATTATAGAAATGCTCAAGTTATAAATAATTAATTTACAATGTGGTTAACTATATCATAAAAAAATTCATCCTCAACTATATCTAATCAAGTAGTTGTCATTATATTTTTATCAATATCGTACTAGAAAATTACAAATATATAGTAAGTAAATTTTTTTTTTATTTTTAAAATTGTGAAAAATTAATTTTTTTTTATTTTTTATTTTTTTATATATACTAAACAATTATCCTAATCGAATTCAAATATTTTGAATTTTGATATTCTTGAATGTTACTTAGTTTGGTTAATGATTTAAATATTTAAAAATTAACTTTATTGGTTTGGTTAAAAATATTTGTTTTAAATTGACTAAATTAAAATTGGAACAAGTTGAAAACATTTGGTTTTTGTCCTCCCTTTAGTAGCTTAATGGCTCAGGTGATTGATATTATAAGATGATGTCATGGATTCGATCCTCTACTCCCTCATTGACCTCCCACTTGTTCAAAAAAAAAAACATTTGGTTTTAAAATTATTTTAACCAAACTAAAACTTGACTATTCTTTACAAATTAATATTTTTATTATATATATACACACACTAAATCAATCGTCCTAATCAAAATTCAAATATTTTTAATTTTGATATTCTTGAATGTTTCTTAGTTTGCTTAATAATTTAAATATTTTAAAATAGACCTTATTGGTTTGATTCAAAATATATGTTTTAAATCAACTAAATTAAAAATGGAACAAGTATGTCTGGTTTTGTTAAACAATTGAGCCTATATTATTTGCAAAAATAAATGGTTAAGTTTAGATTGAATCAAATTGTATAGAAAAATCATTATTGTACAATTTTGTTCAAAAAAATAAAATATTATAACTAAATCATTAAAAATTATTCAATGTTTTCAATTGATTTGAAGTAAGATCTCATTAAGTTTTGTATACTACTTTTCAATTTTTTTAGAAATTCATATTTGATAAAGAAGATTAGTTATATTTGCAAATATTTTCTCATATTATTTGTTAAATTTTTCAAAATTATTTCCATATGATTTATCTAAATCTTTGAAATAATAATAATAATAATAATAAAGCAATATCTCCACTACTCATATGAAATTGTATAGAATCATTTTAAAAAAACAGTACTAACCGCAAACATTAGATACATGATATTTATATTACTATTAAAAATATGTATACTTGTTTAACAATAAAAATTAAATTAATTGAAATTGAAATTTCTATTATATAATAATTTTATTTTTATTATATATTGATTTATGTTTTAACTTAAATCATTGATTTATGGTTTAACTTAAATCATCTCCTAAAGTATATAAAAATATATTTAATTTGCTGTGTTAACTTTACAATTTATGGCTGACCATAAAATAATGTATGGTAAACCATGCATGTTTAATTTAAATTTTAAACCATAATCGTAAATTTTTTTAAAACTTATAACCGGTTAACCTAATATAACATGTAACTTTTTTTTTCAAATTAATTTTTTTAAGGTAGCAATACCTTTAAGGTATTGCAGAAAAATCCCTTATTTGTTAGCCACAAATTAGAGACTAGACTCAACATAAAAAAATCAAATGACAATCAGAAGAAGAAAGAAGATGCAGAATAAAAATCCAAAAAATTTAGTGTTTTTGAGAAAACCTGAGGAGAGAATTCTCTTTTACGCTTGAACTCTCCCTCAGCCACTGTTAGTCTTTTTTTGTTTACTTGAATAAGAATAAGTAATAGCAAAGGAAAAACCTTGATGTAAATAATAAGGAGTTTGGTTTTGGTGCTCTGTAACATATCTCTAACATGGTTAAGTTAAAGATTTGGTCATTTGATAGCTCATGTCTTTACCTAGGTTCTTGTTGTCCTCTTGATGGGTGTGGATTTATGCATGAAAGACTTGATATTGTTCTTGAAGGGTGGTTTCCTCTACAGGTCTCTCCATTTGCAGTGAGGGAAAGGTATAATTTTTAGGGATTTAGGTTGTAAATGTTAACAAGGAGAAGAAATGAAAAAAAAATTATGGTGAACATCAATGGATTTTTTCCTTTTTTTTAAAAGTAATATGTGAAATTTAAGAGACATTTGGCATTGTTTTATTGGTTATTATTTTGTGCAATCTATATATGTCAGTTTCATTTATACATGTCACACCATGTTTTAGTAACACATGTATTAAGGGTATATAGGTCTAAAATAGAAGATGAATTGTACATTAAGTTAAAATAAAAGTGGAGAGGTGGCATACGTTAAATGGTATAGTTTAGGGGTAGGCATTCAACCAAATTTTAAATCAAATTCATCATTTGCATCCAAAATATAGAGTAAAATAATTTATAAAAGTATAACAATTAAATAATTTTCACAATTCAAATCTAATATTAACAATATGTTGAAAAATATTTGTTGGTCTTGTCTTTTAAAGAGTTTTGTTCATCTTGTTAGCTTACAAGTTTAATGGATTATAACATTCCTATCTAGATTGATTTTATTCTTAATAATTCATAACAAGACAATGGGAGATGTTTGTAGTGCCGAGATGATCTAGAACAATAGTTTGTATATATCTCTATTGAGTATAGGGAGCTAGTGATTAAAGGAGAGAATGATTTTGTTGAAATGGAGGATTCTAAATATCATTTTGTATTATGGTTCTTATCTAATCATCTTATCAATTTCTAGCCATGAAAAGTACATTTGGCATTCATTTGGTGTTTGGTGAAAAAGGCATGTGTTAAAGATCTAAGTGGTATGATGTTTTTTCTATTTTTTCCATGAACTGGATATTATTTGTATCATGGAAGGAGGATCGTGGACCTTTGACAACCATATTCTTGTAACCATATAGTTAACTACTAGAGATTTATTGTTCTCAAAATCCATAAGTGCACAAATCGTGAATTGTAGTAATAAAAGTTATTATTCCCATGAAGATTGAATATTGATTACTAATGTTTTTACTTATTTTCTTAGTAGCAAATAAAATTAAATGAGTGATTTATAAAGAAACTAATAATAAAACTTTAAACAACTAAAATATGAAAGAAAACCAATTAATTAAAACATAGAGTTTGGATACTGTTTTACTATTCTAGAGCAATCGTGAAAAACTCAGTTATTATTTCTTTTAATTTTAGTTAAGGATAATTGTTCTAAATTATCTCTTCCGAGTTCAATTAAGAATATTAAGATTAAAATCTAATCTACTCCCATGGTTAAAGGTTAATCAAAACTCATTAAGTTACTTAACAATTATTTTATCCTTGAAGAGCTCACCTACTTTCGTGGTTAAGTGATTCTAAGTCCTATGAGTTTTAAATTAGCAAATTTCCATAACTTTCATTGGTTAATTTACCCATAAACATGCAATTAAATGAATCCAATATGAAATCAAGAAATAAGCACAACACATAAAATTAACTGAAAATTAATTTAATAACTAAATATATATTCAATCACAACCTAGATAGCTACTATAATTCCAAACCCTAAAAAGAAGTTTTAGCTGCATGTGCCTTTAATGGAACAAAGAAAAACTATAAATATAAAATAAATAACAAGAGAATGAAAATGAAGAATAGAAAAACTCATTTTAAGGATGCTTTAAATCTTCAACTTTTGTTTGCCTTTTTTAGCTATTGTTTACAATTTTTTAGTGTCTAATATTAATGTACAAACTCCTAATATTCCTTCTTATATAGGCATTGCATGATGGAGTCCCAATTCCCTATGAATCCAAATCCTCAAGGAGAAGTTCTCTCGTATGGCATGACCTATGACATGGTTGTGCTTCAATTCGTTCCTTCTAGCACATCTTGAACATAACCATGACTTAATTTAGTCTTATACTTAGAAAGATATACGGCTTGGCACATGGCCATGCGTCCAATCATGCTAAAACTTCTTAAATTCTTCAAATTTAGTAGAAAGGGACATGGGCCATAACATGGTTGTGTCGCAAGGTGTGCTTCCAATTCCTTTGAGTCTAGTGAGTGATAAGGGTTGCGACACACCTATGGCATGACCATGCTCAATTTTTAAATTTATTTTGAGAAATACTTTTTATTATATTACCTATAAAAAGAGGAAAATAATCAAAATTAACAATACTCCTAATCAAACTAAAATTAAACCAATAATAGTAGAAATCCTAATTAAAACTCTAAGCAACAAATTATTCCTAATTAAACCTAAATTCTTTAATGATAACTATTATTAACCTAAAATTAACATAAAAATCATTAAAATTCAACTGAAAATATAAGAATAAATTACATACATCAAGATTAACTATTGAAGATGCTTCATTTTAATGTTGAGATGTGGGTTTAAGTATTTAACTTGCTTATATAAATGATGGGCAAAAATGTTGGGATTCCATGATGCAAAATGCAGTGGAAATTTAAAACTTTAATCATGAAATCCCTTTAAAGGATTAATGTAATTTGAATAAATCAATTAGGAGTGTTTCCAAAACTCACCAAGATGATTTCAAGGTAAAAATGTTGGAAAGATAAGAGGGGGTTCACATAGATGACACCCTATTTCGAGCTTTTTGTGTCTTCTTGTCTAATTAAAATTCTGCCAATATGACCACGTCCTCTACCAGTCTCCACACGAATAGACTAACCAAAACAATATTGATATGGTAGCACCTTTTTATCTAAGACTCTTCTTATTTTAATTTTTCTCTCCTTGTGGATTTTCATTTCTCAAAAGAAGTGGAAGAAAAAAGAGGACAATAATAACTTAAAAAACCTTAGAGAAAGAAATGTATTATATTTTATAATAACAAATAAAATTATTAATTAGATAAACATATTCACTTAATCAAATAATTATTGTAAGATAGCTGAATTGTTAAAAATATTTTAAATTTTTTTTTACCCCATGAATTTAACAATTATTTAACATCTACCATAAATTATAATATTGATAAAACTATTTGAGTTTATTCAAATATAAAAAATATTTATTTATTTATGATTTATGAATTCAAATTTTAAGGACTAAAAATATTATTATCCTAAAATAAAATATATTTACATGATTAATTAGCACAAATATTATTAAAATTAAATACATATCCATACATTGATATTTATAAAAAGTAAAAAAGGTAGATACGTGCTAGATTTGTTTTTTTTTGATACATGTGTTAGATTTAAATTCATGTGTTTAGAATTTCATGAATAATGTAATACTAATAAAATTTGGAACTAAAAAATATTATTAAAATAAAACATATATTAATATATGTAAAAAAATTTATTAGTATTTTATAATTTATTAAATTTTAAATGCATGAATTTAAATTTAATACATTTATCAATATTTTTTTAACTTCTCTTAAATATTATTATATGTAAATGTATATTTAATTTTAATAGTATTTTTTGAATAATTTTAATAATATTTTTGATTGCTAATTATATGAATATATTTTATTTATCAAAAAAATTATAAATTAGATTGTTGTAATTTAATAGTAAATGAATTATATATATTTAAAATATTATATGAAATAATAAGTAATTTAAATTTTATAATTAATTATTTAATTTTAGATATTTAATGGTAAATTATATATATATTTATAATATTATATGATATATATATTTTTTTGAAACCTAAAATATGATATTTAAAAAAAAAATTAAGATATAAGAGTTAAAATAAAATAATTGATGTGGTAATAGAATTCATATTAATATAATAATGTCACATAGGATAACACGTAACCACTTTTTTTTACATTTTAATTAAAATTGATTGTGGACTATATTTGTGAACAAATGGTTAAATTGAAGATTTATTTTAAATTAATAAAATAAATTAAATTTGTAAAAAGATGAAAATGTTTGAATTTTTTTTTTTTTTTAGCGGAGAAAGAGAAAAAAGAAGGAAAGAAAGAAATATTGAGGTTTGGTCTGTTTTAGAGAAAGTAAAAGACCGAAAGAGAAAGAGGAAGGAAAAGGGGACAGACAGAAGAAGACAGCTAAGCAAAGGAGAAAGAAAGAAGGAACTATTTATATCTAACATATTTACATTTGTATTTGCATTTGTATTTGCATTTGCATTTGCACTTGCAGCAGTAGAATAAGAAGTGAAAATCACTCTCTCTCTCTGTATATTATATAATGATCTGATCTCATCCTGAGACTTAGAGGCAGAGAAGAGAAGTGAAGAGGGAAAGAGAACTACAAACGCCCTGTTCTCGTTGTTTTCTCATTCATATCTCTTTCTTCTTCTTCTACTTCTACTTCTTGTTTCTTATCTATCTATCTCTCTGTTTCCTAAAAATACAAAAATATCTAAATTAACTATTTACACATTGTAGTATTACCATTGATTCACAAATATCAACCTCTGTTCACTGATTATCAACTTCAAATCAAATAAAAAAGGTATCAAATCAATAATTTGTACTTGCATTTCTTCTTCTCCCCTCTGTTTCTTGTTTCCTACTACTACTTTCTATTGACAGATCCATAACATCTCTACTTCATATTACTTCTTCATTCCTTTTCAACTCTTTCTTAAATTTGTTTTCTCTTTGCAGATCTGCTCTTTTTAGTTGCACTTTGCTTTCACATTTTCTGTATTTTTATTGCTCCTCTTTTGGAAATTCCCAGATGGGTTTTCTTACTCTTCTGTCATTTTTTCATCCCAATTGTAATCCTCACTCTTCTTCTATGCACTTGCTCTTTTTGGGTTTCTCGTACGGTTGCAGCTCTTTCTTTTCTTTGTTTTTTAAAATAATTTGGATAAAAATTGCATTGGTATAGTTTCTGTATTTATGCTTTACGTAGTCTATCGTCGTCTACGCGCTTTTAACCTGAATTGTGATGATTATTTCTTTTGCTGGTACGTGACAAATGAAAGAAAAAAAGAAACCCATTAAAATGGAACAAGAAAGGGACAATTGAGTTATGATTTTCAACTTTTTCTTTCTTGGATTTGAAGGAAATTATTGATTACCCTTTTGTTTTTCTGTTTTGATTTTAATTAAATTGGGTTGGGTCTTCTGCTTTGCCTTTATGACTTTGATGCGAAAGAAATCATAGTTAGAATGACTCTGGTGGAGTTGGGTCCCATTATCATGTGAGCAACTCCTTCATAAATAGCAAAGTAACATGGAAAGTGAGACTCTACTTGCTTGTGATGTCGGTAGTTGCTATCCGATCTTGTATTCTACTGTATTTTCCAAGTTTATGGTCTGCTTTCTTTGACCACTGCCTCTCTCTGTCAATCACTCGCCTTTTCTTTTGTTTTCTGTAACCTTCCCTTTCTTACTTTTGTGATTTTAGACAATTGGTTCAGCTTTCTCCTTCTGTACTGCTCATCATAAGCAGCTTTATCACTCCCACAATAGAATTATCAGGTCTCCCTCCTTAATGGATCTGCGGCCTGTGCTGTTTTAACTGTTATATTTTAGGCCATTTTGGAGAATGAGATTGTGTGATTTGGAATTTTTTTTTTCTTGTGTGTGTATTAATTACAAGAAGTTGTTGCATATTGGCAGGTAGTTGATAGTTGATAGAATCATGAAACATAAAGATGGAAAAGCAGCTTCCCCACCTGATAAAAGGACCGGAGTTGTTTCCATGACGATATTGTTGGTTGTATTATGTGGATTTTCATTCTATCTTGGTGGGATCTTCTGTTCTGATAGAAACAGAATTGAGATCAACGATGTCAAAATGGCTGTCCCATCTCCCAAGGAATCAGCTGTTGCTCCTCTCCAAACTAAATCCATTGCTTTCCCAGAATGCAGCACTGAATATCAAGACTACACTCCCTGCACAGATCCAAGGGTATTATTATTATTATTATTATTATTATTATCATCCACTGCAATATGCTATACACATTGCACTATCTGTGTTTCGATGTTGTAATATTCCTATAATGTATGTGCAGAAATGGAAGAAGTATGGTGCTCACCGGCTTACTTTCATGGAACGTCACTGTCCTCCCATTTTCGAAAGGAAGGAATGCTTGATTCCACCGCCAGATGGGTACAAGCCACCGATCAAATGGCCAAAGAGTAGGGATGAATGTTGGTACAGGTACTATGCTGTGTCATATTATACTTCTTTCATGCCAAAGTGCTTTGTTAGGTTGAATTGCGGGATTATAAAGTCTTTATCTCCATTTGTGGATCTGGTTTCAGAAATGTACCATATGATTGGATCAACAAGAAGAAATCTAATCAGAACTGGCTGAGAAAAGAAGGGGAGAAGTTCTTGTTTCCCGGTGGGGGTACTATGTTTCCTAGAGGAGTAGGTGCCTATGTTGATTTGATGGAAGACTTGATCCCAGAAATGAAAGATGGAACTATTCGTACTGCTATTGATACTGGTTGTGGGGTGAGTTCCATTATCATTTGTGCTCGCAATTTCTGTAATTGGTCAGTTAATTGGTATTTATTTTACATTAACTATTGTAATGCCTATTAAATTTTAGCATTCCTCTTCTAGATGCATGTTCACTTCATCTATGTGATCCTGCTTATATGTAGGTTGCAAGCTGGGGTGGTGATCTATTAGATAGGGGTATTCTGACTCTTTCTCTTGCCCCAAGAGACAATCATGAGGCTCAAGTTCAGTTTGCATTGGAGCGTGGAATTCCTGCAATCCTGGGCATAATTTCCACACAACGCCTTCCCTTCCCCTCTAGTTCATTTGATATGGCACATTGCTCAAGATGCCTTATTCCATGGACAGAATATGGTAATTAATTATTTCAGGCTGCATTTAACATTTAATATAGTTTACCACTGCACACTTTGACTGTGAATTAGAATATAGGCAAACACAACTATGGCAACTACTGCATTTCATGGTTCTTACTTCTGGTTTCTAGCAGAATCTTGATGTGTCTCTTTCACTTTTTTGAAAATTTCTATTGCTAGATATATTTATTTCTTTTGGAAGATGGATACTTCATAAAATTTAGGCAGGGATTACCACCAGCTTAATTACTAAACTTTTGTTTTGCCTGCTCAATTGATGAAGTTTATTTTCCCCACTTTCTTTCAGGCATCAGTAATGCGGTTATGTAGTATTCTTAGGTTGCTTGTAATTTGTTCTCTGTGTTCTTCCCATTTCTGAAGCCCTCAACAATCATCATCTATTTGCACTTTGCTGATTTATAATGTAGAACAATTATCTGTCCAGGTGGTATTTATCTCCTAGAAATCAACCGTATTCTCCGCCCTGGTGGCTTCTGGGTGCTCTCTGGTCCTCCAGTCAACTATGAACATCGCTGGAGAGGGTGGAACACTACGGTAGAAGAGCAGAAATCTGATTATGAAAAGTTGGAAGAACTTCTAACTGCAATGTGCTTCAAATTGTACAACAAGAAGGATGATATTGCTGTGTGGCAGAAAGCTTCAGATATTAGTTGCTATGGTAAGCTTGCTAATCCTGGTGTCTACCCACCAAAATGTGATGACAGCTTTGAACCAGATTCTGCATGGTACACTCCACTTCGACCATGTGTTATTGTTCCTAACCCAAAACACAAGAAATCGGTTTTGGAGTCTGTTCCAAAATGGCCGGAACGCTTGCATGTTGCACCTGAACGCATCTCAGATCTTCATGGTGGGAGTGCTAGTACTTTCAAACATGATGACAGCAAGTGGAAGGTGCGAACAAAGCACTATAAAAAGTTACTCCCAGCACTTGGGACCGATACGATAAGAAATGTGATGGACATGAGTACAGTTTATGGAGGTTTTGCTGCAGCTATGATTGATGATCCTTTGTGGGTCATGAATGTGGTCTCTTCATATGCTGCCAATACGCTGGCTGTGGTTTTTGATCGAGGCCTCATTGGAACTTATCATGATTGGTAATCTTATGATGCATATATGAATTTGATGTTTATGTTTCCATATGAAAAGCATCGTGTCATTAGCTTATCGTATTCCATATCATATACAAAGTGGTTTTTCACTATTTGTTTCTTTTTGCTGTTTGGTAGGTGTGAAGCCTTCTCAACGTACCCTCGAACATATGATCTCCTACACCTTGATGGCCTTTTTAGTGCTGAAAGCCACCGGTAATATATGGCATTTAATTCAAGTTAATGTTTAATTAAATTGCATGGTACTTCCTTTCAGATTTGTTGTTTGGTTTTCCGACCTAAAAGTTGACGTGACCTCTTTAAGCTATGTACCTTGACTTTTTGGTGTTTTGTGGACCCATATGATAATATGATAGGCATTTTTCTTCTGCTTAAAGAAAAGCGACTTGTTAAAAGTGGTTATCGCCTATGTACATTTTACCGTGACCACTGAAAAGTAGCGCAGGACATTACTGGGCCTGATAATTTGTGGGTGAGGCTTGGCTTTGACCGAAGGGCGAAATTAATGTCTGTGCTGCAATATATGCTTTTGGCAAGTTTGTTTGAGCACAATTTTATTTGTATATTTTTGTTGTTAAAGCACAGTTAGTCTTAACCCTTAGTCCCTACATAAAAATTTTATGCACTCCTGCTGGGTGGCCTTTTTGCTAGTTTAATTCCAATATATGCTGCATTTTTATTTTGAAATTTTCATTTGTCTTCTATTTATATTTTGAAATGCTTGTTGATTTAGTATGTTGCGGTTTGCATATATGTTGGTTTCCTGGAAAGGGAAAATGCTCTAATCAGTGCATTTGTTACCCTCTTAGTCGTGGATTTCTTAAATGAATTCATTTTTTTTACTATGGAAAGAGAATTGTGTGCTGAAAGGAACTTTGTACGGTTTTAATAGATGAATGGAGTTTGTTTTCTATATATATATATATAATATATGTATTAAGCTTTTTTTCTGACTGGTGAGTAGACATTGCCTGCAACAATAACATAAATAAGAAGAAATGATTAGTTATTGCGAAGATAGAAAACATGCAGCAAATGGCAATTTTGTTCTGATAATTGTTAGAACTTGGACAGATGTGATATGAAGTATGTGCTCTTAGAGATGGATCGGATCCTACGTCCTAGTGGTTATGCAATAATACGCGAATCAAGCTATTTCGTGGATGCAATTGCCACCATGGCCAAGGGGATGAGGTGGTCGTGCCGCAAGGAAGACACTGAATACAGCATTGAGAAGGAGAAAATATTGGTTTGCCAGAAAAAGCTGTGGTACTCCTCTAATCAGAGTTCAAGATGATTAAAATGGAAATCAAAATGGTGGCAGTAATCCCTTGTTTCAGATGGCTGCGGGACAGAAGCCATATATGAGTAAAATTCAATACCTCACCTCACCCACAAATTTAATTAAATTCAAAAGGAGGCAAGAGCTTCAAATTCAATTTGTGAATTCAAATTTAATAACATAGTTTAGTTTTGTTTTGTAATTCATAGTGCTGATAAAAGATTATATTATATTATGTTATATATATATATATATATATTCTTTGTAAGGCCTATCTATCCATATATTCTTTTCCTTTATCTTTTAATCCGTGTGTATGTCTTTGATACGACTGTCAAATGAGAATTCAATTTAAGATGTGATTTGTACTTTGTTCATTGAAATTTCAATACATACATTTTTATATTTATTGTTATTATTATGGTTTTCATTCCCCCCCCTGTGATGATGCCATGCAAAATACTGAGAAACACAACTCTGTTTTTCTTGTGAGCTGTGAATCATACTAATCTGACACAAGTTCTAAACTATTGTAAGAGTGCTTATAAATCACACCTCTGATTAATAGTGTTAAAATATACAAATAGCAGGTGTATCATTTCATTGGATGTTTAATAATGTTGCCCCTGCCAATCTCTGGCTTGAGCATGAATGATTGCTAGCAGTGATGTGTTGGATGAAGGCGTTGCCAACAAGATCTTGCATCGCATGCCATTTGCATTTGGACACAACTACCCCATATTTCTATGGGCTAACCTTAATTGAGCTTGATGATGGATGCACTTCTCGGACTGAAGTTGTAGTAACTAGAGAAAATTACAAAATTGCTGGTTTACACTAAAATGTACTACCTTTTTCATTAATTACATGCCTGCCTTTTCTATTTTCAACTACACCATTTTTTTTTCTTTTCTTTTCGAATTTTTTTAGTTTGAATTGATTATCTTTTCATTTTTATTTTTATTTTTCTTTATTTATTTTTAGATTTTTTTGCCCCTTTTCTCTTTTTTTTTCACCCCTTTTATCTTTTCCTTTGTTCTTTATTTATTTTTATTTTTTCCCTTTTTTCTTTCTTTTATTTTATTTTATCTTTATTTTTTTATTCTTTTTATTTTATTTTATTTATTTTTTCCTTATTCTCTATTATCCTTATTTTTAATTTTTTCTTTATTTCTTCTATTTTTTGTTTATTTTTTCTTATTTACTGTTATCTATTTTTTTTAATTTTTAATTTTTTCTTATTTTTTGTTATCCTTATTTTTTCTTTTTTTTTTTTAATTTTTTTAATTTTTAGTTTTGATTTTGGTATATATATATTAGGTTGATTTTATTTTATTCATTTTATACACGTAATATAAACTAAAATATATAAATAATAAAATAGAAGTAAATGAAAAATATTTTCAATTTTCATGCATTTGAAAAAAGATGGGCACTTGAATTCAAATTAATTAATATGCATATATCAATTGTTTTTATTTTAATTAATTAAATACAAGTATATTTGAAATTTATCACTCAAGGCCAACTATTTCTTTAATAATTTTTCTACCAATAAACACTTACTCAAATTATCATATTCAGATACTGTTTTGAGTTTTAAAAATTGTTTTAAATTTCAGATCCCATTTTGAGTTTCAAGTGCTCTTTTGAGTTTCAGATACTAATAACATTCAAAAAATATACTTTCATTGGAGGAAAATATTTGAATAATATTAAAATAATATACTAGTTTTAGTATCAAATACGATTTTGAAGTTTCACATACATATAATATTCAGGTATTTATGAGTTTGACATACTATTTTTAATTTTTAGATATTATTTTGAGTTTCAGATATTATTTGAGTTTTAGATATTTATAATATTCATATAATATACTGTTTTGATTGTATCATAAACGAATAATATTCAGAAAATATATTATTTTTAAGTATCATTTTTATTATTTCTTAAACTTGTTGTGTAAAAAAAATTAATTAATAATTTTTGTTAATTTTTAACACAATTGGATAATATAGACCCAATTTTTTTTGAACAAAATATAACTTTTTATTTTTTCAATAATAACACATTGATCTAAAATATAAAAAATGTTAGAGACTAATTTCTAGCCACAAAATTTGCCCTTAATTTGTGTTAGGAATGAGAGCTTTCGATATTTTTTACGAAAGAAAAAAAAAGGTGAAATGCCTTCACTAAACTTGTTCTTACAACATTGCATTATTAATTAAAAATAGTTGAAACAATAGTCTAAAATTAAATTAATCTAATCTATTGGCTGATTAATGCACCAATCAGATAATATACTATTTTTTAGTGTTGAATGCAATTTTGATTTTTCAGATACATATAATATTAAGATAGTATACTATATTTATGAGTTTGAGATACTGTTTTGAGTTTCAAATATTATTTTAAGTTTCATATACTTATAATATTCAAATAATATTTTTTGTTTGAGACGCCAATTGCTTATTAATTTTTTTAATGAAAATTTTGCAATTTATGTTTTGTTTAATCTATTCCACTCTACATGTCCCTTTTATATTTTAGTTCCTTTCATTTCATTTACTTTTAGGAATTTAACTTTGTGATTTCTTTGTAGGTTTTTTTCATTTTTTGGGACTAATTAACTTAATTTTTAGGATTAATACTGTTGAACCTTGAGGGGTAAAATAATCATTTTTTATGATCACAATTAATTAAGGAAAATTATATTTAATCTTTATACTTAAGTGTTTATATTCAGGTTATTTAAAATTGTACAAGCAAAGGAATGAAAAGTCAGCATTTTGATTTTATCAAGTCTGCACACTTGTCATGAGTGGTGACAGAATCATCATGACCATGACAAATTGGGAAAATGGAAGATTGAACTTTTTATCGAGATCTGAAGTCAAAATTGATAAAATTTGATGGGAATCTTCATTATATATGGTCACAAGAAAATCACAATTATTAGAAAAAATTTTCAAGCAAAATTATAAAGATTCAATTTGCAATTTTTGAAAAGTTCCCGAGAGCAGTCACAACCAGCGTCACCACCACTGTTATGATCATGACAACCAACTCCAAAAAATTACTGAGAGTTTTCACAACCAACATCACCTCCATAGTTATGATTATGAAACTGCGAAAATTCAAATTTTTTCTTAACGCCTCCAAAATTATGATCATGACGATTTTGTAATAATCATGACGACGTGCATATTTACTTTTTTTGGGTGGTTTCCAATGGCTCTATTTGAATTAAATGTACCTCCAATAATAATTTTTCTCTATGAGGATATAAATACATGTCTGATTTCAGCTGGACAAAGAGAAGGAAGTTGAGCAAACATATTTAGAGCAATCTTGAGTAATTAATCTTGAATTTATTCTTCAACCACCCAAGTTCTTAATCTTTAATTCTTGTAAATTCCTTCTATCTCAAGAGTGTTCTTGAGTGTGGGTTGATGAGTATTTAAAACCATTATTCAAAAGCTCAATAGTGAAATTAAGTGAGTTGGGTTAGAGTTTTATTCACTTGTAAGCTAAAAGGATTATTCTTAGCAAGTGGGTTTGAGTGTGTGAGCCATTGAAAACACTTGGGTTAGAGTGTGAGCCTTATGAAAACACTCAGGTTTGAGTGTGAGCCTTAGGAAAACACTCAGGTAGCTTGATTTAAGCTTGTAAGGGTTTAATTTACACCTTGAAGTAGATTGATAATAAATTAAAACTCTTAACAAGTGGTTAAAAGTAGGCTTTGAGGTCAAACCTCTATAATTCCTTATGTTTTTCTTTCTTTTTTCCTTCATCTTTTAGTGCTCAAATTTTATTTTTAGTTTGCTCGTTGTTGCAATTAAAAAATTTCCCATCTACCTCAAAAAGTCAATTCACCCCCCTCTTAGCACTTGTGGAAGTACATTTGGTATTAAAGCTTTGGTCTACATTTTTGAAGATTTAACCATCTTGGAGAAAAGATCATGGCTTCCATAAGTCAAGTTGTTGTCACCCCTGATGTTCATGGTCCTAGCTACATAAGATCTCCATTTTTTATGGTACTAATTTTACTTATTGGAGAAATAAGATGGAGATGTTCTTAGATAGTGAAGGAGTCAATTTGTGGGATATTATTAAAGAAGGTTGGAGTCCTCTAATAAAGAAAGACAATGAAGGCAATGAGGAATCATTCCTAGAAAGGAATGGAGTGATGAGCAATCCAAAGCCAATTTGAGAAATAGAAAAACAATCGCTATTCGTTATTGTGGCTTAAGTAGAGAAGAATATAATGAAATTGAGCATTTGAGATCTGCCAAAGAGATATAGCAATGCTTAATGACCAAGCATAAAGGTACTAGTGACTTATTAGAGTGACAATTTTGCATGAATTTATCATAAGCATATAAAGGTGTCATAATCATTATAGTCACTAGATCTTGAATCCAATGATGAAATGTTATATGATTATGAGAAATTAATGCAAAAATATGATAAAAATTTTTCTAGAATTACTTCACTTAAAGAAATAATGAAAGTTCTATAAGAAGAACTTGAGAAGTTAAGATCTTTTAATGAAGAGTTAACCAATTCATTGAATGAATGTAATTCTAAGAAAGTTGAGTTTGCAAATATCAATGCTAAACTTATTGAACAAAATATATTTTTAGAAAAAGAAAATGACAATCTTAAAGAGTCCATTTCTAGATTTAACAAAGGAAAAGAAATTATTGATGGCATGATTCCTATGTCTTCCACTCCTTTGAAATCTAAGAATGGAATTGGTTTAAAAAATGCTAGTTCCTCAAAGAATGCAAATCCTAGTACTCTAATTACTAAGGTTTATCAAAGACCTAGTCTTAAAACCAATGGACCTAAAAAGTCTAATGTAATTAAGACTAACAAGTCTAGAGCTAATAGCTCAAGAGGACCAACGCCTAGGAAATATAATCATGCTCATTCTCATGGGTTTCATAGTTTTAAAATGAAAGACATGCACCAAATGTTATGTCATTACTGTGGTGTGATGGGATAAAATTTTTTTGATGTTATATTAGAAGGACACATTTGGGTTCCTCAAATGATGAATCCTTCAATGCTAACACCTAAGCACCCAACTAAATTTAGGTACCTAAAGTGTGATGAAGCATTTTATTGTAGGTGTGCTTAGAATCCACAATGTAAAAAAAAGTAGTATATAAATAGTGGATGTTTAAGGCACATAACCGGGATAGCCAACCTCTTCACTTATTTAGAGATGAAAAAGGGAGGCAAAGTTACATTTGGTGACAATGCCAAGGGTAAGATTATAGGCATTAGTCATGTTGGTAAGAAATATTTTACTTATATTAAAGATATTCTTTTGGTTGATGGTTTAAAGCACAATTTACTTCATGTTAGTTAATTATGTGATAATGTAATAAAGTAACTTTTTAATAAAAGAAATTCTTTGTAACTCATATGGAAGAGAACATAGTCATTTTCAATGGTGAAAGAGTCAACAATGTTTATACTATTGATCTATCCTCTTTGACTAACCAAGGTGTTAAGTGTTTAGTTGCCATTAAGGATGACACCTGGATGTGACATAGTAGAGTTGGTCATGCTAGCATGGAGCTCATTAGAGATATAAGCAAAGGTGATAATATCATTATCCTCCCTAAAGTGAAGTTCCAAAAGGATTTGATCACTGGTGAGCCATTAAAAGAGAGATTGGTATATTGGAAATACTTTGTAACATATGTTTGTTTATGGCATTTTAGTTAATTGCTTGAACCTTGAGTGATTAATTTGCTATATCCTTGAATTTTGATTAATTATGGCATAATGTTGAACTAGTCTTTAATGTGTTTGAAGTGGCTCAACCAAATTTCAAAGTTTGATTTTTTTTTTAAAAAAAAATCTAAAATTTAAATCATGATTATCATACTGTTATCACTGGTAGTGAAGGTTCTTCTCTTTCAAATAAATTCATTTCTTTTTACTTAAATTTTTTTCATGATCATGACACCCATGACCAGTGACGTGTCTATGGTTAGTATTGGGGGTATTTAAAGCATTTTTTTTCGTTAACCCTTCCATCTTCTTCCTCTTTGTGCCACCTACTTTATCTTCTCCCTTATTTTGACCTAAATTTTATTTTCTCTTCAATTTTTCACCATAAACAAAATTTCTAAACTTTCAAAATCACTTTTCATATCATAATCATCATTCATCATCTTCTCATCTCATGTGGGTGTTAAAAATAAAATTGATTGAAACATCTTTTTCCTTTTGGTCCTCATTTGAATAAGTGGCTATCACCATGGCAACCATTAAAGAGTTGACAATAATGGGTCCAAAAATGAAGGCTATGAAAAAGAGAGGCCCACATGACCCATTATTCTCCTTGCATCAGATGAAAGAACAAAAATAAAAAGGTGAAAGCCATGACAATATTAAGAAATTAGAATTATTTGTGCTATGGTGTGGAGAAAAAAGGAAGGATTTGGCCTTAACTGAATTACTTGTCGACTAATTATGGAGTATTGCTATTGCCAAGTTTGAAAATTTTGATATGGAGCTTTTCAGACTACCCGTTCAGTTATGGAGTCATCGCTTAGAGATATGGATTAGAATCTTAACACCCTTGCTGTTGATGTAGCCTACTCCCTATGAATACCATTAATTTTGCATTTTGCATCTAATTTCATTTCACACTTTTTATTTGTTTAAAATAATATTTTATGTCTTTTTAAACTTAATGTGGTTGTAGCTTTTGATTAATTGGGACATGATGAGTGTAAAAATATTTTATTTTTAACACTCTATAATAAAGATTTAATATTTACTTTGTTCCATGTTTGTTTTACTTTTGGATTTTTCTAGTTAATTTACATAAGTTTGTTTAGTTGTTAGGATTTTTGTTAATTTGGTTATTTTTAAGTTAATTAGTTAGTTTTTATTTAAAATTTGAATTTAGGATGCATTGGAAAGGATTTGAGACCTTTGAATAGGTAGAGATAAGATTTGGGAGGGAATAACAATTTAAATTTTAAAGTTAAAAAGGAGGTTTTAATTTAGCTTGTTCGTGTGTAGCCACGCAAGAAATGTGCGTAGCCATGCTTGATTTCAAAGTACCCAGTGTGTAGCCATGTAAGACTCATCATATTGTTCCTGCACACCTTGCTGTGCAACCACGTGCATGGGTGGGCACAGTTGCACAAGTTATTGTAACAACATCCCAAATTTTAATTTTGAGATGTAGATTTGAGATAACTTCATAGTTTTGAATTTGTAACAAATTCTAGAGTTTGTTGAGAGCCTATGCTTATAAAAGGAAGCCTCCTTAAGAGCAAATGAGGAGGAGAAGTTTTTGACAGCAAGTTTTAGAATAGATCTTGGATCAAGCTTTTGTTACTTTTATTTTTCTTTTAAAATCAAGTAGCTTTGATTCAAGTTCTTGTTTTCATATTGAGAGAGAGAGTTTAAGTTCGAAGTTTTAAAGGAACAATATCCTCCATTGCAAGCTTGTTGAGCAAGAGAAATGGGGTTTTCTTTATTAAACTCTTTTGTTATTATTTTCCTTTATATAATAATGGTTGGAATTTTCTTATTTACTTCTTCTTCTTATTCTCTCCTTTTAGCATGAGTAGCTAAGTATATTTTTAGGGTTCTTGCTTTAATTTAATTATGTTTATATTGTGGTTATTTCTAAGTCTTTAATTTTGATTAATTGGTTGTTGTTGTTGAACTTAATGTCATCTTAGACTTGATCACCTTTAGATTGAATTTACACTTTAGAACTTGATTGAGAAATAGGTTCTATTAGACTCAAACAACAGCCCTTTAGTTGCTTACTTAGTTGAGAGACATTTAAGTGACTAATGTTGATTAAAAAGCTAGACATAAAAATAAGTTGAAAAGACATTTAAATAAGTTGAAAAGACATTTAGTAAGTGAGAGCTATAAAACTTGGTGTTTATTTTACTTAATTAATTGTAGATTTGTTTGAGAAGAAAATCTATGATTTGATAGATGCTTTCAAAGTAAATAAAGATTAGCATAGACTTAGAAGTTTTATAGATGCTTTCAAAGTAAATCAAGATTGGCATAGACTTAGAAGTTAATTTACCTTAAGAAAAAGTTAAATTGAAAGTAAGAACCCTAGCTTTTATTTAATTGATTTAATTTAATTAAATTTGTTTATTTTCATTTGCACTCAAACCAAAATTTGATGTTTAAACAAACAAACACTTTTATTATTTCAGTATTCAATTTTGCAATCTTTGTGGGATTGATATTTTTACTACTTGCACGACTCTGTGCGCTTGCGGATTTCGCTCATCAGGACATTTGCTATTTTATGATAGTGATATAGATATTTTATATTTTTGGATATTTGTTATTTATGGTTGAATTGGAGATGCTATTTGGATACTCTATTTTTTGATTGTTGGCTATTGGATATGAAACTTAAAATTTCTGCCTTGTTGAAATTGTAAATGTTTATGAACTCTTGGATATTTGGCACCTTGAATATTCTGTGATGTGGATAATTGGTTAAATGGATATTTTGTATTTGTTTGGAAATGTTGGCTATTGAATGTTGTTTCTATAATTTAATATTGATTATGTAACTATGATGTTGGATATTGATTTTGCAAAGTTTACTACTTTTATGCTTAACTTGGTATGGATATTCATGTTATATGATTTTGGACTTATTGTTGTTGATTGATGTGTTACATTTTTTTTTTTGCAAAATCCTGTGACAAATTAAAGCTATAGGTTATGATTTTAAGCCATGGACAATTGATTTTACATCTTGCATTCCATTTTGTCTCATGAATTTTTATTCTCCTTTTTAATAAGATTTTTCAAGTCTTTTAGAACTTGATATGGCTGTGGCCTTTCACTATTTGGGGCACGTTTTCTTTGATTGACACTTTTTGTCTTTACCCTCTATCTTGTCATTTTTGATAGTAATAAAGGGGGAGAAAATGTAAAATGCTTGGTGACAAAAGTTCTTATGGTTAAGGAAGTATTTATGTCTATTGCAAAAAGGGAGAATTACTTTTGAATAAATTTATTGATTGATGAATATACTTTCTTTAGATATATTTTAATCGATGTTTGAGAGTTGACCTTTGATTGCTATGATCATGAGAATGCTTCACTTATATTTTTCAATTATTGATGACTTGTTGCTCAAATATGCAAAATAGACTTACTTAAATGATGTTTTGTAATTTTAATTTTAGGCTTATTTTGTGGGGGAGCAATTCCTTCCAATATTTAGCTTAATTTTACATAATTATTTGCTATTATAAAAAATGGGGAGATTGTTAAACCTTGAGGGGTAAAATAATCATTTTTGATGGTCATAATTAATTAAGTAAAATTTTATTTAATCCTTGTGCTTAAGTGTTTATATTTAGGTTATTTAAAATTGCACAAGGAAAGGAATGAAAAGTCAATATTTTGATTTCATCAAGTCTACACACCTGTCATAAGTCATGACAAACTCATCATGACCATGACAAACTGGGAAATTGGAAGATCAAACTTTTTATCGAGATTTGAAGTCAAAATTGATCAAATTTGATGGGAATATTCATTATATATGGTCACAAGCAAATGCCAATCATTAGAAAATTTTTTCAAGCAAAATTATGAACATTCAATTTGCAATTTTTGAAAATTTCCTGAGAGTAGTCACAACCAACATCACCACCACTGCTATGATCATGATGACTAACTCCAAAAAGTTATCGAGAGTTGTCATAACCAATGTCACCACCATAGTTATGATCATGAAAGCACGAAAATTAAAATTTCTTCTTGGTGCCTCTATAATTATAATAATGATGATTTTGTCATGATCATGATGACGTGTAGACCTACTTTTTCTAGGTGTTTTCCAATGACTCTATTTGCATTAAATGCACCTCCAATAATTGTTTTTCTTTATGAGGATATAAATACAAGTTTGATTTCAACTGGAGAAAGAGAAGGAAGTTGAGCAAACACATTTAGAGTAATCTTGAGCAATTAATCTTGAATTTATTCTTCAACCACCTAAGTTCTTAATCTTTAATTCTTGTAAATTCCTTATATCTCAAGGGTGTTCTTGAGTGTGGGTTAGTGAGTGTTTAAAACCATTATTCAAATCATCAATAGTGAGATTGAGTGAGTTAGTTTAGGGTTTTATTCACTTATAAGCTAAGAGGATTATTCTTAGGAGTTTGAGTGTGAGCCATTAAAGCACATGGGTTAGAGTGCGAGTCATTGAAAACACTTGGGTTAGAGTGTGAGCCATATGAAAAAACTTAGGTTTGAGTGTGAGCCTTGGGAAAACACTTGGGTAGCTTGATTTAAGCTTCTAAGGGTTTAATCTACACCTTGAAGTAGATTGATAGTGGATTAAAACTCTCAACAAGTGGTAGAGGAGAGAAGTAGGCTTTGAGGGCCGAACCTCTATAATTCCTTGTGTTTTTCTTGCTCTTATTCTTCATTTTTAGTGCTCAAATTTTGTTTTTAGTTTGCTCATTGTTAAAATAAAAAAAATTGTGCATCTACTTTAAAAAGCTAATTCGCCCCCCTCTTAGCACTTGTGGAATTATGAATACATTAGAGTGACAATTTGGTCACTATATAGCTAACCTTAGTTTATAAATTCTTTATTTTTATTTCTGTTTTATTTTATGTTTATTTTACATATGAAAAGGGTGTAATTCATTTCTCCTCCCTCCTTTCTTTATATGTATTTTATTTTTATTATTTGTTGATTGCAAGATTAAAGGGTTGTAACTCCTTTCTTCTCCCCCTATTTCTTTACGTGAGCTTCATATTTGATTTTAATTTAGTTGTTTATGTTATATTTTATTATATGATGAGAGATTGACCAAATTGCATAAAATTAGAATTAAAATTAAAACTTGGGCTAAATTGTAAAATTGGAAATTTTTTTTTGGGGAAATTGTAATTTTCATGTAAACAAGGAAATGATTAAATAATTAAAAGTAATAAAACATAAAACACAAATAGAGGCCAATCACAAGGTTGGGTGGGCTTCCACAAGCCTATACTCAATTTCCAAATCTAGACTTTAAAGACGGCTTATGGGGAAACTTCATAGAATCCAGTTGCTGTAAAAGTTTTTTCTTGGGTCTCATCCATGTGGTGACTCCCATCTCTGAATTTGGCTGTGGGCCTATATTGTATTTCTTAGTGGGCCCTAAGCCTACATAGTGCTGTAGTCACCAAAAATTTTTGCACGTGCTGAACTTCGTAGCCTATAGTGGCGACTCCATTGGGAATAGAGAAACGAATTCCAATTTTTTATGTTTTATTATTTTTAGTTATTTTGTTATTTCCTTTGCATTCACAACACTTTTCACACAATGAGCACTTAGTCCCGAATAACTCGACAATAGTCATTGCTTTGTTACCTATGTTTCACTCAAACCTAGTGGTGGAGTATTTGGCTATTATCATTCATAGTATGTACTCATCCTACATCGCACAAACCCTTAAGTGGGGAGACATAATGGAGGTATATTATTATGGGAGTCAAAGCCTTTTTACCTAAGACTCAACTCCTATAGTAGCTTAGCAACTTTCCTTAGGTCTATTAAAAAATGCATGTGTTTGATGCCATGTGCTAGTTCTCTCTATAAAGCATAAGCTCATCAAAATAAACTATTTGAAATTGGGCCTTTCATGCCTACTATAATCCATTATGTTAAACTTTGGTTTTATTCAGAGAAAATGCTACTTGTTTATTAATATCACCTTAAGAGTTGTCTTTCATACATTGGTTTTATTATCCCTTATTGATAATCAAAACGTAGACAAAAAATCCTAGGATAAGAAATTCGCCATTGAACGTGTGTGGGAGAAATTAGATGGAGGTAATCGCTCATGGAATATTTATGTTTATTTCTTTTTATTGTCTATTTGTGTTTGTAAACAGTTAATTGTCTTTGTTGCGTGTTTATTCTTTGTAAATATAAAATAAAAGGAAAAAAATAAAATGAACCTGCATCTCATGCATACACATTATGCATATTTCTAACATAGTATGTTGTAGATATAAATCCATCACTCTCTTTTGTTTAGACACAACCTTGCATGGGCCATTTGATAAGAACTTTTGAAAAAGCAAAAATGGTAGATTTTGATCCTGAAGCTTTCAAAGAACAGTTGGGAGAGAAAATAGCTGTTGAAACTCGATCAACCATCTAGGAAATGATGTAGATGTTTTGGCAGAAATAACCTATTGACCTTGAAGTTAAAACATCGATGAAACCTTGAGATAAAAATGAGGATGATTTGGAAATCATACTAGTTGATTTAGCGGGTTGACCAAATTTAGACCTTTTTGACAGTGTATAAAAGATGGATTAGGCTAAGATTATGACTAAGGCCATGACCCATGTGCAGATGGTGATGAAGGAGAAGGGATTAATACTCCTATAGACTAAACAGATATTAACTTGGATGATGATGTTGATCCATTGCTTAAGAAATTCAAGTTTCTTGATATGAAGAAGTGTGTTACAATAGAGGATCTCCGTTTGCACTTAAAGTAGTATATGACTTACATGAAAGCCATTGGCTTAATCAAAGCTTAAATTATTAGGCAATTCCCATTATCTTTAGAGGGAATGCCCATATGATGGTATTATGCACTTGAGCTTAGAGTGTAAGCTAATTGGAAGGAGTTGTGTACAACTTTTGTTAAGCAATATGGACTAAACTCAATTAGAAGTTTCATTAAAGGATTTGAAGAACACTAGGAAAAATTCAATGAATCTATCACAAACAACCTAACCAGGTGGAGAAGGAAGCTTGCACAGATGAGACATAGACTTGCAAAAGCTGATTCGTTGATGATTGCCATGGAAGGATGTGTACCTCCATTTAATAAAAAGTTGAGGGATTTAGGAATCTAGAATTTTGAGGAGCTATACATATTTGGGGTTCAAAAAATGTTAGATTTAGCATAAGAAAAGAGATTATTTGGGGGCAGAACTGGGGGCAAGGAAGGAATTGGAGCTAGTAACAGTGTGCAGATCAACGCGATTAAGCCTATTCTACAAGTGCATAAGTTTTATAATTTAGGAAGACCTCTCTTCAGTGTCTTAGAAAAACTTATAAAAAAGAAGATGCTACAACCTCTACCACTTAAAGCACTAATTAAAAATGCTAACTTGAGCTTGTACTGCAAATACCATTAGGTAATTGGAAATGACATTGACCAATGCATACAGGTTAAACATGAGATCCAAGACCTCATTGACTCTAGCAAAATAACTGACCTTGAAACCAAAAAGGTCAATATCCAAAAAAATCCACTACCAAACTATCACAATGTCCCACCTAACCTTATGATTAATACAGGGTTAACAGAAGAACATGTTCTTAATTCCTTCATTGACCTAAACTAAAACTTACCCCAATCAAACCTTAGCCAAGAGGACTTACCCCAATTAAACCCTAGTTAAGAGGAGAGAGTTCTAAAGCCTAAACATGAGATAAAAGAGCTATTCATCAACACTATTAACATTTAAAGCTCTAATGAGGAAATTGAGGAAGGCGTGAATATGTGGGAAACTAGAGAGGAGATGGAAATAATGAAAGTTGGAGCTGAGAAAGTTGTGCAAACCATAATGAATGGAGTTAAAAAAGAAGAATTGAAGAAAAATGAGGTAAAAAAAGAAGAGAAAATTGAAAAGAAGACTTTTGCTAGTGTTTAGGAGTTGCTTATGCATTTTAATTCCCATAGAGAAGCATTCATTTAGGCTTTAGATTAGAAGAAAGTCCTTGTTGGTTACATGAGAAAATGGTGAACTCATTAATGGAAAGTCTTGAGGGAGCTATTATATTCATTGATGATGATTTGCCTTTAGAAGGAAGGAATTACCATAAGGCTTTGTTTATCAAAGCAAAAAAATGGGAAAGTTGACATGCTGTGTGATGGTAGATAATGCTTCTGTAAGCAATGACTACTAATTGGAGATTTTGCCAATGTTGGGACTTATAGTAGCTAATCTTGAGCCATATGATATGATCGTTAAAGCATATGAAGTTACTAAAAGGGATGTTAAGGGAACTTTTAGGGCTTTAGTCAAAACTAGACCTTTTAAGACATAAGTCACTTTGTATATGATTAATATCCTAGTTACCTTTGCTATCTTACTAGGAAGGCCATAGTTTCACCCATTGGGAGGAGTGCCATTTACTGTGCATTAAAAGATTAAGTTTCTACATGAGGGAAAAATGGTTAGTATTTTAGCAAAAACTGAAGCTACTGCGGTTGCTCTAAAGTTAGCTCCCAAGGAAATCCTTATTAGTCCAAGTTTCAAGGTCTGCATGATTTATGAAGATGATTAGGATAAAAAAATTATGAGTATAATGAGGCAAATGAGCTTTATGCCAGGTCTGGGACACACAGTGGAAAGCAAAATTCCTCAAAGTGGTAGAGGATACACAATGGCTAGCTAATATAGTTCCAGTACATAAGAAGGATAAAAGAGTTAGGATGTGTGTTGATTATAGGAACTTGAATGAGGATTGTCCAAAGGATGATTTTCCTTTGCCATATATTGACACTTTGGTTGATAATGTAGCTTTAAGTGCTTTGTATTCCTTCATGTATGGTTTTTCAGGGTATAACCAGATCATGATGGATGCAATAGATCAATTGAAGACATTATTCATCACCAAATGAGGAATTTATTGTTATTTGGTGATGAATTTTGGATTGAAGAATCCATGAGCTACATACTAGAGGATGGTAACCACTCTACTACACAAAATGATCCATAAGGAGATGGAGGTATATGTTGATGATATGATGGTTAAATCCTTGATGAGGAAAGGACACTCCAAGGCCTTAAATAAATGTCTAAAGAGTGTTGAAAGGTATAATCTCTAGTTGAATTCAGAGTGACTTCAGGAAAGTTATATGGGAACATAGTTAGTTAAAAGGGGATTGAGATGGATCCAGTCAAGGTTAAGGTGAATAGTGAAATGCCTATACCAAGATTAGAAAAGGAGGTAAGAGGATTCATTGGGCAATTACAATACATCAAAGGGTTTATTGCTTAGCTGACAACTATTTGTGAGCCAATTTTCAAGTTATTAAAGAAGAATTAACCTATAATTTAGGATGAAAAATGTTTTTAATCCTTTGAAACAATTAAAAATTTCCTTATGAATCCTCAAGTATTATAACCATCGAGACTAGGAAAACCCTTAATATTTTATTTGGCTATTGAGAAATAAACTGTGGGGGTAATGTTGGCTAAAGAAAGGGAAAGAAAGGTTGAATATGCAGTGTATTATATAAGTGAGAAATTGTTGCCATACAAAGCCAACTATAACTAGGTAGAGAAGATGTGTTTAGTAGTGATATGGGCAATTAAGAAGCTCCAACACTATTTCCAATTCCATAGAATTTAGGCAGTTTCAAACTTTGATCTTCTTAGATACCTTAAACAAACTCCATCACTCACAAGTAAATAGGCTAGATGGTTAGTGTTGCTCACTGAGTTTGATATAGATTATGTAGCAAAGAAGGTGATAAAAAGGAGGGCTATAGCAAACTTTCTGGCTTAGAATCTCATGAATGACAATTAAGAGTGGGAATTAGAGTTTTCAGATGAACATTTCAAGGCAACTAAGGCTCAGGGTTAGAGTATGTACTTTGATGGAGTAGTCAATAGTAAAGGAGTAGGTATAGGTGTAATCCTAGTCACAACAGAAGGAGAAACAATCCCAATGGCTAAGAAATTAGAATTGAAAGTGACGAATAACTAGGCATAATATGAAGTGTGTATCTTTGGACTAAAAGCATTACAAAATATAGGGGCAGAAGAAGTTACAGTGCATGGGGATTCAATGCTAGTGGTAAAATAAGTATTAAAGAAGTAGGAAGTCAGGGAAGACAAGTTGAGAATGTATTAGGATTTCTTAGCCATAGTTATCCTTTCTTTTATTCAGTGCAAGTTCATTCATTTGCCACGAAAAGAGAATCAAGTAGCAGATGCACTGCCTACTCTGGCTTCAATTTGGGAAAGTGGTAAACAAGTGGAAGTTAAACCTCTCATCCTCATAAAATAATGAATACCGTATTATGAAGAAATAATGGTGATGCTAATGGATGCAAGGGAAAGGATATGGTTTTACAATTTACAATAGTATTTGGAGACAAAGCAATTTTCAGAAGAAGCTGATAGGAACGATAGGATGTCTTTGAGGATGTTGTCAAAATAATTCATTAGTCATAATGGAATGTTGTACAAGAGAATGCCAATTGGGGTACATTTGAGATGTGTGGATAAAGATGAAGCTTGAAGGATTATAGAAGTAATGCATGTAAGGATATGTGAACCACATATGAATGGGATAGTCCTAACTAAGAAGATAACTTGTCAAGGTTACTTTTAGTTAATAATGGAAGTAGATTATGTGAAATTGGTAAAGAAATGCTATAATTGTCAAGCATATAGCGATGTTAGTCACTTGCCCTCTATAGAACTTCAAAGAATGACTTCTCCTTGGCCTTTTGTATCTTAAGGAATTGACATAATAGGAGAAATAAGGCCTACGACATCTAATGGACATATGTATGTCATTGTAGCAATAGATTATTTATCCAAATGGGTGGAGGTAGAGTCATATTCCTTAGTTAGGTTAAAGCAAATGGTAAGATTCATAAAAAAGAACATAATCTATAGATATGGACTATTACACCCTATTGTCATTGAACATGGTGTTCAATTTCAGTTAGAAACTATTGCCTTCCTATAAGAATATAAAATTAAGCACCATAATCCTCGTATAGACCATAGGCTAATAGGGTGGTAAAAGCTGCAAATAAGAATGTGAAGAGGATTTTAGCTAAGATAATGGAGAATTACAGGGATTGGGAAAATTATCTATAGTACTCATTATGGGGTTATAAAACTACAACAATAACATATATTAGGGTTATCCTTTATTCCTTAGTGTGCATATGAAGCTGTGTTACTAGTTGAAGTTGAGATTCAGTCATTATGGGTATTATAAGAGGCCAAAATTCCTAAATATCAATGGGTGGAGAGTAGATTGGCACAGTTGACATTTCTTGATGAAAAAAGAATGAAAGTTATGTATCACTCATAGATAGACAAAAAAAAAAAATAGCTTGGGCTTATAATAAGAAGATCAAGTTGAAAAAGATAAAGGAGGGTGATTTAGTGTTAAAGAATACAAAGCCAATCTTGATTGATCCATGAGGGAAGTTCAAGCCGAATTATAAAGGCCTTTATTTAGTGAATAAATTATTTTCAAACGGAGCTGCAATCTTGTTTGATTTAAAAGAAAATGAATTTAGAGAGCCCATTAATCTAAATAAGCTCAAGAAATACTTTATGAAATGTATTACTAGGGAGAAAACCTAAAAAATGGGATGTCTAGGTAAAATTTAGTGATAAAAAAATAAAATAAAAAATAAAGGTCCTGCTAGATTGAAAGTCTCAAAAGAGGTGATCAAGGAAAAAATTAAGGACATGTAAAATGAGAAAGAGAGAGTAAAAAATGGTTAGCTGGAAAACTTGTAAGGGCAATCCACCTAACAACAAGAGATATGTTAGAAGCTACATGTATAGTCATTTATGCCTTAATTAAATGAAATGGTTTGTCTTTATTCCTGTTAAGTGTTGTATGAAATGTTTATTACAAATTGACTTACTAAAAGGAAACTATTTCAAGTGAAAAGCAAGTTCAAATTAAATTTCATTGATTGGAATAAATAAATCTATCTTTTTCTTTTCTTTTGTTGTGCACCTTAAACACTTAATGAATGAAGTTCTCTTATCCTTTTATTTTTCACAAATTCATCTTTCTCTTATTGTTGCAATTGAATTTACTCTTTGTATTGATCATCAATAGTTTGATCTCCTTCATAAAGAATACATTTTTCAATGATCCTATGGGACCAGGTTACAACTAGGTTATCAAAAAAGTTTTGAGTCAAAGGTCCTAGCTCAAACTCATGCATTGGCTCTAAAATCAGTTGTTTTATGCAATACTGATGACAAAGACGAGTAGGGTTATAAAAGGTGGCAAAATGAAAGCTGGCTATCAGGACACAGTACATGTAGGATTAAGTTGTCATGTGTTCTGATTTCCACTATGGACATATCCATTAAATTTCAGTGTCAAAATAAGTAGTAAGCCAGTTCTTGTCATTCTTTCGGATTGGATGTAGCTTTCTTGTTCGGTAATGCTTTGCTTTATAGTGAGTTATGCCTCTAGGAGGTTCTAGTAATTTGAATTTCTCTTGAAATTAGGCTTGTAAAGAGAAAGTATGTGAAGGAAAGCAAAGACAAAACCAAATGAAATAAATTGAATGATAAAATACCTCTAATAGTAGAGGACTTTTAGAAAAGCATTGTGTCTCTAAGAAATTGTCAAGTCCAATGAAATCTTTACTAGAATGAGAGGTAACAAATTAAGTCTTGCTTTAACCTGATCTAGATTATGCAAAACATGAAAGTCATAGCCACCAAAAGGAGTGAGAAACAAGAATTAAGCATACAGACAAAGAGCAATCATGCAAGGCCAATAGACTTCCTTGCTATTTACAGTGGTAACAACATTTAGAAAAGGTCTAACCATAATTTCATTTCCAAAAATATAATGAAGAGATGATTGAGGAGTCATATTGAATAGCCTTGCCATTTGATTATGAACATAAGGAAAATCAAGAGTCCTAAGATGAAGGATTGTAATTTGATGGGCATAATTGATTGGGTAACCTAAAATAGCTCTGAATTCCTTTTGTATTAAAGAGAAAAATATGTTTTTTAGAGTCCCAAAATTGAGCAGTAATATGAAGGAAAGGGAACTTAATCCTTCAAAAATGTAGAGAATGAAAAAATGATAAGTGAAAGGACTTTAGCTTTGCCCAATCATCACCACTCATGCTTTAAAGAATATGATGAAGTTTCTTTAGGGTGTGCTCAGTCATTATGATTCCATATGGTATAAATATGATTCCAGACAAACAACCATATGTGATTTGGTTTAAATAAGGAGCATAATTTATTTTTAATCAGGAATGGGATTCAACAATATGAAAAGGCAATCACTTTATCGTAAAGGCAACACCTTATTGTATGAAGGCATCACTTTAGTAAATAAAAGTGATGGTTGAGTACAAATACAAAGGTGTTCACCCTAGCATAAAGGCAAAGCTTTAGTAATGAGAAAGCGATGCTTGAGTATAAGGGTGACGCATTTGTAAAGAAAAATTGGACATAAATTACAAAATAACTAAAAATTCAAAAAGAGAAAATAAATCTTATTGTTCATTAATGAAAAATTCATAGAGATTCATGTTCAAAAAAAATAAAGCTCACATAAACTATTAAAAATAAGAAAAATATGAAAAATAAGAAAAGACATCTTGAGCTAAGCATTATCATCTTCATTGTCCTCTCCATCCTGATTATCATCATCTTGATCATCATCTCCATATGACTCACTACCGTCCTAATCATCACCACTACCATCTCTGTCCTCCTCAGCATCTAAGTTAGCATAATCTCTATGCTCCTTTGTCTGATGAACCTCACTCTTAGTTAACTCAAAAGCCCTTAGCTGACAGTGAGGTCCTTCAATCTGCGCCTCTAAGAACACGTAATGATCCTATCCAAATGAAGAAAAAAAAGTAAGTTTAAATCATGCATACATGCATACATAAATTGAGACTCATATGAGATAAGTACCTTCCATTGCTAAGTGATAGATAAAACATAGTCCTAGTTAACTTCAACTAACCTATACAGCTCCTCTTTATGCTCTAAGAATCTGTGAAAAATTACTTATTAGATTTCATATGAATTACAAGAAAAGTGAATCAAGCAGGTTAAAACTCATTTGAATAATAGTATGAGGGACACAAGAGGGAGAGAGACTACTATCTAGAGTCAATAACTGATGGGATAGCTCGCTAAAAGGCACCCAACTACATATAAATATGTTAGGTATGTGAAAAAAGGCTTTAATTATCATTGCCTTAAAAGTAGGAGGAGTCACCCAAGCTCTCTTAACAGGTCTCTCCTTGAATGTTGGTAATCTAATCCTAGCCCCTAAGCCTAAAGGCAAAGGATGAAAAAAAAATCATATCAATAATAAGAAAAAGAATAAAATCCATAAAGATTTGACAAAAGCACTCACTATAAAAGCAACATAAAGTGGAAGCAATAAAAAGGAGTGAGGTGTGGATGAAAGTTGGATAGTGCACTTTAGTATGAACCAGGAGGTCCTCAGCAGAAGAACCAGTAAAAGCGTTGTTTATTGCAACATTGACTAATATGTAAGTTTAAAACATGAAAGGAGGAAGGGACTTAGGAATACGCCTCTTGGCAAGAATGTGATGCCACTTAGATATCCTTTTACCTAAGTACTACATGAGGAAGTTAGGGCCTCAAAGTAATGCTCATCTCATGACCAAAGGCTCAGATTGGAACATAGCCTCAGACCAACCAACATGGGGACCCTAAGGATCAAAGTCAAGCTATCAACCAAGAGAAGAAAAGATAAATATGAAATATTTCCAATAATGAACATATTAACTATGTTTTTATTTTACCCTAAGCAAAAGTATTAAGGTGGGGTCGATACATATGAACATTGGTTATCTCCCTTTGTAAAGTCTTGCTAGTACCCTACCAAGCTAAAGTAGGGAAAGCTCTTGGTGAACCAATAAGGCTGATCTCCTTAATCAGCTTGAGCTTTAGACCCCAAACCTATCATGTCCATTCAAGATAAAAAAAAGTAGAAAACATGGTAAAAGATAAAGAGAAACATAAACATACTAACACAGCATAACAAAAGCCATACAATCTCTTAGCCCATCGAATGAAGGAATCTATAGTATGATAAAGGTATGAGAGCACTGTAAAACCCTAATAATAGGTCAAGACCAGGTCCAAATCTCTTAAAGGCATAAGATACATCAGATCTATTGAGCTCATGGCATAAAAAAGAGAGTGTTGCCCAATAGATAAAATAGGAAAGCTTGAACTAGTTGATCGATTTGGAAAGAAGTCATAACAGCTATACATCCAGGAGTAGAATGGGAGACGATCAAGTCAATCTTAATAGTACTAGTCCCCTTAATGGAGGGAACTATATCCAATAGCCTCTTAACATAGATGATATGATCAGTAACCCTAACATTAAGACTCCTATAAAATGGAATAGAATCCCTAGCACATACAATGCCTGTAACAGCTAAAAAGGACATCAGGTCCAAGGTGAACTCCCCCCACGGAAGGTGGAAGGTGTGTGTCTGTCACGACCCAAAACAGGGGCCATGACCGGCGCTAGGGAACGGGAATTCTTTCGAATCCGGAACCCGTAGCAAGCCTAAAAGTAAAATAAAACATGCAATAGTAATAATAACAATATATAATGCAGCGGAAATAAAAATCATAAATATAATAATAGCATATACACCAACTGGATTTAAATCAAATCCTTATCATTACATATATATAAATCTTTTGATACAAATCCAGTTCAAATATATAATACAACATCTCTTAAATATTTAACGACTACTGCAGTGTCTAGATAAAATAAAACTCAAGACTCAGAGAAGCAGTTTACATAAAGAAGCCGGGGTGGAAGAAATCCGGTGTACAGGCCTGCTACTGAGGTCTGAAGATGATGACTCTCCTGAAAAATTAGTCAACGGAGGGGAGTCAGACCTCACTGAGTGAATTACTATAATATATATACATGCACACTAAATGATAAAGCATACAATCAACAATATATATCTAATATGTATATATACAGACAAATACACACAGATGTTGTAAAATCATTTTATATATATATATTTTTTATTGAAAATCATAGTTTATGAAGGATCAAATAGAACCCTATGATATCGAAACCTCAAACAGTGTTAGACAACACTCTAGCCATACAGGCTCACTTAATCCAAATATATCCACTTAATCCATTTAGACAGTAGATTGGCCCCGAGACACTAAGTCAACCGAGCTCCAGCAGTCTGACTGTCAGTGTGATTGGCCCCGAGACACTTGGTCAACCGAGCTCCAGCAATCACACCACCAAACCACATCTCACACATCAGATAAATCAATTCCAATCAAAATCCTCAAACTGGTTAGTAATATAGCCTAAATGCTATAAGCGCACCGGTACGTACTCGGTCCTAGTGCTGCCCACTAGGTAGCACGTTCTATTGATATCCTTCATTAATAAATATAAAACATTCATTCACAAATAAATGATGCATGAATTTAAATAACATAACAATATAAATCATATATATACTGGAAATATACCAAAAATAAACCAGGTATATTTTGAGTATATATACGTCAAATAAATTCAATTAAATTACAAAATAAACTAGAGATATATTTGAAAACATTTTAAACACAGTTCATTAATAAAACATGCATATAATTTAATACATACCAAAAGTAAACTAAAAATAAACTTAGGTATTAACGAAATTACTTATGCATATTTAATCAAAATGAAACATATATTTCTAAAATCATGCATCTTAAAGCACACATATATAAAATAGTAACTCACACTTAGTGCGCTCCACAAAATGGGTCCGACGGGCCTGGTCCACTAGGCCTCAGTCTTGGCACAACTAAACAAACAATAATGACAGAAATCAGAATAAACCTAACAGAAAATCCTAGAACTCGATCTAGAATATTAAACACAGAAACAAAATTAGGGTTCGACTGGACATCACATTTTACGAGAATTCTACCAAAAATTCGGCAAAACCTCCCCTGTAAAATGGACATCTCTCTACTCAAAGAGTAGAGTCGACCCTGCAAAGAAACACACTTCAAAAAACAAGCTCAACCACTCATTCACAACCCCTCGGTCGGACTCCAAACTATAGTCTGCCGACCGGGGTCCATAAACACAGAACAATTTCAGAAATACCAAAAATACACTTATAACATAGAAATTCATTTTATAAGTAGAAATTACATAATTAACCTTTAAACACAGTAAAAATCGATAAAAACTCATTTTATTAGAAAAATCGTATATTATATATATAATTGAAAATAATTCACGAAAAATAGTTTTAATTAGTTAAAAATACCAAATAATTTTTATAAATCATTTTTATACCTCAAATAACTATTAAAACCAATTAAATTACATTTTTAGCCAATTTTGTGTAAAATTACCAAAATACCCCTATATATATAAATATACTATAATTCCTTAAAAAATTCACCAAAAATAGTATAATTATCCAAAATTTATTTTCTCAACATATTTATCAATAATATCAATAATTAAACTCAATTAACCAATTAAATTCATTTAAAAACACAATTAACCTAATTTTCCCAAAATTACATAAACTCAAATAATTCAAAATAAATACTTAGAAATTCATAAAAATTCCAAATAAATTCCTATAATTCATTTCAACACCTATAATTATCATAAAACACAATTTCATAATTTAATTAATTAATTTCCGAAAATTAGAAAATAATATTAAAATATTCAAAAATACCCAAAAATCAAAATAATCTCCAAAAATTCCACAAAAATTCAAACATGTAGATTAAGCTACAAGGATCAACATTTGTGAAGGGATTTTTCATGAATCAATCAATTCAAAGTTAAAAAAAATCAAAAACCCTAATGTGGCCGAAATCGAAAATTTAAAACCTAAGCAAATCAGGACCATGTCAGCTCAAACCAAAGCTAGAATCACACTCACCGGAGCTCAAGGAGAAGAAAGAGACCGGCGATGTCAAAAATGGTGTTCGAAATCGCGAGGTGAGAAGAAATGAAGCTTTCAGCCGAAAATGGAGGAAAGAAGCTAGCCGGCACCGGGGAAGGAGGTTAGGGGCGGCGGAGCAGTTGGAGAAGACGGCGACACGCAGGGGAGGCACTCTGATGGTCGATGATCGGAGTAGCAGTGGTGAGGGGAAGATGGAGGAGGGTCGGGGAGAAGAAGACCGAAGGAGAAGAAGAAAAGAAAAGAAAAAGAAAAGAAAAAGAAAAAGAAAAGAAAAAAAGAAAAAAAAAGAAAAAGAATAATAATAATAATAATAAAATATTTGGGAAAAATCACACACGACACACTTATTATAATAATTTAAAATTTAATAATAAATAAAATAATTAAATAACAATAAAATTAATAAACAAATAATAAAATATTAGGGTAATAAATTAAACCCTAATTAAATAAATATTCACACACTTAGGCTTTATTTAGTAATTTAAAAATACGTATGAGTTCATGCAAGTCCGTAAATCTATTTAAAATAATTAATAATAAAATATTTACGTAAAAATTTTCCCGAAAATGTAAGTCCCGGGAAAATTTTACGTAAAGGACTTTAAATAATACACAATAATTAAATAAGGTTTTAAATACACATCAACTCGTAAAAATATCATAATATATATATATAAAAATTATTAACACTGCATATCCCGATGCAGTATTAAAATATTTAAAACACGAGATATTACAGTCTTCCCCCTTTACAAGAATTCGTCCCCGAATTCCAGAAAACAGGATCAAGAAGGAAAGAGATACGGGTAAGGAGCTCGCATCTCAGCTTCAGTCTCCCATGTATGTTCCTCAACTCTGTTGCTACGCCACAGAACCTTGACCATCGGAATCTGCTTCAAACGCAACTGTCGAACTTGATAATCAACGATCGCCACAAGTTCTTCCACAAACGTCAAATCTTCACTCACTTCTACACTGTCGGGCTGCAACACGTGTGAAGGGTCTGAGATATACTTCCTCAGCATCAAGATATGAAATACTGGATGCACCTGTGACATACTCGGAGGCAAATCCAAACGATATGCAACAGTGCTAACTCTCTCTAGAATCTCAAACGGTCCAATATATCTCGGTGCTAACTTACCCTTTCTGCCAAATCTCATCACACCCTTCATCGGAGATACCTTCAGAAAAATGAAATCTCCAAATTGAAACTTCACATCTCTGCGCCTAGGATCCGCATAGCTCTTCTGTCTACTAATTGCGGTCCCTAATCTTCGCTTAATCACGGTGACTTTCTCTGCAGCATCCTGAACCATCTCAGGACCAGTCAAAGCTCTCTCACCAATCTCATCCCAACTCAATGGGGATCTACATTTCCTTCCATACAATGCCTCGTATGGTGCCATGCCAATACTGCTATAGTAGCTATTATTATATGCAAACTCTATGAGTGGCAAATGATCATCCCAGCTACCTCCCAAATCCAGGACACACATCCTCAACATATCTTCCAGTGTCTGGATCGTCCTCTCAGACTGACCATCTGTTTGAGGATGAAAAGCAGTACTGAAGTCCAACCTAGTGCCCATCGCTTCCTGCAACTTCTGCCAAAAATGAGAAGTAAACATCGAACCTCTATCTGACACAATGGACACAGGTACTCTATGAAGGCACACAATATGCTTCACATACAACTTCGCCAATCTAGCAACTGAATAAGTGGCTTTCACAGGCAAGAAATGTGCAGATTTTGTCAACCTGTCTACAATCACCTAGATGGAGTCGTATCCATCCTTCGAACAAGGTAAACCGACCATAAAATCTATAGCTATCCTTTCCCACTTCCACTCGGGAATAGGAAGAGGCTGAAGCTTCCCAGAAGGCTTCTGATGTTCAGCTTTAACTTGCTGACACGTCAGACACTTAACAATATGATCAGCGACATCCTTCTTCAATCCATCCCACCAGTATAAATCTCTGATACTGTGGTACATCTTAGTGACACCTGGATGTACGCTATAAGCTGTAGAGTGTGGTTCCTCTAAAATCTCCTTTCTCAAGTCATCCACATCAGGAACACACAATCTACCACTGATCCACAACACACCATCATCATTGAGTGTGAAATCAGTGAACTTCCCTGCTCTGACATTCTCTGCAAGCTCTTCTAGAATAGGATCTCGACTCTGAGCTGCTTTAATCCTATCCCTCAGTATAGATCGCACTTTAAATTGAGCTAGCAGTCCACGTGATCTACTGATCTTCATCATCAAACCTTGATCCACCAACAAATGCAATTCCTGGATCAATGGTCTCCTCTCAACACCAATGTGAGCAAGACTGCTTGAGGGCTTTCTACTCAAGGCATCTTTTACCACATTAGCTTTACCCGAATGATATAAGATCTCGCAATCATAATCCTTCAATAGTTCCAACCATCTCCTCTGCCTCAGATTCAAATCTCTCTGCTGGAAAATGTACTTAAGGCTCTTGTGATCAGTAAATATCTCACAAGTCACCCCGTACAAATAATGTCTCCAAATCTTCAAAGCAAAGATCACTGCAGCCATCTTAAGATCATGTGTAGGATAATTCTGCTCATGCTTCTTCAACTGCCTTGAAGCATAGGCTATCACCCTTCCATTCTGCATCAACACACAACCAAGGCCAATTCTAGAGGCATCACAGTAAACTGTGAACTTATCCATACTATTAGGCAAAGCTAATACTGGCGCTGTGGTCAACTTCTCCTTCAACAACTAGAAACTATTCTCACAAGCTTCTGACCACTCGAATCTAACATTCTTCTGAGTCAAGCGAGTCATAGGGGTTGCAATCCTAGAAAAATCCTGCACAAACCGCCTATAATACCTGGCTAAACCCAGAAAACTCCGAATCTCTATGATAGAAGTCGGTCTAGGCCACTCAGACACTGCCTCAACCTTCTGTGGATCAACCTGAATACCTTCTTTAGACACTACGTGTCCAAGAAAAGAAACACTCTCCATCCAGAAATCACACTTCGAGAATTTAGCATAAAGCTGATGATCTCTCAGTGTCTGTAGTACAATCCTCAAGTGATATACATGCTCTTCCATACTCCTAGAATAAACCAGTATATCATCGATGAAGACTATCACAAACTGATCCACATATGGTCTGAATACACTATTCATCAGGTCCATAAAAGCTGCTGGTGCATTAGTCAAACCAAAAGACATCACCAGAAATTCATAATGGCCATATCTAGTGCGGAATGCTGTCTTAGGAATATCAGCTTCACTGATCCGCAGCTGATGATAACCTGACCTCAAGTCGACCTTAGAAAAGAACTATGCACCCTGTAGTTGATCAAACAAATCATCTATCCTCGGGAGAGGATACTTGTTCTTCACTGTCACCTTATTCAGCTCTCTGTAGTCAATGCACAGTCTCAGGGTACCATCCTTCTTCTTCACAAACAGGATTGGTGCACCCCAAGGAGAAACACTGGGTCTAATAAAACCCTTATCCAACAACTCTTGCAACTGCTCCTTCAACTCTTTTAAATCTGCAGGAGCCATTCGATAGGGTGGCATAGATATAGGAGTAGTACCTGGAACCACATCTATACAGAACTCAATCTCTCTGTGAGGTGGTAAACCTGGCAACTCCTCGGGAAAAACATCAGGAAACTCACAAGCAACAGGAACATCTGTGAGTGACAACTTCTCCACTGAAGTATCCCTGACCAATGCCAAATATCCCTGACATCCTTTCTTCAATAACTTCCTAGCCGTAATAGCAGAAATAAGATTCTGAGGTGCTGAACTCCTATCACCCACAAACTTAAAATCTTCTTCATTAGGAATTCTGAAAGTCACCTCTTTATTCCTGCAATCTACCACGGCATAGTGCTGAGATAACCAATCCATTCCCAAAATAACATCAAACTCCATCACATCCAATAAAATCAAATCCGCGGGTAATTCTCTATCTCCCACGAGAACTGGACAACTAGAAAGAACAATATCAGTGTCTAAGGAATCGCTTAGAGGAGTGGCAACGGACAAAGGAATAGCCATCCTCGAAGCTTGCCAACAAGATTTAGAAGCAAAAACAGGAGAAACAAACAAATGCGTGGCACTCGGATCAAACAAAACCCATGCATCCAAGTAACAAACAGAAACAATAGCTGCCACGATTGCATTAGATGCCTGAGCATCCTAATGAGTGAGATGGAAGACTCTGGCCTGTCCTCGACCTCCCTGTTGACTGGTAGAAGCCTGGCCAACACCTCTAGCACCTCCTCTAGTACCTCTACCACGACTCTGCTATGGAACAAGCTGAGTGGAACTCTGATGCTGGACTGGAGGTAACTGAAATGGCACGGGTGCAGCACTAGCAATCGACTGCTGTGGGAATCGTAGAATCTGCGGCTGCTGATACCGAAATAAGGACACGATCTGGCAAAATGCCCTGTCTGCCCGCATCTGAAGCATGTCAGTGGTGTCAGGTAACACGGTCCCTGATGGACTCTACCGCAAGTCTGGCAAACACTGGCTGCTGATCCAGAACTGCGACCACTGTTGTTGCTCGAAGCACCTGACCTGAATCTGAACGATCTATGCTGACCTCCATGGCCATGTCTACTGCTCTGATGCACTCGCTGCTGCTGTCTCTGACTCTGCTGAGTAGGACCTCACTGCTAACTACTCGAACCAACATGAAAACTAGAATACAGAGTAGCCTGCAATCCACTCGACTGAACTCCTAGCTGGTAGTAATCAGGCATCGCTCCCTGCCTAACTAGTCTCAGCTCAATCTCCTTGGCCAACTCAATCACAGACTCGAGAGTAAGGCCTGCTGTAGGCATACCAGCAAAAGCTGAATCCAAACCGGTAACATAGGTAGTGACTGCAAAATACTGGTCTCGCATCAGGTCCTTAGCATATCTACCCAGACGAAGAAACTCTTGGGTGTACTCCTCTATAGATCGATCTCCACGAGAAATACTGGTCAATCGGAGACGATAGCTCAAACGAAGTGGCTCTGGACAGAATCTTCTCATAAATCGCTCTCTGAACTGAGCCCAGGTCACCGTCATCATGTAAGGCTAGATCATCTGAATAAACCAATCTAAGGCTGGTCCCTCGACAGACAAATCGACGATCATGATCCGTTGATACTCGGTATGAGTAGTACGAGTCCTCGTCTCAATTGCGTGCAAAAAGTCTAATGGATCAGAAGTACTGTCAAAAGCAATCTTGCCAACTCGGGCATAGAACAAAGCTGCCTCAGGGTCAGACATACCCTGCTGATAGGCAGGCTGAACAGGCGAAACAACTGGAGGAACAGGAACATCAAACTCAGGCTCACGTGTTGTAACTCTCTCTGCCTACTGTGACCTGTCGCTCCTTGAGGTCTACCTTTGCCACGACCTCTACGTCTAACTGGCTGTTCAGGAGGTAAAACCTCATCCTGAAAAGAATCATCATCCTTGGCCTCAACGACCGGTGGAGCGACACGCGCTCACCTCCTCATTCTGAAAAGACAAACGGAATGATTCAAACAAAATAGACAACGGAGGAATAACGCAGAAAACTAAAGCAAGGAATACTTATCAAGACATACTCGAACCTAATTCACTGCAGTAGTTCAACAGAAAACACAACTTTAAAACTAGGGCCACAACTCACATAACTAAGCCCTGACACAGAACTCCGCTCTGATACCAACTTTGTCACGACCCAAAACAAGGGCCATGACCGGCGCTAGGGAATGGGAATTCTTTCGAATCCGGAACCCGTAGCAAGCCTAAAAGTAAAATAAAACATGCAATAGTAATAATAACAATATATAATGTAGCGGAAATAAAAATCATAAACATAATAATAGCATATACACCAACTGGATTTAAATCAAATCCTCATCATTACATATATATAAATCTTTTGATACAAATCTAGTTCAAATATATAATACAACATCTCTTAAATATTTAATGACTACTGCAGTGTCTAGATAAAATAAAACTCAAGACTCAGAGAAGCAGTTTACATAAAGAAGCCGGGGTGGAAGAAATCCGACGTACAGGCCTGCTACTGAGGTCTGAAGATGATGACTCTCCTGAAAAATTAGTCAATGGAGGGGAGTCAGACCTCACTGAGTGAATTACTATAATATATATACATGCACACTAAATGATAATGCATACAATCAACAATATATATCTAATATGTATATATACAGACAAATACACACAGATGTTGTAAAATCATTTTATATATATATATTTTTTATTGAAAATCACAGTTTATGAAGGATCAAATAGAACCCTATGATATCGAAACCTCAAACAGTGTTAGACAACACTCTAGCCATACAGGCTCACTTAATCCAAATATATCCACTTAATCCATTTAGACAGTAGACTGGCCCCGAGACACTAAGTCAACCGAGCTCCAGCAGTCTGACTGTCAGTGTGATTGGCCCCGAGACACTTGGTCAATCAAGCTCCAGCAATCACACCTCCAAACCACATCTCACACATCAGAAAATCAAGTCCAATCAAAATCCTCAAACTGGTTAGTAATATAGCCTAAATGCTATAAGCGCACCGGTACGTACTCGGTCCTAGTACTGCCCACTAGGTAGCACGTTCTATTGATATCCTTCATTAATAAATATAAAACATTCACTCACAAATAAATGATGCATGAATTTAAATAACATAACAATATAAATCATATATATACTGGAAATATACCAAAAATAAACCAGGTATATTTTGAGTATATATACGTCAAATAAATCCAATTAAATTACAAAATAAGCTAGAGATATATTTGAAAACATTTTAAACACAGTTCATTAATAAAACATGCATATAATTTAATATATACCAAAAATAAACTAAAAATAAACTTAGGTATTAACGAAATTACTTATGCATATTTAATCAAAATGAAACATATATTTCTAAAATCATGCATCCTAAAGCACATATATATAAAATAGTAACTCACATTTAGTGCGCTCCACGAGATGGGTCCGACGGGCCTGGTCCACTAGGCCTCGGTCTCAGTGCAACTAAACAAACAATAATGACAGAAATCAGAATAAACCTAACAGAAAATCCTAGAACTCGATCTAGAATATTAAACACAGAAATAGAATTAGGGTTCGACTGGACATCACGTTTTACGAGAATTCTACAAAAAATTTGGCAAAACCTCCACTGTAAAATGGACATCTCTCTACTCAAAGAGTAGAGCCGACCCTACAAAGAAACATACTTCGAAAAACAAGCTCAACCACTCATTCACAACCCCTTGGTCGGACTCCAAACTATAATCTGTCGACCGGGGTCCACAAACACAGAACAATTTCAGAAATACCAAAAATACACTTATAACATAGAAATTCATTTTATAAGTAGAAATTACATAATTAACCTTTAAACACAGTAAAAACCGATAAAAACTTATTTTATTAGAAAAATCGTATATTATATATATAATTGAAAATAATTCACAAAAAATAGTTTTAATTAGTTAAAAATACCAAATAATTTGTAGAAATCATTTTTATACCTTAAATAACTATTAAAACCAATTAAATTACATTTTTAGCCAATTTTGTGTAAACTTACCAAAATACCCCTATATATATATAAATATACTATAATTCTTTAACAAATTCACCAAAAATAGTATAATTATCCAAAATTTATTTTCTCAACATATTTGTCAATAATATCAATAATTAAACTCAATTAACCAATTAAATTCAATTAAAAACACAATTAACCTAATTTTCCCAAAATTACATAAACTCAAATAATTCAAAATAAATACTTAGAAATTCATAAAAATTCCAAATAAATTCCTATAATTCATTTCAACACCTATAATTATCATAAAACACAATTTCATAATTTAATTAATTAATTTCTGAAAATTAGAAAATAATATTAAAATATTCAAAAATACCCAAAAATCAAAATAATCTCCAAAAATTCCAAAAAAATTCACACATGTAGATTAAGCTACAAGGATCAACATTTGTGAAGGGAGTTTTCATGAATCAATCCGAAGTTCAAAAAAATCAAAAACCCTAATATGGCCAAAATCAAAAATTTGAAACCTAAGCAAATCAGGACCATGTCAGCTCAAACCAAAGCTAGAATCACACTCATCGGAGCTCAAGGAGAAGAAAGAGACTAGTGGTGTCAAAAATGGTGGCCGGAATCGCGGGGTGAGAAGAAATGAAGCTTTCGGTCGGAAATGGTGGAAAGAAGCTAGCTGGCGCCGGGGAAGGAGGTTAGGGGCGGCGGAGCAGCTGGAGAAGACAGCGACACGCAGGGGAGGCACTCTGATGGCCGATGATCAGAGTAGCAGCGGTGAGGGGAAGATGGAGGAGGGTTGGGGAGAAGAAGACCGAAGGAGAAGAAGAAAAGAAAAGAAAAAAAGAAAAAAAGAAAAAGAAAAATAATAATAATAATAAAATATTTGGGAAAAATCACACACGACACACTTATTATAATAATTTAAAATTTAATAATAAATAAAATAATTAAATAACAATAAAATTAATAAACAAATAATAAAATATTAGGGTAATAAATTAAACCCTAATTAAATAAATATTCACACACTTAGGCTTTATTTAGTAATTTAAAAATACGTATGAGTTCATGCAAGTCCGTAAATCTATTTAAAATAATTAATAATAAAATATTTATGTGAAAATTTCCCTGAAAATGTAAGTCCCGGAAAATTTTTACGTAAAGGACTTTAAATAATACACAATAATTAAATAAGGTTTTAAATATACATCAACTTGTAAAAATATCATAATATATATACAAAAATTATTAACACTGCATATCCCGATGCAGTATTAAAATATTTAAAAACACGGGATATTACAGTGTCATACCATTAGCACATATAAAGGATGGGAACCTTTCTATCCTTTAACAATCAGGAGTACAAAGATGGAAGTCTCGAAGTTGGTATCCCTAATCTTGACTTGAACTTCCTTAGGGAATGTCATACCAACCCCGACCAACACTTACATTCCTAGTACCCTTGATAGCATGCACATTGAACTGAAAATAAAAAAAGGGGAGTATGAGTACACATACAGAACAAATTAGGGTGTCACCTTATCAATAAAGTAATGTCACAGGGCCAATAAGGTGATGCTATTACAAAAAGGCATTGCCCCAAAGGAGTAAGGCAAAAGGAATATGCCTTATTACAAAGGCAAATCGCCTTAATGAGAAGGCGTTGCCTTAACACACTAAGGTGATTGCCTAATTGTTAAAGTGATTCCTTAGTGGTCCGGGGGCTGATTAAAATAACCAATCAAAGTGTCAAAGCTCACAAAAAAAAAAACATAAAATCCATTCAATTTATGTATGAGGAACATTACTACACCTTAATATATGACTGACCTGATATTTTTTATGAGAAATTGAGAAGGTAAAGGTGACTAATTTCATTGGAAGTACCTGTGAAAATGTGTGAAGAAAGGTCTAGAGTTAAAGGGAATTCCATGCCCATTAATAAAGAGAGAGAGTCATGGGCTTGAGTAGAAGTATACACAGGATCCTATGTAGATAGAGGAGGAGTCCTGTCTTGATCCATAGAGAGAATGGAAAAGTTATGAGGTCTTAGTCTTTTGGTTTTTGAAAAAGAGAGAGAAGTAGGAAAGTGAATAGAATTAAAAAGTCTTTTGATTTTATATCTTTTAGGAAAATAACAATTCTAACCCTATTTGTTGAAACATTTTTTTTATCTCTGTGTTGTTTATGTAGAATGTAGACTAGTTAAAAGATGAATTTATACAATATGGCTCGAGCTGTACCTCGAAGATGGCCATGTGAAGGTCAATAACTCAGATTTGAACTCCAAACGCAACTATAGTTGACCGAAGGATTTAAAGCGATTTTGTTACTTTTACTTGTACCCAGAGAGTAATTAGACAAGATTGCATAAGTGATAAAACCTCTTGAATTTAAAATTCAAAGATAATGATAATTAATAGATGATGATCTTTGAACCTCTTGGAGACTGCATGTCAAGGTAATTGGAATAAGATCAATTGAATTGACAGATTGAGATAGACAGAAGAATCTTAGCTGTCAAAAATTATTTTTTCAAAAAATGGTTTTAGAATAAAACATGCACAATTTTTTAAAAAAGAAGAGGGAAAATTTGTCAGAACTAGTTTTGTCCAGCCCACGAGCAGAGGCCCAATAACAAAAATAGTCCAAGTACATAAGTCCAGTAAGGCATATTTTAGTTTGCTTCTCCTAGAAAGCCCATGAAAGCCTAGGAAAGTTCAACCCATTAAATTAGCCCAATATGTCACCAAGGCAACCGCCTGACATAATAAGGTGACACCTTAGCATGGAAAGGCATCGCCTAAGTATTAAGGCGATGCCTTTATGGTTTAAACTTCAAAAAAAAAAATACGTTACAAGTTATTGGCATGACCTCTAAAATAACAAACGTTTGTTGCTAACATCTCACATGGAAGGGGGGAGAAAATTAGGGAAGGTGGCTAAGTGGAGAAGATTGTGGAGAGAAGAGTAGGGGAGAGGGAAAATAAAAGGGAAAAAAAAGAAAGAGGAGGTGTGAAAATTAATAGTAAGAATCAATTAAATAAAAGGAAAAAAAACCTCTGGAAAAAGAAGAAAAAAGGTTTACAGAGATTAGGGAGAAGAACAAAATAGGCAAGTGAAAAAGAGGGGCTTGAGGGCTTTAAAGTGGAGGGTTAAAAGGCGATAAGACTGAACAAAGGCTTACTGCATCTTATTTGTTGTGAATGTTAGAAGTGAAGCTGTTTTTGAGGGCTAAAGATAGGAGTTGTAAGTGTTGCTTTAAGTACAGTAACTCAATTTTCTTGCTCTTTATTTTCAATTTCACTTTAAGTATAGATATAATTATTTAAAATATAGACGACTTGTTTGTATGCATGATTTCCATGATTATTTGACTTAAGAATTATCTTTTTTCTACAAATAATCTTTGTTTTACTTTTGAAAACATACCTTAAAATAAGGCTTTGCTTAGGAGTACAATAAGGAGTCACCTATATGATAAGGCGACGCTCTATTGCACTCAAGCGATGCAAGATTTTGATAAGGCATTGCAATTGTATTTTGTACACATAATGATCATTTTAACGAATTTTTGCCTTAATGCTTTTATGTTTTTTTATCCACTTTAATAATCTATTTTTTCCCTTTTTTGTGATAAAATTAGAAGTCCCATTGTTCATTTATTTATTTATGTTTATATAAATCTCATTTTATAACATAGTGATATGTATATATTTTATTTATTTTAATGTTATCATTTTTGTTAATATTTGTTTAGATTTAACTTTTCATGATCTTTTTTAAGATTCTTTCTTGTGTATCTTGATCTTGCTTTTGAATTAGTAAATAAGAATGCCAATTGCTTATTCATTTTTTTCTATTAATTAAAATTTTGCAATTTATTTTCTGTTTAATCTATTTCACTCCACGTGTCACTTTTATGTCTTAGTTGCTTTTATTTTATTTATTTTTAAGAATTTAGCTTTGTGATTTCTCTTGTAGGGTTTTTCCATTTTTGGGGCCTACATAACTTAATTTTCAGGATTAATACATTAAGGTGACAATTTGGTGACTATATAGCTAACCTACTTTATAAATTCTTTATTTTTATTTTATTTTATGTTTATTTTGCTTGGGAAAAATGTGTAATTCATTTCTCCTCCCTCTTTTCTCTGTGTGTATTTTGTTTTTATTATTTATTCTTACATGATTAAAAGGTTGTAACTCCTTTCTCATCCCTACATTTCTTTACATGAGCTTTATATTTAATCTTAATTTAGTTGTTTATGTTATAATTTATTATATGGGCATAATACATACGACACCCCTTGAACTTAGCAGTTTTTGCCATTTAGACACTTGTACTTATATTTTTACCATTTGAACACCTTAACTTGTCAAAAGCATAACTTATAAATCCCATACCACATAATAAGCAAATAGAAGAATTGCGTGTTTTACACTGGTCTGACAGGGCTTCCACATGAGCATGACACATATAAAATTGAAAAAAGAAAAGGAAAAAACATAAACTGGAAAAAAATGGCGAAATCCCCAAATGCTTCTCTTTTGCAGCCTATGCCAAACCCCTAATAGACAATCTAAAGTCCCTCAATATCCCTATCTTCCCTAGTTTCTTTGATCAAGAATTTTCTACCATCGAATAATAATTGCATATGGTTAGTTAAGAAATGATGGCTTTGGCTCTAGCAAAGGAAGCTTTGGCTCTATGTTTTTTTTATTCTTCTATAAATGACATTGTTTTTGAGGTTGGCTACCAAAAATTTCATTATTAAATATTGAGAATGGTGAGCTCATTCCTTGAAGAAGTGCTGAAGCATGTGTTCTCCTTTATCCATAATGACAAGGACCAAAACTCGATATTGCTAGTGTGCAAATCATAGTATGAGATAGAGCGGTAGTGCAGGAGGAGGATTTTTTTGACAATTGTTATGTGGTGAGCCGGATAGTGGTGGTGAGGAGGTTTCTGAAAGTGAGATTGATTAATTTAAAATGGAAGTCGCATTTTGCTTATCCTTAGCTTAAAAAGATCAGGTTATAAAGAACGGTGGTGAGCGATGAAGCTTTGGAGTTGATTTCTAAGTCTTTTAAGAACTTTAAGTTTTTGGTTCTTTATTTTTATGAAGGTTTCTCTATTGATGGTTTTACTATCATTGCTATTAATTGCAGGGTTTTTTCCTTCTTCCTTTCTTTTCTTAATTATTGAGCAATAATTGCATATGGTGGGTGAAGAAATGTTGGTTCTTGGAATGTTATTATAACAGGATGTATGCATTAGTTTGAAATAATTTCATTGCTTCCTTCTAGATCACCATTGCTTAAGCTACCTTATTTGATAAGTCCTATAGAATTTAAGCTCTATCATTATTAAACACAGTTCTCAAAGTCATTATGTAGTGTTAAGCCATAGTAGTATAGCCAAGTGGTTAGGCAAAGGACTACAAATCCTTTTTTCATAATTAAAATCCCAGCATTGCTTCTTCAACAAAAGATGAAAAAAAGTCTTTATTAACTTATCCTCAATAGACCACTAATTTCTTTCTCTTCTATAAACAAAAAATTGGGCTGGTGTGGTTTTAGTGGTGGTTGCTGCCATTAGCATTCTTCGTCTCAAGTGAACCTTATTGTAGTAACATGCTCTTAGGCGATTGAGTTCACATTTTGTGCACAAAGTGGCTTATACGTGCTTTTGGCAAGTTAAGGTGTTCATATGGAAAATATGTAAGTACATGGGTCTAAATGGCAAAAATTTCCATGTTTAGGGGGCGTCATATGTATTGTGCCCATTATATGATGAGTGATTGACCAAATTGCATGAAATTGGAATTAAAATCCAAACTTGGGCTAAATTGTAAAATTGAAAATTTGTTTGGAAGAAATTATAATTTGCATGTAAACAAGGACATGATCAAATAATTAAAAGTAAAAAAATACAAAATACAAATGGAGGCCAATTGTAAGGTTGGGTGGGCTTCCACAAGCCCATATCCAGTTTTCGAATCGAGTCTTTGAAGACAACTTCTAGGGAGCCTTTGTGGAATCTAATTGCCATAAAAGTTTTTCCTCGAGTCTCATTTGGGTGGCAATTCTCATATCCAACTTCAGCTATAAACCCCTATTGTATTTTCTAGTGGGCCAAGAACCTACATAGTATTGTAGTCGTCGAAAACTTAGGCGTGTGTTGAACCCCACTGCCTACATATATATTTGATATAATTTTTCAAATGATAACAAAATGAAAAATATTTATCATTTATGTAAGATTAATAAATTATAAATTATTATTTTTTTAAAAAAATTCCACTTTTAATCATCTTTTTTACTTAAGAGGATGCAACTAACATAAATACACTATAATAAATTAGCCTTTAAACCCTCTTAAGTTTAGCAAGTGACCATTAGTTTAGGTCTAATTGGACTTGAGCCAAAATTGTTGGAGGTGTTAATCCTAAAAAGGCTAAATATTTATAATTTATTGCACTTTTTTTATCACACTTTTTATTAAAATTAGATAAAATCCATTTTTAAGCCCCTAAATTGTAGTATTTTTTCTATTGAGTTCTTCTCTTTTTATTGCATTCCATTAAGCCTTTATGTTATTTATTTATGTAGCTATTGAGCCCCAATTTGAAAAACTTCATAGATATATTTTTCATACTATAAGGGTTCAATGCATTACATAAATAATAATATAGGGGCTCAATGTATACATAAATAATAGTATAGGGTCTCAATAGCTACATAAATAATAATATATGGGCTCAATGCAATGAAATAAAAAAATAAGGGTTCAATAGAAAAAACTACTATAGTTCAGGAGTTTAAAAATGATTTTAAACCACTATATATAGTTCATTTTGTAAAAAAATATATCAATCTAACTAACAAATTATTTTAAACATAAAATATATTCACATAATTAATGCCTAAAATATTATTGAAATTAAATACATGTCCATACATATATTAATATTTAGGGTTAATTGTAAAAAAAAAAAATCCTGACCTTTAGCGCCTTTTGCGATTAAATTATATATATATATATATATATTTTTTTTTGGCAAAAAAAGCAATATTCAAATTTTTGCAATTTGAATCATTGATTCAAATTGTGGGGACTACTTGCTTGCATGGTAGCCGGAGATTGTTTCACTTTGCCACATCACTCAACCTAAATTACACTTTGGAATGCACCATTTTGTGGTTGTCAATCTTAAAGACCATCTTCTTACTGAAATCCTTAATTTATTTTCAAATCAAAATTCTCAATTTTCACCTCCTAAAAGTAACTAAAATCTATCTTATATTTTCTTATCATCGAGAATGAATGTAGTTTTTTTTTGAGTTTCAAAGTCAAAACTAAAGTTAAAAGACGTCATTGTTTCTAAGCTTCTCACTATCTTTATTATTGGAAGAAGGTAAAATTAGGGTTCATCATCTGCTGTAATTAGGAAAAATGTCGAGTAGCTCTAGATCACACCATTGGAGTCCCCCATCGCTAAATTCATAACAGTCAAGTATTCCATATTTAAGCTCAATTCCTTAAAAAGAATGTGGGCATGAGTTCATTGCGGGAGTGTGTTGTTAAGCGATTTTCGTAACTGTACGATTCGTTATAAGTAATATATGATGACTGAGTATCGTTCCCACATGGAGATGAGAAATTCTAGCACTAAGTGTGATCTTGCCTCCTACAAGCTAATAGAATGAATGATTTTAAATTGGAAAATTAAATAAATAGAATGCTAATGTAAACAGATTCTATTTAAAGAAATTTAGGATTTAAATACTAGAGCTTGGATTCATTCACCAGACACTTGCTTGAATTACATGATTTTGTTAATTTAGTTAATAAATCTCAGTCAAAGGTAGGCTATTCATAAATTCCTAAAGCTTCTTTCAAAGTCACTTAGGCATACCTAAAGCAAACACAACCAATTCTTATGGTCTAATGAATTACTAAGGTTTATTAAGTTCCTTAACAGTCTATTAATCCCTTAAGGTCTTATTTACTTTCGTGATCAAGGATCCTTAGAATCACAGGTTTTATGAGCTAACAAATCATGCAAATTTCATTGTCATAAATTTATCCACAAGCATGCATTTAATTAGACCTAAATTAAACACAAGATTAATGAAACAAAACATGAGAAATTGACCAATGATAATTAACTGTAATAAAATAATATCCAGACATGCAGTAATCCTGGCTACATAAATCCAAACTCTAAAGGATTTTAGTTGCACATAATGTAAATTATTAAAGACAGGAATAAATGAATATAAAAAAAATATTGTAGAGAATATAGTCTTTATTTCTCATCTCTGTTTCTTCAATCCTCTATTTTGTTCTGTCTCTCTGTTTTTGCTCCCTTACCTTCGTTCGTCCTCGCTTTTGCTCCTTTTTTCTCTACTGCCTTCGTTTGCCTCCCTTTTCGTGAGTTTATGATGTCTTATATCCTCAAAATTAGGGTTACGTGTGATGTATGCGTCCGAGTTGAAATTCCTTAAATGTACAAGCATAGCTGGACTTGCACGGCTGTGCACATTCGTATGAAGTTCTTTGCACGACTATGTTGACGAGTGCACGGGTGTGTCCTTGCCTTTAGAAATTATGGCACGGATGTCAAGGCATGACCGTGCCTTTATTGCCTTCAATGTGGCATGGCTGTGTTGATGAGTGCACGACCGTGCTACTTTTAGCCTTTGATTTGGCTTGGCCATGCTGACCCTTGCACGGTCGTGCTCTTTTCCTTTTATAAAATGGCATGGCCGTGCCCTAGCTTACACAGTTGTGCTCCTTCCTTTTATAAAATGGCATGGCCATTCCCCAGCTTACACGGCCGTGCTCCTTCCTTCCTAAATGTTAGCACAACCGTGTTTTGCATCACATGGCCGTGCATGATCAATGCACACCCGTGTTCCTGTCTCTGACTTTTCTGAATCTTTGACTTTTCTTTACGCATTTAATTTCTATAGACAAAACAATAGACAAAAAAAAATCAGTGAGAAGAATATAAAAATTAGATAAAGAATATAAAACTCCTAATTTATTTAATTAATGCATGATTATATGTATATTACATTTAAATGTCCTAATATTATCTAAATGCTAAATTTATTAATTATCATGCAGAAAATGGAAAATTATGCAACTAAAATGAAATGTTATTAAATAAAATCAAAGACTAAAGAGTGTAAATTTTAATAGTAAAATGCATTATCATGTGTATACCTTAATGACAATGGAGAATCTTGAGAGATGATTTAATTGATGTCCCATTCGAAAGATAAATTAATTTTAAAAATTAATCTGAGGGTATGTGTGTATTGATATGTAGTGATATACATTTATGGTGATGTTTGCCTTATACTTTGTCGAGACTTACTATATAAAAAATTTGTAGATGCCTAATGAAGGAAGAGATTGAAGTGTGTCTAGAGCAAGTGCCATATGAAAGGCTACCAAATTAGTTCCAGCATTAGCAACTGGACGAGGAAGAGCACCTACATCATCATCACCAACCACTTCATTAACTGCAACCTTAATTTTCAAATCCATTAAGAGTGCAACCTAGAGGCCAAGGTAGTGGTAGAGGCATCGATAGAGGCAATAAAAGAGATAGAGTCCAAACAAGAGGGGATAACACAATATCAATAAAGGATATTGTTGGCAATTAAGATAGTGTTGCATAGAAGCAATCTTGAGAAATCTAACCTTATAAACTAATGAAGCAGTTGGCATTGATATTTTGTTTATTTTGGTTGATAAAGCACCTTGTAGTTGTAAACAAGTTAGGATTTTATTTTGTTAAACTAACATTTTAAATACCTTTTTATTATTTATTTAGGGCATCAATGTCAACTTAATTTTATGTTTGAAATTAGTTTTAATTATTCTTATCTCTTTCAATACCTTCTTCCAAATAATATTTATATAGTACTATAAACAAATCTCATATGCGATAATAACACATTTTAGTTACTAAATGGACTAAGTTCATAAATTACATAAGTAGTTAAAGGAGCATTACAACAAATTAAAAGAACACAAGTTCAGATGTTACTACATACTCCATAATTTTCAAGTTAAGCTGCACCATAATATACACCATAAACACAAGTTAAAATGCAACATTATCTTTTACTATTAGTAAAAAATCTAACTCCTACTATTCTATCATCAACTACAATCAGCTCTTATATTGGGAGTGTCAAATTAAAGATTGAAACCAGATAACAATGGTTTCTTTGAGAGGGCATATGGATCTTTCACTTTGTAAAGTAGCAACTGTTGACCTTAGCAATAATCAATCTTAATTTTAATCTTAAAAAACTTAATTTTGAGAATTTAATTTGTTTTTTAAGTGTGTATAAGTTAGGACTCCATTGGAAGTTAAAATGAAGTATGATTATCTTGGGCTGATTCGACCTCTGAGATTCAATGAGGCTTTTGACATCATTAAGGCTTTATAATGAGAAATTTATCTTCTTCACATTTGAAATAGACATCTTGAACTTTCTGAATTGGGCTTGCTTGTCAAAATTCAAGTTCATTTGGGTATGCCAATATTAAGTCAAAATTAACATATGCAGCTGCCATTTCAGATTCCATAATTCTTAGTATTTTGGACATCTCTTGAGATATAGAAGTCCAATTTAGGTGATTCAAAATGATATGAAAGAAACATCAAATATCTAAAACTTTTATGAAGGAAGTATAGGCAAATTCAAACTTCTTCAATAACAAATCATGGCTTCAACTTGTGTATAGCTGTCTGACAGTAGTCTGCATTTCAGATTGCATAAATCTTATTATTTTGGACATATCCTAAGATATAGAAGTCAAATTTAGATGATTAAAAATGATATAGAAATATAAGTCAAATATTTACAATTTTTATGAATAAAGTATGGGCAAATTCAAACTTCTTCAATAGCAAATCATAGCTTCAACTTCGGTATAGTTGTTTGACAGTAGTCTGCATTTCAGATTGCATAACTCTTAGTATTTTGGGAATATATTGAGCTATAAAAGTCCAATTTAGGTGATTTAAAATGATAGGGAAAGCTAATTCAAATATATACAGCTTTTATGAAGAAAGTGTGGGCAAATTCAAACTTCTTGAGTAACCAATCATGGTTTTAATCCATAAATAGCAATCTGACAACATCACTTTCAATGATTCAAAATATAGACATTGGACACATTATTTGCACCTCCAATAGCCATATTTTTGAGTGTTTGTCTATATAAACACCTATAAAGCTGCATGAAAGTTAATAAACTTGTTATCAGTCATTATTTCTTAAGCTTTCAATTAAGCTCTGAAATTTTCTTAAATAATTTTTTGTTTGTATAACTCTTGTAAGAGTTGGTTATGTGTTAGAAATCTAATTTCTCTTCATGTTAAATCTTATGATAGATTAGAAGGGAAGTGAGATTTATTTCTAAAGGAATTGGTTTAAGTTTTATCCATTGAAACACTTGGGATTTGGTTTTTCTGAGTAAGCCTTGAAAACTCATGTTGTAAGGTTGTAAGAGTGAGCCATAAAACTCTTGTGTAATCTTAATCTTATGAATAAGATTGTGGGTGATTGAAAATCCTAACTTGGGGATAAGTTAGGTGGAGACATAGGATTGTTGTTGAATATCAACTCCTTAAATCTTTATGTTATTCATTCTTCCTTCTCAACTTCCATTCAATTGTTGCAGAGAATTCTTTTAATTTCTCATTTTTATTTGATAGTCCTATTCACCCCCCTTATAGGACTCTTTTCAGCAACTGATGCTACAATAAGCATAAGTACTACCTTTAACCATACCTTAGCTACTTCACTTATTCCTTTAATTTTTTATTCTCATTTATCAGCTCAATCTCTTTTCTTGGAAATTCATCAATCCTTTTCTCTATCTGATTATACAGTACATTGTAATCATCCATAGCTTCTATCATTCCTTCATTATTTTCTTTCATTCTCCTCTTTGCAAATTTTATTTTGTCTGACAATTGCATCTGTCACACCCATACCCTCAGTCTGAGTATATTTGCATTTACTGTGCATTATATATAATTATGATACATGTTTATTGATTGAAGAGTGAGAGTTAAAAATTTTGGTATGTTATGTATTTAATTAAAATAGAAGTTGTTCTAGAATGGACAATTATAACCTTTATAGTTTATAAGAAGTATAGCATGTTTATTAAGGGCAAAAAGGACATTTATATTTTTATGATCCTAAAACCCTAGAATTTTCTTAAGTGGTGGAAGTTGAGTGTGTAGCCATAAAAAATAAAAAAAAAAGAAGAAAGAAAAGCATTTGCTCTTAGAAAAGAAAATAGAGGAGAAGAGAGAAAATTTAAACCCATTTATTGATGATGATTTTTCAAGAGTTTGGAGATCTAAGACATCTTTGAGGTTGTAATCTTCCATTTCAAAATCGTGGTGGTTGATTGGTAAATATTTTAAGTGCTTTAGTTGATTTGGGGTTAGGGTTTGCATTGAGAGAATTCGGGTTTTTTAATTCTAGTTTTATAGTCTCAGTGTTTTGATCATAAGTTAATTTAGAAAACTCTAAATTAGGAGTGTTTTAATTCTAAGAAAACTTTTAAGAGTTCTTTACAACTTCTTTATTTTAAGTAAGGGTTTATGTCATTTTTAAGATGGTGAATCAAGGCTATACTTTTTATTTCTCAGTCTGTCAGCGAGTTTGACCTAATGGTGTTCAAATATTCATAGCTCTTTCCATGGTTATCCAAGTGTGATGAAATTTTTATAGTATGTAGTTGGCATATATATCTAAGGTTGATAAAAATTTAAGTATGAGATTCCTTGTGTACAAGATGCACCAATTTTTCTAAGTTTGGTATGAAATAACCCTTTTAGAGATAATGGGTTAGATTTGTGAAGTTGAGTTGGTAGGCATATTTTGCACGTTATTTGGGGGTTTCATGGTTATATTAGTTTATGGTATTGTTATATTGATGTTTTGTAAATGACATTTCATGCTTTAGGTATTGGAAAAGGAAAGGAAGGTGCCAGTGTGAAGTAAGCAAAATGGTGCATAGGGTTTGTGCGTCTTGAAGGTTATTTTGTGAGTAGATGTTCAAGCCCTTAAAATAATTTTATATAAGCAATAATGTGCTTTTGATATTATTTCATGAATTTGATTTGATATATATTAAAAATTATTTTAAGTCAACTTGTTGTCATTTTAAACTATTCAAGCTTTGAATTAATGAAATGGTTTTAAATTCACAAGTTAAAGGTGTTACTATATTATTCCTTTGTTTTTGCAAGATGAATGAGATTTAATTTAGTCATTTAATGACCTAATTGATTTTATAATCTATTGGATTTAATTCCATTGAATTATAATGAAAAGTGGTTTGGTTTCAGATACTCTTTGAACTATAAATGTGATGAGTTCATTTTGAATAATTATTGGATGACATGGCATTTGTATTATGTATTACCACCCTATATGAGATGTATGGATGTGCAGTGCTGTTATGTGCATATATGAGATTGTGATGTAATGTGTTATGGTATTATATGCATATTTGAGATTGTGAAAGTTGCTATTGCATAATAGACAACAAGGCACTTGACTGCAGGATGGTAACGAGAGAAAGGTCATTTTGTGCTAATATAGTCAAAGGGTTAGCCTTTAAGTGCGCCTAGAGAGTGAGATTGTGATGGCTCGTATGTTATGGCCAGGTTGTGGTGATGAATATGTGGTTGGTCAATACATAAGGAAAGTGGAAATGATCCTTGAAAAGCATATGTTTTTATTCATTTAAATTTTGTATAAGCTGAAAGCAAATCTTGGCTTTGATATTTCAAGTGAATTAAAACTTGGTTTATAAATATGCTAATATTTAGATTTTGGAAATTGGAAGTTCATTATGTTGATTTAACCAAATTATTTTTTGCTTGAAATATCTATTCACTGAGTATTTTTGTACTCATTCTATTTTTATTTTAAAAATATTTTAGATGTAAGGGCTTGTTAGAGGGTGATTTATGCCAAGTGATTGTAGATAGAAGTAGAAATTAAGGTTAGCCAATGACATCCTTGTTAAGAGAAGCCTTGCACTTTACTTTTTAAATTCATTTCTTCAAGTATTGTAAAATATTATGTTTTGGAGTTGAATATTAGTGACAAGACTTTATGTAAAGCAACTATTTGGAAATATATTTCATAATGTTTTAATGATGTTTATGACCATATTTTTAGTATACAAGTATCTATACAATTAAAGCTTGGAAATGAGATTTCTATCAATGTTCAGTTACTCTATATTATTATGGATTTATATATAACTTAACAGATTGTCAACAACTAATTTAATTGCAAGCAATTATTTTGGTTATTTTCGTGTTGTTGTTGAGTTGTTGCTAGATTATTGTTGTTTGGCTATGTTGTGGTCAGGTTGTGGTTGTCTTATTAACGTTGTGGTGCAGTTGATGTTGTTTTGTTGTTGATGTCATGTTGTTGTAGCTTTGTCATTGTTAAAGGGCAGTTGATGTTACTTTGTTGTTGTTGGATTGTTGTTGCTGCGTTGTTGTCTTATATGACTATTATTGTTGTTGTTGTATGGTTGATGTGGTGTTGTTGTTAAGTGGTTAACTTATATAATTGCTAGTAGTTATTGAGGTTTTAATACATAAATAAATAATAAATATTCTATATTTTCTCATTTATAAAATACATTATTTGAATTATATAAACTCTTCTAAGAATAAGTTTTCTATTTAATTTCAAAGGTAAATATGATTATCATATTATTGGATTTAACTAAGAGTTTTGCAAAATGTTTGATTTTAGTCTCCATCTCGGGTTATATAAGACAAGATGAGATACTAATAGTCCGCCTCAGGCTATGTGAGATGAGGTGTGACAGCATCTCCACATCTCTTAATATTTTCATTATCTCTTTATACCTTTCCTTTTCAGCCTTCATTTTCATAAAAAGTTTATTTCTGATGTGGTGGAATTTTAGGATTAAGCCATTAGAAATATCCACAGTCATCATGCTAGCACATAAATACATAAACACTTAATAAGAACAACATCACTAATTAACCCATTAAAGTCTAAAAATAAAATAAAATATCAAAAGATTGACAACCTATTACAACCCACTAATAATTCAAATTTTCAAAATTAATTTACCTTTTAAATGGGATATCGATAAAATATCTCCCAGGATTCTCCATTGTCATTGAGGTATACACTCCCGTGGTGAACTCATAGTTGCATTCTTTTCAAGAATCGAGCTTGAATATGGGATGCTTGACTGTGATGATTTTCACAATGGAGGACTCCAGTGTGATATTGAGCTACTTGACATTTTTTCCTAATTACAGCAGATGATGAACCTTAATTTTACCTTCTTCCAACAACAAAGATAGTTAAAAGCTAAAAAACAATGACGTCTTTGAACTTTAGTTTTGACTTCGAAACTTAAAAAAAAATTGCATTCATTTCGGCAGTAAGAAAATATGAGATAAATTTTAGCTACTTTCATTAGGTGGAAATTGGGAATTTTGGTTTGAATATAAATTAGGGATTTCAGTAAGAAGATGGTCTTTAAGATTGATAACCATAAAATGGTGTATTTCAATGTGTAATTTAGGTCGGGTGATGTGGCAAAGTGAAATAATCTTCGGCTCCGACATAAGCAAGTAGTCCTTACAATTTGAATCGGTGATTTGAATTGCAAAAATTTGAAAATTGGTGTTTTGTTTTTTGCCAATATTAAAAGGATGTGATTAAATCGCAAAAAAGGCTAAAGTTCAGGAGACTTTTTATTTAACCATAATATTTATAAGAGGTTCAAAAGTACTAATATATTTAGTAGGTTTAAATTCACATGTTTAGAATTTAATAAATAATACTATAATAATAAATATTTTCACATGTATAAATGCATATATTTAATTTTAATAATATTATAATTATTAATTATGTAATATTTAGTAGTTAATTATAATATGTTAATCATCTATTATTTTTATAAGGATGTTGCCTACATTTTGCTATTAAATATGCAATGTTGAGTAGTTAATTATAATATTTAAATTATCTATATTTTAATATATATATATATATATATATACTCAATAAATTATTGCAAAATACATGTATTAAAAACTTAAACACATATTAGTACATGTATTAAAAATTTATTATTACTATATTATTTATTTATATATATCTCTTATAAATATTAATACATGCATAGATATAAAATAAATTTTAATAATATTTTTTATTATTAATCCACGAAAGGATAAAAGGATTTTTTTGTATGCACAAAATGTAATACAATTAGCTCCAATGGAGTCATCCTATCACTTAGTTATCAACTTTTAAGGTTACATCTTTTTCCGTGTTGGGGTGGAATTCTTTGATATATTTCTGGATGTATAATGATTTGTGTAGTGAGTAGCGATGTTACAGTGTATCTCTATTTACTATACAAAGATAATAATGTCCCTCTTTGATTATTTTTTTTTTCATTTTATTATTTAAAATAAAATTTATAAGTTATAGATGTTTAAATCCTTATACGACGGGTTCACTTATGTGTAACTTAAGTTATATATATATATATATTCACCAAAATATTGAAATTTAAAAATAAAAATGAAAAAAATGATCAATATATATATAAAATTTAATAATCAATATATATATATATATATTGATTATTAAAATTTTTTTTAAGTTATGAGTATTTAAATTTTTACACGACGAATTCATTGATGTGCAACTTAGATTTTAGATTAAAAAAAAATATTTTCACCAAAAAATTGAAATTTAAAAACAAAAATGAAAAATAATATCATTTAATTATTAATTTTTTTTACAAATACGAGTGTTTAAATCTATATACGATATATTTACTCGTGTGCAACTTAAATTTTAAATTAAAAAAAAAATTTAAAAAATAAAACAAAATTGACTTGGATAGTAAAATAGACATTTTTCCCTACCCGGAACAGTTATACATGTCACCGGTTGTAACATGTATCCCGGTCCTTTCCGGAAATCTTCTTTTGCCTTAGACTTATGGGGCTAGCATGTGCTTTCTGAGGGCTTCACATTTTTTCAACAGTACACACATGGCGATAGCACTGGCATCGTATGCCACCTAAGATGTTACACCAACGTCTCCAAACTCTATTTGGTGAACTATATTAATTAAACTACACAATTGCACGCACATTTTGCGGGTGAATTTATTTTTTCTACAATAAATTTTTATGAAATTATTATAATTATAAATTTATAGTAGTATTTATGTTTAAAAACATACTAATAACGTTTTAATATTAAACTACAATTTAGCTAATTCATTATATATATATATAAAAGAATGTATGATAAATCAATAGTTATTTGTAGATTGAAAATTTCTAAAATAACAAAAAATAAGAAAATGCAATTTACAACTCATTTTGAGATTGACATCTGCAACATCATATTGTGTGATCTATGGAGCACAAAACAAAAAAGAAAATCTTCAGCCTAATACAATGACAAAAACGGCATCTTCTGTATTCTGCTTCCTCATATGCTTTTGCTAGCACAAAGGCTAATGTAAAATTTCCTTTTTCCCCCAACAAAGCTTGTGCTTTCAGTAAGTCATGACCATATGTTTGACATTCACATATAAATAGCTCGTATATTTGCTAATGTTTCAATTCTTTCATTTGAAAAAGCAATTATATCCAAACCCACACTATCATTAATATTGATAATTCTAAATTGATATTTTATTTGTAAAATCTGCATTGACAAGGAGAACGGATAAAAAGGTAGGGTTTTCCTCATAAATACTCTTAAGTTTAAGTCAGTAATGATATGAGTAAAAATATAATAAAATAAATAGGTAGAATATAATAGAGAATGAAGAGTGATTGCTTGGGTGATTTGATGATGGAATGATGCTTTGATGATATTATATGATGAGAATAAATGACAAGAGATGTCATGAAATGTATTTATAGGAGAAAATATTATTTAAACCTTTTAGAAATATGATTCTTTAACCTTGTATGATTGCTTTGTTGAGAAGAGAAAAAGACTTATTTTATAAAGTAATATTCCTAATTGAAATAAACTTTCTTCTTATTCAAGTAATCATTCTTTTCAGGAGAATATAACTCTTATTAAAATAGAATATTGATATGGGATGTTAAATATGAAAATCCATATAATTGTTATTATTCTCTTGCAGAAGAATCAGTCACATTCTTTCTAATTTCCTTTTTGCTTCTACAATTAAGGGGAAAATAGATGAGCAAGAAGTAGATATAGCAAACTAACATTTCATCCCATAATTTCTTATTTTATAGTGAAAGAAAGACACTATTTAATTTTTTTTTTTAAAAAAAAACAAAATACAGCAAAAAGGGAGAAATAACGAAGACACATATCAGTGTAGATAGTTCAAGGAGTAAAAATAGTGATCTTTAAAATGCCAGCAAAAAGAAGAGAATAACATGCCAACAGACAGGCAGGGCACCATAACGCCAGTTATTTTGTTGTGAACAGCTTGAAGCATTGAACCTTTCAACTTGGGCAAGTTGTTGAGATTCCACTGGCTACTGCAGTATTCATCCCACACCTTAGCTTCAATAGATTCTGGTCTCTGATCATTTACACGTAGAAAGCCACTTCGATAAATTGAAGTATCCAAATCACTGCCCTACATAACTTCAACTTCACCTGCTGACCCCTCCACTATTTCCCAAAACTTTTTCTCCATTTGCACTCGTGAAGCAGACCCTGATCCAAACCATTTCCTCTTGGCCCCGATCAGCCACACGCCTACAAGCTTCAACGGTAAAACGTTTACCAGGAACAAAGCCAAAGCTATCCTTATCTTAATTCAAACACTCAAAACAATACCAATTCTCAGGTGGGATTTGTTTCGAAGGCGGTGATAGACAATAAATGTGTCATCCTTTATTACATCTATCGCACAATAGCATCACCTCCCCATGCAAACCACTATTGCATTGTTCGCATTTTTTATCAAGCTCTTTCTCCTTCGCAACCTTACTAAAAACCTTAAACTTTGTCCCCATCAACATTCTTCTGCCTCCTCTTAGGGTATGAAACCTCAGCTTCAACATCCCACTTCTTATCCTGTCGTATTCCCCTTTTGGAACTCTTGTTCAGTTCCTTATTCAACTGATCGATTATGATACTTCTGTATTACAGATGCCCAAAATAAAATTGACATAAAACATGCTTCGCACACTCCGACATTTTCTTCCCTGACCTAACAAAACAGCAAAACAACAATTCAATAAAAAAAAAAAGGAATCTTATTTCAAAACATGAAACCAATACTGATTGCAATTCAGCACAAACGATTCCAACGTTAAACGCAGGTGCAACACCGCCATCTCTTCCAGGATGATGCTACATAGAAGGAAAATCAAATGATAAGGGGTGAATTAAAAAATTACAACATTTATCCATGATAGTTCTCAGGTGTTACAAATCGCTTTACTAATCACATAAAAAACAGCCCTAAGAGCACTTTTGAATGGACAGATTGGAAACATTCAATTAAACACTAAGGCTCAACCTCATTGCCCAAAAATTTAACAGGGTCTTATTGGTCAGATTTTTGTTCAAAGGATACACCAGATGGAGTAGCATCATAACATGTAAGCGCAACAATATAACACCATGGCATTCCCTCTTTACCATATGCCTAGGCACAATTTCCTGAAATTTTAAAATGTCATATAATTATAACTTGCTCATGGGGCTCCCATAATATGTCTCATAAGGGACATCTATTGCAGCCAGTTCACAAGAAGATTTCAGTGCCTAGTAGTAGATGGTCTCAAGTATGTCTTTGTTCAGCTGTTGTGCCTGAACAAAAAAAGCAAATAGTTCAGCCTAGCCAAGCCTACAAATCAAAGCTGCATGACATCCAACCTAAGTAAGTTGATACCTCTGGTGAGTCAAATGGCATGCCAAGCAGGATAAAAGTATTAGCAAGACCCTGAACTCCAATACCCATCGGCCTGTGTTGTAAATTTGATCTCTTTGCTGTAATGCAGGAGTGCTAAACTGCTATCATTAAGTATTGAATAAATTCTCCATCAGATCACGTCCAAATGTGGAGGCTGCAATTGTAACTGGTGCTTCTAAAAGTCTCATCTATTTCAAACCCTTTGATTTTCCACAGCTTTACACTTATAACCGAAAGAATTCTAGCCTACATGCTGCCACATGGCACTAAGAATGATGTACTGCCAGCCTACATACTGCCACATGGCACTAAGAATGACGTGGCAAAATTCTTGTAGTTAGCTATTATATATGGCAAATTCTTGCCTGTATATTATAGTTAATTGTGATATTTGTAATAAAAAAAATGTGTCTTATTTTCAATAATCAAATGTAAATCATTTGATTAGTGTATCACAAATCCTATTTTAGGGTATGATATATCTAGTGTTAGTAGGAATCTCTTATATATATTGTATATGGATAGAAAATTGGCGAAACATTTATACCAAAATTAAATTATAAAATAAATTTACAATATTATAAACTTTTGGTCTTTTTAGAGAGCACTACCCTTCAAAAATATATAAGTGATTATAACCTTATTAAAATAATTCATAAATTCCTATTTTTTCTAGGTATTAAAATGGAAGATTACTCTGTTGAAATTTAACTTTTGGCACTGTGATGACCCTATTTTTATTGATTTCAAATCTATTGTATGTGTTCATGTGATATATATATGTATATATACATATATATATGGGATATATATATATATATATATATATATATACCCATGTGAATGTATATGTCCAAAACCACCTCTCCACTTCCGCTCATCACCATCTCTGTCTTCCCTCTCACTGTGCCGCCCTCATCACTGCTCGGAAACCCCATCTCCGCCGTGGACAGAAGCTCCCAGGTTGCTGCTGCTGCTGTTCTTCTTCTTCTTCTTCGCCACGCAGCAGCTTTCCTTCCTCGCGCAACAACCTTCTCTCCCAGCTCCACTCAGCTCCGGTTCTCCTTCTCCTGTGCTGCCTCTCTGCTGCGACTTGCCGCTCCCTCAGTCTCCATTTCCGGTGGCAGCGAGCTTCCCCTTCCCCCTTTGTTCTTCCAACTTGGTGGTGAGTGGCACTCACCCGATTCCTCTTTTCCTTCCTTGATCTTGATTATTTTGGTAGATTTGTTTAGTTAATTGATGTTGTTTAGTGTTTTAGGAAATTGATTTTTAACTTTTGACAATGTTAGTGAGTTATGTGATTTTTTCAGAATTCTATTTGAATTTTATGTGATTTTTATTTGATATTTAGTTGGTTAGTTGGTTGTTAATTGAGTTTAAGTAGTAATTAGGTTAAGTAATGTTAATTACTTGTAATGTATTGATGTTTATTTAAGATGTTTTAGAAATTATAGAGTTAATTATAAATTTTGTAAATTTTGGGTATTTAATTAATATTTTTATTAATTTCGAAATTTATTGTAAAAAATTATGAAATTTTGATAATTGATACTATTATAAATGTTATTAATTTTAGAACTTAAATTATGGCTTTTGTGATTTTTAAACTATTTTTATAAATATTTTTAAGTTTATGTCAAATGTGAATTATTAGGTTAAATATATATATATATATATATATATATATATATATATATATATATATATATATATATATATATATATATATATATATATATATATATATATATATAGTTATTTATATGTTTTAATTATGTTAAGATGTTTAATGTAGAGAAAATAATTTTTAGATGTTTGTATAATTGTAGACACCCGATTCGGTCGGCCCGTGTTACGGGACGAATTAGGGTTGCTCAGTTTGACCGGCCCGTTGTCAAGCCCAATGATGAGAATGTGAACTTGGACATGAGGATGAAGCCTAAATCTCTAAGTGGAAAGTGGACTTGAAAATCCAAAGCCTAGAAAACCCAAAATTGAGCCCAACTATCCAAGTTTGGCCCAAGCCCGCTCAGCCCAGCGTAGGCCCGGGCCAAAGGGGCACCGCCTCAGTGTAATGAGGCGATCGCCTCATCACAGAGGCGATCGCCTTACCAATGTGGCGCTGCCCCTCTGGCAACCCACTTGCAGCTGCATTTAATGTAGCTGCAATAATGACAATCAAGTGGTGTGGGCCCCACTCTCGAGACTTTCTTCTTGCGTGAGGAAAAGACTTTTGAAAAAAGAAAAAAGGCTATAAGAGCTCATGATGGGCTAGGAGGCTTAGGGGCATGGGAAAGCTAAGGAATAAAAGAGAAAAAAGAGAGAGAAGAAGAGGGGGGTGAAAAAAGAAGGAGGGAGAGCTCTGAAGAAAAAAGACAGGAGAAAAAAAAAAAGAAGAAAGAAAAAAAACGTCTTGAAGAAGGGGAGGAAGGTTGAAGAAGAGGAGGTCCACTTTCCCACAAGAGAAGAGGGAAGAAACTTGTGTCAAGAAGAGATACTACATCCTAGCAAGGATCTCAACCAAACTAACTTTGAGGGCCTCTCATTTTAGTATAAAACCTACACTTAAACTTGATATGTTCATCATTTTGTGTATTCTTGCTTATGTGTAACTGAGCTATTAATACATTTTAGGTTTATCTCTAGTGTATCATGTTTGATATCTCATTTCATTGATGGATCTTTGAATATTTTTGCATGTAGTCACAGTATGATGAGTGTAGGGTATGTATATGCATGTTTTGATTACTTAGAGTAGAAGTTTGCACGCCTTGGGAGTCAGAGTCGGCCCGGTGGTCAGGTGACGCCTTTTCACAGAGGCGTCGCCTCATCTCAATGAGACGATCGCCTCATCAATGAGGCGATCACCCCATTGATAGGCTCTTAGGGAGCCTATCTTTTATGTGTGTGTGTTACCTATTTTGTCTCGGGCCTATAAGAGCCCTGTTGATGAGGCGATCTCCTTATCAATGAGGCGATCACCTCATCCTAATGAGGCAATCGCCTCACCAATGAGGCGACCGCCTCATTGGCAGGGTTAACCTATTTCCTTCTTTGTTCCATTGTTCATTTGCTGTGATGCCTGTTTTAACATGTCCCCTTTTGACCTTAAACATGTCTGTATGATTGCATGGTGGTAATTATCTTGATTGTTTGATATTTTCTTTAACTTATAATGTGACAACCTCTTTGTATGATCTCTTTGTAAATGTCGTTATACGTGATTCCATTTTTTGTAAAGAGAAAGGATAATCATGTGATATTTGCAGGAATTACTTGATAATTTCTGTCATCAAGCAATCACTTTTGCTATTTATCCTTTGTATATTACTGTCTTTATGTTATTTTAATAGTTTATTTTCTGTATATGTTTGGTTTATTTTCTGTATATTATTTCGTTTATTTGGTTAAAAAGCGTTGTAATCCTTAATCCTTTCCCCCTATTTAATTTTGAATATATGGTTGTAAATTATTATTTATTTTATTTACTGTGTTTTTTGAATGTTGGGACATAAAGGCATGAAATTGGACTAATGTGAAAACTTGGACTTAATTATAAAATTTGGCAATTATCCAAAGGCAATTTCATTACTTATGGTAAATGATGAAATAATTAAATAATTAAACAGTAATAAAATGCAAAACACAAATGGAGGCCAACCGCAAGGTTGGGTGAGCATTCAAATGCTCATACCCAGTTTCTGAACCCGATCTCTTATGACGGCTTCTGGGAACCTCCATGGGATCCAGTTGATGTAAAGTGTGTTCCGGCTTTTATCCGGGTGGCAACTCCATCTCCGAATAGGCCCATGACCTATATTGTATTTTCTAGTGGGCCTCGAGCCCACACAGTGCCGTGGTCGCCAAACACTGGGGCGCGCGTTAAACCCCGTCGCCTATAATAATTTTCCTATTAGTTGGGGTAAATATGTAATTTTACGCTAATTATATATATATATATATATATATATATATATATATATATATATATATATATATATGGGGCGCGCGCTAAACCTCGCCGCCTACAATAATTTTCCTATTAGTTGGGGTAAATATGTAATTTTACGCTAACTATAATATATATATTGGTTTGTGAAATTTTATTTTTAAATCTATATTGAGAGATGATTTTCTGACTATGGATAATCATTTATGTGATGTGTATTTCTGGGGAGAAATAAATAATTTAATAATTTTGTGATGTTCTTGTTGGATTGTGATCTCGATCGGGGCTAAGTGTAGTTCTGGAAGCTTGACTCAAGTGTGAATGTCTGCGGTTATTAGAAGTGCATTTTTATGTAGGTTTGGCTCTACCTATGGTAGAGAGATGTCCGTTTTATAGAGGAGACTCTGTCAAAATTTTGATAGATTTTCTCGTAAAACGTGATATTCGTAATAATTTCTACTGTAAATTAGGCTTTTTTTCTGTCTATTGAGTCTTGTTCGATCTTCCTCGAGTCAGCCTATAATTTCATTATTTTTATTGATTTTCGATTTTAATTTCATAGTCATGTTTTAAAATCGATATGTTAATTTCTTTTCTAGAGCATATTGGAGCAGAAGCTGTGAGATCGAGGCAGACGTGCGGTTGTCAGCCTTCTCATTCATCTTGTTAGTCGATAAAATGATCTGTAGGTATGTTTTATTTAAAGACGCATGCACTAATATTTTTATGTTATTATTATATGATTTATTTAATTTAATACCGCTATTTAAGGTTTAAAACACATTTTATTTATTTAAAAATCGATTTTGAGAAATTTTGGTAGAATGGTCTACCTAGTGGGCTTCACCAAGACCGTGTGCACATGGTAGAGATTGAGAGGTGGATCCGAATTATATATGACTGGTGAATATTAAACTGGGACGAGTGCCTCGATGGAAGCCTATGCTCTCAGGGACCGCCAATGATTGGAAGGTTAATAATGGACTGGGATGGGTGCCTCGGTTGATGCCCTAGCTCTCGGGGACCGCCAGTGCCATATATTTGGATTAAGTGAACGACTGCGACTTGGTGCCTTGGTTGATGCCTTTGCTCTCGGGGATCGGCAATTTAGTTGGAATAAGTGGGCCCAGTTGGCCAATTAGGACTTTGGGTTTAGGGTTCTACCGAGATTTTTTAAAGGCTATATCTATATCTATTATAAATTATTTTCACAATAGCTATATGGTTTTCAAAAGTTTTTAAATCGTACAACTCTTTTTATTGACTTACTCAGTGAGGTTTGATTCCCTTTAATTTATTTTTTTTCAGGAGCTTGGGAGTTCGACCTCAGACTGCCTCCTCGCCGAGTTTCTTCATCATTGGCCATTTTATGTAGGTTATTGTAAGCTGCAGTAGTAACTGTACTACGAATTGTATGACTTAAGTATATTTGTGTATTTTATTTATATGGACCACGTTTATGTATAATGATTTAAGTTTGATTTATGATATGTGATGCCAGAAATATTTTATTTATGTATTCGATTATGTTTCCAATTTCAGAAAAATCAGTTTGATAATGTGTTCTGCTATAAAATAAAGTTTTGATATGTAAGGTTTTATTTTTCTTTTCTTTAAGGCTTATTACGGGTTTCGGAGGCCTTGTGCCTTCCCATTCTCTAGTGCCGGTCACGTGCCCTCAGGTTTGAGTTGTGACAGGCACCTACTTTTAGCTAAAAGTGTGAATTTTAGTATAGGTAAAAGAAAATTTTGCATTAACAATACACAATGTTTAGCATTGCAAGTATTGAAGTCTACAATAACATTGTTACTCATGATATTTAACTTTTTACCCCTTTATTTTTTTATAATTACATTATTAAAAAAGAAAAAAAAAATGATTTACAAACTACATGTGTTTAAACTTTTACATGATAAATTCACTCGTGTACACTTTAAATTTTAGATTCCAAAAAATAATTTTTTTTAAAAAGTTAAAATTTTAAAAAATTGAAAAGGGCATAATAATCATTATCTGAAGTAGTGATGTCACTGTAGACGTTGATGTTTGCGATGTGTATCGTCATCCATTAACAATAGAGTTGAGATATACTTGCCACTATACACTTAAATATACTTAAATAAAGAAATATTTATTTATATTTGGTACATATTCCATCCTAATACCCTAAAAAATAATAATAATAATAATAATAATAATAATAATAATAATAATAATTATTATTATTATTATTATTATTAAATGGTTGGTGTACGTATTAATTAATCATATAAAGTTCAAGTGCACAATTTTTTCATAAATTACCGTTTATTGCAGGTATATCGTACTAAATAATTAAAATTATAATATATATAAAATACTTGAAATATTTATTAATTTGAGTATTAGATAATATACAACCGAAATGGACAAAAATAAATCCCCAAAGTACCTAAGAATCGCCGATTAATAATTACAACCTAGTATAAATAAGATAGTTGGTTGAAGCATGAGGGATGCAGAAACCATAGACATGGAAGGAGCAAAGTCTGATGTGGTTGTGATGATGGACCATGGAAACAGTAAAACTCAATCCATGGAACTCAAGGACAGCAGTACTACTAGAGAAGAGAAGTTCCTAAATACAACCAGAACCCTCACCCGTCTCAGCTTCTCCAAGCCCAAAGCTCGTCTCCTTGAGCATAACACCCCAAAAGCATTTGCACTGTCTAATGATAGGGAAACCTTACTGGAGGAAGGTTACGCTTGGACAACAGATGAAGATGACGACGATGACTGGAATGAAGCTAATGGAGAAACGAAGTCTCTCAAGTACCAAAAGAAGAAGAGGAAGATTCCATGGAGACTTTTGGTCGAATGGGTATTGTTTTTTACTATATTGATTTGCTTGATTTGCTCTCTCACAATAGAAACAGTGAAACAGAAGAGTACATGGGGCACTGAGATATGGAAATGGTGTTTGATAGTGATGATAACGTTCTGTGGACGTCTAGTTTCAGGTTGGCTGATAGGTTTCGCTGTGTTCTTGATTGAAAGGAACTTCATGCTCAGAGAAAAGGTTTTGTACTTCGTTTATGGGCTTAGAAAAAGCATCCAAAACTGTGTCTGGTTAGGGTTAGTTCTTATTGCATGGACCATCACGTTCAGTGAAAGCATCCACAAGGACACCAAGATTCTTAAAATGGTTTTTAAAGCATTGGTAGCAACCTTGGTGGATGCAATCATCTGGTTAACGAAGATTGTGTTGGTGAAAATGCTGGCTTCATCGTTCCATGTAGCAACGTACTTTGACAGAATGAAAGAAAGCGTTTTCCATCATTACATTCTCGAAGCACTTTCTGGTCCTCCAATGGAGGAAGCAGTAGTGCCCACGGAGAATCATAATTTTACGGCAGCCGGATCAAAGTCGTTGCCATCTGGTTGGAAGCAAGGAGAGTGGAAGATAGAGATGAAATCAAGGAAGAAAAATGGGTCATCATCAGGAAACCTTGACATGGAGAAGCTGAGGCAATTGAGCATGGAGAAGAGAGCATCGGCATGGAGCATGAAGAGACTGGTGAACTACGTGAAAAGGTCAGGACTCTCAACCATTACAAAGACTGTTGATGATTTCGGCAAAGCTGAATCAGAGATTAATAGTGAGTGGGAAGCTAGAAACACTGCCAAACGGATCTTCAAGAACGTAGCCAAAACTGGTGCCAAGTAATTCTTCTTCTTCTTTATCTCTCTCTCTCTCTACTTCAATATTAATTTATTTTATATATACATATCTTATAATTTAGATTTAATAAGTATCATTATCATAGGAAGGGATTTTAAGTATTTTGTTTTTGAAAAATTATTATTTATATCGGGTGTATTACATTCTATAGTTGAATTTATAACACAAAAATACATGTCTTATTTTTATTAATTAACGGTAAATGCTTAAATTATATATCCCAATCCCAACTTCACTTTTCTGAAAGAATTTTTTTTTTAAAGTATATGACAGAGAAAATTATAGCATAAATATGCATCTGTAGGGCTAATTGTAAAAGTTAAGCAAGTTTTACGTCACCTAAAGAAAATATATACCTTGATGTCTTTAGTTAATTTCACATTATTAATTTTAAACCACACGTAAATTGTCCGATAATGGAGGGTTATTCAATTTAATTTTCATTTCTCTTGGAATTTTGTTTGTAATAGTTGATGGGGAGAATTTTAGCTATAAATCAAAATAGAAATTATTCTATTTTTTTAAATATAAAATAAAATTAAAAAAATGTATAACAAAGATAATATAAATTCCATGAATTAATTCAATTAATTCATTTTAACAATTTGAATTCATTCTTAAGATTAGCATTTAAATGGAAAAATATTTTTTAAAATATATTAGGTCAATGTAGAAAATGCATTTTTTAACTTATCTAAAACTATCAAATTAAATAGCAATATTCGAAATATATATATATATATATATATATATATATATATATATATATATATATATATATATATATATATATATATATATATATAATGCTGCCTTTTGGATGTCCTCACTTTACTAGGAAAATTAAAATATAAAATTAAGAAAATTTTGATTTTACTAGTGTTGGCAAATTGTTTAATAAGAAAATTAATATTCTTGTTGGGTTGGTTTCCAACTAAAATTATAAGATCATATTATCCGTTTAAAATTCAGTTGAATTTACATCCATTAAAAAAAAACAAAAAAGGAAAAATGGTTGAAATGGAAGGATGGCTTGTTGTGGTTGTTCTTATATTCTTTATAAGCCACACCTTCGCCATTGATGGTGTCAATGTATTGGGTTGAAAATAGGTAATATTTGAAAAATTTTGTATATGAAATGGTCAGATGTGAACATACTTTACTTTTGTTGAGTAAATATTTTACTGCATTCAAATATAAAGTATAATATACTCAATATAGACAACAACATGATATAATACACATGTCATATCTTTCAAAATCGTTGGTCCATTAAGCTTGGGGTGCAGAATGCAACAAAAACAAAATGTTGGTCAATTATAATGTACATGCGAAAAGGTGAATTTTTTGTGAGTTGATCGGGCTTACAAAAATTAAGCAAGTAAAATGATATGTGGGCTGAAATTCGATCATCCAAATGCGAAATGCGAAGTAATGTGGTGCAGTGAGTGGAGGTGAAAGGTGCTTATGGAGTGGTAGTGGGTGTCTCGTGTGGTCCAAATGAATTCAACAACCGGTGGTTTAGCGCAACTGAGCAGGCGCATGCATGTCAGAAATGACCAAGATGTGTGATAACAGTGCATCAAATTAGCCCACCTGCTTCAAATGTTTATATATAGAAAAAAAAGTTACATGTCGCAACCAAATATCCATAAGAAGGGACAAAACCAACGTATAGTGCAGTGTACAGTCTTAAAAAAGGCCACCAAAATATTCTCCCAACACTTTTATCATATTCAATCAATAATCAAATACTCTTATTGCATGCTTATTTAAATTTTACGTCATCATATCCACATATATACATATGCTTCCTTATTCTGAAACTAACAAATTTTTAACTACATAAAAAGCTTGATCTATATTAAAAACATTTTAAATACACATTATTATTGTATTTATTCAAAATACACACTACTATTATACATGGATGAATTAAGAAATGTTAAAATTTTCATTTAAATGTACATCTCATATTTAAAATGCGTCCATGAGTGTACATAGTATCTAACTAATAATCTGCTGAGATATTAATTATATTAGACTTCAAACTAAAAGATAAATATTTAGTATTAAGTGTTTATAGGTCGGTGATGGTGATTTATATTTAAGTTTATGGTTTTTTTTTTTCTTTTAATATTGTTACGCCAAAATCTTCAAGTGTGGCTACCCTTTTTTTTTTTTTTTTGATAAAATGATATTTTTACTGAACTTTATTCAAATGAGGGGGAAAAACCACTTGCATATGTGATCATTGTGTTATATATATGTAAATTGGTGAAGGTATATTGAAGAGGAAGATCTTATGAGATTCTTAAAGAGGGTTGAAATTCACACCATATTCCCACTCTTTGAAGGAGCTCTTGAGACTGGAAGAATATCAAAATCTGCTTTCAGGAACTGGGTGGTAATATGATATAATTACATTCACTTTTATTAGTTACCTGACTATATATATACACGTTGTATAATTAGATGGTTTTGATAATGAATTAAAATGATGAACAACTGCATGCAGGTTCGAGCTTACTTTGAAAGAAAATCGCTAGCTCATTCATTAAATGACACAAAAACTGCAGTGCAGCAACTTCACAAGCTAGCAAGTTCAGTTGTGATAGTGATCATAATAGTGGTGACCTTGCTGTTGATGGGCTTAGCCACAATTAAAGTTGTACTTTTTGTGGCAACTCAACTTGTTATTGTAGGAGTAATCTTTCAGAATATGTGCAAAACTATCTTTGAATCCATAATTTTCGTCTTCATCATGCACCCTTTTGATATTGGAGATCGCTGCGTTATTGACGGTGTTCAGGTGATCGCCTAATCTCCTCCATTTCCTTTTCGTCTGTATTAGATTAAATGTGTTATGCATATATATCTACATATGCATGCAGATGGTCGTAGAAGAGATGAATATCTTAACTACAGTGTTTCTTCGATACGATATGGAGAAAATCTACTACCCAAATTCAGTGTTGCTCACAAAGCCAATCAGCAACTTCTACAGAAGCCCAGAAATGGGTGATAGCATTAACTTTACCATTGATCTCTCCACACCTATGGATACGGTTGTTGCTCTTAAGAAGGCCATACAAGTGTACGTAATAAGCCTCGCATGCGATAATGCATTGTTACATATTGTTGTTAATTACATAAGATACTGGTGCTGAATTTACTTAATCTGTAAATGTAGATACATTGAGAGCAAGCCAAATTTCTGGAATCCAAAACACTCAGTGGTGGTTAAAGAAATAGAGAATGCAAACTCGTTGAAGATGGGATTGCAGGTGCAGCACACCATCAACCATCAAAACTACGGTGAACGAAACAACCGAATATCAGAGCTAATTCTAGAGCTAAAGAAAATTTTTGAGAATTTGGGTATCCAATATAGTCTTCTTCCTCAAGAAATCCATCTCAATCACATCAACATCGACACTTTGAGGATGCTACTCAGATCACCTTAAAGTTAAACACACTCTATCATTTGAAGCAAACTTTCTAGAGTACATAGTCTTTATATCTGGGTACCTTAAGCTTTTCGCGGTTTGATTTTATTTTCTTTTAGATGTGTCTACTTGCTATTATCTTAATTAGCTAGGTAGTTGTTCTAAATATATAATTTGTACTAATCTAATTAAACTAATTAAATAAATTTGTGTGTTTGAATACATATATGAATCTTCATATATATATATATATATATATTGCCACTCTATTATCAATGTAAAGTTAAAGGGCTATCTAATAACTCTTTCATATATAAAAAATAATGATTTATAGGTTACATATATAGACAATGAAGAAGATAAGAGATAGTTATAGATTACAACAATAAAAGATTTACAAGATATAACTAATATAACAAAGAGAGTATTATAGTCTTATCACTCCCATCAAGCCAATTGTGTAGAAGGCAAAATTCGAAGAGTGCAACAATGAGGAAGGAATTGTCTTGTACCCAATGACTTGGTGAATTTGTCTCCAATTTGATAAGTAGTGGTGATGAATTGGACTTGGACATGTCCTTGAACCAGTTGCTTGCATACAAAATGATAATCAAGTTCTATGTGCTTGGTACGAGTATGAAACACCGGATTAGATGTGAGGTAAATGTCACAAATATTATCACACCATAAAATAGGCTTATGAGGAGATATGACGCCAAGCTCCCTTAACAAGGATTGGATCCACAAGATTTCAGTTGTTGTATTAGCTATGGCTATATATTCACTTTTAGTTGAGGAGTAGGTGATTGTTGGTTGTTTTTTAGGCATCCAAGATATCAAATAATTGCCCAAATATATAGCATAGCCATTTGTAGTGTGATTATCATTAGGACAACCACCTTAATCACTATTAAAAAAGCACTAGAGATGAGTTAAAGAGTCCATAAATAATAAAAGTGAGTATGCCATCTTATGCTTTAAATAGCGAAGCAATCTCTTGACCGCCTGCTAGTGAGTTGTTAGGTTGTGCATAAATTAACAAAGTCGATTGACGACAAAGGCAATATTGAGCCTAGTGATCAAGGTAGCATGTTGTAGCACACTTATACTTGGTGATATTGTTCACCATTTCTCAAAGAAGAGGGGTGTTGTTACCATTGGAGTTAAATAACCATTAACACCTAAAAGATCATAGTGTTCCAAGAAATCATGAATATGTTTAGATTAACATGAAGTAGTGCCCACAGAAGAGGTCTTAACCTCAATACTAAGAAAATAATATAAAGGAATAACATCTCAGGCAGGAAATTCAACTTGCAACTAAGCAAGGAAAGAATCAATAAGAATAGAAGAATTACTAGTTAAAATGATATCATCAACATATATTAAACTAAAGAGAGAGGATGAACCTTATGGAAGAATAAACAAGGAAGAGTCTACCTAGGAGGATTGAAAACCAAAATTCATAAGAAAAGAGCTGAAGCAATTAAAACACTAACAAGGTGCCTACCTTAGACTGTAAAGAGATCGATCAAGGAGACAAACATGATCCGAATGCTCACTATCAATGAAACCTCATAGTTGTTCCATATACACTATGTCTTGAAGCATACCATGGAGAAATGTGTTAGAGATGTCAAGTTGCTTCATGTCCTATTTATCTATAGTAGCAAGAGTTGTAATGGTGCGAATGGTTGTAGCTTTGACCACCGGGCCAAAAGTTTTAGCATAATCAACACTGGATTGTTAATAAAAGCCTTTGGCAACAAGGTGAGTTTTGAATCGAGATATGGTGCCATCCAAAAATCACTTGACTCTGTAAACCCATTTATTGCCAACCATATTTATATGAGTGGGGCGAGGAACAAGACTCCAAGTCTTATTTTGCAAGAAAGCTTGAACTTCCACACTTATGGCATCCTTTTACTCTTTATATTTCATGGCTTAAAAGAAATTTTGGGGTTCCAGTATGGGAGTTTAATATGACTGAGAGGTTAAGAGATGGACCTCTCATCTGTGGATGGTTAAAGGGCGGAGTTGCATGGGATGAGTTCAAGGTAGAGAGACTTACAGGGAAACAATATCACATGATTGTGGGATTGTATACAGGTGAGAGGTAGGATAAGAGATAAGGTCAAATATGAGATTAAGGCCAGGATAAGATAGCTGTCAAGTAGAAGAAAAGGAATGGGATGGATCACGTTCAATTATGATAGGAGTAAGTGATAATTGAGATTGATTGGGATTATGATAATTGAGATTAATTGGGATTATGATAATTGAGATTAATTGGGATTGTGGACTTAAGGTGAGATAGGGACTCTTGGTGAAGATGAGATAAAATTAGTATTTGATGGAGAATGACAACTTGAAATAGGATTAGTAGAAAAAATAGAAGATAAAGGAAAAGAATTAAAAGCATTACCTAATGGACAAGAATGAGAGTGGTCCGTTACTATGACCTACAACCAAGGAGTGAATGGTATATTTTCGTGTATATTTATTTCGGTGGGATCATGTTAAAATGGAAAATGTGACTCATTGAACTTAAATGGCTTGTAATATATATTTTATCATAAGTAATTTCAAGGCATCGATGGCCAAAATGGGTAGGAACTAGCCTTAAATAAACACATTCTTTTGTATGAAAATTTAATTTATATTTATTATAGGGTTATAGTAAAGGAAAAATTGCACAATAAAAAATTTTTAAATTTTGGATTTTTACCATGTAAAGAATAAAAAGGAGATTTCTTATTAATAACTTTAGTAGGTAAATCATTAATAAGGTTAATGGCAATGTTAAAAGAATAGGGAAAAAATGAAGAAGAATTGAGCTATGAGCAAGCAAAGTTAAACCTATGTTAACCAAGTGTTAGATTTTTCATTCAGAAGTACCATTTTGTTCATGGGTATATGGACAAGCAATTTGTTGAGTGATTCCATGACTTTGAAAATATTTATTTAATTTTTGGTACTCACTACCTCAATCAGAATGACAAACCTTTATTTTTATGGAAAATTAGGTTTCAACAAGAGCTCTAAAATTAAGAAAAATATTATAGACATCACTTGTATTTTTAAAAAAAATATACCTAAGTAAATTAAGTATAGTCATTAATAAACAAGACAAAATAACACAAACCTAAGTTGGACAAAATAAGAGATGGTCCCTAGACATCAGAATGAACAATATTAAATGATTTTAAGTTTTTATGTTCAACATGAGGAATTTTGGCTAATTTTCCTAATAAACAAGAACATTTTTTTGAAGAGAGCTTAGGAGAGTGCAAATGAGAATTATCCTTGAGGATTGTTGATAAGGTATGATTCTGCAGGTGATCAAGACAAGAGTGTCAAACATCAAAGGGAATAAATTTGGTAGGAAAAGCTTGAGAATTTAGAACAATCAGCAAGATGTACCAACCATTCTCATTCTCATAGAATTTGCTTTTTTGTCTTCTGATCCTTGATAAAGAAAAAAAAAGGCTAAAATTCAAAGAAAAAAATTATTGTCATGACATAATTTGAAAACAAAAAAGCAATGGTTTTCTAATACGGGGTATATGTAAGAATTTCTCAAAAGATAAAGATTTAGATGGAGAGGAGATAATGGAGTTACCTATAGTAGAGATAGACAAACCTTGTCCATTACTTACGGTTAATTAGACATCACATGTATATGGATGTTGAAGTTGAAGAGTGGAAATATCAAAAGTGATGTAAACATTTTCACCAGTGTTAGCAACCCATGGAATAAAATGATGATGAGGCCAAGAGTAGTTATGATTGGATGAGTCGGAGTAAGCAAGATTGGCTTAGGGAGAAGAAGAGCGAGGATAGGCCAAGGAGGTGTACCTCTAACACCGATATGCAGTGTGGTTTTTCAAACCACAAATTTGATAAACTCAAGAAATTTGCTAAGAATGTCTATGGCTTTGCCATGGAGGATGGTTTTTTGAAGGTTTAGGAGTAGGCAACAAAGGAGGCATAGGTGATCAGGGGGATAGGTCACTTGATTTTTATAAGAGAAATTAACAAGTGGAGATTCATGGATGCTATTTAAGAGAATTTTATGGGCAATAAGATGACTATAGAGTTTATTAATAGATACTAGTTCAGGTTTGTGGTTGAGAGTAGTGATAATGTTGTGATATTCAACATCAATATTATAGTAAATATTTGTGTGAATTTGATTGGGGCTTGGGTCAACCGGTAACAGATTGTTCATCAGAGAGATACTTTGCACATTGAAGATATTGGGAGATAAACATGTCATTTTTCTTTAATTCTTATAACTCAATAATTAATTGAATTTTTTTTTTGTGAAATTAAGCTAAATGAATTGGCTAGAGTTGTCCAAGCATGGTGAGAAAATTTGATTCCGATGACATAGGGAAATACCTCCTTGGTAATAGAGCTATGAGAGTAGCATCAAGACATATTGAAACTAGGTTTCAAAGGTAGGATTTGAACTTTCAACTAGAGGATTGGCAGTGTTAAGAGTTATTTTTGGTAGAGGAGTTTGTGCATCAAAAACAAAACCCATTAGTTTATGATAATTCAATAAAGGAAAAAATTGAGTTTTTCAAACCAAATAATTTTTATTATTTAGCTTGATTGAGAAGGAATGGGTTGTCGTAGAAAGAGATGGAAAAGATTTTGAAGGAATAAGAGCAAGTTGATTGTTGTTGTTGGCCATAGTGCTTTGATACCAAGTGTTAAAGGCTAAATAATAATTCTTTCATATATCAAAAATAATGATTTATGAGTTACATATATAGATAATGAAGAAGATAAAAGATGGCTATTGATTACAACAGTAAATGATATACAAGATATAAATAATATAACAAAGATACTATTATAGTCTTATCAATTAAAAGTATTTGGATGATTCATATTTTATAAGCTTGTTGGCAAAGATGAGTCTTACTTGAGCTAGGGCTAAGTACGAGATGGAGAAAATACTGAACTGAATTGAAATTCTGAACCGAACCAAATTTTATGACTAATTTTTTAAGGTACTAGATAGTTATAAAAAAATTGAATCGAGAATCGTATCGAATCGAAAACTGAATATAGTACCATGTTGACCATTTGCATGATTAAACTCCTAATTTTGGACTTTGATAAATTTTTTTGATACTAGTGATTTCAACTAAGTGTATAGGAAATTATATGTCAAAAATATACATTTTTAGATATACAGTGGTCTTTTGGGCTAATTTGATCTTTGAGATTCAAGGAGGCTTTTTGACATCTTTAGAGCTCTATAATGAGAAAATGATCTTCTTCACTTTTAAAGTAGAAATCTTAAAATTTATGAATTGAGCTTATATGTCAAAATCTAAATTCATTTGGATATGTAAATCTTGAGTCGAAGTCAACATATGCGGCTTTCATTTTAGGTTATGAAGCTCTCAGTATCTTAGTAATATTATAAGCTACAGAGGTTCAATTGAGGTGATTCATAGTGATATGGAAAGATAAGACAATTATCTACAACTTTTATGAAGAAATTTAAGGCTAATTCGATTATCTTTAGTCTCTAAAAGGCATTATAAAGAATTATCTTGGTCAAACTCAACACATGAACTAAATTGCATAAAAAGTGCAAATCCTATCATGGTCTTGGCTAGGACATTAATATTTTTACTATGACTAAGGCAGACTAATTTCTATAAAACTTTAATTTTTTGAAGAACTGATCTCGATCCAATGTCCCGACCGGGACAATGCTTAGGACAATGATATCCCGATCGAGACATTAATATTCCAATTGGGACTAATGCAAAAATTAAAATAAAATGGCTCGTAGTGGCTATTCGATGTTCATTCTAATCAGATTGATGATATCTTGACCAGGACTTGACAAAATACATCTCAAAATTCCAAATTTCATTCAAATGGACTTCACTTTTATTGGGAATGAAATTGTTGCTTCCAACATCTATAATTGAATTGCTCAAGTATAAATATGACCTTTAAAGATTATTTTAATGTTAAGAAACTTTTTTATTTATTCTATATTTTCAAGAATTCAAATAAGCTCTCTAAACTCTTTTGAAATTCATTTTATTGTTGTATACTCTTATGAGAGTTGGTGAGTGTTAGAATAGAAATTCTTATTCTTCTATTTTCTGGGTTAAGAAAATGGAAAGTGAGATTCTATTCTAAAGGAATTTTTTAAAGTGTTTAGCCATTAAAACACTTGGAAATTCAGTTTTAGTGTGACCCTTAAAAATACTTATGAATTAGTTTTGAGTGAGCCTTGAAAACTCAAGTTGTAAGGTTTGAGTTGAGCCTAAAACTCAAGTTTTTAAAAATCAATCTAGGGAAATAGATTGTGGTGGTTCAAAATCCTAACTTGGGAATAAGTTAGGTGGAGATGTAGGATTGTTGAGAATTTGAACTACTTAAATTCTTATGTTTATCATTCTTCCTTCTCAACATTCTTTTTAATTCTTGCTAAAATCTTTTTAATTTTTTTATTATTGTTCGATAATCCTATTCACCCTCCTCTAGGACTCTTTCAATTAGTATCAGAGCTTGAATTCTAGGAACTTCATTGCTAGAATACAAGATTAGAGGGAGTGAATCACAAAATATTTCTTCACTTAGACCATTCTTTGATGGTAGTGACTATCCTTATTGGAAGTTCAAAATGGAGCTATACCTTGATTGTGATTTCATAAAACTTTAGGATATTGTCCTAAAAGGTTGGGAACCACCTATAATTACCATTGATGGTGTGGTAACTACTATTGCAAGAAGCCAATGGAATAATGAACAAAAGGAACAAAATTATAAAAATAAAAAGACTATAATCACTCTAGTCTCTTCCATGAAAAGAGAAGAAAGAGGCAAGCTTCAATATTGCATTTTGGCCAAGGAAATGTGGGAGACCTCGGAAAACCATTATGAAGGCAATATATAAGTAAAAAGTAAAAAGTAAAAAGTAAAAAGGTTCAACTTCATATGTATGAATATGAACTCTTTAAAATAAAGCCTCAAGAATTTATCATAGAGATGATAAACTATCTCAATACTCTCCTTACAACCCTTAATAAACTTGGAAACATTTCTCCAAAGAAGAAGTAAACAATAAGATTATAAGAATCCTACCTAAGAAGGATTAGGAATGTCAAGTCACTTCAATTGAGGAAGCTCAAAACGTCTTTACCCTTTTAACTAATGAGCTTATTAGTAAGCTCTTGACATATGAGCTCATAATCAAGTAAAGAGGTGAAGAGTAAGAAGAGAAAGAAGAAAAGAAAAAGAGCATAGCATTGAAGGTCTCACAAAAAGAAAGTGAAGATGAAAATATTGAAGATTCTAGTGACGAAGATGATGTTATTGCCATGCTTAATAGGAACTTTAAAAAGTTTTTGAGAAAGAAAATTTTCTTAAGAGCAAGGGACTCCAATAAGAAGTTTGAAGGAGATGGTAAAAAGAGAACCAAAGAAGTTACTTGTTATAAATGCAAGAAACCAGGACACATCCAAAGTGCGTGCCCCAACTCAAATTCAAGAATAAGGGAGAAAATGATAGGAAGAAGGCCTTCAAAGCTACTTGGGATGACTCCTCCAAATTTGAAGAGGAAAAGGAATAACAAGAAGTGGCCAATCTTTGCTTTATGGCTCTTGAAGATGAAAAAGAGGTACCATCTACTTCTAACTCTTTTTGTGATGAATATTGTGTTTATGATGAATATGATGATGATGATGATGATGTTGAGAGTTATATTATGAACAAACTCTTGCTTAAATGTAAAAGCTTGCTTTCTAGAAAGAAGCATTATAAGAATGAGTTAAATAGTTTAACCAAGGAATTTGAGAAATTGAAAATTAAATTATCTAGTCTTGTTAAATCAAATGATAAACTTGCTAGTAATTTAAAATCTTTTAATTCCTTGGAAGAGCAACTCAAGAAAGCTAGTGATGAAAATTATAAACTTTCGAATGAGGTAGTTAAGCTAAAAAATTTCATATCAAAATTTCAAAGAGGAAAAGAGAGTTTAGATAATTTACTTGACTCTAAAAAATTTCAAGGAAATACTTATTGAATTGGATATACTAATGGAATGGCCTCATCTTCATCATCATCATATATTAAATTTATTAAAACATCATGTAATTCCATTCCCTCTACTTCAAAACTAATTGAGACTTAAGCTTTTAAAGTTAATAAGTCTCTTGTGTCAAATATTAAAGGGAAGTCTCATAAGACTCAATCCTATATGACATAAAGAGGTAAAGCTAAAAATAGAGCACCTCAACCCAAGCATGCATATACACTCAGACACAACACTCATAAGCATGTTGCACAACACAATGCACCTAAATATGTAACATAAACCTATCAAAATATACATTGTCATTGCCAATGTATGTCTCATACTTAAAATAATAGGACATACACACCTTCATAACATAAAAGGCATGTTTTACACACTAAGAAAGCATATCATCCTAGGAGAAACAAATTTGAAAATGTTATATATTCATATTACATGATCAAAGGACATACCAATAATATGTGATTTTATAGAAGACTACATATGAATTTACTTCCTTGGGATTATCTTGAAACTAACCAACCTAGACTAAGAAAGGTTTAGGTTCAAAAGAACACTTAAATTATTTTGTGTAGGTGTGCTTAAAATCCACAAGAAAAAAAGTAAGTGGTATCTTAATAGTGGATGTTCAAGGCACATGATGGGAGATAAATAGCAATTCAATAAGCTTGATGCTAAGGATGGAGGACATGTTACATTAAAAAAAAGAATGGGCATTGGAGAAATAGGTAATCCTCAATCTTTATCTATACATTATGTATTGCTTATTGATGGTCTTAAACATAATTTTCTTAGTATAAGTCAATTATGTGATATGGAAAATAAGGTGACTTTCTATCCTAGAAATTATTTTATTAGTAGTCTTGATGAAGGCAAAGTAATTTTTAGTGGTGAAAGAATAGACAATGTTTATGTTATTGATTTGAAAAAAAATTGATAACAAAGACATCAAATGCTTAATGTCTATTTCCCATGACATATGGACATTGCATAGAAGGTTAGGACATCCAAATTTTGTGCTTTTAAATGATCTTTGTAAACATGAACTTATGATTGGTTTACCTAAGCTTGAATTCACTAAGGATAAACCTTGTGATACTTGTTAAAAGGGAAAACAATCCAAGTCCTCATTTATGCTTAAATATATAGTGTCTACTTTTAAACCACTTGAACTTATACATATGGATTTTTTTGGACCAACTAGAGTTGCTAGTCTTGGTGGAATGCACTATACATATGTATTGGTTGATGATTACTCTAGATTTTCTTGGGTATGTTTTCTTGCTTGTAAGAATGATGCATTTAAAGTTTTTGAAAATTTTACAAAAAGAGTTCAAAAAGAAAAAGATTTTTATATTTCTTCTATTATAAGTGATCATAGAATCAAATTTGAAAATGAATTTTTCAAAAGCTATTATAATGAAAATGGTATTTTATATATGTTTTCTTCTCTTAGAATTCTTCAACAAAATGGGGAAGTTAAAAGGAAAAATAAAACTCTTATGGAAATGGCTAAAATAATGCTTCATGAGTATAATTTGCCTTTATACTTTTGTGCGGAAGCCATTAACACATCTTGTTACATTTCAAACCAAGTTTTCAAAAGACTAAATTTGAACAAAACATCTTATGAGCTATAGAACAATAGAAAACCCAAAATCTCATATTTAAGAGTGTTTGGATGTAAAAGCTTTATATTAAACACTAAGGATAATCTTGGGAAATTTAATTCCAAAGTCGATGAAGGAATTTTCCTAGGCTATTCTATTTCTAATAAAGCATATAGAGTTTTTAATAAGAGAACTCTAGTAGTTAAAGAGTTAATGCATGTTGTATTTGATGAATTAAGCTCACTTGATCCTAAAAAGGATGTTTTTAATGTTGATGATATTGTAAGTGACAATGAGATTATGGAAACTTAAGAAAAAAATGCTAGTAAGCCTTTGGAACTTGAAGGTCCAAGCAAGGAGGATAATGAGGAGACATCTCAACCTACCTTAAAGGCTAAACTTCGAAAGGATTGACAATTTTAGAAAGCTCATCCTCAAGACCTCATTATAGGTGACAATTCAAAAGGGGTAACTCCTAGATCTAAATTAAAGTCTATTATTGATTTAGCCTTCATTTCTCAAATTGAGCCGAAAAATGTTGATGATGCATTGAGTGATGAATTTTGGGTCCTTGCCATGTAAGAAGAGTTAAATCAATTTGAGAGAAACAAGGTTTGGACATTGGTTCCTAGACCAAAACATCATCCTATTATAGGCACCAAATGGGTGTTTAGAAATAAGATGAATGAATAAGGTGTCATAACTAGGAATAAAGCTAGACTAATAGCTAAAGGTTATAATCAATAAGAAGGCATTGATTATGATGAAACCTTTACCCCCGTTGCAAGGTTAGAAGCTATTAGAATAGTACTTGCATTGCATCATTCATGGATTTTAAAATTTATCAAATGAGTATTAAAAGTGTATTTTTAAATGGTTTCATCGAAGAGGAGGTATATGTTAAGCAACCTCTAGGTTTTGAAAATTTTAATTCTCCAAATCATGTTTTTAAATTATTAAAAGTAATGTATAGATTGAAATAAGCTCCAAGAGGTTGGTATGAAAGATTGAGCAACTTATTATTAGAAAAAGGTTTCTTTAAAGGAAAAGTTGACATAACTCTTTTCATAAGAAATCCAAACATGATTTATTAATTATTCAAATATATGTTGATGATCTTATTTTTACTGCTACTAATTGTTGCTTGTGTGAGGAATTTTCTAAACAAATGCAAGGAGAATTCGAGATGAGTGTGATGGGAGAACTAAAATTCTTTCTCAGATTACAAATCAAGTATTGCAAGATGGGATTTTCATCAATCAAAACAAATATACAAGAGAAGTTCTTAGGAAGTTTGGCATAGGTGGAGATAAAACAAACAAAACTTCTATGAGCACCACAACCAAGTCAATAAGGATGAGAATGGCAAACTGGTTGATGAAAAGCGATTTAGAGATATGATTAGATCCTTTCTTTATTTAACTGCTAGTAGACCTGATAATATGTTTGCAACTTGCTTATGTGCTAGATTTTAATAAAGTCTTCGAGAGTCTCTTTTGAATACTATTAAAAGAATTTTCAAATATCTTTATGGTACAATGCAATTAGGACTTTGGTATCCTAAGAGTTCTTCCTTTGACTTGATTAGTTATTCTGATGCGAACTTTGCTAGTAGTTTACTAGATAGAAAAATCACTTTCAGAACTTGACATATTTTAGGTAATTTTTTAATTTCTTGGCTTAGCAAGAAACATGTTTCGATTGCCTTGTCTGTTAGTGATATGCACTAGGTCAATCATTTGCGATTATGTATTGACTTTCTTATTTTATTAATAAAGAGGTATTTCATTATCATTTGATTTTATGATAATTATATGAATGTTAATTCTTACTAAGGCCATCAAGCATGTGACTTGATAGTAAAACCCTTAAATTAAAATAAGAGTTCTATTCTAATTATCCCTAGCCATTTATTCATTATATATAAATATTAAAGTATTAAGGCTAGTATGAAGTTGACTGATGGTTATGTTTTACTAATCATGAATATGAGATATTAAGTCAACTCATAGGTACATAATAAGAGATCATGTACTGGATTTACCCACTATGAAAATACTACATAGATTATTGTCATAAGTATTTCTCATCACAGTAATTTTATTTTGGTCCTTTGACCTTGAAATCATCATGGATTTCTACATAGCTATTTTATGTTTTGACACATTCTAACATTGTCTTTAATCGGATGATTAAATAGGATGTTGTTGGATATGAAATTAGTTATGTGAGGAATGTGAGTGATTTAGAAGGGATTTATTCCTCATTAATATGAGAAAGATATCTATGGACCCCTTGATGAGATAGACTGAAGGAAAAATGCATGGCCATGCTGAAATGAATTGATAAAGAGTTATCATTTTCAGTCTACTTGGAATTAAGTCATAATATTGAACTATATAAGGATAACATTCTATGCCTTATGTTAAATTAAGATATCATGTGATAAAGGGACGATAAAATTCATTGTAATTAGGTTATGTTGGATCATTGACTTCACATGACTTGGGTAGTCATAATGTCTTGCTAGAGGCCGCTTATGACTTGTAAGCCTAAATAGAGATTTAGGCCCACTACCAATGTTATGTGAACCTACAGGGTCACACACTTAGAAAAAGCCCAAAACGAATATGGGTTTAATAAGCCCAAAAATAAACTCTATGGAAATAAATAATTAAAGTGTTTTATTTATTTATTTATTTGTTTATTTATTTAAGATAAATGTTATTTTAAATAAATAAATAAGATATTATTTCTGATTTGTTTTTAAACAAAATCAGAATATAATAAATGGAAATTACCAAAAGGTCATTGGTAGGTGAAACCCTAATTTGGAATCTATAAATATGTTATATTCTCTAGGGTTTCACACACTTATTTTTTTTCGGCCTCCAAATTCGTTTTCTTTCTTCTTAGAAAACAAAGACAGAGTTTTCTTTTATTCTTGATTTGTGAGACAATTAAGGAGGTTGCTAGCACACACATTCCAATTTGTTTTGTAAAGGGCTGTTCATGTGGATACCTATAGAGGACGCATCCTTTTGGAGACGTCTTGATCTGAATAACTAAAGCAAAAGGCTCGAGGTAAGGTGTCACCGGTGTGAACCTCCTCTCATCCTTCCAGAAAATCTTGCCTCTTTTGCGTTTGGTGAGATTCTTGAAATCTTAGATTTAATCAAGTAGTTGAATTACATGGATCCAGGTTTGGGAACGTGATAAATTTTTAATTTTTTCGCTGCTTTGTATCACGAAACTCAACATTGTCCACCGCTGGAGCTGAATATGTGGCGGCAAGTTGATGTTGCACATAAGTTTTATGGTAAAAAAAAATAACTTTTGGACTATGGCATTGATATTAATCATATTCCTATTAAATGTTATAATACAATGCTATAAACCTTAGCAAAAATCCCATTCAACACTCTAGAACTAAACATATAGATGTTAGACATTATTTCTTGCCTGATCATGTACAAAATGGTGATATTTTTCTTGAATTTATTAATACTAATCTTCAATTAGCTGACATTTTTACCAAGCCTCTTTGCAAGGAAAGAATGACTTTTATTAAGTATAAGTTTGGTATGATTGAAAGTTCTAGTTTGTCTTGATTTTATACTTAATTGATGGTTAGACAATTTTCATGTGAAATCATGTTGCGCTTATTGATTACTTTGATTATTAAATGTTTTGATTTTGATCTTAACCATTATTTAATTTTTTTAATTTTCATGCATTTATATATGTTTAAATATGCATTTTTTAATTCTTCCTTCTCCTCATCAAGACTAGTTTCTTTTTATATGCTTTTGTTAACTTTATCATCGGTTTTTGTCTGGTTTATTTTTAGTATATTTTTCATATGTAAACATTGAGCTATTTGTTTATTTTTATAGTTATTTTATGATAGTTTACATTCGGTTTATTTTCTGGATTTTTTCTAGATATAAGCGATGAGCTACTATTTTTATGTCTTGTTATGTTTCTCTTTAGTTTACAATTGGTATTTTAATGTCATTGTAACTTTATCCTTTTCATTAATGCTTTTTATTTTATTTTACAATTTTCCTTTCTATAAAATGTCAATTTCTCTAGTATTCATTCTTTTTGATTTTTGACAGAGGAGGAAGAAATAATTTAGTTTGCATGAGTATCTAGTTAATTTCTTTAAAGGAAAAGATTTTTTTTTTTTTTTACAAAGATGTGTTTATGTTAGTGACATAACTATGTGATAATGTGTCTTTAATATCAATTTTTTTAATCCAAACCTTATTCAATTTCTTTTAATTTGAAATGAAAAAAATTGTTTGAATTTATTTTACATAATTTTGTTTATGCATGCATAGTAACATTGTAAGTGTGGCTAGTTATGCCATATTTCATATGTAATAAAAGGCCTTATTTTTATTACTTTGTTTAAGTATGGCATAGATTTTATAAAGATTTTGTGTATCTTTGTTTTCATTGTTTTAGTTTATGATTTTTTGTTCCCTTTAGATTTTTTTTGGTCCTTTTAGGTTCATCTCTCTTTATATCTCTCTCTTTTCTTTTTGTCTTTGACAAAGGGGGAGAAGAAGCTATGTGATAAATTATGCTTAGTGTTTGTGTTTGTGATATGCTAAGCGCCATATGATTATGTATGATTAGCTAGTTGAGCTCTATATGATCATATGAGGTTGTACTATGTACTATTTTTATGATGCATTATATGAATATATGTTTGAAATTATGTCCTTCATATTGCCAAATATTTTTATTATGTATTTAACATATTTGTTATGTTAGGCCATAATTCTCTCATGATATATTTTATATTTTGGCCATGGAGAATAAATTTTAAATTAAATTTATATTTTTTATCATGTCTACAAAGGGGAGAAATAAAGAAATAAAATTTCATATAAAGGAGAAAATTTTTATGACTATCTTTTAAATTGGCATCGTTTCTTAAAAACATCTCCTTTATAATTATTTAATATTTTTTTTCAATTTCTTTAAATCCTTACATATGCTTTGTTAATTTTTCCATGCTTTGGTACATGATATTGATTTTATGCATATATTAAGGGGAAGCAATTTATTGCGTCTTTTTAATTTGAAAGGGGAGCTATTTTAATTTAACATGCTGTAAACACCCGATTCGGTCGGCCTGTGTTAGGGGACGAATTAGGGTTGCTCAGTTTGACCGGCTCGTTGTCAAGCCCAATGATGAGAATGTGAAACTTGGACATGAGAATGAAGCCTAAATCTCTAGTAGAAAGTGGACTTGAAAACCCAAAGCCTAAAAAACCCAAAATCGAGCCCAACTATCCAAATTTGGCCTAAGCCCGCCTAGCCCAACGCAGGCCCGAGCCAAAGGGGCATCTCCTCAGTGTAATGAGGCGATCACCTCATTGATGAGGCATCGTCTCTATGGCAGCCCACTTGCAGCTGCAATCATGACGGCCAAGTGGTGTGGGCCCCGCTCTCCAGATCTGCTTCTTGCATGAGAAAAATATTTTTAGGGAAGGAAAAATGGCTATGAAAGCTCATGATGGGCTAGAAGGCTTAGGGGAATGGGAGAGCTAAGGAATAAAAGAGGAAAAAAGAGAGACGAAGAAGGGTTGGGTGAAAAAAAGGGGGGAGGAGCTCTGGAAAAAAAAGACAGAGAAAAAGAGAGAGAAAAAGAGAGAAAAAAAATGTCCTTAAGGAAGAAGGAGAGGTGGAAGCAAAGGAAAGTCCACATTTTCCTAAGAGAAGAAGGAAGAAGCTTGTGTCAAAAGTAGAGATCACATCCTAGTAAGGATCACAATTAAAAACATCTCTGAGGGCCTCTCATTTCTAGTAGAAAACTTGCACTTAAACTTTACATGTGCATCATTTTGTGAGTTCTTGCTTGTGTGACTAAGTTCTTAGTACATTTTAGGTTTATCTCTAGTGTGTCTTGCTTGATATCTCACTTTATTGATGGATCTTTGAACACTTTTGCATGTAGTTTTAGTTTGATGATTCTAGAGTGTGTATGCATGTTTTGTTACTTAGAGTAGAAGTCTGTATGTTTTGAGAGTCGGAGCCAGCCTGCTGATCAGGCGACACCTTTTCATAGAGGCGTCACCTCATATCAATGAGGCGATCGCCCCATTGATAGGCCTCTAGGGAGTCTTCCTTTTGTGTGTGTGTTATATACCTTTTTTGCCTCAGAGTTATAAGGACCCCTGTTGATGAGGCGCCGCCTCATCAATAAGGTGACCGCCTCATTGACAGAATTAGCCTGCTTCGTGTTTTGTTTTTTTGTTAATGTTGGTCATGATGTCTACTTTGGCATGTCTTCTTTTGACCTTGAACATGTCCGTATCATTGCATGATGATGTTTAAACCTTGATTGTTCGATGCTTTCTTTAGTTCATAATGCGAAAACCTTTTTCATAGAGCCTTTTTGTAAGTATCATTATATGTGATTTTTTTTCTTGAAAAGAAGGACTAACAATGTGTAATTTGTAGGAATTACTTGATGATTTCTATCATCGAGTAGTCACTTTTGCTAGTTATCCCTTGTACATTGCCGCTCTTATGTTATTTTATTACTTTATTTTCGATATATGTTTAGTTTATTTTTTGTATATTATTCATTCATTTAGCTAAAAAGCATTGTAATCCTTAATCCCTCCCTTCCCCCCCATTTTTTTCTGAATGTATGTTTGTAATTATTATTTATTTTATTTTTGTTGAATGTTGGGACTTAAAAGCATGAAACTGGACTAATGTGCAAACTCAGACTTGATTATAAAACTTGGCAATTATCTGAAGACAATTTTATTATGTGTGGTAATGAGGAAATAAATTAAATAATTAAAGGTAAAAAAATTCAAAACATAAACGGAGGCCAAGCGCAAGGTTGGGTGAGCATTCAAACGCTCATGCCCAGTTTTCAAACCCGATCTTTGATGACGGCTTCTGGGAGCCTCCGTGGGATCCAGTTGCTGTACAGTGTATCCCAACTTTTATCCGGGTGGTGACTCCATCTCCGAATAGGCCCAGACCTATATCGTATTTCCTAGTGGGCCTCGAGCCCACATAGTGCCGTGATCGCCAAGCACTTGGGCACGCGCTAAACCCCGTCGCCTACAATGGCAACTCCACTAGGGATAGAGAAGCTGATTCCAGTGTTTTATGTTTTATCATCTTTAATTATATTCTTATTTCTTCCTACATTTATGCATTCACTACACATTTTGCACATAATGAGCACTTCAGTCCTGAATTAACTCGACAATAGTCAGTACTTCGCTACCTACCTTTCACTCAAACCTGGTGGTGGAATATTTGATTATTGTCACTCATGACACATACTAATCCATGTTTTTTGACCCTTGAGTGGGGAGACATATATAGATGTATATCGTTGTGGGAGCCAAAGCCTTTTTACCTAAGACTTAAGCCCATGTAATGACCTAGCAACTATCCTTAGGAATTTTCCCATTTGCATGTGTATTATGCCATATAATGGACCCTTAAAATAAATCTTGAGCCCATCAATGAGCAGTCCAAAGTGAAATGGGCCCTCATGTCCAACCAAATCCCATTATAAACAAGCTAGTCAACAAAGGCCTCTCATGCCTACTCATAAACCATTTCAAATGGGCCTTGACAAGCAAGTTTATGGTGTTAAGGATCTTGGCTCATAGAAAGTGGACTTGGGCTTTATTTAAAGGAACCATTACTTGTCTAAATCATTTTGAGAGTTTTCTTGCATACATCAATTTTATTATGCCTCGTTGATAATTAAAACCTAGGCCAAAAATCCTAGGACAAGATACTTGCCATTGAATAGGTGTGTGGGAGAAATAAGGGCGAAAGTTTGCATGTTTAAGTTCCATGCTTTGATCTTGTATATCTTTTGTGTGTGACCTTTTGTTTCTCAAATTTATAAATAAAATGGACTTGCATATCATGCATACACATCATGCATCATTCTAACCTATTATTTTGCAGCACTATAGATCCTTCAAGCTCAGCGGGGTGGGTTCGAGCTAGTTCAGGTCGTTTGGTCAGAAATTTGGAAATAGGAATGGTAGGAGGGTTCGATCCAGAAGCATTTAGGGCATGGTGGAAAGAGGAAGTAATGACAGAAACCCAGGATATGATAAGAGAAATGATGGGGGAGATTACTAAGCTTATCAGAGAGAGTCAGCCAGCATAGCCACCCAATGCACCACTAATCGATTCGATGGATCTTGATGATGAAATACTGATTAGAGGAAGGGAAGAAGATGATGTGACAGTATTGGCCAATCTGGTGAATCAAAGAAATGTCATCCCAGCCGAGGATGTGGGTCAAATCGAGTGGGCTAAGAATATGACTAGATTGATGAATCAGATGTGGGTGATGATGAAGGAGAAGGGTATGATCGCTCCTCTAGATTATGATATGAATTTGGAAAAGGGTAATGAATCACTGCCTCGTAAGTTTAAATTCCCAGACATGAAGAAGTATATTGGTGCTGAGGATCCCCATTTGCATTTGAAGCAATATGTAACATATATGAAGGCTACTGAGATAACTGAGAGCCAAATTGTCAAGCAGTTCCCTATTTCATTAGAGGGAGCGCCGATTCATTGGTATTACACCTTGGAATCGCATGTTCAGTCAGATTGGAAAAAATTATACGCTGCTTTTGTCAAGCAATATGGCCTTAATGTTCAACTAGAGGTGTCCTTGAGAGATCTGCAGAATACCAAATAGAACTTTAACAAGCCTTTTGCTGATTACTTGACTCGTTGGAGGGGAAAGTTATCCTTGATGAGGCATAGGCCTGCTGAGTTCGACCAGTTGGTCCTGGCAATAGAAGGGTGTGTTCCCTCATTGTCTAGGAAATTGAGGACTCTGAGGATCAGGAATTTTGAAGAATTATACAGATTTGGGGTCCAGAAAGAATCAGATTTGGCTCAAGAGAAGAAATTCTTCGAAAGAGGATCTGGGGGCAAAGAGGGGGCCAACTCGAGCAGTAACATTCAGATTCATGCTATTCGACCACTGAGCAGTAATGTACAAGTCATTGCAGTTAGACAGCCTCAGAGATTTTCAAATCTAGGATGTCTTATGTCCAAAGTTCTCAATAAGCTCATTGAGAAGAACCTGCTACGACCTTTGCCTTCACAACAACCCTTGCCTGGAGCCAACCCAAAGCTTTTCTATAAATTTCATCAGACCATCGGGCATGACATAGATAGTTGTGCCTGGTTAAAGCATGAAATCCAAGATCTAATAGACTCAGGCAAAATTATCGACCCAGAAAATAGAAAACCAAACACCTAAACCAACCCATTACCCAATTACTGAAATGTACCACCTCCTAACCCACCCATTCTGATGGTCAACTTTGGCCTAACAGAAGAGCAAGTCCTAAAATCCTTCATTGATGTCTTTCATAATTCCCAACAAACCAAACCTAAAAACCTAAAGCCAAGCAAATGACCTATGGAATTACAGGTACAAGTCTTGGACATATGGAGTTTCGATGATGAAAGCAGAGAACAAGTTGACCTATGGGACAATAAGGGGTATGGGCCAAAGCAGTTTATAAGGAAGGTCAAAGAAAAGAAAGAGGAACCTGGGGTTATCAGGTCTGAACCTGAAAAGGCAGGATGTGCAACACATGGAAAGGAGGTAGAACAAAGTAAAGAGACCATTGCCAGTGTTTGGGAGTTATTCATGCATTCTAGGGATCATAAGGAAGCCCTAGTCTTGACACTAGATCAGAAAAAGATTTCCACTAATTCCACTCCAGAACAGATGGTCTAGTCACTAACAAAAACTCCTCAAGGAATGATAACATTTTCCAATGACGATTTGCCTCTGGAAGGGAAGGATCTCCAAAAAGCTCTATTTATCAAAGCCGAAGTAAAAGGGAAGATGACCTGTTGTGTGATCGTTGATAACAGTTCTGCCATCAATGTGTGTCCACTGAAGATTCTACCGAAGCTAGGGTTAACGGTAGCTGACCTAAAGCCTTCTGAAGTATTTATTAAGGCTTACGATGACACTAAGAGATATGTGGAGGGAACTTTTAGGGCGTTAGTTAAAATAGGGCCTATAAAAGTCTGGGTTGACCTGCATGTGATTGATATCCCAGTAACATTTGCCATTTTATTAGGGAGGCCATGGTTGCACCCTCTGGGTGGCGTTCCATCCACTGTTCATCAAAAGGTTAAGTTTCCTCATGAAGGGAGGGTTGTCACCATCTTAGCTGAGACTGAAGTTGCCATAGTCGCACTAAAGTTGATCCCTAAGGATATTTCCTTTAGTCCCAGTTTTGAAGTCTTTGTGATCTATAAGGATAAGATGGATGAAAAGGTTCTAAGAATGATGCGCAATATGAAATTTTTGCCCGGCATGGGATTAGGGAAAAATCAGAGCAGACCTTCAGAGTTTGTGGGAAATAAGGTACCTGTTCTGAAGCATGGGTTAGGATTCAAAAAGGTTGATGAAGCTGGGAAAGAGATGGGTATGTCAGACTGGTCTGAAGAAAAGGAGAAGGAAACTGTGGCTAGAAAGAAGACTCTATGGGAAATGTTTGTAAAGGAAGGCACCAGACACCCATATAGCGGGACTCCAGAACCTCTCCTAGTGGCTGGGGAAGTTATCCCGGGGTTTGGTTTGAGATTTTTACTGAATTTATGAACAAAATTGAGGAAGTCGCTGTTAAAAAAGCCCATACTGAGGAGCTGGTACTGGCTGAAGAGGAGTTTATAGAAGATGAAGCTACTTCAGAGCAGAAAGGCATTGATGATCAAAGCAAAGAATTCAATTTTGAGACCTACATCCTCAATTCTATCATAGATACCTTTTATAATGATTTTGATGTTTCTCTTGCTTCTCTATTTGAAACTAATGATCTTTTCTTTTCAAAAGTGAATGCAATGAAGTTTGAATTACTTATTTATATGATGTGTTTCCTAATGGTTATTCTGTTTGTGATGATCATTTCATGCATTTGTTTGACATTAATTCTGCGCAAACTAAATCATTTAATTTAGGCACAGACGATAACCCTAAAAATATATTTTTTTCTTTTGGTTTAACTCATGGTGGGAGAGGAAAAATGGAAGAAATCTTAAAAAAGAGACAGAAAGTATTTGCTTGGGGTTATGAAGACATGCCCATAATCGACAAGGAAATCTCAGAGCACAGGATCCCCACATACCCTCACATAGCGCCAATAAAGCAGAAGCAAAGGAGGTTAGGGCCAGAATGGGCTCTTTTGGTTAAGGAAGAAGTCAAAAAGCAGCTAAAGGTAAAGTTCTTAGAAGTGGTAGAGGACACTCAGTGGTTAGCAAATATAGTTCCAGTTCCTAAGAAGGATGGGAGGGTTAGAGTGTGTGTGGACTACTGGGATTTGAATAAAGCCTGCCCCAAGGATGACTTCCTGCTACCGCATATCGATACATTAATTGATAGTGCAGCTTCCAATGTAATGTACTCTTTTATGGATGGATTTTTGGGATACAATCAGATCATGATGACAGTAATAGATAGATTGAAGATGTCTTTCATCATCGAATGGGGTGTGTACTATTACCAAGTGATGCCTTTTGGGTTGAAGAATGCAAGGGCCACTTATCAGAGGATGGCGACTGCCTTGCTTCACGACATGATCCATAAAGAGGTGGAAGTGTATGTGGATGATATGATTGTGAAGTCTGCAACTAGGGAGGGGCATTTTGAAGCACTAAACAAGTTTCTGGCCAGAGCAGAAAGGTATAATCTTAGACTGAACCCAAAGAAGTGTGTTTTTGGGGTTACATCTGGCAAATTATTGGGACACATTATCAGCCAGAAAGGAATAGAGGTTGACCCAGATAAGATCAGAGCAATCAGGGATATGCCGACACCAAAGAATGAAAAAGAGGTCCGAGGGTTTCTGGGGAGTTTACAGTATATCAGCAGGTTTATAGCCAAGCTAACGACCATTTGTAATCCCATCTTTAAGCTCTTAAAGAAAGACCAACCTGTTGTGTGGGATGAAAGATGTCAACAAGCTTTTGAAACTATCAAGGATTATCTAATAAATCCCCTTGTCTTACAACTGCCAAGACCGGGTAAAGCCTTAATCCTGTATCTTGCAATTGAAAAGGATGCAATAGGGGCAATGTTAGCACAGGAAGGTGAAAGGAAGATAGAACATGTTGTATATTACTTGAGTAAAAAGCTTCTGCCCTACGAAGCTACTTATAGTTTAGTGGAGAAAACTTGTTTAACAGTGAATTAGGCAACAAAAAAGCTCCAACACTACTTCCAGTATTACAAAGTGCAGGTAGTTTCTAAACATGATCCCCTCAGGTACCTCCAACAGACCTCGTCTCTTATAGGAAAATTGGCTAGGTGGCTCATTTTTCTCATAGAATTTGACATAGGGTATATGGCCAAAAAGATAGTGAAAGGAAGAGCAGTAGCAGACTTCTTGGCACAAAGCCTGGTGGATGATGATCGAGAATGGAAGTTGGAGTTCCCCGACGAGCATCTAGGGGCAATAGAGGTACAAGGTTGGGACATGTACTTTGATGAAGCTGTCAATAACAAAGGGGCCAGAATAGGGGTAATTTTGGTTATGCCAGAAGGAGAAATGATCCTGATGGCAAAAATACTCGAGTTTGAAGCAACCAATAACCAAGCAGAGTATGAAGCTTGCATCTTTGGTTTAGATGCATTGCGTAGCGCAAGGGCAGAAAATGTTGCGGTCTATGGGGATTCCATGCTAGTTATAAAATAAGCCACCAAAGAATGGGAGATAAAAGAAGATAGATTATGGCTGTACTAGAATACTTGACCACCATCCTGTACTCCTTCACTCAGTGTAAATTTATCCATTTGCCAAGGGAAGGAAACTAGGTAGCTGACACCGTAGCCACACTGGCCTCTATGTGGGAAAGTGGGAAACAACCAGAGGCTAGGCCCTTAATTCTCATGAAGTCTCAAGCCCCCTGTTACGAAGAGTTGAGAGTAACGCCAGTTGATGCCACTAAGAAACCTTGGTTCTATGATTTACAAAGGTATCTAGAAACTGGGCAATTTTCGGATGACGCTGATAAGAAAGAAAGGATATCCCTGTAAATGTTGTCTTAATAGTTCATAAGCCACAATGGGATGTTATATAAGAGGATGCCAGCAGGGGTACACTTTAAGTGCGTTGATAAGGATGAAGGTTAGAAGCTTATGGAAGCAATTCATGAAGGGGTGTGTGGGCCACACATGAATGGGATTGTCTTGGCAAAAAAAATAGCCCGTTAGGGGTCCTTTTGGCTCACCATGGAAGCAGATTGTGTTGGATTTATGAAGAAATTTCACAATTGCCAAACATATGGTAATGTTAGCCACCTACCGTCTATAGAGCTTCAAGTAATGACTTCTCCTTGGCCATTTGCTGTATGGGGGATTGATATCATAGGGGAGGTGAGGCCAAAAGCAACTAATGGCCATCGTTATATCATTGTGGCTATCGATTACTTCTCCAAATGGGTTAAGTTTGAATCCTATGCTATCATGGGGTCGAAGCATATGTCGAAATTCATCGAAAAGAACATAATCTGCAGATACGGATTGCCGCACCACATTGTTGCAGACAATGGCATTTAATTTCAGGCAGAAATGACCACATTATTAAAAGACTATAAGATTGAGCACCACAAGTCATCTCCATATAAGCCATAGGCAAACAGGGTGGTGGAAGCAGCAAATAAGAATGTAAAAAAGATCCCGACCAAGACGCTAGAAAATTATCGCAATTGGGCCGATTACTTACAATTCACATTATGGGGGTACCAAACTACTACTAGAACTTCGACAGGAGCCACTCCGTACTCTTTGGTTTATGGGTGTGAGGCTATCTTACTAGTAGAGGTTGAGATAAGGTCATTAAGAGTCCTTATGGAATCTAAACTCCCTGAGTATCAATGGGTCGAAAGTCAGTTGGCTCAGTTGACATTGCTGGATGAAAAGAGGATGAAGGCCATATATCATTCCCAATTGTATCAGAAAATAATAGCCTGTGGCTATAATAAGAAAATCAAGCCAGGTAAGATTCGAGAAGGGGATTTGGTGTTGAAACTTACAAGATCAATAATGACCAATCCTCGACGAAAGTTTAAGCCCAACTGGGAGGGACCGTATCTGGTAAAGAAGTTATTTTCAAAAGGCGCTGCCATTCTGTCTGACATGGAGGGGAACGAGTTCAAAGAATCCATTAACCTAGACAAGCTCAAGAAATACTTTCTGTAAAAAGTCTCGCTCAGGAGAAAACCTCAAAAAGAGGCTATCTTGGCAAAAGTTAGAGGCTAAAGAAAAAAAAGAAAGTCTTGTTAGACTGAAAACCTCAAAAGAGGTGCTCCAGGAAAAAGTTAAGGACATATAAAAGGGGAGAGAGAGGTGCAAAATGATTATTCGAAAAACTTGCAAGCATGAGATCTACTAGAAGTGAAGTGTATATGTGTTTTTGTGCTTAAATGAAATGAAGCAGATTGCTTTAATTATCATTAAACATTGCATAATGTGTACATTACAAGCCGTTTAACTAGTACAAAAGGAAAATTACATCTAACAAAAGGGGAAATGACGACTTCATTTCATGAGCTAATTTTATTTTCTTTTCTTTTGTTGCCTACCCTGTGAACTTAACATTTGTAACTCTCTTGTCCTTTTGTATTTAATAAACTCATCTCTTTCTATCTGTTGCAAAAAAACCCATGCTTTGTAATGATCATCGGTAGTCTGATCACCATTGTAGCTTAAATTCCTTTCGATGACTCTTCGAGGCCAAGTTGCCACTAGTGGTCTAAGAAATTTTGAGAAAGCGGCCCTGGCTCAAACTCGTGAACAGGCTCCACAATCAGTTGTTTATGACCATATTGGCTGTAGAGGCGGGCTGGATTGTAGAAAGTGGCAAAATGGAGATCGGCAACTAGGACGCAATATGTATAAGACCGAATGGTTACATGCTATAATCCCCACCAGGCGCACATCCAGCGGATCACTATATCAGGAAATGTTACCAGCCAGCCATGAATGTCTGCAGGGATGGGATGTAGTTTTCTTGTTCAATAATGCTTGGCTTGGTAATGCCTGACATCTTGAGGAGGTTTGTTCAGGCCTAACTTTTCATAAAACTACATCCGCAGGATTGCAAATGATTAGATACAGACAGTGTGACAATTGGAAGTTAAGGAAGGGACAACAGGAAACTTACTTACAACAGGAATGGACTTCCTAAGAATCGCCGTGTCTTCGTGAAGTCATCCAATCTGATGATAGTTTCTACTAAGATGAGAGGGAAGGGATTGAACCCTGACTCCACTTGATCGAGGATGGAAAGGATCTTCGTATCACAGTGCCCTGAGGGAGAGACTAGCAGAAATTGAGCATACAAACAGAGGGCTAACATGTGGGGCCAGTAAGTTTCTTCTTTGTACACATTCATGGTGACCTCGAGGAAGGACTCTAGTTTGATTTCCAAGTCAGAGATACAGTGAAAAGAAGACTGGGGTGGAAGGTTGAACATACGTGCCATTTGTTGCTGAATAGAGTGAGAATTCGGGTTTTCAAGGACAGGAATTGCAAGCTGGCAAGTAGAGTCCATATGATGGCCGAGAATTACCGAGAATTCCTCTGGTAGGGAACATATTTCTATTGTGTTGAACTGGAAAATATGTTTATAGGGATCCCAAAATTGAACCATGGCATGGAGAAAAGGGAAATTGATTCTCCTAGTGTGGAGTGATTTGAAGACTGGAAGGTGAAATGACTCTAACCTTGCCCAAGATTTGTTGTCTAAATCTTTCAAAATCAACTGTAGGGGCCTCAGACTTTGTTCTATCATGTTTATGGCTTTTCAGAGGTGCTTAGAGAGAGAAATAGGAGGTTAGGGGTGAAGGGAACTTAAGAATTAGGTCAAACACAAGAATATGGGTTTTTATGGGGGGAGGACCTCTTGCTACTAAGGTGATTGCCTCATCAATGAGTCGATCACCTCATTGATGAGCTGATCATCTCATCAATGAGGCACCAACTCAGCCGTAAGAGGCAATCGCCTCTTCACTAGAGATTAATGAGGCGATCGACTTATTAACAGTATGGGCCGATTGCGCTTCTTTGAATCACACAGTCTAAACAGGTGCTGTCAAAATATAACGGGACAGTTATGTGTGCAAACATTGAAATCAACTCACATATGAAGAAATGAGAAAAGCAAAATAAGTGGATTTAATCGAGGAAAATGATGAATTATGCAAACATTCTGTCCATAAAATCAAAAACCAAAATTTTGTGTTCACTATTAAAGACTACACAAATTTTAACCCCGGTACATCAAGCATCTGATCCAGTACCCTCAGGGGTTGGCCTCCCCTCCAGCTCCACTACCACTCCTATCTTCGTCCTCATCGTCCTTGTCCATATGGAATACATTGATTTGACGCTTGAGGGTGGCAATCCTCGTACTACTAGCCTCATCCCGATCCTATTTCAGACAAAACGCAGCTTAGTAAACCATGCAAGCATGCATACATGTAGAAAATAAAGAGGTTCTTACCCTCCACTGTTGGGTGACCTCCAGCATGTAGTCTCTCTGGGCCTCTATCATGTGATACATATATAGGCCCTACTCCAGGGGAATCTGCATTCTTGAAATAAATGTTGGAGCTAACATTTGGTTTGAGAATCACAATGAAAGCAGATCAGGAAAAGGACTTACATGAGTAGCACCACCAGGGGTGCATATAGGGGTCAAGTCCTCGTCCAAAGTCAAGAACTGGTGTGACAACTCTCTAGGAGGAACCCAACATCGAGCTAGAGGGTCGGGGACATGAATGAAGCTGCCTGGGACAAACTCAGAATCGGGGGTAATAGTCAGCCTAGCTTCCTCGCTAGCTGTATAAGTCTCCTCCCTGCCCAGATCTAGTCGACGCCTCAGGGGCTCTCTCTCCCACACTTAGGACCTAACCAGGGCCACGGGCCTAGAAGGCACAGCCTAAAGACAAAAATAGGAGAAACATGTTGAGAATGCAGTCAATTTGCAAGAAAAGGGAAGCCGATAGGGATATACCTGAGAGGTAAAAGCGGCCTGGAAGGGGACCATTAGCAGAAGGTGGGTGTGGATGAACTCCGCATTCTGACTCTTCAGACGAACTGTGTGATCCATAGCTGGAGAGCTCGCAACAGCTTGAGCGAGGTCGTTGCCTTCCAGCACATGAGCCCAAAGCATATTGTCAGGAGGGGATCTGGGGACCTGCCTAGCTCTGATACCTACCCTCCAGTTTAGGACCCGCTCTCCTAAATACCAGGCTCAATATCCAAGGCCATAAGGAGTACCCTCTTTCGAGCTGAGGGCCTGGAGCGAGTCATCTCAATGGTCCAAGTGTCCTCAGGCCCCCACAAGTTATTCCGAATCTGCAAAAAAGGGAGTTGTCAATATGTAAGAAAGTTGAGTATGCGTAATTTACTAATAAGTAAGGTTGTGATTTGTAGGTACTACAACCTATGTCAGGGAGTTCAGGTGCTGTCTGTGGATGTGAACTCGCGTAAGGTGCCTCTTCACAACACTGTTGGCGCCCCACCTGCCAAGGGCGGGGAAGTGGTCCCCCACTCGTGTGATGCCCATAAGCAGCTCTAGCTTCATAGCCTAGACCTGAAAAAATAAAACAGGAGAAGTTGAGAAAACTGATGTAAGTAACAGGGGTGGCAGAACAAGACAAAAGGAGAAAGGGATCATGATGCACCATAACAGCATACTAAAAGCCTTAGAATCTCCTAGCCCCTCAGACCACCTCGTCCATACTCCGATACAAGTATGCTAGGGTGCAGCTACCCCAATTGAATATAGGAATCTGGTCAAGATCCTGAAGGGCCGGTAGGAACATAAGGTCGATGGAGCTAGCAGTGTTAGCAAAGAAGGTGGTACCGAGCAGATAGAGCAAAAAGGCCCTCACCACCTAGTCAATCTCACGGGGAATGATCCTTGCTACAGCCTAATCCTGGGTATAGAAACCCCTGATTGAGTCCAACTTAAGGGTATGAGTCCCCTTCATGTAAGGAGTCATCCCCAAAAGTCGCTTAATGTATGTAGCCTTATCCGGAGAATGCTGGTGTAGACTCGCACCAAAGGGAACGGGATCCCCGGTGTAGGCAATCCCTGTGATGGCAGCAAATGACACTGGGTCTTGAGTAAGCTCACTGAACGGGAGGTGGAAAGTGTGGGTTGTATCAAACCACCTCTCCATCAGGGCATGTAGTGGCTGGTAGTCCATGCACCCCTGCTCAGATGGAAGCAAGAATACGAAGTCCTCGAACCCCGTCTCCTGAATCTGGTCCCTTTGCTCATCAGTCAAGTCACTGTAGAAGACCCAGGGTCCATGGAAATTCCCAGCACCCGTGAAAGTCTGAGCAACATGTTGCAAATAAAGAGATAGGGAAGTAAAATTTATGCATTTTGCGATTTTAGGGAGAAATTCAGAATGAATGTACATGTAAATAGCGCAGTTTGCTCTGTTGATGAAGCGATCACCTCATCACAGTAGCGATCGCCTCATTGAAAAGGTGATCGGCTCTATGAAGGGGCGATAGACAATCACCTCTATGAGGCGTAGATGGGAACAATGTTCAATTTTTAACGATTTAAACACAAATTTCACATTCTGTTCGATTAAATAATGTTTTAGAATGATAATTATGAAAGATTAATCACCAACCTAATGTAATTTTATAGGAAATTTCAAGGTACTAACCTCTCTAGATGCAAAAGAGCAAATGTGAGACCCTAGATCTGCCAGGAGAGGAATTGAGTCCCCGCGGGTCAATCCTAGACTCCTAGAAGCACTAATAAGAGGTGGAATATGATCCCACTTGGGCACAAGTGGTGTTCTCTCATTCTCTATCAACTAAAAAGGGAGGAAAGATGCAGGGAGCATAGAAAGTGCAAAGAGGGGGAAAGGGGAAAAGAGAAGTGACAAAAAGTAAAAGAGAAAAAGACAAGGGAAAAGTTGTTTTTATATAGCAAGTGAGGATATGGGGGATTCCCTAAAAAAAAGTGTGTGGAAAATGATGGATGGAAATTAGTGCCGCATACTAGGGAGGCAGAATTCAGAGTATGGATTTTTGAGATAAAGTTTCGGGAAAAATTAGGCTAGGAAAACCCACACCGTTCAAAAAGAGAGGGCTATTCGAGTTTGAATCCCCAAAGCTCAAAAGGAAAGGGCTATTCAGGTTTGAATCCCTGAAGCTCAAAGAAAGGGCTATTCAAGTTTAAATCCTCAAAGCTCAAAGAGAGGGCTATTCGTGTTTGAATCCCCGAAGCTTAAAGAGAGGGTTGTTTGGGTTTGAATCCCTGAAGCTCAAAGAGAGGGTTGTTCGGGTTTGAATCCCCGAAGTTCAAAGAGACAGCTGTTCAGGTTTAAATCCCTGAAGCTCAAAGAAAGGGTTGTTCGGGTTTGAATCCTCGAAGCTCAAAGGATCGAGATGACTGTTCGGGTAGTATCCCCAAAGTCAGAAGTGAAGGACAACTGGGCCAAGAAAACCCGAATGTCTATGTCCCCAGAGGAGTGATAATCGGACCAGGAAAATATGAAAACCACATCCCTAGTGATGATTGGGCCAGGAAAACCTGAGAATCAAGTTTCAGTGTTGCAAGGACTAGGCTAGGAAAACCCGAGAATCGATTTCCATTGTTGTAAGGATTGGGCCAAGAAAACCCGAGGTTGACAATTTCCAAATTTCTTTATCAAATATTAATGAGTGGCTAATCAGGCCAGGAAAACCCGAGGATCACGGTCACGCTTCAGAATTGAAGGATTCATCTCTCAAGTGAAACCCAAGGTTAGGTATGTTATTTTTACCTTATTATTTGTTTGTTGTTGTGCATGTGATTTTTTAAAAAAATTGTCATTTGCATGCATTTGATTTTTTGAAAAATCAGGGGGCAAACTGTAGATATTCGATTCGGTCTGCCCGTGTTAGGGGATGAATTAGGGTTGCTCGGTTTGATCGGCCCGTTGTCAAGCCTAATATGAGAATGTGAAACTTGGACATGAGAATGAAGCCTGAATCTCTAGTGGAAAGTGGACTTGAAAACCCAAAGCCTGAAAAACCCAAAATCGAGCCCAACTATCCAAATTTAGCCTAAGCCCGCCTGGCCCAACGCAGGCCCGGGCCAAAGGGGCATCACCTCAGTGTAATGAGGCGATCGGCTCTTTGGCAGCTGCTAATGAGGTGATTGCCTCATCACAAAGGCGATAGCCTCATCGATGAGGCACCGCCTCTATGGCAGCCCACTTGCAGCTGCAATCATGACAGCCAAGTGGTGTGGGCCCCACTCTCCATACCTGCTTCTTACATGAGAAAAAGATTTATGGGGAAGGAAAAAAGGCTATGAAAGCTCATGATGGGCTAGAAGGCTTAGGGGCATGGGGGAGCTAAGGAATAAAAGAGGAAAAAAGAGAGACGAAGAAGGGTTGGGTGAAAAAAATGGGGGAGGAGCTCTGAAAAAAAAAGACAGAGAGAAAAAGAGAGAAAAAAAATGTCCTGAAGGAAGAAGGAGAGGTGGAAGCAAAGGAAAGTCCACATTTTCCTAAGAGAAGAAGGAAGAAGCTTGTGTCAAAAGTAGAGATCACGTCCTAGCAAGGATTACAATTAAAAACATCTCTGAGGGAATCTCATTTCTGGTAGAAAACTTGCTCTTAAACTTGACATGTGCATCATTTTATGAGTTCTTGCTTGTGTGACTAAGTTCTTAGTACATTTTAGGTTTATCTCTAGTGTGTCTTGCTTGATATCTCAATTTATTAATGGATCTTTGAACACTTTTGCATGTAGTTTTAGTTTGATGATTTTAGAGTGTGTATGCATGTTTTGTTACTTAGAGTAGAAGTTTGTACGTTTTGAGAGTTAGAGCCGGCCTGCTGATCAGGCGACACCTCTTCACAGAGGCATCGCCTCATCTTAATGAGGTGATCACCCCATTGATAGGCCTCTAGGGAGTCTTCCTTTTGTGTGTGTGTTATATACCTTTTTGCCTCGGAGTTATAAGGACCCCTGTTGATGAGGCGCCGCCTCATTAATGAGGCGACTGCCTCATCGACAGAATTAGCCTGCTTCCTATTTTATTTTTTTATGAATGTTGATCGTGATGTCTGCTTTGGCATGTCTTCTTTTGACCTTAAACATGTCTGTATCATTGCATGATGATGTTAAAACCTTGATTGTTTGATGCTTTCTTTAGTTCATAATGCGAAAACCTTTTTCATAGAGCCTTTTTATAAGTATCGTTATATGTGATTTTGTTTTTTTTTTCTTGAAAAGAAGGACTAACAATGTGTAATTTGCAGGAATTACTTGATGATTTCTATCATTGAGTAGTCACTTTTGCTAGTTATCCCTTGTACATTGCCGCTCTTATGTTATTTTATTGCTTTATTTTCGGTATATGTTTGGTTTATTTTCTGTATATTATTCATTCATTTAGCTAAAAAGCATTGTAATCCTTAATCCCTTCCCCATATTCATTTCTGAATGTATGGTTGTAATTATTATTTATTTTATTTTTGTTAAACATTAGGACTTAAAAGCATGAAACTAGACTAATGTGCAAACTCGGACTTGATTATAAAACTTGGCAATTATTCGAAGGCAATTTTATTACGTGTGGTAATGAGGAAATAAATTAAATAATTATAGGTAATAAAATGCAAAACACAAATGGAGGCCAACCATAAGGTTGGGTGAGCATTCAAACGCTCATACCTAGTTTTCGAACCCGATCTTTAATGACGGCTTCTGGGAACCTTTGTGGGATCCAGTTGCTGTACAGTGTATCCCGGCTTTTATCTGGGTGGCGACTCCATCTCTGAATAGGCCCAAGACCTATATCGTATATCCTAGTGGGCCTCGAGCCCACACAGTGCCGTGGTCGCCAAACACTTGGGCGCGCGCTAAACCTCGCCGCCTACACAAGCTTATAAACATTATTTATTTTTAACACACACATATTATTTATTATTTTTTGAAATTGATTGTCAAAGCTAAAAAGGGGAAGATTATTGACCATTTGCATGATCAAACTCCTAATTTTGGACTTTGACAAATAATTTTGATAATAATGATTTCAACTAAGTATGTAGGAAATTATATACCAAAAATATACATTTGTGGATATACAGTGGTCTTTTGGGCTAATTTGATCTCTAAGATTCAAGGAGGCTTTTTGGAATCTTTAGAGCTCTATAATAAGAAAATGATCTTCTTTACTTTTTAAGTAGACATCTTAACCTTTCTGAATTGAGCTTACTTGTCAAAATCTAAGCTCATTTGTATATGCAAATCTTGAGTTGAAGTCAGCATATGTAGCTTTCATTTTAGGTTGCGCAACTCTCAGTATTTTAGTAATATCTTGGGCTACAAAGATTTAATTGAGGAGATTCAAAGTGATATGGAAAGATAAGACAATTATCTATAACTTTAATGGAGAAAGTTAAGGAAAATTTAATCATATTTAGTCTTGATAGACATCACAAATAACTATCTTGATCAGACTCAATATAGGGACTAAATTGCATAACAAGTGCAAATCTTGTCACGGTCCTGATCGTGACCAAGGTAGACCAATTTTTGCAAAACTTTAATTTTTGGCAGAACTGATCTCGATCCAATGTCCCAACTGGGACAATGCCCATGACAATGATATCCCAATCGGACATTAGTATCCTGACCAAGACCAATGCAAAAATTAAAATACAATAACTTGTAACGGTTATTCAATGCTCGTCCTGACTGGATCTGATGATATACTAATCGGGACTTGAAAAAATGCAACTCAAAAGTCCAAATTTCATTCAAATGGACTTTGTTTTTATTAGGAACAAAATGATTGCTTCCAACAGCTATAATTGATTTGCTCAAGTATAAACATGACCTTTGAAGATTATTTTGATGTTAAGAAACTTATTTATTCATTCTATACTTTCAAGTATTCAATTAAGCTCTCTAAACTCTTTTAAAATTCATTTTATAATTATATAATCTTGTGAGACTTTTTGTGATTGTTAGAATAGATATTCTTGTTCTTTTATTTTCTAGGTTAAGAAAACGGGAAGTGAGATTCTATTCTAAAAGAATTAATTTAAGTGTTTAGCCATTAAAACACTTAGGAATTCGATTTTAGTGTGAGCCTTGAAAATACTTAGGAATTGATTTTTGAGTGAGTCTTGAAAACTAAGGTTGTAAGGTTTGAGTTGAGACTAAAACTCAAGTTGTAAAAATCAATCTAGGAAAATAGATTGTGGTGATTCAAAATCCTAACTTAGACATAAGTTAGGTGGAGACATAGGATTGTTGAGAATTTGAACTCGTTAAATTCTTGTATTTATCATTCTTCCTTCTCAACATTCTTTTTAATTCTTGCTCAAATTTTTTAATTTCTTATTATTGTTCAATAGTCCTATTCACCTCCCCTCTAGGACTTTTTCATATTTAGTGTTAATTTAAGAAATAATACATAGATATTATAAATAATAGTGAACTTAATTATATACTTTTAATTATATTATCAAGTAATGTACATATGTATAATAATATAAGAAAAAATTAATAGTTGTGTCTAAAATATAATAAATAAATTATTAACAAAATATTTTTATTAATTTTATTATTATTAATATTATTATTATTGCTACTATTACTATTGTCTACTACTACTACTACTATTATGATTATTCAATTAACAAGTAAAAATGTGAAATGTCTATTACAATTTTGAACTTAAGATATAAAAATAAAAAAATTCAAAGTGCATAGTGTCAAATAATTCAATTAACAAATAATAATTTGGAATATCCATTACAACATACTTTAAACTTAAAATATGATAAATAATAAAATATTATTATTATCAACAACAAGTAAAAATGTAAATAGCACATTGTATTTCAATTTAAAATAAAAAAATTAACATTGTATGATTTCAAATATTATAATTTTTAATTAAAATATGTTGTCATTATTATATTTAATAACTTATTAATAAATAATATTATTAGAATTGTTATTATTATTATTGTAATATATATAGACATCTAATAAGTGATAACCAAAACAATGTATTTTTTACCCAAAACTATACCATTTGATGAGGGATGTAGATAAGTCAAGTGATATTAAGTGAATAAAATTTAAGTTACTAAGCATAGCAAAAAATAACATATTCATAGCAAAGACTATATAGTAAATTTTTTATAGTAATAATAAAACTATGTAATTTTAACAAGACCACATAATTTTAATACTAATTAGTATGAATACTAAGTACAAATAATTTAAATTATTAAGACATGTAATAAAAAAAAAACTACATATGACAAAACCATAAAAAATTTAACATAAATAAACTTAAAATTGCCAAGTATAATAGGAATTATAAATTAATATCAAAATTTATAATTTTTGTATAAATTAGTTGTAATCACCAGAATTTCGATATCTATTATGAAATTAATTGGGAATTTAAATGTGAATTTTATTTTATTAATATTAAATGGGAATTATTAAATTTAATTAATTTTATTAAATTGGTGTTAGAATTATGTGTTAATAAAATTGTAAATTAATTTTTCTAAGAGTGTATCTATGTGTGTGTGAGATTATTTGAAATGAATATTTTTTTTGAATATAATATATATTTAGGTGTACTTTTAGTATATATATATATAACGTTTTTCTTTTTCTTTTTTCTTCTTTTCTCTTTTTTTTCCTTCTTCTTCCCTCTGCCTAAACCAGTACTGCACCAGCCACTGCCTCACTGTCACCACCACCACAGCTAACATCGCCTGCACCAGCAAACCCTCCCATCCTTGCTGGCGTTCACTGCAATTCCTCCTCCTGTCGTTCTTCCTTATTGCTGGATCTTTAAAGAGCAATCGTCGCCGGCTCCGATGACCTATGGATGTGCCGACAGTTTTTTTTGGCTTAGGCTTTGACTACCTTAAGCTAATTGCTTTGATCTTCAACCAGATCAACCTCAAATGGAGGCATATCCATTTTAGACTTTTTTTGTTAATTTTGCATTGATTAAGTTAAAATTAGAGTTGATTGTAGTTAGATATATTGTTGTGGAGCTTGAAATCTATCCATATATATTTTTTGTTTAATTTTCTAAAATTATTTTGAAAATTCAAATTTTCAGATCTCAGTTATTGTTCATGCAGTATCGAGTTCAAATAATTTTATATTTTTATTAAATTCTATAAATTATGTAGATTAATTTTTGTTAAGGAAGTTTATTGAAATTATACATCAATTTTTTATTAAAAATTTTTGAATGTTTATGCCAAAATTAAATTTTTGGAAAAATAATTGTAGATTTGTAATTTTTATTATTTTAAGTAAATTATTGTTAATTATGATTTTTTAGACAAATTTTGAACAATAATAGTCTTAAATTAATTTTTATAATTTATTTCCTATTTTTAATTAATTTATATTAATTTTCGAAAAATAATAAGAACAATAAACTTATTTATTGTTTTTAAACTGAAATAAGTTATTTGTTAATTTTGTGATATATTTAAGTAATTTAAACAATTATTTGTAATTTATGTTAATTTAATTGTAAGATTTGAATTATGTAAGTTTATTGACGAAAATTTAAATATAAACTAGAATTTTTTGATTTATTGGAAAATAAATATGTTTTATGTTTCATTATGGAAATAAATGAATTTGTGGTATTTAAATGTGATTTTATAATTTTTGGCAATTTCAAAGCAAATTTATATTATTTTATTATTTCTATGAATTGTGGTTCTTAGTTGGGCATTTAGTGTAGTTCGAGGGCCTAACTTGAGATTTGGTGATTGTGAGAATATTCGAAATGTGTTTTCATGTAGGAACGACTCCACTTTTAGTAGAGAGATGTTTGTTTTACAAAGTAGACTCTGCTGAATTTTTGATAGGTTTCTTATAAAACATGACATCAGTTTGTGTCGAATTTCTAGTTTTAGTTGACTTTATGTCTTTGGTTGAGTCGGTTTCGTCATTTTTATAGTTTTCATAATTTCGAGAATTTTCATGAATTTATTTATTTTATTTTATGAGCATATTTTAAATAAATATTATTTATTTTATAGAACTCTGAGATTCAAGCTTCAGCACTAGGGCAGCAGAGAACGCATCGCTTGACACGCTCAACCCGTGATTTAATTTTATGAAACGTGTGTTGCACGTATTTTCATTATATTTTCAATTAATTAAAAATAATAAAGAAATGATTATATGATGGATTTATAAATATATTTATGTTGTCATATGCATGATCATTTTTTCTATATTTGCGAATAGTAATTGAAAACACGCTTAAAGGAAAATTATTCCGTTAAGTTTTATTTAATTATTCATTATTTAATGATTTATTTCGGCACGCTCAACCTGTGAGTTAATTTTATAAAACGTGTGTTGCGTGTGTTTTCATTATATTTTCAAGTAATTAAAAATAATAAAGAAATGATTATATGATTGATTTATGAATATATTCATGTTGCCATATGCATGATCATTTCTTCTATATTTTCAAATAGTAATTGAAAGCATGCTTAAAGGAAAATTATTTTTTTAAGTTTTATTTAATTATTCATTATTTAATGATTTATTTATTTTATTTAATGATTTATAATTCAAATTGATTTGGAGATAATGGTAGACTGTGCTACCTAGTAGGTGTCATTAAGACCACGTGCTCACAGGTAAGATCTCAGTATGTATGTAAAATGTGAAATGGGCTCGATGGAGCATGTGCTCTTGGGCAAGAGTGAATGGTTAGAGCTCGGTGGAGCTAGTACTCTCGGGCTGAAAAGGGATGTAACTCGGTTGAGCTTGCTCTCGAGGCATCAATATGGGATAAGTGAAATGACTGTGGCAGTAACTCGGTTGAGCTTGCTCTCGGGGCATCAATAGGGGATAAGTGAAATGACTATGGCAGTAACTCGGTTGAGCTTGCTCTCGGGACGACAGTCGCTTGGATTAAAGAGAGCCAAAAGGCTATTAGAATAATGGTTTAGGTGTTCTACCATGTTTTATGCTAAAATAATTATTTAATATATTTTCTTATGGTGATTTCATATTAAATTGATTTAAGAGTTATAAAGAGATTTTATATAAATATTATCGAGAAAAGTAAATGATTTTAATAATTATAACTACTTTATTTTAATTTATTTGAAAAAGGGGTTTTAATAAATGGTTTTAAAACTATAATTCATTTTATAAAATTAATTCACTCAGTGAGATCTGATTTCCCTCAACTTATTTTTTTCAGGACCTTACAGTCAGCTTTCTAGTGTTCCTCATCTGCGCTGGGTTCGTTCTTCACCAACTGCACTATGTATGTTGAATTGATATATGTATTGAATAACTAAATTCTAGATACTACAGTAGTTAATTATAGAACATGTGTTATTTGTATTCTGATTTCATCTGACTTGAAATGTTGTTGTATTTAAAGAATATTATTTTATGTATTTGGCATTGTGCATTTATTATCAATTTATTGTTAAGTGTATTATTTTGATTTCACAAAATTTTTTTAAGGCTTACTATAGGTTTTGGTTACTTTATATATTCTCATTCCCTAGTGTCGGTCATGTACCTTTCAGTTTAGGTCGTGACATTAGTATTAATAATAAAATTTATATTAAATAAATATAATATAACTTATTTAACATTAACAAAATAATTATAATTCATAAATCAACTCATAAATAAACTCATTTAATATTAAATAAATATCATTTAAATTATTAAATATAATTAATTGTTATGTAGTTTCAACACAAAACTACATAGTTTTGATATATTATATATATAACAAACCATTTTCAACCCTAAATGAAGTACAAATAAAAACCATTTAATTAGGGGTGTAGACGAGTCGAACGATGTTAAGTGAATAAAATTTAAGTTATTAAGCATAACAAAAAATAACAGATTCATAATAAAGATTATATTGCAAATTTGTTATAGTAATAATAAAACTATGTAATTTTAACAAGACTACATAATTTTAATATTAATTAGTATTAATACTAAGTAAAAATAATTTAAATCACTAAAACATGTAATAAAAAAATACATATGACAAAACTATATAAAATTTAACATAAATAAGCTTAAAATTACTAAGTATAATAGAAATTATAAATTAATATCAAAATTTTATAATTTTTGTATAAATTAGTATTAATAATAAAATTTATATTAAAAAAATATAATATAAATTATTTAACATTAGTAAAATAATTATATTTCATAAATTAACTCATAAATAAACTAATTTAATTGTAAATAAATATAATTTAAATTATTAAATATAATTAATTACTATGTAGTTTCAACACTAAACTACGTAGTTTTGATATATATATATATGACAAACCATTTTCAACCCTAAGCATAGTACAAAAACAAACCATTTGATTAGGGGTGTAGACGAATCGAGGGATATTAGGTGAATAAAATTTAATTTCCTAAGCATAGCAAAAAATAACATATTCATAACAAACACTATATAGTAAATTTGTTATAATAACAATAAAACTATGTAATTTTAACATACTATATAACAATAATGATGGTAGTAATTTTATAATATTATATTTGGTTAGTAATTGAAATGCTTTGCTAAATTTTGACTATTATACTGATTTTTACTTTCACTTTCACTTGTCATATTAGATTTCTTGATGGTTGAAAATTTCTCTTTTTGTGCCCCTATTTATTGATTTCTCACTTAGATTGGCAACTTCAGTAGTGATTTAGGGGACTCTAAGCATGTAGAAACATAACCATATTTTTAGGTGAATCTTTATTATTCCTTTTCTTCTGATTATATTTATATATGATGATTTTGATCCGGTTGTGCTTTTATATATCATGAGCCATTGTGGAAACTTTGGTTTATTGTTTTACATTTCCAAATGGTGACATAATTTGTGTACAGAGCATGAAATTTTTTTTTATGTTGATTAACACTAAAAGACTAGTTATCAGTTTTCTAGTTCAACATGGTCAACAAGTTTCCTCATTGATGAGAAAAAACCTAAGTAGCTATGAAGTTTGAAACTCATATATTACTGAACCACTCTTCTATTTATAGAAAGAGAATATCTACTGTTAAAATATCAAATAGCTATAAAGTTTGAAATTCACATATTGTTGAATCACTCTTCTAATTATCAAAGACAACTTTGGATTACTAAAACATTTTCATGTGGTATGTTTTGCATTTTCTTACTTTATATGCTATATATGTCCTATTGCTGTTGATGTTTATGTTAAATATTACTTTTGTTGCTTGCATATTATTGCTGTTTTTTGGGGCTGCTATTATTTGCATTTTATTGCTAGTTTATGTGGCATTTTGTTGCTATTTTTTTATGGCTGCTATGGTTGTTTCTTATAGCTACTGTCTGCTGGCTTTTGTGACTGGTGTCTGCTATTTTTTATGGCTGCATGTGTATTTTTATGCATGAATATTGAGTGCAAATCTCTAATGGCCCTTTTTGTTATTTTATTTGTCTATTTTGTTTTTTTAATAATGAGCAATTTGTGAATGAAAGTGAGAGGCTGAGGTTGAAGAAGCTAGAGGAGCTGATCAAGAACATAGATTATATATATATATATATATATATATATATATATATATATATATATATATATATATATAGTCTAGTGTTGATGACTAATTAGATTTGTGACTTTGTGTGTAGTGATTAATTAGAAAAGCACCTTGTTTATTTTGTTTTATTATTAGCTTTTGATGGAGTCCCTAAATGTTTCTTGACTTTTTTCATTTTGTTCTTTTTATTCACCATTTTCATATCATGTTAAACTTTACTATCAATCTATACATGATGCCACGTTGAAGTGGCTAGAGCTTATGAATTCTACTACCTAATGTATTATTTTCTTTGTCCCAGTTTTTATAAATAGGCTAGAATTATTATTGAAAATGTTATTGATGGCCTAACTAAAATTTATTGAAAATTATATAATATTATTTTATGAGTTGATGGCCAACTAAAAAATTACATAATCTTTTCAATAAAAACTATTGAGTAATAAATATAATTTTAATTAATAATATAAATTTGTTGATTACATAAATTCTTGAATTTCCACTTTAGACTGTACTATACCGATAAGTTTCAATAGAGTTGAATACTCATACCGAACTGTCTCAAAAAATGGGATAGTACTAGTATGGGGATTTTTAAATTAGGTAATGGTATTGGAGATTTTATTTTTAAAATTCCTAAAATATGGTAGGGTTCTAGAGATTTTAAATCCCCATATTTACCCTTACCATGCTCACCCCTAACTTGAGCAAATTATTTGATTTATCTTTTGCTTCTAATACAATAGTATGATTGTATATATGATTTTAGAAATTAGCTACCTATTGAAATATGGTATTGATGTAGCTGTATCAATTGAGTGTTAAACCATTCTTATGGTTGTAATCTTATTGTCATATAAAGCAACATTTTGTTAATGAAAATAATGAGAGTTCAAACTCATTTTCTATTCTCTTTCTTTTATGTGTTCTTTAGCTCTTACCTTAAGAAATGGTAATAGAGGGTTACATGTTCTTAAAGGGACCGTGATGTGTGTGAATTTTTGGGTGGTGTAAGATTGGGTTTGTTAAGTGTTTGTAAGCTGTAAACACTTTCAACGCATAAAGACGACTTTGGGAAATAACTCTTCCTCTTTTACCTCAATGTTTACATATGAGAATTATTAAATTTGGGTGGTTAAGGTTAAGTTATACCTTAAAATTTTGGATTTTTATGAAGAAGTAGTCATAGATAAAAATCTTCCACCTTTTAAGGTAAATCCAACTATAGACGGCGAGGTTTAGTGTGTGCCCAAGATTTTAGCAACTGTGACACTGTTTGAGCTCAGGGCTCTAGAGAACACACTAACCATTTTCATAGAGACATGGCGTGGAGATGAGGAGTCGCCACCTAGGGTAATAATTGGGACAAATAAAAAAATGGTGGTACTCGATTCCTTAAAAGAAAGCCAGCACCACAACCATGAGATTCTGGATACGGAAAACCAACTTATTTCAGTCTTATGTTCTTTTAGAATTACTTTATGAATTACTATTTTATCCTTTATTTACATGCAGTTTCATATAAACCCTTAAACGACAATCAACTTTAGTCAAACTAGTCATGAAATATACAAGTAAATAATGCATTCATTAAAACTCCTAATCCCTAAGTTAGTCTAATATACATTGATTTTAATTAAATGAGCTAAATCTACATATTTTAACTTACAGGTGAGCCTAAAGACTAAAAGGCCTAAATGCTTATTTAATTTTAATTAAGTGAGCCTAAGTCTATTTATTTTAATTCTAACATGGACCTAGATCTACAAGTTATGAAGTATTTAACTTAGTGGGCCTAATTCTACATGTTTTAAGTCTAGAGTGATCTTAAATCTATAAATTATGAAAAAGGCTTAAATTAAATGAGGCTAAGTCTAAATTAATTAAATTAAGTTAGGTGGGCCTATGTCTAATTAACTAAATGGATCTAAGTTATCTCTACCCTAAATCTAATTAATTATGGGCCTAAAGATACATTTTAATTAATTAAACCTAAATTTAAATGGGTTAAAGCCTAATGTGGGCATAGGGCCCAAAACACATAAACATAAGCAAACAAGCCCAAAAATAATAAAAAATGCCAACATAAACAAATAAAAGATAAAAAAAATGATTAAATCTATTCTAAAACCCTAATTTAATTAAAATGACCATAAATAATAAAATAAAATAATCAATCAAGCAAAACTAATTTTACCCACTTAAATCTAATTCAATTTTAATTAAACAACCTAAGGATTTCTATAACCATTAATTTAATTAATTACCCAATTAAAACCCTAATTTTACTAACCGATTAATTAAAATTAAACACACAAGCACACACACCAAATTTCATTATTACCATTATTGGGGCTATTACAACATATTAATGAGAAATAATAAAAAAAGAAAAGAAAATTAATACAATCCAAAATAAATAAATAAAATAAAAGAATGATAAACAAACTAAATAAAAACCATAGAAATTAGGTTTAGTTACATGTTTCCATCCATGATAGTCCCTGGACCTTTATACATATAATTCTCCAAATATGATCATTACGTGATCTCCTCCATAATCACCGTCAAAAAAGGGTAAAAAAATAATTAGTGAATAAAATTATAATAAAAAATTAAATAAAATTGAAATTTAATAAAAATCAAAATCATAACAAAAGAAGAAAAATAAAAGAAAGTAGGGGGAAGATAATGCTTATAGATGCTTATGGTTGGCTCCTCATACTAGTAAAATCACTGTTATTTGTTAAATATATCTTTAAAACTTATGGTTCTCTTCTAAAAAAAAAAACCTCTTGCTCCTTACTTCTAAGATGAAATAACCAAAAATATTTTTTTGTACGTGCAGAAAAGAGAATTCCAAATAAAAGAGAGAGCCTCCCCTTTTTAATTCCCCCTCCTTTAGCCTAAAGCCTCCTTTTATAGGGAGAAAAACAAAAACCCTAGGTTCTACGTATTAAGAGTTCCAATTTTAAAAGGACTTATTTCCTGAAGAGTTCCAATTTTAAAAGGATTTTATTTCCTGTTGATGTAGATAAATCCTAAAATAAATTTAAACAAAATTTTTAAACCAATCAAAACTCAGGAAAATAATTTTTATTTTCTATAAAAAATGCAAAAAATAGATGGAAAACATGTAATTCTGATCGAAATAATGTAATTCTGATCAGAATTATAGAATTCTAATCGGAATTCTATAATTCTAATTTTTTAAAACTTTTAATTATAAAAAGACCCCTGAAAGAAATTAAAATTTTCAATTAGGTCTTAAAAAGGTATTACAATTAAGTCCTTTAAAAATAATAAAACTCTTTTTGAAAACGTATTCGAACTTTTGAGGTTTCAAACTTTAAGTGTTAAAGACCTACTCATAACATTTTCATCATTGAAGTCCTTTGTCACATCCATATTTTATTATCTCAAAATTGGGTTTTTACACCAACCATTGCCCAAATAAATCAATATGAGGAAGATATGCTAAAAGGACGTCAAGGCACTTACAGGAGAATGAGATGTGGATAAATTCCATATTAGAAAAAGGAATAAGAAAAAATTAGGCATATAATTGTAAGAAAAAAAAAATTAAAATAGCTTAAGCCATTTTGGTGAAAGATGGATCAATATCAAGCATATTTTGTATATACAAGGGCCAATTAAGAAATAAAGCTAAATTCCAATTGGAGATAAATGGCCTAACACTTTGAGCCTAATCATAAACCTGATGCACCTAATGCGGATTAGATGGCCTTGAATTTTCTAGATGAATTTTATAGGAGGGAAGTGCGCAACGCAACTTTTAAAGGCTTTAACTTTTAGTTGTGGATGAGTTATAGGGCCTATAATATGTCAAATCGAAACTGATTTAGAGAGCCATATTTACTATGTATATTACTTATAACGACCTAAGTTTTAGGCCCAAATTCAACTGTTTAAAGCCTCAAATTTGGCTTTAAAGTTTTATGTTTATTTAATATTTTTTTTGTCTTTTTTCCCTTTTCTTAAAACATTATTTATTTGTCTTATTTAATGTTTTAAGACAATTTTGAAAATTTTTAATAGAATTCTCTATTTTCACAATTTTTGGTATTCAATTATGAATTAATGAATTTTGATGCCTATTTTTTGGCATTCATTGTGAATCAACAAGAAATAGGAGGTTATTTTTTAAGTATTCATGCATGAATCAATGAAATTCAATAGCTATCCCTTTAATTGTAAGCTTCTACTATGTCAAAACCTAAACACATGTTAGAGTCTATGAGCTCAAATTCTAATATGATATCAAATCCATAGTGCTTTAACATGCTAAAACGATCCTAGAGGCCCATGGATAACAAAAGTTCCAAGTAAAGAAAGGTTTTACTTGGAGAGTTATAGGCTGGATGATTAAAGCTAACATAAGAAAGGTCCACAGACTAATAGAAGATTGAAGAACACTACAAAGTTAAAAAGGAGCTAGGTCTTGATCAATCAATGTGAAGTTGAGGCTTTGAGGAAAAAATTGAAATACTTGAAGGGAGCTAGAGCCAAAAAGGGGTAAGGTTAGAACTAGTCCATGTTGGAATAATTGACAGTAAGACTCAAAAGCTGAAGCTTAATTACACTTAAGGAGGAGTGTTGGGGAATGAGATGTGTAATCCCACATTAGAAAAAGAACAAGTGAAAAAGTGGTATATAATTGAAGGAGAAACCAAAATAAAATTTCTAAAATGGCCAATTATATGCCTTCTTTAGAGAAAGGTAAAATTACATAATAGTTATGTTGTATATTTTATGCCTAATTAGAGAATGAAGCTAAATTTAGTTAGAGATAAATGGCACTGTACTTTAAGCTTAAGTTTGAAGCCCAATCATATGTCAAAATCCATGGAACTAAAATTTTAACATTACACTTCATTACAACTTACCAGATATGATTTTCACTACCATATTGGCTCTTAAATTAGCTAACAAAATGTGGAATAAGTTGAAAGAAGAGAATGAAGGTAACGAGAGAGTGAATGTTGAATATCATGGCAATCATAATGAAGATTACTTTGAATAGGAGTCCAATGAGGAAAGAAATAAAATTATGAAAAGAAAAAGAAGTAAAAAATGGTTTATGATGTAAGTGTTAATGTTCTAGAATTTCTTATGGGCATGGGTTTCAATGATGCTAAAGAGTTGAAATTTGTATGCACCAAGTACTCAATTTCAATGAGGATTAACATTAATTTTTTAAAGAATGGACCTAGTGGCGTAAGGGTTGTTTGCTCTTAAAAAAAGATTCCTTTGGATGTGTTTTGAAAGTAAAGAGAAAGCTAGCGATGGTTTTAAGTTGAAACAATATAATCCTAAACATAATTGTGTGTATTAATTTAGGAATAGAATGATCACTTGCAAATTTTTTACATACTATCTAAAGAAAACAATTAAATTCAAGCCATTAACAATGGTGTATGACTTGTAAGCTAAAGCAAAACAAGACCTAAAACTTAATATTGGTTATCATATAATAAAGAGAGAGCTAAGAAGGTCTTAATTGAGTTGTAAGGCAACTAAATTCAGCAGTATGCATAATTAAATGACTATGTTGTAGAAATAAGAGCAACTCACTAGGTTCAACATGCTTTATAATGACTAAAGTTGGTATAAATATATTTTAAAAGTATATATTTATTTTAGGAATTCAATGAGAGATGGAAAGCAAGCTGCATGATTGTTATAGGATTAGATGGTTGCTTTCTCAAGACTTATTATGGGGGAAATTATTTTCTATAATTGGGCGTGATGGCAATAATCAACAATTTCTCATTACGTGGGCAGTAGTAAAAATTGAGTGCAAATAGACTTGGCTTTAGTTTATAAGGTTACTAAAGGAAGATTTGGGACTATTTAATGAAGCATGCATTGTTGTGGTGTCAGACATGTAAAAGAGGTTATTATATGCTGTGGCACATCATCTTATAAAATTAGAGTATTGCTGGTATGCTACACACATATTCTCAAATTGGCAAAAGTGATGGTGAGGAATTAAACAAATAATTGAATTTTGGAAAGTGGTAAAGAGTTCATATTTATGAGATATTTTTAGATAGCTTACAAGAGTTAAAAGAAATGGCATCTGAATGTGCTCCTACATATGATATAAAACATTCATTAGTTTTACCCTACTAAGTGGTGTGATTGATAATAACATATGTAAGAGCTTTAATAATATTATATTGGATGCACATCTTCAACACATTATAGACATGTTAGAAACTATCATAATAACTATTTATGAATAGAATGAAGACAAAGCAAAATTTGGCAAAAAATTAGCCAAGTGAGTTGAGTCTATGTTGTGTTTAGGAAATTGAGAAGAACATGGAGAGGGCTTTTAATTGTAATGTACAATGGAATGGTGGAAGTGGTTTTGAGATAAGTGAAGGCAAATATAAGCATAGATAAGCACATTGTGAGTGTGGAAAAAGAATCATGTAGCTTCAAGTCTTGGGACCTAACAAGAATACCTTGTAAATATGCTTTATGTGCAATAAATCAGTTGGGGTTGGGTTGAAGTTAGAGGACCAAGTATCTATCTGGTATAAGAGGGACACATTTAACTAAACCTATAAACATCTTATGACACCAACAAAATAAAAAAAAAGGACTACTAACCATTAAGCCACCTGAAAATAAGAAAAAATGGGAAGACCAAAGACATTAAGAAGGAAATATTCGGACGAACCAAAGAAGTATGGTTTGATATAAGGACAAGGGACAATGATCATTTATAATGTGTGTAAAGAAGTTGGCCATAACAAATCCACATGTAAGAAAAAAAATAAAGTAGCCCCTACAATGCCTCTTACACAATCATCTTAATAACATGTGTACTTTTCTTTGCAGACTAAATTTTAGACAGCACCATTAGTTCAAAACTTAGTTTTTTAGGTAATTAAATATTTCTCCTTTATGAATTAGTATCTATTTTTTTATTTCTATTTATGTTTTGTAGAATAAAGTAGTCCTGCACTAAACTTTCAAGCTTTCACTACAAGTCTGTATGAAGATGTAGGTTTATGAGTCAATTCTAAGTTAGCACAAACCATAGTACATATTGATTCCTCAACAACTACATCAACTACAAGGAAGGAAAAAGTCAACGTAAAGGCAACAAAGCCATCAAGCATAGTTATTTAAGGAGAAGCACCAAGCTTTGATGTAAAAATTCTTTCTTACTTTCACTAGATTTTTTGCATATTTTTCAGTTAGTTTTCTTATAAGGTTGCTAAGTAAGTATTTTAATTTTCTTATGGCATGCTTTTTTCATGCAAAATCTTAACAAGCTAAGTAATTTGATTGCTTGAGAAGCATAAAGAACTGTTTGCCAGATGCAACCACTAAAGATAAATGAAGGGAAACCTTTTCATTGTAGATTTTAAGTACTAGGATTGAGGATGGAAGACTTAGAGGTGGTAACAACACAATATTTATAGGCAGTTGTTAAAAGAAAAATTAGAGTATTGAAAAGAAGAAGGGCTAAGAATGTGTGTGGGTGGATGAAGCTTTAATCAGTTTGCTTCATAAAGCTTCAATCAGTCTACTTTAGAAGTTGTAATTGGATCATAGTCAGGAATACCAACTCAAAAAAGATAGAAAATTCCAAGTGCAATAGCCAACAAACCTTAGAAACCTTAATAACACATTTTTTTTTATTTTTTGGAATTTTCACATTAGTATTTTGTTTAGTTACTGCAGATTATTTTTTTTGCTACTACAAAACTAGTTGTTTACGTAACTACAGTGTTTAAGATTATTGTGTTTTGGACATGGGTACATAGGGTTTTTGGGTATATGTATAAATGCATACAAGTTATGAATAGAATTGATGCCACAATTGCTTTTTGGTTTTATGCATAAAAGGATCTTTGTTTATATGCATTTTAGATGTATATGGCAAACTCATGTGTCCATAATAATATTACGAGTGGTTTTATAAATTATCAATTCTTTATATGGGTTTTTTGCATTACCTTCCAAGCCTTTCAATATATAGTAGGTTCATCATCATTTTTACTCAGTTATCTTTCTAAAAATACTCAACTCACTTAACACAAATGTTTAATTAATATAAAAAAAAAGCTTAATTAGCTTAAATCAAAATCCATTAATTGTAGGGAACATTTTTTGCTTTCTTTTTTTCAAACCCAAAATACATTCAATCTTCAAACTCCATTCCTTGCCATCATAACTAACCTAAATAAAACCACCCCATCTATATTTGTAACCAAATTGCCAAAATATTAGCCCAAAAGTACGATGGGGTTACATATAACAACAACAACTTCCTAATTGCAAAACAAACAACACACAACATAATAAAAAGGCACAATATCTTTAGAGTCATGTCTTTATTATAGACTGATGATGGTGAAAAATTTTTTAATTCATAAACTTCCTTCTGCAAAATGTTTTAGTTTTCTTCTGCCTCTAATTTTAAAAATTTAGTTTTACACCTATTTCCAACAAAACTCATTTCCCTGCCAACATTACTGCTCCATTGTCAATATTGTTGCATCTCAACTTTTAGACTATTTATTACTTCAATAGCCCTCCTTGGAAACTTAGCATCATGCAACTTTCAATACTTGCACTTCCTTACTTGAAAATTTATATTCATGAATTTATAGCATCACTAACCAACAATGTCCAAACAAAATAAAAATTAAATAACACCAACCTTATTAACCATATTTGGGCAAGTGAAAAATTTATTCCCTAGATTTGTATTGCTGCATGAAATGAATAAAAGAGCCACATCAACCATTGTCTTTAAGTGAAAGATATTCTCTTAAAGGCAGTGTTGATAAGCAATATAATGGTCCCATAAAGCATTGGACAAGTGACAAATTTATACCCTAGATTCATATTGCTAAATGAAATGAATAAAAAGCCACATCAACCATTATCTTTAGGTGAAAGATCTTCTCTTAGAGGTAGCATTGATAGGTAGTACGATGGTCCTATGAAGCAACCTATCAATGTTGCCTCTAAGAGAAGATCTTTCACCTAAAGACAATGGATGGTAAGAAAAACACGAATTAGATATGAACATTAGAAATTTGAGAAATAGGAATTTTAGGATTTTACAAATTAGGAATTTCAATTGAAAGAGAATTTAAGGGCTTCATCTTTCCATTTTTTTAATACGTAGATCACAAGCGAATAGCTCAACCCTGATTGAGTAGCTAATAGCCAAAATTATGATTTTTTATAGGCTTAGTAGCCCAAAAAGTTAAGGGCTTAATTGCACATTGAGTGATAGTTCAAGGGGGAAATTGCCACTTTAGATATATATATATATATATATATATATATATATATATATATATATATATATATATATATATATATATATATATATATATATATAGACACACACACACACACACACACACATCTTGAAGGGAAGTGTGTTGATGAAGTTGGATAGTATTGTAAATAAACCATAGTGAGAAGATTTATTATTTATATAAGGGAAAATGCTCCTAATTATCCTTAACTTTAGACTAATTTGCTAAATTATCCTATCCTTTAAAACATATCAATTTATATAGCCAACTTTTTGGCTTGTTGCTATTTATCCAACTTTAATTTGGCATGTGGAGCTGCCTTCGTGGATCACTGATGTGTCAAAGAAAGTGCGCTAGTTGAGATGTTCTTAAATGACACCATTTTAGAACGATAGAAAATGAAAAAAAACCAAGCAAAATGTCCCCGTTTCATTAACAACACAAGAAAAATCAAAATAAGAACAAAATCCCTAGACTAAAAATAAGAACAAGAGAAGAAAATTCAAGAACTAAATCCCTAACTTTCATATTCAAATTCTCTCTATCAATACTATCTAAAAGAAAAAGAAGATTGAGGCTAAAGAAATTTACAATAATAAAAAATGCATTCTAGAACATCTAACGATAATGAAGGAAGCATAAACAACATCTCTAACAAGAATGAATCCTTCTACAAATGTGGGTATCAACCTCGATTGAAGACATCAAGAACATCATCAAATCCAAGCCATAGTTTTTTGGGATGTCCAAGAATCAATGTATGTTGTGAATTTTTTTCATAATTTTTATTATTATTTGTTTGATTTTGGTTCTTTGATATTAATTTTGAATTCAATTTGAATGTTGATTTTTATTTTATTTTGAAATTATTTTGTTTATTTTGATCTTCATTTTGTCTGTAATTTGACTTTGGTAATTTTGATATACAATTTTGATTTTGGTTTGATAGTTATTTTTGAATTTGATTGTGATAATCAGTTTGATTAATTTTATTTAACCTAGTTTATGTTCATAAAGCACACAGTGTGATTATTTTGTTTGGCATAACTAATGGACCAATGAAAAAACTGTGTTAATACTAAACGAGATAAGGAGGATGAATTGCAACATAGAGAGGAACTATGTGAATGATGAAGCATTAAGAGGCAATACTGTGGAATTGAAAAGACAAATTCAAGAAGTGCAAGCAAGTTTAAAAGGCTGCAATTGCAATAGTTTTTATAAGAAGGGATTTTATGTTGTAGTTGGTTTTCTATTGTTGTCATGACCCAAATTGTGGAGTTATAACCAATGCTAAGGAACGGGAATTCTCATGAATTTGGAACCCGTAACAAGCCTTAAAATAAAAACACATGCAAATGTAACCTAAAATACCTTAGAATTAAAACTTTAATTAATATAAAAGAAATCCTCATATTATAACATAATAAAATATTTTCATACAATTATTCAAATACAAAATCTCAATCTAATACAATACAGATACTACAATAAGATACATTACTATTGTAGTGTTTACTAAAATACAAGAAAAGTAACAGTTCAATATTTACATAAATTGGCTAGGGAGGAAAGAGTTCGGTGAATAGAACTAATGTGGAGGTTTGAAGTAGAAGATCTTAAAAAAAATATTGAGGGGATCAGACCTCACTAAATGAATTATTATTATATATATACACACAACCTAAAGACATAGACACTCAAGTATCAGTATAATAATATACATATATTTATTTAATATATACATGCATTTCATACAGTTGCTCAAAATCTCTTTTTATTATAATAATAAACGTAGAAGAATATTTGGGTGGAGGATCGGAGCAAAATCCTTAAATTTTTCGCAACCTCGATCACTAAAATTCACTAGCTAATAGGCTTTCCATAACTCCAAAAATATCCTTTATCCAACTTTTTGGTAGTGAACTGGCCCTAAGTACATAAAGGGTCAATCGAGGATTCGTAGTTCCACTACCAGTGCTAATTGGCCCTGAGTACCCTCCAAGTCAACCGAGAATTCGCAGTCACACCCTTTTTATCCATAATTCACAAAAATCATAAAATCCACTTAAGAAATCAATCAAAGTTCAAAACTTAATTCTAGCGTACTATTGCATAATAGCCCTAGTGTGACTTGTTAGGTGACACATTTGTAAAATGTGCCACTTATATATATATGTTAACAATAATAAATATCATTTAAAGAAATAAATTATTATTAAATTCATATTTATTAAAAATATATGAATGCTCGCAATATTAATCTACATGCAATGTATACATATAATAATAACTCATAGTTCAAGTGTGCTCCTCTACCCTGGTTCGGTTGGCCTGATATGATAGGCCTAGCACGCAGAGCAACTAAGGAAAATAATAATAATAATATGTTAGAATCAAAATCCTAATTTTTATACTTCTAGAATTTCTAAAGAATGACTCAATCTAGTACATGACTCGACAAAAATTTCAAAACTCATGATCGACCCAATGTCACATTTTATGAGATTTCTATCAAAAATTCGGAAGAGTCTCCTTTGTAAAACAAACGTCTTTTTATTAAAAGTAGAGTCGATCTTGCAAGCAAACACACTTCAAATTCTCAAAAATCTCAACTTCTTGGATTAGACCCCCAAACTACATTTATTGCCCAACTGAGAACCAATAGAATCAAAATAAATAGAATAATAATAAATACCAACACTTCACCAAAACTTATACAAATCATAAATTACCACAATTCAATTTATTTAAATAATAAAAGCATCAAAGATATTTATTTTCAAAATAAATAATAAAATCCCAAATATAGTTAAATAATATTAATAAAAATCCATTTTTCAAATATTCAAAATCAAATAGCATAAATTACAAATAATTATTTAAATTGCCCAAGTATATAATAAAAATAGCTGAAAATTCATTTAATATTAAAAATAATAGGTAGAATTATTATTCGAATATATTTCTGGAAATTGTTATTAATTAGATAAAATAGTAAATAATTCATGAAAATTATTTTAATACCATTTATTACTAACAAATTATCCAAAAAAAAAAATAATTAACAATAGTTTCAATTAAAATATAAAATTTACTCATTTTCCAAAAATCCAATTTTTACATAAAAATTCAAAAATTCATAATAAATATTCGAAACATAATTTCAATAAGCTTCCTTCACAAAATATGCTCAAAATAATTAGTAGAATTTATTAAAAATAAAACAAAATTTCAAGTCGGGAACAGTACCCGTGAACAGTAATCGAGCTCAGAATAGTGCTTAAATCTCAACTATCTCCAAAATCAAATTTAAATATATTTTTGGAAAGCTTACAACTTCAATTTAACTAACCTATAGTCAATTTAACATGAATCAAACCAATTAAACACAAAATCAACAATAAAAACTAAGAACCCTAGAATCAATTATCTAAAATTGAAGCTGAATTAGAACTTAATCAAGCAAATTACCTTAGGGGAAATGAAGGCCACTACACCAGCTTTCAATTGAGACCGGTGGGAGCTCCAGCCATTGCCAAAAAGTCACTGGTAGCCTCTAGAAGCTCATAGACCAAAAAGGAAGAGGAGAGGAGAGGGAAGAGAGGGCATTAGCGGGAGGAAGGAAAGGTGATGGCGGTAAGCAGAGGAGAGGCCGTGACATTGATGGTCGCACTGCCAGGTTCTGTCATGTAAAGGGGAGTCTGGGTCTGTATTCTACATAGAGAAGAAGAAGGAGAAAGGAAAGAGAGGGAAATGGGAGGAAGGAAACAGAAAGAGGAGGGAAGGAAATTTTTGTGTGTGTGTCTATATATATATATATATATATATATATATATATATATATATATTATCATGCAAAAGGGAGGCTGGGTCTACATTCTAAGCAGAGAAGAAGAAGAAAAAGGGAAAGAGAGGGAAATGGGAGGATAAAAAAAGAAAGAGGAGGGAAGGAAATTTGTGTGTGTGTGTGTGTGTGTGTGTGTATTAAAAAGGAGAAAAGGACAAAATAATAAAAAATAATATCTTTAATTTAAATATTCTCTTTTCTAATTAAACTCACCACATAATATTAAAATATATCAAATTACACTACATTACATAATTCACAAATAATAATAATATTATTAAATAATATACAACAATAAATTTAAGTTTTAAATTTTAAATTCATAATAATGCCATAATATAATAAAGTAAATAATAACACTTGAATTTAATTTAATTTCACAAAATAACCATAATATAACAATTAAATAAAATATTTATTAATACTGCAAATCCCACAAATCAATTTAATAATTTATAAAAATTTAGGTTATAATAATTGTTCAAGGTTTTCTATTGTCAAATGATAAGTTATTGATGTGTAGGAGAGAGGAATTGATGGGGTGTTTGGAAGACTACTGTTGTAATTGAAATGCAACTTTTTGGATGTTGTTGTGGTTTAGGTGAAATTTTCTTGTTGTAATGCAAAGTTGAAGTTGTAATTGAAATGCACCTTTCTGAAATGCAAAAGCTTAAGTTGTTGTTAACTTTTTATATGCTTATGTTTCATGTTAATTGCAACACATTTATAATTTTAGGAGTTTAGGTTGTAGAATTTTGTATCCAAAATTCATCATATGCAGAAATATGTTAGTGCTCCCTTTGATGGATGGAATAATGGGTTGCCTTGGTTTTGAGCTTCCGAGCCTGCAGTTTTTTTTTTGGGAGTATTCCGTGCTCTAGGTATTGGATTATTGATCGCATCCATTCTGAGACTACTTGTGTCTCTAAAACTTCGGGGTCTTCTGTGCTGGGATTGGTTAGTGACTCGGTGAAATTCATATCCCGGAATGCTTGATTATTTTCAATTGCGGATTTGGCCAGGAAGTTGGCCTCATTGTTTTCTTCCCTGGGAATCTAGGTGATCTCCCATCGGCGTTCGTCCCGTTTAATGTATTGCAAGAGCTGCCTAGCTTTGTCTACGTACTTGGCAATGCAGGTGTCTTTGACTTGAAATGTTCCACTGACTTGGTTGACTACCAATTGGGAGTCTGAGTATATGATGAGGTGTTCAGCCCTGACTTCGATGGCTAACTTCAATCCTATAATGAGTACTTCATACTCGGCTGCATTGTTGGTTGTGTTGTACTCGATACGGACTGCATATCAGATGTGAACCTTGTGTGGTCCTCTGAGGATTATTCCAGCATTGGAACCTTGAGCTGAGGATGCTCCATCAACATAGAGCTTCCATTCCAGTGCTTTGGTCAAGGTTATGTCTTTCGAAGCCATTTCTTGCACGAAATCAGCTAATGCCTAGGCTTTCATCTGCTGCCAGGGCTCATAGTCAATATCAAATTCATCCAATAATACCGACCACTGTACTAGCTTGCTCGAGGTCTCCATTCTTTGTAAGATTTTCTACAGTAGGAAATGGGATCGGACAACGATATGGTGAGCTTGAAAGTAATGTCAAATCTTTTGAGAGGCATGGACCATAGCCGTGGCTAGCTTGTCTAACATGGGATACTGAATTTCAGGTCCTTGGAGCATTTTACTGACGTAATAGACAGGGCTTTACTGGTTTCCTTCTTCTCTTACCAGTACTGAGGCGATGCATTCTTGGCTAATAGAAAGGTACAAATACAATGTCTCATCTAGGATGGGTCAGCTGAGTAGGGGTGGTGAGGATAAGAATCTTTTAATGTCTTCGAATGCCACCTGGCAGTCAGCAGACCACTAAAACTTCCCAAAATTTTTAAGAGCTCAGAACAAGAGTAGACACCACCTAGCTGAGCAAGAAATGAAATGCCCTAATATGGTGATTCTGCCATTTAACTTTTATACATTATAGATGTTCTTCGGTGCTTCCATGTTGAGTATGGATTCCATCTTTTTTGGATTAGCTTCAATGCCCCGGTGAGATATCATGAATCCTAGGAATTTGCCTGCTTGGACTTTGAAGCATTTTTCAGGATTCAACTTGATCCTGGATTTGCTTAGTAGTTGGAGAACCCAATCTACATCTGCTGGGTGTTATTCCAAATGTTTGCTTTTAATGATAATGTCGTCCACGTATACCTCTACGCTTGTGCTAATTTGGTCTTGGAGGACTTCGTTCATCATTCTTTGATACGTGGCTCTGACATTTTTTAGTCCGAAGGGCATCACCTTGTAACAATACAATCCTTCATGGGTGATGAAGGATGTTTTCTTTTGATCCTCTTCCTTTATCAGGATCTGGTGATAACCTTGTGCTGCATCGATGAAGCTATATAATCCATGACTAGCGATGGAGTCGACGAGCTGGTCAATCGTGGGCAACAGGTAGCTATCCTTAGGGCATGCTCAGTTGAGGTCAGTGTAGTCTACACACATTCTGTATTTCCCATTTGCTTTTCTGACAAGTACCACGTTGGCTACCCACTCCGGGTGAGTAACTTCTTTAATAAACCCAGCTGCTAACAACTTCGTTGCTTCTTCAGTAGTTATTCTCTGCCTTTTATAGGCAAATGCTCTTTTTTTCTATGCTATTGGCTTAGCTCCCGGTTTGATGTTTAGGCAGTGACAGGCAACCTACGGGTCTACGCCGATGATTTTGGATGCTTGTGAAGCAAAATCCTCCAAGTGTCTGGTAAGGACTTCCCTTATTTCTTCTTTGATATTCTAGTTGAGTGCATTGCCAATTTTTATAGTCTTTCCTTCTATGATTTGTAAGGTCTCTATGTCTTCTACTAGTTATGGATTGGCGCCTTGCTTCTCAACTTCCCATGCCTCTAAAGGAAAAGCCTCCGCATGAGGCTTCATGGCCATCTGGTAACACTGTTTGGCCATATGCTGATCTCCCCAAATGGTAAGGGTTCCATTCTTGATTGGAACTTTCATAATTAAATGCCGGATGCTGGTGATTGCATTTGCCTCATAGAGTGTTGACCATCCTATAATCCTATTATAGGCCAGTGGTATATCCACCACGTTGAATACAGCTTGGATGACTTTTGTCTCCTCATTGTCTTGGTTTCCAAATTCTAGGTTCAGTTTGAAAATTCCCATTGGTTGCACGGTTCCACCACAGAAACTCATGATGGGGTGGATGGCCTTCAGGTTGGTGACGGAGCCTCCCATTGCTTTGTATGCATTCCAGGATAATTCATTGATAGCACTTCCATTATCTACCAGTAGCCTTTTTACCTGATACTTATTTATGCACGTAGTTATTACCAGAGCATCACAATGGGGGTGGTGTACATGCAAATCATCTTCCGAATTGAACACAATATCGCTTCTCCTGGGTACTGATTTTTCTCCTATACTATACTTTAATCTCTTCTTAGTGTTTTCTCCCCCTATGATCATGTTGATCATTCCAATTGGCTCCCTCCGGGTTTTCTTTGCTTTTGGTCTGTCATGCTCTTGGTTTTCGGAGATTCTGCTTCTCCTTGGTGCATCTATGAAATTAATGAGCTTTTCCCTTTGCACCAATCTTTCTATGGCATTCTTTAGCTCTCTGTAGCCCTCTGTGCCATGCTTGTATTCCTAGTGATACTGGAAATACTATCCTCTATCCTAGGTAAATCTCCGGCTTGGGCTGATTCTCTTGGCTGGGGTGATCCCAACTCCATTTTGCCTAACCCACATGAGGATTTTAGATTGAGAGGTGTTCAAATGTGTATATCTATCCGCTTCCCTATCAAATCTTTCTGTCAGATTTCTGAAATTCATTTTTGGGAAGCTTGCTCTGCTATGTTTTGATCGTTCATCCTTAATCAATGGCCTATCTTCCTCCCGTCGCATCCTTCTGTCTTTATCCATTTTTATCATTCGGACCACCATCGCCATTGCTTCTGCAAAGGTACTCGATTCTTTAGTCATTATTTTTTCTTTAAGCTTGCTGAGTCTAGTGCCATTTTTCAAAGCTTCTATAATTACTTCATTAATAAGATGCTCAATTTGCATAGCTGTTTTATTGAAATGGTCAAGGTAACTTCGTAAAGATTTATCAATTTCTTGTCGGCACATTTGAAGATTGTTAATGTTTTTGGACGGGGGAATATTAGTGATGAATCTGATACGAAACTATTCCGCTAGATCCTCAAAAGAAGTGACAAAATTCTTTGGGAGTTTATGAAACCACTTTTGAGCATTCTTTATGAGTGTGCTTGGAAAAACTCTGCACATGATTTTGTCATTTACATTCTGGAGCAGCATTTTTGTTCGGAATGCTAATATATGGTTGATGGGGTCTCTCATCCCATCATACTGATCAAACAGCAGGATTTTGAACTTAGTAGGGATCTTCGTCTGAATTATTCTACTAACAAATGGAGTTCTGCTATCCATAACACATTCTTCTTCCGTTCTTGGTTTGGTTCGGGCTTTGCATATTGCTTCTTCAACCTTCTGAGCTATATTTGAATCATCAAGAGCTGAAATGGTTGAACTATACTCCCCTTTTGGCGCTTTACCCTTTCCTATGCTTGTCCCTGGGGCCTGCCGAGGTATTGTGTTATCATTGTTTTGAGCCAGCTCAGAGCACCCACTCTGTATTATAGCATTTAGCTGTTGTTGCATTAAAGCTATCTATGCCTGAATATTTTTTATCATAGCTTCCCTACTAGTTTGATCGAGGCTGAGTGTTTGGTTTACAGTGTTTCAATTTGGGGTGGTTATTGCTGGTGTTTCTGGTAGACTCAGAAAGGGTATAGAAGGTATTGATCGATGGTGTTGTAGCAGAGTGTAATATGGGAGGTCTGTGCCCAAAGATAAGTATCTTGGAGTGCTATTCAGGAGTGAAGGTATATGTCCGGATGAGGCTCCAGCATGCTGTAAGATGGGTGGAAACACTATTGCTGGGAGAGGGTTTGAGAGGTCGGTCAAAGGGATAGGTGTAGAAAGGTTGGTGCTGGCTTCAGGAGTTAGGGCTGGTGGTGGGCTAGAAGTCATAGTGAGGATGTCTTTAGCTTAACAAGTAAATGAATGGCTTTTACCAAGGAGTTCCCACAGACGGCGCCACTTGATAATTGGTTTCCGAAACTTTTGGGCTTGGTATCTTGTAATCCACGAACAAAAGGCAAGGTGAGAGGTGGGGAGAGTCCCCACGAACACTCCGAGGCCTAAGTTAGAGAACAGAAGTAGGAAGAATACAAGATAGCTAGAATATGTGAAAATGAGATGCCCCCTTATAAGGGATATACGGTTCTATATATAGCAATGCTCAAACCTGGGAGGAGTCAGATTCCGTATGGGATAGTGACTCATAATCTTAGTAGGAGAGTGTTCCTTCTTTGCTTAGGATTCCACTTTGGGGTAGTCCCCATTCCGAACAGATCTGCCTTCTTTCTAATCCAAGTGTCCCTGTTTAGGAGATAAGGAGCCCTTAACTAGGCGGGAACATATTAGACGGTATCAATGCTTAATAGCTTAAACATTATATAGAACAACATTAAAAAATAGATTAAACAACATAATGAGCTATGACAAAAATATAGAGCAGCCTTAAAAAATAGCTTTAACAAATGAGCTAGTCAACAAATGAGTTGTGACACATTACTCTTTTGCCACTAATCACCAAAATTATAGCCATTACTAATGGCATAACACTAAACTACAGACTTGAATTGCTATGCAATAGTGAAGAATATTCCAAAAGAAAACTTTAGTTGTGAATGGTTGTATTTAGGGTTATATATTGCATTATTCGTCCTTTTCCCTTTTCTAACCTCCATATAATCTTTATCGCTCAAAACAGGCTTTAAGACTTTATCATCACTGTCGAGGTACTTAGACTTCTGTTTTACCTAGTAGCTCCATGCTCTTCATCATCTAACCCTAAACCATATCCATGATTGACAATAGAATTCTTTAAAATCTTTTTATTTTGCCTTGCTATAAGCATTTCCTCATCAACATTTGAGCTTCCATCTTCATATGATAGGTTGTCATTATCATCACTTTCATTCGAAACATAATCTTCATCACCACTTGACTCATTTTCATCAACAACCACATTAACATCTTCAACTTCTATTTTGTTGTTTCTCATAGGCGCATTTTGATAATTATCAGTAGTATGTTCAAATGTCTCCATAAATAGTTTTAGAAAGTCATACTCTACAACATCCTCAATCATTTTTGCACATTGCTCTTCAGTTTCAACAAATTGATATATCATGTCAACCCCAAAAGATACCTATGTTCCTCTAACTATTAGTATATGTGGTATGCCCTACAAGCCAATCACATATTTTGACATTGTTAATAATCCTAAATGGCAATTAAATATTCAATTAAATAAAGTGTTTGTTTATTTGAGTATTTACCCTTTAGCATTATGTTAAATAAATTTATTATCAAGAGTTAATAATATGAGTGACAGATTTATTTAGTACATATACTATAAAATTGTTCATAGTCTATAAATTAATATTTGGGTAATATTAATTTGACTATCGCCTTTATCTATTTTCCTTTATTAGTATGTGATACTAATAGTGGGAGGTATTGAGTCACATGCTACTTGATATGAGATATCAAAATAGATATGTGGATACTCATATGATGGGTGGATTGAACATGACATTAGATTTGTGATCGTGAGGATATTCACTTATAGTCAATGATCACAATGCCCTATAAGCTAATCACATATTTTGACATTGTTAATAATCCTAAATGGCAATTAAATATTCAATTAAATAAAGTGTTTATTTATTTGAGTATTTACCCTTTAGCATTATGTTAAATAAATTTATTATTAAGAGTTAATAATAGGAGTGAAAAATTTATTTAGTACATATACTATAAAATTGTTCATAGTCTATAAATTAATATTTGGGTAATATTAATTTGACTATCGCCTTTATCTATTTTCCTTTATTAGTATGTGATACTAATAGTGGGAGGTAGTGAGTCTCATGCTACTTGATATGAGATATCAAAATCGACATGTGGATACACATATGATGGGTGGATCGAACATGACATTAGATTTGTGATCGCAAGGATATTCACTTATAATAAATGTTCACAATGCCCTACAAGCTAATCACATATTTTGACATTGTTAATAATCCTAAATGGCAATTAAATATTCAATTAAATAAAGTGTTTGTTTATTTGAGTATTTACCCTTTAGCATTATGTTAAATAAATTTATTATCAAGAGTTAATAATATGAGTGAAAAATTTATTTAGTACATATACTATAAAATTGTTCATAGTCTATAAATTAATATTTGGGTAATATTAATTTGACTATCGCCTTTATCTATTTTCCTTTATTAGTATGTGATACTAATAGTGGGAGGTAGTGAGTCTCATGCTACTTGATATGAGATATCAAAATAGACATGTGGATACTCATATGATGGGTGGATCGAACATGACATTAGATTTGTGATCGCAAGGATATTCACTTATAGTCAATGATCATAATCTAGCTCATAATGGTGCATATAGTCCTTTGACTTAAGGTGACATGATCATCCACATTTGAAAGGTTATAGTTTGTTACTACTTGTATATTTGTGTTAATCACTCATGGGTATATAGCATGTGGTGGCTCTAGTTGGTTAAATGTAGGGATAAGTGTTCAACCAATATGGGATTCATTACCTGGAGTGAATCGGGTTAAGATCCTATGCTATCTAAGTTCATTTTTTATGTATAAATTCCTGGCTAGGAAAAACATAACACAATCTAAAAGAGTTTCAATGCTAGAAAGTTGTTTCTAGTATTCAACATGTTTTATTAAGAATTGAAACTTGAGATGAGGTCATATGATAAAGCTATTAGAGTTTGACTAAACCTTGACTTTAGGCTATATCGGGATCTTATAATGAAGGGATTTTAGTGTACAATATTTATGACCAAATGGTTCATGTGACTCAATACATGCATTCATTTCTAATTGGGTATTTGTGATATCGATGCTAGGGGTCACTCACAACTTATGAGAACTAAATGTGTATAATTGGGATTTTCACATTTAGACTTGAAAGGAGTTTCAAATAATATCAAGTGTTAATATTATCTTCTCATTGCCAATTAGACATGAACCTAGTAAGTCACACCTAAAAGAGTTTCACCAAATCACCATTAACATTAATCTAATTATTGTTTAAAGAGGTTAATCAATTAATTAAGAGTAATTAAATTGGATTAAAGATTAAGCAATGATTCTAGCATATCATGAAATCTAATTTAAGTAAGGGTTTAATTATTAATTTATACTTTATTAATATGAGATATTAATTAGAGTATTAAATTAATAATGTATGTTGTTTCTAATTAGACTTGGATTAATTACCCAAGTTGTTTAGGTTAGGCACAAAAGAGTTTTGAACTAAAGATTAATCCAAGATGTTGAGAAAGCCCATGGACCTAATCCAAGCCCATTTGTTATATGGATTGGGCTTGGGCCAAGTGTTGGCCTAATTACTAATGTCACGACCTAAACCCGAGGGCACGTGATCGGTACTAGGGAATGGGAAGGCATAAGGCCCCTGAAACCCATAGTAAGCCTTAAGGAAAAGAAAAATAAAACCTTATAATTTAAAACTTTAATTTAAAATAGAACACATTATCAAACTAATTTTTCTAAAATTAAAACATAATTGAATACATAGTTAACATATTTCCAGCTTCATATATCGCAAATCAAACTTAAATCATTATCCATAAACGTGGTGCATATAAATAAAATACACAGATATACTTAAGTCATACAATTCATAGTATAGTTACTAATGCAGCTTCTTAGAACATTATAGCAGTACAGCTTACAATGACCTACATAAGATGGCCAGTGATGAAGAAATCCGGCATGGAGGCAGTCTGAGGTCGAACTCTCAAGCTCCTGAAAAAAAAATTGAGGGGAATCAGACCTCACTGAGTAAGTCAATAATAAGAGCTGTATGGTTTGAAAACCCTTTTTGAAAACCATATGGTGATAGTAAAAATAATTTATAATATATAGATATAGCTTTTGAAAAATCTCGGTAGAACCCTAAACCCAAAATCCTAAATGGCCAATCGAGCCCACTTGTTCCAACTAGACTGCCGATCCCCAAGAGCAAAGGCATCAACCAAGGCACCAAGTCGCAGTCGTTCACTTAATCCAAATATATGGCACTGGCGGTCCCCGAGAGCTAGGGCATCAACCGAGGCACCCATCCCAGTCCATTATTAACCTTAAAATCACTGGCGGTCCCCGAGAGCATAGGCTTCCACCGAGGCACCCGTCCCAGTTTAACATTCACCCATCATAAATAATTCAGATCCACCTCTCAATCTCTACCATGTGCACACGGTCCTGGTGAAGCCCACCAGGTAGCCCGTTCTACCAAAATTTCTCAAAATTGATTTTTTTAAATAAATAAAAATGCGTTTTAAACCTTAAATAGCAGCATTAAATTAAATAAATCATATAATATTAACATAAGAATATGAGCGCATGCATCTTTAAATAAAACACACACACAGATCATATTATCGACTTACAAGATGAATGAGAAGGCTGACAACCGTGCGTCTGCCTTGATCTCACAGCTTCTGCTTCGATATGCTCTAGAAAAGAAATTAACAGATCGATTTTAAAACATGATTGTGAAATAAAAATTGAAAATCAACAAAATAATGAAATTCCAGGCTGACTCGAGGAAGACTAGACAAGACTCGATAGACAGGATAAAACCTAACTAACGGTAGAAATTATTACGAATATCACATTTTACAAGAAAATCTACTGAAATTTCGGCAGAGTCTCCTTTGTAAAATGGACATCTCTCTACCAAAGGTAGAGCCAAACCTGCATAGAAAACGCACTTCTAATAACCGCAGACATACATACTCGAGTCGGACTTCCAAAACTACACTTAGCCCCGACCGAGATAACAACTCAACAAAACACCAAGAATTTAAATCATTTATTTTCCCAAAATGCATATTACACCCACATATGTACTATAATATATATATATATATATATATATATATATATATATATATATATATATATATCGAAGTATAAATATAACCTAAATTAAAACCATTATACCAAGATGCTAAATACAACCTTATATTCAATTTTTATTACTAAAAATAATGTATTATACATATATATAATATTTGGAATTAATATTCAAAATTAACATTACTTAATTAAAAATATCAATTAATTTATAAAAATCCTCTAAACCTCTTAAATATTAATAAAACTAACTAAAAGATATGTTTAACTATAACTAGCATAAAATTACATTTTTTACCCCTAAATACATAAATTACATAATGTATTATTAGTACTAAAAATTCCTTAAAATTATATAACCATCTAAAAATTATTTTTCTCAAAATTAAACTTCCTAATATAATTAAAACATAATATCAACCAATAATTTCTTCTAAATATATATATATATATATAATTTAACCTAATAATCACATTTGACATAAACTCAAAAATATTTATAAAAATAGTATAAAAATCAAAAAAATTATAAATTAATAACATTTAATATTAATACCAATTATCAAAATTTCATAATTAACAAAATATCCAAAATTCACAATTAACACAATAATTTTCTAAAATCTTAAATAAAATTAATATACCAAGAACAATTAACTATAATTACTCTAATTACTAATTACACCTAAAAAAATAGAATAAAATCAAAAAAATAAATAAAATGAAAAAAATATCAAATAAAATTCTGAAAAAATCAAATAATTCCCCAAAAATTTCAAAAAAATCAAAATCAACCTCATTATACACTAACAACATCAATTAACTAGACAAATCTACTAAAATACTCAAGATCAAAGAAGGAAAGGAGGAATCGGGTGAGTAGCACTCACTACCAAGCTGGGAAAACAGAGGGGAATGAGGGAGCTCGCTGCCACCGGAGATGGAGGCTGAGGGAGCAGCAAGTCACAGCAGAAAGGCAGCACCAATGAAGAAGAGTCGGAGCCAAGTGGACACTGGAAATGCAGGCTGTCGCGCGATGAAGAGCTGCTGCCAGGCGAAGAAGAAGAAGAAAAAGAAGAAGAAGAACAGTAGCAACAACAGAGAGCTCAGTGATGGCTGTAGATGGAGGTTTTCTGGCAGTGATGAAAGTGGCATGGTGAGAGGAGAGTCGGTGAGGATGGCGAGCGGGGAAGAAGACAGGGAGGGTGAGGCTCTAAGAAGGAGGGAGGGTGGTTTTCGGGGGGTTTTCTTCTTTTTTTTTTCAATCTATACCATATATATATAATATACTTTATATTATAATCTTTATATATATATATATATATATTACATGTATAAGGCCTAAAAAACAACAAGATTAATATAAAGTAATTTATACTTACAACATAGTCAAATAATAGTTAGTACTATAGGAAATATAATTCACTAAAATAATCATTACATAACCCTAACATAATAATATAGCTAGCTAATTAACAATTATTTAATATAATTTAAAATTATTACTAATAATGCAAATTCAATTATTACTTTATTCAAATAAAACGTAGGGTATTACAACTAAGCCTGAGTCTATGTAAGTGTGAATGGACAAATTTGTCTTGTTAGGCACATTATCACTTAAGTGTAAAATGTTGACCATGGCAAATTTGTCATGTTAGGCACATGATCTCTTAAGTGTATAATGTTAACCTTGGATAAATTAAAGATTATGATTCATTGATTTGTGTAAAGAATGTATGTAGACATATACGTGAGATGTATTTAATTTTCTACATACTTATATCTTACACAAGTTGTATACCTATCATGATGAGTTGTATACATATGATGTAAACAATGATGTCATTAGGGTTTGCTTTCTTTACGTGCAAATACATAACCTCAGATATGTTTCTAAGGTTAGAAAAATTAGAGAATTAAGAATGTGTGTAGAAACATATCCTAAAATGGAGAGAAACAACATATACCAAAAATAAGCCCAAAGTATTCTTTTAAAGGGTTAAGCTAGTACAAGTTTCTAAGGGTTAATAGAGTGGGCACTTGCTACTAAGCTCTATCTAAGCAAGAAGGTGATTGGTGAAGTTTTGGTGTTTCAAGCTAGATGCCTCACATTTAAGAGGCTAGAACATTTGATTTAAGAGTTGAACCTAACAACATCAAAGCTATTATGGTCTACATCAAACTTAGGAGTTGGTAATTTTTCTTAAAATTAGAATTTCCTAGGATGTTCTTTTATATATTGATGTATAGTTTAGTTATGTGTAAAATGCAAAATGGATTTGTGGGAATGGAAATCTTCATGTGATGAAGGGTTATGCAAGTGAAATTTTTGAAATTTCACCCTATCTATGGCTTGTGCTCACCACACATTGAAGTTGCATAACTGTTTCCTATACTAACTGCATGAGCTACACCCAACATCTCACTATACCCTAACTCTTTTATTATACACTTTATATCTTTTAATGTTAGAGACTCAATATTACTCAGATTCTCATGTTTTCCTCCAACGTATCTTGTAGGATTTGATAAAAAAAAACCCTCCATAATGCAGTTGAATGAAAATACTATTACAAAAAAAATGAATTACAAAATCTATTTTTAATTGGCAATATTTTTTTTTATTAACAATAAACCCTAATTATGACAATGCACATGCTAACCACCATTCAAAAAATATCTCTACACAAACCCCTAATTTTCCTTATAGAAACCCTAATTAGCAAATAAACCCTTATCCTACCATTCCTTTTCTAATCCATACAATGCAGATGCCACTATTAATATTTAATTTATAGAAACTAACCCCTTTTATCATTTATGCTTGTTTCCGATTGAAATCATTATTGTTTCTCTCAATAGGACTACATTGAGCTTCTTGTTTTTTAACAAATCTTCTTTTCCCTTTTGCTTATCAAATCTTCTTCACAAATCATGGTAGGACCACACTCTACAATAATCCATCATTTGTTACTTTCACTTTTTTCATCTTTTTTGCTTTTGAACAACAATTTTTTTTCTAAGAAAAATGCAAGCTCAAGGTTTTTTAATTTCCTGTTAATCCTTTTTTATTGGCATTTTTTTTCTTTTTGATAAAATAAGGACATTTTGCTTTTTTTTTTTTTCATTTTCTGTTGTTCCAAAATGGTGTCATTTAAGAACATCTTAGTCAACTAACTTTCTTTAACACGTCACATGCTAAATGAAAACAAACCAAAGTTGAAAAGTTGATTATATACATTTATTTGTTTTAAAGGGTAGGATAATTTAGCAAATTGGTCTAAAGATGAGGATAATTAGGACCGTTTTCCCTTCATAAGTTGCTAGGTAGCAACAATCAAATCATTTAATTTATGACTAAAACAACATGATATTAAAAGCACACGAAAGCTTTGAGCAATAAAAGCATGTAGACTTTTATTTTGACTCTTTTGAACTATAACCTAGGGAACCTTGGGCTCCATGAATACAATAGGAAATAAGAGGGATCAATTTGCAAAACCAACAAAGATCAAATGCTTAAAAATGATATTCGTCTCTAAATATTTAAAAGGAAATTGTGATGTTAATTTATTCTTTGCAAAGAAATTGTTACTTTATCATTCAACCATAAAGTGTGAAAAGAAAAAGAAAAAATTAAAAAAAAAGGCATTTGAATAAAGATTCCATCTTAATCATCAGTTCTAGTATTAAATGTAACATATTTTGTGGAACTTAATTTTGTGAGTGATAGTAAGGGTGTAAACGAGTCGAATCAAACTAAATTTGACTAATTCAAACTTGATTCATTTATTAATGAACTAAAATTACTATTTTACTTATGGGTAGGAATTTTTGTGCCCCTTTTGTTAATAATTGCACTCCATTTTTACTTTATTTACAATTTAAATGACTTAATTATCCTTAATTCAAAATAATTATGTTTTATTATTTGATTAAGATATGAAAAATGTAGTTTCCAAAACAATCAATAATAACTTAAAAATTATTTAATTATTTATACATGATAAAAACTTAATAACTTGAATGCAAATAATTTTGCTTTAATTTTATAATTTTTATAATATAATCGCTAAGAACTATTTGTACCTCTATTAATTTATTATGGTTATTTATAATGTGTTCAACTTATATTGCTAAAATTTTATTAAAGTAGTTATATTTCTTTATTAATTTATTTATGCAATATTTATTTTAATTTTTTAGTTGTATTAACATTTTAAGTGCTTATACATGATAAAAAAAATTCTTTGATTATAAGTTTACTTTTAATTTTACATTAAATTTTTAATAAAGTGGTAGAACGTAATACTAAAAATATTACATGTATTGAAAAATTATTATAAAATAAAATAATTAAAAGAAGCAAATATTAATTAAATTAATAAAATAGAATTTTTTTTAATGGAAGGTAATGGAGTGACTATTTCTAATATAAATATTAAGGTGAAGTGCAATTTATAAATGGGGAATAGTGTAATAATCTCTATAAAAGTTCAAAAAACTACAATAAAAAGTAAATATTGAAGATAATGATATATGTGTCATTTGCACTCTAAAAACATTAGTAACAGAGTATGGATATAAACTGTTGGAGTTAAAAAATCACCACCAATTACTTGTTATTTGCAAATTATTCACAAACCTAAAAAAGTCTAAAAAATTTTTGAACAAAAATTATAAATTAATATTATTCATTAAAAATTTTAAATAAATTGTAATATGTTAAATGATTTTATCCTAATAATGTATTAAAATAAAATGTTTATATTTATTATAAGTAAAAAATTGTGTAGTATATATTTCATATTAGGCATAGTGGTATAAAAAATTCAAACCTTTATCTTGTTGCAATTTTAGTGCACTTTTAAAATTTTGGCAAAATGTTTAAATTTGATAGGTTTGTAGCAATTATCTTCCATAATTGATTTTGATCAAAATTATATATACTAACATGGTATCTTATGTGACACTATTAATGGTGGTCCTACTACCACACACACACATATATAAAGATTAAACATTCTCAACTTTGAGTAATTTTGTCCTAAATTATTATTTTGAAATAAATATCTTATTTTTTAATATATCATATTTTAATATAAAATATCTAAAAAATTTTATAGTTAATCATAAAATTTAAATTATTTACTATTTATTTTATGCTAAAATACATCAATCTAATTAATAAATTATTTTAAAAATAAAATATTTCACATAATTTTTAACCATAAATATTATTAAAATTATGTCAATAACACACATGTATCAAAATTTTAGACTATTAGGCTTAATTAAGAAGTTGAAAACTATCAACACATATAAATTTAAATTCTTGTGTTCAAATTTAGTAAATAATATAATACTAATAATAGTTTTAACACATGTATTAATATGTATTTTATTTTGATAATTTTTTTAGTTATTAATTATGCAAATGTCATTTTATTTTGAAATAATTTAGTGGTTAAAAATTTAGTAATTAGATTAACATGTTTTAGTGTTAGATGCATGATATAAATTTATAAATTTTTATAAGTAATAAAAATAATTGATAATTTAAATATTATAGTTTATTATTAAATATATTACGTATTTAATATATATATATATATATAATTAAAAACTTAGTGAAAACAATACTTTTGGTGTCTCAACTTTTTACAATTCCAAAATTAAGTGTGTCCACCTGCTAAAAATTAATAATTACAAGCTTTTTGTAGGTTAATGATTACATGGCAATAATGGGTCCCATTAAGTTGTTGATGTTGAAGACCATATTAGTGAAGTTTGATGCACATTATGTGAATATGATAGAGGGTAAAGATGAAATGACAAAAAACCCTTCTTATATTACCAATTGAAGTAAAAAAGAAATGACTTAAGTAAAAAAAAAAAAGAAGCTAAAATTAGGAATTAGGAAGTTAGGAATATCATTCTTGTTCTTTACCATTTATGGAGATTTGGGTTTATTGTCTTTTGAAATTAGCTTATTGTTTCCGAAGATTTGTTGATTGGGACTTGAAATTTTTGTGATTAATGCAACCATGGAAATGTGTGTTTTGAATGTTTTGAATATTTATTGATTTGGTTTTATGAATATTTGTGCATTTGAGTAATATGTTGATTAATGTGGTGATTTTTTTAACATTTATAAGTTTGAATGTCCTGCATTATAGATTCTTTGTCATATTTTGGCATTTTTGGCTTTATGAAATAATTATTTGTCTCTTTTTTTTGGTGATTACAAACATTACTTATACGTGTTTTGTGGTGGCATTTTTGTTAGTGATTTATGTGGTAGTCAAAAGATTTATCTAGGATGGAATAAGTTAAAGATTGAAGTTAATGTTGAGACTTTCCTTTTCTTAGGTTTCAAAAATCTACAAAAGAAGTGATGGGTATAGAAATGTGAAAAAAATTCACTTTAGAATGCCAAGTAGACCTTTAGCTTGTGGTTTAAGACTTTTGTATGAAATGTTAGTAGACACGCTTAAAATAATAAAGAGCACAATTCAATGGAGATAAATTCTAAACATAAAATAATAAGGGATTGCCTTGAAATTTCTTTTGCTAGCGGGGGTATTTGTGACCTTAAATATAATAGTGATGAGGATAAAGAGAAAAAAGGGTTTAGTCAATGAAGATGAAGGGGTTAAAAATGTAGCAACTTCTATAATATTTCCATGCAATGCAGCTTTTGTAGCTTCCACACAAAAAAGAATCATATGCATTTCCTTTTAAGATTAATGTGGCTGGGATTTGCATTAATTTAGTATATGGCTAACAAACATGGTTAATTAATGCAGATGGGTAATAGTGTGGTGGCTGAGGGAGTTTAAAAGCTTCTAGTATGGGACATATATACAATAAATGGAAGTTACAATTTTGTGGAAGTGAACATTAGTGGTCTAAGCATATCTAAAGTAAATGATAATGAAGATGTTGATTTTGAAGAAGAAAGAGATTCAAATAAAGAAATTGTTGACTATGAGGGCATGTCAAGTGATGATGAAGAATTAATTGAGTCAAGAAATTTTATGAAGGCATTTACAATAAGGAATAACCAGAGACAAAAAGAAGTTACTATAGGTGCTGCTAGAGTGCATAATGTTGATAGATTTAATTGTAATTTAAATGTCAATAAAGGACATGTTGCTAGTGAAAGGGAATAAAATTTGACTGATTATTGAGAATCAAGCGATGATTATAATGTAGTTAGTACTGAATAACAAGATGATGATCATGGTAGAAGAAGTAAAACAAAGTATGTTGATTTTGAACCAAAAGCTTCAGTTTGGCATTGCATTTAGACAGTTGCAAAACAATTTAAAGATGCACTTATAAGGTTTGTTGTTCAATAAAGAGGGGAGATCAAACTTATAAGGACTACTATTTAATAGGTAAGGGCTAAATGTGTTAAAAATAACTGTTAATTTTATATTGTTTCTTCAAAGGAATTTATAGAAAAGGGATTTCTTGTGAAGACATACATGCCTAAACATACTTGCCCTATGAGTCACCACAAAATGGGCGGCAATGAATTATTTGTATAAATACAAGTCAATTGCATCCATAAGGTTAACATATTTGAAGGAGTTTATCAAGGAAGATTTAAAGCTTGATATGAGTCTAATAAAAGTTAAAAGATCAAAGGAGCATGTGCTTACTAAATTACAAGGAGATGTGAAAAAAGCATTTGTTATACTATGGGATTACTTAGGGGAGATTTAGAGTTTAAATATAGGAAGCACAATAGCCATGAAGGTGTATAAACCAAGTCCAAAATAGTTTCCCATATTTGAAATGCTATATATCTCAATTGCTTGCTTAAAGAAAGGGCTACTAAGTGGTTGTAGGAAGCTACTAGGTTTAGATTGTTGCTGGAAAGGATGATAATAATTAAATGTTCCTTATGGCCTAGGGAGTTGTTGATGGTGAGAGGAAGGCAACATGGATATGGTTATTAGATTTGCTCAAACATGATTTGGGACTTAAAGATAGGAGTAGATGGACATTTATAACTGACCAACAATAGGTATTTATAACACTTTTAAATTGACTTTTTTTATTTGTTTCATTTGTAGATGTAGTTGATATATTGATATATGTTAATATGTATGTGTTTGCATTGTACTAAGGCCTTTTAGATGTTATTACAACACTGTTACCTAGAGCAAAGCATAGGTGCTATGCAAGGTACCTTTATGCAAATTGGAGAAAAAGTCATGGAAGAGATAAGGACCTATAAAGGTTTTTTAGACTTGTGTTAAGTCCATAAACATGCCAGATTTTGAAGAGAACTTGAATGAGATAAATAAATTGACGCCTTATGGATTTGAAGACATACTAATCACCCATCTAAGGCATTGGTGCAAGGCTTACTTCAAAACTGAAGTAAAATGTGACATAGTAAACAATAGCTTAGTGAAAGATTTTAATGCAAAAATAATAGAAGCTAGAACTAAGAATGTCTATACTATCTTAGAAGATATAAAAAATGGTGATGAAAAGGTTAGTTACTAATATAAAGTTGACTAATAAATGGATTAGTGATTTTGGAACAAGAATTAGAAAGAAGTCACATGAGAGCACATAAGAAAATGGAGAATTTGAAATTATTTGGAATGATGATTCATGTTTTAAGTTTAGTCATAGAGGGAACACCTATGTTGTTAACTTGGATGACAAAAGTTGCCATGTAGGAAATGGGATTTGACTGGAATCCCTTGACCCTATACTATTTGTGTAGTTAAACAAATTCATCATGACCTATTGAATATGTCCATATCTATCATAGAGATTCTACATACCTTTAAGCTTATGGTAATATGATAAAGCCAATGAATGGACAAAAATTTTGGGAAAAGAGAGGTATTGATCCTCCACAGCCTCCTCCTTATAAAAATGTCTGGTAGACCAATTAGAAAAAGAAGAAAGGAAGAGGGTGAAACATCTTCTAGTTATAAATTGTCTAGGATATAGAGGTTGATAACATGTCAAGTTTACTTTCAAAAAGGTTATATTAAAAAGACATGTTAAACTTCGAAGGAAAAGGTAGCAGAAGTTGGATGTCAATTTAATACGAATGTAATGATGCATTTTTTTTTTGGATTTGCAACAATCTTACATGTATTATTTTATTGGTTTTACAAGTTATTCATTTAGGACCTTCAAGGGGAAGCTTAAATATACTATTAAAATTGAAAGTTCTTTTATTTGAACTTGTTATATATTTGGTAAATATACATTAATGCACGAAAAAGGGCCCTAGAGGGGGGGATGAATAGGGAAAATCAAAAATTAAAAAAGAATTAAGGATTAATTTAGAGCTAGAGGAAGATTTAAGAAGCAAGGCAAGAAAAGAACACAAAAGTTTAAGGAGTTTGATTCATAAATGAATCTATATCTCCACCTAATTTATTCCCAAGTTAGGATTTTCAATACCCACACTAATCTTATTAACTAAGATTGAGTTTACAAAAGTTTTAGGATCAACTCTAAACTTTATAACATTAAGAGATTTTCTAGGCTAAACTCTAATCCAACAAAGATCTTAAGTGTTTTTGAGGATTACACTTGAACGTAATTCACTAGCATTAACTCCTCACTTCCCTTTTTTAACCCAAGAAAGAAGATGAAAAGAGAGCTAACCTAGAATGCAACCAACACTCAATTATAATGAGAAATTTTAAGAATAAAAGAATTCTCAAGAGTTTTCTAAGAAATTAATTTGCTTTGTCTAACTTATTAAATGAAGTTCTAGAGCTAATACTTATAGATTGAGAATGAAAAATGGTTATTGGAAGCCAATAATTGCTTCCCCAAGCTCCTCTCTCCTTTATTAAAGGAATTTTAGCATTTTACAACTAAAGTGCAGCTCACGACCTCCAAAGATTGAAGTTTATGACCGTTGGAGGCTTAACTAGTCGTTGAAGAGTAGTCTAAGTGCTCCTCACAGTTGTGAATCACTCGTGAGGGTTGGTCGTGAGTGGCCCAGACTTGCTTCCTCGATTGCTTGCTCTCTTTGAGCTCTGCTCATGTGACATTGGGGGGTTGTTCATGAGGAGCAATTTACTTCTTAAAAAATTGACCTTTGTTAATGTCTTTTGCATCCAATTGATCTAGAAACTTGTATATCTTCTTATGCTCCATAGATTTTCATGCAAAAGCTCTTTATAAGAGTTTTATAATTCTTCAACCTTAAAGAACTATCTTAATATTAAGATATGAGATTTTATCTCCTAATACACACTTAAAAAAGTTATTATTACTTCTAATTATTTATCAAAACTAAAAGTAAGGGATTTATCATGCAAATGGTCAATAATGCATTAACTCCAATGCATATATATATATATATATATATATATATATATATATATATATATATATATATATATATATATATATATATATTTAGGTGATTTGTAAGTTATTTGACAATATTAATGAAGAATATAACACCTATAACTGGATGTGAAAAAGGAACTGAGGTGTCCATTTATAAATAAATAATTGAGCACTTTTAGTCTTCTAATCAACTTTAAAGACTCAATGAGTCACTTTCATCTCAATATTGATCAATTAGCTAACTTACTAATATTGAACACTTTATCTTAAGATTTGGTAGTCCATATAGAGTGACAAGCAACATTTCATACACATAAAAGAAAAAAGTCAATCATAGTTCATTCCAAGACTTGAGGCATAGCCACCAAAAGGTTATGAAGTTTTTATAGATTTGGTAATAAGAAATGTTGTTATTAATGTAAGTTTTTTTAAGTTGATAGTTAGCTTGCATACATTTTTAAGCTTGCATTTATCAATTTATATTGCTAATAATATAATAATTGAAATTGTTGTACCCAAAACTATTTCACAAAGAGTTATTTACAAAGAATGGAAAAAGAGATTAGGCATTGAACCTGAGCCATAATTCATGTCATAGAAGGAAGATGACTTTAAGAAATTTGAGAAGAAGTTTATAACTACTTCACCTCTATTTGTTATATATTTTATGTTTACATTTGTATGTCTTCATTTAGTTATCTTTAATTTACATCATATATGTTATTTGTAGAAAGATTAACATAAAAAAATTAAAGCATTATATTGTCAATACAAGGTATTAAATTTTTCAGATTTTAACTACTCTTCCTTATATCATTTTAGTTACAATTTATTGCCTATTGTAACTATCTTAATACTGGTTTTATTTTTAATGGACATTCTATATCCCATTGTTATTTCAACAAATTTACATATTATATTTTTTTTGTCCTTTATAATGGTTTCTTGCAACTGATTTAATTTTATTTTGATTCTTACACTTGATAGAATGCATAGGTAATATTGTTGTATTCATTCTTTTTGACATTATATCAAACATCATACACACATGGCAATTCACACAAACTTTGTTAATAAAAGGTTAATCTAATAAGACAATTAGTTCATAAATCACCAACATAGCCTACAAACATCAAACATAAAAAATAAAGCTAACAACATTATTTATCTAGCATTCTAAACTTTATAATTATTTGAACACTAACACACTAAAAATTGCCTAGGCTTATAATAATTTTTTGCTTCTTATAGCCCTCTTGTTTTCATTCTTAATTGTTATTATCCTTTTTAACAGACCTACTATTATTATCCTTGCCCCCTCACACATTGCATGATCAATCCATATGGAAAAGGAACAACCATTATTACCAAAGCTTAAGAACCTCCTACCTAGATTTTAATTTGTCCACAAAGTTTTAATCACCAAACCATATTTTAGTAACACCTTCCATTATGTCGTGAATATCCTAGAGAATAAGCAACAAGAATGTGTTGATCATTTGCTTGATCAAACTCCTAATTTTAGACTTTGAAACATAATATAGACTCTAATGATTTTATTTAAGTGCGTGGGAAGTTGATCTACGATTAAGATTAATTGTTTAATGATTGGAGACAATGAAATACTCCTTAAAAGAGTATTAATATGTATTTTGATGAAGTATCTCAACCTATGTAAGTTCCCAATCTTTATCAAGCAATTAGCAACCGCGACACTGTTTGAGCTAAGGGCTCTAAAGAACATACTAACCACTATCACAAAGACATGGTGTGGAGATGAGGAGTCACCACCTAGGGTAATAACTGGGATAAATTGAAAAATGGTGGTACTCGATTCTCTGAAAGAAAGCTAGCACCACAATTAGGAGATTGTGGATACGGAATACTAACTTCTTTTAGTCTTGTGTTCTTTTATAATTACTTTATGAATTACTACATTACCTTCTATTTACATGCAATTTCATATAAACCCTTATTTAAACAATTAACTCTAGGCAAACTAGTCATGAAAAATACATGTAAACAATACATTCATTTAAGTTTACAATCCTTGAGTTAGTCTAATCTACATTGATTTTAATTAAATGGACTAAATCTACATGTTTTAATTTACAAGTGAGACTAAAAACTAATGGGCCTAATTCCTATTCAATTTTAATTAAGTGAACCTAAGTCTATTTATTTTAATTCTAAAAATGGGCTTAAATATACAAATTATGAAATGTTTAAATTAGTGGGCCTAGTTCTACATATTTTATTTCTAAAGTGATATTAAATCTACAAGTTATGGAAAAGGTTTTAATTTAATAGGCTAAGTCTAAATTAATTAAATTAAACTATGTGTGTCTATATCTAATTAACTAAATGGGGCTAAATTATCTCTAACCTAACTTCTAATTAATTATGGGCCTAAAATGCATTTCAATTAAAATCTAGGCCTAATTAATTAATAACCTATTAAATGAAATGGGCTAATTAAAAGATGGGCCAAAAAGAACTACCTAAGCCTAAAATTAATTAAATGGGTTAGAGCCTAACATAGGTTTAGGACCCAAAACACATAAAAAGTAAACAAGCCCAAAAACTATTAAAAATATTAAAACAATCAATTAAATTTATTTATTCTAAAAACCTAATTTAGTTAAAATGACCTTAAACAGTAAATAATAAAATAATTAACAACCAACCCTAATTCTATCCACTTAAATCTAATTTAATTTTAATTAAACAAACCCTAATTATCTTTATAGCCATTAATTTTAATTAATCACCCAATTGAAACCCTAATTTTACTACCTAATTAATTAACATATAACCACACATAAAGAATTTCATTATTCCCAATATTAGGGCTATTACAAAGAGCTATTGAAAATAATAAGAAAATAACTACTAATACAATCCCAAAAAATTAAATGCAAAATAAAACAATCAAAACAATAATAAACAAATAAATAAATAAATAACCTAGAAACTATATTTGGCTACAAAATTCAATGCATGGCATTCCATGGATCTTCATGGATTTTATTTTCTAAGAGAACTCATCATGTAACCCTCTGCATAATCACCAACACAAAACAAAAAAAAAGATAATGATTAGTGAAAAAAATAACAATAAAAATTAAATAATGTTAAAATTTAATGGAACCAGAATAATAAAATAAAAAATAGAAGAAAGTAGGAGAGGAGATGGTATGGATGCAGTATTAATTTTCCCCTCAGACTAATAAAGATCATCGATGCTTGTTAAATAGATCTTCAATATTTATTTTTTTCTTCTCAAAAGCCTCATGCTTCTTGCTCAAAAAATAAATAATTCACAGGAAGACATTATTTTTTGGAACATTGTGTAAGAAAAAGTGAGAGCATTAAAAAAAGTTTAGGAAAAAAAGCCTCCCAAGAGAGGTCCCCCTTAGGAGAGTTTAAGTTGGGTTTTTATAGAAAAACCCTAGCTAAGAGACGTATCATATTCTCTTTCTCTCTATAGAGTTTTGATTTTAAAAGGATTTTTTATTTCTTGAAAATTTAGATAAATCCCAAAATGGAATTTATGATATTATTTAAGCAATCAAAATTCAGGAAACAGATATTTTATTTGTTGTAAAAAAAAAATGACAGAAAACGTATAATTTGAACTAGGATTATATAGTTTCGATTGAAATTACATAATTTCAATCAGTTTTACGTAGTTCTGATTAGAATTATAGAATTTCGATCCTTTTTCTAATTTTTAATTATAAAAAGACCGTAAAAGAATTTAAACTTTTCAATTTGGTCCTAAAAAAACATTACAATTAAGTCCTTAAAAAACCAATTAAGCTCTTTTAGAAACACATTTAGACTTTTAAGGTCTTAAATTTCAAATGTTGAAGATCTATTTATAATATTTTCATCATTGGAGTCCTCTGTCGCATCCATAATTCACCATCCCAAAATTGGGTGCCTATAGTTACTCCCTTTTGTCTATGTTTGCTTGAAAAATTGTGGCAAAGCAAATAAACACACAATTTCTTAAGCACAAAAGTTTAGATACTTACATGTGCTCTTTAAGGCTTTTGCCTATAAGCGATCATCGGTTCACAATGAATGCTTATGTTGCTGTGCAACACTAGGAAAAATACTAAAACATCTGAGAAAACATAATACTCAGATGCATAGTGTTAATTGAAAGGATATATCACACTTGGTCATATGATGTTGACTATACTCAGTCGTATAGTACAAATTAAAAGGATACATTGTACATGATCGTACAATGTTGACTATACTAGGATGTATAGTGTAGATTGAAAAGATACATCATACTCGGTCATATGATGTTGACTATACTCAGTTGTATAGTGTAGATTAAAAGGAATACATTATACTCAGTTGTATGATGTTGACTATACTCAAACGTATAGTGCTAATTGAAAGGATACATCATACTCGATGGTATGATGTTGACTATACTTGGTTGTATAGTGCTGATTGAAAGGGATACATCATATTCAGTCATATGATGTTGACTATACTTGAACGTATAGTGTTGATTGAAAGGATACATCATACTCGGTTGTATGATGTTGATTATACTCGGTTGTATAGTACTGATTAAAAGGGATACATTATACTCGATCGTATAATGTTGAATATACTCAGATAAATAGTGTTGATTGAAAGGGGTTGTATGATGTTGACTATACTCGATCGTATAGTGTTGATTAAAAGGGATACATTTTACTCAGTCGTATTATATTGACTATACTCGGTCGTATAGTGCTGATTGAAGGGATACATCACACTTAGTCATATGATATTGACTATACTTGGTCGTATAGTATTGATTGAAAGGGATACATCATACTTAGTTGTATGATGTTGACTATACTCTGTCGTATTGTAATAATCCTAGTTTTTAAATTATTTTAATTTAAATAAGGATATGCAGTGTTAATAAAATTTAAAACTATATTTGATTATTTTACTATCTTGTGATTAATATTCATTATTTCATGTTTAATCAAAATTTTCTAAGTAAATATTTATTTTTAAACTTATTATTTTAGGGATTTATTTGCGTAAAATTTATTACTTTAAGAATTATTTTAATAATCCTGCTTAGGTACTAAGGTTATTTTTAACAAGGTTATTTTTAACAATGATATTGTTTATTATTATTATTATTATTATTATTATTATTATTATTATTATTATTATTATTATTATTATTATTATTATTATTATTATTATCATTATTATTATCATCATTATTATCATTATTACTACTATTATAATGCATTATTGCATGATTATAATATGTGTTATTACACACACACACACACACACACACACACACACACACACATATATATATATATATATATATATATATATATATATATATATACATGCATTAGGGTTATTATATTATATTTTTTTATTGTGTGTAAATGCATGTATGTGTGTATATATGTATTGACATGTGTAGATTAGTGTATACATACATACATACATCCATACATCCATACATACATACATATATATATATATATATATATATATATATATATATATATATATATATATATATATATATATTAAAAATAACCTTAGTACCTAAATAGGATTATTTTACTATCTTGTGATTAATATTTATTATTTCATGTTTAATCAAAATTTTCTAAGTAAATATTTATTTTTAAACTTATTATTTTAGGGATTTATTTGCGTAAAATTTATTACTTTAAGAATTATTTTAATAATCCTATTTAGGTACTAAGGTTATTTTTAACAATGATATTGTTTATTATTATTATTATTATTATTATTATTATTATTATCATTATTACTACTATTATAATGCATTATTGCATGATTATAATATGTGTTATTACACACACACACACACACACACACACACATATATATATACATGCATTAGGGTTATTATATTATATTTTTTTTATTGTGTGTAAATGCATGTATGTGTGTATATATGTATTGACATACATGTGTAGATTAGTGTATACATACATACATACATACATACATACATATGTATGTATGTATGTATATATACACATTAAAAGGAGAAGAATAAAAATACCAAGTCTTCTTCTTCTCCTTCCCACGAACCCCCACCATCCTGTCACCTGTCACATCATTCATCCATCTTTGGAGTGCCTCACCATTATTCAGCCACCTCCTACTGTCCTCCTTGTCTCCTCCTTCCTCTCCGACAAGCATCAGATCGACGATAGTTGACAAAAGTCGAGGATTGAGCTTTCCGACATCCCTCCTTCGTCCGCCCACCATTCTTCACATTTTTGGTGTCCCTGAGCTCCTCAAGCTCTGATGAACTCGATTCTAGCTTTGGTTTGAGCTCTAACCCCTCCATTTTTGCTGTTTCTTAAATTTTTAGATTCGGCCATTTAGGGTTCTCGATTTTTTTCCGAGTGTTTATGATTGATTCATGAAAAGTTCCTTCACAAAAGTTGATCCCCCTAGCTTAATCTACTCCCAAGAATTTTTTTGTGATTTTTGAAAATTATTTTGATTTTTGTGAATTTTTGAATATTTTATTTGTATTTTGTATTTTTTTTGTATTTTTTTTGAAAATCAGAATATTTTTTTTGAATTATTTGTATTTTGTAATTCTAGATCGAGTCTCTAGAAGTCTAAGTTAGATTTATTCTAATTTCGTGATCGCTTTTATTGTTTAGTTGCGCCAAAACTGAGGCCTAGCGGACCAGGCCCATCAAACCAGTCTCATGGTGCGCATCCCTATGAGTTGTTATTATATATATACATTGCTTTAGGTTGCCTATTTTAGAAATATATGTTTTAAATGTATTATTATGCATAATTTTTTTATTAAATGCTTAAGTATATTTTAGGTATATTTTTAGTATATTCTTGGTATATTTTGAAATAAATGCATGTTTTCCCTTTGATTTATATTCAAATTATTTTTAAGTATATTATTGGTTTAATTTGAGTATATTTCATGATTTAATTGAATTTATTTTACATATATATACTTGAAATATACCTAGTATATTTCTGGTATATATATGGTTTATTTGACTATTATGAACGACTTTATATATTATTTGTTACTTGAATGTATTTTTTAATGTAAATGAAGGATATCGATAGAACGTGCTTCTTAGTGGGCAGCACTAGTACCGAGCACATACCGGTACGATAGATTGTAGATTGAATTACTAACTTATTTGTGGAAATTTTGACTTGATGGATTTGATTGATGTGAGATGTGATTGATGGTGTGATTGTTGGAGCTCGATTGACCAAGTGTCTTGGGGCCAATCACACTGACAATCAGACTGCTGGAGCTCGATCAACTTAGTGTCTCGAGGCCAGTCTACTGTCCAATTGGATTAAGTGAGCCAGTATGGTTAGAGTGATTTCTATTGTTAATTGAGGTTGTGATCATTTAGGGTTCTATTTGATCCTTCAAAACCTATATTTTTTTGTATTATGAAATAAAGTGATTTTCAGCATCTATGTGTACATGCCTGTATATATATTTATTATATACATATGATTGTTTGAATTTGTCAGTTAGTAATGCGTGTATATATATTATAACAATTCACTCAGTGAGGTCTGACTCCCCTCCATTGATATTTTTTTCAAAAGAGTCTTCTTCATCATACCTCAGCAGTAGGCCTATCCGTCGGATTTCTTCCGCCCTGGCTTTATTATGCAAATTATCTACTTAATTATTTATTATTGTATTCTAGAAAACTGCAATAGTTGTATTTATATTAGTCGAAAGTTGTACTCTGTATTTATATATGTTGATTTTAATTCAGAGAGGCATGTCTCTGAATGTTGTACTAAAATATTTTATTTTATTATATATGGAGATTATTTCTATCATAATTATTGAGTTTTAAATTCTGATGTATTTTTAATTTTTTTAATTTTTTTATTATTTTTTTATCCTTTTAAGGCTTGCTACGGGTTCTGAATTCGAAAGAATTCCCGTTCCCTAGCGCCGGTCATGGCCCCCGATTTTGGGTTGTGACACGTATAGTCCTAATTTATGAATATACTACACTTGGATATGTAGTGTTGATTTCTTTTATGCTAACAATTTTAATAATTCAATGAATTATCAAATCATATAACATTGCAATTTAGGACTAAATTGAAAGAAAAGTGTTAGACTTAAATGCAAACAAAGTTAAGGGACTAAAGTGGGCATTTGCCACTTTAATATAAACCTTTGCCTTTTGCAAATTCATTTCTCATTTTCCTATTCTTTTTCATTCCTTTGTTTTTCTTTCTTTTCCTTTCTCTTGATTTTCAAATCTTTTTCAATTATTCTTTCATCTGACCTCTAATTTAAAATATGTCTAATCCTATGGCTCACCCACAATGTAGACTATATAGAAGCAACACCATACAATTAGATCCAGTCATTTCATAGCTACATTTTCCTCAAAATAATTTAGGACTCAATGAAGGGGAAGATGTACTCCCTTTGACTTGCTTGCACCTCTATAGATGCTCCCAGGTTAGAGATGAGGTAAAAAAAAATGTTCTTCTATCTTTGATTAGAATTCTAGTTAGACTTTTGGATTTCTGGTTGAAATTTGAATTTCGGATCAAAATTTTAGATTTTAGATCAAAAATCTAGAAATTCAATCGAAATTCTAGATTTTCGATTGAAAATCTAATCTTTCAATCATCTTTTTTTTACACAATCATAGCCAAAAATCAAAAGTTTGTAAAAGAAGGTAATCCTGTCATTTTCTGAATTTTATTTAGAAACCCCTGAAGTTCTTAGGTTACTTTAACTTGGCTCAAGAACTATTTCATGATTTATCTGGAGAGGTAGTACATCATATTTGGGCATCTGGCTTTCAGTGCTTTATTGTTGCTCTACTAACAGCTCGAGGGAGGTTAGGCCACTATTCACTTTTTGCTCTTATCGAGAGGTGGATACCACTCACACCTTTCACACACGAGTGGGTGAGCTGATTATTTTCCCCATGAGCTTCTCTTCCATCACTGGGATTACCTTCGGGGGTGTACCAATTCCTTTCGATATCCACTACTGCACTCTTCCAGAGGATACTAGGAGTTGTTATGTTTGTGACTTGCTCAGGTTTGTTCTAACATGGAAAAATTGAAAGAACGTGCTCCTTTCTTCTCTTGTTCAGGGTTTTAGGAGATTCCCACACCACATCTCATTAGATTCTTCAAAAGGTGAGATGTTTCCTATTGATACTGCTAGATACTACCCTCTTCTATGAAACTGGTCATGAGGTTAGCATAGCTCTTCTTAGTCCCCTTAAGACCTTACTAAAGTCGTTACTTTTGATTAAGGATCTACAGCTCTTGCCTATCTCTACTATAGACTGGATACTGTCTATAAAGGTATTATGATGATGTGTGGCTTTTGGCATGTCCTGCATGTATGTCTTCTTTTCCTTTTGACTTTGCTTTTTTTAACTATCTCTTATTTTCATTTCCACTATTCTCTTCTTTTAGATATGGGGCATTTAGATTGAGGCGATCCAAGGCTTCAATACTATTAGCTTTAACATGAGTTTTCCTCTGATGTAGAGATGGGGTTCTTCTCATCTAGCTAGCATCAAGTATGACTTACAAACTTATCAAGACCAACTGAACTCATTGGAAAGGGACCTGGTAAGATAAATTTAATATTTAATATTTAACCAATAAAAGTTAAATAAAATTTACCTGAATGAATTTTCAGGTTATATCATAATGGTTGGTTAGTGCTGAAGACATTCAGCGATATGATTTCATTACTATAGTTGTGAGGCTTGAGATTATGAGGATTTTGCTTCCTGGTTACGGTTGCCAGATGTGGTATCTTGGTGAGCGTGTCTATCATTAGCATATGGGACCTTTTAGGAGACATGTTCCTTCTTCTATTTCCTCTTCGATATTGTCGAGCTTCATCATGACTAGTCTTGAGCTTAGAGAAGCTCTTGAGGGACATGACACTTTGACTCTGCTCGAGCATTCTAATCATTATTAGGAGTATATTCGGGAGACTCTCCTAGAGCAGGTTCTTATAGATCCAGCTGAGGTATGCTTTCTATCACCATTTTACTTCGTCTCTTTCATTACCATCACCATTTTACTTCATCTATTTGCATCACTATGGATGACATTTGCTTTTCTGTACAGGTTGAAGAAGCTACTAATGTTACTATGGAGGAGGAGACTGAGGGTGACACTATGAGGACTAAGCAGAAGGTTGAGCATACTCAATATAGTGGAGCTGCTCGAGGTGATACTTCCTTAAGTACCACTTTGGGTGATGTTCCCCCACTTAATAGGTTTATGTATTATTGGGCTCATACGGTACAGACTCCTATTGACCAACACATGTATTTTAATGTAGCTCAGATTCCTAGCTTTTCTCCTCCTGATGCTTCACATGTAAGTGCATTTTCCATTTCCAATCCTATACAAACTAACACTTATTGCTAAATTAGTATACATTATTTTACAAGTCCCTTAGACATAGGCAGAATATATGTATGGACTCCCCTTATCCCAGAGATTATTTACTATGCAGATCACTGATAGTTGGAGGGTTAGTATTTACAACAAGTATGTAAATGTATGCATGTTATGTATGATATGCAATTCTGACTATTCTTGATGCAATAAAGTTATGCAGGGGATCTAGAGTGTGAGAACGAGAGGCTTCGCTAATAGCTTGTTGGTCTCAGTTTTGATGATTATGACGCTGGGACTTATATGCCCTTAGATTAGGGTGATGATCCAATTAGAGGGTGGAGTCCTTGGCCAGACACTAAAGCTTAAGATGACTAATCTTTTTATCTTTAGGATTTGTGCTATCATGATTGTGCTTTATCTTCCTTTTTCACCGTGAACTGCTCCACTTATTTTAGATGGTTTATGGACTTTTGTTTTGGATCAAAACCCTAAAATTTAGTTAATCTTTTTTTTTTATCAAAAATCAGGGAAATCCGATTAGAATTATAGATTTTTTATCGGACTTCTAAAATTTCAATCGGAATTCTGGATTTTCAATCGAATTTTTAGAATTCCAATAAGAATTATGAATTTTTTATCAGAAATTTAGCTATGGTTCTTTGCTCTTTTTCTATTTTGATTCTTGATTTTGAGTTCACTCTAAAAACGTAAAATCCTAATCCCATCTAGATTAGCCCTTATGCCTATATAAAGGGCTTGCAAAAAGGGTTGTCTTTTATCCCCCTCTTTTATTTGATTTCATCATAACACAAACCACCCTTAATTTGATGAAGAAACTCCTTAAAGGCCTTAATGGAGATGATTGGAATAGACTGCTACCCTTTCATGTCAAATCCTTGAAATCCCTCCAACATCTAAAAATAGACCACAATTTTCTTCATGTTGCCACCACCTTCTAGGATGTCAAAGACCATGTATTTAGATTCAATGGATAAGAGTTATGTCCATTAATCAAATAGTTTGCTGCTATTCTTAGATGTCCTTTGGACTCAACTATTGTAATTGCTCTCCCTGATCTTGAGATGTAGGTTCCTAGTAAACTAGTGGCATTCTTCAATATGCCCCCAAGCAATATCTACATGTATGCACATAACCCTGGGACTATCAGTATTTCTTCTCTGATTTCTTCATATGAGACTAGGGATAAGAATAATGCTGCCTAGATTAAGACTATCTCTTTTTTCTTATATGCTCAATTCCTACTAGTGGCTTCTCATGGAGACGTTGACATAAGGATTGCCAGTATCCTAGAATAAGTGAAAGCTAGAGCTGACCCTATGCTTGTCACAATTACTAAAAATATCTTTAGGTTGGACAATTTCAAGATTCAAAACTAATTCTCAGGCAGTTTGCTACTCCTTCAGGTATGGAACCTTTTTTTTTTGCCTAAACTACCCTTTCGGGTTTTCAACTTAGCTTTTTTCTTTTAGATTTGGCTATAGGAGAAATTGAGTCTATTTAATGCCCCCATCAATGCTTTGATTTATCAACCTCATCATCTATAATCTCACCAGTTGAAGATAAAGGACAAGGACACTATAGATCAATGGATTGATTGGATGAAAGGCATTGCTGATACTAAGATTACGTGGGTCTGTCCTTAGTGGAGGTTGAAGTTTATAACCATTAACTTGTATGACCACTATGTTCCTGTTACTGGGTTGCACTTTTTGACCTTCTTTTCCCCTTCACACCTTTGTCATTAGTATGGTTGCTCATAATTCATTGTGGCTGTTATACTTAACTTTGAAGGCTTCCCTTTGAGATAAGATTTCTTGGACAAAGTGAAGAGCCTGTGGCCTTGCAGAGCATTAGAGCGAAACATGCACTTAAATGTTGATATGACTACTGATGATAATTATAAGGCTTGGGTTACCATGCAAACTATAGAACCATTAGGATTTTCTAAGTACAAAAGGACTCAAGTATTACTAGATAAATTATAAAAAAAGAAACAAAAACATAACTAGAATAGTGATCTTATAAGTATGGTCTTTTTAGGCTCTCATGTTTTATTTTTCCTTTAAGTCTTTATACTTTATAATAAAGATAGAACATGTCATATTCAAACAAAATTCCATTTCAATTTGATTAATTAATTAGGGCCAAAATGAGTACATTTATTACATCATATGACATAACTCCTGTTATCAACTAGTCCTTTCAGATTTTCTAACTAAACATTTTTCCCTCACTTTTATTTCCTTAATTTCTACCTGACCAACCCTTTGTGAGTTTTTTAATCAGCAGAATCACCTCTTTTATTTTATCCCCTAGTTTTTACTTGCCAACCCTTTGTGGGTTTTCTAAATAGTGGGCATGTCCTAATTTTTGTCTAACTACCCTTTTCAAGTTTTCTAGCCAGTGGACCTTTTTTCTTTAAAGGTAGTATTTCTTAAGGTAATCCAGGTTGATTGGCTCAATGAACTCATTCCCTTCTAGATCTGATATCTTTACAGCTCCCTTGGGTAGAATCGTCATGACTAAATATGATCCTTCCCAATTTGGTCTGAATTTTCCTTTTGGATTAAACACCATTGCCCTTGACTACTGTAGCACCATATCTCTAACCTTTATCTTTCTAGGTTTAACTCTCTTATTAAAGGCTCTTGCTATTCTTCTCTGATAAATTTGAGTGTGAAATAAAGCATCCATCTTTTTCTCATATAAAGATACGAGGTGGTCATATCTCTTTTACATCCATTCACTTTCAAGGATTTTTACTTCCATAATAACCCTCAAAGATTTGATTTATGTCTCTATAGGCAAAACTACTTCACAACCATATACTAATGAGAATGGTGTTTGTCATGTAGCAATGTGCATTATAGTTCTATATCCCCACAAGGCACAAGGGAGATACTCAGACCAATCTTTATGCATTTTCACCATCTTAGAGAGGATTCTCTTTATATTCTTATTGGCTGCTTCAACTGTACCATTAGCCTAAGGTCGATAAAGTGAAGATTTATGATGCTTAATCTTGTATCTCTATAATAACTCAACCGTCTTTGCTTGAAACTGAATACCATTATCCGTCATAACATGATGTGGGACCCTATATTTGCAAATAAGATTCTTCTCAATGAACCTTGCCATCTGTCTAGCCTTTAAAGTACTAAAGGATTATACTTCTATCCATCTAGAGAAATAGTCATTCACCACCACTATATATTTATGCCCGTTTGAGGCAGTTGGTCTTATCTCCCTTATTATATCTACCCCCCATGTTGCAAAGGGATATGGAGATGTTAAACTATTTAACACTTTAGGGGGAAGATGATTAAAATTCCCATGTATCTGGCATTGATGACATTGTCTCACTATTTGGATACAATCTTTTTCCATACTCATCCAATAGTACCCTTGTTCAATTATTTTCTTTACTAGAATCATCCCATTCATATGAGATCCACAAACCCCTACATGAATCTCTCTCATCACCTATTCTGCTTCATCCTTCTTGAGACATCTTAACTATGTTTCATTTGGCATTCTTCTATATAATACCCCATCATGATTTACATAATGGCATGCAAGAACATGAAGGACATTTTTTTATTTTGAAGTCATTTTGTTTGGGTACTTCCTTTCCTCAATGAATATATGGATGTCGTAAAACCATGGCTTTTCTTTTGGCCCTATCTGAATACTCATAACTGGTTCTTCACCATAATATGGAGCTTTCATTTTCATTATCACCAAAGGCTTCATCATCGACCCCATCAGTTTATCCCACATTGAATAAAGCATTGCCAAGGCACTCACCATTTGATTCTCATCTCTTAGTAAATGCATGAAGAGACATTTAGTGAAATTTCTCATTAACTTCTTTAAATAGTGGATGTAAGATTTCAACCTCTCTTCTTTCACTTCCTACTCCTTGTTAGCTTGACTAATGACTAACGGGGAATCTTTATAAACCAGTAGGTCTTTAACGCTAATGGCTAGTACTACTTCTACCCTATAGATATATGCCTCATACTCAGCCATGTTATTTGTAACTTTGAAGTCTAATTCCTTAGCCATGGGGATGGTTTCTCCTTCTGGTAGGACAAGAATTACTCCTATCCCTGCTCCTCTTTTATTCATAGCTTCATCAAAATAAAGCTTCCATTCATATTGTTATATTACTGCTAAATTCTCATATAGAAACTCTAAATTCCACTGCTCATTTCCTTCGACTGCATTCTGTGCCAGGAATTCTACTATTGCACTTCCTTTGATGAACTTAGTAGTGATGTACTTAATATCAAATTCAATCAAAAGTACCAACCATCGAGACATCTTTCCAATTAAAGTTGGTGCTTAAAATAGGTATCTTAGAGGATCTATCTTTGAAATAACTTGTACCTTGTAAGACTGGAAATAATGCCTTAACTTCTTTGTAGCCTATATCATAATCAAACATGTCTTCTCCACAAGATCATATTTTTCTTCATATGGTAAGAACTTTTTACTAAGATAGTATACTGTGTACTTTATCCCTTCTGGTCCTTTTTATACTAACATTGCCCCCATTGCCTTTTTCTCTAAAGCCAAATATAAGATTAAGGGTTTACCTTGTCTTGGTATTCTCAATATAGGTGGATTAATAAGATATTCTTTAATTTTATCAAAGGCTTTCTGACATTCTTTATTCCATTCCACCGATTGATTCTTCTTTAAGAGCTTGAAGATTGGATCATTAATCATGGTAAGTTTTATAATAAACCTGCTAATGTACTATAGCTTTCCACTAAACCCTTGTACTTCATTCTCCATTCTTAGTGCTGGCATCTCCTGAATGGCTTTGATCTTGTATGGATCGACTTCTATTCCCCTATTGTTGACTATGTGCCCCAACAACTTTTTAGAAGTGACCCCAAAGATACATTTCTTTGGATTAAGCCTTCGGTTGTATCTTTCTATCCTTGCCAGAAACTTATCTAAAGCCTCAAAATGTCCTTCCCTTATTTCTGACTTAACCATCATGTCATCAACGTACACTTCCACTTACTTGTGCATCATATTGTGAAATATAGTGGTTGCTCCTACATTCTTCAATTTGAATGACATCACTTTGTAGCAACATGTCCCCCATTCCATGATAAAAGTGATAGTGATCTTGTCCATGACTGCCATCATTATTTGATTATAACCTGAGAACTTATCCATGAAAGAGTGCATTGCACTAGATGTTGCGCTGTCAACAATCACATCAATATGGGGTAAAGGAAAGTCATCCTTTGGGCATGCTTTATTTAGATATATAAAATCTATACACATCTAAAATTTTCCATCTTTCTTGGGAACTGGTATTATGTTTTCCAACCATTGAGGATACTCTACCACCTCTATAAAATTAGCTTGGATTTGCTTAGAAATTTCTTCCCTTATCTTTTCTGTCCACTTTGGTCTTAACCTATGAAGTTTTTGCTTAATAGATTTAGCTTTTGGATATATTGGAATGTGATGCTCTACAATTTCTCTATCTAGACTTGGCATGTCCTCATAGGACTAAGCAAATACTATCTTTCTTTTTATTAGTATTCTCTCTAATTTTTCCCTCGCTTCATGAGTTAAATCATGTGATATAGAAATGTGCTTTGGTTTTTCAATTATGCCCATTTTTAATGAATCTAATTGAATAGAATTAATGTCAAACATGCATGAATGATCATTATTAAAATGCATAAGACCATCAGGATCAACATCACACAAATAAGCCAAACCAGAGTTCATATCATTGATCACAGGAAAAATAGAGTTTTCATCCTCAAACATATCGAACATTATTACATCAATTTCTTCATAAAAATATCATTAAAACTATTATCAATAATGCTAGCTAAATCCTGTGGTGGTTCTTTATTAGGTGACAGACAAAGCAGCTCTTCAATGGCCTCAGTCTCCATCTTCTCATCAACTTACTTCATCAACTTGTCTTTATTTTCTTACACCAGACTCTCAACTATCTGCTTCTTAAAGATCTCAAACCCAAGAATATTCACACTAACTACTTAGACATGCTCTTTTCACCCAGGTAGAGCTTCTCTTTTCTTTCTTTGACAAAGCTATCCTTCAGCGGTCCCATATTCTTTAAGAGATTGTTCTCATTGAAAAACCTTCTTCTAGCTCCTTTACTGCCAAACCTAGCTCTTGTATAGCTCAATCCTTTTGTATCATCTTGGCTTTTGAAATCTAGGAGTTCTAGATTTCCTTCCTTGTTCTTTCCTAGTCCTTGTCCGGGCCGATAATTCATCTTTTTAATCATGCTCACAACCCTTGGATCCATCTTAATTCCATAAGAGATCATGACCATTTGGAAACCAGGAGGGGTAACTACCTGCTTCTGACTATCCATAATTACAGACACAGTGTTGCCCATACTAGCATTTAAAGTCACACTTCTCCATCAAGTAGGAATTTCACCTTTTGATGCACAATTGAAGGCACTCCTCCTAAAATATGATACCAAGGCTTACAAAAAATAAGGCAAAGGTGACAGGGATATCTAGCGCTATGAATTCCACCATTGCCTCTATAGGTCTAGTCTTTATAGGAGCCATAAATGTTCCCTTTACATTCCTTGTGCTATCATCATAAGCTCTAATTATGAGGTTTGATTTTGTTAAATCCTCCACCTTCACTACTAGATTAAGTAGGATTTGTAACAAGCAAACATTAATTATAAACCCATCATCCACCATCACATAATGGGTCCTTTTCTCTCTTACTTTAGCTAGAATGAATAAGGCTTTATTATGATTCCTTCCTTTCATAAGTAAATCCTCATCAGAGAAAGAAATAAAACCATGCTTTTTCTCAGTAACCTTGGCCACCATTGCCTCAGTGGTTATAGTAGTTTCAATATTCATCATAGTTAGAGCCTTAACTAGAGCCTTCCTGTGGCTACTTGAGTGCATTAAGAGCTCCCAAATGCTTACATTTGCTTTTGCCTTCTTAAGTTGTTTAAGGATCAAGTCATCACCAGGTTCATTTGAGTCTTCTTTTTCAGCAACTTCTTCTCTTTCTATAGTTTTCTCTATCAATTTGTAACCTTTACCACTTCTAATAACATTACTAACTTCTAGATTATCAACCCACACATTGTAGCGTTCAATGTCTTCTTCATCAAAGTTGTACCAGATGTCGATAACCCTAATATGATCCTTCTTTCCATCTTTCCACACCTTAATCATGCATTTTTCTTTCTTATCTGGCATCTTCTCATCATCAAATTCATCACCCCATCTTGTAGGCATGATTGACTTAATGGATATATTAAAAGAAGGTGGTTTGGAATAAAACACCTTATAGTCAAACTTGCATTAAGGTTGTCCCAACAAGTCTTATACTCTTTCCACATCTTTAGGGGCATTAGGAGTTTTCTCATTGGTTTAAAGGTTTAGGTCATTAAAGGAGTTTAGCACTTCTTCCTCACTTCCTCCTAAGTTGACCATTGGTGGTTGGGGGTGGCATGTTTTGGTAATTTGGGAAAGGGTTGTTTTTGGTGTTTGGTTTGGATTTTATTTTTTAGGGTCTATGATTTTTCCAGAGTCTATAAGGTTTTTAATTTCATGTTTAAGGCACATGTAAGAGTCAATGGAGTAGCCAGTAATTTGGTGAAATTTACAGTAACTGTTTGGGTTAAAGCTAGGGAGAATTAGGTTTGGCAGTCTAGAGGGGGTTAAAGGTCTAAGGAGGCCTTTTTGGATTAAATGGTCTAGGACTTTAGATAAGGGTTGGTTAAAATTTGAGAATCTCCTAAGTTGTTGAATAGCATGGACTCCTTGGTTGTTGAATAGCATGGACTCCTCAGTTATTGAATATCATGGACTCCCACAACCCGACTAGCATTTCCTTACTGTATGCCCCCAATTAGGTAGCTTCTTGGTCCGGTGCTTCTAGCAATCTTCTTTTTCTCACTTGCAATCTCCTTAGCTTACAACCCATCATTATAAAGGTCTACAAAAATCTTAGGATTCATCATCTCTAACCTCTCAACCAAGTTAGGCGACACATTTCAGACTATCATCCGAACCTAATCCTTCTCAACTAGTTTGTTCTTCATTAATCCTGCCTTATTCATGAATCTAGTCAAAAAATATGAAAATGATTCATTAGGTTTCTGCTTAGTCAATTCTAGATCCCTAATGGACACTTCAAGCCTAGTATTATAGTGATATTATTCCAGAAAAGTGGTAAAAAATTCTCTCCAGTTCGCTCGGATAGACTTCTTTAACCCATGATACCAATTAACAGCCATTCCTTCCAAGGATAGTACAAACAACTTTATGACTACTTATAATATAGCTTTAGTGGTGCTCATAGTTGTTGTATACTGATTGATATGGATCCTTGGGTCTCCAGTACCATCAAACTTCTATAATTGTGGCATCTTGAACTTATCAAGCAGCTTGTTTTCCTCAAATTGCATCACATCATAAAAATCAAATGAATATATGATGCCTTGTCCTCTCATCATTTCTTTCATTTTGGACATCTTCTAGGTCAGTGCTTTCATCTGCTTGGATTCCTAATCTTGAACTTGCTCAAGTGATTCCCTTTTTGCTTTTTCAACCATGTAGTTCTCAACATCCTTCAGTTTCCTTTCCACAGTAGGTTCATTCTTAGCAGCATTGTCATTGTTAGTAGGTGGTGCACCCACAATAAGTGGATTGACTGCAATGGGAGGTGCAGAAGCAGCAGGTGGTGGCATTAATCCAACCAGAGCTTATCTTAGTTCATCTTGCATCATTTCCCTTATGTCATCCATCAATGCTCCTTTGACATCCTCTAGGGTACAGTTTCCTCCTTCTTATTGTTCCATTTCTTCTGCTTTTTTAGCTAGAGTTTGTGTAACTTTTAGGTGGAGTGGATTGATAAGACTCCTTTCTAGTCTGCTAAGGATCTCTTTTACAATTGACTACAGGCTTGAATCCATTCTTATTAGTCTGCCACCTTTTTGACTCCAAACATAAGAAAACCCAGATGAATCTATGATGATTGAAAAGCAAGATTTAGTATGATGCATGAAATGCATATATGCATGATGCATGTGCTATACAATAAGTAGCAAGTAGTAAGTCAAGTCAATTAATAATTCAAGTGTGCATACATCCTTCCAACCTTATTCCTCCTACACACGTATTCAATGGCGAGTCTCTTTTCCTAGGATTTTTTGTCTTAGCCTTAATATCAATAGGTGATATCAAGAACCAATGCGCATGCCAAATCTCTTAAAGTAGTAAAGTATAAAAATAGTATTTCCAGGTATAAAAGATTAGCCTAATCTTTATTAACCCAAATGGGCTTCTAAAGTATGGGCTTGGGCCTTTATAGATAGAAATACCTCATGGAAATATTCACAAGAAATTTGGGTAAATCCAAGGGGAAGTTACTAAGCCATTATATAAGCTGAGTCTAGTGGAAAAGTTAAGGTTCCCTTAGTAAGATGCCCTCCTTTAAGACTTAAGTTACAATGTAGACGGTGAGGTTTAGTGTGCACCCAAGATTTTAGCAATCGCGACACTGTTTAATCTCAGGGCTTTAAAGAACACACAAACTAGTATTACAAAGACATAGTGTGGAGATGAGGAGTCACCACCCAAGGTAATAACTGGGACAAATTGAAAAGGTGGTACTCGATTCCCTAAAAGAAAGCTAACACCACAACTAAGAGATTCTAGATACGGAATACCAACTTCTTTCAGTCTCGTGTTCTTTTAGAATTACTATATGAATTACTATATTATCATTTATTTACATGCAATTACTATATTATCATCTATTTACATGCAATTTCATATAAACCCTTATTATTCTAACAATTAACTCCAAGGCAAACTAGTCATGAAAAATACAAGTAAATATTGCATTCAATACAATCCTTAAGTTAGTTTAATCTACATTGATTTTAATTAAATGAGCTAAATCTACATGTTTTTAATAAGTGAGCATAAAGGGCTAATTCCTTTTAATTTTAATTGAGTGAACCTAAGTCTATTTATTTTAATTCAAAAATGGGCCTAAATCTATAAATTATGGAGTATTTAAAATAATGGGCCTAATTCGACATGTTTTAATTCTAAGGTGATCTTAAATCTACAAGTTATGAAAAAAAAACATCTTAAATTAAATAGGCTAAGTCTAAATTAATTAAATTAAATTAGGTGGACCTATATCTAATTTACTAGATGGGCAATTTGGGGTAGAAAAAAATATTAATCAACAAAAATTATGAATAAAATATACTACTGCCCTAAAAGTCCCCCTCTTTAGGATCTAAATTGTCCTTTTTATAGCAAAACCACACAGAAAACCCTATTTTTTGTGTCTACAGTATTTTACTCCTAAAAGGATTCTATTTCTTTAAAAATTAGATAAATACGAAAAATAATTTTAAGAAAATTTTTGGACCAATCAGAATACACAAAAAAACCTTTTATATTTTCTGAAAAATCCAAAAAATAGACAGAATAGGTCTAGTTTCTACTAGAATTGCATAATTCCGATCAGAATTAGTGTAATTCCAACCGGAATTACATAATTCCAATCGGAATTATAGAATTCCGACCAATTTTTTTAAAAAAATTAATTACAAAAAGACTCCTGAAAGAATTTAAGTTTTGCAATTAGGCCCTAAAAATGTTGCAATTTAGTCCTTGAAAACATTAAATCCTTTATTTAAAAAAAAAAGCAATCAAACCCCTAAAGTTCCAAAGTTCAAGTATCGAAGACTTATTCATAACATTTTCATCATTGGAGTCCTTTGTCGCATTCATAACTGATCATCTCAAAATTGGGTGCTTAGAGTTGCCTCCCTTTGTCGTTGTTGGCTTGACAAATTGCGGCAAAGCAAAATAGCACTCAATTTCTAAATTGAAAGTTAAGATACTTACCTGCGCTCCTTGAAGCTTTTGCTTATGAATTTGCTATACTTGAACATACAAAATTGATTTAAAATGCCACATCATACTTGGTCATATGATGTTGATTATATTCGGACGCATAATCCTGAGTGAAAGAAACTCATTGCACTTGGTCATACAATGTTAACTATACTCAGACGTATAGTCTGAATTGAAAAGTTACATCACACTTGGTCGTATGATGCTAAAAATACATTGTACTCAATCGTACAATGCCAACTACACTCGATCGTCTAGTCTTGATTGAAAATACATTGTACTCGGTCATACAATACTGACTATACTCGGACATATAGTCTAATTAAAAAGAAACATCATACTATGTTGTATGATGCTGATTATGCTTGGTCGTATAATCTTGATTGAAAATACATTGTACTCGGTCATACAATGCTGACTATACTTGGACGTCTAGTCTATATTGAAAAGTTACATCATGCTCAGTCGTACAATGCTGACTACACTCGATCATATAGTCTTGATTGAAAAGATACATCACACTCAGTCATGTGATGCTAATTATACTCAGTCGTATAATTTTGAATTCTCTTATGCGATTATGCTGCAATCCATAATTGCTCATGATTAGCTGCAACCCTTTCGTTACTCATTGATGATGCTGCAATCCATAATTACTCACGATTAGCTACAACCCTTTCATTGCTCACAGATGATGTTGCAGTCCATAACTGCTTGCAATTAGCTGTAACCCTTTCATTGCTCACTGATGATGCTACAATCCATAATTACTTGTGATTTGCTATAACCCTTTTGTTGCTCACCGATGATGCTGCAATCCATAATTTCTCACAATTAGCTACAACCCTTTTGTTCCTCATTGATGGTGTTGTAGTCCATAACTGCTTATGAATAGCTATAACCCTTTTGTTGCTCACTGATGATGCTGTAATACATAATTGCTCATTATTAGCTGCAACCCTTTCATTGCTCATTAATGATGTTGCAATCCATAATTGCTCATGATTAGTTACAACCCTTTCGTTGCTCATCGATGATAATGCTACAATCCATAACTACTCGTCGATGATGCTACAACCCATAATTGCTTGCAAATTGACTACAATCCTTTCATTGCTCACCTTTGATGATGCTACAGTCCATAACTACTCACGATTAGCTACAACCCTTTCGTTGCTCACTGATGATAATACTATAGTCCATAAATACTCATTGATGATGCTGCAACCCATAATTTCTTATAAATTGACTGAAATTCTTTTATTGCTAGCCTTTGATAATGCTACAGTCCATAACTACTTGTGATTAGCTGTAACCCTTTCATTGCTCGCTTATGATGTTGCAATCCATAATTGTTTGCAAATTGACTACAATCCTTTCATTGCTCACCTTTGATAATGCTACAGTCCATAACTATTCATGAATTAGCTATAATCCTTTCGTTACTCACCTTTGATGATGCAGTCCATAACTACTAGTGATTAGCTGCAACTCTTACATTGCTCGCCTTTGATAATTCTATAGTCCATAACTGCTTGCAATTTTTATCTTTGGTTGTTTAAGTTGAATGCTTTAAATTCTTTATGCTGACTGATTTTGAACTTTACTGTGTTGACTTATTAGAATTTCTCTGCTGACTGACTTTGAATTTTGCTGTGTTAACTGATTAGAATTTCTCTTCTATCTAACTTTTAATATTGTTGTGTTAACTGACTCTACAAGTTGGGTATACTTCCTTTTGGATTTGCAATTCCTACAGACTTGTTGAAGTTAGTTCTAATCATGATGAATGTACAAAAGCACATTATAATGTTGAAGATTTGTGAGAAAATTCATCACTTTTTCACGAGATAGCATGCACTCAATGAATCTCACTATTTTTTATTTTCATGATTATCATTTATTTTCTATTTGCAGAGGTAAGAGGCATCGTTAACCATCTTATGTTGAGAGCATGTCTTTTACTAAGTAAAGAGCTTACTTCCACACCTAATTTCAGGGAGAATTTGCTAAATAAAACTTATGGAAATTGAGCAAAAATAAATCAAATTTTGAGTATCAAAACAATCTTTGAGTTATTTTTGTGCTTTTCTTCCTTATCTAAGTATTTCCCTACCTTTTTGATATTACTCAACATGAATACCATTGGAAAGGCCTTTGGATACTCATACTTTTATAAAGCATTGGAGTAAATAGAGCAATTTTTTTTAGCATGGTCCTCTTTTACTATTCCCCTGCCTTTCTTATATTACTCAGCATGGATACCGCTAGAGGTTTCATGTTGATACTCTTACTCATTTCTAAGTATTGGAGTAAATTATGTTTGCTCTTATTTTGATTCTCCTATTAGTATTCCCTCGCCTTTCTCATATTACTCAGTGTGGATACCGTCAAGGGATTTTGTAATCATACTCATTTCTAAGCATTGGAGTAGATTATATGCACATTTATCATTCAAAAGACTGAAATGATACTTTAAAATTCAAGCAATTTATGCTTCATGTCCATAGATTTTATTTTTTCATTTTCTTCCCCTCATTTAGGTGCAAAGCAAGCATTAGATTGATTACAGTTTATAAACTCTCAACATAAAACTATTAACTGCTCATCTGAATTCTGTGAGGCTAATAAAAGAAAGCCACTAAGATAAAAGGTCATGAGATGGGCTTTTCACACATGATCTCATAAAGTGGATGAATTTACTTTCAATTTATGGATTTTATTATTAGGATTATAGAATCTAGGGAAATAGAGTTCTATTACATCCCTTGATTATTTTGATAAGTGTTTGGCAAGTTGATTGTCACGCAAGGTGATATTCTGATGAGTGATTGGCGCTTGCTATCTTTTCCATTCTTATTAATGTATCGGTTCCTTTCCCCTTCTTCATTCTCTTTTGTTCTTCCCTGCACAAACCATAAGTTAGTATGGTCTATTCACAAGTGAAGAAATTTTATCAAAATGCCATATTATTCTTGTTTTGCATTCTTCCCTTTAGATTTATCTCTGATTACAAGGTCATGATACTCCACCATTGAAGTTGTGGCTTTAGGCTGCATTTGTATTTTCGCCATTCCATTAATGCTATGGTAGAGAACTTCATTTCTTTTCTTGATATCTCCTACAAAAAAAAGTTCAGGAATTAAAAATCTTATATCATGATCAAATGATTTTTCAAAGTGCATTCATTTCAAGTTTTGAGTTCATTCTTCAGTTTTATAGGGTCGTCGAATGTACTGCTAATATGTTGGACCTTCTCATCACCATATTCCATACCCTACACTGGTCTACCTATTGTAGAGAGATATTCCAAACAATGCTCCCAAAGAGACTATGGAGATGGATGTTAAATCTGAGGAGCTTGAATGTCCTATCCAGCCTCTTGAGGTTGCCAGGATGATAATTTTACAAGTGTCACTGTCGGTGATATTCCCTTACTGGATGGGCTCATAATTTATTAGGCTCCTGAGGTCTAAATTCCCATTGAGCATCAGGTTCACCTTGATAGTGTTACCCTTTTCTCTCAGATGTGAACATTTTGAATACCTTTCTGCACTTTTATAACACTAATTTTGAATGTTAGTAGCAAAGTATTTGCACAATCTTGCCTAAGCTTGAAGAATTTATTATATAAAATAATTATTTCACAACAAATGTATGCAAGTGTATGCATGCTATGTATGACATGCATGATCCTAATAGGTCTTCTTTTTGGAACAAAACTATGTTCGCAGCTTGGAGAGTGAGAATGAGGTGCTTCATTAACAACTTGTTGGTTTGAGCATTGATTGCTTCGCTGTTGGTACTTCTGATGTCAGAGCATCTTGATATGGTTCATTAGATTGCTAATTAGGCTAGCAAGTGGGGTCCATGGCTTTATAATAGAGCTTATGATTAACCGATGCATTATTAAACTTTTCTTTTTGTTGCTGTTTTTATTGTATGATAACTTATGTATTAGATTTTATGCTTGTTTTTGCCTGAGATCTCTTGTACTAGCTCTTGTACTTCAACATACATCTTCGATCTTTGAATGCAGACTTACTTTTCTGCAATTTGCCCCCAGAATTACATTTTGCCCCTAGTTTCATTCTGAATTCATTCAAGCTATTCAAGTAGTCTCTTTTTTTATTCATTTTCATGTGCAAGAGACTAAGTTCATTCACTACTATTATTGATCCTTTAATTTACTATCCCTATTAGTTGTAATCTCATGCATTGAAGATGTAAAGGAGTGAGCAAACTAACTGAAGTGATTTTTTAATGATGAAATCAAGTGGACTTGCACTTTAAAGAACTCTTGAGTAGAATATGAGGCTTGATGCTGATGCAATAATTAATGACAGTTAGATGGTATGGGTTACAACACAAGTTACTGAGCCACCTGAATTCTCAAGGTATAAAGGGATGCTAGGCTTACAAGGAAAATTACAAAAGGGGTGGCAAAAAATAAAATATAACTAAAATAGTAATTTCATAGCTCTGATTTAGCTTTCATTATGTATTATCTTTCCATTCAGATACTTATGCAGTATGATAAAGACAAATATGCGATATTTGAACAAAAATTTCAAATTCAATTTTAATCATTCATTAGGGCAAAAATGAGAACATTCATTACATTACATAATACAACTTTTGTTACCAGCCACTCCTAATGTTTTCTCTCTAATTTTTACTTCACTTTTCTTTTTCTTTTTCTCTCTCCTTATTCTTTCTCTTTTTTATCATTTTTTTAATTTTTCCTCAAATTTCCCATCTTTAGAAGTTACATCATGTGATATATGAATGTTCTTTGAATTTGTATTTATGCTCATGCTGAATGATTTAAATGAATTAAATTTATGTCAAACATGCAAATGCGATCAATATCATAATGCACAGTACCATTAGGATGTATATTACATAAGTAAGCATGATTAGAATTCATATCATTGATCATTAAAATAAACAAACTCTAAAGAAACTAAAATTTTATTCAAAGAAGACAATAAAAAAATTTATTTCCTATTATAGATGCTAGGAATGCTGAGTCTCATAATGGTTGTCCTTGAGGCGACTGACGTAACAATTATTCTTACATCTTTTTGCTGACTGTCTCCGTGACTTTATCTTTTTACTACTCAAATGTGCATTTTTCTTTCTTTTCTAGTAGCTTCTTATCATCAAACTCATCACCCCATCTCGTAGGCATAATCAACTCGAAGGGTATGTCAAAAGAAGGTGGTTTAGTGTAAAATACCTTATAGTCAAACTTGCCTAAAGGCTGACCCAGCAAATCTTCAACTCTTTCCACATCTTTAGCGGCCTTAGGAGATTTCTCATTGGTTTTAAGGTTTAGGTCCTCAAAGGAGTTTAGTACTTCTTCCTCACTTACTCTTGAGTTGATCATCATGGTAGCTGGGGGTGGTACATTTTGGTAGTTTGGGAAAGGATTATTTCTAGTGCTTAGGTTTTCAGGGTCTATGATTTTTTTAGAGTTTATAAGGTTTTGAATTTCATGTTTGAGGCATATGTAGTTATCCGTGGAGTCTTGGAGGTTTTGATGGAATTGACAGTGCTTGTTTGGGTTATAGCCTGGGGTGTTTGGGTTTGGTTAGGTAAAGGTTGAAGTAAGCCCTTTTTCATTAGGTGCTTTAAGACTTTTGACAAAGGTTGGTTAAAATTGGAGAATCTCTTTGGTTGTTGAACAACATGCACTTCCATAATCCGATTAGTGCTTCCTTGTTGTATGCCCCCAGTTGGGTAGTTTCTTGCTCCAATGCTTTTAGCAATCCTCTTTTTCTCATTCTCAATCTCCTCAACTTGCAACCCATCATCATAAAGGTCTACAAATTTCTTAGGGTTCATCATCTATAACCTTTTAACCAGATTAGGTGACACATTTCAAACAATCATCCTAACTTGATCCTTTTTAGCTAGCTTATTTTTCATTAATCCTGCCTTATTCATGAATCTAATAAGAAAATCCAAAAATGATTCATTAGGATTCTACTTGGTCAATTCTAGATCCTTGATGGACACTTCGAACTTGGTGTTGTAGTTATATTGCTTTAGAAAAGTAATGCACAACTCTCTCCAATCCACTCGAATGGACTTCTCTAACCCATGATACCAATTAACAACCATACCCTCCAAGGACAGTACAAATAGCTTGGTAACAATAGATAAAGGAGCCTTAGTGGTACTCATAGTAGTTTTGTATTGACTATGGTGAATCCTTGGGTCCCGATACCATTAAACTTCTACAACTGTGGCATCTTGAATTTATCAGGCAACTTGTCCTCCTTAAATTGCATCACATCATTAAAGTCAAACGAGTATTCGATGCCCTGTCCTCTCTTCAACTCCTCAATCTTGAACATCTTCTGAGTTAGCGCCTTTATCTACTTGGATTCCAGCTCTTGAACTTGCTCAAGTGATTCCATTTTTTCCTTTTCAACCATATAACTCTCAACATCCTCGAGTTTCATTTCCATAATAGGTATGCTCTTAGTAGCATTCAATGGTTGCCCCCTAGTAGGTGGATCTTCCATAATAGCAGCAGGTGGTGCACCCATAACAGTTGGATTAGTTGCAATTGAAGGTGCAGCAGCAGGTGGTGCACCCATAACAGTTGGATTAGTTGCAATTAAAGGTGCAGCAGCAGGTGGTGGCATTAATGCAGCCAAAGCATGTCTTAGTTTGTCTTGCATCATTGCTTTTATGTCATCCATCAACGCTCCTTTGATGTCCTTTAGGGTCTAATTTCCTCTCTATTATTCCATCTCTTCTATTTGAGTTGGTGTAGCTTCTAGGTAAAGTAGGTTGATAGGACTCTTTTCCAAACTGCGAAGGATCTCTTTAGCTATTGATTTTGGACTTAAATCAGTTCTCACTAATCTACCACTACTCTGTTTCCAAACACAGAAAGACTCGAATGAATCTATGATGGCTATAAAAGAAAGTGTTAGTATGATGCATGAAATGGATGTATGCATGTATGTATGATGCACGTGCTATGTAACAAGTAACAATCAAGTGTACAATATCCTTCCAACCTTATTCCTCCCACACACGTATTCAATGGTGGATTCTCTTTTCCTATTTAATGTTGACCATTGCCATGGATAAAATCTTCAATTAATCAATTAAACAAAAAGGAATTTTGTAGAGAATGATTTTTTTTCTTTTAAAAGAAATAACAAAAAAAAAAAAAGAATCCAGAATGCTCTTTCTAAGAAAAATCAACCAAAAGCAATTTGGGGTAGAGAAAAATATTAATTAATAAAAACTATGAATAAAATATACTGCTACCCCAAAAGTCCCCCTCTCTAGGTTCTAAATGATCCTTTTTATAGCAAAACCACACAGAAAACCTTAGTTTCTGTGTCTGCAGGATTTTACTCCTAAAAGGATTCTATTCTTTAAAAATTAGATAAATAAGAAAATTAATTTTAAGAAAGTTTTTGGACCAATTAGAATATAGAAAAAAAGCCTTTTTTATTTTCTAAAAAATCCAAAAAACATATGAAATAGGTCTAATTCCGACCGAAATTGTGTAATTCCGATCGAAATTAGTGTAATTTCGACTGGAATTACATAATTCCAATCAAAATTATAGAATTTTGACCACTTTTTTTAACTTTTAATTAGAAAAAGACCCCTGAAAGAATTTAAGTTTTACAATTAGGCCCTAAAAAATGTTGCAATTTAGTCCTTGAAAACATTAAATCCTTTCTTTAAGAAAATGCAATCAGACCCCTAAAGTTCCAAAGTTCAAGTATCGAATGTTAGTGATATGCACTAGGTCAGTCATTTGATTATGTATTGACTTTCTTATTTTATTAATAAAGAGGTATTTGATTATCATTTGATTTTATAATAATTATATGAATGGTTAATTCTTACTAAGGTCATCAAGTATGTGACTTGATAGTAAAACCCTTAGATTAAAATTAGAGTTTTATTCTAATTATCCCTAGCCATTTATTAATTATATAAATGTTAAAGTATTAAGGCTAGTATGATGTTGACTGATGGTTATGTTTTACTAATTATGAATATGAGATATTAAGTCAACTCATAGGTACATGATGAGAGATCATGTACTGGATTGACCCACTATAAGAATACTGCATAGAATATTGTCATAAGTATTTCTCATCATAGTAATTTTATTTCGATCCTTTGACCTTGAAATCATCATGGATTTCTACATAGCTATTTTATGTTTTGACACATTCTAACATTGTCTTTAACCAGACGATTAGATAGGATGTTTTTGGATATGAAATTAGTTATGTGAGGAATATGAGTGATTTAGAAGGAATTTATCCCTCATTAATATTAGAAAGATATCTATGGGCCTCTTGATGAGATGGACTGAAGGAAAATGCATGGCCATGCTAAAATGAATTGATAAAGAGTTATCATTTTCATTCTACTTGGAATCAAGTCAAAATATTGAACTATATAAGGAAGACATTCTATGCCTTATGCTCAATTAAGATATTATGTGATAAAGGGACGATAAAATTCACTGTAATTAGGTTATGTCGGATTATTGACTTCACATGACTTGGGTAGTCATAATGTCTTGCTAGAGGCCACTTATGACTTGTAGGCCTAAATAGAGATTTAGGCCCACTGCCAATGTTATGTGAACCTATAAGGTCACACACTTAGAACAAGCCCAAAATGATTATGGGTTTAATAAGCCCAAAATAAACTCTATGGAAATAAATAATTAAAGTGTTTTATTTATTTATTTATTTGTTTATTTATTTAAGATAAATGTTATTTTAAATAAATAAATAAATAAGATATTATTGCTGATTTGTTTTTAAAACAAAATCAGAATGTAACAAATGGAAATTACCAAAAGGTTTTTGGTAGGTGAAACCCTAATTTGGAGTCTATAAATATTTTATATTCTCTAGGGTTTAATAGTTTTTTTTCCTTGCCTCCAAAAAGGGTTTTCTCTCTTCCTAGAAAACAAACATAGAGTTTTTCTTTTGTTCTTGATTTGTGATACAATCAAGAAGGTTGCTAGCACATACTCTAATTCATTTTGTGAAGGGTTGTTCGTGTGGATACCTATAGAGGACGCATCCTTTTAGAGACGTCTTGATCCGAACAACCAAAGCAAAAAGCTTGAGGTAAGGTGTCACCGGTGTGAACCTCCTCTCATCCTTCTAGAAAATCTTACCTCTTCTGCATTTTGGTGAGATTCTTGAAACTCTAGATTTAATCAAGTAGTCGAATTACATGGATCCAGGTTTGGGAATGTGATAAAATTTTAATTTTTTGCTACGTTTATATCACGAAAACCCAACATCGAAGACTTATTCATGACATTTTCATCATTGGAGTCGTTTATTACATTCATAACTCATCACCCTAAAATTAGGTGCTTACATACAAGCCAAGGTCAGAAGGGCCCGACATCCTTTACAAACTTGAGAGAAGACTACCCCCCTTTGGGACTTAGGTTACAGACTCTGGTTATATGAGTCCGATAATCTCTCTTGAACCGAGTTAAGGCTAAGAGTGGTGGTTAGCTAATTTACAATCCCATGAAGCTAGTGGAATCATGGAACCATAAACCAATGCCATCAATTAATAAGGACATGTAGAATGAATACAAGAATAAAATAATAACAAATAAAATAATTCTAAAGAACACAAGTAGAATCAACATCTCTTATCCTGAATGGAGTTTCCACTATAGGCAGTGGGGTCTAGCACAGGCCTAAGATCTTAGCAACCATGAAACTGTTTGATCTTAGGACTCTAGAGAACACACTAACCACTGTCATAAAGACATGGCGTGGAGATTAGGAGTCACCACCCAGCATAATAATTAGGACAAATTGAAAAATAGTGGTACTTGATTATCTAAAAGAAAGCCAGCACCATAACTAAGAGATTTTAGATACGGAATACTAACTTCTTTCAGTCTTGTGTTCTTTTAGAATTACTTTATGAATTACTACCTTACCCTCTATTTACATGCAATTTCATATAAACCCTTATTTAAACAATTAACTCTAGGCAAACTAGTCATGAAAAATACATGTAAACAATTCATTCATTTAAGTTTACAATCCCTGAGTTAGTCTAATCTACATTAATTTTAATTAAATGGGCTAAATCAACATGTTTTAATTTACAAGTGAGCCTAAAAACTAATGGGCCTAATTCCTATTCAATTTTAATTAAGTTAACCTAAGTCTATTTATTTTAATTCTAAAAATGGGCCTACATCTACAAATTATGAAATGTTTAAATTAGTGGGCCTAGTTCTACATATTTTATTTCTAAAGTGATCTTAAATCTACAAGTTATGGAAAAGGTTTTAATTTAATGGGCTAAGTCTAAATTAATTAAATTAAACTATATGGGCCTATATCTAATTAACTAAATAGGCATAAATTATCTCTAACATAACTTATAATTAATTATTGGCCTAAAATGAATTTCAATTAAAATCTAGGCCTAATTAATTATTAACCTACTAAATGAAATGGGCTAATTGAAAGATGGACCAAAAAGAATTACCTAAACCTAAAATTAATTAAATGGGTTAGAGCCTAACATGGGCTTAGGGCCCATAACACATAAAAAGTAAATAAGCCCAAAAACAATAAAAGATATCAAAACAATCAAATAAAAGATCAAACAATCAATTAAAGTTATTTCTTCTAAAAACCTAATTTAGTTAAATTGGCCTTAAATAATAAATAATAAAATAATTAACAAGCAACCCTAATTATATCCACTTAAATCTAATTCAATTTTAATTAAACAAACCCTAATTATCTCTATAGCCATTAATTTTAATTAATCACCCAATTAAAACCCTAATTTTACTACCCAATTAATTAAGACACAACCACACATATAGAATTTCATTATTCCCATTATTGGGGCTATTACAAAGAGCTATTGAAAATAATAAGAAAATAACAATTAATACAATCCCAAAAAACTAAATGCAAAATAAACAATCAAAACAATAATAAACAAATAAATAAATAAACCCTAGAAACTATATTTGGCTACAAAATTCAATCCATGGCATTCTATGGATCTTTATGGATTTTGTTCTCTAAGTGAACTCATAATGTAACCCTCTCCATAATCACCAACATAAAACAAAAAAAAGTGATAATGATTAGTGAAAAAAATAACAATAAAAAATAAATAATTTTAAAATTTAATGGAACCAAAATAATAAAATCAAAAATAGAACAAAGTAGGATAGGATATGTTATGGATGCAGTATTGATTTGCCCCTCAAACTAGTAAAAAACCATCATTGCTTATTAAATAGATCTTCAATATTTGTTGTTTCCTTCTTAAAAGCCTCTTGTTTTTTGCTCAAAAAATAAATAATTCACATGAAGATATTATTTTTTGGAACACTGAGTAAGAAAATGTGAGAGCCTAAAAAAATGTTAAAAAAAAAAGCCTCTCGAGAGGTCTAGAGAGGTCACCCTTAAGAGAGTTTAAACTGAGTTTTTATAGAAAAACACTAGCTAAAAGATGTATCCTATTCTCTTTCTCTCTATAGAGTTTTGATTTTAAAATGACTTTTTATTTCTTGAAAATTCAGATAAATCCCAAAAAGGAATTTATGATATTATTTGACCAATCAAAATTCAAGAAACATATTTTTTATTTGCTATAAAAAAATCAGACTGAAAACATATAATTCCAACCGGAATTATATAGTTCCAATCGGAATTACATAATTGTGATATGTTTTATGTAATTTTGATCAAAATTATGTAATTTTGATCGAAATTATAGAATTCTAATCCTTTTTTTTACTTTTAATTATGAAAAGACCCCTGAAAGAATCTAAAATTTTCAATTAGGTCCTAAAAAATAGTACAATTTAGTCCTTAAAAAACCAATTAAGCTCTTTTGGAAATGTATTTAAACTTTTGAGGTTTCAAATTTCAAGTGTTGAAGATCTATTTATAATATTTTCATTATTGGAGTCCTTTGTTGCATCCATACTTTACCATCTCGAAATTGGGTGCTCATAAGTGGTATGCTCATGAGCACCTCATGAGTTGACCTTGTATATTGCCTCAGGAGCCCATTTTTGCCAAAACACTCAATGATGCTCATGAGATGCCCTCACGATCGTAAGGAGCAGGCTTCAGATCATAAGAGCAGTCTTAATGGCATTCAATAGATATTTTTGAATGCAATGGTCCTCAAACTAATGCTCACGAGCTAAGGTTTTCTCCTCATGACTGTGAGCAATGTTCTAATAGAAATAATAAGTAATAAGAGACATTAGAGACATAATCAATGCATCAAATAACCATATTCTAAGTTTTTTATCTATAAAATAACTTCTGGAGTTCATTTGAAAGTTTAAGAAACTTGTTTACTCATTATACTCTTTTAAGCATTCAATTAAGCTATCAAAACTCTTTTTAATTTCATTTCATATTTGCATAACTCTTGTGAGAGTTAGTGAGTGTTAGAATAGATATTCTTATTCTTCTATTTTTAGGGATTAAGAAAATAGGAAGTGAGATTCTATTCTAGTTGAATTGGTTTAAGTTTTTACCATTGAAAAACTTGGGATTTGGTTTTTGAGTGAGCCTTTTAGAACTCATGTCATAAGGTTAAAAGAGTAAGCCTTAAACTCTTGTGTAATCTTAGATCTTGTGAATAAGATTATAGGAATTGAAAATCCTAATTTGCGAATAAGTTAGGTGGAGACATAAGATTGTTGAGAATCTGAACTCCTTAAATTCTTGTGTTCATCATTCTTCCTTCTCAACTTTCTTTCAATTCTTGCAAAGAATTCTTTTAATTTCCATTCATTATTCAATTGCCTTATTCACCCTCCCTCCAAAGCATTTCCATTTGGTATCAAAGCTTGAATTCTGGGAACTTTATTACTAGAATATAAGATCATGGGGAGTGAATCACAAAATATTTCTTCACTTAGACCATTCTTTAATTCTAATGACTATCCTTATTAGAAATTCAAAATGGAGCTATACTATGATTATGATTCCATTAAACTTTTAGATATTGTCCTAAAAGGTTGGGAACCACCTACATCTACCATTGATGGTGTGGTAACTACTCTTGCAAGAAGCTAATAAAATAATGAACAAAAGGAGAAAAATCATAAAAATAAAAAGGCTATAATCACTCTAGTCTCTTCCATGACAAGAGAAGAAGGAGGCAAGCTTTAACATTACATGTCGGCCAAGGAAATGCGAGAGACCTTGGAAAATTATTATAAAAACAACATGCAAGTCAGAAGCAAAAACGTTCAACTTCATATGTATGAGTATGAACTCTTCAAAATGAAGCCTCAAGAATCAATCACAAAGATGACAAATTATATCAATGCTCTCCTCACAACCCACAAGAAACTTGGAAAAATTTTCTACAAGGAAGAGGTGAACAACAAGATTATAAGAATCCTACTTAAGAAGGATTAGGAATCTTGAGTCACTTCAATTGAGGAAGCTTAAGACCTCTCTACCCTCTCAATCGATGTGCTTATTGGTAAGCTCTTGACATATGAACTCATAATTAAGCAAAAAGGTGAAGAGTATGAAGAAAAAGAAGAGAAGAAAAAGAGCATAGCATTGAAGGTTTCACAAGAAGAAAGTGAAGATGAATATATTAAAGAATGTAGTGATAAAGATGGTGATATTGCCATGCTCACTAGGAACTTTAATAATTTTTTAAGAAAGAAAAATTTCTTAAGAACAAGAGACTTTAACAAGAAGTATGAAGGGGAAGGTAAGAAGAAAACTAAAGAAGTTATTTACTATGAATGCAAGAAACTAGGTCACATCTGAAGTGAGTGCCCCAAACTCAAATTCAAGAATAAATGAGCAAAGAAGAAAATAAAGGCCTTCAAAGGTACTTCGGATGGCTCCTCTGAATCTGAAAAGGAAGAGGAACAATAAGAAATGGCCAACCTTTGCTTTATTGCTCTTGAAAATGAAAATGAGGTACCATTGATTTCTTATTCTTCCTTTGATGATTGCAATGATCATTGTAATGATGATGATAATGAGGAGAGCTCTATTATGAGCAAATTATTAGTTAAATGCAAAAGCTTGCTTTCTAAGAAGAAGCTTTACAAGCATGAGCTATCTAGCTTAACCAAGGAATTTGATAACTTAAAAAATGATTTTGCTAAACTTGTTAAATCAAATGAAAAACTTGTTAATGATGAAAAATCTTCTAATTCCTTAGAAGATCAACTCAAGAAAGCAAGCGATGAAAATCATAAGCTTTCTAAAGAGGTCTTAGAATTAAAGAATTCCATTGTTAAATTTAAGAGAGGAAAAGCAACTTTAGATAGTCTTCTTAATTCTCAAAAATTTCATGGAGATACTCATGGAATTGGATATAAGAATGGAATTCCTTCTTCATCATCATCATACATTAATTTTGTTAAAGCCTCACATGACTCCATTCCTTCTACCTCTAAACCAAATGAGGTTCAAGCTATCAAAGCTAAAAAGTCTCATGTGTCAAATATTAAAGGAAGGTCTTATAAAACTTAATCTTATATAACACAAAGAAGTAAGGCTCATGCTAGAAGAGCACAATCCAAACATGCTTACATGTACACTAGACACAACACTCATAAGCATGTTGCACAACACAATGCACTTAAATATGTTGCATAAACCTATTAAAATACACATTGCCATTGTTAGTGCATATCTCATACTATGACTCAAAATAATATGAGACACTTAACACCTCAACACCAAAGGCATGTGATACGAACCCTACCTATAACAGAGATAAAACACACATCCAACTTTGAAATATAGCCCAAGGATCATCAAGGATAGGTTGTGTTGATGGAGCTATACCCTTTGCTTATTAATTTAATGTAAGATACTTAGCTATTAAAATATGAACAGTCACACAATTATAAGTCTCATCTAACCTAGCAATTGTAATGAAAGGTAGATGTGAAACAATTCAAGTAAACTTGTAAAGTTTCAAAAGAACAAAGTTTAAGGAAAAACTCAATTTTTTTAACATTTGAATCCTCCTAAATTTATTTTGCACAGTTTAAGCCCTTATATAGGCATGTAAATAGCCTAATCCTTGAAGGAAAAGATTTTCTTCCTTATTCCTAAAGATACCTATATAGGAAGATCCTTAAATAAGGAGGTTTCCTTCAAAATAGGACAACTAATGACAACTCATCTTTGAAAAGTCAAAATTGAAAATAAAGACAAAATCATTACAACTAAGTAAGAAGACAACTCATGAAAACTGGGCATTAAAGCATGCCATGTCACACGTCATATAAGATGTTGACCATTGACCTTAACTTATTGACTCTTTGACTTTAACTTGTTGACTTTAACTTGGAATATCCTTGAATCTTTTCACATCTTCTAGAAACTTCTAGAATCTTCCTTATTGACTCTAAAATACAAAACATAACTCAAAATTCATCCATATAAAGCTAAGTAATTTCATAATAGGAAATTAAGCTAATTAGCTTGAATTCTTCATCATGTGGCTCCAAGCTTGCACTTTTAGTCCCTTTTAGGGTTCATATTAGCATGTTTCATTTTCTAAGTAATCATATGCACCTAGAAGAAATAGTTTTGCAAATTTTGAATGCTCATATTGTATGATCAAAGGACATAATAACAATGTATGTTTCTATAGAAGACTACATATGAATTTTCTTCCTTTGGATTATCTTGAAACTAACTAACCTAGATCAAGTTTGGGTTCAAAAGAACACTTAAAATATTTTGTGTATGTGTGCTTAAAACCCACAAGAATGAAAAGCAAGTTGTATTTCGATAGTGGATTTTCAAGGCACATAATGGGAGACAATAAGCAATTCAACAAGCTTAATGCTAAGGATGGAGTACATGTTACATTTGGAGATGATGCCAAAGGCAAAATTATAGGCATTGAAGAAATTGGTAATCCTCAATCTTTATCTATACATCATGTATTACTTGATGATGATCTTAAACATAATTTGCTAAGTATAAGTCAATTATGTGATATGAGAAATAAAGTGATTTTCTATCCTAAAAATTGCTTTATTAGTAGTCTTGATGAAGAAAAAGTAATTTTTAGTGGTGAATGAGTAGACAATGTTTATGTTATTGTTTTGAAAAAGATTGATAACAGAGACATCAAATGTTTAATGTCTATTTCACATGACATATGGACATGGCATAAAAGGTTAGGACATGCAAATTTTGAGCTTTTGAGTGATATTTGTAAACATAAACAAGTGATTGGTTTACCTAAACTTGAATTCACTAAAGATAAACCTTGTGATGCTTGTCAAAAGGGAAAACAATCCAAGTCCTCATTTAAGCTCAAAATTACAGTGTCTACTTCTATACCACTTGAGCTTATACATATGGATTTATTTAGACCAACTAGAGTTGCTAGTCTCAGTGAAATACACTATCCATATGTATTGGTTAATGATTACTCTATATTTACTTGGGTATGTTTTCTTATGCATAAAATTGATGCATTTAAAGCTTTTGAAAATTTTGCAAAAAGAGTTAAAAAAGAAAAAGGTTTTTATATATCTTCTATTATAAGTGATCATGGAACCAAATTTAAAAATGAATTTTTCAAAACCTATTGCAATGAAAATGGTATTTCATATATGTTTTCTTCTTCTAGAACTCCTTAACAAAATGGGGTAGTTGAAAGAAAAAATAGAATTCTAATGAAATGGCTAGAATAATGCTTCATAAGTATAATTTACCTCTATACATTAGGGTGAAAGTTGTTAACACATCTTGTTGCATTTCAAATAAAGTTTTCAAAAGACCAATTTTAAATAAAACTTCTTATGAGCTACGGAACAATAGAAAACCCAAAACTCATATATATGAGTATTTGGATGCAAGTGCTTTATATTAAATATTAAGGATAATCTTAGGAATTTAACTCTAAAGCCAATGAATAGTTTTTCCTAGGCTATGCCACCTCTAGTAAAGCATAAAGAGTCTTTAATAAGAGAACTCTAGTAGTTGAAGAGTCAATGCATGTTGTATTTGATTAATCAAACTCACTTGATCCTAGAAAGGATATTTGTAGTATTAATGATTTTGTAAATGAGCATGTGGATGTGATCACTCAAAAGGAAAATACTAGTAAGCCATTTGAATTTGAAGGTCCAAGTAAGAAGGTTAATGAGGAGATTTCTCGACTTACCTTGAAGGATGAACTTCCAAAGGATTGGCAATTCAAGAAAACTCATCTTTAAGATCTCATCATAGATGACACTACAAAAGGGTAACTACTATATCTAAATGTAAGTCTATTGTAAATTTAGCCTTCATTTCTCAAATTGAACCCAATAATGTTGATAATGCATTGAGTAATGAATTTTGGGTAGGTCCTTACTATGCAAGAAGAGTTAAATCAATTTGAAAGAAATAAAGTTTGGACCTTGGTTCCTAGACCTAAACATCATACTATTATAGGCACCAAATGGGTGTTTAGAAATAAGATGAATAAATAAGGTGTTATAACTAGGAACAAAGCTAGACTAGTAGCTAAAGTTTATAATCAAGAGGAAGGCATTAATTATGATGAAACCTTTGCTATGGTTGCAAGGTTAAAAGCTATTAGAATGCTACTTGCATTTGCATCATTCATGGATTTTAAACTTTATCAAATGGATGTTAAAAGTGCATTTTCAAATGGTTTTTTTAAAGAGGAGGTATATGTTGAGCAACCTTTGGGTTTTGAAGATTTTGATTCTCCAAATGATGTTTTTAAACTATCAAAAGCTTTATATGGATTGAAACAAGCCCTAAGAGCTTGGTATGAAAGATTGAGTAATATTTTATTATAGAAAGGATTATTTAAAGGAAAAGTTGACACAACTCTTTTCATAAAGAAATCCAAGCGTGATTTATTAATTGTTCAAATTTATGATGATGACATTATTTTCGGTGCTACCAACCATAGCTTGTGTAAGGAATTTTCTAAGCTAATGCAAAGAGAATTTGAAATGAGTATGATAGGTGAACTCAAATTCTTTCTTGGACTTCAGATTAAGCAATGTAAAGATGGTATTTTCATCAATCAAACTAAATATGCAAGAAACATTCTTAAGAAGTTTGGCATGGATGAAGCTAAGACAAGCAAAACTCTAATGAGCACCACAACAAAACTCAACAAGGATAAGAATGGCAAATCGATTGATAAAAAGAGATTTAGAGGTATGATCATATCCCTTCTTTATTTAACAACTAGTAGACCTGATATTATATTTGATACTTGCTTATATGCTAGATTTCAATTAAGTCCTAAAGTGTCTTATTTGAATGCTATCAAAAGAATTTTCAAATATCTTTATGGCATAATGCATTTAGGACTTTGGTATCCAAGGAGTTTTTCCTTTAACTTGATTAGTTATTCTGATGTGGACTTTACCGTTAGCTTACTAGATAGAAAAAGCACTTCCAGAACTTGTCAACTTTTAAGACAATGTTTAATTTCTTGGTTTAGCAAGAAACAAGTGTCAGTTGCTTTGTCCACTACTAAAGTTGAATATGTGGCAACTACACATAAGTTTTATGGCAAAAATAATAACTTTTGGAATATGGCAATGATATTAATCACATTCTAATTAAAATATTTTTTTAATACTGACTTTCCATTTTCATTATTTATTTTTAATAATTTTTTTTAAATAATTATTTAAAATTAATTTTTTTTAACTTGATATTGTTAATTTATGATGATATTTGTTAAAGTATTTAAATTAGTTGTGATTTGTTATGATTTCATGATTAATTTAAAGCATAAGGATCTATTTGTCACATTTTAAGGGCCTAATTGCAAAGAATTTGAAAGTTTAGGGACCTTCCAACATCTTCCATCATGAGCCATTGAGCTCGTGGCCGTTGTGGCTCAACCTATCTAGAGCCATTTATAAACAGTGGGGTTTAGCGTACATCCAAGATTTTAGCAACCACACCATTGTTTAAGCTTAAGGCTCTAGAGAACACACTATTATATCATAAAAACATGGCGTGGAGATGAGGAGTCGCCACCGAGGGTAATAATTAGAACAATTCGAAGATAATGGTAACTCGATTTTCTAAAAGAGAGTTAACACTACAATCAGAAGATTCTGGATACGGAATATTAACTTCTTTTAGTCTTATGTTCATTTAGAATTATCTTATTGTTACTAAATTATTCCCTATTTACATACATCTAACTCCAAGGCAACTAGTCATGAAAAAGCATACAAACAATGCATTCATAAAACACAACGTTCCTAAATTAGTCTAATCTACATTAATTTTAATTAATTGGGCTAAATCTACATATTTTATTTACAAATGAATCTACAAGCTATTAGGCCTAATTCCTATTTAATTTTAATGTAAATGAGCCTAAGTCTATTGATTTTAATTCTAAAGGAATCAGCTTATGCCTATTAAATTTTAAAGAAAAAAAGAAATTAGATTAGTGGGCCTAGTTCTAATTAATTTTAAATTAAATGAAGTGATCATAAATCTATTTACTTTAAAGGAAATGCTTTAATGTGCTGAGCTAAGTCTAAGTTAATTTTAATTAAACTAAAGTGAACCTAAATCTATTAACCTAAATGGGCCTAAATTTTTAAAGTTAATTAAACCTAAAAAAACAATTTTAAAAGCCTATTATTAATTAATAAATTAAAGTCTAACGTGGGCTTAAGGCCCAAAATGAATAAAGATAAACAAACAAGCCCAAATAATAAAAATATAGCAAATAACAAATCAAACTTACATTCAATGTTCTAACCCTAATTTTAATTACATGCAACCAAAATTAATCTACTACCACCATTTATTTTAATTAAGGTTTTACCAAATGAACCTTATTTACTAATTAATTTTAACAGTGCAAAAAAAATTAAATATTTCACTATTTCCCACTATTAGGACGATTACAATAATCTACTGAAAAATTATAATAAAATTATACAAACCTGAAAATAAATAAAAAAACACAGAACTAAAAATCAACAAAATAATAAAATCCTAATAATCTACATAAAATTAAAATAGGATTTTAATCCATGGCATTCCATGGATCTTCATAGGTGGATTTTTTATTCAATCACTTGACTCTGTTCTCCTCTCCATTTAGATTACTCCTACCATCGGGAAACATAAACAAAAAATAAATAAAAATTAGTAATCAATCAAAAATAAGATTAAATAAAAGAAACAAACAAAAAGAATGAGGATAAAAATAAAGTAAAAAATGATTAAAAAATTAACAAAAATAAACTAAAATGAAAGAATAGAGAAATAAATAAAGAAAAAAGAAAGAAGAGAGAGATGTAGATGAAGATGTTGTTTAATTCTCCTCATAGTGTATTTTGATCACCATTTTTAATGGAATTCAACGAACTCCTTCTCCTTTCAAGTCTCATTGCTTTCTTTGAAAAAAATTGCCATTGCGAAATCTTTCTTTTTCTAAATTTTTTTCTCTCTCCTTTTTCAAGCCCTCTCTCCTACCTTCTGTTCAAATCCTCTCGGCTTTTATAAAACCCTTTTATTTTTCAAAATTTGAGTTTTCATTTCAGAAAGATTTTTTTGTTCCAGAGATATTTTTTCTATTTTTGCATTTATCTAAAAAATATCTATGAAGTTAAGATAAAAGCAGTTTTAATTTTTTCAAACAAATTTATCCTTCCATTTTTATTTAATTAATTAATTTCAACCAATGAGATATTAGAAAAATAAAATAAAAAATTAGAAAATAAGTGTCAAAATCCTATTAAAAATGTAGAATTCCGATCGGAATTCTATATTTTCGATCGGAAATGTAGAATTCCAATTAGAATTATATAATTCCGATTCAAAATATTGTAATCCTACGCCTTTTTTTAATTTTCCTTTATTTTGAAATTTACCCACGAAAAAATCAGAAATTTTGCAATTAAGTCCTTTAAAACTTTGCAATTTACCCCTAAAATTTTGAATTCGAAGTTCTAAAGAACTATTCATAACAAATTATCATCATCAGATCCTCTGTCACATCTACATATCAATGCATCCAGAAATTGGTGCTTATAGTTGCCCCCCTTTGTCGCTATTTGCTTGACAAATTGCGACAAAGCAGATAAGCACACAATTTCAAAACAAAGAGTCAGGATACTTACCTATGTTCTTTGAAACTCTTTATGGTGATTGACTATAGACTTGTGATAAAATGCTTTAGCTGCTTAGTAGCTTCAAGCAAGTTAATTACACTATAATTCCTGTGGAATTTCTAGTGGTGATGTTATCACTGTGTTCAGTGAATAACAGTTGACACTATGTTCAATGCATTTTGAAAATAGGCTATAATTCCGATGGAATATATAGCAGTGATGCTATCACTGTGTTCAGTGAATAGCAATTGACACTGCGTTGAGTATATTTTGAAAATAAGCTATAGTTCCAATGGAACATATAGCGGTGATGATATCACTGTGTTCAATGAATAGTAATGAACACTAAGTTCAGTGCATTTTAAAAACATGTTATAGTTCCAGTGGAACATATAGCAATGATGTTATCACTATGTTCAGTTAATAGTAGTTGACACTGTGTTCAATGTATTTTGCTATATTGCCTATGGGACATTTAGCAGGTGACACTATATTCCCTGTAGGATGTTTAGCGATTGTGATTTTCACTATATTCCTTATGGGACATCTAGTGAGTGATTTTCACTATATTCCCTATAGGAATTTTAGCAAAAATATGTTATAACTATTGTGTAGTGTATAGCTAATTATACTATAGTTCCTATGGAACATTTAGTAACTGTGACTGAAAGTTTTGCTATATTTCCTATGGAACGTTTAGCAAAAATATGCTATAACTACTGTGTAGTGTCTAGCTAATTATACTATAGTTCCTATGGAATATCCAATAACTGTGGTAAAATTTTTTGTTATATTTCCTATGGAAGGTTTAGCAAAAATATGTTATAACTACTGTGTAGTGTCCAGTTAATCATGAGTTTGAAAATTTGAGTTATAACTACTGTGTAGCATATAACTAAGTGATCTTAAAATTGTGTTCTAGCTACTGTGTAGCATATAACAAAATGAATCTAAAATTTGTGTTGTGTATGCAAAATGTAGAAATCAAATTGGAATTTCATGTTGACTAGGATTTTGAGATTTTGTGTTAATCAACTGTGTTGATTGATTAGAATTTTTTTGGTTGATTATCTTTGAATTTTTGTTAATTGACTTCGATTAACTTGTTGGCGCTAGTGTTGATTACATACATTGGATTTATCTTCTTCTAGACTTGCTATTCCTGAAGACTTGTTGAAGTTAGTTCAACATGATAATTGTTATAAAAGGTACTTTTTTAAAAAAATGTATGAGAAAATTCATCACTTTATCATGAGATAATGTTCACTCAATGAATCTCATTATTTTTATTTTCATGACTATCATTTATTTGCAATTCATAAGAGTCAGAGGTATCATTAATCATCTTATGCTGAGACCATATTTTTTACCAAGTGAAGAGCTTACTTCCACACTTAATTTTAGGGAGAATTTGCTAAACAAAACTCTTAGAATTTGAGCATAAACATATCAAATTTTGAGTATTAAAATAGTCTTTGAGTTATTTTTGTGCTTTTTTTCTTATTCGAGTTTTCCCTCACCTTTCTAATATTACACAGCATGGATATTGTTGGAAAGGTCCTTGGATACTCATACTCTTATAGAGCATTGGAGTAAATAGAGCAACTTTTATTGTGGTCCTCTTTTAGTATTCCCCTGCCTTTCTCGTATTACTCAGCATGGATACTGCCAAAGGTTTTGCGTTGACACTCTTACTCATTTCTGAGCATTGGAGTACATTATGCATGCTCTTATTTTGATTCTCCTCTTAGTATTGCCCCGCCTTTCTCATATTACTCAATGTGGATACCATTAAGGGATTTTATATTTGTACTCATTTCTAAGCATTAGAGTAGATTATATGCACATTTATCATTCAAAAGACTGAAATGATACTCTAAAATTTAAGCAATTTATGCTTTAGGTCCATATATTTTATTTTTGCATATTCTTCCCCTCATTTGAGTACAAAGTAAGCATTATATTGATTAGAGTTTATAAACTCTCAGCGCAAAACTATTAACTGTATCTGAATTTTGCAAGGCTAATAAAAAAGAGCCATTATGATCAAAGGTCATGAGATAGGCTTTTTGCACATGATCTTGTGAAGTGGATGAATTTACTTTCAATTTGTGAAATTTATTATTAACATTGTACTTTATTACAGAATCTAAGGAAATAGAGTTATGTTACTTCCTTTGATTATTTTGATAAGTGTTTAGCATTTGCTATCTTTCCCATTCTTGTTGATGTATTAGTTTCCTTCCTTTTATTCATTCTCTTTTATTTGTCCCTGCACAAAATACGATAAGTTAATATGGTCTATTTGCAAGTAAAGAAATTTTGTTAAAATGCAATATTATTCTTTTGCATTCTTCCTTTTTAATTATGGTGATGATGTCTTTGATCACAAAGGTCATGATACTCCACCATTGAAGTTATGGCTTTGGGCTACATTTGTATTTCTACCATTCCATTACTGCTATGATAGAATGCTTCATTCCTCTTATTGACATCTCTTGCAAAAAAGGTTTAGGAGTTAGAGGTCTTATTTCATGATTTTTTTAGAGTGCATTCAATTCAAGTTTCGAGTGCATCCTTCCTTTTTTAGAGTTATCGCATGTGTTGCTAACATGTTGGACCTTCTAATTAGGAATTGAGAGAGGTGTTTCAAGGATTTGATTCTTTGTCTTTGTTTAAGCATTCTCATGTCTATCAAAGATACATTCAGGAGCATTTGCTGGAGCATATTCCCATTGACCCATCTGAGGTATTCTTGTCTTTTGCTACTCTTCATGTTATTAACTGTCTTTTGCTTTTTATAGTTCATGGGAGCAGGTTTTCCTTTTGTTGAGACTCCAGGTGATATTCAAGATGATGCTCCAAATGAAACAATAGGGATAAATGCTGAGCATAAGGAATTTGAGCGTCTTGTCTAGCATCTTAAGGTTGCCAAGATAAGGGTTCTATAAGTATCACTATTGGTGATTTTCCTTTTCTAGATAGGCCCATGGTGCATCAAGTTCATCTTAATAGCATCAGTCCTCTTATCTTCACTCATTCAGATGCTTCATATATGAATACTATAACTACTCACTTGCACTTTTATAACACTAATTTTAAACATTAGTAGTAGAGTATTTTTATAATCCTGATTAGGCTCAAAGACTTTTATTATACAAAGTAAGTATTTCATAAAAAGTGTATCCATGTTATGCATGATCCTAATAGGTCCTTTGTTTGGAGTGAAGCTATATTGCCGATCTTGGAGTATGAAAATGAGGTGCTTTGTCAATAACTTATAGATTTGAGCATCAGATGCTTCGAGGTTAGTACTTCTGATGTTAAAGCTTCTGATATAGTTTATCAAACAAATGACCAGACTATGTTGTATTATTGAGCTATTAGTTGTTGGTTGTAATTTACTTCTTTTTGCCTTTAGTATTCTTTTACTGACTCTTCAGCCCTTGAATATAGATTTACTATTTTACCCCTTGACTTTCCCTTAGAGCAACATTTTTCCCCTTGTTTCATTCTGAATTCATCAACGCTATTTTAGCAATCTTTTTCTTCATGTGTGCAAGAAACTCAATTTGTTCATTTCTCCTATTGACCCTTTATCTTACTAACCCTATTAGTTGTAATCTCATGCATTGAAGATGCAAAGGAGTGGGCGAACTAATTGAAAAGAATTCTTGATAATGAAATTAATTGGACTTGCACTTCAAAGAATTCTTGAGCAGAATATGAGGCTTAATGCTAATGCAATGATTGATGATAGTTACAAGGTATGGGTTGTAATGCAAGTTACTGAGCCACCTAAATTTTTTATGAATAAGAGGACACTAGACTTATAAAAAAAATCACAAAAGGGTGGCAAAAAGAGAAAACATAACTAAAATAGTGATCTTATAGGTCTGATTTAGCTTTCATTATGTATTGTCTTTCCATTCAAATACTTATACAGTATGATAAAGACGAATATATGATATTTGAACAAAAATTTCAAATTCAATTTTACTCATTCATTAGGGCAAAAATGAGAACATTCATTACATCACATGGAACAACTCCTGTTATCAGCTAGTCCTGAATTTTTTTCTCTAATTTTTACCTTACTATTCTTTTTCTTTCTTTTTCTCTCTCACTTTTATTTCCTTAATTTTACCTAATTGGTCCTTCATGTGTTTCTTACTTTTATTTCCTCTCTTTTCTTTTCCTTTCTTTTTTTTTCAATTTTTCTCTCTTTAGAAGTTATATTATGTGATATATGAATGCTCTTTAAATTTGCATTTATGCCCATGCCAAATGAATTTAATTGGATCGAATTTATGTCAAACATGCAAATGCAATCAATATCACAAGGCACAGTACCATCAGGATACACATCACATAAATATGCATGATTAGAATTTAGATCATTGATCAATAAAATACAAGCTCTAAAGAAAATAACAAGAGAATTATTTTCTATTCTAAATGCTATGGATGCTAAGTCTCAAGGTGGCTATCCTTTAATTGGCTGACAAAGTGGCTATTCTTACATCTTCTCACTAACTATCTCCATGACTTTATCTTTTTGTACCTCAACTGTGCATGTTTCTTTCTTGTCTTATAGCTTCTTATCATCAAACTCATCACCCTATTCTCTAGGCACAACTGACTTGAAGGGTAAGTCAAAAGAATGTGGTTTAGTGTAAAACACCTTATAGTCAAACTTGCTGAAGGCTATCCTAAAAAATCTTTAACTCTTTCTATATATTTGGAGACATTAGGAGATTTCTCATTGGTTTTGAGATTTTTGTTCTCAAAGGAGTTTAGCACTTCTTCCTCACTAACTCTCAAGTTGATCATCATGGTGGCCGGAGGTAAAACATTTTGATAGTTTAGGAAAGGATTATTTTTAGTTCTTAGATTTTTAGGGTCTATGATTTTTATAGAGTCTATAAGGTTTTGGATTTCATGTTTAAGGCGAGTACATGTGTCTATGGAATGGCCAATAACTTAGTGGAATTTTCAATAACTATTTGAGTTATATCTTAGGACATTTGGGTTTGATGATTTGAAAAAGGTTAAAGGTTAAAGCAAGCCTTTTTGTATTAGGTGGTCTAGAACTTTTAATAGGGGTTGGTTAAAATTAGAGACTCTCCTTGGTGTTTGAACAACATGCACTTCCACAATTAAGCTAGTGCTTCTTTGTTGTGTGCCCCCAGTTTCTTGCTCCAATGGTTCTAGAGCTTTTCTTTTTCTCACTATCAATTTCCTCAGTGTGTAAACCATCATAATAATGGTCTACAAATGTTTTAGGATTTATCATTTATAGCCTTTCAACTAGATGGTGTGACACATTTTGAACTATCATCCTAACATGATCTTTCTCAGCCAATTTTTTCTTTATTAATCCTACCTTATTCATGAATCTAGTTAAAAAGTCTAAGAAAGATTCATTAAATTTCTGCTTGGTCAGTTCCAAATCCCAAATAGACACTTCCAACCTGGTGTTATGGTCATATTGCTTCAAGAAAGCATAACACAGTTCTCTCTAATCAATCCAAACTAATTTCTCTAACCTATGATACCAATTCACAGCTATTCCTTCTGAGGACAACATAAAAAATTTAGCAACCATAGATAATAGGGCTTTATGGTGCTCATGGTTGTGTTATACTGGCTAAGGTAAATCCTCGGATCTTCAGAACCATTAAACTTCTGTAGTTGATCTTCCACAACAGCAATAGGTAAAATTATAGCAATAGTTACAAGTGTAGCTACATCAGGTGGCATTAACCCAGCCAAGGCTTGTCTTAGTTCATCTTGCATCATTGCTCTCATGTCATCCATCAAAGCTCCCTTAATGTCTTATAGGGTCCATTTTCCTCCTTGTCGTTGTTCCATCTTTTCTGTTTGATTTTTTATAGCTTCTAGGTAAAGTGGATTGATATGACTCTTCTCTGATATTGAGAGGATCTCTTTTGCTATTGATTGTTGACTTAGATCGGTTCTCAATAATCTACCACCTTTCTATTTTTCAAACAAAGGAAGACTTGGATGTATCTATGATGGTTGAAAAACAAAGTGATAATATGATGCATGAGCTATATGTAATGCATATATGCATGATGCATGTGTTATATAACAAGTAGCAAGTCAAGTCAAGTATACAAACAACAAGTTAAGTGTATAACATACATCCTTCCAACTTTATTTCTCCCACACACGAGTTTAATGGTGAGTTTCTTTTCCTAGGATTTTTTGTCTTGGCTTTAATATCAACAGGGGATATTAAGAATTGATGTGCATGCCATATCTTTCAAAGTAGTAAAATTATAGAAATAACATTTCTAGGTATAAAAGATTAGCCCAATCTTTATTAACCTAGATGAGCCTCAAAATTATAGGCTTGGGCCTTTATAGATAGAAACACCTCATGGAAACATTCATAAGCAATTTGGGTAAATCCTATGGGAATTAATTAGGCCATTGCATGAGCTGAGTCTGATGGAAAGGTTAAGGTTCCCTTAGCAATATGCCCTCCTTTAAGACTTGAGTTATATGCCAAGGTTAGAGGGGCCTAGCATCCTTTGCAAACTCGAGAGAATACTACCCCCCCTTTAGGACTTGGATTACAAACTTTGGTCAGATGAGCCTGGTAATCTCTCTTGAATTGAGTTAAGGCTAAGAGTGATGGTTAGCCAATCTATAATTCCATGAAGTTAGTGGAATCATGGAATCATAAACCAATGCCATCGGCTAATAGGGACATGTAGAATGAATGCAAGAATAAAATAATAATTAATAAAATGATACTAAAGAACACAAGTAGAATTAGTATCTCTTATCCCCATTGGAGTCACCACTATAAACAACGGTGTTTAGTGCACGGCCAAGATTTTAGCAACTGCGACACTGTTTGAGCTCAAAGCTCTAGAGAATAAACTACTACATCACAAAGACATAGCATAGAGATGAGGAGTCACCACCCAGGGTAATAACTAGAATAATTCGAAGGTGGTGGTAACTCTATTCTCTAAAAGAGAGTTAGCACTATAACCAAGAGATTATGATATGGAATACTAACTTCTTTCAATGTTGTGTTCATTTAGAATTATCTTTTTAATTACTAAATTATTCCCTATTTACATGCAATTTCATTTAAACCCTAATTTAGCATACATCTAACTCCAAGGCAACTAGTCATGAAAAAGCATACAAATAATGCATTCATAAAATACAACGTTCCTAAATTAGTCTAATCTACATTAATTTTAACTAAATGGGCTAAATCTACATGTTTTATTTACAAATGAGTCTAAAAGCTAATGGGCCTAATTCTTATTTAATTTTAATTTAAATGAGCCTATGTCTATTTATTTTAATTCTAAAGGAATCGACTTAAACCTATTAAATTTTAAAGAAAAAAAGAAATTGGATTAGTGGGCCTAGTTCTAATTAATTTTAAATTAAATGAAGTGATCCTAAATCTATTTATTTTAAAGAAAATACTTTAATGGATTGAGCTAAGTCTAAGTTAATTTTAATTAAACTAAAGTGGGCCTAAGTCTATTAACCTAAATGGGCCTAAATTTTTAAAGTTAATTAAACCTAAAAAAATAATTTTAAAAGCCTATTATTAATTAATAAATTAAAGTCTAACATGGGCTTAGGGCTCAAAATGAATAAAGATAAACAAACAAGACCAAACAATAAAAATAAAACGAATAACAAATCAAACATACATTCAGTGATTTCTAATCCTAATTTTAATTACATGCAACCTTAATTAATCTACTACCACTGTTGATTTTAATTAAGGTTTTACCAAATGAACCTAATTTACTAACTAATTTTAACAGTGCAAAAAAATTAAATATATTACTATTTCCCATTATTGGGGCGATTACAATGATCTACTAAAAATTATAATAAAATTATACAAATCCGAAAATAAATAAATAAAACACATAAATAAAAATTAAAAAAAATCCTAATAATATACATAAAATTAAAACGAGATTTTAATCCATGGTATTCCATGGATCTTCATAAGTGGATTTTTTATTCAATCACTTGACTTCATTCCCCTTTCTATTTAGATTACTCCCACCATCAGCAAACATAAACAAACAATAAATAAAAATGAATAATCAATCAATAAATAAGATTAAATAAAAGAAACAAACAAAAAGAATAAGGATAAAAATAAAGTAAAAAAACAATTAAAAAATTAATAAAAAAAACTAAAATGAAAGAACAGAGAAATAAATAAAGAAAAAAGAAAGAAGAGAGGCATGCAAATGAAGATGTTGTTTGAGTCTCCTCAGAGTGTGATTTTGATCACCGTTTTTAATGGAATCCAAAGAACTCCTTCTTCTCCTTTCAAGGATCACTGCTTTCTTTAAAACAACTACCGAAGAATATATATATTTTTTCTTTCTATAAAATTTTTCTCTCTAAAAATTTTTTTTCTCTCTACTTTTTCAAGCCCTCTCTCCTACCTTCTACTCAAAGCCTCTCAGCTTTTATAAAACCCTTTTCTTTTTCAAAATTTGAGTTTTCATTTCAGAAAGATTTTTCTATTCCAAAAATATTTTTTCTACTTTTGCATTTATCTAAAAAATATATCCAGGAAGTTAAAATAAAAGAAGTTTTAATTTTTGCAAAACAAATTTATCTTTCCTTTTTTTATTTAATTAATTAATTTCAACAAATGAAAAATTAGAAAAGTAAAATCAAAAAATAGAAAATAAGCATCGAAATTGTACATTTCTGATTGAAAATGTAGAATTTCGACTGGAATTATACAATTCCAATTCGAAATGTTGTAATCTAATGCATTTTCTTGAATTTTCCTTTATTTTGAAATTAACCCATAGAAAAATTAGAAATTTTGCAATTAAGTCCTTTAAAACTTCGCAATTTACCCCTGAATTTTGAAATTTGAAGTTCTAAATACCTATTCATAATAAATTGTCATCATCAGATCCTCTATCGCATTTGCATATCAATGCATTCCAAAATTGGGTGCTTACACTACTCACGAGCAAACTACTTGTGAGCATCGATCTAACAGGTGAAAAATCCCAATTCTATTAGGATTACAATTTTTTTTAACTTTCCTTCTCTAAAGCAGTAGCCTATAATTTTTTTAGTACTTTTAGGACTTTATTTGATTAATTTTAACCCTAATTCTTGCCTCTATAAACCCCTTAAACTCTCATGTTCATTCTCATATCTTTTTTTTTCTAATTCAAACCTTTCTTCTCTTAAGTAAATTCTTTCATATTTTCTCTACTACTCCAAGTGCTATCTCCATGGCTCTTAAGAAGAAGATTGCTCAATATATCTCTTCCTCCTTTAAAAGAGCTACCAAAGATCAACCTAAAAAGCAACCTACTCTCTCCTACACTTTAACTCAATTTAAGGAAAGGCTTGCTCAATTCAAGGAAAGGAAAACCATTTCCTCTAAGTACATGTCTCAAGCTACTTTGGAAAAGATAGGTTGTTTCAATGAGGTTAGAAAATTGCTTGAGAATGCAGGTTTGCATGATTTTGCATTCAATGCTTTTCCCACCTATCCCTCTTTGGTACATGAATTTCTTACTTCCTATTGCTTAAGAACTCACCACTTTAATTAGCAAAACCCTATGAATAGCATGAAATTTACATTGGGTCAGAAAGATAGATTCCTTACCTCTCAAGAATTTAATGGTATCTTTAATTTTAGACAAAGGGGTTTAGCTTCTCTATTTCTTCTTGGCCTTCTAATCCTTTTGGACTCAATATGCTAAACCTAATGCAAAACCTTTTGAAGTGGGACACACTAAAGCATCTAATTTTGCTTCAAAATATCTTTAGTATGTGCATAGGTTTATTACCTACTCTATTCATGCTAGGGGCTTAAGTAATGAAGCTATTTCCTTGTTAGATGTCTTGTTGAAGGCATAGATGTTGAGATAGGAAAATGGCTTCAATGAAGGTTTTGGTTAGCTAATGATAAAGTTAGTGGTGCCTTATGTGTGGGAGGTTTTATCACTAGAATTACTCATCACTTTAGGATAAACTTGAACAACACTCCTGCCATTCCTCCTTCTTTTCTTAATGATAACCTCTTGGAAAACTCTAAACAATTCAAACTTGTTAGAAATTCTTGGGTTTGGAAAGATGAAGTGGGAGATGAAGATGTTAATGAGGAGCTAGAACAAGACTTAGAAGACATTGAACATATAGGCACTCATGGCCTTAAAGGTGTTCCAATTGAAGAAGAAATCCTTCAAGAGCATGCTCCTCCTTAATCTTAAAGAAAAAGGACTAAAGGGCCTTCTACCTCTCAAAGTGTTGATAAAGAACCCACTTGGGTTTGAGGATTTTTTTATCATCTCTCCATTGTTAAATCCAACTTCAACAATAGGTTTAATCAAGTGGACACAAGACTTGATCATTTTGAGAATAGGATGGATCATATAGAGTATGATGTTCATCAATTGTATGTTCATCACAACATACAATGCACTTGGAATCCTCCTCCTCCACAAGACTAGATTTTCTTTATTTTTCATCAATTTATGTTTGGTTTATTTACTATTTATTCTCAGTTTTTTTTAAGTCTTAGGATGATAGTTTACGTATTGTGTTTTTGTTATTTTTGTTTTCATTTACAATTGATATTCCAATATCATTGTTACTTTATCCTTTTTTATTAATGCAATTTTTATCTTGTTAAAATTTCCTTTTGCATTTTGTTAAAGGAGGAGAAATAATTGAGTTTGCATATGTATTTGTTTAATTTCTATTAAGGGAAAGAATTATTTTTAAAGATGTATTTGTGTTAGTAATATAACTATTTGAAATAGGGCGAGAAAATTTTTGAATAAATCTTTTAAGGCCTTATTTTGCTTACTTTGTTTGTGCATGACATATATTTTATAAAGATTTGGTGTATCTTTATTTTCATTACATTGGTTGTTGGTCTTTTATTCCCTCTAGAATGTTTTGTTCCTTTAGGTTCATTTCCCTTTATATCTCTCTCTTTTCTTTTTATCTTTGACAAATGGGGAGAAGAAGCTATGTGATAACTGTGTTTGTGATATGCTAAATACTACATGATCATGCATGTTAGCTAGCTAAGCTTTATATGATCATATGATACTTAAGCTTGTTAAGTTTGAAAAAAATGCTATATGTACTATTTTTGTGATGCATTTCAAGTAACACTACATGCATATATGTTTGAAATTATTTCCTTCATATTGCCTAACATTTTTTTAAAAAAATAATCACGTGATCATGTTTTTATGTTTTTAACACATTTGTTTTGTTAGGCTATATTTCTTTTTGTTCCTCATGTTGAATTTTATGTCTTTTAAAAAAACGGAATAAAATATTAAGTTTATATTTCTTATCATTTCTATAAAAGGGGAGTAATAAAAAAATATATTTATGTAAAGGAGAAAATTTTTAAAATCACTTTCATTTTTTTTAATCATCTCCTTTACAATTATTGGATATTCCTTATGTATGCTATGATAAATCAATTTATTTTATACTTTGATAAATGAATTTATGCATATATTAAGGGGGAGCAAAATTTTTTCATATTGCATCTATTTAATTTGAAAGGGGGAGCTATTTTGTACAATACATACTTATTCATGTTGTTTGTTTTTTACACTCACACACTTTATTTATTATCTTAAAAAATTAGTTGTTAAAGCCAAAAGGGGGGAGATTGTTGACCCTTGGCATGATTAAACTCCTAACTTTGGACTTTGACAAACAATTTAGACTCTAATGATTTTATTTAAGTGTGTAGGAAGTTCATCTATCATTAAGATTAACTGTTTAATGATTGGAGACAATGAAATACTTTTTAAAAGAGTATTAATATACATTTCAATGAAATATCTCAACCAATGCAAGTCCTCAATCTTTGAGAAGCAATTATGAAAGAGTCCTATAGGGAAGTGAATAAGACTATTAAATAATAATAAGAAATTAAAAAGATTTGAACAAGAATTAAAAAGAAAGTTGAGAATGAAGAATGATAAACACAAGAATTTAAGGAGTTTGGATTCTCAATAATCCTACATAACTTATCATCAAGTTAGGATTTTGAATCAACATAATCTATGTCCTGAGATTGAATTTTACAACTTGAGGCTCAACTCAAACCTTAAAACTTTAGTTTTCAAGGCTCACTCAAAAGCCAATTCACAAGTGCTTTCAAAGCTCACACTAAAATCGAATTCCCAAGTGTTTTAATGGCTAAACACTTAAACCAATTCCTTTAGAATAGAATCTTACTTCCCATTTTCTTAACCCCAGAAATAAGAATTTCTATTCTAACACTCACTAACTATCACAAAAGTACACAATAATAAAATGAATTTTGAAAGAGTTTAAATGTTTGAAAGTATATAATGAATAAACAAGTTTCTTAACCTCAAAATAATCTTCAGAGGTCATATTTATACTTGAGCAATTCAATTATAGCAGTTGGAAGCAATAATTTCATTCCTAACAAAAACAAAGTCCATTTGAACAAAATTTAGACTTTTGAGCTGCAATTTGTCAGCTCCCAGTTGGGATATCATCAATCTCGGTCAGGATAGGCATTGAATAGCCATTATGAGCCATTGCATTTGAATTTTTGCATTGGTCCCAGTCGAGATATCATTGTCCCAATCAAGACTACCTTGTCCCGAGTAGTGTCCCGATCAGGATTTTTGGATCGAGATTGGTTCTACCAAAAATTGAGTTTTTTACAAAAAAATTTCTTGCTTGGTCTCAGTCAAGACTATAATAGGATTTGCACTTTTTATGCAATTTAGTCCCTATGTTAAGTCTGATCGAGATAATGCTTGTGATGTCTTTCCAGAATGATTTTTCTTTAATAGTTCATTATTATTTTGACTTCCAAATTACTCCTAACTTATATACACTTAATGTAAACACATTAGTTGCTTAAAAACAAGTTTTTAAAGATCAAAATCAAGTTTGATAACTTGTTAAGGTCAATAATCTCCCCCTTTTTTGATTTTGACAAACTTATTTTGAGTTTGATAAAAATAATACAAGGTAAAGTGTGTGATAGATAACAATTGTATTAATAATGTTGATATCAAATATATGTCTTTATTTCTCCCCTTATGAATATTGATATGATAAGAAATATAAATTCATATATATATATATATATATATATATATATATATATATATATATATATCATGAGAGAATTATAACCTAACATAACAAATGTGTTAAAAACATTAAAAAAAATGTTTGGTAATATGACGGAAATAATTTCAAACATATATGCATATAATGCATCACAAAAATAATACATATAGCACAACCTTATATGATCATATAGAGCTTAGATAACTAATCATACATGATCATGTAGCATTTAACATACTACAAACATAAACATTAAGCACAATTATTAAATAGCTTCTTTTCACCCTTTGTCAAAGATAAAAGAAAAAAAGAAAGATATAAAGGGAAATGAAAAGAAATCCTTAGATAAATTAAAAGATCACGAACCAAAACAATGAAAAATAAGGATACACCAAATCTTTATTAAATTACATGGCATATATAAAAATAATATTCAAATAATTTTCTCTCCCTAATAAAATAGAATAAGAAGAGAACAAAATAAAAAAAATTGATATTAAGGACACACTATCACATAGGTATATTAAAAAAAATTCTCTTATCCCCTTTTAATTTTTAAGGAATTATTTAAAGAAATTAACTAAATACACATGCAAACTCAAATATTTCTCCCCCTTTGTCAAAAATGAAAAAGAATGAATACTAGAGAAATTTATCTTTTAAAGAAAGAAAATTTTCATTAATAAGAAAAATTCATACAGTACAAAGATAAAATATTGAAAATAAATTCAAAATAAACTAAATATAAACAAGCATAAAATGAGCCTAAAAACAAACTAACAACTATAGGCTCATATACAAGAAATAAACCAAATAGATACTGAAAATAAAAAAAATTAAAAGTACATATAATATCTATTATAGAGGAGAAGATGAAGGAGGATGAGGATAGGTGCAAGTGTAACCTTATTGCTCATAAATTTGATGGACATCATGTTGAAGATGAGTAATATTGTCATCAATTTGATTGAAATTGGATTTAACTTCATCAAAGCGAGAATCAAAGTTGGATTCCATCAAGGACATGCATTCAAAGATTTTTCCTACCCAAAGAGGTTCATCATCTTGAGCTTGAGCACCTTGAGTAAATGTACCTTCACTTCTTGTCCTTTTCCTTAAAGAAGCATCATGAGTTTGAGGTTCTTGTTCTTTTTCCCTAAGGTCTTGACCTTCTTGATCTTCCAATTCTTGAAACATAGCTTCAATATTTTCACTTATTCGAAGGTCATGTTTCTAAATCCAAACTCCATTAATAGAGGTGAATCATTTGGAATTTCTAATAAAGGACTCATTAAGAAGTATGGGTAGGTAAAAGGTAGAGAATCAAGATTAATATTGTAGAATTTAACTAGCTTTGTGACAATTCCACCAATACAAATTGCATCGGTATTACTATCACTAAGTAGCCAAATTCTCCATTGTAAAAATCTTCCTAAAGTAATCTTTTCATCATGATGAAGGCAATAAAGAATGAAAAGATAATTGAGAGAGAGAGTTTCTTTTGAAAGAGCTATACCATTAATAGAGTAGGTAATAAATCGATGAACATACCAAAGTGCTTTAGATTTCATATGTAAGGCTTTAGTATGACCAGCGAAGAATTGAGGAGCATTAAGAGCTTTGATTTCATCCCAAAATGAAAAAGCAAGCCAATGAGGCTTAACTTGAATGTGTCCCTCTTAAGAAAAGCTAAAAAGAGTATCGAACTCTTGATAAGTCATGAAACAATATCTTCCTCCCAATTTGAATCTCATGGAGAAGTAAGGATTAGCATCATCAAATTTGATAGAATAAAGAGTGTATGATTAAAGAAATTCAATAATGAGAGAATGATAAGATGGAAAAGGTGAGAAAGAAAAATCATATATCCTCCTTAACCTCATCATAGCAACCAATTTCTTTAAGAGTAGGTTCATCCATGAATCTTGAGGGAATAAAAGCTCTTTTTTAGAATTGAGACATTCTTTTCTTGAGATCATAAGTAGAATAAGAGAATGGAGAGTGAGTTCTCTTGGGTTTATCCTTCTTAAAAGGAGGATCTTGAGAAGATGAAGGAACCTTGCTTGGTTTCTTAGGAGCCATAAGGAGAGAAAAGAAAAATATATGAAGAATTTGTAGAGAAAGGAAATTTTTATTGAAATTGAAAAATCTAGTAGTAATAGAATGGCATTTATTGGCAAGAGACTAGGGTTCAAAATATTTCAAAATTTGAATTTAAATTAAATAGGAATCTCAAAAATTGTTCCTAATTTTTATTGGGGAGTTAAAAGGTTGATAGAATTTGAAATCCTAATGCTATTAAGATCAATGTCTCAGTCGAGACATGCTCTTATCCTAGTTGGGACATAATGTCCTGAGTGTTATGCCGATCGGGATATTTTTTTGGGATCAATTCTGTGTAAAAATACAAAATTGACAGATGATGTCCCAATCGGGACATTATCTGATCCCAAGCGGGACCAAGTCCCTAGCAAAAAATTTTGCAAATTGTTTGCAATTAAGTCCTTACAAATTTACTTGCATTTATTTTGAATTAATTGAAGATTATTATAAGAATTAAATTAGTATATGAAATGAACTCATTTAAGGAAGGATACATTTTGCTAAAAATTTAAAATAATTAATTTAATGAATAAAAGTTTCATTAATTAATTACTAATTTTGCAAACTAGGAAGAATTAATTAAAAAAATTATTTCACAAAAAAAAATAAAATTCAAGAAAATCAATGTAATTCAAATAAATACCATGTTTTTTTAAAAAAAATGAAGATTTTAAAACTAATACTAAAAATGTACCTAGTGAGCAAGTATTATATACCAAAAATAAACATAAAGAAAACTTAAAGGAATCCAAACATTAATATAGCAAAATTAACAAAAAATAAAGACAAACTAGAACCATTAATCATGTCAAGTTAATGTTTAATGAAATTCAGTCTCTCTTTATTGAGAGGTTTGGTGAAGATATCAGCAAGTTGAATATTCGTGTCAATAAAAATAAGTGAGATATCACCAATCTAAACATGATCACGCAAAAAGTGATGTTGAATGTTTATATGCTTAGTTCTAGAATGTTGAATGGGATTTTTTTAAGTTTTATAGAACTTGTATTGTGACATTTGATAGGAATGTGATCAATTTTTATACCATAGTCCAATAATTGTTATTTTTTCCATAAGACTTGTGAACAACAAAGACTTGCTACAATATATTCAGCTTCAGCAATGGACAAGGCAATCGATACTTATTTCATGCTAAACCAAGAAACTAAACACTGTCCTAAAAATTGACAAGTTCCTGAAGTGTTCTTTCTATCTAGTAAACTACCAAAAAAGTCTGCATCAGAATAACTAATCAAGTCAAATGAAGAACTCCTAGGATACCAAAGTCCTAAATGCATTGTACCATAAAGATATTTGAAAATTCTTTTGATAGCATTGAAATGGGACTCTCTAGGACTTGATTGAAATCTAGCACATAAGTAAGTAGCAAACATAATATCAGGTCTACCAGCAGTTAAATAAATAAGGGATGGAATCATACCTCTAAATAGCTCCTCATTAATTGATTTGCTATTGTCATCCTTGTTGATTTTGGTTATGGTGCTCATTGGAGTTTTGCTTGTCTTAGCTCCATCCATGCCAAACTTCCTGAGAATGCCTCTTGCATATTTGGTTTGATTAATAAAAATCCCATCTTTGCATTGCTCGATTTGTAGTCTAAGAAAGAATTTTAGTTCTCCCATCATGCTCATCTCGAATTCTCCTTGCATTAGCTTAGAAAATTTCTCACATAAGCAATGGTTAGTAGCACCAAAAATAATATCATCAACATATATTTGAACAATTAATAAATCATGCTTGGAGTTCTTTATGAAAAGAGTTATGTCAGCCTTTCCTTTTGAAAAACCTTTCTCTAGTAAGAAGTTGCTCAATCTATCATACTAAGATCTTGGAGCTTGTTTTAATCCATATAATGTTTTTGATAATTTAAAAACATGATTTAGAGAATCAAAATTTTCAAAACCTAGAGGTTGATCAACATATACCTCCTCTTTAATGAAACCATTTAGAAATGCACTTTTAACATCCATTTGATAAAGTTTAAAATCCATGAACAATGCAAATGCAAGTAGCATTCTAATAGCATCTAACCTTACAACGGGGGCAAAGGTTTCATCATAATCAATGTCTTCTTCTTGATTATAACCTTTCACTACTAGTATAGCTTTGTTCCTCATTATGATACATTATTCATTCATCTTATTTCTAATTACCCATTTGGTTCCTATAATAGGATGATGTTTTGGTCTAGGAACCAAGGTCCAAACCTTGTTTCTCTTAAAATGATTTAACTCTTCTTGCATAGCAAGAACCCAAAATTCATCACTTAATGCATCATTAACATTATTTGGCTCAATTTGAGAAATGCAGGCTAAATTAATAATAGAATTTGATTGAGATGTAGTAGTTACCCCTTTTGTAGTGTCACCTATGATGAGATCTTGAGGATGAGCTTTCTTGAATTGTCAATCCTTTAGAAGTTCATCCTTCAAGGTAGGTTGAGATGTCTCCTCATTATCCTTGTTACTTGGACCTTAAAGTTCCAAAGGCTTACTAGCATTTTCTTCTTAAGTATCCACAATCGCATTTTTACCTACAATATCATTAACACTACAAACATCCTTTCTAGGATCAAGTGAGTTTGATTCATCAAATACAATATGCATTGACTCTTCAGCTACTAGAATTATCTTATTAACAACTCTATATGCTTCACTAGAAATAAAATAGCCTAGGAAAATCACTTCATCTGCTTTTGAATCAAATTTCCCAAGATTATCCTCGGTGTTTAGTATAAAGCACTTGCATCCAAATACTATTAGATATGAGATTTTGCTTTTTTTATTGTTCCATAGCTCATAAAAAGTTTTATTTAAAATTTATCTTTTGAAAACTCTATTTGAAATATAAAAATATGTGTTAATGGCTTCCGCCTAAAAGTATAAAGGTAAATTATACTCATGAAGCATTGTTCTAGCTATTTCCACGAGAGTTCTATTTTTCCTTTTGACTACCCCATTTTGTTAAGGAGTTCCAGGAGAAGAAAACATATGTGAAATACCATTTTCATTATAAAATTTTTTAAAGAATTCATTTTCAAATTTGATTCCATGATCACTTCTAATGGATTAAATACAAAATCCTTTATCTTTTTGAACTTTTTAGAAAAATTTTCAAAAGCTTTAAAAGCATCATTCTTATGTGCAAGAAAACACACACCTAAGTAAATCTAGAGTAGTCATTAACCAATACGTATGCATAGTGCATTCCACCAAGACTAGCAGCTATAGTTGGTCCAAATAAATTCATATGTATAAGTTCAAGTGGTCTAGAAGTGGACACTATATTTTTTAGCTTAAATGAGGACTTGGATTGTTTTCCCTTTTGGCAAGCATCACAAGGTTTATCTTTGGTGAATTCAAGCTTAGGTAAACCAATCACAAGTTCATATTCACAAAGATCATTCAAAAGCTCAAAATTTGTATGTCGTAACCTTCTATGCCATGTCCATGTGTCATGGGAAGTAGACAATAAGCATTTGATATCTTTGTTATCAATCTTGTTCAAATCAATAACATAAACATTGTCTATTCTTTCACCACTAAAAATTATTTTATCTTCATTAAGACTACTAACAAAGCAATTTTTAGGATAGAAAGTCACTTTATTTCCCATGTCACACTATTGACTTATACTAAGTAACTTATGTTTAAGACCATAAATAAGCAACACATGATGTATAGATAAGGATTGAAGATTACCTATTTCTCTAATGCCCACTATCTTTTCTTTGGCAATGTCTCCAAATGTGACATGTCCTCCATCCTTTACATCAAGTTTGTTAAATTGCTCCTTGTCTCCCATCATGTGCCTTGAACATCAACTATCAAGATACCACTTGCTTTTTGTTCTTATGGATTTCAAGCACACATACACAAAATAATTTAAGTGTTCTTTTGAATCCAAACCTTTCTTGGTCTAGGTTGGTTAGTCTCAAAATAATCCAAAGGAAGAAAATTCATGTGTAGTCTTATATAGAAGCACACATTATTAGTATGTCCTTTGATCATGCAATATGAACATATGACATCTTCAAATTTATTTCTCCTAGGATGATATGCTTTCCTAGTGTGAGAAGCATGTCTTTCATGTTGTGTTGGTATGTGCTTCCTATAACTCTTTTGAGTCATAATATGAGACATACATTAACAATGACAATGTGTATTTTGATAGGTTTGTGCAACATTTCTATGTGCATTGTGTTGTGTAGCATGCCTAATATTATTGTGTCTAGTGTACATATAAGCATGCTTAGGTTGAGGTGCTCTAGTTTGAGCCTTACCTCTTTATGTTAATAAAGGGTAAGTCTTATAAGACTTTCCCTTGTTGTTTAACATATAAGATCTTTTAGCTTTGAAAGTTTGAGTCTCAATCAATTTAAAGGTAGAATGAGTGGAATTACATTATGCTTTAACAAATTTAATATGTGATGATAATGAAGATGAGGCCATTCCATTAGTATATCCAATTCTATGAGTATTTCCATGAAAATTTTTGAGAGTCAAGTAAATTATCTAAACTCTCTTTCCCTTTTTGGAATTTTAATATGGAATTTTTTAGCTCAACTACCTAATTAGAAAGTTTATAATTTTCATCACTTGCTTTCTTGAGTTGCTTTTCTAAGGAATTAGAAGATTTTCAATCACTAGCAAGTTTATCATTTGATTTTGCAAGACTAGAAAGTTCAATTTTTAACTTGTCAAATTCCATGGTTAAGTTAATTAACTTATACTTATAATGCTTCTTTCTAGAAAGTAAGCTTTTGCACCTAAGCAAGAATTTTCTCACAATAGAGCTCTCAACATCATCATCATCATTATCATTTCCATCATAAGCACAATATTCATCATAAGAAGAGTTAGAATTAAATGGTACCTCTTTTTCATATTCAAGAGCCATAAAGTAAAGATTGGCCACTTCTTGATGTTCCTCTTCCTCTTTGGATTCGGAGGAGTCATCCCAAGTAGCTTTGAAGGCTTTTTTCTTATCTTTTGTTCCTTTACTCTTGAGTTTGAGTTTAGGGCACTCACTTCAGATGTGTCCCAGTTTCTTGTATTCATAACAAGTAACTTATTTGGTTCTCTTTTTACCATCTCCTTTAAACTTCTTGTTGAAGTCCCTTGCTCTTGAGAAATTTTTCTTTCTTAAAACCTTCTTGAAGTTCCTAGTAAGCATGGCATTATCACCATCTTCATTACTAGAATCTTTAATTCTTTCCTCTTCACTATTTTCTTGAAGAGCTTTTAATGCTATACTTTTTTTCTTCTCTTCCTTCTCTTTTTGCTTTTGCCTCTTGGTTTGATTGTAAGCTCATATGTTAGGAGTTTTCCAATAAGCACATTAGTTGAGAGAGTAGAGAGGTCTTGAGCTTCCTTAATTAAAGTGACTCAAGATTCCTAATCCTTCTTAGGTAGGATTCTTAGAATCTTATTTTTTACCTCTTCCTTGGGGAAATGTTTCCAAGTTTCTTGAGGGTTATAAGGAGAGCATTGAGATGGTTTGTCATCTCCGTGATTAATTCTTAAGGCTTCATTTTGAAGAGTTCATATTTATACATATGAAGTTGAACCTTCTCACTTCTAACTTGCATGTTTCCTTCATAATGATTTTTCAAGGTTTCTCACATTTCCTTGGTCAACATGCAATGTTGAAGTTTTCCTCTTTTTTCTCTTATCATAAAAGAGACTAGAGTGATCATAGCCTTTTTATTTTTATGATTTTCCTCCTTTTGTTCATTATTCCATTGGCTTCTTATAAGAGCAGTTACCAAACCATCAATGGCAATTATTATTTGAAAAAATATTTGCTATTTAAATAATTAATTATTGAATTTATTGATTATTTAAGTAAGCAAATTTCTTTCATGAACATAATTTATTGATTTCCCATTTCCATGATTTATTTTTAATAATTATTTTCAAATAATTATTTAAAATTAAAATTTTTTTTTAACTTGATATTGTTAATTTATGATGATATTTGTCAAAGTATTTAATTTATTTGTGATTTTTTTATTTGATGATTAATTTAGAGCACAAGGATCTATTTGACACATTTTAAGGGCCTAATTACAAAAAAATTAAAAGTTTAGGGACGTTTCATCACAAGTCGTTGAGCTCATGACGGTTGTGGCACAATTATAATTGTCACTATCATTTAATATTTGGTGTATATATTTTATGTTCTAATTCTTTTTTTTTTTTGGTATGTGCAGCATATTGAGTTTGAAACTTGTTCAAAGACTCATGTGGATGTTTACATCATGCTGGCTTTTGGTTGATGATTTTTATTGTATTGAGGACTTTGGCTGGAAACATGTTTTATGTTCTTTGGTACAATTATTGTATTAAAAGCTTTGATGGACTATGGAGCATGGAGGATTATTTTTTGGAATGAGTTATTATAAAACTATTAATAAGCAAAAATTTGACGATAATATTGTTGGAACTTTGCTATTATTATGGATATTATTGGACTTTGTATCATTGAAATTTTAATTATTTTTTATCTTCTCCTCATACATTTTTTATAGGTTTTTGAGGATTAAATTTAAAATTATATCCAATTTTATTCTCTTTTATTTTAGGGAAAATTATAGCCAGCACTGCGTTTGACCAAAATGTTTTCAAAAGCACAATCCATTTCCTTTTCTTTTCAATGATCTGTTTCCTTTTTTTTTCATACTTAACTCTCCACTTTTCATTTATACTTTTTTTTCATTTTCTTTTCATTTTTATGATTTTTTCTTGTTCTTGTTCAAAAGTGAATAAAGAAGAAGTAGACAACAAACCCACACTTGTTGGTTCTTTCCTTCCATTTTTTTTGCTTCTATCAAAGCTAAACTTCTCTCACTCTTTGCTAAAAGAACAGGAGAAGAAGCAAATACATGAATCTAAAACTACACTGAAAAACACCCAACACCATCAATGATGAAAAAAGATGAGACACTGAGATGATAATGATGACGATGACGACGATGAGTTTTTCTTTTTTAAAAACAAACTGAGAAAGAAAAAGATTATGATGCTAAAGAAGAAAAACAAAGCAAAAAACTTTTTAATTGTAGATAATGAGTTTCAAAAGAAGAAAAAGATGGTGTTAATGAAGAAGATGATGAGTTTTGGTTGTTTTGTGGGCATTTTTCAAAACAACTGAAAAGAGTCCTAGAGGGGGGTGAATAGGACTATCAAATAAAAATGAGAAATTAAAAGAATTCTCTATAAGAATTGAATGGAAGTTGAGAAGGAAGAATAAAGAACACAAAGATTTAAGGAATTCAAAATCAACAACAATCCTATGTCTCCACCTAACTTATCCCCAAGTTAGGATTTTCAATCACCCACAATCTTATTCACAAGATTGAGATTACACAAGAGTTTTATGGCTCACTCTTACAACCTTACAACATGAGTTTTCAAGGCTCACTCAAAAAACCAAAGCCCAAGTGTTTCAATGGACAAAACTTATGCCAATTCCTTTAAAAATAAATCTCACTTCCCTTCTAATATAACCTAAGATTTAAGATAAAGATAAATTTTATTTCTAACACAAACCAACTCTCACAAGAGTTATAAAAATAAAGAATTGTTTAAGAGAATTTGAGAGCTCAATGAATGCTTAAGAAATAATGAATGATAAACAAGTTTCTTTTTTTAACTTCCATTCAGCTCTAGAGGTGTTTATATAGATAAAAACTCAAAAATATAGCTTTTGGAGGTGCAAATAATATGTCCAACGTCTATATTTTGAATCATTGAAAGTGATGCTGTCAGATAGCTATTCATGGATTGAAACCATGATTGGCTACTCAAGAAGTTTTAATTTGCCCACCCTTTCTTCATAAAAGCTTTATATATTTGAATTATACTTCCAACATCATTTTGTATCACCTAAATTTGACTTCTTTAGCTCAAGATGCGTCCAAAATACTAAGAGTTGTGCAATCTAAAATGCAGACTACTATCAGATAGTTATACTAAATTTGAACCCATGATTTGCTATTAAATAAGTTTTAATTTGCTCATTATTTATTATTGAAAGTTATATATCTGAATTATCTTTCCATATCATTTTAAATCACCTAAATTGGACTTGTTTAGCTCAGGATATGTCTAAAATACTAAAAGATATTCAATCTAAAATGCAGACTACTGTCAGACAGCTATACACAAGTTGAAGCCGTGATTTTATATTTAAGAAGTTTGAATTTGCCCATAATTTCTTAATTAAATTTATATATATTTTACTTATCTTTCTATATCATTTTGAATCACTTAAATTGGAATTTTTTAGCTCAAGATATGTCTAAAATACTAAGAGTTATGCAATCTAAAATGGCAGCTGCATAGATGGATTTCGACTTAATATTTGCATACCCAAATGAACTCAGATTTTGACAAGCAAGCCCAATTCAGAAAGCTCAAAATGTCTACTTCAAATTTGAAGAAGATAACTTTCTCATTATAAAGCTATAAGGATTTCAAAAGCCTCCTTAAATCTCAGAGGTCGAATCAGCCCAAGATAATCATACTTCATTTTAACTTCCAATGGAGTCCTAACTTATACACACTTAAACAAAAAAATTAAATGCTCAAAATTAAGTTTGTTAATATCAAAATTAAGATTGATTATTACTAAGATCAACAATCTCCCCCTTTTTTATTTTGACAAATTTATTTTGAGTTTGATGTACGACAAAATAAGGCTTTTTGTCACATATGATGTACGACAAAATTAGCCATAATGTTAATATGCATGCAAAAATTTTAAAAAAATTCTTCCCCTATATCAAACAAAAATATAATATTTCACTAACATAAACACATTTTTTAAGAGATTTTTAAAATTAAAAACAAACCAAGTACACATGTTAAAAAAATTAACTAGGTACACATGCAAACTCAAATTATTTCTCCTCCTTTGACAAAATGCAAAAGGAAAAAAAATAAACCAAATATAAGCTGATGACCAAAAAAAATTTTAAGATCAAAATCAAAATATTTATCAATCAAAGTAATCAATAAGCACATCATAATTTCAAATGAAAACAATTCAACCATCAATTAAACATAAAATCAAGATAAACTAGAACCATCAATCATGCCCAGTTCATGCTTAATGAAATTTAATCTCTCTTCATTGAGAGGTTTGGTGAAAATATCTGCAAGTTGATTATTTGTATCAACAAATTCAAGTGAGATATGACCAATTTGAACATGATCATGCAAAATTGATGTCTAATGTCTATATGCTTAGTTCTAGAATGCTGAATGGGATTTTTGCCAAGGTTGATAGCACTTGTATTGTCACATTTGATTGGAATGTGATCAAGTTTTATACCATAGTCTAACAACTACTTTTTTTGCCACAAAACTTGTGAACAACAAAGACTTGCTACAATATATTCAACTTCAGCAGTGGACAAGGCGACCGAAACTTGTTTCTTGCTAAACCAAGAAACTAAACATTGTCTTAAAACTTGACAAGTTCTATAAGTGCTTTTTCTATCTAGTAATCTACCGACAAAGTATACATCAGAATAAGTAATAAAGTCAAAGGATGAACTCCTAGGATACCAAAGTCCTAAATGCATTGTACCACAAAGATGTTTGAAAATTCTTTTAATAGCATTCAAATTAGACTCTCTAGGACTTTATTGAAATCTAGCACACAAGCAAGTAGCAAACATAATATTGGGTCTACTAGCAGTTAAATAAAGAAGAGATCCTATCATACCTCTAAATTGCTTTTCATCAGCCGGTTTGACATTCTCATCTTTGTTAAGTTTGGTTGTGCTACTCATTAAAGTTTTACTTATCTTAGCTCTATCCATGCCAAAATTCTTAAGAACATCTCTTGCATACTTGGTTTGATTGATGAAAATCTAATTTTTGCATTGCTTGATTTGTAGTCCAAGAAAGAATTTGAGTTCACCCATCATACTTATCTTAAATTCTCCTTGCATTAAACTAGAGAATTCATCACACAAGCAATGGTTAGTATCACCGAATATAATGTCATCAACATATATTTGAACAATTAATAAATCATGTTTGGATTTCTTTATAAAAAGAGTTGTTAAAAAGAGTTGTGTCAACCTTTCCTTTAGAGAAACCTTTCTCTAGTAAAAAGTTACTCAAACTTTCATACCAAGCTCTTGGAGCTTGTTTCAATCCATATAATGCTTTTGAAAGCTTAAACACATGATTTGGAGAGTCAAAATTTTTGAAACCTAGAGGTTGTTCAACATATACCTCCTCTTCAATAAAACCAATTAAAAATGCACTTTTAATAGTCATTTGATAAATTTTAAAATCCATGTATAATGCAAATGCAAGTATCATCCTAATAGCTTCTAACCTTGCAACGGGGGCAAAGGTTTCATCATAATCAATGCCTTCCTCTTGATTATAATCTCTAACTACTAGTCTAGTTTTGTTCCTAATTATGACACCTTGTTCATTCATCTTATTTCTAAACACCCATCTAGTGCCTATAATAAGATGTTATTTAGGTTTAGGAACTAAGGTCCAAACATTGTTTCTCTTAAATTGATTTAACTCTTCTTGCATAGCAAGGACCCAAAATTCATCACTCAAAGCATCATCAACATTTTTTGGTTCAATTTGAGAAATGAAAGCTAAATTAACAATAGAGTTAACTTTAGATCTAGTAGTTACCCCTTTTGTAGTGTCACCTATAATGAGGTCTTGAGGGTAAGCTTTCTTGAATTGCCAATCCTTTGGAAGTTCATCCTTCAAGGTAGGTTAAGATGTCTTCTCATTTTCCTCCTTACTTGGACCTTTAAGTTCCAAAGGCTTACTAGCATTTTCTTCTTGTGTTTTCACAATCTCATTGTCACCTATAAGATCATCAACGCTACAAACATCCTTTCTAGGATCAAGTGAGTTTGATTCATCAAATACTATATGCGTTGACTCTTTAACTACTAAAGTTCTCTTATTAAAGACCCTATATGCTTTACTAGAAATAGAATAGCCTAGGAAAATTCCTTCATCGGCTTTAGAATCAAATTTCCCAAAATTGTCTTTGGTGTTCAATATAAAGCACTTACATCCAAATACTCTTAGATATGAGATTTTAGGTTTTTTATTGTTCCATAACTCATAAGATATTTTATTTAAAATTGGTTTTTTGAAAACTCGGTTTGAAATATAACTAGATGTGTTAACGGCTTCCGCCCAAAAGTATAGAGGCAAATTATACTCATAAAGCATTGTTCTAGCCATTTCCACATGAGTTCTATTTTTTCTTTTAACTACCCCATTTTGTTGAGGAGTTCTAGGAGATGAAAATGTATGAGAAACACCATTTTTATTATAATAGTTTTTGAAAAATTCATTTTCAAATTTGGTTCCATGATCACTTTTAATAGAAGAAATATAAAAGTCTTTTTTTCTTTTTAAAAACTTTTCAAAAGCTTTAAATGCATCATTATTATGAGCAAGGAAACATACCCATGAAATCTAAAGTAATCATCAACCAATACCTATGCATAGTGCATTCCACCAAGACTAGCAACTCTAGTTGGTCCAAATAAATCCATATGTATAAGTTCAAGTGGCCTAGAAGTGGACACTACATTTTTTAGCTTAAATGAGGACTTGGATTGTTTTCCCTTTTAGTAAGCATCACAAGGTTTATCCTTAGTGAATTCAATTTTAGGTAAACCAAAGATCATTTAAAAGCCCAAAATTTGCATGTCCTAACCTTCTATGTCATGTCCATGTGTCATAGGAGATAGACAATAAGCATTTTATATCTTTTTTATTAATTTTATTCAAATCAATTTGTCTACTCTTTCACCACTAAAAATAATTTTATTTTCATCAAGACTACTAACAAAGCAATTTTTAAGATAGAAAGTTACTTTATTTCCCATATCACATAATTGACTTATACTAAGTAAATTATGTTTAAGACCATCAATAAACAACATATGATGTATAGATAAGGATTGAGGATTACCTATTTCTCCAATGCCAATGATTTTTGTTTTTGCATTATCTCCGAAAGTAACATGTCCTCCATCCTTAGCATTAAGTTTGTTGAATTGCTTTGTCTCCCTTTATGTGCCTTGAACATCCACTATCGAGATACCACTTGCTTTTTGTTCTTGTGGATTTCAAGCACATCTACACAAAATAATTTAAGTGTTCTTTTGGACCCAAACCTTTCTTGGTCTAGGTTGGTTAGTGTCAAGATAATCCGTAGGAAGTAAATTCATATGTAGTCTTCTATGGAAGCACACATTGCTAGTATGTCCTTTGATCATGCAATAAGAACAAACAATATTTTTGAATTTATTCCTCCTAGGATGAAATGCTTTCCTAGTGTGTGGAACATGCCTTTATTATTGTGTGTATCTCTTATTATTTTATGTTATTAAGTGAGACATGCATTGGCAATGGTGATGTGTATTTCGATAATTTTGTGCAACATGTTTATGTGCATTGTATTGTGCATCATGCCTATTATAATTATGTCTAATGTACATATAAGTTTGCTTGGGTTTAGGTGCTCTAGTTTAAGCCTTACCTCTTTGTGTTAATGAATGATGAATCTTATAAGACTTTCCCTTGCTATTTAACACATGAGATCTTTTAGCTTTAAAAGCTTGAGTCTCATTTGATTTGGAAGTTGAAGGAGTGGAATCATGTGAAGCTTTTACAAAATTAATATGTGATGAATATGATGAAGACATTTCATTATTATATCCAATTCCATAGGTATCTCCATGAAATTTTTTAGAGTCAAGAAGACTATCTAAAGTTTCTTTTCCTCTCTTAAATTTAGCAATAGAATTCTTTAATTCTAAGATCTTTTTAAAAAGCTTATGATTTTCATCATTTGCTTTCTTAAGTTGATCTTCTAAAGAATAAGAAGATTTTGTATCACTAACAAGTTTTTCGTTTGATTCAACAAGTTTAGAAAAATTAATTTTTAAATTTTCTAATTCCCTATTTAAGCTACCTAACTTATGATTATAATGTTTCTTCTTAGATAATAAAATTTTTCATTTAACAAGTAATTTGCTCACAATAGAGCTCTCATCATCATCATCACAATAATTATCACAATCATCAAAGGAAGAATAAGAAGTAGATTGTACGTCATTTTCATTTTCATTTTCAAGGGCTATGAAGTAAAGATTGACCACTTCTTGTTGTTACTCTTCCTCTTCGGATTCAGAGGAATCATTCCAAGTAGCTTTGAATGTCTTCTTCTTATCTTTTGCTCCCTTGTTCTTGAATTTAAGTTTGAGACACTCACTTCTAATATGTCCTAGTTTCTTGCATTCATAGCAAGTAACTTCCTTAGTTTTCTTCTTCCTATCTCCTTCAAACTTCTTGTTAAAGTCCCTTATTCTTGAGAAGTTTTTCTTTCTCAAAAACTTCTTGAAGTTCCTAATAAGCATGGCAATGTCACCATCTTCATCACTAGAATTTTTTATGCTTTCCTCTTCACTATCTTCTTGAAGAGCTTTTAGAGCAATGCTCTTTTTCTTTTCTTATTTCTCTTCTTATTTTTCACCTCTTTGCTTGATAGTGAACTCATGTGTTAAGAGTTTACCAATAAGCACATTGGTTGATAGAGTGGAAAGGTCTTGAGCTTCCTTAATTGAAGTAACATGAGATTCTCAATCCTTCTTAAGTAGGATTCTTAGAATCTTGTTGTTTACCTCTTCCTTGAAGAAATGTTTTCCAAGTTTCTTAAGGGTTGTGAGGAGAGCATTAAGACTATTTGTTATCTCTGTGATTGATTCATGAGGCTTCATTTTGAAGAGTTCATATTCATACTTATAAAATTGAAATTTCTTGCTTCTTACTTGAATGTTACCTTCTTAGTGGTTTTCTAAGGTCTCCCACATTTCTTTGGCCGACATACAATATTGAAGCTTGCCTCCTCCTTCTCTTGTTATTAAAGAGACTAGAGTAATCATAGCTTTTTTATTTTTGTGATTTTCTTCCTTTTGATTAATACTCCATTGACTTCTTGCAAGAGTAGTTACCACACCATTAATGATAGTTGTAGGTGGTTCCCAACCTCTTAGAAAAATGTCCTAAAGTTTGATATAATCACAATCAAGATATAATTCCATTTTGAATTTTCATTGTGGATAGTCACTACCATCAAAGAATGGTCTAAGAGAAGTGATGTTTTATGATTCACTCCCCATCATCTTGTATTCTAACAATGAAGTACCTATAATTCAAGCTCTGATACCAATTGAAAAGAGTCCTAAAGGGGGGATGAATAGACTATCAAATAAAAATGAGAAATTAAAAAGAATTCTCTGCAAGAATTGAATGGAAGTTGAGAAAAAAGAATGAAGAATATAAAAATTTAAGGAGTTCAGATTCAACAACAATCCTATGTCTCTACCTAACTTATCCCCAAGTTAGGATTTTCAATCACCCATAATCTTATTCACAAGATTGAGATTACACAAGAGTTTTATGGTTCACTCTTACAATCTTACAACATGAGTTTTCAAAGCTCACTCAAAAAACCAAAACCCAAGTGTTTCAATGTATAAAAATTAAACCAATTCCTTTAGAAATAATCTCACTTCCCTTTTAATCTAACCCAAGATTTAAAATAAAGATAAATTCTATTTCTAACACACAACCAACTCTCACAAGAGTTATACAAACAAAGAATTGTTTAAGAGAATTTAAGACCTTAATGAATGCTTAAGAAATAATGAATGATAAATAAGTTTTTTTTTAACTTCCATTCAGCTCTATAGGTGTTTATAAAGACAAAAACTCAAAAATATAGTTATTGGAGGTGCAAATAATGTGTCCAACATCTATATTTTGAATTATTGAAAGTGATGTTGTCAAACAACTATTAATAGATTAAAACCATGATTGGCTACTCAAGAAGTTTGAATTTTTCCCATATTTTCTTAATAAAAGCTGTAGATATTTTAATTAGCTTTCCATATCATTTTGAATCACCTAAATTGGACTTCTTTAGCTTAAGATATGTCCAAAATACTAAGAGTTGTGCAATCTGAAATACAGACTACTGTCAGACAGCTATACCCAAGTTGAACCCATGATTTTCTATTGATGAAATTTTAATTTTCCCATACTTTCTTCATAAAATTTTTAGATATTTGACTTTTCTTTCCATATCATTTTGAATCACCTAAATTGGACTTTTGTAGCTTAGGATATGTCAAAAATACTAAGATCTATGCAATCTGAAATACAGACTATTGTCAGATAACTATATACAAGTTGAAGTCGTGATTTGCTATTGAAGAAGTTTTAATTTGCCCATACTTTCTTCATGAAAGTTGTATGTATTTGACTTTTCTTTCCATACCATTTTAATCACTTCAATTGAACTTATTTATCTCAAGATATGTCTAAAATACTAAGAGCTGTGCAATCTGAAATAGCAGTTGTATATGTGGATTTTCACTTAATATTTGCATATCCAAATGAACTCAATTTTTGACAAGCAAGCCCAATTCAGAAAGCTCAAAATATCTAATTCAAATGTGAAGAAGATAACTTTCTCATTATAAAGCTCTAAGGATGTCAAAAGCCTCCTTAAATCTCAGAGGACGAATCAACCCAAGATAATCATACTTCATTTTAACTTCCAATGGAGTCCTAACTTACACACACTTAAACAAACAAATTAAATGCTCAAAATTAAGTTTGTTAAGATCAAAATTAAGATTGATTATCGCTAAGGTCAACAACAACCATGAAAAATCACTTTAAAACAAGCTCATAAAACTGAAAAAAAAAAAAACTGACCATAAAAAAAACCGCCAAAACAACCTAAAACAACCATGAAAACAACTAAAAAAACCACTATAAAACAAGCTTATAAAACTAAAAACTAACCAACTAAAAAAACAAAAACAACTACCAAAAAACAACCAGAAAAAATCAAAACAACCTCATAAAATTGAAAATGAAATAACTAGAAAAACAATTAGGAACCAGGTAGACACACACTCATATCAATACAAACAAATCAAACCAAACCCATTACTACACTCAAATTTCAATTTCCAAAACAATTATAATGTTCAAGTCTTTAGCCATGAAAACTCCCTTTTCAAAATAATAATAATAATAATAATAATAATTTAACTCTCAAAGTGACTCATTTTGCTCCTCTTTCTCTTTTGCTTTCTCTCTTTGCTCACTTCATCTTTAAGATGTTTGTTGGCCATTGAAAGGAAAAGATTTAAAAAAAAAAAAAAAGCAAGAGTTATAACAACAAATCAAAGAAAAATCAACAACCTCATTGATGATAATCATATGGTGAAGATTGAGGCTTTGAGGTAAACAAGCAAAGGTGGTGGCAAAAGAGAAGGAGAAGAGCAAGTAGAGGAAATCATGGATAGGTGAAAAAAAAGAAAAAGAAAAAATAAATTTGTAGAGAGAAAAAAAAAAAGAGACGAGAAGAAGAAAACCATATTTTTGAAAAAGCTTTTCCATTTTTATGTGCTTTTGAAACAAAATTTTAGTCATATGTATTTTTGAAAATATTTTCCTTTCTTTATATATATATTTATGAAAAAGTTACTTTATTTTATTGTATTGAAATTAGGCCCACAAAAAAACCCATTTAAAACCTAAACTGAAATTTTAAATCGAACTGAACATTTTAAATCAGTTCATATTTGGTTTTACATTAAATTCGGTTCAATTTAATTTTTATATTTAACAAATTTATATATTTCAATTTGGGGAAAGTACAGAAAATCATCTTATGATTTCATGGTTTTAAAGTTTTAAATATGTATTTAATTTTGTAACAAATTGAGTCATGTGTTTATTGTCGTTTGACAATTTTCAATATATTAGTGTAATACCGTTAAATGAGTATAACACATTGTACGACTCAACTAAAAACAATTAAGGAGAATTACTAAAAATCACCTTGTTGTTTCAATATTTTACAATTTTAAGTATGTATTTCACTTTTTTTATAACAATTTGGATCCTTTATTTGTTGTCGTTTGATAATTTTCAATATATATATTTCACTTGTTTAATAGTATTAGACTCATATATTAAAAATTATCGAACAACAAAAACAAAAAACCCTAATTGTCACAAAATAAAATGAAACCACCATATTGTTTTGGTACCTTTCCCTTCCAATTTTATACAAATTTAACCAAATTGAACCAACCATGCTCACCCCTCATTTACAGCCCTACAGATCAGGTTGGCAACAACTGTGCTTAATTACATGAATTTTGTTCTTCTTTTAACTGAGTTACATGGATCTGACATTAGCAAAATTTCCCATCTTTCCAATTCCCCTTTCCATATGCGTGTCCTACCTTTTTCCTCTCCTCACTCAAATTAAATGGCCAACACTCATAAGCCTAACCGCAAAAGACACCTTGGAAATGTGTTAAAAGATAGGATACCTAAGCCAACGCTCCTCTTCAAAACATAAAAGCAAATCACAACGTGAGCCAAATACCAGCAGCCGCTTAGCAAACACGAACAAACAATAATATTCAGAATCCATAGAATTAATTTATCATTCACAAGGGAAACATACCTTGTTCACTTATTATTTATCATGAAAGCCAACAACAAAATTACAACATTCTATGTAGACACGCCATGAAAATGAACAAAAACAACACATCTTCCAACATTAGTATAAGATAGCACGCCAGCATAACAAAGTTGCAACATTTGTACCACCACATTCAGCACAAAACATCGCTAATTACTCCCACTTCAAAGTCATCCCACAACTTTCCTAGTATAGGTCCTTCCAGGTTGGAATTGATGGCTTGGTCTGAGCATCATGTCACCAGATTCAGCAGTCCACTGCACTCCAGCCTTCATAGGAGGTGGCCTCGGCTGCAAGCCACTCCGCCTGTGAGAACTAATTGCCATGCTCGCAAACTTATCAGCTGTATCAGACACTCCACGTGCAGCTCTACCCTTGTTGATTGTATTACTCGCTGTTGATTAAATGTAGATTTTCATGTTAATTTTAAAAACTTCAACAAAAATATCAGTTAGAATTTCAATAACAATGAAAAAGGACAAACAAAAGCACTATGAAAACCAAGATCACCAACAGCAAGGAATATAACTTCAGTTAAAGCAAAGAGTAGGAATGAACCAAAAACCCCCACAAAATAATAGAATTCTCAAGTTAAGAAAAATGTTACAGACTCTTAGATGCAGTAAGATAATTTTTAACTTAGGAAAAACTTTCTGGACTCTTGTAATGCAGCAAAAACTAAATGAAGAATGGTAAAAATGATCACCAAATATAAAATAAAGATATAACAGGATAAAGAAGAGAAGTGAATGATGATGTGTGCCCATCAAAACAATTATCTCTACTACCTTACATTAACATGTAAACATGCATATGTGGTTTTGAAGTTGAGAGATTCTAAGCCAAATTGGAGAATGCCAAAATAAAAATGAAAGATCATCCTTACTTTTTAGACCTAATCAAACTGAATTTGAAAATAACAAGCCAATCAATTAACTTGATTCAAAAACGAAATTTAATTTTTACAAAATAATTGTCACCCCATCTTTCTGACACGCAACACAGAATAAAAAACTTACTTGGACTCTTCCTTCCAGGTGGTCGATATTTCTGTTGTTTGGTAGTGCTCTTCAATGATTTATTATTCCCACTTGCATCCTTCATCCAAAAAAAAAAACCAACTCATCATAACAAATATAATAGTTACAATGCAAATTACTTTGCCACAATTTCCCAACACTGCTAATCTGGCCTCCAACCTAATTAGACAAAGATGACATTTAATATTTAATTTAACTAACAAATACAAATTTCTCAATTTGTGTTGTACATTTATGCACATCCAATAAAAGTAGTGGTCATCTTAAAAAAGCTGATAACACTGAGTCCAAGGTTACTTAAGGCACAAGGCCCAGTAAAGTGCAATGGGGCTCTGGAGCATTAGCACAAGGTGCAGGCATATGCCCAAGAGAGAAGGTGCAAACCAATATAAATTTAATTAAAATTCAAAATTAATGCCCAAAATTCATCCTAAATATAATATATAAGCACTGCAATATGTGAAGCAGACAATCCAAAACATAAACTATAAATTAGTTTACCAGTAACTTCAAAGATAAAGAAGACAAGGAGTTCATTTTTTCTAATTATAAAAAAATGACATCAGCACTTCAATAAAAAAAATTAATTAATATAAATATTATAGTTTTATTGACCAATTTCCATGCATGTTGTTGGGCTTGCTCATAACAATTTCTGAGACATTAAAATAAATCAATAAATTTTAAGCCTCTCAAATTCAGAATTAATATACCTAGAAAAATCATTTCTTTGAAGAGTTTAGAAAACTAATTTCTTTGAAGAGTGCAAAGAAGAAATAAGCCAAGATAAAAGCATGGAGAGACGACCAAAATCAAAGCAAGAGAAGAGAAATGACCCAGATCAAAGCAGCATGAGATATTAGCGTCGAGTAGACACTGAAAATGAAGGATCCTTTCCCAGGGACCAGAGAAGTAGAAATCCAATCAGACTCCAGTGACTTTCCAGCACATCAATACTGGATTTTAATAGATTGGTAAGTTTCAAATATATTGATTGTGGTTTGAAAAGATTTCAGTGACTTTATATTGAAAATATAATAGCAGTAACTCTCCAACGAACCAGTGGCAAGAGCTTGGGAGAAGCACTTGCACTTGGTTAAAGGGCACAAGTCTAGGCCATAAAGCACGCACCAATTGTAGGTTGCCTGCCTTTCATGCTAGAGGTGCTAGAGCCAGTGCCCTAAGCACCTTGCACCTCAGGCTCACCTAACAGCAACAGCGAAGTAACACTCCCTTCACTTCGACCCAACTTCCATGACAAACAGTGATAGGATGAGCATAGAACACATGTTATAGGCCAGAATTGAAGTAGCCTCCTTGGGAAAAAGATTGTATAGTACATTGGTGATCAATAATGGTCACTGTCGTGCAGCAGCCAAATTACACTCTAACCCAAACCTATTCCTCCAATGAGTAGAAGATGTTGACCAACATTAAGACCATCTAACATCACTGACCCAAAACCTAGCTAAAGCATATTAAGCAGAGTCCTCGAGGATTCACATCCTTCCAAGCTCAAACAAAAAGGAAAACAAAAATTATCAACAAACACAAAATCTTACCTCATTAACCAGATCCAATTTGCGTTGCACACCTGCAACATTAACAAAATATCAAAACCCTATATATTCCATAGCATCTTAAAATTCATTCAACAATTGGTCCAGCAACACTCTTCAAATACAGTTTTTGGTTGTTCTATTAACATTATAAATGAATGCATGTGCATGCACACAGGCAGTGCAAAACAAACCATCAAAACAATTCCAAAAGCATTGTAGTAACATTACTTGTTCCAATACATTATACAACCTATGAGTAGTACATCAGTAAATCCAGCAAGAAATCATTTTCCAAGTTGTCATATAATTTATACACACAACTGAAACTAGCTATATTCAAAACACAAAAAGAAACTTGGAAATTCAAATATCAATTGGAGTGTACCAACCTGAGCTCAAGGAAGCATTTAACTTTGGAGACATATAATTGGGAGTGACCTTTGAATTAGACAATGCCCCAGGAGGCCTCCTAGTATACTGCTGTTCCAAGGTGCCCTTTGTTCCAGCTGAAGCTGAAGCCCATCAAACAAATTAAGCAAAATATATAATTTCTCAAATATAGATGTGCAGGTTGCAATTTGTGTTTTAGAAAAGATCCAAGGACAGTACAACAGACCAGATGGAGGGGTTCTAGTAATAGGTGCTCTCGAGCGAAGAGTTGGTGGAATGTAGAAGCAACTCTGCCACATCAGATACACATAACTTTAATTTAATTGGGTGATTTATAGTGACAATTTGCACAATTACTAATTTACACAAACAATTCATGATTTGCTACCTGGAAGAAAGGATGTTGAAGTGCCTCTCCAGCCGTAGGCCTCTTGCATGGATCCCAAGAACAAAGCAACTGCATTTTGAAAAGGAGAGGAAATTATTCAGGAGTAGGGCATAAATCAAGTAGACGATACCCAACTATCTAGTTAGTTATCCAATATATTAACTAGAAATGTAAGATCCAACTATTTACATATTGCTGCAATTGGTGCAAGACAGAACAAAACTACAAAATTCTGAATCTGGTACCAACCTTGATAAGGTTGACTGCATCCTCACTTGCTGAAGGTATGAGAGCAGAAAGTTGGACACCACCAAACTGAAAAAAAAAAATTCAGATAATGGCATTTTAAAATCCAAGAAATATGTACAAACAATCAAGTGTATCCTTACCAAGTCAGACTACAATTAAAAAGAATTATTAGAGACCTCAAGCAAAAAAATAACGATCTTTATACAAATTATGCGCAGCAGTTTTACTGACATTGACAAGGAATGAGCACTGCCCTCAAACAAGTGGGAAAATTTGTGCACATGCCAAAAAAGTAGACCGCTGAAACATTAACAAAAAATCAATGCAAATCTAACCTGTGGAAATTGATAGTTAATAGCCCTTGCAAGGTTAAGTCCATCAGCCCATGCATCCATTGTTGGACTCCCTATTATGTTGCATATTTTGTAGATCTCATCTGCTTCACTGCACAAATAATAAACAAAAATTATTCAAGCACCAGTGCTTATTTAGCAATTAATTATCCTTTTAAAACATTGGCATATTTAAGACTCTGTACCTTGTACCAGGAAAAAGAGGACGAAGAGTGAATAACTCAGCCATAATAGCACCCATTGCCCACATATCTGGAGACGGAGATGCACATGTAGTTAGCATATACCGATAAATTTGTCATTTAAAAATTCAGATTAATGCATATCCTATTCCCATCTGATACTGACCAACTTTAGAACTGTACAGGTACGACTGAAGCAACACCTCTGGGGCCCTATACCTGGCATATCCAAATAAGACAGATTCGTGAGTGCAAGCCAGATTTGGGCATTTGTCCATCCAATGGCCATGTAGATTCCATACAGAAACAAAAGGAAGACATACCATCGAGTTGAAACATACTCCGTATACGGTGGTTGTGAATTTATCTCTCTTGCAAGACCAAAATCAGCAATTTTGATCATGTCTTTTGTAACCAACAAGTTCTCTGTAAGAAAATGACATAATCAAACATTAAATTGCAATACATGCAAGCAAACACTAGGAGGTAATGATACATAATGAGTAAATAACAATTCCTATTGTTACTAAAGGGTTAATTAACAATCAAATCTAATCATCAACTAGCTACAAAAAAAATATAGCCAACAGCCTTAGTAACAGCAAAACATGACAGTTAAGTGACAAGTCAGCTCAAGTATATATTGAATACAAAGGGCCCCAAAAAAAACATACAACTTCCGTTGAAACTCACTGAGATGTATCAAATAAAAAAATGCATTTAAATTAAATGATTCAAAATTTTGGGCCTCAAATTACAATCTAACCACATGTATGCACTGTAGAATTTATTTGACAGGACTATAACTACCAGGCTTCAGATCACGATGGAAATATCCACGCTGGTGCATGTAAGCAAGACCTTGGAACACTTGGAAACACCAATTCTTGACATCCGATTCTGGGAATAGCTTTTCCCTGTCTTTAATAAGTTGATAAAGGTTGCATTCCTGAGACATTAAAGTGATGTAAGCATGTCTAGAAAACACACAATGTATCATTAATACATGAAATACAAATAGAAAATGAAGAAAAAGAAATATACCATGTACTCAAAAACAAAATATAATATTTCATTTTCTCGTATGACTTCCTTGAGTTTCACAATATTAGGATGGTTCATTCTCCGTAATGACTGCCACATTGGAGAAAACAATCTTAGTAAGAAATGTACAATAAGGCTTATTATAGAAGACAAATGTAAATAATACTACCTTAACTTCTCTCAGATTCACACATTCTTCCCATGAGTAATATTTTTTCTTCATCTTTTTAATTGCAACCTGTTCATATAGGAGAAGCATTCATTAAGAACACAAAAATCTGTAACCTTATAGAAGCATGATCACTATCTGATATGTGCAACAAAATGTAAAAACAGACTCACAACTTCACCGGATTGCTTATTTAATGCTCGCCACACGCTCCCAAACGTGCCATCACCAACTTCCTTGATCAACTTATACCTGCGCAAGGTGTTGCAAAACGTTATGTGAAGCAGCAATTGTTACAAGGCTTACAATGAAATGAAAAACGGAAACCACTAACCTCTCCATTCTCCTTCCTTCTAGAACGCAAAGAAGCTCGCTCTTTATTCACGAAATTTATATAAACTGAAAAAACTATATGACATCAATGATAGATGAACCCTAGTAAAAAGAACAAACAACTGCCTTGGCCTAGCTATCTCCAGTTAATTTTCTGCAGAGGTAATTCAGAGAATAAAACCAGGACGATTGTGATGGATGGGCTTCAAAGCCTTATTCCTCACTGGACCCACAGCTCCAAGATAGCAAGAAGGCATGGTAGGCAGTACAAAACAAGGACTGTAACACATATTCCACGACAAATAAGGATGTGGGAACCAACCAGAATGATTATTCTAGCTGAACAGGAAGGATCCCAAAGCTTAAGATAGTTACCCACGGATTCAAAAACACAATAAAAGCTACTTCATCTATCCTATGTAGAAATTGTTCAGTGAACTGATATCCTGAACCTGAAAACCAGTACCCATCAGCAGTAATGACAAAATGAGAGGTAAGGACTATGGTCTGCAGAAAATGAGGTAATGGCTTATCTAAATATTAACTATCTAAGCAGCTCAGTTGATTCCGCACAGACTTCAACCCTGCAATAACACCATAAAGGTAAGAGCCAGGTCAAATAAAACAAGCAAAATAAATAAACAAGAAACTAGTGATTAATAAATCGCACCCCAGAAGATGTGTTCCCAAAAACTTCAACTGGATGTTGTATCAGCAATGCACTATAAACAACAAAAACTGTTAGAAAATCCCACAGCAAAGTTTTTTCAAAAGAAAATGGGTAACTTGCTTACATGAACAAGTGCACTAAAGATCCAACACCAATCTCAGAAAAATTTTGCATCACGCCTCCTGTTCTGTTCATTAAAGATGTTTAGACTACTAAGTGCAATTAACAAAAGACACCAAAAGAAAGTCTCCATAGACAAGAAACCGCAAGTCGAGCACTTCTTGAAATGAAAAAACTCGATAGTGGAAGCAATTTGACCAGAAGCAAACTCCCTCCATGTCTTACGGAAAAAAACGGAGCTGTTTAGATCCAAGTCCGGTAAAACCTATACATAAACCAAAAAGTTGAAGTTGAAGACAAAGATCATAAATGAGATCAAGTGTTAAATATGACTAGCAATTGAAAATTCAGAAAGCACGTACTGAATCACATATTGAGAAATAATTGCACAAATTCATAAATCTAAAAACAACCAGAAGCCACAAATAAGATTCATAGAAGTCCCCCCGTTTTCCAAAGAGACATTATCAATATGCCGCTAAGTCGCACAGAATCTATTCTCACAATATTTCAATTATTTCAACAATAAATACCTATCTACGCTTAATTGTTAACCATCGAATCAACACACATTTAGTATGAGATATCCATGAAAAAAATATCAAAAAAAAAAAAACGCAGAATGAAATTAAGAAAAAATAAAATCGACTTAGATCCTAAAATTTCATCAGTGACAGTGTATTCCAGATTTCGAATTAAAAAAGAAAAGGAAATCAAATCGCTAAAAAGTTAAAAATTGAGCCAATATTGTCAGCTAAGAAGGAAAAATAATCAAAACCGAAACCCTAATTCAAAGAGCGGTGAATCATCCAAGGAGATTCAAACAATAAATACAAACAAAATCCAAAAACATAAAAGCAGAGATCAGATCAGATGAAAAAAATTGAATGGAGAAATTCAATTAACCGAAAAAAAAAGAGCAGAAACCTGAAAACCAACCGGCATATGAACCGTACCGTCGCGTAGGACGGAAAGAGGAATCCAGAGCTTCTCTTCTCTCGATTATCGTCGTCGCCGTTGCCGTTGCCGTTGCCGTCGCCGTTGTCTTCTAAATCTAAACTTGGTGAATGTTTGTTAGAAAGGCAAATTCTAATTCTCAGATCTCTTTCTTTTTTGTGTCTTTCTGTGCCTCGTGCGTAGCAAGAAAATACCTAATTTCTATCAATTGTGGGCCTCCTCTACTTATATCGCTTTATCCCATACAGCTGTGCTTATCTTTTTTAACTTGTTATCTGGATCTGGAATCCACCTTCTTTCCACCCGACCCGCCCTCACATTCCTTCTCCTATTTTTCTTATTTTCTAAAATTACAATCCTTTGACCATTTATCCTTGGCCCCCCACTCTCACCGACCCAAATAAAATAAAAGATTTTGTGCATATAAAACTAATGGGTTAAATATTTTAGTAGTCAATCAATTTTACATTTATTTTATTTTAGTTATTAAATTTTAATTTATTCTTATTTGATAATTAAATTTTAATTTAAATATTATTGATGATACCGCACATATATATTTCTGTTTAATTAAAGAGTTTAGTTTTCTTATCAGAGTTACTCGAAAAGGGAAGGCAGTTAAATCCATTTAAGGAAGGAATTCTGCCTCAAGAAGATTCCTAAGTAAAGAAGAAATACTCTTCTATTTGGTTTAGAATTCTTATCCCAAGAAAAGTCTTACTCTTTTCAGGTCTGAATATCACTGTAAATAGGACCTCATACTCCTCATTTTCGATCATCTTATTCTCTCATATTCTAATTATCTCTTGTTTTATCTCTAAATTCTCTCTCTGTTTTATAACTTAAGCATCGAAGTGTTTATGGGAATCTTTCTCACCTCTCACTTTGCCCTTCGTTGATTATTTGCAGGGTCTTAAAGTCAAAAGTTCTGAAAACAAGTTATCAAGTGGCGCCATCTATGAGATCTCTTGGGAAAAAGCCATTCATATACTTGCTAAGCTAAGACATCGACACCATAACTTCCAGCCACCGCCAATCTCGACTCCTGAAACTAACATTAATCCTTTTGTACTCATTCCTTCAATTAATATGTCAACACCTCTCCCAACAACAGTGCTTCCAACAACTTTCCAGTGTACCAGAACTTCATCTGGAAATACACATTTACCTATTGAAAATACCCAAGGATAGCCGGCTTCAGGCACCGATTTTCCATATTATGCTCCATTATAACACCATCACTGTTCAATACCTTCCGTACATTTTCCAAGCCTAACAAATACACTGGCTGTTACCATGCCAAACCTAAACACTATAACCCAAACATTCAATCTCACCCAAACCAACAAGGAAGTCATGATACAAAATATCCAAGCTCAGATGGTCGTAATGCAACAATAACTAAACACTTTAATTCAAAGTGGCAACCCTGAGCCGACTCACATAGACAACAACACGACACTTGAGGAGATACTCGAGGTGAATAAGGGGAAGAGTAAAGTGCCGGAAGGGAATGTATATCACGACCCAAGCTAGGGGCCATGACCGGCGCTAGGGAACAGAAATTTTTTTGAATTCGGAACCCGTAGCAAGCCTTAAAATAAAAATATGCAGTAATAAAAATAAAATATACACCACAATTAAAAATCATAAACCAATATAATAAAATAAACTCTTTCATATTATATCATGAAATATATTAGTACAATATTTAGATAAATCATCTAAATTAAAATCACATACAGTGAATATAAAATACAACTCACTACTGATACCAAATATGACTACTGCAGTTATCTAGAGTACAATATAAAATTAAGTAGATAATTTACATAAAAGAGTCAGGGCAGAAGAAATCCGACAGATGGGTCTACTGCTGAGGTCTGAGGAAGAAAACTCTCCTATAAAAATATCAACTGAGGAGAGTTAGACCTCACTAAGTGAATTGTTATAATATATATACATGCATTTACTATATGTCAAATGCAATCAGTCATCAGTATATATAATAAATATATATACATACATATACACACAAATGTTGAAAATCACTTTATATATAATACTAAAAAACATCAGTTTATGAAGGATCAAATAGAACCCTATTTAATTGCAATCTCGATCAACAATAATATCACTCTAGCCATATAAGCTCACTTAATTCTAAATAAATTCACTTAATCCATATGGACAGTAGACTGACCCCAAGACACTAAGTCAACTGAACTCCAGCAGTCTGACTATTAGTATGATTGGCCCCGAAACACTTGGTCAACCGAGCTTCAGTAATCACACCATCAATCATATCACATCTCAATCAAATCAATCATATCAATTTTTCCACAAATAAGTTAGTAATTCATCCCTACAATCTATCGCACTGGTACGTACTCGGTCCTAATGCTACCCACTAGGTAGCACGTTCTATCGATATCCTTCATTTAAAATAAATCATACATTTGGAAAATAAATAATGTAGAATGACGTTCATAATAGTAAAATAAACCATATATATACCAGAAATATACCTAAAATAAATTAAGCATATTTCGAGTATATATATGTCAGATGAATTCAAATTAATATACCAAAAATAAACCAATAGTATACTATAATCATAAAAGTAAAAATCAATAAAAATAACATGTATTTATTTAGAAATATACCTAAAATATACCAAAAATATACATAAAGTATACTAAACATTTAGTAAAATAATTTATGATTAAACTCAATTAAAAACATGAATATGTGCTAAAACATGCATCCTAAATGCAATATACATATAAAATAACAACTCACAGGTGTGCACTCCACGAGACTAGTCTGACAGGCCCAGTCCACTAGGCCTCGATCTCAGCGCAACTAAACAAATAAACTAATTACAAAATTAGAATAAATTTAACTTAACTTTTAGAGACTCGATATAGGATGACAGAACACAAAAATCAGAATTGACCCGATGTCACGTTTTACGAGAATTCTAGCAAAAATTTGGCAGAACCCTCTTGTAAAACGGACATCTCTCTACTAAAAAGTAGAGTCGGTCCTACAAGAAAAATGCACTTCAAATACTAGAATTCAAACAACCCTTGGTTGAAACCCCAAACTACGCAATTCCCCAACCGAGGTCCACAATTCACAAAAAATACAATTAATTCAATAAATATATTAAAAATTGATAAATACCATAAATACCCTCAAAATATCAAAATATAGCATATTTAGCATTAACACATCAAAAATAATTATTTTCTCAATAATTACGTAAAAATCCCGAAATAATAATATAATATTATTAAAAATCAAATTTCTTGATAATTCCATATAAATTAATAAAAATTCACTTTATATATTCCAATAAATAAAATAGCCTAAATACATATTAAAAATTACTAAAAACCCATTTAATTACCAAAATAATATATAATATATTATTTGAAAACAATTTTCAAAAATTAGTATTAATTAGTTAAAAATAGTAAATAATTTGTAAAAATCATTTTAGTTCCTTAAATAATATTAAAACCAACTAAAATATATTATTTAGGTATAATTAACACAAAATTACACATTTACCCCTAATAATACAAAAATACACATAATATACTAATATTACTCAAAAATTCTATAAAAATTATATAAATACATAAAAATTATTTTCTCAACATATATATTACTAATATTAACTAAAATACATATTTAAACCATAATTTCAATAAAAACCCAACTTAAACCTAATTATCCAATATTGACATAGTATAAAAATAATTATAAAAATTATATAAAAATCACAAAAATTATAATCTCAACTCTAAAATTAATAACAATTAATAATAACTCCAAATATATCAAATTTATAATTTAAATAATTAATTTACAAAAATTAATAAAATAATAATAAAACATTAAAAAATTCACAAAAATTAAAATAAATTCCAAAAATTCAAAAAAAAATTTGTGGAGGTAGATTAAGCTACTAGGAATCATATTTGTAAAGGGAGTTTGCAAGATTCAAGCTATATCAAGTTAAAAAAAATCAAAAACTAAGCAAGAAACAAAAATCAAGTAAAAACTCAAGCAAATGGGGATTAAAGCTTAAACTAAGCATGGATTAGTGCTCATTGGTACTAGAGGAGGAGAAAGACACTGAAATCACGAAGAATGATGGCTGGAAAAGGAGATTAGCCAGAATCAATGAAGGTTTCGGCCTCCTCCAAAAACAGACGATGCTGGCAAGCTTCCGATAAGAAGACAGTAAGAGGAAGGTTGGGGAAGGTGGTGGTGACTGACCGGAAGGGAGAGAGGCATAGTGACAGGGGTGATTGGGACATGCGGGGAGGGAAGATACATAGTGATAGTTACGGGAAGTTTGCTGTGTTTTTGGTATACATGTATATGTTTATGTTTGTATATAAATATATGTATATTTGTTTATGTATATGTTTATTGGATGTATGGGCATGCATGGGTTTATGCATGTGTGTGTGTGTGTGTATATATATATATATATATATATATATATATATACACACACACACACACTATATATATATATATATATATAATACACATACATATAACCTTTCAAAATAATAATAATAATAATGATAAAAATAAACAATATTATGGAATAATTAAATAATAAAAACAACACTCAAAATTAAGTCAAATCAATAAAATAATATTTGTACTTAAAATAATATTATTAAAATAATTATTTTCAAAGTAGTAAATATAACATAAATTAATTGTCCAAAATAATAAGTTTCGAGATAAATATTTACGTAAAAATTATAATTAAACATAAAATAATAAATATTAACTACAAAATAGTAAAATAATTAAATATAACTTTTGAATTTATTAATGCTGCATATCTCACTTTAAAATAAATTAATTTAAAAATATGGGTTATTACAATGTAGTCCAACCATTCCAGCCCTTGACGACTGAAAGTTAACTCAAAAGGTAGAAGAGGTTATACACAAAGCCCGTACGAAACCAAGAAAGGAGGATGAATGTATTATGGAAGGCAGAACTCCATTCATAAGAAGGATAATCTAGATAGAGATCCCTACCAAGTTTAGAATCTCATCACTTGATCAGTACGATGGGACCGGAGATCTTGTTAACCACATATCCGCATTTAGAATAAGGATGGTGCTCCAGAACGTGAACGATGGAATCATGTATAGAGTCTTCCTAAGCACACTCATAAAGAATGCCCAAAAGTGGTTTCATCGACTCATGGAGAACTCTGTCACCTCTTTTACGGACCTGGCAGAAAAGTTCCATACCAGGTTCATCACTAACATTCCCCCTGCCAAAAAATCAATGATCTTCGAATGTGTCGGCAAAAGGTCAATGAGTCCCTATGAAGTTATCTTGATCGGTCCAACAAAGTGGCCATGCAGATTGAAAACCTTATGGATGAAGTTGCCATAGAAGCTCTGAAAAACGGTACTAGACTCGGAAAGCTTAAAGATAAGATAATGACAAAGGAACTTGGCACTTTTACGGAGGTAATGGCTATGGCAGTCAAAGTGATAAAGATGGATAAAGATAAAAGGATATGAAAGGAAGAGGAAAACCACCAACCAAAGATGAAATATCAAAATCCAAACGAGCAAGCTTCCCAAAAATAAATTTTAGAAACCCGATAGAAAGATTTAATAGGGAAGCAAACAGATACACACCTCTAAATACCTCTCGATCCAGATACTTCTCATATGGGTCAGACAGAATGGTATAGGAATTACCCCAACTAGAAGAATAAGCCTAAGCTGGAGATCCACATAAGATTAGGGACACTATTACCAGTATCATCGAGAATATGGGCATGACACTGAGGCTTGTAGAGAATTAAAGAATGCAATAGAAAGACTAGTGTAGAATGGTAAACTCAACAATTTCACGGACTACTCCAAGGGGAGCAGGAACCTAGAAGCCCATGCACGAGACAAGCCATAAGTAAAGAAAGCTTGGAATGAGCTGGCTGGTATTATTAACATAATTATTAGTAGAGAAAATGCTAAGAAGAAACTTAAATAGAGCCATAGAGAAGGGCCAACCTTCAAGAAAAAAAAGATCATATTCAATTCAGAAGATGGTTTGTATGTTTGTTATCCTCACTGTGATGCCTTGGTGATAAATACATACATAAACAATTATTTAGTGAAGAGGTTATTGGTTGACAACGGAAGTGCCATTAATGCATTGTCTTGGAATGCTTACAAAGCAATGAGAGGCCCCATCACTAACCTGAAGGCCATCCAAAGTCCTATTACAAGTTTTTATGGAGGAACTTTACAGCCAATGGGAGTTGTGGAGTTGAAACTGGAATTTGGAAATTAAGACAATAAAGAAATGAAAGTCATAAAAACCCTGTTCAATGTGGTGGAACTTCCGCTGGCATATAATGGAATCATAGGATGACCAACACTCTACGAAGTAGATGCAGTCACCAGTATCCAACACTTAACTGTGAAATTCTAGTCGAGGGCGGAATTCTTACTATCCATGGAGATCGGTATATGGCCAAATAGTGTTACTAAATGGCCATAAAGCCTTAAACGGAAGCCTTCCCCTTAAAAGCGTGGGAAATAGAGAAACAAGGTGTTGGACCACAACCGGTTAACGACACCGAAACATTGTAAATTGCTAATAAGAAGACGGTAAAGATTGGTAATAAGCTTGACTATGATACTAAGGAAGGAATAAGGGAAGTCCACATTAGACACTTAGAAGAATTTGCCTCTCAAGCATTTAAAATAACTGGGGTAGATCCTTAGGTTGCTTGTCATAGCTTGAACATCAGACCAAGGGTGAAGCCAATGATCCAGAAGAAAAGAACTTTTGCATACGAGAGGCAAAGGATAACCATTAATAAAATGAAGAAATCATTAAAAGTCGAGTTTATCAAGGAAATTACTCATCCAAAATGGGTGGCCAATGTGGTACTCGTCAAAAAAGTGAACAGAAAGTATAAGATGTGTGTGGACTATACTGACCTTAATCGGGCATGCCCCAAGGACAGTTACCCACTGCCTATAATTAACCAACTCGTAGACTCCACGGCTGGCCATAGACTATATAGTTTTATTGACGTGGTGCAAGGATATCACCAGATACCAATGCAGAGGGAAGATAAGGAGAAAACATCCTTCATCACCCACGAAGGCCTTTACTGATACAAAGTAATGCCTTTTGGACTAAAGAATGTCGGAGCAACATATCAAAGAATGATGAACCATATACTTCATGACCAGATTGGGACAAATGTGGAAATATATATGGACAACATTATTATAAAGAGCAAGCATGTAGAACAATACCCAGTGGACTTGGATCAAGTTCTCTAATTGTTGAGCGAGTCTAGGATCAAGCTAAACCCATAAAAATGTGTCTTCATAGTCAAAGCTAACAAATTCCTAGGATTCATGATATCCCATAGAGGTATTGAAGCCAACCCAGAAAAAATGGAAGCCATTCTTAACATGAAAGCCCCAAAGAATATCTATGAGTTACAAAAACTAAATGGCAGAATCACGGCTTTGGGATGTTTCATTTCATGCTCAGCCAGACGGTGTCTACCACTATTCCGAGCTTTAAAAAACTCCAAGAAATTTATTTGGATTGTAGACTGCTGGGCAGCCTTTGAAGACATCAAAAAGTTCCTATCCTCACCACCTCTACTCAGTAAGCCGATCCTAGATGAAACACTGTATTTATATCTCTCGGTAGGTTGAGAATGCATCGCTTCGGTGCTAGTAAGAGAAGAAGAGAGCCAGTAAAACTCAGTATATTACATCAGTAAAATGCTTTGAGGATCCGAAGTCTGGTACCCAACACTAGATAAGCTAGCCATGGCTGTTGTCCACACATCTCGAAAGCTTCGACACTACTTCCAAGCTCATCCTATTATTGTCAAATCTCGCTTCTCTTTATGAAAAATCTTACAAAGGCCTGAGACTTCGGGTAGATTAGTTCAATGGTCAGTATTACTTAGAGAATTCGACATCAATTATAAGCCCCGTCAATAAGTAAAAGCCCAAACATTAGCAGATTTCGTTAAAAAAATAATGTCGGAAGACCTCACCATGACCAAGGCACCAGAATGGAAGCTCTATATTGACGAAGCATCCTCCACTCAAGGATTTGGCACTAGAGTGATCCTTAAAGGACCACATAAAATCCACATCTGGTATGTAGTTCGAATAGAGTACAACGCGACTAACAATGCCATGTAATATGAGGCACTCATCACAGGATTGAAGTTGGTTGTCAAAGTCAGAGCCGAACACCTCATAATACATTCAGACTCCCAACTAGTAGTAAATCAAGTTAATGGGACATTCCAAATCAAGGACCCAAGCATTGCCAGATATGCAGGCAAAGTCATACAACTCTTGAAGTAAATTAAATAATAAGGGGGCCAATGGGAGATCATCCAGATACCCAGACATGAAAACTCTGAGGTCGACCTCCTAGCTAAATTGGCAGCTGAAGATAGTTAAGCGTTTAAAGGTATGGAATTCACTGAAGCACCGATAAAACCCAGTACCGAAGACCCCAACATTTTAGAAGTACGGGAAGTCTCAAAATGGATGCGATCGAAAGTTCAATACCTGGAACACAAAACGCTTCCCGAAGATAAACTAAAGGCTCAAAAACTGAAGATAAAGGCAGCCCACTATTCTATCCACCATGGGGAGCTTTACAAGAAATCCCTTTCACACCCATGGTCCAAATGTGTATCCCAAGAGGAAGGGAATTACATACTCAGGGAAATCCATGAAGGAATTTATAGAGCGCATGAGTCCCACTACACATTAATCAGGCAAGCGCTACTTCAAGGATACTATTGGCCCACCATGTCTAATGATGCCCAGAAGGTAACTCAAGAATGTCATAAGTGCCAGCAGTTTGCTCGTCTCCATCACAAGCCTTCCCATCCCCTACATCCAATCAGCAGCTCATGTCCCTTTGCCATATAGGGAATGGACATCCTGTGTCCCTTCCCAACCTCCACTTCATAAAAAAAAGTTCTTAATTATGGCTATAGAACATTTCACTAAATGGATAGAAGTGGAAGCAGTTCCAACCATCATAGAAACTCGGATCCAACATTTCTTCTGGAGAGAAATCATCTACAAATTTGGCCTACCTCACATTATGATCACGGATAACGGTAAGCAGTTTGACAATGAAAAGTTTAGAGGTTTCTGTTCAAACCTTGGAATAAAGCTTTGTTTCACCTCGGTAGCTCACCCATAAACAAATGACAAATAGAGGTCACCAACAGAACTATCATATAAGGATTAAAGAAGAGACTCGACGAGAAAAAGGGAAATTAGGTCGAAGAGCTTAACAATATAATATAGGCTTACAGAACCACCCCCAGATCATCTATAGAGGAAACACCATTCAGACTAACTTATGGCATGAATGCAGTAATTCCAGTAGAGATTAGTACACCAAGTTATAGGATTAGTTGCGACTTCGATCAAAACATCAACAATATTGATGCTCGAATATGTCTGGACCTACTAGAAAAAAGATGAGAGTGGATGTTAGCTACAGCTGAAGCACATAAGCAGAGGGTAGCACGATATCATCTCCAATATATTCACCAAAGATAGTTCAAAGTGGGTGACTGGGTACTCAGAAGGGCAGATAATGGTAAAGGCAACTCCGGCATTGGCAAACTGGGTCTAAATTGGGATGGCCTTTGTCAGATTTCAAAACATACATCTAAAGGGGCATATAAATTAAAAAATAGAGAAGGCAAAGAACTACCACAATTTTGGAACATGGATTGCCTCCGAAAATACTATCAAGAAGTGTACTCAGAATGATATTAAATAAAGTATCTATTCATTGAAGAGATAATCATCTTACAAAAGTTCAATTACAAAAAAAAATTCTCTATTCTACTACTTATACATCCAAACCATCAAGCTCGGAGATGGGAGGGAGAACAACATTAGCGGCACTAATAGATGTGGTAAGCTCCGCAGAGGACCCTCCAGCAGATTCAAAAACATCCCTTATATAAAGGGAAGATGCCTTTTATCGAGCATCCTCTTCAACAACAATCTTCGCTAGGTCACTCGGCGTTATCTGATCTAGTTCACCAAGTCTAGCTTCAGATTTTGAGAGAGCAAGATCCTCCTACATTCAGACCTGTAGGCTTTGAGAAATCCTCCCACCATGCTTTGGTAGGATCTTTTGTCATTTTCCCTGGATTTTTTGACCTTAGATAACCTCTTCTCTAGATTTGCGATATGAGAATCCTGCTCTTCAATCCTCTTGGTCAACTGACCCTGACTATGCTCCAGATCAACAATCTTTTTTTGGCTTGCCTCAGCCTCAGTTTTTGCCTCTACATATTTTGTCTGGTAGAGCTCTAGTGCTGCCTTTGTGCCATCCAGCTTTTTCTCAAAATCGATGGCTATTGTTTCAACCTCCGTCTTCTTTAGTCTATACTGGCTTTTAAGGTAGAAATACTGATCCTTTGCCAGTAGTAGGGCTTGGGTCATCTGTGAAAGGGGAAAATTAGTGTTACTCAATATAAGAAAATGTAAAAGCAACAAAGAAACGACATTCACTTACTTCTAGGGAATGATTGATCATTGAATTGAACAACTCCTCTAGACCCTCTTCAGACTAGTGCTGCATATCTGCTGGTAGCCTCAGCGACTCCATATACTAATCTCGAACCTGGGCATTCAAGATGCTCAATGACTTCACCTTATTCAAGATCCAAGCCCTCATATCTGAACACCCAAATAGCCTTGGATGATAGATGTGTATCTCCTCATCCAACTCTTTGGCATATGAGCCTTGGTCGATTAATCATCTCTTATGCTGACTTTCATTGCCAGAATGGGAAGATCCAGTTATAGTTTTTCCCTTCAAATTGATGGTTGCTTCCTCGAGGACTGCAAGAGCTTTGGGCTCCGGAAAGGGGAAGGAGATATGTACTTCTTCTGGTCCTATTGGTTCATCAAATAGAAGTGGAATTCCGTCTGCAAAAGCAAAAAAGTCAGCCATTTACAATTGGAAAAAATAAAAAGCAAGTCAGAAAGATACCTCTTGATAATCTAAACATACCAACAGATTGAATATGGTCTGAATAGACTCTCCACAGGTATCTTTTAGATACGTCCTTATTAGATTGAGCCTCAGCCAGGCCATCAAGATGTAGCCTTAAGACCATCTCCATATCGGGGTTTGATAATCTCAGAGGCCATTTTACTATGTGGCATTCATCATACCACATCTGTCAGATATCCAAGAAGTTTGCAGGGTGCTCGATAACAAAAAAGTTATGCCTCCATTTCTTATGAAGATCTAGAGGCTTTACAAACAGACAGTGGTTGGGAACAGTTGATAGGGAGAACATCAGTTCTCCCTGTTTCTTAGTTAAGTTGTACAGATACTGTAAGATGTCTAAGTCCGGTTCCCTACCATCTTTATGCATCAACTGGATAAACCCAGTTAGAATTTGGTAGCTATTAGGGTGAAGCTGACTGGGCGCTATGTTATACCTATTTATAAATCTTTTTACAAGGGGATCTAATGGAAACTTTAAACCCCCTTCTAATTGGTCAAAATATACCACTAGCCTATGAAGACCTAGCATGGGGGTACGAGCCCTAGACTTCCTATTTATAGTGTGCAGGGCATAATCGGCGGGAATGCAAAACTGCCTCCGGTACCACCTCAGCAATTCCTCATCTATTTTAAACATAAACAAGTCGGAGCTAATTTGTTCCCTCGATGCCATAAGACTATCTATGAAAAAGAAATAGAGCAAGAACGAAAAAGCAGAAAGGAAGGAAAAGATCACTTGGCTGCAAAATAGGGGGAAGAGAGTAGTAGTAATGGTGAAGCAACTATGACACTAGTGAAATAAAAGAGCAAAATGCACCAACTCAAAGCAAAGGGGATATTTATAGAGCAATAGAAGGCTCTGGAGTAAACTATTAAATGCCCTCATCATTACTTCATTTCTCCCCACATCATTAAGGCTAGTATGAGAAATGAAAAACCCATTAATCGAGTGGTCATCATTATGGCAACATAAATGTCTCATCTTCTAACACACAAAAGGACGCATTAGTTACACAATTCAAATTTCAAAAATCTAGGCATGAAGGCAACATAGTTGTTACCCAGCCTGTGCACATCTTTGCCAGCTGTTTTTTTCAACTTGGCACAGCAAGATCCAACATTGCCCTCCAACAATTGAAGCTGGCTCCCTCAGGTCGCTTCTATAGTATTAAGGTTCCAAGCATCCATGCCTCATGCATTAAGACCAGTAATTGAAGCTGGCTCCCCTCATGTCGCTTCTATAGTATTGAGGATGGGCATCCAAGCCATACTTGCGGCACACTCAGACTGTCCAGCACTCGAGCCGAGCTTCTAATGCACTGAGACTATATGGCACTTGGGTTGCACTTCTAATGCACCAAGATTAAGTCTAGTGACTAAAGTTGGCACCCTCAGGTCGCTTCTACAGTATTGAGGTTCTGAGTATGTAAGCCTCGCCTCCTTGTACCGAGCATCTAAGCCTCACATATTGGTCTAGTGATTGAAGCTGGCATCCTCAAGTCGCTTTTATAGTACTAAGGTTCGGCACTCGAGTCGTACTTTTAATGCACCAAGCATCAAAAATCTAGTGATGACTGGTTCCATCACGTCATTTTCGCACTGACGGGTTAATCCATTACATTTATTTTCGTAGACTTTATGCACTCCAAGGTCCATATGACACTTCAACAATGCGATAGTTTCAAGACTTGGTACCGAGCTTTACCTTTTTCCTATGACTGAGGCTGGCCACCTCAGCTCACCCTTCTATATCAATACATAGTGACTAACCACTTTCCTTCTATATAGAAGAATGAATGTTCTATCATTTACATACTCAAACACGTCGGACATAAATATCCGGAAAAACCTGCAGGGGGGGACTCTTGATACTGCATATATATATTTCTGTTTAATTAAAGAGCTTAGTTTCTTGAACAGTGTTACTCAGAAAAGGAAGGCAGTTGAATCTATTTAAGGAATAGACTTTGCCTCAAGAACATTCCTAAGTAAAGAAGGAATACTTTTCTATTTGGTTTAGGATTCCTATCCTAAAAGGAATCCTACTCTTTTCAGGTATGAATATCACTATAAATAGGACCTCATACCCCTCATTCTTGATCATCTTATTCTCTCATATTCTAATTGTCTCTTGCTTTCTCTCTCTATTCTTTGACTTAGGCATCAGAGTGTTTGTGGGGATCTTCCCCACCTCTCACTTTGCCCTTTGTTAATTTTTTGCAGGGTCTTAAGCTCAAGAGTTTCGGAAACAAGTTATCAATTAACAAATTATTTGTTGATGTGGTAGTCCAATTTGAAATATTCAAAGAATATTCATCACATCAACATATATGTTAGATGTCAACTCAACACCTCAAATTGCTAACTAAAATGAAACTAATTGAAACTTAATATTCAAAATGAAATAAGTATATAGTTGGGTGACCATCAATATATTTAATCCTAACAAATAATTAATATTTTTTTTATCTTTTAATTATAATTAGCGTTGTATTATATATTTTATTATATTACAATTTAATCTCATTTATTAATATAATATAATATAATATAATTATAAAATTTTGATTATTTAATTTTTATAATTATAATTATTATTATATATGCAACATTATAAACTAGAAGATCATCCTTTATAACTCATTATTGACCTATATTTTGGTAATGACATTATACTTATACAATTTGATACATGAATTTTTTTTTAATAATTTTTTTATCTTAATCAGTAGGCACTTTATTTATAAATAAATAATAAATGTTCAATTTTTTTATAAATCAGCTTTTGATTCAATAAATTATATAGTTTATGTTTATATAGTTTATATTTATGTTTAAATTATATATTTGATTCTAATTAAAGGTGATAGAAAAATAATTTTATTTTTATTTTTATTGGTAGAAAGTAGTTAATTCTTTGTAAATTCTCTATGTTCATTTTGACATGGTTAATTAATGGGTTAAATATAATTTTTTTTAATATAGATCAAATAAATTTCTTGAAATGGTTAATTAATAGGTTAAATATATTGGTAGTCACTCAACTTTGTACTTATTTCATTTGAGTACTAAACTTTAATTGGTTTCATTGTAGTCACTAATTTGAGTTAGCGTCTAACATGTATTCTGATGGTGCAAATATTTTTTGAATATTCTAAATCCAAATACCACATAAGCAAAAAACTTAGGTGACCTATTGATGATACTTAAATTAAAGTTTGGTTATAAAAAAGAAATGAGTTGAACTTTAGTACCTAAAATGAAATAAGTGTAAAGCTGGATGACCATCAAAATATTTAACCCCAAAACTAATCCTATTCTAATTAGGGATGAGCACAAGTCATAAAAATCTGGGGATTTAAAATCTCCGGAACTATACCATAATTCAAAAGTTTTAAAAATAAAATATATAGTATCAGTACCTAATTTAAAAATTTTCATACCGATATCATCTCATTTTTCAAGACGGTTCGAGATGGAGATTCAATTCTATCGAAACATATCAATATATCCAAAATAGGAATTCGAGATTTTATGTAATAGAAAAGTTTATATTATTAATGTAGGCGATGGGGTTTAGTGTGCACCCAAGTGTTTGGCGACCACGACAACTATATAGGTCTTGGGCCTATTCAGAGATGAAGTCACCACCCGGATAAAAGCCGGGACACACTATACAACAACTAGATCCCACGGAGGTTCCTAGAAGCCGTCATCAGAGATCGGGTTCAGGAACTGAGTATGAGCGTTTGAATGCTCACCCAACCTTGTGGTTGGCCTCCATTTGTGTTTTGTGTTTTATTACCATTTAATTATTTAATTATTTCCTCATTTACATTCAAAATTGCACTTGCCTTCATTTACTTTCCAAATTTTATAGTTAAGTCCAAGTTTGCACATTAATCCAATTTCATGCTTTTGAGTCCTAATGTTCAACATAAATAAAATAAATAATAATTTACAACCATACATTCAAAATTGAATGGGGGAAAGGGATTAAGGATTACAACGCTTTTATGTCAAATAAAAGAATAATATATAGAAAATAAATTAAATATAAATCAAAAGTAAACCGATAAAATAACATAAATGCGGTACTATAAAAGGGATAACTAGCAAATGTGACTACTCAATATTGGAGATCATCAAGTAATTCCTGCAAATAACACATAGTTAGTCCTTCCTTTCAAAAAAATGAAATCACATACAACGATATTTACAAAGAGACTCTAAAAAGGGGGTTCTTGCATTATGAACTAAAGAAAGCATCAAACAAACGAGATGAACATCATCATACAATGATACAAGCATGTTTAAGGTCAAAAAGGGGACATACCAAAGCAGACATTACGACAAACATTAAAAAAATAGAACAGAAAATAGACTAAACCTATCAATGTGGCGATCGCCTTATTGAGATGAGGCGATCACCTTATTGATGAGGCGATGCCTCATCAATAGGGATCGATTATGTCTCTGAGTCAAAAAAGTATAAAACACACATACAAAAGGAAGACTTCCTTAAGGCCTGTCAATGGGGTGATCGCCTCCTTGATAAGAGGCGATGCCTGATCAACAGGCTGGTTCTGACTCTCAAACGTTTAGACTTCTACTTTAAGTAACAATACATGCATATACACACTATAGAATCATTCAAACCATAACTACATGCAAAAGTATTCAAGGATTGCTTTAGTAAAATGGGATTTCAAAGTAAGATAAACTAGAAGTATACCTAAAGTCACTCACAAGCAAAAACACACATAATAAAGAACATGTTAAGTTTGAGTGCAAGTTTTCTACCAAAATGAGAGACCCTCAAAGATGTTTTTGATGGTGATCCTTGATAGGACTTGATCTCTACTTTTAACACAAGCTTCTTCCTCCTTCTCTTGGAAAAATGGACTTCTTTGCTTCAATCTTCCCCCCCTTTCTTGAGGACGTTTTTCTTTGCTTTTCTCTCTATTTTTTTTCTTTCTCTTTAGAGCTCTTCTTTCTTTTTTTTCTCTTTTTTTTTCAAACAATGGCCAACCCCCCTCTTTTTCTCTCTCTTCCTCTTTTATTCCCTAGCTTCCCCATGCCCCTAAGCCTTCTAGCTCATCATGAGCCTCCATAGCCTTTTTCTCTTCCCCAAAAATCTCTTTCTCACGTAAGAATCAGGTATGGAGGCTGGGGCCTACCCCGCTTGGCCACCATGGTTGCAGTTGCATTTAATGCAACTGTAAGTGGGCTGCTATAGAGGTGGCACATTTTTAATGAGGTAATCGCCTCATTGCATTAAGGCGATGCCCCTTTGGCCCGGGCCTAAGCTTGGGCCAATTCTGGATAGATGGGCTAGGTTTTGGGCTTTCTAGGCTTTGGGTTTTCAAGTCCACTTTCCACTAGAGATTCAGGCTTCATTCTCATGTCCAAGTTTCACATTCTTATCATTGGGCTTGACAACGGGCCGGTTAAACCGAGCATCCCTAATTCATCCTTTAACATGGGTTGATCAAATCCGGTGTCTACAGTTTGCCCCCTGATTTTTTGAAAAAATCAAATGCATGTAATGACCATTTTTCAAAAAATCACATGCATAACAATAAATAAACAATACGATAAGCATCATACCTGACTCTCGGGTTTCACTCGAGAGATGAATCCTTCAATTCTGAAACGTGACCGTGATCCTCTGGTTTTCCTAGCCCAATCAGCCACTCATTAATATTTGATAAAGAAATTTAAAAACCGTCAACCTTGGGTTTTCCTGGCCTGATTATTGTCTTGCTGGGGACATAGACTTATAGGTTTTCCTAGCCCAACCATCTGTCACCTGAAACATGATTCTTAGGTTTTCCTAGCCCAATCCACACAACACTGAGACTCAATTCTTAGGTTTTCTTGGCCCGATCCTTATAATATTGAAACTTTATTCTCGAGTTTTCCTAGCCCGATCCTTACTGAGGGGGTGGTTTTCAGATTTTCCTGGTCCGATTATCACTCCTTCGGGGACATACACTTTTGAGTTTTCTTGGCCCAGTTGTCATTCATTTTCAACTTCGGGGATAGTACCTGAACAACCATCTTAACCTTATGAGCTTCGGGGATTCAAACCCGAACAACCCTGCCTTTTGAGCTTTGGGGATTCAAACCCGAACAGCTCTGCCTTTGAGCTTCGGGGATTCAAACCCAAATAACCCTGTCCTTGAGCTTCAGGGATTCAAACCTGAACAGCCCTATCCCTAAGGTTCGAGGAGTCAAACCCAAACAGCCTTTATCTTTTGAGCTTCGTGGATTTAAACCTGAATAGCCCTATCCTTGAGTTTCAAGGATTCAAACCCGAACAACCCTGTCCTTGGGCTTCGAGGATTCAAACCCGAATAGCCTTGTCCCATTAATGGCGTGGGTTTTCTTGGCCCACTCTTCCCAAAACTTTATCTCAAAAATCTCAAGCTCTGAATTCCGCCTTCCTAGTATGCGACAATAACCATCATTTTCCATTCATTATTTTTTCATTCATTCTTTTTTTTTTAATTTTTTTTGGGAAATCCTACACCCTTGCCTACTATAAAAATAACTGTTTCCCTTGTCCTTCCTCCCTTTTACTTTTTATCACCTTTCTCTTTTCTCCTCTTTCCTCCTCCTACACTTCCTGTACCCCCTGTGCTTGAGTAGGATCATATCCCACCTTTTATTAGTGCTTCTAGGAGTCTGGGATTGACCCGTGGAGATTCGATTCCTTTTTTAGCAGACTTAGGGTCCCACATCTACTTGTCTGCATCCGAAGAGGTTACTACCCTAAAATTTCCTACAAAATCATATTGGGTTAGTGATTAATCTTGCATAATTATCATTCTAGGACATTATTTAATCAAACAAATATGAAATTTGTGTTTTAATTGCTAAATATTGAAAATTGTCCTCGTCTGTGCCTCACAGAGGCGATCACTTCTTCAATGAGGCGATCGTCTCATTGATGAGGTGATCGCCTCATCGATGAGACGATCAACTTCTGTGAAGAGGCGATTGCCTGTCGGCCCTTCACAGAGCCGATCACCTCTTTAATGAGCCGATCACCTATGTGATGAGGCGATTGCCTCTATGGTAAGGTGATCGCTTCATCAACAGAGTGAATTGCGCTATTTACATGTACATTTATTCTGAATTTCTCCTTGAAACCGTAAAATGCATAAATTTCACTTCCCTATCTCTTTGTTTACAATATGACACTCAAACATTCAAGGGTGCTAGGAATTTCTATGGAGCCTGGGTCTTTTATAACGAATTGACCAATGAGCAGAGGGATAGAATTCAAGAGACAAGGTTCGAGGACTTCGTACTCTCGCTTCCATCTGAGCAGGGGTGCACAAACTATTAGCCATTGCATGCCCTGATGGAAAGGTGGTTTAATATGACTCACACTTTCCACCTTCTGTTCGGTGAGCTTACTCTAGACCTAGTGTCATTTACTGCCATCATGGGGATTGCCTATGTCGGGGATCCCATTCCCTTTGATGCGAGTCTACACCAGCTGTCTCCGGATAAGGCTACATACATCGAGTGACTTTTGGTGATGACTCTTAATATGAAGGGGACTCATACCCTTAAGTTGGACTCGATCAAGAGTTTCTACACCCGGGAGCGGGCTGCAACGATGATTACTCCCTGTGAAATTGACCAGGTGGTGAGGGCCTTCTTACTCTATTTGCTCGGTACTACCTTCTTCGCTGACATTGCTAGCTCCATTGACCTGATGTTCCTGCCGGCTCTTCGGGATCTTGACCAGATTCCCACATTCGATTGGGGTAGCTATGCTCTGTTATACTTGTATCGGAGTATGGACGAGATGGTCCGAGGGGCTAGGAGATTCTACGACTTTTGACATGTTGTTCTGGTATGTCATGATCCCTTTTTTTCTTTATCTTATTCTGACCCCCATTACTTGCATCAGTTTTCTTAACTTCTCCTATTTTATTTTTCTAGGTCTGGGCTCTAGAGCTAAAGCTACTTATGGGTGTTACACGAGTGGGAGATCACTTCCCAGCCCTCGACAGGTGGGGCGCTAGTCGTGTCGTGAAGAGGCACCTTATGTGAGTTCAAATCCATAGACAGCACCTGAACTCTCTGACACAGGATGCGGTACCTGCAAAGCACAAACTTTCTTATTAGTAAATTATGTATATTCAATTCACTTACATATTGACATCTCCCTTTTTTACACATCCAGAATGACTTGTAGGGGCTTGAGGACACTTGGACCATTGAGATGACTCACTCCAGGCCCTTAGCTCAAAAGAGGGTACTCCTCAATGGCCCTAGGTATCGAGCTTGGTATTTAGGGGAGTGGGTCCTGAACTAGAGGGCAGGCGTTAGAGCTAGGCGGGTCCCTAGGTCTCCTACTGATAGTATGCTTTGGGCTCATGAGCTGGAGGGTGATGACCTCGCTTAGGCTTTTATGGGCTCACTAGTTATGGATCACACAGTTCGTGTGAAGAGTCGGTATGCAGAGTTCATCCGCACCCACCTTCTGCTAACGGTCCCCTTCTAGGCTGCTTGTACCTCTTAGGTATGTCCTTGTCGACTTTCCTTTTCTTACAAATTGATTGCATTCTCAACATGTTTCTCCTATATTTGTCTTCAGGCTGCACCTACTAGACCCATGGCCCTAGTTAGGTCCCGAGTACGGGAGAGAGAGCCTTTAAGGCATTGACTCGATTCGGGCAAGGAGGAGATTTCTACGGTTGGTGAGCAAGTCGGGCCGACTACTGCCCCTAGTTCTGAGTTCATCCTAGGCAGCTTTATTCACATTCCCAACCCTTTAGCTTGATGTTAGGTTCCTCTTGGAGAGTTATCATGTTAGTTCTTGACCTTGGATGAGGACCTGACCCCTGTATGCACCCTTGGTGGTGCTACTTATGTAAGTTCTTTTCCTGACCTACTTTCATCGTGATTCTCAAACCAAATGTTAGTTTTAACATTTATTTCAATAATGCAGATTCCTTTAGAGCAAGGCCTATATATGTATCACATGATAGAGGCCTAGAGAGACTACATGCTGGAGATCACCCAACAGTGGAGGGTGAGAATCTCTTTTTTTTCTATATGTATGCATGCTTGCATGGTTTACTAACTTGTGTTTTGTCTGAATAGGATCAGGATGAGGCTAGCAGGGTGAGGATCGCCACTCTTGAGCGTTAGATTGACATGTTTTAAATTAATGAGGATGACGAGGATGAAGACAAGAGTGGCAGTGATGTCGGAGGAGAGGCTGACCCTGAGGGTACTGGATCAGACGCTTGATGTACCGGGTTGAAACTTGTGTAGTCTTTGAATAGTGAACACAAAATTTTAGTTTTTGATTTTATGGACAAAATTTTTGTAGAATTCATTATTCTCCTTAATTAATTTTATTTCTTTATTCTTCACATGTGAGCTAATTTCAATGATTACATATGTATTTGCCCCACTATATTCTGACTTGCACCTGTTTAGACTGTATGATTCGAAGAAGTGTAACGGCTCGTATTACTAATGAAGTGATTGCCTCATTTATCTCTGGTGAAGAGGTGATCACCTCTTGCTGCTAAGGCAATGCCTCATTGATGAGGCGATCGACTTATTGATGAGGCGATCGCCTCAGTAGCAGGCGGTCCTACCCCTTTAAAAACCCACATTCTTTTGTTTAGCCCACTTTTTGAGTTCCCTTCATCCCTAACTTGCCATTTCTCTCTCTAAGCACCTCTGAAAGTTATCATCATGATTGAATGAAGTCTGCGAATGCTACAACCAATCTTAAAAGACCTAGATAACAAATCTTGGACTAGATTAGAACTGTTTCACCTTCTGGTCTTCAAATCACTCCACACTAGGAGAATTAATTTCCTTTTTCTCCATGCCATGGTTCAGTTTTGGGATCCCTATAAACACATTTTCTAGTTCAACACAATAGAAATATGTCCCCTGCCAGAGGAATTCGAGGCAATTCTCGACCATTATATGGACTCTGCTTGCCGACTTACGATTCCTATCCTTGAAAACCTGGATTCTCACTCCGTTCAGCAACAAATGGCACGTATGTTCAACCTTCCACCCCGGTCTTCTTTTCACTATATCTCTGATTCAGAAATCAAACTAGAGTCCTTCCTTGAGGTCACCATGAATGTGGACAAAAAAGAAACTTATTGGCCCCGCATGTTAGCCCTCTGTTTGTATGCTCAATTTCTACTGGTTTCTCCCTTAGGGCATTGCGATAAGAAGATCCTTTCCATCCTTAATCAAGTGGAGTCAGGGTTCAATCCCCTCCCTCTCATCTTAGCAGAAACTATCATCGGATTGGATGACTTCATGAAGACGTGACGATTCTCAGGAAGTCCATTCCCGTTGGAGGTAAGTTTCCCGTTATCCCTTCCTTAACTTCCAACTGTCATACTATCTGCATCTAATAATTTGTAATTCCACAGATGTGGTTTTATGAAAAGTTAGGCCCGATTGAACCTCCTCAAGACATCAGACACTATAAGGCGAAGCATTATCGAACAAGGAAACTACATCCCATCCCTGCACACATTCATGGTTGGTTATTAACATTCCCTGATACCTTGATCCGTTGGATGTGCCCCTGGTGGGGGTTACAGCATGTGACCATTCAGTCTTATACGTATTGTGTCCTGGTTGTCGATCTCCATTTTGCCACTTTCTATAATCCAGCCTGCCTTTGCCACTAATATAATTATAAACAACTGATTATGGAGCCTGTTCACGAGTTCGAGCCACGGCCCCTTTCTCAAAATTTTTTAGACCACTTGGTGGCAACTTGGCTTCGAAGAGTCATCGAAAGAAATTTAAGCTACGACGGAGATCAGACTACCGATGATCATTACAAAGCATGAGTTTATTTGTAATAGACAGAAAGAGACAAATTTATTAAATATAAAAGGACAAGAGAATTACAAATGTTAAGTTCACAGGGTAGGCAACAAAAGAAGAGAAAATAAAATTAGCTTATGAAATGAAGTCGTTATTTCCCCTTTTGTTAGATGTGATCTTCCTTTTGTACTAGTTAAATGACTTGTAATGGACACATTATGCAATGTTTAACAATAATTAAAGCAATCCATTTCATTTCATTTAAGCACAAAAATGTATATACATCTTACTTCTGATACATCTTATGTTATTAGTTGGCTTGCCCTTTCAAGTTTTACAACTAATCATTTTGTGCCTCTCTCTCTCCTTTTACATGTCCTTAAATTTTGCCTGGATTGCCTCTTTTGGGGTTTTCAGTCTAGCAGGACTTTTTTTCTTTTTTTTCTTTTTAGTCAACTTTTGCCTAGACAGCCTCTTTTCGAGGTTTTCTACCTAGTGAGACTTTTTACAGAAAGTATTTCTTGAGCTTGTCTAGGTTGATGGGTTCTTTGAACTTGTTTCCCTCCATGTCAGACAAAATGGTAGTGCCTTTCAAAAATAAATTCTTTACCATATATGGTCCCTCCCAGTTGGGCTTAAACTTTCCTTGAGGATCAGTCATGATTGATCTTGTAAGTTTCAACACCAAATCCCCCTATCGAATCTTGCCTGGCTTGATTTTCTTATTGTAGGCATGGGCTATTCTTTTCTGATACAACTGAGAATGATACATAGCCTTAATCGTCTTTTCATCCAATAATGTCAATGACCTTATCTCAACCTCTATCGATAAAATAGCCTTACACCCATAAACTAAAGAGTACGGAGTGACTCCTATCGAAGTTCTAGTAGTGGTTCGGTACCCTCACAATGCGAATTGTAAGTATTCAGCCTAATCTCGGTAATTTTCCAGCGTCTTGGCCAAGATCTTTTTTACATTCTTATTTGTTGCTTCCACCACCCCATTTGCTTATGGCCTATATGGAGATGGCCTGTGGTGCTTAATCTTATAGTCTTTCAATAATGTGGTCATTTCTACCCGAAATTGAACACCATTATTTATAACTATATGGTGAGGCAATCCATATTTGCAGATTATGTTCTTTTCGATGAACTTTAACATCTGCTTCGACCCTACGGTAGCATAGGATTCAGACTCAACCCATTTGGAGAAGTAGTCGATAACCACAATGATATATCGATGGCCATTAATTGCTTTTGGCATTACCTCTCCTATGATATCAATCCCCCATACAGCAAACGGCCAAGGAGAAGGAATTCCTTGAAGCTCTATAGACTGTAGGTGGCTAACATCACCATAAGTTTGGAAATTGTGACATTTCTTCATAAATCTAACACAATCTGCTTCCATGGTGAGCCAAAAGTACCCCTGGCGGGCTATTTTCTTTATCAAGATAGTTCCATTCATATATGGCCCACACACCCCTTCATGAATCGCTTCTATAAGCTTCCAGGCTTTATCCTTATTAGCACACTTGAGGTGTACCCCGACTGGCATTCTTTTGTATAACATCCTATTGTGGCTTATGAATTTTTGAGACAACATTTATAAGGATATTCTTTCTTTCTTATCAATGTCATTCGAAAACTGCCCAGTTTCCAAATACCTTTGTAAATCATAGAACCAAGGTTTCTTAGTGGCGTCAACTAGTGTTACTCTCACCTTTTTGTAATAGGGGACTCAAGACTTCATGAGAATTAAGGGCTTGACTTCTAGTTGTTTCCCACTTTCCCACATGGAGGCTAGTGTGGCTAGGGCATCAGCTACCTGGTTTCCTTCTCTTGGAAAATGAACAAATTTACACTGATTGAAGGAGCACAGGATGGTGGCCAAGTATTCATAATACAACCGTAATCTATCTTCTTTTATCTCCCATTCTTTGGTGGCTTGTTTTATAACTAGCATGGAATCCCCATAGATAGTGACATTTTCTGCCCCTGCGCTACGCAATGCTTCTAAACCAAAGTTGCAGGCTTCATATTCTGCTTAGTTATTGGTTGCTTCAAACTCAAGTCTTTTTACCGTTGGGATCATTTCTCCTTCTGGCGTAACCAAAATTACCCCTATTTTAACCCCTTTATTATTGACAGCCCATCAAAGTACATTTCCCAACCTTGTATCTCTATTGCCCTTAAATGCTCGTCGGGAAACTCCAACTTCCATTCTTAGTCGTCTTCCACTGGGCTTTATGACAAGAAGTCTACTACTGCTCTTCCTTTCACTATCTTTTTAGCCATATACTTTATATTAAATTCTGTGAGTAAAACGAGCCACCTAGCCAATTTTCCTGTAAGAGACGGGGTTTGTTGGAGGTACTTGAGGGGATCATGTTTAGAAACTGCCTGCACTTTATAAGACTGAAAATAGCATCAGAGTTTTTTCATTGCCCAAATTATTGCTAGGCACGTTTTCTCCACCAGACTATAAGTAGTTTTATAGGGCAGAAGCTTCTTAGTTAAGTAATACACAGCATGCTCTATCTTCTTTTCACCTTCCTATGCCAACATTACCCCTATTGCATCATCCTCAATTGCTAGATACAGAGTTAAGGCTTTACTCGGTCTCGGCGGTTATAAAACAGGAGGATTCATCAGATAATCCTTAATAGCTTCAAAGGCTTGTTGATATCTCTCATCCCACACAACAGGTTGGTCTTTTTTTAGAAGCTTAAAGATGGGATTGCAGACAACTGTTAATTTGGCTATAAATCTACTGATATACTGTAAACGCCCCAGAAACCTAGGACCTCTTTGGTGCCAGCATATCCCTGATTACTCTGATCTTATCTGGATCCACTTCTATTCCTTTCTGGCTGACAATGTGTCCCAGTAGTTTCCCAGATGTGACCCCAAAAACACACTTCTTTGGGTTCAGTCTGAGATTATACTTTTTTGCTCTAGCTAGAAACTTGTCTAGCGCTTCGAAATGCCCTTCCCTAGTTGCAGACTTCACCATCATATCATCCACATTCGCTTCTACCTCTTTATGGATCATGTCATGCAGCAAGGTAGTTGCCATCCTCTGATAAGTGGCCCCTACATTTTTCAACCCGAAAGGCATCACTCGATAATAGTACACTCCCTATTTGGTGATGAAAGATGTCTTTAATTTATCTATTACTGCTATCATGATTTGATTGTACCTCAAAAATCCATCCATGAAAGAGTACATTACATTGGAAGTCGCACTATCAATTAATGTATCGATATGCGGTAGTGGAAAGTCATCTTTGGGGCAGGCTTTATTCAAATCTTGATAGTCTACACACACACTGACCCTTCCATCCTTCTTAGGAACAGGAACTATATTTGCTAACCACTGAGTGTCCTCTACCACTTCTAGGAACTTTGCCTTCAGCTGCTTTTCGACCTCTTCCTTAACCAAAAGAGCCCATTCTAGCCTTAACCTTCTTTGCTTCTACTTTATCGGTGCTATGTGAGGGTATGTGGGGATCCTATGTTCTGAAATCTTCCTGTCGATTCCGGGCATGTCTTCATAACCCCAAGCAAATACTTTCTATCTCTTTTTTAAGATTTCTTTCATTTTTTCTCTCTCACCATGAGTTAAACCAGAAGCAAGCAATATATTTTTAGGATTATCGTCTGTGCCTAAATTAAATGACTCAGTTTGCATGGAATTAATGTCAAACATATGAATGAAATGATCATCACAAATAGAATAACCATTAGGAAACACATCACACAAATAAGCAAACTCAGACTTCATTGCATTCACTTTTGAAAAGAAAAGATTGTCAGTCTCAAACAGAGAAGCAAAAGAAACATCAAAGTCACTATAAGGGGTATCTATGATGGATTCAAGGACATAGGTTTTAAAGTCAAGGTCTTTGCTTTGATCATCAATGCCTTTCTGCTCCAGGGTAGCTTTAACCTTTTTAAACTCCTCTTTAGCTAGTACCACGTCCTCAATAGGGGTTTTTTCAACAGTGACTCCCTTGGCTTTATTCACAAATTCAGCAAAAATCTCGAACCCTGGGATAACTCCCCTAGCCATCAGGAGGGGTTCTGGAGTCCCGCTGTATGGGTGCCCGGTGCCTTCCTTACAAAGATTTCCCATAGAGTTTTCTTTTTAGTCATGGTCTCCTTTTCCTTTTCTTTAGACTACCCCTACACACTTATCTCTTTCCCAGCTCCGTCAGCCTCTTTGAATCCTAACCCGTACTTCAAAACAGGTACTTTGTTTCCCATAAACTCTGAAGGTCCACTGTGATTCTTCCCCAATTCCATGTCGGGCAAAAATTTTATATTGCACATCATTCTCAGAACCTTTTCATCCATCTCATCCTCATAGATTACACATACTTCAAAACTAGGGCTAAGGGAAATCTCCCTAGGGATCAACTTTAGTGCAGCTACGACGACTTTAGTTTCAGCTGAAATGGTGACAACCCTTCCTTTATATGGAAATTTAATCTTTAAGTGGACAGTGGATAGAATGCCACCTAAAGGGTGAAACCATGGCCTCCCCAATAAAATGGCAAATGTAACCGGGATGTCAATCACATGCAGGTCAACCCAGACTTCTATAGGTCCTATTTTAACCAATGCCCTGAAGGTTCCTTCCACCGACCTTTTGGTGTCATCATAAGCCTTAACAACTACCTCAGAAGGCTTTAAGTCAGTCACTGTCAACCCCAGCTTTGGCAGAATCTTTAATGGACACACATTGATGACAGAACTGTTATCCATCACACATCAGGTCATCTTCCCTTTTACCTCGGCTTTAATAAACAGAGCTTTATAATGATCCCTCCCTTCCAGAGGCAAATCATCGTTAGAAAATGTTATCATCCCTTAAGGAGTTTCCATTAGTGACTGGATCATCTGCTCTAAAGTAGAATTAGTGGAAATCTTTTTCTGATATAGTGCCAGGACCAGGGCTTCCCTGTGATCCCTAGAATGCATGAGTAATTCCCAGACACTGGTAATGGTCTCTTTGCTTTGTTCTATCTCCTTTCCCTTCTCTGCACATTCTGCCTTTTCGGGCCCAGCCTTGGCAACCTCGATTTCTTCTTTCTTTTCTTAGACCTTCCCTACAGACTGACTTGGCTCACACCCCTCATTGTCCTACAGGTTAACTTGTTCTTTGCTCTTATCATCGGAACTCCGTATGTCCAAGATGTGCACCTGTAACTCCAAGGGTTATTTATTTAGTTTCAGGTTTTTAGGTTTGGTTTTTAAGGAATTATGAGAGACATTAATGAAGGAGTTTAGGACTTGCTCTTCTGCTAGGCTAGAGTTGACCATCAGAATGGGTGCATTTGGTGGTGATACATTTCAGTAGTTGGGTAACGGGTTGGTTTGTGTGTTTGGTTTTCTATTTTCTTGGTCGATAATTTTACCTGAGTCTACTAAGTCTTGGATTTTATGCTTTAATTGGGCACAGCTATCTGTGTCATGCCCGATGGTCTGATAAAATTTATAGAAAAGCTTTGGGTTAGCTCTAGGCAAGGGTTATTATGAAGGTAAAGGCCGTAGCAAGTTCTTCTCAATAAGCTTATTAAGGACCTTGGACATAGGGCGTCCTAGATTTGAAAATCTTCGAGGTTGTCTAACTGCACTGACTTGTACATTGTTGCTTGGTGGTTGAATAGCATGAATCTGAACATTACTGCTTGAGCTGGCTCCCTCTTTGCCCCCAAATCCTCTTCCAAAGAATTTCTTCTATTGAGCCAAATCTGACTCTTTCTGGACCCCAAATCTATACAATTCTTTAAAGTTCTTGATTATTAGATCCCTCAATTTCCTAGACAATGCTGGAACACACCCTTCTATTGCTAGGACTAACTAGTCAGACTCAGTAGGCCTATGCCTCATCAAGGACAACTTTCCCCTCCAACGAGTCAGGTAATCAGTAAAAGGCTCGTTAAAGTTCTGTTTGGTATTCTGCAGATCTCTCAAGGACACCTTTAGTTGAACATTAAGACCATATTGCTTGATAAAAGCGGCACATAATTCTTTCTAATCTGACTAAACATGTGGTTCCAAGGTGTAATACCAACAGATTGGCGCTCCCTCCAATGAAATAGGGAACTGCTTGATAATTTGGCTCTTAGTTAGCTTAGTAGCCTTCATGTATGTTACATACTACTTCAAATGCAAATGGGGATCCTTAGCACCAGTATACTTCTTCATGTCTGGGAATTTAAACTTACAAGGCAGCGCAGTTCATCACCCTTTTCTAGATTCAGATCATAATCTAGAGGAGCAACCATACCCTTCTCCTTCATCATCACCTGCATCTGGTTCATCACTTTGGTCATATTCTTAGCCCACTCAGTTTAACCCACATCCTCAGCTGGGATGACATTTCTTTGATTCACCGGATTGGCCAACACTGTCACATCATCTTCTTCCTTTCCTCTAATCGGTATTTCCTCATCGAGATCCACCGGATCGATTGGCGATGCATTAGGTGGATGTGCTAGCTAACTCTCCCTGATGAGCTTAGTAATTTCCCCCATCATTTCTCTCATCATAACCTAGGTTTCTGTCATTACTTCTTCTTTCAACCATGCCCCAAATGCTTCTGGATCGAACCCTCCTGCCATTCCTATTTTTGAATTTCTGACCAAATGATCTGAAATAGCTCGGACCCACCCTGTTAAGCCTGAAGGATCTATAGTGCTGCAAGATAGTAGGTTAGAATGATGCATGACGTGTATGCATGATATGTAAGTCCGTTTTATTTAAAATTTTGAGAAACAAAAGGTCATACACAAAAATATATACAATATCAAAACATGAAACTTAAACGTGCAAACTTTCGCCTTTATTTCTCCCACACACGTATTCAATGGCGAGTATCTTGTCCTAGGATTTTTTGTCTGGGTTTTAATTATTAGAGGGGAATAATAAAATTGACGTATGCAAGAAAACTCTTAAAATGATTTAGATAAGTAATGGTTCCTTTAAATAATGCCCGAGTCCACCTTTTATGAGCCAAGATCCTTAGCACCATAAACTTACTTGTCAAGGCCCATTTGAAATGGGTTATGAGTAGGCATGAGAGGCCTTTGTTGACTAGCTTATTTATAATGGGCTTTGGTTGGACATGAGGGCCCATTTTATTTTGGACTACTCATTGATGGGCTCGAGATTTATTTTAAGGGTCCATTATATGGCATAATACACATGCATGTGGGAAAATTCCTAAGGATAGTTGCTAGGTCATTACATGGGCTTGAGTCTTAGGTAAAAAGGCTTTGGTTCCCACAACAATATACATCCATATACGTCTCCCCACTCAAGGGTCAAACAACGTGGATTAGTACGTATCATGAGTGACAATAATCAAATATTCCACCACCAGGTTTGAGTGAAATGAAGGTAGTGAAATACTGACTATTGTCGGGTTTATTCGGGACTGAAGTGCTCATTGTGTGCAAAATGTGTAGTGAATGCATAAATGCAGGAAGAAATAAGAAAATAATTAAAGATGATAAAATGCAAAATACTGGAATCAGTTTCTCTATCCCCAGTGGAGTCGCCACTATAGGCGGTGGGGTTTAGCGCGCGCCAAAGGGTTTGGCGACTACGACACTATGTGGGCTCCAGGCCCACTAGGAAATACGATATAGGTCTTGGGCCTATTTAGAGATGGAGTCGCCACCCGGATAAAAGCCGGGACACACTATACAACAACTAGATCCCACGGAGGTTCCTAAAAGCCGTCATCAGAGATCGGGTTCGGGAACTAGGTATGAGCATTTGAATGCTCACCCAACCTTGCGGTTGGCCTCCGTTTGTGTTTTTCATTTTATTACCATTTAATTATTTAATTATTTCCTCATTTACATTCAAAATTGCACTTGCCTTCATTTACTTTCCAAATTTTATAGTTAAGTCCAAGTTTGCACATTAATCAAATTTCATGCTTTTGAGTCCTAACGTTCAACAGAAATAAAATAAATAATAATTTACAACTATAAATTCAAAATCAAATGGGGGAAACGGATTAAGGATTACAACGCTTTTATGTCAAATAAAAGAATAATATACAGAAAATAAATGAAATATAAACCGAAAGTAAACCGATAAAATAATATAAATGCGGTACTATAAAAGGGATAACTAGCAAAGGTGACTACTTAATGATGGAGATCATCAAGTAATTCATACAAAAAACACATAGTTAGTCCTTCCTTTCAAAAAAATGAAATCACATACAACGATATTTACAAAGAGACTCTAAAAAGGGGGTTCTTACATTATGAACTAAAGAAAGCATCAAACAAATAAGATGAACATCATCATGCAATGATACAAGCGTGTTTAAGGTTAAAAAGGGGACATACTAAAGCAGACATTATGACAAATATTAAAAAAAATAGACAGAAAATAGACTAAACCTGTCAATGTGGCGATTACCTCATTAATGAGGCGACGCCTCATCAATAAGGATTGATTATGTCTCTGAGTCAAAAAAGTATAAAACGCATATACAAAAGGAATACTTCCTAGAGGCCTGTCAATGGGGCGATCGCCTCATTGACAAGAAGTGATGCCTCTTCTGATCAATAGGCTGGTTTCGACTCTCAAACATTTAGATTTCTATTTTAAGTAACAATACATGCATATACACACTTTACAATCATTCAAACCACAACTATAAGAAAATGTATTCAAGGATTGCTTCAATAAAATAGGATTTCAAAGCAAGATAAACTAGAAGTATACTTGAAATATACTAATGACTTAGTCACTCACAAGCAAGAACACACACAATAAAGAACATGTTAAGTTTGAGTGTAAGTTTTCTACCAAAATGAGAGACCCTCAGAGACATTTTTGATGGTGATCCTTGATAGGACTTGATCTCCACTTTTGACATAAGCTTCTTCCTCCTTCTCTTGGAAAAATGGACTTCTTTGCTTCAATCTCCCCCCCTCTCGAGGATGTTTTCTTTGCTTTTCTCTCTATTTTTTTCTTCCTCTTTAGAGCTCTTCTTTCTTTTTTTCTCTTTTTTTTTCAAATAGTGGCCAACCCCCCCTCTTTTTCTCTTTCTTCCTTTTTTATTCCCTAGCTTCTCCTTGCCCCTAAGCCCTCTAGCTCATCATGAGCCTTCATAGCCTTTTTCTCTTCCCCAAAAATCTCTTTCTCACGCAAGAATCAGGTTTGGAGGCTGGGGCCCACCCCACTTGGTTACCATGGTTGATGCAGCTGCAAGTGGGCTGTTATAGAGGCAGCGCCTCTTCGATGAGGTGATCACCTTTGTGATGAGGCGATTGCCTCATTGCACTGAGGTGATGCCCCTTTGGCCCAGGCCTGCGCTGGGCCAGGCGTGCTTAGGCCAATTCTGGATAGATGGGCTAGGTTTTGGGTTTTCTAGGCTTTGGGTTTTCAAGTCCACTTTCCACTAGAGATTCAGGCTTCATTCTCATGTCCAAGTTTCACATTCTCATCATTGGGCTTGACAACAAGCCGGTCAAACTGAGCATCCTTGATTCGTCCCCTAACATGGGTTGACTGAATCGGGTGTCTACAATTAATTAAAATTATATTTATTATCCATAAATAAATTAAATTGTATTTATGATCCACAAATCAAAATGACATAATTTTAGGTAAAAATATTAATCGTATTATTATTATTATTATTATTATTATTATTATTATTATTATTATTATTATTAGTACTACTACTACTACTACTACTACTACTACTACTACTACTACTTTTAAATAATATCAATAGGATCAAATTGCCTAATAACAATAATTATCAATAAATTATTAAATATAATAATAGCAATATATTTTAATTAATAAAAATAACCTATCTTCTTTTATTTTTGTTTATAAGATCATAATTTACTTTTAATCAAAACAACATAATTTTGGGCAAAATTACGTTGTTTTGGTTATCTATAATGTATGTTTATATATTACTATATAGCAAAATAATAATTGTAATAATATTATTTAGCTCATTAATTATAAATAATATCAATAAGATTATATTATCTACTAATAATAATAATTAATAAGTTATTAAATATAATAATGTTATTTAGCTCATTAATTTTAAACAACATTGATAACTTGTTTTCCGGAACTATTGAGTGGAACCCTGTAAGTGATCAACAAAGGGTAAGGTGAGAGGTGAGGAGGATCCCCATAAACCCTTCGATGCATAAGTCAGGAGATATATAGAGAGAAAGGGAACAAGGAGAATATGAGAGAATATAATGAATGAGAATGAAGGATATGAGGTCCTATTTATATGGATAGTGATGCTCAAATCTCAGAGGAATATGATTCCTTTTTGATAAAAGTGCTATGCCTTCTAGGAGTGTTTTCTCCTATTTAGGAGTCTCCTAATCAAGAATCATTTCCTATTTGTCTTGAATGTCCTTCCTTTGCAAGTAACCTTGTATAGGAAAATAAATATCTTAATTAAATAAGAATATGTATGTGGGGGTATCAAGAATCCCCCCAGGAGTGTATTCAAATATTTATGTTTGATGTTTCGGGGTTCGTAAAGTGAATATAGACGTCATTATTCTATCTGGAGCGAAATTGCTCGAATCACATTGTTTGATATGGAAGGGCGAGCTAATATGGCTAGCCTCAGTCGCAAGAAGATATGAAGCTCGATACAAAGTCTTGAAATCATCATATAAAAACATCATTAAAGTACTAGCTAGACTTGAGTGCATAAAACCTACAATAAAAATGTTTGGTGTAAAGGATTAACCAGCCAGTATAGAGATAATTTGGTAGAACTAGTCGTCACTGGAGTTTTAATGCTCGGTGCGTTAAAAGCATGGCTCGAGTGCCAAATAGTCTTGGTGCATTAAAAGCGCGGCCCGAGTGTCGAACCTTAGTACTATGAAGCAACCTGAGGGTGCCAGCTTCAGTCACTGGACATAAATGCTCAAGGCTTAGATGCTCGGTGCTATGACTCGAGGCTTACATGCTTGGAACCTCAATACTATAGAAGCGATCTGAGGGTGCCAACTTCAGTCACTAGACTTAGATGCTCGAGGCTTAGATACTTGGTGCTATGACTCGAGGCTTACATGCTCATAACCTTAATACTATAGAAGCGGCCTGAGGGTGCCACCTTTAGTTATTGAACTTAGATGCTCAGTGAATGGGACAACTGGTAGCAATGGATGCGGGGTTAATAACTGTTATGTAATTTTAATGTCTTTTTAAAATTTGAATTATGTAATTGTCACATCTATTTGGGTGTCAGAAGATGAGATATTTTCACTGCCACAATAATGACTGCTCGATTAGTAGGTCTTTTTTGCTTCCCAGACTGCCCTTAATGGTGTAGGAGAGATAAAAAACATTTATGAGGGCAGTAATGGTTATTCTAGATCCTTCTACTATCCTATAAGTGTACTAGACCTTTCGATTTGCTATATTTTTCACTTCTTTGCTATCTTCTTTCTTCTTCTCAATCCATTTTGTGTGCATTCTATCATCGGGCCCTTCCACAATAACCTTGCATTTTGCATTTAGGTAAAGCTCTCTTCTTTCCTACCTTTCTTTTTATTTACTAGATAAGGTCTATAACATCGAGGAAATAAGTTAGCTCCGATTTATTTGTCTCTAGGATAGATGAGGACATGCTAAAATGGTACTGGAGATATTTTAGCATTCTTGGCGATTTCGCCTTACACACTATAGATAGGAGATTTAAAGCCCATACCCTTATGTTAGATTTCGATAGATTAGTCATGTATTTTGACCAATTAGAGGGGGTTTGAAGTTCCTTCTAGACCCCTTCGTGAAAGAGTTTTTGAATAGATATAATATAGCTCTCGAGCAGCTCCATCCCAACAGCTATCAGATTCTAACCAAGTTTATAAAGTTAATGCATGAGGAGGGTAAAAAGCTAGACTTGGACGTCCTACGATACCTCTATAACCTGAACAAGAAAAAAAGGGAGCTGATGTTCTCTTTTTCTGCCATCCCCAACCATAGCCTTTTCATGAAGCTTCCAGACCTTCATAAGAAGTGAAGACATAAATTTTTTATTATTGAACACCCTTCGCACTTTGTAGATGTCCAGCGGATATGGTCCAACGATTGCCATAAAGTGAAGCGTCCTTTAAGATTATCTAACCACGATATAGAGATGGTCATGAGACTTCACCTTTATGGCATAACTGATGCCCGATCTATGAAAAATCTATCCAGAAGATATCTTTGGAGAGTCTACCTTGATTGTGTACCAGCTACTGGTATGTTTTAACCTTCAAAAGGCATCATTCGGACTTTTGTATTTTCATTTCTATTTATAGATGGCTAACTTTTTTTTTATCTTTACAGATGAGATTTAGCTTGTAGATAATGAGCCATAGGTGCAAGAAGATGTGCAAATCTCCTCACCCAAGCCTACAACATCGACGGTTCTAACTAAGGACGTAGCTAGCTAGAAGGGAAAATCTATAGCTGGGTCTTCTTAGGATGATAAGGCAGAAGGGCAGAAAAAGTGAGCCCTGGACAGAGACTTGAATACTGAGGAGCTGTGCGAGAAGATCTTTGTTAAGTGTCTAAAGCTTTCTAGGTGTTCGGATATAAAGTCCCAGACCCTCAGTAAAATGAAGCCTCTAAGTGTCTTGAATGCTCAAGTGAGAGACCAATATACAGAGTCTCTAAGGTTGCTAGCTAATATAAAGCATTGGATGGATAAGGATAGCGAGGAGTTGTACAACTCTGTGATCAAGCATTCATTAGAGGTGAATGTTTTATTTTGTTAATCTTGTGTTCTCATGTTTTCAAGGTAATGATATTCATTCCTTATTTTAGATGACTCAGGCTTTAATATTGGCCAAGGATAATTAATACTACTTTAAGAGCCAATATAGCGTAAATGAGATGGAGGTGGGCACTGTAGCTATCAATTTTAAGAAAAAGTTAAATAAGGCAAAGGCAGCACTAAAGCTTTGCTAAACTATACATGGTGAGGCAAGGTCTGAGGTTAGGCGAGCCAGAAGAAGGTGTCTAATTTGGAGCATAGTCAAGCTCAGTTGACATCTAAGATTGAAGAGCAAGACTTGCGGATTGCAGCCCTAGAAAAGAAGCTTGAGGAGGCTGAGAAATCCTATAAAGATGAGAAAAGAATCTATTAGAATATGGTTGCTAAGTTTCTTAGGGCGTATAAATTTGAGTGCCAGAGGGTCCTACTCGTACAGAATCCTGATCTTGACTTTACGGATTTAGATAAAATAATGCCTACTGACCTAGATAGGATCACCTCTGAAGAAAATGCTCAGAGCAAGGCCTCTTCCTAATGTGTAAAGAATCCTTAGAAATCCACCAAGTCTTCAATTGGGGGACCATCTTCTGAGCCTTTGGCAGACTTGAGGCCTGTCAGGGAGGTGTTTGCTAGTGCTATTAGTGTTGTCCTAATTTCTACCTTTGTCTTCGAGTCTCTCCATCCGAGTGTCCATTCCTTTGAGCTTTCAAATACTCAATTGTTAGATTAAGAGACATTTTTTTGTACATTTTATAATGTAACCTTTTCCAATTAATGAATGAAAATGTGTTATTTGATAAATTTTGAGCACATCTACTAATAATATTTTTGGAGACAATATGAGTTCCAATATCATTATAATTCCTTCCCCTATCTACCTTTGATTTTGTATGCCCCTTTAGACATTTTCTCTGTGATATGATAGGGGCCTTCCTAATTAGGTCCAAGTTTGCTTGTGCCAGAACTGCCTTTGCCGATGTTTGCCCTTCTGAGTACCTAATCTCCAGCTTTGAAGTGTCTTGGTTGGATGCACAAATGATGATATTCAACTATCCTCTGTCTTTGTGCCTCCACAACAGTGGATGCCCATTCTCTTCTCTCCTCTAGTAGATCCAGACATATTTAGGTATTAATGTTGTTGGCTTCCTGATCTAAGTCCTCATTGAACTTGTAACTTAGTGATCCAATTTCCACCGATATCACTACGTCCATCCTATAAGTTAGCCTGAAAGGTGTCTCTCCTATGGAGGCTCTAGGTGTAGTCTTGTAAGCCTAGATGACGTTATTGAGCTCATCGACCTAGTTCCCCTTTTTTCATTGAGCTGCTTCTTTAGCCCTTGCATAATGATTCTGTTGATGACCTCTATTTGTTTATTTGTTTGCGAGTGAGCTACCGAGGTAAATCAAAGCTTTATTTTGAGATCAGAATAAAACTTTTCAAAATTTCTCATTATCGAACTATTTCCTATTATCTGTGATCAGGGTATGTGGTATTCTGAACCTATTGATGATTTCTTTCCAAAAAAGTGTTGAATCCAAGCTTCTATGATGGTCGGTATAACTTCCACCTCTGTCTATTTGGTGAAATGGTCTACAACCATGATTAGGAATTTCTTTTAGGATGTTGAGCTAAGGAAAGGACCCAAGATGTCCATTCCCCATACGGTGAAAGGCCAAGGGCTCCCAATCGGATGTTGAGGATTAGTGGGTTTATGGCTAAGGCGGGTAAACTGCTAACACTTATGGCATTCTTGAGTCAGTTTCTAAGTGTCTTGGGACATGGTGGACCAGTAATATCCTTGCAGCAATGCTTTTTTGGTTAATGAATAATGTGATTCATATGCTCTATAAATTCCTTCATGGATTTCTCTAAGTATGTAATTCCTTTATCTGGAGACACGCACTTAGACCATGGATATAAAAGAGATCTTCTATATAGTTCCTTGTGGTGGATGGAGTAATGTGCAACTTTTATCTTTAATTTTTAAGCTTTTAATTTGTCTTATGGAAGTACCTTGTTCTCCAGATATTGAATGATCAGTTTCATCCATTCTGGAACTTCCCATACATGCATGATTTCTAGATCCTTAGTGCTTAGTTTTGTTAATACTTTAGTGAGCTCAAGTCCTCTAAATGTCTGATTGTCCTCAATTGCTGACTTGGCTAATAGGTCAGCCTCCAAATTTTCGCTTCTAGGGATTTAGGTGATTTCCCATTGTCTTCTTTTTGCTCGAGCTTCTTTAGGAGTTGCCTAACATTTTTAACATATTTGGTGATGCTCAGATCTTTAATTTGGAATGTCCCTTTGCCTTGGTTCACTGCTAGTTAGGAGTCCAAGTGTATCCTGAGATGTTTATCTTTGACCTCTATAACTAACTTCAACCTTGTGATGAGTGTTTCATATTTTGCTACATTATTAATGGCATTATACTCTATCTGGATAACATATTTGATGAAGACTTTGTGTGGCCCCTTAAGAATAATCTCTACATTGGCACTTTAGGTGGATGATGCCCTATCCATATAGAGCCTTCATTCTGGGTTTTCAAAAGGAGTAAGATCTTATAGTGTCATTTCTTGTACGAAGTCTGCTAGGGCCTGAGCTTTTACCTGTTGCTAGGGTTTGTAATCGATGTCAAATTCTCCAAGTAATATTGACCATTGAACTAATTTACCAGATGTTTTAGGTCTTTGTAAGATTTTTCTTAAGGGGAAGCTGGATCTTACAATGATGGAATGAGCATGGAAATAGTGCTTAAATTTTTAGGATGTGTGGACAATGGCCGTGGCTAATTTATCTAGTGTAGGGTACTGAATCTCTGATCCTCGGAGTACTTTGCTAATGTAGTATATCGACCTTTACTAACTTCCTTCCTTTTTCACTAGTACTGAAGCTATTGACTCTTAACCGATGGAAAGGTATAAGTAAAGTGTTTCGCTAAGGATTGGCTTACTGAGTAGAGTTGACGAGGATATGAATTTTTTAATATCTTCAAAGGCTGCCTAGTAGTCTTCAATCCATTTAAATTTCTTGGAATTTTGTAGGGCTGGGAACAGTGGCAGACATCGTCTGACCAAATAAGAGATAAAATGCCCCAAAGTTATGACCTTGCCATTCAGCTTTTGCAGCTCGTTAAATGTCATCGGAGCTTTCATATTAAGAATGACCTCCATTTTTTTTTGGGTTGGCCTTGATTACTCTATGTGATATCACAAATTCTAGGAACTTGCCTGGCTTTACTCCGAAGACACACTTCTCTGGATTTAACTTGATTTGGGACTAGCTCAGCAATTAGAGGATTTAGTCGAGGTTGGTAGGGTGCTGCTCTACATGCTTGCTTTTGATAATAATGTCATCCATATATACTTCAACATTTTTTCTAATCTGACTTCGGAGTACATGGTTCATCATCCTTTGATAGGTTGCCCCAATGTTCTTTAATCCAAAGGGCATTACTTTGTAGTAGTAAAGACCTTTATGGGTGATGAAGGATGTTTTTTCTTGGTCTTCTTTCTTTATTAGTATCTGGTGATACCCATGTGCTACGTCCACAAGGTTATATAAATCGTGGTCAGCTGTGGAGTCTATAAGTTAGTCTATCATTGGTAATGGATAGCTATCCTTGGGGCATGCCCGGTCGAGGTCAGTGTAATTTGTCATTGGACTTCTTTACTAGCACCACGTTGGCTACCCATTCTGGATGGGTGACTTCTTTGATAAATCTAGCCTCTAACAACTTTCTTGTTTCTTCAGTAATTATCTTCTATCTCTCATATGCGAAAGTTCTTTTCTTTTGCACAACTGGCTTTACCGCAGATCTAATATTTATACTATACGAGGCAATTTGGTGGTCAACTCTAGTAATCTCAGATGCTCAAGAGGCAAATTCGCCTGAGTGTTTAATGAGGACTTCACTTATACCCCACTTAGTATCACTATTAATCTTATTATTGATCTTTATTATTTTCCTATCAGTGATTTGTAGTGTTTGAACCTCGTTGATTAGTTCAAGGCTAGCCATGTGTTGATCCTTATGAATTGTTAGGATTCAACCTCCTATAGGAATCTTCATGGTTAGATGTCGGATGCTTGTGACTGCATCAGTTTTGTAAAGTACCAAATGCCCTATGATGCCATTGTATGCTAATAGGAGATTTACCATATTGAACTGAGCTTTCATGACTTTTGTTTCTATAGTATCTCAAACTTTGAATTCCAGACTTAGCTCTACCACTCCTATTGGTTATGTAGTTCCTCTGCAAAAGCTTGTAATAGGGTTTTGGACAGCCTTCAGGTCTGTGACAAAGCCTCCTATTCCTTTATAGGTGCTTAAAGATAATGCATTGACAACGCTCCCATTATCGATGAGTAATCTCTTTACCAAGTAATTATTAATGTAGGCACTTACTAATAGTGCATCATTGTGGGGGTGTTATATATGATTCATGTCTTCTGGACCAAATGTAACAATCTGTCTTTTCTCAAGGGCAGGCCCTTCTTATCTACGGATTCTCTTGGGCTTCTTTTCTGCAATTTCCTTTCAATAATCATGTTAATAACACTGGCCGATTCATTCTAGGCTTTCTTTGGTTCTAGTTTGTCTCGATCTTGTCCATCCTAATTTTTGGTCTCTCTGGATGTGTCGGTGAAGTTATTGAGTTTTCCATTTTGTACCAATCTTTCTATGGCATTTTTTAGTTCTCAGCAGACCTTGGTTTCATGCTCGTAATCCCAGTGATATTAATAGTAGTACCTTTTATCCTGCATGGCTCTCATATTCGGGCTTATTCTTCCAACTGGAGCCCACACCATTCTGCTTGATCCATATGAGGATCCTGGATTTGGAGGTGTTTGATTTTTTTGAGTCTAGTGCCATTTTCTAAAGCTTCAATGGCCACTTCGTCCACTAAATTTTCAATTTGCATGGCTACCTTATTAAATCTATCTAGATAGCTTCGTAGTGATTCATTGAACTCATATCGGCACATTTAAAAATTATTGATGTTTTTGACTGGGGGGACATTGGTGATGAACTAGGTTTGGAATTTCTCTGCTAAATCTTTGAAAGAGGTGATGGAATTCTTAAAAAGCCGACGAAATCACTTTTGAGCATTATTTGTAAGTGTACTTAGGAAGACTCTACACATAATTCTGTCATTCATATTCTAGAGTAACATTCTTATTTTGAATGAGGATATGTGATTAATTAGATCTCCAGTTCCATAATATTGATCTAGCTATGGCATTCTGAATTTGGTCAGGATCTCTTTCTGGATTATCCTACTTACAAAGGGCGTCCTTCCTTCTATGACGCATTCATCTTCTTTCCTTAGTCCCGTACAGGCTTTATGTATAGCCTTTTCAACCTTCTGGGTTAACCTTGAATCATCAAGAATTAGTATTGTTGAGCTGGATTCTCTTTCCGGGGCTTTGCATTTTCCTTTGTCACCTCCGGGTACTTTCGGAGGGGTGGTATTATTTTCTGTATAAGTTGACTTGATATTACCACTTTGAATTAGGGCATTCAATTATTATTGCATCAGGGTCACTGAGTTTGAATGTTTTGTATCATCTCTTCTGTGATCATTGGGGAAGGGTTGAGTGTGTAAGCTACGGTGTTTAAGTTTTATGTGGTTATGGCAAGCGTCTCTTGTAGATTCAAAAAAAGTATGAAAGGTATAGGCTTATGATGGTGTTGTAAAGGAGCATAGTGAGGGGGATTAGTGCCAAAGGCTGGTCACCTTTGAGTATTTCCCGTGGAATGTACACCCCACCAGATGAAGATCTAGCATTCGGGAGAAGGGCTGATGGTACTATCCTTGGAGTAGGTACTGATAAATTGATTGGAGGAATGGAAGTAGATGAGTTGATGTGTGTGTTAGGAATTCAGATCGGTGGTGGGCTAAAGTCATGATGTTAAAGTCTTGATTTGGTAGATGCATAAATGGCTTTTACTCAAGAATTTCGCATAGATGACGCCATTTGATAACTTATTTTTTGGAACTCTTAAGCTGGAACCCTACAAGTGATCAACAAAGGGCAAGGTGAGAGATGGGGAGGATCCCCATAAACCCTCTGATGCCTAAGTCAAGAGATATAGAGAGAGTTTAAAGAGAGAAAGGGAATGAGGAGAATATGAGAGAATAGAATGAATGAGAATGAGAGATATAGAACTTATTTATAGGGATAGTGATGCTCATACCTGAGAGGAATAGGATTCCTCTTTGGTAAAAGTCCTATGCCTTCTAGGAGTGTTTCTTTTTGTTTGGGAATCTCCTAATCATGAATATTTTCTTATTTGTCTTGGATGTCCTTCCTCTGTAAGTAACCTTGTATAGAAAAATAAAGATCTTAATTAAATAGGAATATATATGTGGGGTATCAAACATCAATAAGATTGGATTACTTACTAAAAATAACACTTAATAAGTTATCAAATATGATAATAACAACATATTTTATTTAAAAATTATAAATTTTGAAATTACATAATGTTAATTTTCTTATTTGCATATTTTTAGTTTAAAATGAAATATAATGGGCATTCCACATGTTTACTTGTTATTGATAATAATAATAATTTTATTCTTTCTCATATTTTAAGTTTAAATTGTGTTGTAATGGACATTCCACATTATTATTTGTTAATTGAATTATTTAAAACTATGCAATGTGATTTTTTTTATTTTTATATCTTAAGTTCAAATTGTAATATAATAGACATTTCATATTTTGAATTGTTGACTAAATGATAATAGTAGTAGTTGTTGTAATGATAATAATATTAATAAAATTATTTTTGTTAACAATTTATTTATTATATTTTAATCACAAAACTTATTAATTTTTATCATATATTATTATAAATATGTATATTACTTGACAATATAATTAAAAGTATATAATTAAGTTACTACCTAATACTATTTATTAATATCTATGTACTACTTATTAAATTAATATTTGGTACTATATTTGGTTTTCGGTATGGTTTTTTATAAATATCCAGTACCGTGCCAAACTAGTCATAAAATTGGTTCAGGATTAAAATTATTCAGTTCGCTATGATTTTGATGTCTTTGAATTCAGAATTTGAGTCCGATTTGGTATTTTCTTCATCTCATGCTCAGCCCTAATTCTAAAGGTTCACATGGGTTGGAAAAATTCAAAGATTTAAAATCTTCGGAATTCTACCAAGTTTTGTAAATTTTAAAAATAAAATCTTCAGTACCAGTACCAGTATCAAATTTAAAAATCTTCATACCAGTATCATCTTATTTTTTGTGATGGTTTAATGCTGTGTTTTAGTTCTTTTGGAATGGATTGATATAGTTCAATTCAAAACGAGGATCCAGAGATTTATGTTATCTACAAATTTATATTATTAATTAAATTTATATTTATTACTAAAAAATAAGAATGTATTAATTTTTATAATTAATACAGTATAAACTATTGTTGACCAAAAAATTATAGTATATACCATTAAAAAGCATTATAGTTATATGTTTGCCCAATATGGCTTTTTTTTTTTTTAATTTTATTTGTAATATTACTATTTACTTTAATGAAAATGATGCAATTTTGGATAAAATTACATCATTTTGGTTATCTATTATTTAGTTAATTAATTTTAAATAATATTAATAAGATTAGGTTACTTACTAATAATAATTATTAATAAATTATGAAAAATATAACAATAAATATATATTTTAATTATTAAATTATAAAATTTAAAATAATATATTATTATTTTCATATTTTTAGTTGAAACTGAAATATAATGGGTATTGCATATTTTTACTTATTGTTGATAATAATAATAATAATTTTCTTTTTTCTCATAGTAACAAATAAGAATGTATAATGTCTATTATGACACAATCTGAACTTAAAATATGAGTTATCATTCAAATTCACATATTGAAGATTTCCATTTTCATCTTCATTCAAAGGATCTCTCTCTAGTCATCTAAGATTAATTAGTGAGGTGTCTTTATCGTCGTCTTCTTTATTAAGTAACTCTAAACATGCCACTTTTTCTTTCAATTCTTTATTAAGTATACATACATACATACATACATACATACATATATATATATATATATATATATATATATATATATATATATATATATATATATATATATATATATATATATATATATATGTATGTATGTATGTATGTATGTATAATGTCTATTATGATACAATCTAAACTTAAAATATGAGTTATCATTCAAATTCACATATTGAAGATTTCCATTTTCATCTTCATTCAAAGGATCTCTCTCTAGTCGTTTAAGATTAATTAGTGAGGTGTCTTTGTCATCGTCTTCTTTATTAAGTAACTCTAAACATGCCACTTTTTCTTTCAATTCTTTATTAAGTAGCTGTATATATATATATATATATATATATATATATATATATATATATATATATATATATAGGCTACCCAACCTCTATCTTCAATTTCTTCATTAGTTCTTTTATTACTAATAGTCCTAATGTTGTGATGAAGATCAAATTAACCAAGGAGTTGTATAAATAAATAGTTCCTCTTCCTTAATTAATTGTCTCTCTACGAGCATAAATGTTACAACCTAAATCCAAGGGTCATGATTGACTCTAGGAAATAGGAATTCACACGAATCCAAAACCCGTAGCAAGCCTAAAGCATAACTTTCATATAAACTTAACCACCAAATTTGCCTTGGAATTAAAACCTTTTTAAAAGCTTAATGAATTATCCATAGATAAGACTGTAATAAAATATTTTCACAAATAGTCAAGTACACAACCATAATCAATATCAACATAACATATTGTAATAAATACACATTACTACTACGGTGTCTAATAAATATAAGAAATGAGAGTTTAAAATTTACATAAATAAGCCAGTGAAGAAAGGGTCTGACGTAGAGGATAACTAGGGGAGGTCTAAAGAGAAGAGTCCTGAAAAAAATAATTGAGGGGAATCATACCTCATTGAGTGAATTATTATTTTATATATATACATACAACCTAAGGTTACATGCACTTAAGCATTATTATAATATATATTTATTTAGTTTATACACGCATTCCATGTAAATACTCAAGTACATTTTTTTTATATCAACACAACTAAACATATATGGAAAATAGATGGAGGATCAGAGTAGAACCCTAAGATTTCCTGGAACCTCAAACACTGTATCTCACTAGCCACTAGGTCTACTTGAGTCCAAATAATATCTCTTTTCCAATTGGGTAGTAAATCAGGCCCGAGACCCTGAAAGGTCAACCAAGCTACCACAGTCTCACTGCCGACATGATTGGCCCCAAGACCTTGAAAAGTCAACCAAGCAGTTGCATATATACCCTTTAGTATATAAAAATCTTAACGAATCATTTTAACCATAAACACATATCATATAATCTCATATCAATCAAATTTCATATCCTATCATTTAGCGTACTGGTGCGCACATAGTATTAGTATAGCCCACTAAGCAGCACGTTCAACTGCTATCTTCCAAAAATATCAACATATATATAAACAACATCCAAGTCGAAAATATAATATTAACATTATATATAATAAATAATAACACTATAATAATCAACAACAAATAAGGGTTAATGCAGCATATCATATTCATTCCATAAAGACATTAAAATATGGATGCTAGGTAAGGATTTCTACATACAATGCATACACATAATAATAACTCATAGGTGGGACACGCTCCTTAGTACTGACTTGACTGTCCCTGTCCAGAAGGCCCTGCTCTCGGTGTAGCTACAGGAAAAGAATATAAAAGATAACTAAAGTTAAAATCCTAACCTTATATGCTTTAAATTTCTAAGGAAAAGACTTAATCTAAAACATAATTCTAATTTAAACTTAATAAGTAATACATACTGATGTTACATTTTACAAGAAATCTACCAAAAATTTGGTAGAATCTCCTTTGTAAAACAGACATCTCTCTACGAAAAGTAGTGTCATTCCTTCACAAAACAAAACTTCTAATAAATTGACAACCCAAAAACTCGAGTTGAGCTCCCGAACTACACTTTATATCCAATCGAGATCCAGTTCAATTACACAAAAAAAATTATAAATTCATCAAAATATACTAAAATATCATAGAATTTAATTAAGCTATAATGATTTATTTCTTTAAATAATTAAATTATAAAAGAAATCCATTTCCAAACCATTAATATAATTATCATTTAATATAACCAAAAATCATTTTTTAAAAACAATTAAAATTATAGAACTCCCTTTAAACGTTCATAACTAGAATTTTTTGTCAAATATAAATAAACTATTTAAACAATTCAAATATATATTATAAATGCTAAATAATTTATTTAAACTTTTAAAACAATAATTAAATAATCATTTATATTTATATTTCCAAAATTACTTCTAAATTAATAAAAATTACAATTTACTTATGGAAATTATTTTTAGACTTTTTAATATTCAAAATCAGTATTAGACATGATAAATAACCTTAAATTTGATTACAATAAAATATTTATTTTCTGTAAAAATACATATTAACATAATTTCTTTCAAAAATTATATCTTAAATTCTACAAATAATTTCACAAAACTTCTTTTACAAAGTTTAATATATACAATATATAATATTTAATAAAAGTATAAAAAGTGCTCAGAATAGTGATTCGGTCATCATAATAGTAACCTGAAAAATCCAAATTTCTAGAAAATTATGAAAAAAATATATTTGAAAAACTCTCAAATCCAATTTCATTTTATATAACTACAATAAAGTCTAATTCTAACTCAATTTGAAGGAATTAAACAAAATTACAGAAATCAATTTACCTTAAATCAAGGTGGTTTTCGGAGCATATTGACAAAATTAGAGGGGAAACATTACATGGGAAGAGATGAATCCAACGAACCCACCGGCAAGGCCTGACAATGCTAGAGCCAACGACTGTGACCCCGAATATGTTTAGTTTCCAAAAAAATTAAAGAGGATGAGGGAAAGGAGGTTGGCCGGAGGATAGGGAGGCTATTGGCGATGTTTGGTGGTGACCAGTGGCAAGTGGTGGTGGCTGGAATAGAGGTGGCTATGATGGGAAGGAAGGAAGAAAGGAAGAAGAAGAAGAAGAAGAAGAAGAAGAAAGGGAAAAGAAAAGGAAAAAATATATATTTTTAACTCTTTATATATACACACATTTACCTATTTTCTATATATACATACATACATACATTCCCTTGATTTATTAAAATACTAAAATACCCACTTAAATATTTATTTAACAATGATTTCAATAAAATAATACTTAAAATTCTTAAATCCATATTTAAATTTAATAAATAAAAATACAAGTCATTACAATCTTCCCTCTTTATAAAAATTCATCCTCAAATTTTAACAAATAGAAAGAAAATACAAGATTTTACTTCGAAAAATATAAGGATAAGCCACTTGCATCTTTGCCTTAGTCTTCCACGTGTGTTCTATTAAATCTTTATTCACCTCTACACTCTAGGGCTACAAAACATGTGAAGGATCCAAAATGCATTTCCTGAGCATCAAAACATGAAATACTAGATGTATTTGAGACAAACTTGGGGGTAAAACCAACCGATAGGCAACTATACTAACTCTCTCTAAAATCTTAGAAGGTCTAATGTATCTTGGTGCTAACTTCCCCTTCTTGTCAAACCTCATAACACCCTTGGTGATACCTTTAAGAATATATAATCCCTAACTTGGAATTCCACATCCTTTCACTTCAAGTCAATATAGCTTTTCTGTCTGCTAGCTGTAGTTTCCAATCTTCTTTTGATTAAAGCAACCTTCTTAGATGCATCCTTGATAATTTTTTATCCATTTAGCTCTTTTTCTCCAACTTCATTCCAACACAGAGGGGATATACATTTCCTTCCATACAAAGCTTCATAAGGTGCCATCTCAATACTACCATGGTAGTTGTTGTTGTAAGCAAATTCTACCAATGGCAAATGATCAACCTAACTACCTCCAAGATCCATCACACACATTCTCAATATATCCTTAAGTGTTTGGATCATTCTCTCAAACTGACCATCTATTTGAGGATGAAAACCAGTACTAAAATCAAGCCTAGTACCCAATACTTCTTGTAACTTCTGCTAAAATCGTGAGGTAAAAACTGAGCCTCTATAAAAAATAATAGAAACAGGCACCCTATAAAGACACATAATGTGTTTTATGTACAACTTAGCCAATTTATCCACTAGGGAAGTAGCTTTAACTGCTAAAAAGTGAGATGATTTTGTTAGCTTGTCCACTATCACCCAAATGGAGTTTATCCATCCTTTGAATGAGGTAACCCTGTCATAAAATCCATGGTGACTTTCTCCCATTTCCACCTAAGAATCGAAAGAGGTTAAAGTTTTCCTGAAGGTTTTTGATGCTCTGCTTTCACTTGCTAACATGTCAAGCACTTAGAAACAAATTTTGCCACATCTTTCTTAATTTCATCCTACTAATAAACATCCTTAAGATTGTGGTACATTTAGTAGAACTAGGATGTACACTCTAAGCTACATAATGAGCTTCTTCTAAGATCTCTTCTCTTAAATTATCCATATCAGGAACACACAATCTTCCAGTAATCCATAGAACACCTTTATCATTAAGATTAAAATTAGTAAACTTCCCTTCACGGGCCTTCTCCATAAGCTCCACCAAATCATGATCTCTCCTTTGAGCTGTCTTGATCCTATCTCTCAATATCGATCTCACTTTAAACTGAGCTATTAATCCCCGTGACTTGGTTATTTTCATTATCAGCCCTTAGTTTACTAACTTATGCATCTCCTGAATCAAAGATGTGACACCCGTTAAGGATGTTAGACATATATTGTGTGCATGTGACTAATAAATAATATGACTATTAATATCAAATTTTAGTTCATAATTCAATATATATAAAAGACTATTTATATAAATAGCACATATCACACACCACAAAGGCTTACAACATCAATCAATTCATAAATTTTCTTATGTTATTTATATATAATACATTGGCCTTAATACAAAATATAAAAATTTACTAAGCATGTTACAATCTAGAAAATTGAAGATGACCTTCTACTGACCCACTTGACACAATGCTAGTGTAATTGATGCAAATGTTTCCTCAAGACAAACTGCAATTCTTTTAGTCCTGAAAAATAATACAGAGTAGTGGGCCTAAAACTTAGTAAATAAATAACATAATATCCTATGAAAAATAACTCATTTAAGCATGTAATATTATCAAGTATCGATCCATTCAATATTTAACTATGCATTTATAATATGCACACATAGTCATAGTATTTTCTTTTAGACAACAATGAACTTGTGAATTATATATATAAAATCACAACTTATTTTCAATTACTCAAGGATCCCTATACATACACAACCCGTCATAATTTCATACCAAATATTTCTTTAGCCTTATTATGGCATTTTAAGGGGAATTCTTAATGCATACAAAATTGCCTCATTCACAAGTAATACTGCATCCTCGTACTCATCCAACTATATTTCTTATATTTCAATATACTTCACATAACACTCTATTAAACAATTAACATTCTCATAATACATAAGAGCAATAATATACCTAAGATATACCATAAATATACCATATTTTAATATGGAAGATTCGATAGTGTAAATTCAAAAATACATAAAAAAATCCACATTATAAATATCAAAATCAAATTTTCCAAATCAATAGAATTATAAGTCTAAATTAATTTACAACTAATTTCACATCAATTGAATATGTATAGAAGGAGAAACATTAAAAACAACCCACCATGGTCATTCTATTATAAAAAGACTAAGCTACAAAAAGTATTGCTCAAATTGACCATCAAGACGACAAAATTAAGTTTTCTCTATTTCTATCAATTTTGTAAGTAATATATCCAATTTTTATAGGATTAAATGAAACCCCATTTTAAGTTATAAAACTTCAGATATGGCTTCAACAAGTATTATATTCTTACATAAATAGGACACCTGAATTTAGCAACCATCATTCACAAGTACAACCTCTTTCATATGTACAATCTTATCTCAAAAATAATCAACCATCAACACAATAATAAAGAAAACTATCATATATCAATTATAACATATATTTTTCTCTTAACCAACTAGCTTAACAAATAAATTTATAATTATTTTATTTGAGGTGTTATTTTCATATAGAACATTAAGTTATTCACTTACCTTTATTGATTCCTTCCCTTGGCTTGTATTTACTTGTATAATAGCCTCATTTCCATTTGGTTTAACTGAAGTAAATCATAATTCACTTGCTTTTAAACATAAAAAAAAAAGAGAACCTCATCTAGCATTAAACATCACTAAACGACCTAAACTTATAAAGCTACCAACTATAACATATTTAAAAATAGGGTGAATTTAAAAATTCACTAATAATTCTATACAATATATCTTAAAATGAAAGTTTCTAAATTATTAACCCTGTGTGTCTAAAGTAATTTAAAATTGATTTTGCTTTACTTGAAGGTGTATAAAGGAAGAACTCTATGAAACAATCCACCTTACTCAGACACGCAGTGGAAACTGAGTAATAAAATGTTTCCTTTTATTACACTAATATAGATTCTGAATCAGATTGAGATAAAGAAGAATAGTTTTAGATAACTCTTTCAAGTTTCCATATCATCAAAGAAAATTTAATTTGAAGCTTTCTAGCTTGAGATATGATTAAAACAATATGACTAAAAAACTAGATCCTTAGAACCTAAATTTTTCATCTTATAAATCCTAACTTAATTTAACCAAAAATATTAACATTACTTACTAATAAACATTTAAGGCCTTTGAACATGAATATTGTGGTCTGTAATAAATTTCTAAACCTTTAATTTACTTTAAAAAATTATTTTTTTAATATAAAGAAGATGAATATGAAAAATAAGAAGAAGGAGGAGGAAGATAATGATTATCTTCCTTCCTTCTTTCCTTCACTCTTAGCCATGTACCCTTAAACCAATTTAAGCTCCTTTATTTTTAATATTAACTAATTTAAACCCTTAACTTTTTAATTTTTATTATGGACTTAATTGTAAACATTTATAATCTTTTTATATTTAATATTAGAATTAATACTACACATATTACATATAATTTTTCATGTCTATATGATATGCATGTTATGAAAATAAATGCAAATGCATTAAGTGGGTGTTATAAAAATCTTTTCTCCACACTAATGTGAGTAAGACTACTTGAAGACTTCCTACTCAAAGCATTTGCTACTACATTAGCTTTGCCTGGATGGTACAAGATGTCATAATCATAATCTTTCAGAAGTTCCAACCATCTTCTTTGTCTCAAATTCAAATTTCTCTACTAAAAGATGTACTTTAACTCTTGTGATCAGTATAATTTCATATGTCACCCCGTACAGATAATGTCTCCAAATCTTGAGAGCAAAGATAACAACGGCCATCTCTAGGTCATGAGTAGGATAGTTCTATTCATGCTTTTTTAATTGTTTGGAAGAATAAGTTACCACCCTACCATTTTGCATCAATACATATCTTAGGCCAACTCTTGAAGCATCACAATACATAATGAACTTGTCTACTCCATTAAGTAGTGTCAAAACTGGTGTGTATCAACTTCTCCTCCTTCAATAATTGAAAGTTATTCTCACATGCTTCTGTCCACACAAACTTCACATTCTTTTGAGTTAGGCAAGACATAGGTGCTGCAATTCTCAAGAAATCCTTAACAAACCTCCTATAATACCCTACAAAACCTAAGAAACTTTGAATCTTCATAACTGATGTCGATCTAGGCCATTAAGATACTACTTCAATCTTTTGTGGATCTACTTAAATACCATCCTTAGACACTACATGCCCAAGGTATGCCACACTTTCAAGCTAAAAATCACACTTAGAGATCTTAGCATAAAGCTAATGTTCCTTTAGTGTTTGCAACAATGCTGTAAGTGGTACACATGCTCTTTTATGCTCTTCGAATATACCAATATGTCATCAATGAATATAATTATAAACTGATCCATAAATGGTTTGAACACCCTATTCATTAGATCCATAAAAGCCACTAATGCATTGGTTAATCTGAAAGACATCACAATAAACTCGTAATGGCCATATCTTGTACGAAATGCCATTTTTGAAATGTTGGCTTGTCTAATTTGTAACTAATGATAGCCCGATCTTAAATCAATTTTAGAGAAGAACTTAGCACCCTAAAGCTAATCGAACATATCATTTATCCTCGAAAAAGGATACTTGTTCTTGATAGTTGCCTTGTTCAATTCTCTATAATCAATGCACAATTTGAGTGTTCCATCCTTCTTCTTTACAAACAAGACTGGTGCACCCTAAGGAGAAGTGTTGGGTCTAATGAAAACCTTATCCAATAACTCTTATAACTTTTTCTTTAACTATTTCAACTCTGTAGGAGCCATTCTATAAGGTGGCATAGAGATAGGAGCTACGCCTGGAACCACATCAATGTAAAATTCTATCTCTCTATGAGGTAGTAAACTCGGTAATTCAATAGGAAAGACATCAAGGAACTCACAAGCTATAAGAACATCCAAAATAGATTTTTATTCCACTATTGTGTCCCTAACCATAGCCAAATATCCTTGACACCCCTTTTGTAGCATCTTTCTTGCCATAATGGAAGAGATAAAATTCTGAGGTGCATAACTCTTTTACCCACGAACTTAAATTCCTCTTTACCTGAAATTCTAAAAATCACCTCTTTGCTATGACAATCCATAGTGGCATAATACTGAGACAACCAATCCATTCCCAGGATTACATCAAAGTTCATCACCTCCAACAACACCAAGTCTAGTGGTAACTCTCTACCTTCTACCAACACAGGACACCCAAGAAGAACAACATCAGTGTCTAATGAATCAGTTAGAGGAATGGCAATTGATAAAGAATTTCCATCCTCGTAGCTTGCCAACCTAATTTTAAAGCATATATATATATATATATATATATATATATATATATATATATATATACTGAAAGTGTACCTGCTATGACTATATTAGATGCTTGAGCATCTTGCTGTGTAAGAGTGAAAGTTTTGGCCTGTCCTTTGCCTCCCTACTGACTGGTAGAAGCCTACCTAAATCCTCTAACATTGCCTCTACCTCACCCTTGCTGGGCTACAAACTGAGAGGTACCCTGATATTGGAATAATGGCAGTTGAAACTGTGCTGGAGCTATATTGGTTATAGAAGACTGAGAGAACAGCTGCTGAAAACTTGAATAAGGGCATGATCTAGCATAATGCCTAATTTGTCTACATCTAAAGTATGCTCTTGGAGCCATATAGCACGGTCCCTGATGGACTCTGCCACAAGTCTGACACACATTAGCTACAAATCCTATATTACCATATCCTGAACTTTGACTACTACTGTTGCTGGTAGCACCTGAACTAATTTTGACAGGTCTGTGAACTCCACTACGGCCATGTCTACCGCTCTTATGGACCCTATGTTGAGGTCTCTGGCCCCACTGAAAAGACCCTTTGGGCTGACTATTTAAGCCTATTTAAAACACCGTATGTTGAGTACTCTGATATCCTCCTACTTTGGTACCTTCAATCTAATAGAAATCAGATATAACTCCTTGCCTAATGAGCCTAAGCTCAATCTCTTTGGCTAACTCAGTCATTGCCTCAAGAGTTAAGCCTGCAATAGGCAACCCAGTAAATGCATAACTTAAACTGGTGACATAAGTGGTGACAGTGAAGTACTGGTCCCTCATCATATCCTTGACATATCATGATAGTTTGAGAAACTCCCTAGTATACTCCTCCATAGACCTATCACCTTTGGAAATATTAGTCAACTAGAGTCTATAACTCATCCACATCGGCTCTAGGCAAAATTATCTTATAAACTGCTCTTTAAATTATGCCCAAGTGAGTATAGTCATATGGGGTTGAATCACCTTAACAAACCAATCCAACGCTGGCCCCTCAACTGATAACATGACAATAAGTATCCTCTGATACTCGGTGTGTGTAGTCTGAGTCCTCGACTCAGTTGCATAGAGAAAATCTAGTGGGCCAAAGTCTCATCAAAAGAAATCCTATCGACTCTGGCATAAAATAATGGTGCCTCTAAGTCTGACATACCTTGAACTCCTTATTAAAATAGAGGATGCATAGACGGTACAACTTAAGGGATAGCTGCTGCACTCTGTTGAACTCCTAGTGTGTAGGTAGCATTATCATAATCCTGACCTACATGCTCCTCATCCTACTATTCTCACTATCTACGATGACCTGCTGCCCCTCTAGGTCTACCACTACCCTACCCCTACCTTTATGCTTAACTGGCTATACAGGGGGTAGAACTTCATTTTGATAAGACTCTCCATCATCGGCCTCGTCGACTAGTGGAGCAATTCGCTCTCTCCCCATTCTAAAAAGAATATAAACAAAACATATAATTCAAGCAACAACAGATATCCTAATGGTTACATGAAAATCTAAAAGCAAGGACTTTTCAAAGACATAGTCGAACCTAATTGTTGTACTTTTCAAGGACATAGTCAAACCTAATTGATGTAGTAGTTTCAAAGAAAACTTAAACTCTACTAACATAGGCAAAAAATAAAAACCTAGGATTTAATACCAACTTTGTCATGACCTAAATCCGGGGGTCACGACTGGCTCTAGGGAATGAGAATTCACACGAATCAAGAACTCGTAGCAAGCCTAAAGCATAACTTTCATACAAACTTAATCACCAAATTTGCCTTGGAATTAAAATCTTTTTAAAGCTTAATGAATTATCCATATATAAGATTACAATAAAATATTTTTATAAATAATCAAGTACATGACCACAGTCAATATCAACATAACATACTGCAACAAATACTACTACTACTACTACAATGTCTAATAAATACAAGAAATAATAGTTTAAAATTTACTTAAATCAGTCGGTGAAGAAAGGGTTTGGCAGAGAGAATGACCGGGGGAGGTTTGAAGAGAAGAATACTGAAAAAATAATTGATGAGAATCAGACCTCATTGAGTGAATTATTATTATATATATACATGCAACTTAATGGTACAAGCACTCAAGCATCATAATAATATATATATTTATATATTTATATTTATTTAGTTTATACACACATTCCATACAAATGCACAATTACATTTTTTTTTCAGATAAACACAATTGAACATAAATGGAAAATAGACAGAGGATTGAAGCAGAACCCTAAGATTTATCGAAACCTCAAACATTAGCCTTGAGACCTTAAAAGGTCAACCAAGCTGCCATAGCCATACCCCTCACTATATAAAAATCTTAATGAATCATTTTAACTATAAATATATATCATATTATATCATATTAATCAAATTTCATATCCTATAATCTAGTGCCACATAGTCTTAGTGTAGCCCACTAGGTAGTATGTTCTACTGCTATCCTCCAAAATATCAACATATATATAAACAACATCCAAGTCAAAAATATAATATTCACATTTATATATAATAAATAATAACACTATAATAATCAACAACAATTAAGGGTTAAGGTAGCATAATATATACATTCCATAAAGACATCAAAATATGGATGCTACTTAAGGATTTCTATATGCAATGCATACACATAATAATAACTCACAGGTGGGACACACTCCTCAGTACTGACTTGATTAGCCCTGTCCAGAAGGCCCTACTCCTGATGTAGCTATAGGAAAAGAATATAGAAGATAACTAAAGTTAAAATTCTAATCTTATATACTCTAGATTTCTAAGGAAAAGACTCAATCTAAAACATGATTCTAATTTAAACTCATTAACTAATATATACTGATATTAAGTTTTATGAGAAATCTACTGAAAATTCTACAGAATCTCCTTTATAAAATAGACATATCTCTACTAAAAGTACAGCCATTTATGCACAAAATAACACTTCTAATAAATTCACAACCTAAAAACTCAAGTTGGGCTGCTGAGCTGCACTTTATGGCCAACCGAGATCCAAATCAATTACACACAAAAAAATTATAAATTCATCAAAATATAATAGTGACCCGGTAACTGGAATAGTAACCTGAAAATCTAAAATTTTTAGAAAATTATGAAAAAATATATTTGGAAAGCTATTAACTTAAATTTCATTTTATATAATTGTAATAAAATGTAATTTTAACTCAATTTGAAGGAATTAAAGAAAATTACAGAAATCAATTTACCTCAAATTGAGGTGGTTACCGGTGTAGATTGGCAAAATTGGTTGAGGGGAAATGATACTTGGGAATAGATGAATCCAATGAACCCACCCGTAAGGCCTAAAGACGGCGACCCTGAATGTGTTCGATTGTTGAAAAATTGAAGAGGAAGAGGGAAAGGAGGTCAGCTAACAACAAGTGGTGGTGGCTGGAGCAAAGGTGGTTATGACTGGAGGGAAGGAAGAAGAAGAAGGAGAAAAGAAAAGGAAAAAAATGTTTTTAACTCTTTATATATATACACACACACATTTACCTATTTTTTATATATACATATATATATATATATATATATATATATATATATATATATACATTCCCTTGATTTATTAAAATACTAAAATACCCACTTAAATATTTATTTAACAATAATTTCAGTAAAATAATATTTACTCTAAAATCCATATTTAAATTTAATAAACAAAAATATGGGTCATTACAATAAAGAAAAAATCCTTTTCTCTAAAGATACATGACCTTTACTCTTTATTCAAATATGATGATAAAGGAAAAAATCTCAAGTGCAAATTACACACCTACTTAGCCTTACAATGGTTGAACCTTATATTACACTTTCGGTATTACGTATGTCATAATGACTAATATAATACCAGTGAAAGAACAAATTTCCAACCAAACCAAGATTGTTGAAGAACTCACAAATAGTTCTAGAGAAAAAGTGTTCAAATTGCATCTCTAATTGCTAAAATTTGGTGGCTTTATTTCATCATATTGGCTCAAGCATTATTCATATAAATCCCTAAAATTATATTCATTAATAATAAATGGCTTGTCATCAACTAGCAAGCTAATCAAATAGTAAACACTCTCCAATATATAGTACAACATAAAAGAACTAATTTGAATTCCTCTAGTGTGTACAATGTAATAAGTTATGATAGCTTTTATAAATCTTAATTTTATTTAGAAGGCTTTGAATTGTAGTAAATTTGAAAAATATGCATTTTGAATCTTATTTGTCACCCTCTCATCCAATATCTAGTCTTTAAATTTATACTTTTTTTTTTATAATTTGGTTCAAACTTTAGTTTTGCCTTATATATATATATAGTGAAAATTTTAATTTTGGAAAGTATACTAATGCCAGATATCCTGGTGTCTAAAGATATAAAATATATCTAAAGAAGTCTAAGGGCCAGATGTCTGGTTAAAGTGAGATTATAACTCTACAATCTTCTAAGTGTTTAATATGTCTTCTAGTCATATCAATGTTCCACTTGGCTATTGTAATACTATGATTTAGTCCAGTGTCTTTAATGCCTGAAAAATATAAAGTATTTCATCTTGTAATAAGTCTTAAATAAGTCTGTTCAAATTCTTGAAGATTAAAATTTTCTTCTAATATTTGTATGTTTATATTGTCTAAAGCATGTCTACTCATCAAAGTGTACAAATAATTTGACAGTCTTGAAAATATTTTATTTTTTATATTGTGTTTTCAATGTCTTTTTTGAGTGTATTAAGAAGTTGTTATTTCCTAAGTCTGTCTGAATAAGTACTTCTTCTAATAAGTCTTATATATTGCTCTTGTAAATAATGAAGTCTTATTTCTAATTGAGCTATTTGATAGTCTATTCTATAAATTGTCTGTTTAGCATTCATGAAGACTCTGAGTAACAGAAGGTTCTGAACTAGATGTTTGTTCTTGAGGTTATATATATGGAATATTTAGGAATTGTCTTATTAAAGTATTTAATGAGTCTGTAAGAGATTGGAATAAAAAGATATGTCTAGTAACTTTGTTACAGTCACAATCTTGATCGTGGTTCTCTATGTGATTGTTGTCTTCTATGTTTATATAGTGTAGTGTTTGTTGTCTAAATTCTTCTAAACTTTGTTTGCTTTGTAAGTCTAAAAGGTAGAAATTTTCTAAGACTTTTTCTAAAATAATTACTGTTCAAATCAAAAGAAATATCATAATAAAATATGAGATTCATCTAATAGATACTTAGATAAACAGTTCAAAGCATTCTTCATTTCCAGCTATTCTATAAAAATCTCTCTTATGCTAAATTACATATATAATGAAAGATTAAAAATTTAAATAAATAAACTAACAATCTAAAACTTAAACCATATATTTAAGAACAAACTAGTGAGTTTCCTAGAAACTCTATCCGTTTATAATCCTTCACCACTGGAGTACTTTTTTTTCAGCCTTCCATGGCCATTCTTTTCCTCATAAGGATAATACTAAGGATTACTACTAGTTTTCAATTTCTTAAAATTTATAGTCTGAAAGAATTAGAATGATGATTATAAGTATTTAAATTTTTCATACAAATTAGTCATATCATAAGTAAAGTCATACACATAGAATATCATAATAAAGTACCTGGAGTGAAGAATACTTTCTCTTATTTATCTTTTCTCTATGGATGAACCCAAAGAGAGCTTAAAAACAGTACATTACTACAAGCTTGTTATGTACAATATTTTATTCCGAACTCATAAGAAAGTGATTTTTCTCCAGATCCCAAATTGGGCAAGAGATGTATTTTTCTTATAAGTTTGCTTTGCTCTTGAAAGAAGAGGGCTTTTAGAGGCTTCGATCTATTGATGATATAAAACAAAGAGAAGAGTCCTCCTTATATAGGCAAAGGACTGAAAGCAAATTACATACAATACCTTATAGTGGAAGGGTAAAATAAGAAAAGCAAAAAATAAAAGATGCTTATAAGGATAAGCATCATTATAAGTCTTATTCAAATGTCTTCACGTGGGTTGGCCAACCTTCATGTCTTTTTAAGATAGTGGAGCGGTCCACTATTTATCTTCCTCTGTCAACTGTAAAGTGGGTGTCAGAATGATTGTCTTCTATCTTTTGCTCCTTTTTATATAATGATTTGTACACTTTAACAATTGTATGAAATTCATTGCTTCCTTTTATACAGAAGCTGATGAAGCCAAATTCTAACAATCCCTTAGTAATATATATTTTTTCATAATGCGTCCCATCACATAAGTCATAAATGTTAGTTTCAGGACCATTAATATTGAAGAAAAAGTTGTAAGTTGCTATCTGAGCCTTCTAATGGGTTAATGCCTTAGGCTATAATTCCTTAGGCAGTGTCCAAGAAGTTTCTGGATGTAGGTGTTTAGAAGGAGTGTCCTTATACCTAGATGTCCAAGTGTATGAATGAATACCATAGAATAACATGGTTTCATTTGTCCTGAAATGTCTTCAGAGGGAACTATTGTTATCTTGATATGTATAGCATTATGAGTTGTTGCTTCAAGTAAAGGTAGCTCAAGAATTTTTGGAATGTCTGAAATGTTGGTTGAATCATGGACCTAGTCTGTTAAAAGCCCATGTTGGTAAAATTGTAATGGACTTATTTTGATATTTTTAAATTTTTTGCCAAATGGAAACTTGTCAACCTAAATCCTACAGGATTTGGAGTATACTAGTTGGTAATGGCAAGAATTTGTCTTTCCACACAAATGATGCTCATTTCTACAAGGAAATCTATTATAATAATGATAAATGTATCCACAGAATATGCCATCGGCAATTATGAAAATGATCATTATGACATAAGTCTAAAAATTCCTATAGAATGACAAATGTTGTCCATGTGGTGTCCATTATGTCTTCAATCCATGTGTTTAAGGAGTAAAGAACATTGTGTTCAACCATTACTGTCTCATTTTTGGAGTTGTCTGTTGGAACTGTATGTTTTTGTAAGTGTGGTAGAATATGATGTTCAAGGTTTAACAAGCGATGAGCTTGTAGATGGATCAGAAAGTCTATTTTTTACTTCAGGAGAAATGTAGTATTATGTATTGGACAAAAGAAAATCTTGAAGGTCCTTTTGGGCCTCTTTATAGTCGTAAAAGCCCTTAAACTTGGGTGTCTTTAATGTCTTGTCAAATTTTGACATTTGTTTATGGACCTCAATCCTTTCATTGATTTTACCCAATTGTTATAAATCCCAGCATATGGGCCATTGTATAGCATATAGCATAAGATTTTTTTTGCCTGTAGGTGTTTGTGATGTCTGAAAATAATTAATAAGAGCATTTATTACTCCTATCTTTTTGGAAATCCATCTTTCCTCAGTAAGGAGATTCCAAATGCTGTCTATTAAGCATTGCTGAGGTCCACTGCAATCCTTTCTTCCTACAAAATTAAATATGCGAGTGTTTTTAAAAACAGGCAACTCTTATTGACCAAATTTCATGGTTACAACAGTTGCATTTGTTTTGATGTAAATTGTAGGCTTTTTAGAGCCCATATTTTGTCCAAGAGGAAATGTCTTAATGTCTTTATTTTGAGCTTTTGCTTCAAAACTAAGTCTTCCTTTAATGTTTGAGGATTTTTCCTCTGTAACTTCCTATAAGTAACACATCAAAAAATTAGTCTAGACAAGTTGTCTGCAAGAGTATTTTTCTTGTCATCTATGTGCTCAAATGATGGTTTAATACTTTTATTAGTGATTAAAGTCACAAAATTCAACCACCTGTTAGCATTAGTCTTTTTCTCAGTCTGCTTATTGTAAAATTTTATAATTGCTTCACAGTCTGTCCTTATTATAAATGGTTTGTCACATATGTATAAATAGAATTTTTCAATTCCATTTATAACAGCAAGTATTTCGAAGTCTAATGAAGTAAGTCCTTTTTCTTTATAAATACTAGAAGAGTATCTACAAATTTATTCTTCTATCTTAGGTGAATATCTATGAGGTTTTGCATATAATATAGCTCCCCATCCTAATTCACATCCGTCTGTTTCTATAATCATGTAGTCTGTATTTAAAGGAAGTCTAAGTAGAGGAAGATTTTGAACTTGTTTTTTAATGTTTTGTACAATTTTGATATCCTTATTATTAAAATGTCTTTGGCCTTTAATAGATGTTTTGTTATATAATGGGCCAGTTAGTTTAGAAAAGTCTTTAATGAAAGGCCTAACATAATTTAAAAGTCCTAAAAAGGCATGAAGTCTTTTAAGTTCCTCAATTTTATTAGGAAATTCCAAGATTTTCCTAGTAATATGAGGTTGGAGTTTTATCTTTCCTTGTCCTATTTCTAAGCCTAGGAATTCAATGTGTCTTTTATTGAGAACCATTTTCTTTTTATTAATAATCATCCCATGGTTTTCAAATATGTTAAAAATAGTGTGTAAGTGTGCAATATGATCTTTTTTAGTTTTTGAAAAAACTAAAATGTCATAAGTAAATGTACTACATTGTCTAAATGCTTCGTCCATCTTTCTTTGAAAGATTTGTGGAGCATTTTTTAATCCAAAAGGCATTACTAGCCATTCAAAATGTCCTTCTGGGCAACTAAAAGTTGTCCAGGGAATACTGTCTTCATGCATTTTAATCTTCCAGAAACCTAATTTTAAATCAAATTTATTGAAGATTTGTTCAACTCGCATTTTATTTATTAACACATCTTTGTCTAGAATTTTATATCCGTCTTCATATGTATTGTCATTTAGTCTATTATAATTGAACACCATCCTAGATTGTCCTCTTTTAAGTTCTGATTCTTTCTAGACAATAAAAGCTGGTGATCTATGTCTAGATGTACTTTGTCTTATAACTTATAAGTCTAGGAGTTGTTTAATATGCATTTTTCATTCTTGTATCTCCCAAGTATTAAATTTAATCTTTCCCACCTTAATGGTTAGATAAGGATTGATTATGTCTAACTTACATGTTATTTTATTTTTTTCCCAATGTCTAGTAGGATTTTCTCCTATAGTTCCTAATTTTTCAAGTCTACTAATTATGTCATCAAGTTCAGTATGTTGTTTTAAAGCTTTTCTGGCCTTAGATAAGTCTACTAAGTATATTAAGTCTATATCCTTAAATTCTTCATGGTCAAGGATAGTTTCTTCAGGGTCAATCTCATTTCCAATTAAGAAGTTGTTTAAATTATCTTTTTTTACATTGGCCCTTAATTTTGCAAGTATGATTTTCAATTTTGTCTTTTATGTTAGGAAAATTTGGAATTGGAAGTAGTACCCTATAATTCTCACCATGCTGTGTAAGCGCATACTCTGATATTATAGGGCTAAGTATAGGTTTTCTAACAAAGAAAACATAGTCATTAGTTGCAAAAATGCCACCCATATCTCCAAATAAAAATTATAATCCTATTATCATCTTAATGTATTGGTGGTTTAGAGTGTCTACCCAAAAATGGCTGACTTTACAAGCTTGTCCATACTGGTTACAGTTATTAGCAATTTTCATATGTGCATTAGAAATATATTTATATATGCGAAAGGTTGTTTCATCATACTGTGTACTTTTTCTTCCTTGTGGATGGTGTCTTATAGAATGTTTATCTAAAAATTCTATAATTTTAAAGTCTACAATGTTTTTTTAGGCTTTTGTGTCTATAAGGGCTGGTAGAACCATTTCTTTTCCCTTAATGTTTAATATTACAAAGACTTTGAGTTTAGTTATAGGTGTCTTATTGCATGTAGTTGGTATTTTATGATATACCAATTTTTAAGTCTATGAACTTGGCGTTTCTAAAGCCATTAATGTATGAAATTGAAAGTCTAATGATTCACCTGGTTTAGATATACGTATTCCTGTACTAGGAGGATTATCTGGTTTTTCTTATTATTTTCCTTTCTTAAGTTTTCTAATTTCTTCTGAAAGGATGTCATAAGAATCTTCAAGTATTGCTACTCTATTTTCTAGGGTAAAAAGTCTTTGATTACTTATGCTTGTTGGATGTGTATTAGTCTAATGTTTGGGAAATGTAGTATGATAGTGTTGTTCCAAACATAATTTGCATATTTCTAACATGCATTTTATGCATCGGGCTCTAACAGTTATGTGTGGAGAATGTATACACTTAAAGCATGGATTTATGTCTGATCCTGTATTAAAGTGTCAATCATGTATACAATCTGTTATCTTAGATTTTTTAAGATATGAAAACATAAAATTTATATTTTCATCTTCATCTTCAGAAGTTAATGTTTCTGTATCTATGTCTTGTATTTTGTCTATATCTTTTACAAATTAATTTATAAAATAATAGTCTTTAGAATTTTTTCTACTTCCTCATATATATCCTTAGATATTATTGAGTAAATAGAAGATGTGTCTGACATGTCTTTATCAACATGTATTAAATTCATGTTTGTCTATTTTATAATCTTTGCACTTTTTGTATAGAGATTATGTTTATAAGGGCATTCTTTTGCAAAATGTCCCTCTTTATTACAAGAAAAACAAGTAAGTTTGTAAGTTTGTTTTGGTAAGTCTTATCTATTTTTTTGTCTTCTAACATGTTTGTCCTTCTTAAGATAAGGTTTCTTTTCATCAAATTTCTTAATCATATAAGATTTTCTTTTAATATTTTTAGGAGATTTACATGTCTTTTGTTTATGTTGTTTTTTTAGTCTTAGTGTATTTAGACTCATAAGCTTGAGGTGTGTGTATTTTTCTACAATACCTAGTATTTTGAGTCTTAAGTTATTTTTGTACGGCTATTACTATACATTTTTCTTTTAATACTTGCATTATATGTTGTATTCTATGTCCAATATTATCCCATCCTATAACTATATTTGGAGGAATTGTTCTAAGTTTTTCCTTCCACTTATTATGTATTTCAAGTCCTAATTCTCCTGGAAGTTTAGAAAAAAGTTTGTTTCTTAATTCTTATGAAAAGTAATTTCCTGAAATAGATGCAAGATGTAAATAATCATAGGAAAATTCTTTTATATATTCCCAAGAATTAAGTTGTAGTTGTTCTAGGTCTCTGAGTGCTTGTTCTTGTCTAATTTCAGAACCTGTTATTGTTTCTTATCCAGTTATCATCATATGGATGAGTCCTATAAAATTTAATATGTTTGGTCCTAGGGAAATTATATATTGAAACTCTTGGGGATTTTCTCTTTTGTATGTTTCCTAAGCTCCTCTTACACTTTCTCCTAAAAATGTCTCTCCTTTGTTAATCATGTCTTCTCCAGTAGTAATATTATAATCATACTGTATGTAATGTCTTAGAACTAATAAGGACCATTATTCTATGTATGTATCCCATTCTTGTCGATCTATTTTGGCAATATTAAGTAATATTTGGTTACCAAAATAATAGTCTTTATCAGGGACTAATCTTTGTCCTATATTGTGTCTCCAAACAGGTATGGTGTCAGGTTGGAGTTTTGTTGTTCTCCCAGGAGGAATGCCTGCATCATAAGTTATTGTGTATAAATCTCCAGTACTGTATTGTGTAGGAGTAGTCCTAGAGATAGGATTCCTAGTTTTTTGTGTTGCTAGTGGAGTGCTGGATTGTGTACTAATTTCAGTAGGATTCATTAATATTTTATTTGTATTCTCTGTCTCAATACTCAATGAATCAATGTCTATGTCAATGTTTTGTTTATATTGAATTAATTTATCAATCTTATTAAAAGATTCTTGGAATTCATCAATATAGTCTGAATTGTCATTAGTGTTTAAATATTCTACTTTTCTAATATTATAATCTTTGTTTAACCAGAAATCATCACTTTCTGGATCAAAGTTTGAGATTCTAGATAAGTACATTTTAATGTATGTCTTTTTTCTTAATGCAGATTCACCCCATATTTAATGTATGTCATTTTTCTTAATGCAGATTCACCCCATATTTATCCTTTAACTAATATTGGTGAGTCTTCATTAATAGTTAATGTTCTAAAAGTGGATTCATCATCTGTATCTTCTTTTATAATTGATTTGCCTTTTTCATAATCTGTAAATCTAACACTATATGATTTGTCTATATGTATATTTGGGTGTATCCTACTGCTTCTTCAAAATATGTATTTTTGTAATAGTCCATTAATATCCTAACACAGTCTTTTTTAAGTCTTTAACCATGTCTTTTATTAATATGATTTGTTTTTCAATTAATGTCTAATTTTGATTAAGTTGTTGATCTAATTTACTAATAAGTTATCTTGTCTGATAATCAGTTTCTTTTGGCTTATTATCCAAAATTAATTGAGATAATGTATTAATGTCTTTCTTGCTTGGCAGATTATTTATTTTTACTATGTCGAGTCTTTTGTTAAAAATGTCTAGTGTATTTTTCAGATAATTAATATGGTTTTTAAGTTCCAAAATATTATCTTTTGTCTGACTATATATATTTATCAGTATCTCAAAAGTCTTGTTACATCTTTCTTGATGTTGACTTAAAGAATTTCCTAATGAAATTATTAGGTCAGTAACTGTATTTAAGTGTGAATTTACTGAGTGTAAACAATGTGTAAATTCCCTAGAATGTCTATAAAAATAAGTATGTCTAGCTTTGTCGGTAGATACTATTGTCTTATGTGTGCTATTTATTGCTAAGTCTAAATAGTCAAAAGTCTTATACTCAAATTGGTCCAGTTTTATTGCTATGATACCAGTGAGGGTTAGAGGATACTTTGTAGACCTTTATGTGTATTAAAAGACAAATGTATAGCAATAGCCGTACAAAAACAACTTAGGACACAAAATGTTGGGTATTGTAGAAAAATACACACACCTTAAGCTTATAAGTCTAAATACACTAAAACTAAAAAACAATATAAACAAAAGACATGTAAATCTCCTAAAAAGATTAAAAGAAAATCTATTTTCGTTGCCTGAGAGGGTTGGAGGATACTTTGGTTTCGTTGCCTTATATATATATATATATATATATATATATATATATATATATATATATATATATATATATATATATATATATATATATATATATATATATATATTAAAAAAATAGTATTTATAAGCAAAAGAATGTATAATTCCATGTAATTTGCTTGTGCAGCCTATGAAATATTATAACAACAACAACAATAATAATACATTTCTAAGGAGAGTGAGTATAAAGATTTGTAAGTAATTGGTATAACAATAATAATAATAATAATAATAATAATAATAATAAAAATAAAAGACTAATTGTAGAACTGATAATTTATAAAGCAAACATTCAATTTCTTGGAATTTGTTATAATATGAATATTTCTTAATATATTCTAAACACTCTAGTAGAACATCTTTAATTTTTAAAATCGACAATACTATTCCTATTACTAAGTCAACAATAAGTTTTTACTAAGATATGTTCACAATAAGTAGTAAGCAGTATCCTAGTATATGTTTAATGTCAATACACCAATATGTCTATTAAATAATAGAATTCATCATCAATTAAAAAATTCACATTAAAATTCATCACTAATTAAACCAACAAAAAAGAGAGAGAAACCAAATCACAATTATAGTCTAGGTATATAATTGAATAAGCACATATAAAGTTATTGAAATCTTCAAGTTTTATCTTACAAATAAGCATTTTGAGATGTGTGTGAGTGTGTGAGAGTGTGTGTGAGTGTGAGTGAGTGATTGAGAGAGAGAGAGAGAGAGATGGTTGAATTTTGAGCTAAAATTATTGAGTTTTGAGCATGTTCTTTGAGCTGAGAGTTTTTTTAAAGAAAAAAGTACAAGTTTATTTTTATTGGAATTTTATGTCTTTTGTATATTCTAAATTTTAGTAACTAACTAAATATTGTGAACTTTAAGATAAAACATTCTAGTTATAATTTTTTATAAGTAATTAATTTTCTATATATTAAAATTAAAAGCTATTTAAGTTTAAAATTTTTTTAAAAAAATATTTATCATTAACATTTCATTTATTATATTTTTAAAAAATAAAGATTTTAGTTATTATTTAAAAAATGCCATCGAGGGGGTGAATAGAGATTTTGAATGGATAAAGGGAAGAATTGATTATTTAAATGAAAATTAACAATTTAGGAGGAAATTAAAAGAGATAAAAGCAAAAAGTATAAAACACAACAATTTATAGTGGTTCAGATTCTAATAATCCTACTCCATTCACTAACTTCCCCAAATTAGAAATTTTTAAACTCCCCACTCCAATTTTATTATCAAGATTGTATAACAAAATGTTTTATGGCTTAACACCAACATTACAATCACTTATGTTTTCTAAACTCACACAAAATTTTACAACAATGTGTTTTCAATAGGATCAATATAAACCTAAGCTCGAGGTCCTCACTACCCACTTTTTTAACCTTAAAAAAAGAGTAGTGCAAGAGAAACCTATATCTAACACACCCAAACTCTCTCAAAAGTTTGTTAAGGTAATGGATTACAAAGAGAATTTTAAGAATGCTTTGAATGCATAATAAATTTTTGCAATATATTAGCTTAAAAATTATACAACCATCTTAAATCAACTATGAAGGTTGTATTTACAATAGATGACCATCTTTATTAAATGCTTAAATTTTTGTATGATTTCTGATGCTGACAATTGTAAGGATTGAAAAGATAGTCATTGCCTATGGATTCTTCCATTACAAGAGTGCCACCTCACTCATGATCCTCTTCATGATCATGAGGGTCATTGGAACTTCAAATTATTTGAATTACTTAGGGTTTAGGATCGTGAATAACTTGACTATGATCATAAAGGTATGGTCACAATTGTAATGGCTACTTATGAGGGTCACTGAATGTTTTGAACTATGAAGTTTTTCTTCCTTAGGATCATGAAAAGCATAATCAAGATTAGGACACCTCTCCTCACAAACATGATGGGGATTGGGAAGGTCCTTGAATTCTTCAGAACTTTAAGTTTCTTATTTCTTGAGCCTGATAAGGATGCTCACAATTGTGATGCTACTTGTAAGCATCCTTGGAAAGCCATTTTGGTTTTAAAAAAACCTTTAAAAATTGACCTAGTGACTAAGGCTTTAAATCCAACTTATAAACACACTTAATCACACATATTAGTAGTTCAAAATTAGTTATAAAAGTCAAAATAAATAGCAATTAGAGATTGCTCATGCAAATAATCAACATTATTTTAAAAATCTATATGTTAATCATAGTGTTTTGTTTGTAAAAATAAAGAATTCAATAAAAACTAAAGTTGTTTATGAAAATGCCTTAGGGGCTTGAATAAGGCAAATGAACAATAAGTAGAAATTAAAAGAATTCTTTGCAAGAATTGAAAGAATGTTGAGAAGGAAGAATGATGAACATAAGAATTTAAGGAGTTCGGATTCTCAACAATCCTACGTCTCCACCTAACTTATCCCTAAGTTAGGATTTTCAATTCCCACAATCTTATTTACAAGACTAAGATTACACAAGAGTTTGAGGCTTACTCCTTTGACCTTACAACTTGAGTTTTCAAAGGCTCACTCAAAGCCAATTCGCAACTGCTTTCAAGGATCACAATAAAACCAAATTCCTAAGTATTTTAATGGCTAAACACTTAAACCAATTCCTTTATAATAGAATCTCACTTCTTGTATTATAAACCCAGAAAATAGAAGAATAAGAATATCTATTCTAACACTTACCAACTCTCACAAGAGTTATATAAATATGAAATGAAATTGAAAAGAGTTTTGAGAGTTTAATTGAATGCTTAAGAGAGTATAATGAGTAAACAAGATTCTTAAACTTTTAAATGAACTTTAGGAGTTGTTTATATAGATAAACAACTTAGATTATGGTTTTTGGATGCATTGATTATATCTCTAACATCTCTTATTGATTTTTGAATCATCTTGGACCTATTTCTGTCAAAACATTGCTCATGGTCGTGATGAGAAACCCTAACTTGTAAGCATTAGTTGGAGGACCATTGCATTAAAAAATAACCATTGAATGCTATTAGGACTGCCTTCATGAGCCAAGCTCTGCTCCTCATGATTGTGAGGGCAACTTATGAGCAGAACTAAGTGTTTTGGCAAAAATGAGCTCTTGAGGCACTATGCAAGGTCGGCTCATGAAGGGCTCATGAGCATACCATTGTAAGTCCAAAATTGTATATTTTTGGTATATAATTGCTTCTCAAAGATTAAGGACTTGCATGGGTTGACATACTTCATTGAAATGCATATTAATACTCTTTTAAGGAGTATTTCATTATCTCCGATTATTAAATATTTAATCTTGATGATAGATCAACTCCCTACACACTTAAATAAAACTATTAGAATCTAAATTGTTTGTTAAAGTCCAAAATTAGGAGTTCAATCATGCAAACAGTCAATAGTCTCCCCCTTGTTGGCTTTGACAACCAATATGATAAGATAATAAATAAAGTGTGTGTGTGTCAAGAATAAATAACATGAATAACTATAAAATAACTTCCTCTTTAAATAGATGCAGTATATGAAAATATTATTCTCCCCCTTAATATATGCATAAATTCAATAAAATGCATCATGTATCAGAGCATAAAAAAATTGAATCATTGTAGCATATATAAAGATGACATAACATGTTTTTAGAAAATATCAAATAATCATAAAGGAGATAAAAAAAATTATACCAATTGAAAAAATTTCTCCTTTATATAAAAATATATTTATTTATTTCTCCCTTTTTATAGACATGATAAGAAATATAAATTTAATATTTTATTCTCCTTTTGTTAAAATAAAAATAACATAAAATTTTAACATAAGGGATAAAAAAATAGCCTAACATAACAAATGTGTTAAAAATATAATAACATGATCATTTAAATAAATGTTAATCAATATGAAGGAAATAATTTCAAATATATATGCAATGCATCATAAAAATGGTACATTATCACATGATCATGTAGAGCTTCACGAAATATAATAACATACATTTATAATAACATATGATCATATGACACTTAGCATATCATACATAAACACAATTATCCATAGCTTATTTGCTTCTTCTCCCTCTTTGTCAAAGAAAAAAAGAAAAGGGAGATATATAAAAGGAAATAAACCTAAAAGAAACAAAAAAATCCTAGAGGAAATAAAATACCAAGAAGCAAAACAATGAAAACAAAGATAGACCAAATCTTTTATCACACATAAACAAAGTAAGTAGAACAAGGCTTTTTATCACAAGATAAAATCATGAAAACATGATTATTAAACTATGACAAAACTAGCCACACTTACAATGTATGAAAAAAAAATCAAATATTTCTCCCCTTTAATCAAAACACAAAAAGATTACATTAATGAAAATGATAGAGTTATAATAATATGAGAATATCAATTGTAATCGAAAACATAAGAAACAAACTAGCATCTCAAGGCTTAGAAAACTGAAAATAAATAGAAAATAAACAAAACATAAACTGATGAAAAATAAACAAAAGATATAAAAAATTTAGTCTTGTGGAGGAGGAGGAGGTAGTTGAGGATGAGGCCAAGTGCATTGGATGTTGTGATGAGCTTACTATTGATGGATGTCATACTCCATGTGATCCATCCTATACTAAAATTGATAAAGTTTAGTGTCTACTTAATCAAATCTATAGTTGAAGTTTGATTCAATAATGGAGAGACGATTAAAGAATCCACCAACCCAAGCGGCTCATCAACACTTTGAGAGGTAGAAGGTCCTCTTGCCCTTTTTCTTTGAGATTGAGGAGGAGCATGCTCTTGAGGGATTTCTTCTTCAATTTGAACCCCTTTAAGACCATGAGTGTATGCTCAATGTCTTCTAAATCTTGTTCTAGCTCCTCATCAATATCTTTATCTCTTACTTTGTATTTCTAAATCCAAGCATTTCTAACAAGCTTGAATTGCCTAGAGTTTCTCAAGAGGTTATCATCAAGGAAAGAAGGAGGAATGGAAGGAGTGTTATTCAAGTTGATCCCAAAGTGATGAGCAATTCTAGTGATAAACCCTCCCACACATAAGGCACCACTTACACTATCACTAGCTAACTAAAATCTCCATTAAGACCATCTACCTAGCTCCATATCCACACCCTCAACAAGGCATCTAACAAAAAATAAGTCATCAAAAGAAATTGCTTCATTACTTAGCCCTCTAGCATGAATTGAATAAGTGATAAACCTATGCACGTACCAAAGAGATTTTGAAGCAAAAAGAGAGGCTTTGGTATAACCCACTTTAAAAGGTCTAGCATGAGGTTTGAAATATTGAATCCAAAAGGGATTAGGAAACCAAATATAATTAGGAGAAGCTAGAACCCCTGACTAAACCCAAAAATATGATCAAATACTTGAGATGTCAAAAATCTTTCTCTCCCTCCCAATCTAAACCTTATACTATTGATTGATTATGCTCATTAATATGGTGAGTTCTTAGGCACAAGGAGGAGAGAAATTCATGAACTAATGATGGATAGGTAGGATAAGGTGTAGAAGCTAGATCATACATACCCATATTCTCAAGCATAGTCTTAACTTCATTATAGCACCCTATCTTCTCTAGAGTAGCTTAAGATATGAGCTTGGAGGAGATGATTTTTCTTTTTCTAAATTAAGCAAGCCTTTGCCTAATTTGAAAAGTAGTGTAGGAAATTGGAGGAATTTTCTTAGGTTGTTCCTTAAAAGCTCTCCTAGAAAATGAAGAAATATCTTGAGTAGTCATCTTCTTGGGAGCCATTAATAATGCACTTAGATTTTGAAAGACAAGAGAGAAAATATGAGAGAATTTTCTTAAAAGAAAATTTTGATAGCAAATAAAGAAGTGAGAAGGAAGTAGGGTGTAAAAAGGTTTATATATAGGAGAATTAGGGTTTAAAATAATTAATTTTAAATATAAAAATACTTAAAAAATAGCAAGTTACCATTTTGGAATAGAATATAAACATGGGGAATTGAAATCCTTTTAAAATAAGGATTATTAAAGGAAAATATGCTCCTCACGAGCTGCTCGTGATCGTGAGCAGTGCTCGTGAGGGGCACTGCCCTCTGACAGACAAGACATCATGAGCAAGACTATAATGGCTCATGAGGATAATTACCATAAGGCCCCAAAACATTTAAATTTCTTGCAAAATCATCTAAAAATGTTACAAATAGGTCCAAATGCATCAAATGAATCCTAAATCATATCAAACTGTAACCAAATAAAATGCTTATATATATATATATAATAAATAAATAAATTATGCAAATGGAAAACCAATAAATCTTGTATATTAAATAAATTTGCTTATTTAAATAATCAATAAATTGAACAAAATTCTATAATTAATTATTAAATAGCAAATACTTTTAAAATAAGATTTATACCAAAAAAATTTTTTTATGGATAAACATAATAGAGCATCAAATACCAAAAATAAACAAAAAAAATCATAATTAAACATGAATTTATTAAATGGTATCAAACATGATGAATAAACAGAAAAACAAATATAAGTAACCATATGATCACTCAAGAATCCAATCATTGACTTTGTAATTTATCAAGTTGTCAAGACAAACTCATACCAAGCTCATGCTATTCAATCTTTCTTCACAAAGAGGCTTGGTAAAAATGTCTACTAATTGATGATTTGAATCAACAAATTGAAGAAAAATATCATCATTTTGCACATGTTCATGCAAGAAATGATGTCTAATATCAATATGCTTAGTTCTAGAGTAATGAATAGGATTCTTGCTAAGGTTTATAGTAGTTGTATTATCGCATGTAATAGGAATGTGATCAAGTTCAATGCCATAGTCCTTAAGTTGTTGCTTTTTCCATAACACTTATGAGCAACAACAATTAACCATCACATATTCTACTTCAATGGTGGATAAGGCAACCGAAACTTTTTTTCTTACTAAACTAAAAAACTACTCATTTATTGAAAATTTAACAAGTTTTGGAAATGCTTTTTCTATCTAATAAACTACAAGTAAAGTCTGCAACTAAATAACTAATTAAGTTAAACGATGAACTCTTAAGATACCAAAGTCCTAAATGCATTATTCCACAAAGATATTTGAAAATTCTTTTGATAACATTCAAATGAGATTCCCTAAGACTAGATTGAAACCTAGCATATAGGCATGTAGCAAGCATTATATCCCGTCTACTAGTAATTAAATAAAGAAGGGATCTGATCATACCTCTAAAAAGCTTTTCATCAATAAGTTTACCATTCTGATATTTGTTTAGTTTAGTGGTGGTGCTCGTAAAAGTCTTGCTTGATTTAGCTCCATCCATACCAAACTTCTTGAGAATGTCCCTAGCATATTTAGTATGATTGATGAAAGTCTCATCTTTGCATTGCTTGATTTGAAGTCCAAGGAAGAACTTGAGCTTACCCATCATACTTATATTAAATTCTCCTTGCATTAACTTAAAAAATTCCTCACACAAGCAATGGTTAGTAGCACCAAAAATGATACCATTAACATATATTTAAACAATCAATAAATCATGCTTAGATTTCTTTATGAAAATAGTTGTGTCAACTTTTCCTTTAGAAACATTTTTCTAATAAAATGTTACTCAATCTTTCATACTAAGCTCTTGGAGCTTGTTTCAATCCATACAATGCTTTTAATAATTTAAAAACATGATTTAGAGAATCAAAATTTTCAAAACTAGGAGGTTGTTTAACATATACCTCCTCTTCAATAAATCCATTTAAAAATACACTTTTAACATCCATTTGATAAAGTTTAAAATTCATGAAAGTTGTAAATACAAGTAGCATTCTAATAGCTTCTAACCTTGTAACTAGGCCAAAGGTTTCATTATAACCAATGCCTTTGTCTTGATTATAACCTTTAGCTACTAGTCTAGCTTTGTTCCTAGTTATGACACCTTATTCATTCATCTTATTTGTAAACACCCATTTGGTACCTATAATAGGATGATGTTTAAGTCTAGGAACTAAGGTCCAAACCTTGTTTCTCTCAAATTAATTTAACTCTTCTTGTATAACAAAGACCCAAAATTCATCACTCAATGCATCATCAACATTTTTGGGCTCAATTTGAGAAATGAAGGTTAAATTTATAATAAACTTAAGTTTAGATCTAGTAGTTACCAATTTTGTAGTGTCACCTATGATGAGATCTTGAGGATAAGCTTTCTTGAATTGTCAATCCTTTAGAATTTCATCCTTTAAAGTAAGTTCAGATATCTCCAAATTGTCCTCCTTGTTCGGGCCTTCAAGTTTTAAAGGCTTACTAGCATTTTCTTCTTGAGTATCCACAATCTCATTGTCATCTACAAGATCATTAACACTACAAACATCCTTTTTAGGATTAAGTGAGTTTGACTCATAAAAAACAACATGCATAGACTCTTCAACTACTAGAGTCTTCTTATTAAATACTTTATATGCTTTACTAAAAGTGGAATAGCTTAGGAAAATTCCTTCATCGGCTTTTAAATCAAATTTTCTAAGATTATCCTTGGTGTTTAATATAAAGCACTTGCATCCAAATACTCTAAGATATGAAATTTTAGGCTTTCTATTATTCCAAAGCTCATAAGAAGTTTTATTTAAAATTGGTCTTTTGAAAATTCTATTTGTAATAGAACAAGAAGTGTTAATGACTTCTGCCCAAAAGTGTAGAGACAAATTATACTTATGAAGCATTGTTTTAGCCATTTCCACAAGAGTTCTATTTTGTCTTTCAACTACCCCATTTTTTTAAGGTGTTTTAGGAGAAGAAAATGTATAAGAAATAGCATTTTCATTAAAAAAAAAAGGTTTTGAAAAATTCATTTTTAAATTCAGTTTCATGATCACTTATAATGGAAAAAATATAAAAACCTTTTTCTTTTTTAACTCTTTTTGAGAAATTTTCAAAAGCTTTAAATGCATCATTCTTATGAGCAAGAAAACACACTCAAGTGTATTTAGAGTAGTCATTAACTAATACATAAGCATAGTGCATTCCACTGAGACTAGCAACTCTAGTTGGTATAAACCAATCCATATGCATAAGTTCAAGTGGCTAGAGGTGGACACTACATTCTTGAGCTTAAATGAAGACTTGGATTGTTTTCCCTTTTAGTAAGCATCACAAGGTTTATCCTTAGTGAATTCAAGCTTAGGTAAACCAATCATAAGTTCATGTTTACAAAGATCATTTAAAAGCTCAAAGTTTTCATGTCCTAACCTTTTATGCTATGTCCATGTGTCATGAGAAAAAACATTAAGCATTTTATGTATTTATTATCAATTTTATTTAAATTAATTACGTAAACATTATTTATTCTTTCACCACTAAAAATTACTTAGTCTTTATCAAGACTACTAATAAAGAAATTTCTAGGATAGAAAGTCACCTTATTTCTTTTATCACATAATTGACTTCTACTAAGCAAATTATGTTTAAGACCATTAACAAGCAACACATGATGTATAGATAAGGATTGAGGATTACCTATTTCTCTAATGCCTAATATATTTCCTTAGGCATTATCTCCAAATGTGACATATCCTCCGTCCTTTGCATCAAGCTTGTTAAATTGCTCATTGTCTTCCATCATGTGCATTGAACATCCACTATCAAGATACCACTTACTTTTTGCTCTTATGGATTTCAAACACACCTACACAAGACAAATTAAGTGTTCTTTTAAACCTAAATCTTTCTCGGTCTAGGTTGGTTATTTTTAAGATAATTTAAAGAAAGCAAATTCATATGTAGTCTTCTATAGAAACACATATTGGTGTGTCCTTTAATCATGCAATACGAACCTATAACATTTACAAACTTATTTCTTATAGAAGCATATGATTATTTAGTAAATGAAACATGCCTTTGATGTTGTAGTAGTGTGTGTCTCCTATTATTTTAAGTCATAATATGAGACTTGCATTAACAATGGCAATATGTATTTTGATAGGTTTGTGTAACATGTTTAAGTGCATTATGTTGTGTAACATGCTTATGAGTGTTGTGTCTAGTGTACATGTAACCATGTTTGGGTTGTGCTTTTCTAGTATAAGACTTACCCCCCTTTGTGTCATATAGGATTGAGTCTTATGAGATTTCCCTTTATTATTTGACATATGAGACTTATTAGCTTTGAAAACTTGAGTCTCAATCGGTTTAGAAGTAGAATGAATAGAATTGCATGATGCTTTAACAAATTTAATATGTGATGATGATGAGGAAGAAGCCATTCCATTCTTATATCCTAATCCACGCGTGTTTCCATGGAGTTTTTGAGAGTCAAGAAGATTATCTAAACTCTCTTTAATTTTTGGAATTTGGAAATGAAATTCTTTAATTATAGTACCTCATTAGAAAGCTTATAATTTTCATCACTTGCTTTTTTGAGTTGCTCTTCCAAGGAATTTGAAGATTTTAGATCACTAGCAACTTTATCTTTTGACTTAACTATATTTGAAAATCCATTTCTTAAATTTTTGAATTCCTTAGTTAAACTAGATAACTCATGCTTATAATGTTTTTTCATAAATAATAAGATTTTGCATTTAAGTAAGAGTTTGCTCACAATAAAGCTCTCAGCAACATCATTATATTCATCATAATCACAATAATCATCATAAAATGAGTTTGAAGTAGATGGTACCTTTTTTTTCATCTTCAAGAGCTATGAAGCAAAGATTGGCCACTTCTTATTGTTCCTCTTCCTTTTCGAATTCGAAGGAGTCATCCCAAGTAGTTTTAATGGCCTTTTTTTTATCCTTTACTCCCTTGTTCTTGAATTTGAGTTTGGGGCATTCACTTTTAATGTGTCCCTATTTCTTGCATTCATAGTGTTAGTGATATGCACTAGGTCAATCATGTATGACCATGTTTTGACTTTATCATTTTATTTAATAAAGAGGCATTTTTCATTATCATTTGTGTTATGATAATTACATGAATAGTCAATTCTTACTAAGGTCATCAAGTATGTGACTTGATAGTAAAACCCTTAGATTAAATATGAGTTCTATTCAAATTATCCCTAGTCATAACAATATGTTATGGCTAGTATGATGTTGATTGATGATTATGTTTTACTTATCATGAATATGAGATATTAAGTAAACTCGTAGGTACTTATTTGGGAAATAATGTACTAGATTGACCCATCATGAGAATACTACCTAGATAATTGTCATAAGTAATTCTCATCATAATAATATTGATTTAGTCTTTTGACCTTGAAATCATCATGTATTTCTATATAACTATTATATATTTTGACACAATCTAACATTGTCTTTAACATGATGATTAAATATATTGTTGTTGGATATCAAATGAGTTATGTGAGGAATGTGAATGATTGAGAAGGGATTTGCTTTAATTTAATCTGAGTAAGATATCTATGGGCCCCTTAATAAGATAGACTGAGGAAAATGCATGGCCTTACTAAAGTGAATTGATAAAGAGTTATCATTCTCAGTCTACTTGGGGTCAAAAAATAATATGATTGAATTATATAAGGATGATAGAAATTATTCCTTATATTCAATCAAGATATCATGTGACAAAGGGATTACAATAGTTATTATAAATTAGGTTATGTCGGATTATTGACTTCACATGACTTGGGTAGTCATAATGTCTTGCTAGAGGCCACTTATGACTTGTAAGCCTAAATAGAGATTTAAGGCCCACTGCCAACGTCATGTGAACCTACAAGGTCACACACTTAGAACAGGCCCAAAAACAGATATGGGTTTAAAAAGCCTAAATATGCTCTATGGAAATAAATAAATAGTTTATTTATTTAAGGTAAAGGTTATTTTAAATAAATGGAATATTATATTTGATTTAATTTTAAATAAAATCATAATAATAATAATTGAGAAATTACTAAAAAGTTGTTTTGGTAAGTGAAACCCTAATTAGAGGTCTATAAATATGTTATATTCTCTAAGGTTTCACTAACTCAATTATTAGCCACCAAATCCAATTTTCTCCTCTTAGAAAAACTAAAACACTGTGTTTTTTGTTCTTGATTTATGAGAAATCAAGAGAACTGCTAGCACACAAAGTTTTTATTTTAATTAAGGGCTGTTCGTGTGGACGCTTGTGGAGGATGGATTCTTTTGGAAACGTCTTGATCCAAACTACCAAAATCAAAAGCTCGAGGTAAGGTGTCACTAGAGTGAACCTCCTCTCTACCTTCCAGAAATCTTACCTCTTTTGCGTTTGTGGTAAGAATTGAAAACCCTTATTTTAAATTAATTAATCAAATTACTTAGATCCGGGTTAGGGTTTGTGGTTAAAATTTTTAATTTTCGCTGCGTTTTCTGAATCATGAAACCCAACATACAGCAAGTAACCTCTTTGGTTTTCTTCTTGCTTTCTCCTTCATGCTTCTTGTTTAAGTCTTTAGTTCTTAAGAAAATTTTCTTTCTCAATTTCTTATAAGCATCGTAACATCATTATCTTCATTACTAGAATCTTCAAGACTTTCATCTTCACTATCATCTTGTGAAGCTTTTAGTGCTATGCTCTTTTTCTTTTCCTTTTCTTCTTATTCTTCTCTTTTTTGCTTAATTATAAGCTCATGCATTAGGAGCTTTCTAATAAGCACATCAGTGGAGAGAGTATAGAGGTCTTGGGCTTCTTAATTGAAGTAATATGAGATTTCTAATCCTTCTTAGGTAGGATTTTTGGAATCTTATTATTTACTTCTTCCTTGGTGAAATGTTACCAAGCTTCTTAATGGTTGTGAGAAGAGCATTGAGGCAGTTTATCATTTCCTACAATTGACTCTTATGGTTTCATTTTGAAGAGTTCATACTCATATATATGGAGTTGAACCTACTTGCTTCACTTAAATGTTTCCTTCATAATGATTTTTAAGTGTCTCCCATACTTCTTTTGTAGATTAGAAATGTTGTACCTTGCCACCTTCTTCTCAAGATATAGAAGAGAGTAGTGTGATTATAGCTTTCCTATTTTTATGATTCTCATCTTTTTGAGTTTGATTCCATTGACTTCTTTTGAGAACCACGTCTACATCATCGATTTTTGCTTTAGGAGGTTCCCAACCATCTATAATGACATCCCATAATTTAATAGAATGACTATTAAGATAGAGTTCCATTTTAAATTTCTAGTATGGATAGTCACTTCCGTAAAAAAAATGGCCTTAGAGAAAAGATGTTTTGAATTTCACTTGCCATGATCTTTTATTCTAGCTATTAAGTTCCTAGAATTCAAGTTATGATACCAAATGAAAATGCATTAGGGGGGTGCGAATAAGGCAAATGAATAATAAATGGAAATTAAAAGAATTCTTTACAAGAATTGAAAGAATGTTGAGAAGGAAGAATGATGAACATGAGAATTTAAGGAGTTTAGATTCTCAACAATCCTACGTCTCTACTTAACTTATCCCCAAGTTAGGATTTTCAATTTCCATAATCTTATTCATAAGATTGAGATTACATCAAAGTTTGAGGCTCACTCCTTTAATCTTACAACTTGAGTTTTCAAAGGCTCACTCCTTTAACCTTACAACTTAAGTTTTCAAAGGCTCACTCAAAATCAATTCACAAGTGTTTTCAAGGATCATACTAAAACCAAATTCCCAAGTGTTTTAATGGCTAAACACTTAAACGAATTCTTTAGAATAGAATCTCACTTTCCATTTTCTAAACCCAGAAAATAAAAGAATAAGAATATCTATTCTAACACTCACTAACTCTCATAAGAGTTATACAAATATAAAATGGATTTAAAGAAAATTTTGAGAGCTTAATTGAATGCTTAAAAGAGTATAATGAATAAGCAAGTTTCTTAAAAAATTAATTGAACTCCAGGAGTTGTTTATATAAATAAACAAGTTAGATTATGGTTGTTAAATGCATTGATTATATCTCTATTGTCTCTTATTGATTTTTGAATCATCTTGAACTTATTTTTATCAGAACATTGCTCACGGTCATGAGGAGCAAGCCCTGGCTTGTGAGCATCAATTTGAGGACCGTTGCATTCAAAAATAACCATTGAAGTTATCAGAACTACCCTCATGTGCTGAGCTCTGCTCCTTACAATCATGAGGGTAGCTCATAAGCAGCATTGAGTGTTTTGGTAAAAATGAGCTCTTGAGGCACTATACAAGGTCAACTCATGAGGTGCTCATGAGTAGACCACTATAAGTCTAAAATTGTATATTTTTGGAATATAATTGCTCCTCAAAGATTGGGGACTTGCATAAGTTAAGATACTTCATCAAAATGCATATTAATACTCTTTTAAGGAGTATATCATTGTCTCCAATCATTAAATAATTAATTTTAATGATAGATTAACTCCCTACACACTTAAATAAAATTATTAGAATCTAAATTGTTTATTAAAGCTCAAAATTAGGAGTTTGATCATGCAAATGGTCAACAGTTTATTTTATTAGTGTGATTTTTTAATAATTATTCAGAAAATAAAGTGCACTAATAACACTTAAAACATAACTAGAATTTATAATAAACAAGAAAATACTTATTGCTCAAAAGTTTTGCATATCCTAGTAAGGGTGCTAAAAAGATATAGAGGAGTGCCAATAACATGTCCTAAAAAAAACTCTATATCTCCAAGTTTAAAACTCCTCAAAACTCTGAGCTTACAATGTACACTCAAAATTCAATACTCTCAACTTAATATCCATCAATGGTTGATATAATCATAGCATTATAAAAATTGTATCCATTATTTTTTAAATGTGTGAAAAAAGAAGAAACTCTAATTCTTCTAAATTCTTGCATTGTAACCATTTAGTTGTATATTTCTTGCATTTAAAAGTGAGTTTGGAATTTGTAAATTCAAACTCTCTAACATTTGGTATCATAACCAAAATACCTTACTCAATCTGGCTTAATATTTAAAATTATCTTAAATTTTGTACAAACACAAATTTCTAAATTGACAAAAGAAAACTATAAAAATTATTGTATTCAAATGAAGGAATAATTTGGGTCCCAAGAATTATGGAAAATTATGCAAGATGGTGTTGAAGAACTGATTTAGGCAATAATTGCTAAATATACAATAGAACATATGAATGAGTTGAAGGAAATATGTAAGAATGACAAGATGGCATTACTTCTTCTCTACCAAACATTAGATAAGCAAACCTTTGTTAAAATTGCAAAAATAACATTGAGTAAGCTAGTTTAGGATACACTTACAACCATGTTCAAAGGAGTTGATTATGTAAAGAGAATACATTTGTAATCTTTGTAAGTTGAATTCAAGGCAATTTAAATGAAGGATGATGAGTCAATCTCTAACTATTTTTCACAATTGCCATTAATGTGAATCAACAGAAATAAAATTGAGAAAAGATTTAGGATGTTTGAATCTTTGAAAAATTACTTCAATTTATTATTCTTTAGTTTGATTTTATTGTCGTAACCATCGAAGAATCTAAAGACTTAGAGAACCTTATAATTGAAGAGCTTCTTGGATTACTTCAAGTGCATCAACAACACATTGAGAAGAATGTTAACTCCAAATTGATAGAACAAGAACTTAAGTCCATATTAAAATTTCATGAATAGAAAATGAATAATGAAAAAATAATAGTTATGGAGGCAGTAGTCGTTGACGTGGTAGAGGTTGTGGAAACTATTAAAGTCGTGACCAAAATTGTGTACAAAATTATCGTCACAAAAAGGAGTTGTAAGAGTTAAAACTTTTAATGATCATTGAACAATAAAAGAAATTTAATGTTACAATTGTTACAAGTATGGACAGTACGCATCATAATGTTAGAAGAAATTTATAAAACAAAAGGATCAATTGAATGATGTTAAAGCATCGAGAGTTGAGGAAGACGAACCTACATTATTTTTGGCAAGTGAAGAAGTCATCAATTAATAAAATATGTGGTTTCTAAATTCTAAAGCAAACAATCACATGTATAGGATAAAAGATTTATTTGTAGATCTTAATGAAAATATTCAAGGGAGTATTAGCTTAGGTAACTCTACCAAGCTTAAAGTGGCAGGAAAAGGAAAATTAAAATTCTTTTGAAGAATGGAAAGCTAGGATATCTCTCAAATGTTTATTATGTGCTTAACATAAAAAGCAATATACTTAGTATTAGACAACTTCTAGAGAAAGGGTACATTGTACATATGAACGATGGTAGTCTTTATCTTAAAAAAAGAAAAGAAAACCCATTGCATGTGCATAAATAGCAAAGAATTTCTTGTTCCCAATGCATCTAGAAGTGGCACTTGTGAAGCAGAATATGAAGTAACTTCCTTTGTTACTTATGAAGAAATTTGGTTAAGAAATCTCTTGAAAGAATTAGGTCACCCATAAGAAAACTCAACAACAATATTTGTAGATAACATGTTAGTAATAAAACTTGCTAAGAATTTAGTTCAACATGGGAGAAGTAAACATATTAATACTAGATATCATTTCCTCAAAGATCATGTGAAATAAAGAACAATCATTTTAAAGTATTACAATATAATGGAGCAAGTTGCTGATATTTTAACTAAGCCATTACATATTGATACATTTACAAAGCTAAGAGCAAAGCTCAGAATAAAAATGGTTCAAGTTTTAAGGGGGTTGTTAGAATAACAAACTTAATATTTTTAGTTTTTTAAATAACATTTACTATATAAAATAATGATTTATATTTATAGTAAATTATATCCACTGAAACTTTAATAATTAGAGCATTATAAATATTATATTCATTATTCGTAAAATGTGTGAAAAAAGGAAATATAAATATATAAAAAAAAGGAAGAAACTCTCATTCTTCTATATTTTTGTATTATAACCCATTTAATTGTATATTTCTTTGTTGCATGTAAATGTGAGTTTGGTATTTGTAAATTCTAACTCTCCAATATTTGGTATAAGAGCTAAAATAAATTACCCAATTTGGTTTAATATTCAAAATAATCTCAAATTTTGTACAAACACAAATTCTTAAATTTACAAAAGAAAACTATGATGTATTCAAATGAAGGCATTACTTTGAAATGTGGGAAATTATGCAAGATGGTTTTGATGAATCCACTGAGGCACAAATTACTAAATATAGAATAGAAAAGATAAACAAGTTGAAGGAAATGCAAAAGAAGGAAAAAAAGGCATTATTTCCTCTTTACCAAGCATTAGACAAATGAACTTTTATTAAAATTGTGGAAATAACTTTAAGCAAGCTAGCTTGGGATACACTTATAACTATATTTAAAGGAGTTGATAATGTAAAGATAATACGCTTGTAATCTTTACGTGCTAAATTTAAGGCAATTTATATGAAAGATGATGAATCAGTCTCTAACTATTTTATATGACTGCTCATAAATGTGAATTAATAGAAGTAAAATGGAGAAAAGATTGAGGATGTTTGAGTCATTAAAAAATTACTTCAATCTCTCATCTCTAAGTTTGATTATGATGTCATAATTATCGAAGAATCTAAAGATTTAGAGAACTTTACAGTTGAAGAGCTTTTTAAATTAATTCAAGAGCATGAGCAATAATTTTTTTCAAAAGAATGTTAACTCTACATTGATTAAACAAGCATTTGAGTCCAAATTAACACTTTGTGAACATAAAAGTGAATAATTAAGAGGCAATAGTCATAGAGGTAGTAGCCATGGATGTGGTAGAGGTCATGGAAACTATTAAAATCATGACTAAAATTATGTACAAAATTTTCTCCACGAAAAAGGAGTTAAAACTTTTAATGATTATTAAATAGCAAAAGAAATTCAATGTTACATATTAACCATTTGCTAGTTTAAGTGTTTATCTACCCTTGTTTTGATTTAACAAAGAAATTTTGAAGTGCTAATACATTTACCTTGAGTGTGTATAAGTTAAGTGCAAAAAGATACTAAAAATTCCAAGCAAAACATCATTAAAGTAAAGATTAAAATCTCCATCATGATTGGGAGCAATGTCATGAGCTCAAAGGTGCCAAAAGCCTTAAACAAAATTTAAAGACAATGGTCCTCATGGTCTTCATCATGACCGAGACCATGCTCGTGACCAAGCTTATGATTTTGGCTCACGAGCATGACTAATACAATCGCCAAATGGCAACATGGTAGCAGTCTTCATGGTCTTCATCACGACAGGGACCATTTCGTTATTAAGCTCATGGTCTAAAGTCACGACCCTGTTCAAAGCCACCTTCAAAATATAAAGGGACATTGGTCCTTATATGTATGATCATGATCATGATCATATTCGTGACTCAACTCATGAAGGCATCTCATGAGCATGAGCCTTGACAAGGATCAAAGACCAAAGAAGGATAATAGTCCTCATAGTCCCAATCACAATTATGACCATGATCACAATCCATATAAAAACTTAATAATGGTCATAAGGTTGCCCCAACAACTAGTTTAATCAATAGTCACAAACGTGACATGCCAAATTTCTATATAAGCTATTTTTACATTTAATAAAGGCATGGAAGTTTGGAGATGAATTTAATGCTCACCAATAGGTAGTACATGATCTCTAACTATAAATTCAAGTGTTGGAGGATCATTTAGAGGTTACACACTTCATTGGTTGAAGAATTTATTACTTAGAAAGATTTATGCATTAACTTCTCTTTTATAATTTTTCTAAATTCTAATTGTTTTTTTAGAGTGAGTTATGTTCTAGCTTAGGATTCTACTTCTTGTTTCTTAGGTTAAAAAAAGAGAAGTGAGGAACTAAGTATACAAATGAATTGGTTTAAGTGTTTACTAATAAAACACTTAGGATTTTGGTTTAAGAGTGAGCCTATATAAAACTCTTATATAAGCTTTAAGTTGAGCATAAAACTCATTGATAACAATCAATCTAAGTAAATAGATTAAAATGGGTTAAAAATCCTAATTTAGGAGAGTTAGGTGGAGACATAGGTTTGATTGATAAACTGAACTCCTTAAACAATTGTGTCTAACCTTCTTTATCTCTTAATCTCTTCTTAATTTTTATTAAAATTCCCTTAAATTTTTTTAATAGCCCTATTCACCCCCCTAGGGCACTTACATTATATTTATCACAAGTATAGACATTACACATCAGAACTTTGGAAGAAATCTATACAGTAAAAGGATCAATGAATTATATTGAAGCATTGAGATTTAAGGAAGACGAACCTACATTAGTTTTAGCATATGAAGAAGTCATCACTCAATAAAATATATCGTTTTTTAATTCTGAAGCAAGCAATCACATATGTAGGAAAAAAAGCTTTATTTGTAGATCTTTATGAAAATATTTAAGAGAGTGTTAGATTGGGTTACTCTTCCAAGCTTCAAGTGGTAGGAAAAGGAAAATTTAAAATTCTTCTAAAGAATGAAAAGCTAGAATATGTCTTAAATGTTTATTATGTGCCTAATATGAGAAGTAATATACTTAGCATTAGATAACTTACAAAGAAAGGGTACATTGTACACATAGAAGATGGTAGTCTTTATGTCATTGCACATGCACAAATGGTGAAGAATTGCATGTTCCCATTACATCTTAATATAAATATATATAAGTATTATCTTTATGGGCTTATAAAAGATGAGTCGTGGTAGTGGCACTTACGTTTCTGGCATCTTAATTTTAATGGCCTAAATCTCTTATCTCAAGAAAATATGGTGAATGAATTACCTATAATAAATAATGAAAACAAAATTTATGATGTAAGTGCATTTAGTAAGTAGTACAAAGTTCCATTTCCTAAAGGATTATCATAGAGGGAAAAAGCACCGCTAAAGTTAGTGCACACTGATATATATGGACTATTAAATCCAATATCTCTTGAAGGCAATCATTACTTCATTATCGATACCCTATATTCATAACCTATCCTAAATAGGGTTATAATCCTCCAAAGAGGAAGAATACTTAAGAAGAAAGACTAATAAGGAAGGATGCTCAAATAGGAAAAGAATTCTCATATGCAACAACTACCAATCCAACTAGATCGAGGAATCATATTTCTCTCAAGTTTGAGTCAATCTTGCCCTGTGTATACCTCTCACATCTCTCATTCTATTTAGTCTATTCCATTGATTCATAATAATTTTTATCTCTCTAAGCACACAACCTCTCTCTACCTTTTCTAACTTAGGCATCAGAGGGTTTGTAGGGATCCTCCCCACCACTCACATTGCCCTTGGTTGATTACTTGCTTGCAGGATTCAAGAGATTTCCAAAACAAGTTATCAAGTGGCATCATCTGTGGGAATCCTTTAAATTAAAGGCATCATAATCTATAGAGTTAAGAAGATTTTTTTTCCATAGCATCTAGTCTATCTCCATCATCAACCACAACCCCAACTATTCAACTAGTAGGACCTTCATCCTATATTCTCCTTACTAATCCATACACACCCTTAACTAATGCTCAAAATTGGCCAAATCAAATAGGCACAACATTCCCATATTATGCTTCTTTATCACATGCAAGTAGACCTATACCCTTTTTAAGCCTACCAGAATTTCATATTATGAGTACACCTAATGTAAACACCATTACCCAAGCACCTAACTTACCCCTTAACATCCAAGCTTATATAAGTTTAATGCAATAATAAATGTATGCCTTAGTTCAAAGTAGTAATCCCAGAACAGCAAATCCGAAGAATAACACAGTAGTACCCCCAGCTACTGCTTAAAACATAAAGGAAGGCGATGATAGAGGCAATAGAGACCAAGAGGCTGAATCTAGTATCCTAGCACCAGATGATTCTGGAATATCTTAAAAGGTCTAAGAGGCCATATAAAAAGCTCATATAAGACTAAGAAAGGAAGATGAATGTGTCCTTAAAGGAACAACACCTTTCATAAGTAGAATAGTTAGAACGAAGATTCTATCCAAATTTAGACTACCTCAAAATTTGATCAATCATATATCATCATTTAGAACTAAAATGATGCTCCAGAATGTGAATGATAGGATACTATACCAATTTTTTCCTAGCACACTTACTAAAACAACCTAAAAGTGGTTCCATCGGCTGCCCAAAAATTGAATCTCATCATTTGAGAATTAGTTGAAAAATTCCAAACTCCATTCATTACTAATGTTCCTCTAACTAAAGACATTAATGACCTTCAGATGTGTAAATAAGAGGTGGCTGAGTCTGTCAGAAGTTATTTGGACAGGTTCAACAAAATTGCTATGTAAATCGAGAATCTTAGTGATAAAATGGCCATCAAAGTAATGAAGAATGGAACTCAGTTGGGAAAATTTAAGGACAAAATTATGACTAAAGAGCCTCGTACTTTCTCTAAAGTTATGTCCATAGCTACAAAAGTGGTCAAGCTAGATGATGATAGAAGGTTATGTCGAGATAATGATAGGCCATCGTATAAGAAGGATGATAGGATTGAGCTCAAAAGATCATGAGTTCCTCACAATAACTTTAGAAACTTGGTGGAAGGATTCAAAAGAGAAACTGAAAGATACACACCTTTCAATGCTTCTAGAATAGAAATTCTTATGTGGATCAAGCAGAATAGGATAGGCATAACCCTAGCCAAGAGGCTAAGACCAACTAAGATGAGAATGCAAGATAGAAGATTCCACTGTTAATACCATTGAGATTATAGGCATGAAATAGATGCATGCCGAGATCTTAAAAGAGCGATTAAGCAATTGATCCAAAATGGAAGGATAAGCAAATTGATAGATAACGTTGGAAAATATCGAGATTCAAATTATTAGAATAAAGATAAGCCAAAGTGAAAGAAAGCATGTAATAAGGTAGCCAAAGTCATTAACATTATCATTAGAGGAGAATCACTAACTAAGAGAAGGTTGAAGAGGACTCAAAAAGATGAATAAATTATACCTAAATAGAAACTAGTTATCATATTCAGACCTAAGGATGGGGAACATGCTTGGCATCCATATAACGATGCACTAGTTATAAGTGCTTTCATCAGTAATTATCTAGTAAAAAGACTTCTGATTGATGACATGAGCATTGTTAACACATTATCTTGGAAGGCTTACCAAACAATGGGAGGTTCTATTACTAACTTAAAGATTATCTAAAATCTCATTATAAGCTTTTATAAGGGAATAACCTAACCAATGGGAGTAGTGGAGCTAATGGTGGAGTTTAGAAATCGAGAAACTGAAGAAATAAAAGTTGTTAAATCATTATTCAATATGGTAAGCCTTCCTCGTACCTACACCGAACATTGGAAGGCCAATCTTATATAAAATTAATGTAGCTATAAGCATCAAATGGCTAACCATGAAGATTTCTCTAAAAGACTAAGTAATAACCATCCATAGAGATCAGGCTATGGCCAAACAATATTACCAACTAGTCACCAAGCCTTAGATGGAAGCATTCCCCCTGGATTTTCTAGAGATAGAGAAAAAAAGTGCTAATTCAGAACTAGTTAATTAGGTTCAAACCCTTCAACTAGCCAGTGGAAAATCAATAAGGACTGGCAATGAGATAGATAGTGAAGTAAAAGAAGGGATCATCAAAGTTCTCAACGAATACTCGAACATCTTCATGTCAAAATCTTTTGAGATAGTGGGAGATGATGCTTATATTGCTTCCTATAGTCTGAACATCAACCTAGGCACCAAACTTATGGTTCAAAGGAAGAGGAACTTTCCATATGAAAGATAAAAAATGATAGCTGAAGAAATAAAGAAGTTAATGGAAGTCAGATTCAACAGTGGAGTTACACATTCAGAATAGGTAGCCAACGTGTACTGCTCAAAAAGTCAAATGGGAAGTACATAATGTGCATTGATTACATTGATCTAAATAAGGCATATCCTAAAAATAGTTACTCGTTACCAATAATTTATCTGCTGGTAGACTCAACTGTATGTCATAGATTATACAGCTTCATTGATGCAGTCCAAGGATATCATCAAATCCCAATGAAAAAAGAAGATCAAGAAAAAACATTTTTCATCACTTATGAGGGGCTATATTATTATGAAGTCATTCCTTTTGGCCTAAAGAATGCGGAAGCAATGTATCAGAGGCTGATGAACCACATCTTCAAATATCAAATTAGGAAGAATGTAAAAGTATATGTGGATGATATCATCGTCAAAAGCCAAGATGAAAAGCAACACTCTAAGGATCTAAATCAAATCCTTGGCCTATTAAACCAATGTTGGATCAAGCAAAACCCAAAGAAATGCATTTTTAAGGTGAAGGCTAGAAAATTCTTGGGCTTTATGATCTTACATAGAGGGATTGAAGCAAACCAAAAGAAGATGGAAGCCATCCTCGATATAAAAGATTCAAAATCATTAAATAAGCTTCAAAAACTTAATGACAAAATTACAGCACTTGGAAGATTCATCTCATATTTAGCTAAAAAGTGTCTACCTCTTTTCTGAGCTCTAAAGAACATTAAGAAGTTTGAGTGGAATAATGAGTGTCAAATGACATTTGAGGAGATCAAGAAGTTCCTGTCCTCACCACCATTGCTCAGTAGGTCAATCCCTTAAGAGCCTCTATACTTTTACCTTTCAATTAGTCATGAATTAATTACTTTAGTATTAGTTCAAAAGGAAGGAAGTTAGCAAAACCCAGTTTACTATGTCAGCAAGATACTTAGAGGCTCAAAGGTTAGGTATCCTAAGTTGGACAAACTTGTTATGATGGTCGTCCACACATTGTAAAAGCTTAAACTATACTTTTAGGCTCACTTGATCATTGTCATAATAAATTTTCCCTAAGGAAATTCTTTAGAGGCCTGAAACTTCTAGACGTCTTGTCCAATGGCTAGTATAATTAGGTGAGTTTGACATCAGCTATACACTATGGCAATAAATAAAAGCTCAAGCACTAGTGGACTTTATACAAGAAATGACAACAGAAGATATAATCCCTCTATCATGCCCAGAGTGGAAGTTTTACATAAATGGGGCATATAGAGCATAACGATTTAGAGCCAGAGTTATTCTAATCATAAAATACAATACCACTAATAGTACTGATCATAAGACTCAAGTTAGCCATAGAAGTCATATCTGACCATCTTAAAGTCTACTCAAATTCCCAGCTAGTGGTTAATCAAATCAAAGAACCAAACATGATCAAGTACACAAAAAAGGCAAGACAACTCTTAAAGAAATTCAAGTAGGAAATGGGCAATGGAAAATCCTCCAAATTCCTACAAGTGAAAATATAGAATCAGACCAATTGGCAAAATCAGCAACAAAAGGTAGCCAATTATTCAAAGAACTTGAGCTAACATAAGAATTGATCAAACCAAGTATTGAAGAAAATAGAAGTAATGAATACCTAAGAGATAGTTGAGTGGATGAAGCCAATCATTTAGTATTTAGAACAAGATGCTCTACCCTAAGACAAACTAAAAGCTTAGAAGTTGAAAATTAAAGCTAAACATTACTCCATGCATAATGGGGAACTCTACAAAAGATCTTTATCTCACCCATGGTCAAAATGTGTCTCACCGAGGGAAGGCAATTATATATTAAGAGAAACCCATGAGGGGATATATGGAGCCCACGAAGCCCATAGCTCATTAGTCAAAAAGGCATTATTGCAAGGGTACTACTACCCAACTATGTCCAAAGATACCTTATAACTTATTTAGAAATCCTCCGAGTTTCAATATTTTTCTCATTCAATACACAAGCCTTCTAATACTTAGCATCCAATTGGAAGTCCTTAGCTTTTCATAGTATAAGGAATGGACATCTTAGGACCATTTCCAGTCTCAATATCCCAAAAGAAATTTTTTATTGTGGCAATAAATCACTTCATCAAATGGGTTAAGGTAGAAGTTGTTCCTATAATCACAAAAGCTCGAATTCAACACTTTTTCTGGAAAGAAGTCATTTATAGATTTGGCATACCTCACACTCTGATAACAAATAATGGGAAATAATTTTATAATGAGAAATTCAAGGCATTCTTATCAGATCTTAGCATAAAGCTTAGATTTACTTCAATAGCCTATCCTTAAACAAATGGGCAAATAAAGGTTACTAATATGATCATCATGCAAGGAATAAAGAAAAGGTTAGATGAGAAGAAGGGAAACTAGGTGGAAGAACTCAATAATGTCATTTAATTATACAGAATAACACCTAGAACTTTAATAAGAGAAACACCCTTCAAACTGACATATGAAATGGATGCAGTAATACTAGTAGAGATAAGATCATCCAACTACTAGGTTACATGAGAGTTAGATCATGAAGTTAATAACCTCAATGCTCATATATGCCTATATTTGCTCGAGGAAAGGAGGCAATGAACATCTATCATTACAGAAGCTAAGAAAAAAAGCATAGTTGGGTATCACAACAAACATGTCTAATTAAAATAATTTAAAGTCAAAGACCTTGTACTGAGAAGGACAGACATTGGTAAAGGAAGCTTAGGAATAGGCAAACTCAAGCCAAACTGACAAGGTCCATATCAACTTACAAAAAAGACAATTAAATGAGCCTACAAGATAAAAGATATGTGGGGAAAGGAGTTACCCCAATATTGGAACTCAAATAGTCTTAGAAAGTATTATCATTAAAGTAAATGTACTCAAATCAAAGCATTTTCTAACGAAATAAATTAATTTCATTGATAATCATACTACTTTCCAAAAAAAGGAAAAGAAGAAAAAGGAAAAATACATTAGTATTATAAATCAAGATTAGTCTTAAGCAGAGTAGCCCTAACATTGGATAGAGGTGCCTCATTTTCAAAAGTTTGAACCTCAAGCTCAAAGATAGTTATTGATGAAAAAGGGATAGCCTTAGGCATCATTGTTTCACTAGTAACTTTTGGATCCTTTGATTGCTAAGGGTTAGATCTCGAGGAAGCATCATTTTGGGTAGCTAACCTTGCCAAGTCATTGGATGTTATCTTATCAAGATCGAACAAGTCCAAATCAGAGTGTTGAGTGATAAGAATCCTCCAACACTTAAACTTGAAAGCATTAAAAAACCCCTTTATCAACTTCTGATAGTTCTTCTTATCATTCACCCTAGACTTCTTCTCTTTAGCTAAATCTTTTTTAAAGGCCCAAGCTTAACATTTAGTTAATAAATTTGAGTTGTAAGCTGAGCCTAGGAATCCTCTAGCTCTTTGACCCTCTGCTGGTACTTCTCAGCTTTGGACTTGGCTTCTGCATGCTTAGTTTAGCAAAGCTCAAGCACCTCATGTGCTTTCTTTAACTTCTGCTCATATTCAATGAAGATTAAACTCAGCTTTTCCTCTTTTAGGCTGCACTCACTCTTTAGAAAGAAGTGATTATCTTTCACCAATAGCAATCCCTGCACCATATGGAAAAGGAAAGATATCAAAACTCAAACCATACATGAAAAAAAATTAGCAGCAAAGTTAAGGAATTACATTAAGAGCATTGTTGATCAAGGCATTGTTCAACTCCTCTTTATCCACCTCCATCCACCTATCAATGTCCATGGAAAAGTATAGAGACACAAAATATTGATCTATAACTTAGGAAGTTAAGATGCTTAGAGGACTCATTTTTTACATGATCCACTTCCTTATTCGAGTATTCTGAGGTGCTTGACGTATAGCCCACTCCCCTTAATTAACTCTTCCTCATCCACTTCATTAGCATGGGGACATTTTTTAGAAGACTTACGAATTTCCTTCTGAGTAAGGTCCACCACCAGATCTTCATTAGCATTAATCTGAATATTAGTTAGAACATCTAAGACCTCCTTCTCTTGATTCTAATGAGCAGTCTTCTGCACCACGTCATGCTCATCATCTAAAAACACTCCATTTGCAAAGGCAAAATATTCAACCATTTATAAAGAAAGAAAAGGAAAACTTCCTTTCAAAAAGTTTAGAACTTACCCTTAGCATCCGAGTTATTATTACTCAAATATACTCTTAGATAGTACAGTTAGAGAAATTTTCAATCAATGGGTTTCTGACTAAACTTTTGATATGAAGCTTGGTTAGAAGATCGATATCTTCGTTCAGGAGTTTGTTAGGTTGCTTCACTATATGGCACTCCTCTAACTAGAGATGCCAAACAATAACAAAGTCTGATAGATGTTCGATGATGAAAAACCTGTGTTGCTAAGTCTTTTATAGATCTAGAAGCTTAGCAAATAAATTATGGTATGGGATAACCGATAAAGCAAATGTCAGCTCTCGCTTCTTCTTGGTCAAGCTATACATATATTAAAACATATCCTAATCTACCCTCCATATGCATAAGTTTTATATACCCGATCAGAATTCGATAACTATTAGGATGGAGTTGGCAAATGTCTATGTTAACGCTATTCAAAAAAGCTTTTACAAAAAGGTTTAAAGGAAATCTTAGCCCTCCTTCTAGTTGATTTTCATATATCACCATCTTTTTTCATCTCTGAAATGGGATCATCCACCCTAAATTTACCATCTATAGTATGCAAAATATACTCTAAAGGGATGTTAAACCACCTTCTACCACCTAAGCATACTCTCATCAACTTTAGATTCAAATAATGTAGAACTCACCATTTCCTGAGGAGCCATAAAGATGAAAAATAAATAAGAAAATAATAGAAAGGTGAGATTTTTACCTTGCAAAGGGAAACACTTTAACAGGAAGTCATCATATCAGAAAAGGAAAAAACTGTCTAAAAGGAGAGAAATTAGTAAATAGAGAAGGCAAAATGCAAGATATCAGAGAAAGCAAAAGTGTAAAATAAGTAAGAAAGATACATTATTTAAAGTAGAAAGAAGATTTTGAAAAATCCATTGATACCCCTGCAATTACTTAAATTTATCTCTCTCAGCATGAAGGGCATTTTAAGGCAGGGAAAAGCTCACTAACTGAGTAGTTATAATTATGGCAACCAAAATGTCTCATCTTCTAACACATGAATAGACGTGATAGTTTGTAATTTAAAAATTAAAAGAATATCAAAAGACATGGAGTTCTAGAGTCTCACATATCTTGCTGCTAGTTGTCTCCATCCTCATAAAACTTAGGTTGTTTCAATAACACCGAGCATCTAAGTCTAGTGACTAAAGCTAGCACCTTCTAGTTATTTCAATAATACTAAAGTTTTGAGACTCAGGTCAATTCTTTACAATGAGCATCTAAGTCCAGTGACCAATGCTAGTACCATCAGATCATTTCAATAATATTGAAGTTTCAAGACTTAGGTCATTTTAATAACACCAAGCATCTAAGTCTAATGACTGAAGCTAGCATCTTCAGGTTGTTTCAATAACACTGAAGTTCTAAGATTCGGGTCATTTCTTTACACTGAGTATCTAAGTCTAGTGACTTAATCTAGCACCTTCAAGTTGTTTTAATAACACTGAAGTTCTGAGACTTAGGTTGTTTCTTTACACTGAGCATCTAAGTCTAGTGACTGAAGGACTAAAGCTGGCACCTTCTAATATTTTTAATAATACTGAAGTTTTGAGACTTAGGTCATTTCTTTACATTGAGCATTAAAACTCCAGTGACTAAAGCTGGTCCTCAAGTTATTTTATAACGCTGAGGCTTAATACTCAGGTCATTTCATAACACTAATTATCAAGAATCCTATGACTAAAGCTGGCCACCTCAACTCATCCCTCAATACCGAGTATTACCTTGATTGGATAATCATCTTTTAACATCTCAAATAGAGCAGAGAGCATCATTCATCACTCAACTTGTTAAGTGATAGAGTATCTCATTTGCACAGCTTACTGCCTAGAATTAACACCTCATCAATAAAACTTGGACATAAATATTTGAATAGACTTTCAAGGGGGACTTTTGATACCCAATATTCATAACCTATCCTAAATAGGGTTATAATCCTCTAAAAAGGAAGAATACTTGAATAAGAAGAAAACCTAATTAGGAAGGATGCTTAAACAAGAAGAGAATTCTCACATCCTAAAAAGGCAATAACTCCTTATCCTATAAGATTGAGGAATCTTATTCCTCTTAAGTTTGAGTCAATCTTCCCCTATATATACTCCTCACATCGCTTATTATGTTCATTCTATTTCATTGATTCATAACACTCTTTATCTTTCTAAGCACATAACCTCTCTCTACCCTTTCTGACTTAGGCATTAAAGGGTTTATGGGGATCCTCCCCACCACTCACCTTGCCCTTTGTTGATTAATTGCTTATAGGATTCAAGAGATTCTTAGAAATAAGTTATCAATTACCTTAATTGATGATTATAGTATAAAACTATATGTATATCTCTTGAAGGAAAAATTTGTTGCTTTTGCTACCTTTTCACATTTTAAAGCTTAAGTAAAGGTGGAAAGTGGACATCATCTAAAGATACTTAAATTTAATCGAGCTGGGGAATATGCCTCAAACATGTTCAAGAACTTTTGTAGTAAGGAAGGTGTTCGACAACAATTCACAACTCCTTACACTCCATAGTAAAATGGCATTGTATAAATGAAGAATTAACAATCTAGGACATTATAAGGAGAATTGTCAATGATATGCCCTAGGCCTATTATGTAATGGTCATACTTTGATTTTTTTTATATTTCCATTTTATTAATAAAGAGATATTTTTATTATTACCGGCTAATTCTAATATTAACCTTGATTAGTTAATTTTACCTAAGATAATTAAGAATGTGATATAATAGTAAAACTTTTAAGTGATTGTAGATGATAGGGTTTATCACGCGTCCAAGATTTTAGCAACCATAACATTGTTTGAGCTCAGGGCTTTAGAGAACACACTAACCATTGTCACAAAGACATGGTGTGGAGATGAGGAGATATGGTAATAACTAGAACAAATAAAAATGGTGGTACTTGATTCTCTAAAAGAAAGCTAGCACCACAACCAGGAGATTCTGGATACTGAATACCAACTTCTTTTAGTCTTATGTTCATTTAGAATTACTTTATAAATTAATATGTTATCCTCTATTTACATGCAATTTCATATAAACCCTTATTTAAAACAATTAACTCCAAGCAAACTAGTCATGAAAATACATGTAAACAATGCATTTATCATAATCTCTAGGTTAGTCTAATCTACATTGACTTCAATTAAATGAGCTAAATCTACCTGTTTTAATTTATAAGTGAGCCTAAAGACTAATGGGCCTAATTCTTATTTAATTTTAATTAAGTAAATCTAAGTCCATTTATTTTAATTCTAAAAATGGGCATAAATAGTATTTAAATTAGTAGGCCTAATTCTATATGTTTTAATTCTAAAGTGATCTTAAATCTATTAATTCTAAAGTGATCTTAAATCTATTAATTCTAAAGTGATCTTAAATCTATAAATTATGAAAAAGACTTAAATTAAATGGGCTAAGTCTAAATTAATTCAATTAAGTGGGCCTATGTCTAAATTAACCTAAATGGGCCTCAATTGATTTTAAAATTAAACCTAAAAATCTAATTAAAAGCCTATTTATTAAATAGGTTAGAGTTTAAACGTGGGTTTAGGGCCCAAAACACACAAAAATAAATAAAAAAACCTAAAAATATTAAAAAAATCAAAATTGACAAAAAAAAAAGGATCAACCATGCAATTAAATTATTTCTTCTAAAAAACCCTAATTTTAATTAACATACAACCTAAATTAATCTACTGCCTCCATTGATTTTAATTAGGGTTTACCAAATTGAACCTAATTTACTAATTAATTTTTAAGAACAAGAGAACTAAATTTTCATTATTCCCACTATCGGGGCTATTACAAAATCTACCAAAATAATAAAGAAAATAAAATTAAAACACAACCCTTAAGAAGAAAAATTAAACAAATTCAAAACTTAAATAAAATAAAATAAACTAAACATAGCAGAATAAAATTAAATTGGGATCTTGACTCTTGGCTTTCATTCATGGATTCTCCGTGAGTTTTCTTGGTTCAATCATGTATTCATCACCAGAATCATGAAACACAAAGAAAAAATAAAATAAGATTAAAACTAATGAACAAAGAAAATAAAATAATGAAATAAAACCTGAATAAAAAACACGAAAATAATAAAATCAAAAATTATAAAATGAAAATAATTATATAAAAGAGAGAACTAATAAAAAGAAAGCAGTAGAAGATAAGTAGTGTTGTGCAGATGCTATTTGAATGCCCCTCAGAATGGGATTTCACTATTTTGAGAAAATTGACCATGCATTTTCTTGATTTCTAGACTTTGAAAAGAACGACTTTTATTTTTTTCCTTGAAAAGATTTTGAAATCTCTCCGTTTTCCTCTTTTGTACTTTTTTCAATCAACTTTTTTACGCAGTCCTCATTAGGGTTCCCCCTCTCATCTTTTTTCCTCTTATATCCAATTCCTAAGCTAACCACTCACATTATCCCTAGAGAGGTCGCTCTGATCCTCCCTTTCATTTGAAAACAAAGCCAGGATAAGGATATTAATTTCAAAAAAAAAAATATGCGTAAGAGACATGTACTGGACGTAAAACCCCTACAAATAAATACTAAAATTAATTTCTTTATTAAAAATAAATTAAATTTGGACCAATCATAATTTAAAAAATTGAGAAAGAAAAATTTTTTACTAAAATTTTAGCACCTCGACATTCTAGAATGCTAACTGGCATTGTATAATGTCGATTTCCATTGTGTAATGCCGATCGGCATTATATAATGCCAATTGGCATTGCATAATGTCAATCAGCATTACATAATGTTGGTTGCACTTCCAACTATACCCCTATAAAAGTTAATTTTTTACAATTAAACCCAAAAAATATTACAATTTAGTCCTTGAAATCGCAAAACTTAACACTAGAGGTTAATTTTTGATTAAATTGTCATTATAGAGGCTTTCATCGTATTCATGCATAATTGCATCCTAAAATTAGTTGCTTGCAGTTGTCCCCTTTGTCGCTATTTGCTTGACAAATTACAGTAAAGCAATAGAAGCACACAATTTTGAAGGAAAGAATTAGGGTACTTAATTGTATCCTAATTGATGGATTGATGCTTAAATTGTTTTGCAATTTTTAAATAAGATGTTATGTTTAGCATGCTTCACTATATTTCCTATAGAACATCTAGTGAGATATATGCAAATGAGTTTCACTATATTCCTTATGGGAAGTTTAGCATTTAATGATTTAAGAACATGTTATAGCTCCTGTGGAATGTCTAGCAATAATACCATAATGATTATGTAGTGTCTGGTGAACAGCACTATATTCCCTTTGGGATGTCTAATGATAATGGATTTTGTTATATTCCTTGTAAGACGTTTAATGAAATATATGTAATGATTCATGTTATATTCCTTGTGGGATGTTTAGCAATTCGTGATTTGAAAAATGTGTTATAATTCATGTGGAACGTCTAACAATGATACCATAACTACTGTGTAGTGTCTAGCAAATCAAAAGATTTGAAAATTCATATTATAACTGCTTTGTAGCATATACCATATTGAATTTGAAATTCATGTTATGACTACTGAGCAGTGCATAATGAAATAATATGAAATTTCTATTATAACTACTATGTAGCATATAACAAAATAGATTTAAAATCCTTGATAAAAAATGATAATACATGTAAAATGCAAAAATCAACTTCTATAATTATATTCTATATCTTGTATTTAATAAAGGATTCAAAATTTTAATACAGACTAACTATGTAATTAATAATTCTATGAATTATTAATTAATGATATGAATTTCATGAGTTAATTATGAATGGACCAAATTATAAAGAAGAAATTTGGACTTGAATGCAAGCAAGTTTTGATGGATCAAAATAGATATTTTCTATCCTATATACTTCACTTTTGCATGTCATGTTCCATTTCTCATTTCATCTTAATTTTCTTTTCCTTTCATTTTCTCTTTGCATTGATTTTTCTTTCTTTGATTACTTGATCATCTGACATCCGATTTGCAATTTGTCAGATCCTATGGCTGCCTCGTGATACAAACTATATAAAGGAATAAAAATTCTAGTAGATTCAATTATTTTGTCTCCCCATTTTCCTCAGAATAGTCTTGGACTTCGAGAAGGCTCCACCATCCTCCCTTTGACTTACTTACATCTCCGTAGGTGTGAGGTAATATTTCTTTATTTCTATAAAAATTATTTATAAAGTTAGTAATCATAATTAATTTTAGAATGCAAATTAGTATACACATTATTCAAATTAAATAAAAAACTAGTAGAAAATGCATGAAATTTTGAAATTAAACCTTGAAAATATGAAAACTTTAGCTCAGGTTTGCTATATGTCCGATCGAATGTCTAGAATCCTGATCAAAAGTTCAGATTTTCAATTGCCATCCCAATTTTTGGTCGGCATTGCCCAATGTCGATCAGCATTATATAATATTGATCTGCATTCTATTTTATCGATAAAAAAATTTATTTATTTATTTATTTTTAAATTTCATCTAGCAACTAATGAAATTCACAGGATGTTTTCACATAGCTTGAGAATTTTTCATGGGCTGCTAGTGAATGTGGCACAGCTAATCTGGCCTTAGGTTTTAAATAATTCATCGTTGCACTTCTAACAGTTCGAGGATAATCTGACCATTATTTTCTATTTTCTTTAATTAAGAGGTGGATGGACACTACCCACACTTTTCACACTCGCATAGTGGAACTGACTATTTCTCCTATGAGCTTTTCTACCATCACTGGGATTGCCTTCAGAGGAACTCCTGTTCCTTTTGACATTAGTTATTACAGTCTTCCCGAAGATGCAAGGAGTCAGTACTTACATAACTTGATTGGGTTCATCCTGATATGGAAGAATAGGAAAAATGTTCTCCTTTTGTCTCTAGTCAAGGGATTCATATGTCTGTCCACTGCTACTCCCCATTAAATTTCTCAAAAGGTGAGGTGTCTCCTCTTTATACTACTAAGCATGACTCTTTTCTGTGAGACTGGTCATGAGGTCAGCATTGCTTTTCTCAGCCCCCTTTGTGACTTAGGTCGAGTTGCTACCCTTGATTGGGGATCTGCTATATTAGCCTATCTTTACTATAAACTGGATATCGTATGTAGAGGCACTATCACGATGTATGGCTTTTGGCACGACCTGCATGTACATTTTTTTTTGCATGATTCACTGATTTATTTTTTCTTTTCCAGATTTGGAGTATAAAGATCAAGCTGATCCGGGGTTTTAATGCTATCAACTTCAATAGGAGTCTCCCTCTAATGTAGAGATAGGGTTCATCCCATCTGGCTAGTGTCAGAAATATTCTTTAGACCTATCATGATCATATAAACTCCATTGAGTGGCACCTGGTAAGAAAAAAAATCATGAGTATTTTATAATGCAAGTTAAACTTAATTAACATAATTTATAGATTATTTTGATTGGTTGAAGGGAGCTAATAACATCCAAAAATACGATTTTATGGCTAGAGTAGTACGTCTTAAGTCCATGAGGATTTTACTCCCTGGAAATGGTTGTCAGAAATGGTATCTAGGGGAACGAGTATATCATTGGTCTTTTAAACCTTCACAACATCGTATTCCTTCTGATATCCCTCCTTTAATGTTATATAGCTCACACCTGACAGGTTCAAAGCTGAGAGGTGTGCTATAGGGATATGCTAACTCGACTTTATTTGAGCGATCTCTCCATTATCGAAAGTTCATTCACGAGAACCTTTTGGAGCAAATTCCTACTAACCATACTGAGGTAACTTATGATCATTTTATTTATTCTTTTAGACCCCATAAATTACTCATTCTTTTTTATAGTTTAAGGAGATTAGTTCCCCTGCTGCCAAGGTTTTAGGGTAAGAGACCAAGACTGCTCAAAGGACTGAGACTGTTCCTAATACTAAGAGATCAGAGCCCAGACCTAGTCATACACACTATACTTTCCACGTTGGGACTAGTCATGAGGGGGCTTTTATTGGTGGTATCCTTAGTGATGTCTCTCTTTTAGATAGGTTTATGCTTTATTGGGCTCTTGCTATTCAGAGTCCAGTTAAGCAGTAAATGCACTTTAGCGATGCTTAACTTCCTAGCTTTTCTCTAGCAGATACTTCTTATGTGATTTTATTTAACTTATTTCCTATATGATCTATACATTTGATTAGGATATTCATAACAAAAAATTTGCAAAATAGGTTCCTCGGACACAGGTAGAGTATTTGCATGGTCTTGTCTATCTCAGAGGTTATTTAATATGTAGGTCATAAATAGTTGGTGAGTAAGTATATACATTGAAAAATGCAAAGTGTATGCATGCTATGCATGAAATGCATATGATATGACATTTCTTATTTATGTAGAGTTATTCTGGAGGTCTAGAGTGCGAGAATGAGATGCTTCACTGGCAGCTTACAGACTTAAGCATTAATGCTCATAGTGCTAGGACTTCATCTACTAGACCTTTAGATACTTATCAACATGATGATCTAACTGAAGGATGGAGACCTTGGCACGATTTAGGAGCTTATGATGACTAATTAGGACTATTTTTTATTTTTGACTCTTAGTATGCTTGTATCTGACTGTTTTTGTAGTATTATTACTTTATGGATTCTGCACTATTCTCAGTACTGTTATGTATCACTTGAACTGGTAGCTACTTTTGAGTAAACTTCTTCTATTAAAATCCTTTTAATAATGGATAATGCTAAATAATCAAATAAATAACTAATTAATTAAAAGATAAATAATGAATATTATCCCTTTAATAATTGTTTATTTATCCTTATCTCTTTTAGATGCCATCACCTCATCTTATCAATATCCCTTAAACAAATAGAATCATTTTCTCATATGGACTCATTTTCCTTCTCTATATAAAGAACACATAAGGGAATTATTCCTCATTCTCTACTCTTTCAATCATGGCTCAAGCATCTCTCCAATTGATGAAGAAATTCCTTAAAAGCCTTGATGGAAATAATTGGAACAACTTTCTCCTTTTTCATTACAAGTCACTAATATCCCTTTAGCATTTGAATATCGACAATAACTTTTTTCATACTACTATAACTTTTTAGGATGCTAAGGGCCATGTCTTCAAATTCAATGGGCAAGAGTTATGCCCAATGATTAAAGAATTTATTGCTATCTTAGGGTGCTCATTCAACTATTATGATTGCTCTTCTTGATCTGACCATGTAGTTTCTTGATAAGCTAGTAGAATTCTTTGATTGCCCCTAAATGACATCTATATGTATGCTCACAACCCTGGAACCATTGATCTATCTTCTCTAATTATTGTTTGTGAAACTAAAGATAAAAATAGTGCTGCTTAGACCAAAATCATTGCTTTTTGTCTTTATGCATAGTTTTTACTAGTTTCATCTTATAGAAATGCTCACATACAAATTGTGAGTATTTTAGAGTATGTATAAGCTAGAGCCGACCCTATGCCCATTATTCTTGTTGAAACTATCATAGGACTGGACAACTTTAAAACTCATAATTATCTTTAAGGTAGTTTAGTTCTCCTTTAGGTGTGTAACCAAGATCCTTTATTGTTTTCTTTCTCTTTTATTTGCCTTAACTTTTGCCTAAGTCACCCTTTCGGGTTTTCAACTTAGCAGGTTATTTTTTTTAGATTTGGCTATAGGAAGAGTTGAGCTTGCTTATTGTTCCTACTAACCCTTTGACTTATCAACCTCATCAACTACAATCTCGTCCATTAAAGATGAAGGATAAGCTTACTATAAACAAATGGGTTGACTAGTTGAGGGGCATTGCAAATGCTAAGATAACATGGGTCTACCCTTGGTGGAAATTGAAGTTCATGACCATTAATTTATATGATTATAGTGTTCCTATTCTTAGGCTATGTTTCTCTACCTTTTCTCCCCTTCACGTCTTTACCGTCAGTATGGTCGCCCATAGTTCATTGTCACTATTCTTACTAACTTTAAAGGTTTCCCTTTGAGACAAGACTTTCTAGACAAGGTTAGTAGCTTGTGGCATCATAGGAACTTTGAGCGAAATATGCATTTGAATGCTAATGTGACCACTGATGATAACTACAAAGCTTGGGTTATCATGCAAACTACAGAGCCACCTGAATTTGCTAAGTATAAGAGGACATAAGTATTATAGGATGAATCATAAAAGAAGAAACCAAAACATATTTAGAGTAGTGATCTCATAGACCTGATTTTTTAGGCTTTTCATGCTTTGTTTTTTCCTTTAAGTACTTATGCCTTATAATAAAGATAGGATATGCAATATTCAAAAAAAAATTTCATTTCAATTTGCTTCATTAATTAGGGCTAAAATGAGTACATTTATTACATCACATGATATAACTGTTGTTATCAGCTAGTCTTTCCAGATTTTCTAACTGAATATTTTTCTTTCACTTTTATTTCCCTAATTTCTACATGACCAGCCCTTTGTGGGTTTTCTAGTGGGATCACGTCTTTTCTTTTATTCCCTAATTTTTTCCTGCTAGCTCTTTGTGATTTTTCTAAATAGCAAGAATGTCCTAAGATCAGACATATAACTTAAATTCTTGATGTAGATGCTATATAGTTTTTTCTTATCCTTTAGAGACTATGAGTGTAATAGGTGTGATTCATCCTTCCCGAACATAGCATACAATTCTTTGTTGTACTGTGCTCTCTAAGTGTTTTTGCCTGACTAGCCTTTTCAGGTTTCCTAACCATCAGACTTTTATTTTTTTATACTATTATTATTTTCTCTTTTTTAAAGATAGTATTTCTTGAGACGATCCAGGTTTATTGGCTTAGTGAACTCATTCCCTTCAAGATCTAATATTTTGGCAGCTCCCTTAGGTAGAATCGACTTGACTAAATATAGTCCTTCCCAATTTGGTATGAACTTTCCTCTTGGATCAAATACTACTACTCTAGACTGTTTTGACACCATGTCCCCAACCTTTATCTTTCTAGGCTTAACCTTCTTGTTAAATGATCTTGCTATCTTTTTATGATATATCTGAGTATGAAACAAAGTATTCATCCTCTTTTTGTCCAAAGATACCAAATGATCATATCACTTTCACGCCCATTCATTCTCAGGTATTTTAGCTTCCATAACCACTCTTGAATATTTAATCTCAGTTTCTATAGGCAAAATTACTTCACAACCATACACTAAAGAGAATGGTGTTTGGCCCATGGCAGTTCTAGTTGTAGTCCTATACCCCCATAAAGCAAAAGGAAGAAACTCAGACTAATCCTTGTAAGTTTTGACCATTTTAGAGAGAATCTTCTTAACATTTTTATTAGCCACTTCTACTGCTCCATTAGCTTGTGGGCATTAAGGTGAAGACTTATGATGTTCAATCCCAGACTTCTGTAACAACTCTACTATTTCTACCTGAAATTGGACACCATTATCTGTCACAACATGGTACGGGACCCCATACCTATAAATAAGACTCTTCTCAATAAACCGTGCCATTTATTTCACTTTTAGGGTGTTGAAGCACTTAGCCTCTACCCATCTGGAAAAGTAATCTATTACCACAACTGTATAATCATGCCTATTGGATGTTGTCGGCCTTATTTCTCTTATAATATCAATCCCCCATGCTGCAAAGGGCCAAGGAGATGATAAATTATTTAGCATCGTAGAAGGAAAATGGTTAAGATTCCTATAGATCTAGCACTGATGGCATTATCTTACTATTCTATTATAATCCTTTTCCAAACTCATCCAATAATACCCATGTCTGATTATCTTCTTAGCCAAGATAATTCCATTCACTTAATAACCGCAAGCTCCTACATGAATCTCTTTCATCACCTCTTTAGCTTCATCTTTCTTGAGAAATATGAGTTGCATTCCATTCAGCATTCTTTTATCTAATACTCCATTATGACTCGCATAATTACGTGTGACAACATGAAAAGCATATTTCTCTTTTAAAGTCGCTCCATCTGGATACTTCCTTTCCTCAATAAACCTTTGAATGTCATAAAACCATGGCTTCTCTTCAGGCCCTATTTGAATACCCATAGTTTGCTCTCCCCTATAACATGGAGCTCTTGATTTTATGATTACTAAAGGCTTTATAGTCAATCCAGTCACATGATCCCACATCAAAGAGAGTGTTGCCAATGCATCTACCATTTGATTATCATCTTTTGACAAATGGATGAAGAGACATTTAGTGAAGTTCTTTATTAAAGTTTTCAAATAGCAAATATAAGGCTTTAGCTTTTCCTCTTTCACCTCCCATTCTTCATTAGCCTGACTGACGACCAATATCGAATCCCCATATACTAACAACTCTTTTGCTCCAACTGCTATTGTTGCCTCCACTCCATGAATGCATGCCTCATACTCAGCCATATTATTTATTACCTTGAAATCTAACTTCTTGGCCATTGGTATGGTTTCTCCTTCTGGCATAACAAGAATCACTCCTAATTCGGCTCCTTTTTTGTTTACAACCCCATCGAAATAAAGCCTCCACTCCCGATGCTTTATGACTGCTAAGTTCTCATTTGGAAACTCTAAATTCCATTATTCATCACCTTCTACTGCATTCTGAGCTAGGAATTCTTCTACTGCCCTTCCTTTGATAACCTTTGTGGTAATGTACTCTATATCAAATTTAGTCAAGAGTATGAGCCATCAAGATTTTTTTCTAGTTAAAGCAGATGCTTGAAATAGATATCTTAAAGGATCTATCTTTAAAATAGCCTGAACTTTATAGGACTGAAAATATTGCCTTAATTTTCTTGTTGCCCATATCATTATCAAACATGTCTTCTTACCAAACCATACTTTTCCTCATATGGCAAAAACTTCTTGCTAAGGCAATACACTACATGTTCTACTCCATCCATTCCTTCTTATGCTAGTATTGCCCCCATTGCATTTTCCTCTAGAGCCAAGTACAGGATCAACAACTTACCTTGCTTTGGTAGCTTTAATATAGGAAACTTGGTAAGATATTCCTTAATCCTATCAAAAGCCTTCTAATAATCATCGTTCCACTTCACAAGTTGATCTTTCCTTAAAAGCTTGAAGATAGGGTCACAAATATTAGTAAACTTTGCAATGAACCTACTAATATACTGCAACCTGCCAATAAATCCTCTTACTTCTTTCTCTATCTTTAGCACTGGCATTTCCTGGATAGCTTTCACTTTATTTGGATCTACTTCAATTCCTTTGCTACTAGTTATATGCCCTAGCAATTTTCCTGAAGTAACCCCAAAAATGCATTTCTTTGGGTTAAGCCTTAGATTATACCTCTGAATTCGAGCCAAGAACTTATCTAAATCTTCAAAGTGTCCCTCTCTTATTTCTAACTTGACCATCATATCATCTACATATACTTCTACTTCTGTATACATCATGTCATGGAAAAGAGCAATAGCTGCCCTTTGAGATGTTGCACCTGTATTCTTCAATCCAAAATGCATAACCCTATAACAATACGTCCCTTATTTTGTAATGAAAGTCATTTTCATCTTGTCCATGACTACCATCATTATTTGATTATATCCTGAAAACCCATCCATAAAAGAATACATTGCGCTCTATGCCACACTATCCACTATCATATCAATGTGAGGTAAAGGAAAATCATCTTTTGGGCATGCTTTGTTTAGATCCCTGAAATCCACACACATACATACTTTATCGTCTTTCTTAGGTACTAGTACTATATTTTCCAACCATTGAGGATAATCTACCACTTTTAGAAAATTAGCCTGAATTTGTTTAGCAATTTCCTCTCTTATCTTTTCAGTCCACTCTGGTATTAGCCTGTATAGTTTATATTTAACAGGTTTAATTTTTGGATAAGTTAGGATGTGGTGTTCCATAATTTCCATATCTAAACCCGGCATATCTTCATAAGTCCAAGCAAATACTACCTTTCTTTATGTTAATATTCTCTCAAAATTTCCCCTCTTCAAGAGTTACATCATGTGATATAGAAATGTTCTTAGGATTATCATTTGTGCCCATGTTTAATGAATCTAATTAAATGGAATTAATGTCTAACATGCACATATAATCAATATTAAAATGCACAAAACCATCAAGATAGACATCACACAAGTAAGCCAAACCAGAATTCATGTCATTGACCATGGAAAAAACAAAGTCTTCATCCTCATAAAGGCCGGACATTATTACATCAGTTTCTTTATAAAAAAAATCACTAAAACTAATACTAATGATAGTAGCTAAATCCTAGGGTGGCTCCTCTTCAGGTGGTAGATATAACAACTCTTCAACAACAGTATCACTTATCCTCTCATCTACCTGCTTCATCACTTCCCCTTTGTTATCCTCTACTAGGTTCTCCACAATATGCTCCTTGAAGATCTCGAACCCAAGAATGTCTTTTCAAGTAACATTGATAGATTCCTTAGCACCCATATAGTACTTGCCTTCCTCTGGCTTGATAAAATTCTCACTCATCGACATAATTATCCCCAAAGGCTTATTTATCTTAGCCTTTCCCTTTTTCCTTCCTCTTTTGCTACCAGGTTCTATCTCAATGCACCATAATCCCTTCGTGTCACCCTGACTTCTGAACTTCAGGGGTTTAGAGCTTCCTTGCTCATTCTTTCCCAGCCCCTATCTAGGTTGATAATTCATACTTTTCATCATTATTCATACTTTTCATCATTCTCGCAACTCTCATATCCATCGATTATTCCAATAACTTGGAAACTATGGGGAACATATACTTGTTTCTATTTATCCTATATGGCTGCCACAGTTGCACTAGTTCCAGCTTCTATAGTCACAACCTCTCCTTTATGAGGAAATTTCATCTTTTGATGCACAATTGAGGGTGCCCCTCCTAGAGCATGGAACCATGGCCTTCCCAAGAGCAAGACATATGTGATAAGGATGTCTAATACAGTGAACTAAACAACTGACTCTACAAGTCTCATTTTAACCAGAGCTTGGAATGTGCCCTCCACATTCTAGGTGCTATCATCATAGGCTCTAATTATAAGATCTAAACCTTTCAAATCATCAGCTTTCAAGCCTGTAATATCCTAAGTTTTTAAATAGTTTTATACTGCATCGGGATATGCAGTGTTAATAATTTTTGTACATATTTATGATATTTTGCGAGTTGATATTTATTTAAATTTTATTTTAATTGTTTTATATTATTTTAAGTACTTTACGTAAAATTTTCCCAAGAATTTTATTTTCGGGGAAATTAACACGTAAATAATTTAATATTAATTATTTTAAAAAATTTCACGAATTTGCATGAACTCATATATATTTTTAAAGTGCTAAAATAAAGTGTATATATGTGTATATATTTAAATTAAACTAAGGTTTAATTAATTTCCCTAATTTTTATTATTTATTATTTAGTTTTAATATTATTTAATTATTTTTTTTAGTGTATAAATTATTGAATATATTAAATTATGTGTGTGAAAGTTTATATTATTTTAATATATAGTATGGGTATATATATATACATATATACATAATATATTGTCAAAAAAATCAAAACTTTGCCAAATTACCATTTTACCCCTGACTTCCTCTCCTTCTTCCCGATCATCCTCCTCGCCGTTCCACCATCTGTCACACTGTTCTCTTGCCATCGGTGTGCCTCTCGGCAAGCCACCTTCTTCCTCAACCTTCCTCGCCACCTACAGCAGCCGTTTTCGGCGTCGGAGGAGCTCGTTTTGCCTGAAAAGCCGACACTCATCCTCACCGTCGATCGATGTGATTCTGACCACCATTTTTGACACCACCAATCTCTATTTTCTCCTTGAGCTCCGGTGAGTGTGATTCCAAGCTTTGTTTCACTTATAATGGTCTAGATTTGCCTAGGTTTCGATTTTGCAATTTCAGCCTATTAGGTTCTTGATTTTTTTGAGCTTCAATTTGATTGACTCATGAAAAATTCTTTCACAAATGTTGCTCCCCTTAGCTTAATCTTCATTTTTGAATTTTTTTAGAATTTTTGGAAATTATTTTGATTTTTGGGTATTTTTGAATATTTTATTATTATTTTCTAATTTTTCAAAATTAATTAATTAAATTATCAAATTGTGTTTTATGATAAATATAGGTGTTGAAATGAATTATAGAACTTTATTTGGAATTTTTGTGAATTTTTATGTATTTATTTGAATTTATATAGTTTATATAATTTTAAGAAAATAGAGTTAATTATGTGCTTAATTGAAATTAATTAGTTAATTGAGTTTATTTATTGATATTATTGATATATATGTTGAGAAAATTAATTTTGAGTAATTATATTATTTTTGGTGAATTTTTGAATTAATTTTTGTATATTTATATATATAGGGGTATTTTGGTAATTTTGCCCTAAATTGGCTAAAAATGTAATTAAATTGGTTTTGATAGTTATTTAGGGTATAAAAATGATTTCTACAAATTATTTAGTATTTTTAACTAATTAAAACTATTTTTTGTAAATTATTTTCAATTATATATATAATATACGATTTTTCTAATAAAATGAGTTTTTATCGATTTTTACTGTGTTTTAGGGTTAATTACGTAATTTCTACTTATAAAATGTATTTTTATGATACAAGGGTATTTTCGATAATTCTGTAATATTTCATGAAGTGTGGACCTCGGTCGGTGATTTGTAGTTTGGAGTCCGACCGAGGGATTGTAATTGAGAATTTTATGTTATTTTTGAAGTGTGTTTCTTTGCAGGGCCAGCTCTACTCTTTGAGTAGAGAGATGTCCATTTTACAGGGGAGATTCTGTCGAATTTTTGATAGAATTCTCGTAAAACGTGATGTCCGATCGAATTTTGATTTAATTATGTCTCTAGTAATTTAGATCGAGTCTTCAGAACTTCTGTGGGATTTATTCTAATTCCTGTCGTTATCTGTTTGTTTAGTTGCACCGAGACCAAGGCCTAGTGGACCAGGCCCATCGGACCCATCTCGAGGAGCACAATAATTGTGAGTTACTATTCTATATATATATGCTCTAGGGTGCATGATTTTAGAAATCTATGTTTTATTTTGACTAAAAATGCATAATGGTATTAATTAGTACTTGAGTTTATTTTAGTTCACTTTTGGTTTATTTTTGGTATATTTTAAACTATATGCATGTTTTATTAACGAATTATCTTTAAAATGTTTTCAAATACATTTCTAGTTTATTTTGTAATTTAATTGGATTTATTTGACGTATACATACTCGAAATATACCTGGTTTACTTTTGGTATATTTCTAGTATATATATGGTTATTGTTGCTATTATATTTAAATTCATGCATCATTTATTTTTATGAATGTATGTTTTATATTTCAATGAAGGATATCAATAGAACGTGACCGAGTATGTACTGGTACGCCGATAGTATTTAGGCTATATTACTAACCTGTTTGAGGATATTGATTGGATTTGATTATTTGATGTGTGAGAAAGGATTTGGTAGTGTGATTGCTGGAGCTCAGTTGACCAAGTGTCTCGGGGCCAATCACACTGACAGTCAGACTATTGGAGCTCGGTTGACTTAGTGTCTCGGGGCCAGTCTACTGTCTAAATGGATCAAGTGATTATATTTGGAATAAGTGAGCTTGTGTGGCTAGAGTGTTGTCTAACACTATTTTGAGGTTACGATTTTCTAGGGTTCTATTTGATCCTTCATAACCAGTGGTTTTCAAACAAAATATATAAAAATGATTTTATTGCATCTGCATGTATTTGCTTGTATATATACTTATTATATATATACTATTGACTGCATGCATTGTCATTTAGTATGCATGTATATATATTATAGTAATTCACTCAGTGAGGTCTAACTCCCCTCCGTTGACTATTTTTCAGGAGAGTCATCATCTTCAGACCTCAGTAGCAGGCCTGTACACCGGATTTCTTCCGCCCCGACTTTACTATGTAAATTGCTCACTTGAGTTTTATTTTATAATCTAGACACTGCAATAGTTATGGTCGATTGTGAGATTATTGTATTATATTTGTATGAGATAGGTACTTTAAATATTTGAACTGGATTTGTATTAAATTTTATTTATATATGAGATGGGGATTTGATTTAATCTCATTTGGTGGAAATATTAGTTTGATATTTATGATTTTATTCCACTGCATAATATTTTACTTAAATGTGTTGTTATTATTTATATTGCATGTTTTATTTTATTTTCCGGATTCGAAAGAATTCCCGTTCCCTAGCACCGGTCATGGCCCCTGTTTTGGGTCGTGACAAAACCTAAATTAGGCAGGAGTTTTAACGGACACATATTAATAACAGAACTGTCATCTACCATTGTAAAATTGGTTCTCTTTCCTTTTACTTCAGCTAGGATAAATAGCGCCTTGTTATGATTTCTACCTTCCAAAGGCAAATCATCATCTGAGAATGTTATCAAGCCATGCTTCTTTTCTGTGACCTTTACTACCATAGCCTCAGGTGTAGTTATTGTTTAGATGCTCATATTTGATAGAGCCTTGACAAGAGCTCTTTAATGGCTGCCTAAATGCATCAATAATTCCCAAATGCTCACATTTGCCTTAGCTTTCTATAGCTGCTTTAAGATCAAGTCTTTTTTTTTGCCTTTCCTCTACTTCTACATCCTCTGTCTCTTCTCTTTCTGTAACTCTCTTAATTTTCTTTTCTACTACCTTATAATTCTTTCCACTTCTAGTGACATGGTTCACATTAGGATTATCACTCCATACATTAAGACCATTAGGGCTCTCTTCATCAGAGTCATACAAAATGTCAATAGCCCCAATAATTTGATCCCTCTTTCCATTTTTCCATACTTCCATTATGCATGTTTCTTTCCCTTTCTTCTCCTCCATGTTAAGTTTGCCCAATTGTTAACTTAGTAGCTCTTTAACTCCCTCTTGAGACTGTTTAGAAGTAAAAGATCCATTATTCTTTCCTTTTATGTCATCATTTTCAAACTCTTCACCCCATCCTAAGGGCACAATCTCCTCTACTAGTATATCACCTGAAGCAAGCTTAGAGTAAAATACTATATAGTTGAACTTGCCTGAAGCTTGCCCTAATAAACCTTTAACCCCTTTCAATGGCTACTTAGGAGTTTTATATTCTCTCTCTTCTTCCATCAGCTCATTATCAAACTCATCACCCCATCCTGAGGGCACAATTAATTCAAAAGGAATATCAGTAGAGGGTGGCTTTAAATAAAACACCTTAAAGCCAAATTTGCCTAAGCATTGCCCTAATAAATCCTCTACTCCTCTAGAGGCATCAGGAGATTTCTCACTGGTTGTAAGGTTTAAGTTTTCAAAGGAGTCTAACACTTCCTCTTCGCTAACTCTTGATTTAATCATCATGGTGGCTGGTGGTGGAACATTTCGGTAATCTAGGAAAGGGTAGTTTCTAGTGTTTAGGTTGGAATCGGACTTTTCAGGGTCTGTGATTTTTTTAAAGTCTATAAGGTTTTGGATTTCATGTTTTAAGTGGATATAAGTGTCTGTGGAGTGGCTAGTTACTCGGTGAAATTTACAGTAGCTATTTGGATCGTAGCCTAAAACAGTAAGGTTTAGTGGTTTGGAATAGGTTAAGGGTCTAAGCAGGCCTTTTTAGATCAAACAATCTAGGACTTTGGAAACTGGTTAGTTAAAATTGGAGATTCTCCTAGGCTATTAAACTACATGCACCTCCATGGCTCGATTAGTACTTCCCTATTGTGTGCCCCCATTTAGGTAATTTCGGGTTCCTATACTTTAAAACTTTTCTTCTTCTTCTTACTCTCAATCTCTTCAACTTGCAAACCATCATCATATAGGTTTATAAATGTTTTAGGATTCATCATTTGTAATCTCTCAACCAAATTAAGCAACACATTACAGACTATATCCTAACTTAATCTTTCTCAGCCAACTTATTTTTCATTAATCCTACCTTATTCATAAATCTAGTTAAGAAATCAGAAAAGCATTTGTTTGATTTTTACTTAGTCAGTTCCAAATCCCTGATGGACACTTCTAATCTAGTATTATAATCATACTATTTCAAAAAAGTAGTACACAGTTCTTTCCAATCAGCCCTGACAGACTTTTCTAACCCATGATACCAGTTTACAGCCATTCCTTCTAAAGACAGTACAAATAACCTAGCGATCACTGCTAATGGGTCCTTAGTAGTGCTCATAGTTATTGTGTACTGACTCAAATGAATCCTAGGATCTCTAGTTCCATCAAAATTTTATAGGTGAGGAGTTTTGAACTTCTCAGGTAGCTTATTACCCTCCATTAGTAGCATATCATCAAAGTCAAATGAATATCCCATGCTTTGTCCTCTAATCAGCTCTTCCATCTTGGACATTTTTTGGGTCAGTGCTTATATCTGCTTAGACTCATGGTCTTGTACTAGTTCAAGTGATTCTCTCTTTGCCTTTTCTAATATATAGTTCTTAACATCCTCAAGCTTTACATCAACAACAAGTGGGTTTCTAACAACAGGTTGCCCCCCAACATTATTGGCAGTATGTGGATCATCTGCAGCAAGTGGGATAGATGTAGCAGCAGATGGTTGATCAATTACAATTGGTGGTATGACAATAGTAGCAAGTTACATCAATCCAAATAAAGCCTATCTCAGTTCATCTTGCATCATAGCCCTCTTATCATCCATCAGAGCTCCCTTTATGTCTTTTAAGGTCCACTTCCCTCCTTATTGTTATCCTATTTCTATATGCTCAGTTGGAGTTAGTTCAGCTTCCAAGTAAAGCGGATTAATAGGACTCTTCTCTAGTCTATAAAGAATCTTTTTTGCTATGGCTTTAGAACTTAAATTTGTTCTTCTTAGTCTGCCACCTTTGGATCCCCAAATACGAGAAGACCTAGATGAATCTATGATGGCTATAAAACAAAGTGTTAGTATGATGGATGAAATGTTGATATAATGCAAATATGCATAGTAATCTAGGGTAGTTTAGTTGTTATTTCATATGATTTTTGTTATTTTATGTGTTTATTTGATTATGCAATTATTATTTTTACTTCTAAGTGTCTTTATTAGTTGCTTATGTGTTTCATACATGTTTTTAACCTTAATTGGTGCATGAAAAGAGTTTTAGACTTGTTAGAATGAAGAATGAAGCTTTTGAAGCCAAAGGAAGCAAGTTGGAAGCCTTCACGAGTTGTCACCACCTTCACGAGTCATCACTAAATCCTTCTATGATGAGTCATCAAGCATTCATGAGTCGTCACCGTGCATTACTTCAACAAAGGTTGCAACTTTTCAACTTTGAGCGATTTTTGTATTTCAGCCATAACTTTGTCTACCAATGTCCAAATTCAGTGATTCAAGTTACTATGGAAAGATAATACAGAGTTATATAACTTTTATCTAAATAAAGTCATTTAGATGGACGAAAATTCCCTTGAAGTTATAGTATCTACATAGGATGGTGAATTTTGGTGTTAAATGGTGCCTTTCCAAGTTCAATCATATTCTAGACACTTCCTGCAGCTTTTAAAAATGATGTATATGCATCAATTCTGAAAAGAAAGAGGAGATATATACAAAAATAAAAAAAAATCAAAAAAGAGAGAGAGAAGAAGAACAACAAAGGAAGGGAAGATATTTTACACCAAGCAAGTGTTAGAAGATTGTAAAGGGTTTTATCTATTCACTTTCTTTTCTATCCCTTTTCTAAGTTGTATTTGATTTCCTCTCTTTGTTCTTTAAGTATGTATCTTGGGTAAATCTTTTATGAGAATTGCAATTATGAATTAAATAACAACTACATTTTCTTATTTTATTTATGATTTAATTTCAGTTAGTGCTTAATCATGTTGTGTATGCTTGATCACCATATGTAACTTGTTAATTGAATTACTTACAATGAGAATTGAAGTAATTTAGTGGAAGATAATTGAAATTACTTAAGAATTGAATTTAATTTAGAGACAAAGAAATTCATCTTAAAGAAATAAATTAGTATAATGTGTTGTATAGTTCTCTCTTGTCTTTGCATTGCCATGAGAATGAATGTAAACTCCAAGAGGAAATATCTTTAATAGATAATGAAAGTTACTTCTAAAGAGGAATTGACTTTAATTGATAATGAGAATTTCTTTTAAAGATTATATACTAATATCCAATCAATGTGTTACATGATGTAATTTTATAAGTTCTTATTTATATTCTAAATTGTGATTCTTCCATATACTTGTTATAACTTTTGTTTTGTGTTCTTAGAAATAATTAGTGTTTAGATTTTCTTAATTATTGTAATAAATATTCCTATTCTAATTTATATTGCCTATCCATCTAATTATCTATCCGATTAATACAAAATTTTACCAAATTCCCAATGTTCGACACCCTACTACTCTATACTAAGTCCTCAGAGACTAGGGTATACAATTCTAACCCACTTCAGAATTTGGCGTCATTGTCGGGGAACTTGGTTTAAAATTTTTATTAAATTAGGGTAGAAAAAGGTCATTTTAGGCCTTGTTTTTGTTTTTATTTTATTTTTATATTCTTTACTTGTTATTTGTAAATTTTAGTTTATTTTGATTGTGAGTCTACTTTTTTAGATGCTTACTAGAAGCACTAGTGATAGTAATTTGTATTTTGATCCTAAAATAGAATTAACCCTACGTACTCTGCTTAGGGAACAAAGAAAAATAAGAGAGAACCAATTTAATGTGAACAATATGGCTCAACCGGAAAAAAGAACACTAGGTGATTTTGCCATGCCCGATATCTCGGGTAGTTTTGTAGGGATTGTGGCCCCAACTATTGCTAACAATAAATTTGAAATCAAATTGAGTATCATTCAAATGGTGCAAAATAATCAATTTGGCGGCTTACAAGGAGAAAATCCTTATGCTCACATATTGACTTTTATTAATGTGTGTGCAACTTTTAAGATTAATGGTGTGACAGATGATGCTATAAGGCTAAGCCTATTCCCATTTTCAGTCAAGGATAAAGCACAGCTTTGGCTTGCTAGTTTGCCAAATGAATCAATCATAACATGGGATCAATTGAAGCAAGCATTTTTGCACAAGTATTTTCCACCACATAAGACGGCCAAGTTTCACAATGAGATCACCACTTTCAAGCAAAATGGGAGTGAGACAATCTATTCAGCTTAGGAGAGATTTAAGGAACTTCAGAGGCAATGTCCACATCATGGCTTGCTAGAATGGATGATTCCTCAAATCTTCTATAATGGGTTGATGGATGAAAATAGAAATATTATGAATGCAGCACCCGGTGGAAAGTGGATGGATAAAATGGCTAAAGAAGCCATTACCCTATATGAAGAGCTTGCATCTCAAGGGTACATGGGTGATGAAACAATGATGGCAAAAGCAAGAGGAGTTTTGGAGCTTGACACAATTAAATTGTTGAATGCTAAGGTAGATGCTCTCACCAATATGGTTAGTAAAACTCATATTAATTCTATAGAAAGTGTTAATGTTGTTTGTGAGTCATGTGGAGGACCTCATTCATATTCTCAATGCAATTTAAGTTCAAATGAGGATGTGAACTTTGTGCAAGGGGGTTTTAACCAAAGAATGGGGCTGAATTCCAACACTTATAACCCTCAATGGAGGAACCATCCCGGATTCTCATGGTCAAACCCATCCTCCCAATTAAACCCTCCATATAACCCAAACACCAAACCTCAAAACCCACCTAGATTTTCTTTGAAGCAAAAAGCTTTTAATCCTACCAATCCTAAACCTACTCTTGAAAATCTAATGGAGCAATTTGTTAACCAATAAATATCCATAAACAATAAAATGAGGAGCAATTTAAGTAGCTACAATCTAAACTTGAACAGCTTGCTACTCATAACCGTATCCTTGAAACCCAAATTGCCCAACAAGCCTCTTCCTCTAACACTAAACCTTTGGGAAAGCTTCCTAGCCAACCGGAGTATGTACAAAAGGAGTCTTATCAAGTAATTACCTTACAAAGTGGTAAGGAGGTTGAAAAAGATCTAAATAAGAAAAAGAGAGTGGTTAATGATGATGATGGGGTAGAGATTGAGGAAGTGGATGTTAGAAGCAAACAACATGATGAAGTGTATGCCAAGAAAGGTAGTAAGGGAGTTAATATAACACCAATCAAGGAGGATGAACCAAAGGTGGATGTTAAAACTCTTCCTTTTCCTCAAAGATTTATAAGGCGTAACCTAGATAAACTGTTTAGAAAGTTCCTTAATTATCTTAAGGAAATTACTATCACCATACCATTTTTGGATGCTATTAGAGACATGCCAGCTTAAGGTAAATTATTGAAGAACATTATTAGCCATAAGAGCAAGCTTGAAGATTATGGTTTAGTATCTCTTGTTGAAGAATCTAAAGCTACGTACTCCAAGTCCCCACCAAAGCTTAAGGATCCCAATTCATTTACGGTTCCTTGTGCAATTAGAGGTACGTATTTCGATAAAGCTTTATGTGATATAGGTGCTAGTGTTAGCCTTATGCCTTATTCTATTTATAAAGCTTGATTTGGATGAACTTAAGCCTACCAATATATGTCTTTCCTTGGCAAAAAAATCTATCACATATCCACTTGGGATTTTAGAAAATGTGCCAACTAAAGTTGGGAAGTTTGTAATATCGGCTGACTTTGTTGTCTTGGAAATGGAGGAAGACCTTGAGATTCCAATTTTATTTGGGAGACCATTTTTTAGGACAGCAGGGGCAGTTATTGATATGAAAAAAGGGAAGATCACATTGGAGGTGGATAATGAATCTTTAGAATTTGATGTGATGAAAATCATGAAGTCAACACCGATGGAAGTGGCAAGTCGAATTAACTCCATTGATATTATTAATGAATGTATTGATGAAGTAATTCATGAATGTTTGAGACAAGACCCTATGGAGCCGTACATAATACAAGAAGCTAATGAGCAAATATTGGAGGTGACTCCATATCAATCTTCTCATAGGACATCAAGATTTGAACCTTTAAGGCAAGAGGATGATTCAAAGGCTACTACATCAAGTGAAGAAGTCAAGTTGGAGCTCAAGCCTCTACCATTAAACCTAAGATATGCTTTCCTTGACTCTAACTTTAAATTTCCTTTTATTGTGAATTCATCCTTGCCTGGTGAAAATGTTAATGCCTTATGTGATGAGTTGCTTAATCATGAAAATGCCATTGGTTATTCTATAAATGATTTAAAGGGGATCGGTCCTAATGTGTGCATGCATAGAATTCTTTTAGAGGACTATGTTAAGCCTTCCATTGAAGGTCAAAGACAGTTAAACCCCACTCTCAAGGAAGTGGTTAGAAAAGAGGTAATTAAGTTGCTTGATAATGGAATAATATACCCCATTAATGATAGTAAATGGGTGAGCCCCGTTCAAGTGGTACCAAAGAAAGGAGGCTTAACCGTTATTAGGAATGAATCTAATGATTTGATTCCGACAAGAACTATTACGGGATGGCGTATGTGAATTGACTATAGAAAGTTAAATAAAGCAACTAGGAAGGACCATTTTCCATTGCCTTTTATTGACCAAGTTCTTGAGAGACTAGCCAATTTTTCTTTCTTTTGTTATTTAGATGGCCTTAGTGGATTTTATCAAATCCCTATTCATCCCGAGGATCAATCTAAGACCACTTTTACATGTCCATATGGCACTTTCACCTTTAGGCGTATGCCTTTTGGTTTATGCAATGCACCTGTAACTTTTCAACGATGCATGTTTTCCATATTTAGTGACCTACTTGATGATTGTGTAGAGGTTTTTATGGATGACTTTAGTGTGTATGGTACTAACTTTACTCATTGTCTAGACAATCTCTCTAAGGTTCTTGACAAGTGTATTAAACATGGATTGATCTTGAATTGGGAAAAATGTCATTTTATGGTACAAGAGGGAATTGTTCTTGGTCACTTGGTTTCAAAGAGAGGCATTGAAGTTGATAAGGCAAAGATAGAAGTGGTTGAAAATTTGCCACCTTTGAAATGTGTTAAAGATATAAGAAGCTCCCTTGGACATGTAGGTTTTTATCGAAGATTTATCAAAGACTACTCTAAGATAGCAAAGTTGTTATGTAAGTTACTTGCTAAGGACGCTGTTTTTGAGTTTGATGAAGCGAGCCTTGATGCATTTGACACTTTGAAAAGAGCTCTTGTTTCTGCACCCATTTTGCAACCACCTAATTGGGAGCAACCATTTGAAATAATGTGTGATGCTAGCAACTTTGCAGTGGGGGCTGTTTTGGGTCAAAGAAAGGAAGGCAAGCCTTATGTGACTATGCTAGCAAACTACTCGATGAAGCTCAAATCAATTACACCACAACAGAAAAGGAGTTACTTGTAATTGTTTATGCATTTAACAAGTTTAGAGCATATTTTATAGGGCAAAAAGTGATTGTTTATTTAGACCATGCTGCTCTTAGGTATCTTCTAAGTAAGAAGGAGGCAAAACCTAAACTCCTACAGTGGATTTTGATGCTCCAAGAGTTTGATTAGGAAGTAAGAGATAAAAAGGGAAGTGAGAACCTTATCGTGGATCATCTATCAAGACTTAATCAAGATGGATTAAAGAAGAATGATGATGGTGTGCCAATTAATGATACATTTCATAATGAACATCTATTGAGTGTAGTATCAAAGGACCTTCCATGGTATGCATATATTGCTAATTATCTTGTAAGTGGTGTTCTTCCTTATGAGTTAGATTATCGTCAAAGAAAGAAATTCTTGCATGATGTTAAATTCTATTATTGGGAGGAGCCCTTACTTTACAAGAGATGTGCTGATGGGTTAATTCGGAGATGCATTCCTCAAGATGAAGTTCAAGATGTTTTGAGACATTATCATACTTTGGATGTTGGTGGACATTTCGGTGCATCAAAAATAGCATCTAAAGTACTACAATCTGGTTTTTGGTGGCCTACTTTGTTTAAAGATGCTAAAGAGTTTGTACTTACATGCGATAGGTGCCAAAGAATGGGTAACATCACTAAGAAGCATGAGATACCCCTAAAGGGAATCCTTGAAGTTAAACTTTTTGATGTTTGGGGTATAGACTTCATGGGTCCATTCCCAAGCTCTTTAGGCTACAAGTATATTTTGCTGATGGTAGACTATGTTTCAAAGTGGGTGGAGGCAATACCAACCATTACTAATGATGCTAAGGTTGTTAAGAAAATGCTTCGGAAAATTATTTTTCCTAGGTTTAGTACTCCTAGGGCATTGACTAGTGATGGCGGTTCCCATTTTTGTAATCATGTAATTGAGGCTCTCTTGAAAAAGTATGGAGTAACACACAAAGTTACTACTCCATATCATCCACAAACGAGTGGGTAAGTTGAGATTAGTAATAGAGAGATTAAATGGATCTTAGAGAAAACAGTATCTTCTTTAAGGAAGGATTGGGCATTAAAACTTGATGATGCTCTATGGGCATATAGGACAGCTTTTAAAACCCCAATTGGCCTTACTCCTTATCAATTGGTTTATGGGAAGTCTTTCCATCTACCCGTTGAATTGGAACACAAGGCATATTGGGCAATAAGGGCTCTGAATTTTGATTTGACGAAGGCTGGTAAGAAGAGGTTACTTCAACTTAATGAGTTGGATGAGTTACAAATAAATGCTTATAAGAATGAAAAATTATATAAGGATCGCACTAAGATGTGGCATGATAAGCATTTATCTAAGAAGGAAATTCACAAGGGTGAGCTTCTTCTTCTTTAAAATTCAAGACTCAAATTATTTTCGAGAAAGTTGAGGTCAAGATTGGTCAGGTCCGTTTAAAGTTATTAAAGTTTATCCTAATGGTGCGGTGGATCTTGCTAATGCTAAAAGGGAAATCTTTAAGGTAACCAGACATCGTCTCAAACCCTACTTGATTGGTGATGCAATAGATCCAAATTATTCTATCTCTCTATTTACACCCTAATGGAATTAAAGTAAGGTACAATTTACACATTTTTATTTTGAGGTACAATTTTTATATTCCTTGTTTTATTTCATCATTATTTTATTTCATTTTATAACAACATAATTACTTCATGTTTTTATTTGCAAATATATATTTATAATGTCTTGATTTACACTTTCTTTTCTATTTCACATTATTTATTTATTTAATACTAAGTTTAGTATACTAATTCACCCACATTTCTTTTATTACTAGGTTTATTTTTGGTATACAATTGGTTTATGATTAGTTTTCTATTCTATTTTTCACACATTTTCATTATACTATCACATTTGTCTATTTAAACACCACACATCCACATAATGCCACACATTGTCATGACTCGTCAAGCATTGACGAGTCGTAATAGTGGGCTATAGTGATGACTCATCAAGCATTGATGAGTCATAACAGTGGGCTATGGTGACGACTCGTCAAGCATTGATGAGTCGTAACAGTGGGCTATGGTGATGACTCATCAAGCATTGATGAGTCATAACAGTGGGCTATGGTGATGACTCGTCAAGCATTGACAAGTCGTAATAGTGGGCTATAGTGATGAGTCATCAACTCTTGACGACTCGTAACAAACAACATTGGTGATGAGTCGTCACACGTTAACGACTCGTTCCTGCATAAAATTTTTCTAAGACATGCCTCACATTTCCCTCAGTCCACTCATATATGCATATTTATGTTCATTTGTCTATATTTCTAATAATTACAATTAACTTATATATATATATATATATATATATATATATATATATATATATATATATATATATGTATCTTTCCAATTACTTCATTTGTCCTATTCTATTTATATTCTAACCAAATTCACCTTTTCAAATGAACAAGTTGTTTCTTTTCTAAGAATGGACATGTCCTTTCCCATCTAGACACACCTTTTCACCATAACTTACACCCCTATCCCTTACACACCTATTACACCTATAAATAAACCCTTTTGACTACCCACTCTCCCATATTTCCATTCATTTACTTCTAGAACGAATCTTGCTATCATTTCTTCTCTATTTTATTCTCTATTTTTACTCTTTCATCTTCTCTATTCTCTACTCCATAACCATTTCAACTTTTCATTTCTCTATATCCTTCTCCCTAACACTTACACCCTAACCGAATCATCCGAATCATATCTCTTTATTTTCTTTATTTCACTTTTTTATTTTCATTTTTGATTCTCGGTTTTACATTCCATTCAAGTAAGCTTATCTCCATGGGTAAGACAAGAGGATCTTTATCCAAGAGACCATACATTGAGGTAAAATCACATCAAGAAGAGGAGGAAAATCTTTTAAAAACTTACAAAGCCAAGTTCCTAATCCTTACTCATGAAGAAGGTGCTAGGTTGACAACAATACAGTTTAGGGAAATCGTGGGTTATAAGTACATCCCTAACTCTCTTTTGAATGATGTTGGCATGCTTGAATCCTTTAATCAATTGTTAACTCAATGTGGACTTATGAAATTTGCTTCTCTGCATGAAGACACCATTGTTGATTTGATTATTGAATTTTATACTACTTTGGATGTTAATGCTAAGAATTCACAAATTTTAGAATTTCATATGGAAGGGAAGCCACATCAACTTACGTATTCTTTTATGAATCGAGTTTTTGATTTTAAAAAAAAAATGGATTATGTGATCCCCCTTCTTCGTTTAAGTCCAATGATTTCTAGAAGTTTTTAACTGGTTTGCATACACCATTTAATTCTAGGAAAGGCAAGGCTATGTTTATCAAAGACTTGAAATATTGGTTGTTACATAAGGTGCTTGCTTGTGTTATTTTCCATAAAACTGAATTCAATAGGGTTTCTACCCAACAATTATTTTTAATGTGGTGCATTCATAATAAGAAACAAGTATGTTGGACTTATTGGATTTTTAATCAAATGCTCGCTTGTGCCTCATGTAAAGATGCACCTTTAACCTATGGACATGTCGTTACCATTATTGCAAAAGCTTTGAATGTTAACATTGATAACTATACTCGTTTTGCTGAGCATTCTTATTTTACTAAGCAAGCTTTTGTACAAGGAGAAGTAGTGGATGCTAATTTCTGTGTCATTCCCACTCATTCATGATCCTGTTGGCAAGGCATTAGGAGACCTCCATAGGATGAGGATTCTCAAGAAGAGGAAATCGGTTCTGATGAGGAGGATGACCCTGAGGAAGAATTACTTCAACCCACCCCCTTGGGTAATGTTCCTATGCTTACTTACCCTCTCTAAAGTGCACCAGGTTCTTCCAATGACCACCCACCCATATGGGATCAAATTTTGAACACCCAAATTGCCATCCAAGGGTAATTAAATACCTTGGATCGTCATCAACAGGAACTCAACCGTCGCCAACGCAAAATGGGTACAAATTGAACCAGTACTTCATTCAAACTGGATTCTCGATTGAGTCTCCACTAACCACTCCTACCGATGACTAGGGGAGTATTTCTTATCCTTATCCTTACATTACTTTTCCTTACATTGAGGACAATGCGTGTTTTTAAGTGTGGGGGAAGGGATAATGATATTAGTATTAGTATATTATTGGTATATGTTTGTTTAGTATATTAATGGTATATGTTTGTTTTATTCTACATCTTTTTGTTAAAGCTTCACATGTTTACGCATTTGCATTCATTTTGCTCCCATATTTAATAAGTAGATATCCTTAATAGTCTTTTTTATTTTGATTGAAGTTGAATTTTCAGTAATTTTCTTTTTTAACTTTCATTGCTCAATTGGTAAAAAATTTTAACATTTCATGTAGTATTAGTAGTAAGTTTATGTTTTTATCTCTTTTTACTATTTCTAAAATTTTATTAATGTATTAGTCAATTTGCTAATTATGCTTAGGCTAGGTAGTAATGATTTAAGCTTAGGTTTTTTTTAGAGTCTTAAGTGGCTTTAGAGAAACTATAGCCATAATACTAATACACTTGCTTTTCAATAATGGATGAGGACATAAAAAAAGAAAAAAAATAAGAAAATAAGTGAATAATGCTTATGATGTGATGCATCTTGAGTAAGTTGTGTGCAATTGAGTATGCTCCTTAGTTGCATTCATTCGGAAAGAGTGTATAATGTCACAAGTAGATGTAACTCAAGTAAGTTGTGTGCATTTGTGTTTGCTCCTCATTTGCATTCATTCGAAAAGAGTACGTTTAGCAAAAAGGCTTATGAATATATGTCTAAAAATGCCATGAGAAAAGTAAGTTGATGAGTGTGCTTCATATTTTCTCAAGGTTGCTTTTTGCCTCTACAATCCCTAAGTTTGAAGCATTACTATTTTGACTAAATAGCTTAATTAAAACTTTGACTTTGCATTTTTTATTTTATTCTTAGTAGATTGAGATAAATTGGTAAACTTTTTGCTTATACTATAAGACTTATTTATTTTACCATTGTTGAGCATTTAAAAGTATGATTATTGAACTATTTTTTTTCTTTAACTTCATTCATGATTGAAATGACTTTATGAGGATGCTACATTCTTTTAGGAGTAAATGAAAATTTTGCTTAACTTTTCTATGCTTTGATCTTTTCTTGCTTAAGGGCAAGCAAGGTCTAATTATGGGGGAGTTTGATATAATGCAAATATACATAGTTATCTAAGGTAGTTTAGTTGTTATTTCATATGATTTTTGTTATTTTTGTGTGTTTATTTGATTATGCAATTGTTATGTTTACTTCTAAGTGTCTTTATTAGTTGCTTGTGTGTTTCATACATGTTTTTAACCTTGATTGGTGCATGAAAAGAGTTTTAGACTTGTTAGAATGAAGAATGAAGCTTTTGAAGCCAAAGGAAGCAAGTTGGAAGCCTTCACGAGTTGTCACCACTTTCATGAGTCGTCACTAAATCCTTCTGTGATGAGTCTTCAAGCATTCACGAGTCGTTACCATGCATTACTTCTACAATGGGTTGCAATTTTTCAACTTTAAGCGGTTTTTGTATTTCAACCATAACTTTGTCTACCAATGTCCAAATTCAGTGATTCAAGTTGATATGGAAAGATAATACAGAGTTATATAACTTTCATGATGGAACTTTCCAGAAATAAAGTCATTTAGATGGACGAAAATTCCCTTGAAGGTATAGTATCTACATAGGATGGTGACTTTTGGTGTTAAATGGTGCCTTTCCAAGTTTAATCATATTTTGGACACTTCCTGCAGCTTTTAAAAATGATGTATATGCATCAATTCTGAAAAGAAAAAGATGATATATACAAAAATTAAAAAAAAAATCAGAAAAGAGAGAGAGAAGAAGAACAACAAAGGAAGGGAAGATATTCTACACCAAGCAAGTGTTAGAAGATTGTCTATTCACTTTCTTTTCTATCCCTTTTCTAAGTTGTATTTGATTTCCTCTCTTTGTTCTTTAAGTATGTATCTTGGGTAAATCTTTTATGAGAATTGTAATTATGAATTAAATAAGAACTACATTTTCTTATTTTATTTATGATTTAATTTCAATTAGTGCTTAATCATGTTATGTATGCTTGATCACCATATGTAACTTGTTAATTGAATTACTTACAATGAGAATTGGAGTAATTTGGTGGAAGATAATTGAAATTACTTAAGAATTGAATTTAATTTGGAGACAAAGGAATTCATCTTAAAGGAATAAATTAGTATAACGTGTTGTATAGTTCTTTTTTGTCTTTGCATTGCCATGAGAATGAATGTAAACTCCAAGAGGAAATATCTTTAATAGATAATGAAAGTTACTTTTAAAGAGGAATTAACTTTAATTAATAATGAGAATTTCTTTTAAAGATTATATACTAATGTCCAATCAATGTGTTATATGATGTAATTTTATAAGTTCTTATTTATATTCTAAATTGTGATTCTTCCATATACTTGTTATAACTTTTGTTTTGTGTTCTTAGAAATAATTAGTGTTTAGATTTTCTTAATTATTGTAATCAATATTCCTATTCTAATTTATTTTGCCTATCCATCTAATTATCTATCCGATTAATACAAAATTTTACCAAATTCCCAGTATTCGACACCCTACTACTCTATACTAAGTCCTTAGAGACTAGGGTATACAATTCTAACTCGCTTCAAATGCATGTATGCATGATGCACGTGCTATGCAATAAGTAGCAAATAACAAGTATCAATCAAGTGTACAACATTCATCCTTCTAACCTTATTCCTCTTATACATGTGTTCAATGGTGAGTCTCTTTTCCTAAGATTTTTTTTCTTGGTCTTAATATCAACAGGGGATATCAAGAACTAACATGCATGTCAAATCTCTCTTAAAGCAATAAAAGTATGGAAATGATATTTCTAGGTATAAAGGTCTAGCCAAATCTTTATTAGCCCAAATGGGCTCTTTAAAGTGTGGGCTTGAGCTCTTATAGATAGAAATACCTTATGGCAACATACATAAGAAATTTGGGCAATTCTAGGTGAAGTAACTAATTCATTATATATGGTTAGGGTCCAGTGAAAGGTCAATGTTCCCTTAGTAAGATGCCTTCCTTTAAGACTTGAGTTACAGGCTAAGGTCAGAGGGGCCCAGCATCCTTTGCAAACTCAAGAGAAGACTACCCCCCCTTTAGGACTTAGGTTACAAACTCTGGTCAGATGAGCCTAGTAATCTCTCTTGAACCAAGTTAAGGTTAAGAGTGATGGTTAACCAATTTATAACTCCATGAAGCTAGTAGAATCATGGAATTATAAACCAACGCCATCGGTTAATAGGGACATGCAGAATGAATGTAAGAATAAAATAATTTTAAAGAACATAAGTAGAATCAGTATGTCTTATCCCTATTGGAGTTGCCACTATAAACAATGGGGTTTAGCACGCACCCAAGATTTTAGCAATCGTGACACTGTTTGAACTCAGGGCTCTAGAGAACACACTAACCATTGTCACAAAGACATGGCATGGAGATTAACAGTCGCAACCCAGGGTAATGATTGGGACAACTAAAAATGGCGGTATTTGATTCTTTAAAAGAAAGCTAGAACCACAACCAGGAGATTCTGGATACGGAATACCAACTAGTTTCAGTCTTATGTTCATTTAGAATTACTTTATAAATTACTATGTTATCCTCTATTTACATGCAATTTCATATAAACCCTTATTTAAAATAATTAACTCCAGGCAAACTAATCATGAAAATATATGTAAATAATGCATTCATCACAATCCCTAGGTTAGTCTAAACTACATTGATCTCAATTAAATGAACTAAATCTACATATTTTAATTTATAAGTGAGCCTAAAGACTAATGGGCCTAATTCTTATTTAATTTTAATTAAATGAACCTAAGTTTATTAATTTTAATTTCAAAAATGAGCATAAATCTACAACTCATGATGAATTTAAATTAATGGGCCTAATTCTACATGTTTTAATTCTAAAGTGATCTTAAATCTATAAATTATGGAAAAGACTTAAATTAAATGGGCTAAGTCTAAATTAATTAAATTAAGTGGGCCTATGTCTAAATTAACCTAAATGGGCCTAAATCGATTTTAAAATTAAACCTAAAAATCTAATTAAAAATCTATTTATTAAATGGGTTAGAACTTAGACGTGGGCTTGGGGCCCAAAACACACACAAAAATAAACAAAAAATCCCAAAAATGTAAAGAAATGAAAACTGATAAATAAAAAGGATCAACCATGCAATTAAATTATTTCTTCTAAAAAACCTAATTTTAATTAACATGCAACCTAAATTAATCTATTGCCTCCATTGATTTTAATTAGAGTTTACCAAATTGAACTTAATTTACTAATTAATTTTTAAGAACAAGAGAACTAAATTTTCATTATTCCCACTATCGGGGCTATTATAACATCTACTAAAATAATAAAGAAAATAAAATTAAAATACAACCCTTAAGAAGACAAATTAAACAAATTGAAAACCTAAAAAAAATAAACTAAACTAAACTAAGCACAGTAGAATAAAATTAAACTGGGATCTTGACTCTTGGCTTTCATTCATGGATTCTTCGTGAGTTTCCTTGGTTCAATCATGTATTCATCACCAGAATAATGAAACACAAAGAATCACAAAAAAATTAGAATTAATGAACAAAGAAAACACAATAATGAAAATAAAACCTAAATAAAAAAACATAGAAATAATAAAATCAAAAATAATAAAAAAAATAATGATATAAAAGAAAGAACTATTAAAAAGAAAGGAGTAGAAGATGAGTAATATTGTGCATATGTTGTTTGAATGCCCCTCAGAATGGCATTTCACCATTTTGAGAAAATTGACCCTGCATTTTCTTAATTTCTGGACTTTGAAAAGAACATCTTTTATTTATTTATTTTTTTTGCCTTGAAAATATTTTGAAATCCAAACAACAGTAGAAGGTTAGGTCCTTTTTCCTCTTTTATGCTTTTTTTAATCAACTTTTGTATGCAGTCCTCATTAGGGTTTCCCCTCTCCTTTTTTGTCTTTTATATCTAATTCCTAAGTTAACCACTCACATTATTCCTGGAGAGGCAGCTTTGATCCTCCCTTTCATTTGAAAACAAAGTCAGGATAAGGATTTTAATTTCAAAAAAAATTATACGTGTAAGAGACGCATACTAGATGCAGAACCCCTATAGATAAATACCAAAATTAATTTATTTATTAAAATTAAATTAAATTTGGACCAATCATAATCTAAAAAATTGAGAAAGATAATTATTTTACTGAAATTTTAGCTCCTCGGCATTCCAGAATGTTGATCGGCATTGTGTAATGCTAATTGGCATTATGTAATGTCGATCGGTATTACATAACGTCAATCGGTCTATGTAATCGGTGCTATGTCATTAAATAACACCGATCGATGTTGATCGACATTATGTAATGTTGATTGGAATTACATAATACTAGTTGCACATTTCCAAATATATCCTTGCAAAAGTCAATTTTTTATAATTAAACCCAAAAAATATTTCAATTTAGTCCTTAAAATCACAAAACTTAATGCTAAAAGTCAATTTTTTATTAAATTTTCATCATAGAGGCTTTTGTCACATTCATGAACAATTGCATCTTGAAATTGGGTACTTATAGTGATACTTGAATTCTAATCTAAATATCCCTAGTCAATCATTATTGTGGGAATAACAATGAATAAAGACTAGTGTGAGGTTTATTGATGAATATATTTTATTGATCATGTATATGAGATATTAAGTCTAACTCATCGACACATATTTAAAGAAATGATATATTGGATCAACCCACTATGAGAATACCACATGGATATAATGGAATTGGTAATGTTATTAGGAAATATGGTGAGCACTAACCTTAAGTAGGGCAAATTTTCAAACTTTTACTTGCATAACCCTTTATTGCATAAAGAATTCCATTCCTATAGATCCATTTTTCATTTTACACATAGTTAAATAACATATCAACAACTTAGGAATTCTAAGTCTAAGAAAACTTAGCAACTCTTAAGTTTGATATAAACCATAATAGTTATCTACAAGCTTTGATGTAGTTAGGTTCAACTATTAAATCAAAACTTCTAGCCTCCCAAATGTTAGGCCTCTAGCTTAAAACACCGAAGCTCCACCAAATCACCTTCTTACCTTAATTTGATTAGTTGCAAGTCTCCTCTCAATTGACCCTCACAAATCTTACACTAACTTAATCTTTTGCAAGAATACTTTAGGGTTTATGTTTAGTAAATGTTGTTTCTATTTTAGTGTCTCTAACCATTCTTTGAAAATTTCTTAGGCTATATATATATAGAAAGCAACCACCTCAGGACATCATCTATGACATCATAGGCACACCTCTTGACATCATTTATGACATCATAAGCACACCTCTTTACATCATCCATGACATTATAAGCACACCTTTTAACATTATCCATGACATCATAAGCATGCAAATTGATATAGTAAGTATACAATTTGTATAAGTAACTCACTAATGTACAAAGAAGAATGTAGAAAATACATCTCATGTATAATGTTTATATTCATCCTATTATATTTATCAATGTGATAAATATATGTAACCTAATCTTTTCTTTTGCCAAAGTCAACATTTTACATATTAAAGATAATGTGCCTAATATGCCAATTTTGATTACATCATTTTATATGGACTTAGGTTTCGTAATTGGGCCAACATTTGGCCCAAGCCCGATACATTATACAAATGGGCCTAAATTAGGTTCATGAGCTTTCTCATTATTTTGGATTAATCTTTGATCCAAAACTCTTTGTGCCTAGGCCCAAACTCTTAGGCCATTAATCCAAGCATAAATAAAAATAACATATATATTATTAATTTAATGCTTTGATTAATATCTCATATTAATTAAGTATAAATTAATAATTAAACCCTTACTTGAATTAGATTTCATGATATGCTAAAATCATTGCTTAAAGCATAAATCCAATTCTATTAATCTTAATTAATTGATTAAACTCTTTAACTAATAATTAGATTAATGTTAATGGTGATTTGGTGAAACTCTTTTAAGTGTGACTTACAAGGTTCATGTCTAATTGGCAATGAGAAGATAATCAACACTTGATATTATTTAAAACACCTTTCAAGTCTAAATGTGAAAATCCAAATTATACACATTTAGTTCTTATAAGTTGTGAGTGACCCCTAGAATCGATATCACAACTACCCAATTAAAAATGAATGCATGTATTGATTCACATTAACCCTTTGGTCATAATTAATGCACACTAAAATCCGTTCATTAGAAAATCTTAATATAGCCTAGAGTCAAGGTTTCTATATCATATGACCTTATCTCAAGTTGTAATTCGTGATAAAACATAACAAATACTAAAAGCACTTTTCTAGCACTAAAACTCTTTCAAGTTTTGTTATGTTTGTCTTGGCCAGGAACTTATTCATCAAGAACAAACTTAGATAGCATAGGATCTTATCCCGGTTTGCTCTAGGCAATGAATCCCATCTTGGTCGAACACTCATCCATACATTTAACTAACTAGAGCTACCACATGCCATATACCCACGTGTGATTAACACAAGTATGTAAGCGGTAACAAACCCTAACCACTTAAATGTGAATAATTGTGTCACCTTAGGTCAAAATACAATAAACATTATTATGACCCAGATTATGATCGTTGACTATAATTGAATATCCTCATGATCACAATCTAACATCATTTATTATCCACCCATCACATGAGTATCCACTTGTCTATTCTGATATCTCATATCAAATAGCATGAGACTCGCTACCTCCCACTATTAGTATCATATACTAATCAAGGAAAATAGAAAAAGGTGATAGTCAAATTAATATTTCCCAAATATTAATTTATTGACTATGAACATTTTTATAGCATATGAACTAAATAAATTTGCAGCTCATATTATTAACTCTTGACAATACATTTATTTAACATAATACTAAAAGGTAAATATTCAAATAAATAAACACTTTATTTAAATGAATATTTAATTGCCATTTGGGATTATTAATAATGTCAAAATGTGTGATTGGCCTCTAGGACATACCACCTATGTTAACAGGATAATTGTCATAGGTAATTCTCATCACAATAGTATTATTTAAGTCCTCTGACCTTAAATCACCATGGTTTCCTGTATGATAAGTTTTATATTTTGACACATCCCTATGTCATCTTTAACTGGATAATAAAACAGGTTGTGATTGAACATAGAATAAGTTATATGAGGGATGTGACTGATTAAGATGGAATTTTTCCCTCATTAATTATAAGAAGATATCTGTATGCCCTCGATGAGTAAGACTGAGAACATGCATGGCCATGTTAAAATGAGTTGATAAAGTGTTATCAAAGTCAGATAAAGAGTTATCAGTATTAGTTTACTTAGGATCGAGAAACAATATAATTAAATAATATAAGGATGACATATTTCATGTTTTATGTTCAACCAAGGTACTATAATACACGCTATGGATTAGGTTATGTTGGATTATCGACCTTTATATAGCTGGGGTAGTCATAATGTCTTGCTAAAGACCAATTATGACTTATGGGCTAGAATGGGAATTTTAGACCCACTGCCAACATTGTGTATACCTATAAGGTTGCATACTTCAAACAAACCCAAAGTATACTTGGGTTAATTAACCCAATAGTAATCTCTCTAAAGGAGTAAATAAATAAATATATATATGTGTATATATTTATCTTTATATTTATTTATTTATTTATTTATTTATCTATTTCCTAATTTATTTAAGGTAAGAGTTATCTTAATTAAATAGGAAATAATTCTGATTATAGAATTAGAATAAAAATAAAAAAGGAAGTTTAATCTTACAAAAACTTTTTTGGTAAGTGGAGCCTTATGAAACCCTAGGAAGGATGTCTATAAATACATCTCATTCTCTAGGGTTTAGGTTAAGCAATTATTTTTCTCCTCATTTTCCTTCACTTCTTTTATGAAAAGAAAAGAAATAGAGAAACCGAAAAGAGTCATATTTTGAAAAGGTGTTAGCACACCAAATTTGCTTTAGATAACTTGTTCATGTGTATACCAGTAGAGGACATGGTCTTATTGGCAGCATCTTAATCTTATAAGAAGACATGAAAAGCTCGAGGTAAGGTGTCACTAGAGTGAACCCCCTCTCTTCCTTCCAACTAGCTTACCATAAGATCATCTTAGTGAGTGTTTAGAAATCCTTTTTAATTAATTTATTCAAATTACATGGATCATGTGAGGGTTTCATGATTAATATTTTTATTTTTTGCTACGTGTATGAATCATGGAAACCCAACAATGGTATTAGTGCCACTTATAATTCAATTAAATTGATTTTGTCATATATGTGATATGTACATGAGATATACAGAATTGGTTTTCTATATATATGTGATATATCTATGCATTTCATTTTCAAAAATGTTTATAAAAATCAATTAAACATTTTAATGATGATTTAATTATGTACATTAAGTGGATTAATGTCTATAATTGTTTAATATGATTAAACACTATTTATAGTATGGATTTTATTATAAATACATGCTTTTTTTAAGGCAGAATTTAGGTTACAGGGGGACACAGTCGTGTTGCTTAAATGACACAACTATGTCTGGTTGTACATCTGTGAGAATATAGGTAGACACAGCCATGTCTGAGAGAAAATTCTATAGATTGAAGATTGACACATTTAAGTCTGTTAAGGCATATTTCATTCATGTTCAAGTATTAAACAAAATAAATATTTTTTTTAACATATTAATTAAAAGTAATATGATTACAAGCCCTTTGACCCTGAATAGATTTATCACATAATTCATTCTTGTCATGATAACTAATTTTAATGAAAATTAAATCATTATGCTTTATGTGTTTAGTGTAAATAGCATGATGCATAGCATAGCCCTTAAGACCAATGTGATTGGATTTTTGTTATTCTTTTATAGGTTGTAATTATTAAATATGGCCTGCAAGTCATTTTTCATTTGTTGTAATTTCATTTTATTAAGTAGAATAGAAGAGTATAGATTACAACATATAATGTAATGTAAATCAAGAACCAACATGGAGACCTAAGAGGAGGCCAAGGATGGAGATCCAAGCTGGAAACTTAAGGTGGAGATCCAAGGTGAAAGGCTTAAAATGAAAGGAAGTCTTGTTACCTAGGATTGACCTTTAATCTTCATATTGGCTATGAAGATTAATATAGATTTAGGGCCATGCTATGTCACATTTACTTTATTATTATTAGGATGTTATGCTTGTGATGCTATGCATGAGATGCCATGTATGTATGGAATATAATAATAATTAAATAAGATTAAATAAAAATGAACCCTCATTCAATATTAAGTCATTATAATACCTCCTATAAATTCAACACTTGTCAAGTCTTAGATTACTATATATGGGCCTGCCATAGCAAGGTGTATTAAGTTATCCAATGAAGGCAAGTCAGATAATGGTGCTATTCAAATGTTTAATATGGTTTGACTTAGCTAGGTTATCAAAATGGTTTTGTACTTAGGGTATTAGATGAGATTTTTAGCTCGAACATGTGATGTCAAATCTCATACCTTTCCATGAGTTACATGAGATGTAATTGGTAAGAGTTACCTACCTAAATAACCATACTTTAGGCGATGAGCCAAAGCTCACTTAGAGTATGGTGAAATATGGATCTTCACCCACTAAAATTTACAAATTAAATTTAAGGGTTATTGATTTGAATGAATTTTTATGGGATTTACAATTATTTCTCATTAAAATAATTTAATAAAATACTGAATACAATGCATATATATTTATTGTAGATAATGGCTTCAAACACCACATAATCTATCATTGTGATGGATCCTTGTGAAGGATAAGTTTAATGGGACTAACTTCCTTGACTAGTACAAAAACTTAACAATTATTCTTAAGCAAGAGAGAAAGGGATATATCTTTAATCAACCTATCCCAGATGAACCAGCTACTAATGCTCCTAGAGCCTAAAGGATGCTCATAGTAAGCATCTTAATGACTCTATTAATGTCACTTGCCTCATTCTTGGATGCATGGAATTAGAACTACAAAAGCAATTGATAGAAATTGATGTTTATACCATGATAGGCCATCTCAAGGAAATGTAGCTAGAATTGAAAGGTTTAGTACCATAAAAGCATTACTTTCTTACAAGTTGACTACTGGCAGCTCCATGTGTCCTCATATTCTTAAGATGATAGGTCATCTTAAAGATCTGGACAAGCTTGGTCTTAAGATCTAGCAAGAATTAGCCATTTATATCATTCTTTAGTCATTGCCAAAAACTTATGATGGGTTCATTATGAACTATAACATGCATGGCATGAACAAAATAGTTTCTAAATTCCATGGGATGCCTAAGACTACTAAAAATAACATCAAGACTACCAAAGATATTCTAATGGTCAATAAAGGGAAAGGTATGAAAAGGATGGGAAAAGGTATACGCAAGATTAAGGCTTCCAAAGGCTTTTAGAAGCCCAAGCCTAAACCTGCACCCCAAGCAAAACCACCAAAGGAGGGAACATGTTTTTTCTACAATCAGATGTGCCATTGAAAAAGAAATTGTAAGCTTTATATGGATGATTTGAAAAAAGGTAGTATGACTACCACTTTAGGTATTCATATTATAGAAGTTAATTTATCTACTTCTTATTCTTAGGTATTAGATAATGGTTCTAGATCTCACATTTGTAGTAATGTACAGGGTTTAAAAAGGAGTAGAATCTTGGCTAAAGGCGAGGTGGAACTACGAGTTAGAAATGGAGCAAAAGTTGCTACTTTAGTTATAGGAACTTATGATATAACTTTGCCTAGTGGACTTGTTTTAAGTTTGGAAAAATTTTATTATGCACCTACTATGAGTAGGATTATCATTTATGTTTCTTATTTGTACAAGAATGGTTTTGAATTTCTTATTAGGAATAATAAATGCTCCATTTATCATGATAATGTTTCTATGGATATGGTCCACAATATCATGGTCTTTATATTTTAAGCATAGAAGACACTAATGAAAAATCCATCTATAACATTGATATAAAGAAATTTTAATGATTTAAACACAACCTATCTTTAGCATTGTTGTTTAGGACATATAAATGAGAAGCACAATTCAAAACTCCATCAACATGGACTTTTGAATTCTTTTGATTTTGAATCATTTGAAACATGTGAATCTTGTTTATTAGAAAAAATAACTAAAACACCCTTTATTGGATATAGTGAGAGGGCTAATGACTTATTAGGTCTTATGCATTCTGATGTGTATGGTCCACTAAATTATACTGCTAAAGGAGGTTATCAATACTTCATTACTTTCACATATGACTTCAGTTATATGGCTATATTTATTTAATGAAGCATAAATCTGAATCTTTTAAAATGTTCAAAATTTTTAAAAATGAAGTACAAAATCAACCTGGTAAGAATATTAAAGCACTAAGATTTTATCAAGGTGGTGAGTATCTAAGCCAAGAGTTTATTGATCATCTTAAAGATTATGGAATAATTTTACAATTAACTCTTAGTGTGTCTAAATAGGGAAATCAAACCTTATTGGATATGGTTTGATTTATAATGATTCAGTCAGATCTTCCAATCTCCTTTTAGGATTATGCTCTAGAAACTGTTATATTCCTTTTGAAAAAAGTTCCATCAAAGACAGTTAAAAAGATACCATATGAGACATGGACTGGGAAATCTCCCAATTTGTCTTTTATTAAGATTTGGGGATGTGAGGCTTATGTGAAGCATCAAATTTTAGATAAATTAGCATCAAAATTAGACAAGTATCTTTTTGTGGGATATCCTAAAAAAACCAAAGGACATTACTTTTATAATGCTTCTGAGAATGAAGTGTTTGTTGCAAAGAATGGTGTCTTTTTGGAAAGAGAATACATTTCCAAAGGAACTAGTGGGAGCAAGGTCCAACTTGAAGAAATTTAAGAACCACAAAATAGTATTGTACCATATATAGAACCTCAACTAGATCAACAATCAAATGTTGAATCTACACAAGTACCACAAGGTCCTAGAAGGTCTTGTAGGATACGTCATAATCCTAAGAGATATGGATTTCTCAAAATAGATAATAATGATGTGATAATTATGGATCAAAGTTAGCTCATAACCTACCAAGAGGCCATGGACAATCCAAACTCTGAGAAATGGTTAGAAGCTATGAAATCAGAAATGCAATCCATGTATGATAATCAAGTATGGACTTTATTTGATCCACCTAAAGGTTTAAAAACTATTGGGTGCAAATGGGCTTTCAAAATGAAAATTGACATAGCTGGTAATGTGCATACCTTTAAAGCAAGACCAATAGTAAAGGGTTCCAAATAAACACATGGTATAGACTATAATGAAACCTTTTTGCTTAAATCCATTCAAATTCTCCTTGCCATAGCTATATACTATGATTATGAGATATGGCAAATGGATGTCAAAACAACTTTCCTCAGTGGAAACCTAACTGAGGATGTGTATATAACACAACCAAAGGGTTAGATTCGTAAGCTTCAAAGGTTTATAAACTTCAAAGATCCATTTATGGATTAAAGAAAGCATCTTATAATTGGAATCTTCATTTTGATGAAGCATTGAAAGAGTTTAGATTCATAAAAAATGAAGATGAACCTTGTGTCTATAAAAAGGTTAGTAGGAGTGCAATATTTTTTCTAATGCTATATGTTGATGACATATTTCTCATTGGAAATGATATTTTTACTTTACAAAATATTGAATTCTCAATGAAAGACTTAGATAAAGCCGCCTATATTTTAGGCATTAAGATCTATGGAGATAGATCTAAAAGGCTTATTGGCCTACGTGAAAGAACTTACATTAACAAGGTACTGAATAGGTTCAATATGCAAAAATCTAAAAGAGGATTCTTCCCAATGTCCCATGGCATTAGTCTTAGTAAGAATTAGTGTCTAATGACACAAGATTAGCGAGACCACATGAGTATTATTCCATATGCTTACGCTATTGAATCCATCATGTATGCCATGTTATGTACTCAACCATATGTCTTATATGCCTTGAGCATAACGAGCAGATACCAGTCAGACCCAGGTGAAAATCACTGGATAATAGTTAAATACTTGAGAAGGACTAAAGATGCATTTTTATTGTATGGTAGGAAGGAAGATGAGCTAGTTGTAAATGGTTACAACAATGCAACCTTCCAACCTAATAAGGATGACTTTTAATTGTAGTCAAGTTGTGTGTTTTTTTTTTGAATGGAGGTGCAATGAGCTGGAGAAGTTCAAAGCAAGAATAGTTGCCAATTCTACAATAGAAGTTTAGTACATAACTACCTCAAAGGCATCTAAGGAAGCTATTTGGACAATGCATATGGAACCCAGATCACATCAGTGATCCAAACGCATGCTCAGGCATTATCATCTCATTAGAGAAATCATTATGAAAGGAGACGTCAAGATATGCAGAGTACCAACATATGACAATGTTGTTGATTCACTAACTAAGCTTCTTCTATAGCCTAAGCATAAGAGTCATACTAGGTCAATGGGTATAAGATACAATATTAATTGGGCCTAGTGAAAGTGAGAGATTGTTAGTGATATGCCCTAGGCATATTATGTAATGGTCATACTTTAACTTTGTTATATTTGCATTTTATTAATAAAGAGGCTTTTTTATTATTACTGGCTAATTCTAATATTATTCTTGATTAGTTAACTCTACCTCAGATCATCAAGTGCGTGACTTAATAGTAAAACTCTTAGGTGATACTTGAATTCTAATCTAAATATCCCTAGTCAATCATTATTGTGGGAACAATAATGAATAAAGACTAGTATAAGGTTGATTGATGATTATGTTTTATTAATCATGTATATGAGATATTAAGTCAAACTCATAAGTACATATTTAGAGAAATAATGTATTGGATAGACCCACTATGAGAATACCACATGGATAATTATCATAGGTATTTCTCATCACACTAGTATTATTTGAGTCCTTTGACCTTAAATCACTATGGTTTCCTACATAATAAGTTATGTATTTTGACACATCCCTATGTCATCTTTAATCAGATGATAAAATAGGTTGTGATTATATATAAAATAAGTTATATGAGGTATATGACTAATTAAGATGGAATATTTCCCTCATTAATTATAAGAAGATATCTGTGGGGCCCTTAATGAGTAAGACTTAGAAAATGCATGGCCATGTTAGAATGAGTTGATAAAGTGTTATCAATGTCAAATAAAGAGTTATCAGTATTAGTCTACTTAGGATTAAGAAATAATATAATTGAATAATATAAGGATGACATATTCCATGTCTTATGTTCAACCAAGATATCATGTGACAAAAGGACTATAATACATGCTATGGATTAGGTTATGTCGACTTATCTACCTTTACCCAACTTGGGTAGTCATAATGTCTTACTAGAGACTAATTATGACTTATGGGCTAGAATGGGAATTTTAGGCCCACTACCCATCTTGTGTGAACCTATAAGGTTGCATAGGCCTAAAGCAAACTTGGGTTAATTAACCCAATAGTAATCTCTCTAAATGAGTAAATAAATAAATATATGTGTATATATTTATCTTCATATTTATTTATCTATTTCCTAATTTATTTAACGTAAGAGTTATCTTAATTAAATAAGAAATAATTCTAAATGTATAATTAGAATAAAAATAAAAGAGGAAGTTTAATCTTAACTATTTTGGTAAGTAGAGCCTTATGAAACCCTGGAAGGATGTCGAGATAAATACATCTTATTCTTTAAGGTTTAGGTTAAGAAATTATTTTTCTCTTCCTTTTTCCTCCACTTCTTTTATGAAAAGAAAAGACATAGAGAAATTGAAAAGAGTTATCTTTTGAAAAGGTGCTAGCACACCGAATTTGCTTTAGATAACTTGTTCGCATGGATATCAATAGAGGATGTACTCTTATTAGTGGCACCTTAATCTAATAAGATATTCTTTAAGGTTTAGGTTAAGAAATTATTTTTCTCTTCCTCTTTCCTTCACTTCTTTTATGAAAAGAAAAGACATAGAGAAATTGAAAAGAGTTATCTTTTGAAAAGGTGCTAGCACACTGAATTTGCTTTAGATAACTTGTTCGCATGGATATCAATAAAGGATGTACTCTTATTAGTGGCACCTTAATCTAATAAGATGACATTAAAAACTTGAGAGTGAACCCTCTCTTTTCCTTCCAACTATTTTGCTATAAGATTGTCTTGGTGAGTGTTTAGAAATCCTTTTTAATCGATTTATTCAAATTACATGGATCCTATGAGGGTTTCATGATTAAAACTTTTATTTTTCACTGCATGTATGACTCATGGAAACCCAACATATATATTAAAAGAGCAAGGATTGCCTAAGCAATTTTAGGCAAAAGCTATAGCATCGACAACATGCATTCTCAATTGATGCCCAACTAAAAGTGTAAAGAATAAGATTTCACATGAAGCATAAAGTGGTAAGAAATCGAATATGGAGCATTTATGAGTATTTGGGTTCATTGCATATGCTTTAGTACCAGAGGCAGGAAGGAAGAAGTTATATGATTGAGGTAAGAACTGTATCTTTATTAGATATAGTACATTTCTAAAGCTTATCAGCTCCACAATGCAACTACTAAAAAATATTGGAAAGTTAAGATGTAATCTTTAATAAAGGTGAGTAATGGAAATAGGATAATGACAAAAAATAAGAAAGGAGGAAGCATTTTATTTAAGGAACCTAACACTCAATCTAAGGTTCCATAAATGGGGTCAATATACATATAATTAGCAATGCCCTCAAGCTCATGTAAAAGTCAAACCTCACTCGCTTTGTCGTAGATAAGTAGTAGTTCATCATAAGATAAATCAACTACATTACCATAAAAACCTATAAAGATGAAAAGTCTACACAAAATTTATAAAGTGATCGAAGTAGTGGATAATACTTTATTTATATATAGATAGTGAACCTTTAAACTTCTAAAAGGCTATAAAAGAAGAAGTATGGAGGTCTGCAATAAAGGAAGAAATATATGCAATTGAGAAAAATAACACCTTAGAGTTGACAACATTACCAATTGGTTAGAAGGCGATTGAAGCTAAATAGGTGTTTAAAATTAAAAAGGAGTTAATGGTGAAGTGGAGAGGAATAAGGCTAGACTTGTAGTAAAAGATTACAAACAAAAGTATAGAGTTGACTATGAAGAATTTTTTACACCAGTAATTGGTATTGAGACAATTAAAATGTTAATATCACTAGCAGTACATCTTAATTGGAAGATCTATTAACTCGATGTAAAGTCTGCATTTTTTACTGGTGTTCTTAAATAAGAAGTATATGTTGAACAACTAAAAGGCTTTGTGATAAAAGGGAATAGAAATAAAGTTTATTGTTTAAGAAAGGCACTTTATGGATTAAGATAAGCACCATGAGCATGGAATTCATGGATTGATGAATATTTAATTGATAATGATTTTATTAAATGTCCTTATAAGCAAGTAGTTTATATAAAGAAACATGACTAAGGAGACATTCTTAAAATTAGTTTATATGTTGATGATCTATTCTTTACTGGAAACAGTTAAAGAATGTTTAAAGACTTCAATACTGCTATGTTCAATAAGTTTAAGATGACAGATTATGGACTCATGACATACTTTCTTAGTTTAGAAGTTAAGCAACAATATGACAGGATTTATATATCTCAAAAGAAAATGCAAAGGAGATTCTTAAAAAATTTTAAATGAATTCATGTAATCCAATACGTACTCTTATAGAAATTATGCTAATAAAAACTAAAGAATATGAGATTGTTAATTCAACATTGTATAAAAGTCTAGTTAGAAGCTTAAGATATCTAGCTAGCACAAGGCTAGATATTGTCTACAGAGTTAGGCTAGTAAGCAGATACATGAAAACACCAAGAAAGTGTCATTAGGATGCTACTAAAAGAATTCTAAGGTATATTAAAGGTACCTTAGATTATGGAATGTTTTATGCTTATGGCAATAATATAGAATTGAATGATTTCTCTAATAGTGACTAAGAAGTTGACTAAGATGAGAAAAAAAGTACAACATGATATATTTTCTATCTTGATTCAACAACATTTACATGGATCTCAAAAAAATAGTGATTGCATTATCAATATGTGAATTAGAATAAGTAGAAACTTTTTATTATTTATTAAGTAATTTGGTTAAGAAATCTCCTAAAAGAAATAGGTCACCCATATGAAAGCTCAATAGCATTATTTGTAGGTAACCTATCAGTAATAAAACTTGCTATACTGATATTGTAAATTCATTACTAGTTGATCATGTGAAACAAGGAACAATCATCTTAAAGTATTATAATACAATGGAGCAAGTTGTTGATAATTTAACTAAGCCATTACCAGTTGATACATTAAGAAAGTTAAGAGCAAAACTCAGAATTAAAATGGTTCAAGTTTGAGGGGGGGTGTTGAATAATAAAATTGATATTTTTAGTTTTCTTTAAATAACATTTACTACATAAAATAATAGTTTATATTTATAATAAATTATAGCCATTAAAACTTTAGTAATCAGAGCATACATTCTTTAAAACCTTGCTCAATGGGTTCTTCAAAACAATCTTACTCAGTGAGAAAGTATATTTTCCATGCTACAACTTCTACCTAAAATTTCTTTAGCAATTCTTACTCTTTTAATATGCTTATTGTAATGTCCAAGATTGTGTGATTCTTCCTATCTACAATGCCATTTTATTATGAAGTGTAAGCAGTTGTGAATTGTTGTCGAACACCTTTTTTACTATAGAAGTTCTTGAACATGTTTGAGATGTATTCCTTTCCTCAGTTAGATCTAAGTATCATTAAACGATGTCCACTTTCCACCTCTACTTGAGCTTTAAAATTTTTAAAGGTAGCAAAAGTAGTAGATTTTTCCTTTAAGAGATATACCCATAGTTTTCTACTATAATCATCGATGAAGGTAATGAAGTAATGATTGCCTCCATGAGATATTGGTTCTAATGGTCTGCATATATCAATGTCCACTAACTCCAGTAGTGCTTTTGCACTCTATGATAATCCTTTAAGAAATGGAACTCTATGTTACTTATTAAGTTTACATAATTGATAAATTTTGTCTGCTTTTGTGATTATAAGTAATCCGTTCACCATATTTTTTTAAGATAAGAGCTTTATGCCATTAAAATTAAAATGCACAAAGTGTAAGTGCCACTTATATGACTCATCTTCTATAAGCTCATAAAGACAATTCTTATATATATATATATATATATATATATATATATATATATATATTAAAATGTAACAGGAACATGCGATTCTTTGCCATTTGTGCATATGCAATGAGTTCTTTGTTTTTGTCTTTAAGATAAAGATGCCATCTTCCATGTGTATAATGTACCCTTTATCTAAAATTATGTAATACTAAGTACATTTGAGGCATGTTCTAGCTTTTTATTCTTCAAAAGAATTTTAATTTTTCCTTTTCTTGCCACTTGAAGCTTAGAAGAGTCACCCAAGCTAACACTCCCTTGAATATTTGAATCAATATCTATAAATAAATCTTTTCTCCCACACATGTGATTGCTTACTCCATAATTAAGAAACCATTTATTTTATTGATTGGTAACTTCTTTAGGTGCTAAAAGTAATGTAGCTTCATCTTCCTCAACTCTTGATGCTTCAGCATAATTCACTTTATCCTTTTGTTGTTTAGATTTCTTCTAACATTCTAATGTGCAATGTCCATACTTATGACAATTGTAATATTGAATTTCTTTTGGTGTTTAACAATCATTAAAAATTTTTACACCTCTTGTAACTCCTTTTTCTTGGCAAAAATTTTGTATATAATTTTGGCCATGACTTTGATAGTTTCCATGACCTCTACCACGTCCATGACTATTGCCTTTTTGTTATTTACCTTTCCATTCATGAAGTCTTAATTTGGACTTAAGTTCTTGTTCTAACATTGTACAATTAACATTCTTTGAATGTATTGCTCATGTACTTGAAGTGACCCAAAAAGCCCTTAAATTGTAAGGTTCTCTAAATCTTTAGATTATTCGATGGTTACAACAACATGATTAAACTTAAGAATAAGACAACAAAGTAATTTTTCAATGACTCGTACATCCTCAATCTTTTTTTTCCATTTTGCTTCTATTAGTTCACATTTATGAGCAATAGTGTAAAATAGTTAAAGATTGACTCGTCATCCTTCATATAAATTGCCTTAAATTCATCTCTTAAAGATTGCAAGCATATTTTCTTTACACAAATCAACTCCTTTGAATATGGTTGTAAGTGTATCCTAAGCTAGCTTGCTTGAAGTGGCTTCTACAGTTTTAATAAAATTTTATTCGTCTAATGCTTAGTATAGAAGAAATAATGCCTTTTTGTCATTCTTTCACATTTCTTTCAAGTCTTTTATCTGTTTTCTTGTATATTTAGCAATTTATGCCTCATTAGGCTCTTTAAAATCATCTTGCACAATTTCCCACAATTCTTAGGATCTAAGAAATGCCTTCATTTGAATACGCTAATTTTCAAAGTTTTCTTTTGCCAATTTAGGAATTTGTGTTTGTATAAAATTTGAGGCCATTTTAAATATTAAACCAAATTGGGTAAGGTATTTTGGCTTTAATACTAAATGTTGGAGAGTTATAATTCACAAATTTTAAACTTACTTTTAAATGTAAAAGAGAAATATACAACTAAATGAGTTATAACCTAAAGATTTAGAAGAATGAGAGTTTTTTCTTTTTAAAAAAAAAACTACAAGAAAAAGTCTATTTTATAATGGATATTTGTAATAAAATACTTCTATTACTAAATTGTAACAGATTCATAATGAAAAAATAAATCACTAATAAAATTTTTATAACAGCACAAGATCTATAACAAACTAGAAATTGTAATGGATTTGTAACCATATTTGTAATAGAATTTTTTTTATTACTATATTTGATACAAAAAGATGCGCTAATTCGATGCTAAATATTTCTATCAAATTTGTAACAGATATAGCAGTTATAAATTTTGTAATAGATATATGATGTTATAAATTTATAATAGAATATAAATCCATTACAAAATGTTATAAATTTATAACGGATTTCTAATCCATTACAAAATATGTTATGCTATAATATAATATTTGGCTTTGCAATTTTGTAATAGTTTATATTAAGGGTTTATTTTCCTATGCAGAGGTTACTTATAGACGAATAATGTACAAATGTGATAGGAGAAGGATTCTCAATTAAGGAGGCTCTCGGACATGAAGAAATACTCCTTATATAGGCATAAGACCTACATCAAAGAGGAATCCTATTCCTCTCAAGTTTGAGTATCACTATCCCTATAAATAGGACCTCATATCCCTCATTCTTATTCATTTTATTCTCTCACACTCTTTGCTCTCTTTATCTATTATGACCCAAACCGGGGAGTCATGACTGGCACTAGGGAATGGGAATTCTTTCGAATCCAAAACCCATAGCAAGCCTTAAAATAAAAACAAATGCAAATATAATACAAAAATACACTAGAATTAAAACTTTAATCAATATAAAAATAAATCTTTATATCATAACATAATAAAAATATCTTCATACAATATTCGAATACAAGGTCTCTAACTAGTACAACACATAACTATCACAATAACACTGCTACTGCAGTGATTACTAAAATACAAGGAAATGACAGTTCAATATTTATATGAATCAGTCAAAAAGGAAAGAGTCTGGTGAAGAGTACTAGGAGGAAGGTCTAAAGTAGATCCTTAAAAAAATGTTGAGGGGAGTCAAACCTCACTGAGTGAATTATTATAATATATATACATGCAACCTAAAGTCATATATAGTCAAGCATCAATATAATAATACATATATATACATGTATTTCATACAGATGCTAAACTCTACTTTTATATAATAATAAATGCAGAAAAAATTATTTTGGGTGAAGTATCGGAGCAAAACCCTAAAATATTTCGCAACCTTGATCGCTGAACCTCACTAGCCAACAAGCTCACTTAATTCCAAAATATTTCTCTTTTCTGTTTTTGGATAGTATATTGGCCTCGAGACACTAAGTCAATCGAGCTCTCACAATCTCACTATCTACATGATTGGCCTCGAGACACTAGGCCAATCGAGCTCCCGCAATCACACCACTCACTCATAACAAACCTCGATAATCAATTAATCAAGTCTCACATCAAATAATTTCATAATATCAATCCTAAAATCTAACGCACTGATACATACATAGTCCTAGTGTAGCCCACTAGGTAGCACATCTACTGTTATCCTTCAAATATTTCTTATAATTATTAAAATAATGAATTGCATAATTTAAACATCGTAGCATCCATTTTCAAGACAATATACCAAATGTATACCAACCGTATAACAAAACATAGATATATTCATTTAATAAAATAAATCATACTTATATTTACATTAAAAAAATATGGATGCTCACAAATATGTATTCTACATGTAATGCATATATATGATAATAACTCACAGTTATGCGCTCCTCTAAAAAAGATAGATTGGCCTAGTCTTATAGGCTTTAGTTTCAGCACAACTATAAAAAATAAATAAATAATAATATCATAATTGAAATCTTAATTTTATACTTTTAGAAATTCTAAAGAATGACTCAATTTAGGACACTACTCAACCAAACATTAAAAACTTAGGATCGACCCGATGTCACATTTTACAAGAATTCTACCAAAAATTTGATAGAGTCTCCTTTGTGAAATGGACATCTCTCTACTAAAAGTAGAGTCGATCCTACAAGCAAACATGCTTCAAATATTTACAATAGCACAACTTCTCGAGCTAGGCTCCCGAACTACACAAATTACCCAACAGAGAACTAAACTACTCAAAAATCAATAATTTAATAATAAATATTAAAAATCATTAAAATCCATAAAAAATCAATAAAATACATCAATACAATTTATTTGAATAATAAAAACATTAAAGATAATTTATCTTCACATTAATTTAATAAAATCTCAAATATAATTAAATAATATTAGTAAAAATTTAATTTTTTAAATATTCAAAATTAAATAGCATAAAGTACAATTAATTATTTAAATTACTCAATTATTTAACAAAAATAGCTAAAAATCCATTTTAATCATAAAAATAATAAATAAGCTATTATTTAAGTATAATTTCAAAAATTATTATTAATTAGCTAAAAAATAGTAAATAATTCGTAAAAATTTATTTTCTCATTTCTAAAGATTAATGTTTATATTAAATATACTAATTAGCATTATTTTCAATAAAAATCATATAATTAATAAAATTTACCTTATTTTTCAAAAATACAATTTTATACATAAACTAAATAAATTCATAACTAAAAATCTAAAATCAATTTCATCAAAGTTCCTTCACAAACCATAATCTATATAATTTAAATAATTTTCTTAAAATATAAAAATTTTCCGATGTGGGTCACTGGAAAAAAAAAACATAAAAACTTCAAATAATTAAAAAAAATTAAACAAAAATATATTTAGGTAGCTCTTGATGCACACAACCACATTTCCAAAGGAATTAAGCATGAATCAAACTATATCAAGCTTAAAAAAAATCAAAACCTAAATTGACCTAAACTAAAACTTAAGTATAAAATAATTACCGGATGTCCTAAGATTAAAACAACTGAAGATTCAGTTTGCCCAAACCGAGAGAAGTCAAATAAGCCCAAAACAACAACCTCTCTCCACCAGAAACGTCGCTATTGTTGTTGTTGCTGCTGTGTTCAATGAAAGTGGGGAGGAAGAAGCTGGCAAATGACAGCATAAGGGAAGGGAAGAGGGGAGGTGATGTTAGTGAGGTGATAATGGCTCAATGGTGGCTGGCGGTGGCATTACAGATTGGGAAGAAGAAGAAGAAAAAGAAAATAAAAAGAAAGATAAGGGAAAGAAGAAGAAAACCCAAAAAAATTAATGCTTCTGTCTTTTTTTTTAGGAAAAAGACAAAATATCACACATATATAAAATATAATAATAATGATAATAATATTTTTGAATTAAGTAATCACTTTCAAATTAAATCCATCACTATATATTAAAATATTTAAAATAAAATAATTTAACACTATTCATAAATAATAACAATAATGTTATTAAATAGATAAATAAATAATAATATACCACACTAAATCAAACTTTTAAATTTTAATTTATTATTAATACCATAATAAAATAAAATAAACACCAAAATAATCCAAATATATAAAATTTAAAATATTTATTAACACTGCATATCTCATAATTTAATTTAATAATTTATAAAAATATCGGATTATAACATTATCTCTCTAAATTCTCTCTCTTTACATTTTCTGACTTAGGCATCAGAGAGTGTGTGGGGACCCTCCCTAACTCTCACCTTGCCCTTCTTTAATTCCTTTCAAGGCTTAGACTCGAAAGTTTTGGAAATAAGTTATCAAGCGGCGCCGTCTGTGGGAATCTCTTGAGTCAAAAGCCATTAAGCATCTACTGAATAAGATAGTGGCATAATGACTTCTAGTCCACCACCAATCTCAACCCTAGATACATAAATTAACCCATCAGCCCATGTTCCTATAATTAACCTGTTAGCACCCATTCAGCCAATAATCCCGTCAGCACCTTTTCAACATATTGGACCCTCATCACAAGCTCCCTTTAGAGCATAAAATCCAACTGGTAATAACCATAGATGGCTAATACTAAACAATGACTTCCCTTATTATGCTCCCCTATAGTATAACAGCAAAACTATACCCCCCGTGCCTTTTCCAAGTTTGCTAGAAACACTCGCTATAAACACACCAAAACTAAACACGATAACCCAAACACTCAACCTACCTCTATTAAGTAAAGAAGTAATGATTCAAAATATCCAAACCTAGATATTCTTAATGCAATAATAGTTGAATGCCTTGATTCAAGGCAGTAATCCCGGAATAACTCATCCAAAGAATAATGTAGCAACACTAGCAATAACTCCGAATGTATCTAGTGGAAATAGAGAAGGTCATCAAGCTCCTGAAGGAGAATCTAGCACAACAATCCCGACCCTAGATGATTCAAAAATAGCCCAAAAAGTTAAAGAAGGTATGCAAAAAGCTCGTACTGGACCAAGGAAGAAAGATGAGTGCATTCTACAAGGAAGATGAGTGCATTTTGTAATGAAAGACACCTTTGTAAGCAAAATAATCAAAATAGAGATTCCAACCATGTTCAAAATGCCTATGTTACATAAGTTTAATAGAATTAGAGATCCAATCAACCATATATCCTCGTGTAAGACTAGGATGCTACTTCAAAATGTAAATGATGGAATTATGTGTAGAGTCTTTCCTAGTACACTTACCAAGAATGCTCAGAAGTGGTTTCACCAACTTCCTAAGAATTCTATATCATCCTTTAAGAAATTAGCTAAGAAATTCTAGACTCAATTTATCACCAATGTTTCTCCCACCAAAAACATCAATCATCTTTAGATGTGCAAACAAGATGCTATAGTGTTATTAAGAAGTTATTTGGATAGATTTAAGAATATAGCTATGCCATCAAGACCTTAATTGATGAAGTACCTATAGAGGCCTTAAAGAATAGGACTCGGCTAGGGAAGTTCAAAGACAAGATCATGACCAAAGAGCCTAGCATCTTTACTAAGGTAATGGCTATAACGATAAAGATGATAAAAATGGACGAAGATAGAAGGATATGCCAGGTTAATGAGAAAATACCTATTAGAACATATGAAAGGTCAGAACCAAGAAGGCCCAGATTTCAGCAAACAAACTTTAGAAACTCGGTGTAAGGATTCAAAAAAAAGGCAGAGAAGTACACACCATTAAACACCTCCATATCCAAAATCTTCATATGGATTAGATAAAGTGGACTAGGCATAACTCCAACTAAAAGGTTGAATCAAACCAGGAGGCCCATACAAGATAAGAGGTACTACTATCAATACCACCAAGACTAAGGCATTCCAAGAATTAAAGAATGCTATAGAAAAGTTAATACAGAATGAGAAACTCAACAACTTCACTGACATAACTAGAAGAAATAGAAAGCCAAATGATCAAAACAAAGACAAGCAAGAGCAAAAGAAAGCTCAGAATGAAGTAGTTGGAGCCATCAACATGATTATCGGAGGATAAATGACTAAAAGAAAGCCTAAGAGAACTTGGAAGGAGTAAGGGTCCACCTCTAAAAAGAAGCAAACTATCAAATTTAGTCTAGAAGATGGGAAACACATTCAACATCCTCACAATAATTCCTTAGTGGTAAGTGCATTCATCAATAATTACTTAGTAAAAAGATTGTAATTGATGATAGAAATGCTATCAATGCACTCTCTTAGAATGCTTATAAAATGATGTGAGGTTCCATCACTAATTTGAAAGTTATCTAGAGTCCCATTACAAGCTTTTGCGGTAGAACCAAGCAACTAATGGGGCTAATGGAGCTAAGGTTAGATTTTGGCAATCGAGATACTAGGGATATAAAAGCTATCAAAGCTCTATTCAATGTAGTATATCTTCCTCTCGTGTACAATGGCATTATAGGCCATCCAATCCTTTATAAAATTGATGCAACCATGAGCATCAAGCACTTAACTATAAAGATTCCTTTTAAAGGTCTAGTTATAACCATTCATGGAGATTAACATATGGCCAGACAATGCTATCAACTAGCTGTCAAACCCCAAATGAAGGCATTCCCTGTAGAATCCTTAGACTATAAGAAATAAAGAGCCAATCCTGAGCCAATTATTGAAGGAAAACTTATAAATTATTGAAGGGAAGATAGTTAAAATTGGCAATGAACTTAGTGATGCAGTTAAAAGTGGAATAGGCAAGGTCCTCATCAAAAATTTAGGCAGCTTTACCTCTAAAGCATCTAAGATCATTGGGGTAGATCCTCGAATCGCCTCGTATAGTCTAATTATTAAGCCAGGAGTTAAACTTGTTATTCAAAAAAAAGGAACTCCATATATGAGAGACAGATGGTGATTGTCTAGGAAATAAAGAAATTGCTAGAAGTTAGATTTATCAAAGAAGTAACACACCTGAAATGGATAGCTAATGTGGTGCTAGTAAAAAAGCCAAATGGGAAGTACATAATGTGTGTGGACTATACTAATTTCAACAAAGCATGCCTAAAAGATAGTTATCCATTACTAATGATAGATCAATTAGTAGACTCAACCACCTATCACAGCTTGTATAGCTTTGTGGATGCAGCTCAAGGGTACCATTAGATCCCAATAAAGAAGGATGATTAGGAGAAGACATCATTCATCACTCACAAAGGCCTTTATCGCTATAAGGTTATGCCATTTGGACTAAAGAATACTAGAGCAACATACTAAAGGTTGATGAACCATGTGTTCCAAGATCAAATTAAAAAAAATGTAGAAGTATATGTGGATGACATCATTGTCAAAAGCCAGTATATAGAACAACATTTTGTGGATATTGACCAAATCCTTTGAATACTAAATCAATACCTGATACATTGCAATTAGCATAGTAGTTTTAGGATGTTTCATGCATATTTAGGTTACATTTAATACACATTTTAGTTTAGTTTTCATGAATGTCATTCATAATTACAAATGCTTTTAATCTCCATTGTTCTTGGTAAATTTATCTAAATCTGAATGACTTATAGATGTTTTTAAAGTTTTTTTAAAGCTTATAAAAGTTATATGGACATATTGAAGTCATTCAAGGTCAAAGAAATGAAGGAAGTGAGCTTTGGAGTGTTTTTGGATTGTCATGACTCGGCATAAGAAGTCTTTATCACAAGTCATCACACCATGATGACTTGGCACGGTAAGAAGAGACACAACCCTCCAAACCATGTTGCACTCTCTTGACCATAACTTCCTCTATAAGACTCAAATTCAAGTGATTCAAGTGGTTGTAAAAGGATAATTCATAAGACTATAACTTTCATGAGGACACCTAGACCTAATTCACTCATCTGGATTGCTGAAAATGCCCTTAAAGTAACTACCAATGTTGAAGCAATGTGATCCTTCACCAAGAATTATAGCTTTTTATTTATCATGACTTGGACCCTGTGGTTATCAACTTTAGAACATATAAGTACTTTATTTTTGTCTCTACAAAAGGATATGGATATATAAATATAATTATAAATTAGAGAGAACTAAAGATTATGAGGAGAACATTCATAATTAGAACTTGAAGTTGATATTGAAAGAAGATCAAAAGAGCATTGGCCTTGTAGATATTTTCATTCATCAAGTTATTATCTAAAGAGATTATTGGAGACTCTAAATTCATTTCCAAGTGTTTCTAACTCTTCCTTTCTATAATTCTCTTGGTGTTTGAATATTTTTTTATTATGCTTATGCTATTATTAATTATGTATCAAGACTAATTGCTTAAGAGGTTGGAATTGCAATGGATGATAGTTTTAATGAATTATATTATTTATTTTGCATTGTTAAATAAATAATTTGATTTCAATTAAGTACTTAATTGTGTTATATATGCTTGATCACCATATATGATGTTTTAGTCAAATATTCATAATGAGAGTTGGGATATTTGATGGAAAAGCAATTGAATTCACTTAAAGGTTAGGAAAGTACCTGAAGACAAGAAATCCACTTTAAGGGATCAAAGAATTGGCAAAGAACTTCATAGTTTTTGTTTATCTCTACAATGATACAAGAGTGCTTGTAGACTCTAGATGGAAACACCCTTATTTGACAACGAGAGTTGCTCTTAAGGATTTTAGGTCATATTCTCCAATCATTGCATTCATAGTTAATATAATTATCTTATGTCAATAATTCATTATTCTATTTTATGTTGTAATCTCCACCTCCACTTCTTTGAATATTGATCGACCCCTTACTTATCCTATACTTAGCCATAAAAGATAGGGTATACATTCTAACTCATATCAGAATTTGGCGCCATTGCATGGGAATAACGGTTTTAAAATTAATATTAGTTTAGGAAAAAGAATAGTTGCTTTAGGATTTTAGATAGCTTAATTATTTTTTGTTCTAATTTTCTTGTTTTGATTATTTTAGTTATATGTTTATTTTATGTCTTTTGCATTTATATGTGTTTTGCATTTTTAGTGTAAGTAGTGTATTGCATTTTTAGTTTACTATGCTAGGTTGCATTATTTCAAACAATCTTCTTGATCTTATGTTTATACTCCTTTTTTATTTGGAATGATTTTGTTCTACTTTGGTTCATTCATATATTAAGTCTTAAAAACATCTTAAAATTTGATTGATTATTTACTTCTCTTGTGTTATTTGCTAAGAATTGGGATAAGGTAGTGTAGGTTTGATGGTGATTTTTGCCTTTTATTATTGCTTTTGAAATCTTTAATCACTTTAATTAATTAATTTTGACTAAGGAATTGAACTTAAAGTTTTTGGGAAATGATATATGCTTAAAAGAGGAAACTCTAGCCATAATACGCACGTGTAATTAATTAATAAAGGATGAGGACTCTAAATAAATAAATAAATTGTGAGATAGAGTGTAAAATGCACTTATTTAAAAAAAATTTGCAAAGTATATATATCTTATTCCTCTAGCCTAATATGGTTATTCCTCTATATCTTATTCCTTTGCAAAGTATTCCTCTAGCCTAATACGACTATGAATAGTGCTAGTAGCCACTTGACGATGTTATGGATTCTAAGTAAGTCGTGTGCATTTGTGTTTGCTCCTCATTTGTATTCATTCAGAAAGGATTTCTAATAATACCTCAAGTGTAGTTTTATTGTCCAAAATGCCTTAAGATTGATTATACGTGTGCGTGTGCTTTTATTTTGTCCTCTATAATTTAGTAATTTTCCTTATACTTGAGTTTAATTAATAAATTGGAATTGAATTTGACTTTCATTGATTTCATTTGTAATAATGCTTAGTGGGGCTTACTTTATTTTCTTCATCATTATTGTCCATGTTCTAGGCTTGTGAGGGCTTGTGGAGTTGGTTGTCTATCCCTTTTTCTTTATTTCTTTAATTTAATATGGCAATGACCCTTATTAATGCTTAATTATTTTTGAATTAAAAGGAGTAATCTATTGATCTTTTGTTAAACATTCATCTTTGATCTTTAAGTTTGGCTTGAGTGCAAGCAAAGTCTAAGTGTGGGGGAGTTTGATACGTTGCAATTAGCATAGTAGTTTTAGGATATTTCATGCATATTTAGGTTGCATTTAGTACACATTTTAGTTTAGTTTTCATGCATTTCATTCATAATTATAAATGCTTTTGATCTCCATTGTTCTTGGTAAATTTATATGAATTTGAATGACTTATAGATGTTTTTGAAGTTTGTTTGAAGCTTATAAAACTTATATGGACATATTGAAGTCATTCAAGGTTAAAGGAATGAAGGAAGCAAGCTTTGGAGTGTTTTTGGATTGTCAAGACTCAGCACAAGATGTCTCTATTAGGAGTCATCACACCGTGACAACTCAACACGGTGTGAAGAGACATAACCCTCCAAACCATGTTGCACTCTTTGGATTATAACTTCCTCTACAGGACTCAGATTTAAGTGGTTGTAGAAGGCTAATTCTGAAGGCTATAACTTTCATAAAGAAACCTAGACCTAATTCACTCATTTGGATTGCCAAAAATGCCCTTGAAGTAACTGCCAATATTGAAGCAATTTGATCCTTCACCAAATATTGTAGCTTTTTGTTTGTTATGACTTGTACCCTATGGTTACAACTTCAGAATATATAAGTACTTTATTTTTTTCTTTACAAAAGGATATGGATAGATAAATATAATTATAAATTAGAGAGAAATAAAGATTATGAGGAGAATATTCATAGTTGGAACTTGAAGTTGATATTGAAGGAAGATCAAAAGAGCATTGGTCTTGTAGATATTTTCATTCATCGAGTTATTATCTAAAAAGATTATTGGAGACTCTAAATTCATTTCTAAATGTTTCTAACTCTTCCTTTCTATAATTCTCTTGATGTTTGAATATCATTTTATTGTGTTTTTGCTATTATTAATTATGTATCAAGACTAATTGCTTAGGAGGTTGGAATTGCAATGGATGATAGTTTTAATGAATTATATTATTTATTTGCATTGTTAAATAAATGATTTGATTTTGATTGAGTACTTAACGGTGTTATATATGCTTGATCACCATATATTATGTTTTGGTTAAATATTCATAATGAGAGTTGGGATATTTGATGGAAAAGCAATTGAATTCAATTAAAGGTTAGAAAAGTACCTAAAAACAAAAAAATCCACTTTGAGGGATTAAAGAATTGGCAAAGAACTTCATGGTTTTTGTTTATCTCTACAATGATATGAGAGTGCATGTAGACTCTACATGGAAATACCCTTATTTGACAATGAGAGTTACTCTTAAGGATTTTAGGTCATATTCTCCAATCATTGCATTCATAGTTAATATAATTGCTTTGTGTTAATAATTCATTGTTATATTCTATGTTGTAATCTCCACCTCCACTTCTTTGAATATTGTTTGTTATTATTTTAATTCTCACTAATGACAATATAGTGAGGTAACCTGTATATATGTATTATGTTTTTCTCAATAAATCTTGCCATTTGCTTGGAGCCAACAATGGCATAAGATTTAGCTTCAACCCACTTACAGAAATAATCAATTATTACAATAATGTATCGATTGCCATTTAATGCCTTTGGTCTTATCTCTCCTATAATATCAAATCCCCAAATAGTGAAAGGCTAAGGAGACGTCATTCCCTAAAGCTCCATTGAAGGTAGGTGACTCACATCTGCATAAGCTTGACAATTATGGCATTTCTTTATGAACTTAACTTAATCAGTTTCCATGGTTAGCTAGAAATAACCCTGATGAGTTATTTTCTTTATAAGGATCATCCCATTCATATGTGGCCCGCACACTCCCTCATGGATTGCTTTTATAAGTTTCAGAGCTTCCTCTCTATCGACACATCTTAAGTGGACACCAATAGGCATCATTTTGCATAGCACCCTATTAGGGCTGATGAACTATCGTGATAGCATTTGTAGTGACATCCTTTCTTTCTTGTCAACATCCTTTGGGAATTCTCCCATTTCCAAATATCGCTACAAGTCATAAAACCATGGCCCCTTAATCGCATTAACCCACATTACCTTTATTTCTTTATAGCAAGGATTTCGGGACTTCGCTAAAATTAGAGGCTTAACTTCTATTCATTTCCTACTCTCCCACATAGAATCCAAAGTAGCTAAGGCATCAGCTATCTAGTTCTCTTGCCTTGGTATATTAATAAACTTACACTGAGTAAAGGATAATGAAACAGTATCCAAATAACCCTAATATAGACGTAGCCTATCTTCTTTTACTTCCTATTCTTTGGAAGCTTGTCCTACAACCAATATAGAATCCCTATACACGATGACATCCTTTTCCCCCACACTACGCAATGCTTCCAAACCAATGATGTAGGCCTCATACTCAGGTTAATTATTCATTACCTCAAATTCGAGTATCTTCACCGTCGGGATCATTTCTCCTTCTAGGGTGATCAGGATTACACCAATACTAGCTCCTTTATTGTTAATGGCTCCATTAAAGTACATTTTCCATCCTTGGACCTCTATTTCCCCCAGATGCTCATCTGGGAACTCAAGTTCTTATTCCTGTTCATCAATTACTAGATTTTGAGCTAGAAAGTCTGCTATTGCCCTCCTTTTTACTACCTTCTTTGCTACATAGTCTATATCAAACTCAATGAGCAGAACCATATGGCCAATTTTCTTATGAGTAATGGAGTCTACTGAAGGAATCTAAAAGGATCATGTTGAGAAACCACCTATACTCTATAAGATTGGAAGTAATGCCTAAGTTTTTTTGTTGCCCAAATCACACCTAAGTAGGTATTCTCTATAAGACTGTAATAGTTTCGTATTGCAAGAGCTTCTTACTCAAGTAATACACTGCATGCTTAACCTTCCCTTTAACATTGCCCTTATCGCATCTTTTTCAATTTCTAAATAAAGAATTAAGGGTTTACCTATCTTCAATGTTTATAAGACTAAAGGATTCATCACATAACTCTTAATAGTTTTGAAAGTCTACTAATACTTATCATCCTAGATCATTGGTTGATTCTTCCTCAGAAGTTTGAAAATTGGCTCACAAATTGTAGTTAACTTGGCTATGAACCTGCTAATACACTACAATTGCCCAATAAACCCCCTGACTTCTTTTTCATTTTTTGGTGTAGGCATCTCTCTAATTGCCTTAACCTTGTCAGGGTCCACTTCTATTCCTTTCTAACTGATAATGTGTCCCAGCAGTTTCCTAGATATTACCCCAAAAAAACACTTCTTCAGATTTAGTCTAAGATTATACTTTTTTGCCCTTGCCAGGAACTTGTCTAGAGCTTCGAAATGTCCTTCTCTAGTTATAGACTTCACCATCATAGCATCCACATACACTTTTATCTCTTTGTGGATTATATCCTGTAACAAAACAGTCGCCATCCTTTGATAAGTAGCCCTTGCATTCTTTAATCAAAATGGCATTACCAGATAACAATGGATGCCCTACTCAATGGTAAAAGATGTCTTTAACTTATCTATTGCTACCATCATGATCTGGTTGTACCCTGAGAACCCATCCATGAAAGAGTACATTGCACTGGAAGCCACACTATTAACAAGTGTGTCAATATGCGAGTGTAGAAAATCATCTTTAGGGCCAGCTTTGTTCAAATCTCTATAATCCACTCACATTCTAACCCTACCATCTTTTTTAGGGATTGGCACTATATTTGCCAACCACTGGGTATCATAAACTACTTCTAAAAATTTCTCCTTCAGCTGCTTCTCAACTTCTTCCTTGATTAAGAGAGCTCATTATGGCCTTAATCTTCTTTTCTTCTGCTTTGTGGGTGATATATAAGGATAAGTAGGGATCCTATGCTTTATGATTTCCCTATTAATACCTAGCATGTCCTCGTAGCCCCAAGCAAATACTCTTTGTCTTCTTTTTAACGTTTCTTTCATTTTTTTCTCTCATTAAGAGTTAAATTAGAAGCAAGCAGTATATATTTAGGATTATCATTTGTGCCTACATTAAATAATTCAATTTGCATGGAATTAATGTCAAACATATGCATGAAATGATCATCACAAAAAGAATAACCATTAGGAAACACATCACACAAATAAGCAAAATCAAACTTCATTGCATTCACTTTTGAATAGAACAAGTCATTAGTTTTAAACAAAGTAGTAAGGAAATATTGAAATCATTATAAAAAAGATTCATGATGGAATTCAAGACATAGGTTTTGAGATCTAGCTCCTTATTTTAACTATCGGCGTCTTTCAACTTCGGAGCAATAATGTTCTCCTCAAACTCTTCCTCAGCCAGTACTAACTCTTCCACAGCAACTTCCTCAGTAGTAGCTTACTTTACCCTATTCATAAACTCAACAAAGATTTTGAATCCTGAGACCACTTCCTCGACCATCAAAAGAGGTTTAAGAACTCCCTTATGAAAATAACTGATGCCTTCCCTCATGAAAGTCTCCCATAAAGCCTTTCTCTTAACCATGAATTCTTCCTCTCTCTTCTTAAACTGATCCTAAATGTCAAACTCTTCCTCAAAATCATCAACCCCGTCATATCCTACCCCATGCTTCAGAATTGGCACCTTGCGCTTCATCCATTTTGGTTCTTTCCCAGTCCCATTCCAAGCATGAATTTCATGTTACGCATCATGTTTAGAACCCTCTCATCTATCTCATCCTTGTAAATTATGTAAACTTCAAAACTTAGACTTGTAGGGATCTCCTTAGGAGCCAAGTTCAGAACGACCACAACAACTTTAGTTTTTGTAGAGATGGTAACAACCTTGCCTTTATGTAGAAATTTAATTTTCCAATGGACAATAGAGGGCACACCACCCAAAGGATGAAACCATGGTCTTCCCAACAGGATAGCAAAGGTCATGAGAATATCAATTACATGCAAGTTAACCCAAGTCTTGATAGGTCCTGTCTTAACCAAAGCCCTGAATGTCCCCTTAACAGGCCTCTTCATATCATCATAAGCCTTGATAATCACTTCAGAAGGTTTCAAGTTTGCTACAATTAACCCCAACTTTGGCAGAATCTTTAATGGACATATACTAATAATAGAACGATTATCTACCATCACATAGCAAGTCATATTTCCTTTTACTTCAGCCTTGATGAACAAAGTTTTATGGTGATCCCTTCCCTCCAAAGGTTGATCATCATCAAAAAACACGATGGCTCCTTGAGGGGTTTCTATTAATGAACTAACCATTTTTTTAGGGGTACAGCCCGTAGAGATCTTTTTCTGGTCCAAAGCCAAAACAAGTACTTCCTGATGGTCTTTAGAATGCATAAGCAGCTCCCAAACACTATTAATAGTCTCTTTATCTCTCTTCACCTCTTCCTTTGAATTCTTTATCTTTTTTGGTTCAAGTTTGGCAGTTTTGGTTTTTTCTTCTATTTTTTGAGCTTCCCCATTGGTTAGCTCACCCTACTCTCCCCATTTTCCCACCGATCTATTCACCCCCCATCTTCATTATTAGAGCTCTAAATATCCAAAACATGCACAGCAAGCTCTATAGGTTATTCATTTTAGCTTAGGTCTTTTGGTTCAGGTTCAGGTATTAGTGAGCTAAAAGTGGTGTCAAAAAAAGAGTTCAAGACTTGCTCTTCTATTAAACCCATGTTGATCATTAGGATGGGTGCATTTGGTGGTGGTACATTCTAATAATTGGGCAACGGGTTATTTTGGGTGTTTGGCTTTCAGGTTTCAGGGTCAATGATTGTACCCACATCAATCAGGTCTTGGGTTTCATGTCTTAATCAGGTATAATTATCAGTGTCATGTCTAATGGTCTGGTGAAACTTGCAAAAGAGTTTTGGGTTAGCATTTGGCATAGGTTGTTGTGAAGGCAAGGGTCGTAACAGGTTCTTCTCAATTAGCTTCTCAAGGACCTTAGAAAGAAGTCATTCTAAATTTAAGAACTTCTGAGGCTACTTGATAGTGCCAATCTGCACATTACTGCTTAATTGTCTAATAGTATTGATTTGCACATTGCTACTAGAGTCGATTCCATCTTTGCCCCTTAATCTTCCTTTAAAAAACCTCTTCTCTTGGGCCAAGTCTTACTCTTTTTGGACCTCGAATCTATATAACTCTTTAAAGTTCCAGATTTCTAGGTCCCTCGGCTTTTTAGACAATGCTAGCACACATCCTCCATTGCTAACATTAACTAATCCGACTCGGTAGGTCTATTTCTCATTTGAGCCAACTTCCCTCTCCAACGAGTCAGATAGTTAGTGAAGGACTCATTATACTTTGCTTAGTGTTCTATAGATCCCTCAAAGATACCTCCAACTATACATTAAGACCATACTGCGTCACAAATGCAGCATATAATTCTTTTCAGTCAAACTGGACATGCAGTTTTAAAGCATAATACCATTGAATTAGTACACCCTCTAGTGACATAGGGAACTGTTTGACTATTTAGGCTTTAGTTAACTCAGTAGCTTTTATATAAGTCAAATATTGTTTTAGATATGAATGTGGGTCTTCAATCCCTAAGTACTTTATATCAGGGAATTTAAATTTTTGAGGTAAAGGGTCATCTTCTTCATCCAAGTTCAAATCAGTATAGTCCATTGAAGCATCCATGCCCTTCTCTTTCATCATCATTTGCATTTGAGTCATGGCCTTGGTTATATTCTTGGCCCCAATTATACTATTCCACATTCTCGACTTAGTTCATATTCCTTCGATTTGGTGGATTAGCCAGTACTGTCACATCATCTCCTTCCCTTTTTTCTCATCGGGATTTTAACATCAAGATCAATTAGGTTGGTTAATTGTGCAAGCTGATTTTCTTTGATTAATTTGGTAACTTCTCCCATCATCTCTCTCATTATAAACTGTCTCAGTGAATACTTCCTCTTTCAACTGTGCTTTAAAAGTCTCAGAATCAAAAGCTCCTACCATTTCTACCTCTAAATTTTTGACTAAGTGACTAGAACTAGATCAAACCAACCCAAATGAGCTCAAAGGATATATATTGCTACAAAATTGCATTGTTAGAATTATGCATGACGTGTATGCATGATATGTAGGATCGTTTTATTATTCAAAGAAAGCAAGAAAGTAAACAAGCATACTTAATATATATATAATATAGAGACAAAATACAAAGCTTCAAAAAATGATAACCTCTACCCTTATTTCTCCTACACACATGTTCAATAGTGAGTTTCTTGTCCTAGGATTATTGTTATGGGTTTTAATTATCAGCAAAGGATTACAAAACTGACGTATACAAGATAACTCTCAAAATGGAGCAAAAAAGTTAGATCCTCTAAATAAATCCAAAGTCCATCCTTAACAAGCCAAGAATGACATTACAGCCTTACCTTGTCAAAATCTATCTCAATGGGCCACAATAGGTATAAGAGGCTCATTTGGTAGCATCCACTTGAGACAGGAAAAAAATTGGAATAAAAAGACCTATCTCGATAAGTTCCATTTATAACAAGCTTGAGTTTTATTTTAAGGGTCCATTAAAGGGTATAAAACACATGCAATTGGCAAATTCCTAAGGGAAATTGCTAGGTCACTAAATGAGCTTGAGTCTCGGGTAGTAGGCTTTGGCTCCCACAATGATATACATCCATATACATCTCCCCACTAAAGGGTCCATGCAATGCGGATAAGTACGTGTCGTTAGTGATAATAATCAAATATTTTACCACCAGGTTTGAGTGAAACATAAGTAGCAAAACAATGATTATCATCGGGTTAATTAGGACTGAAGTGCTCATTATATGAAAAAAGTGTAGTGAATATAGTAGAAATGCAAAAGAAATAAAGGAATAATTAAATATGATAAATTAAAAAACACTTAGAAATGGTTTCTTTATCCCCAGTGGAGTTGCCACTGTAGGCAGCGAGGTTTAGTATACGCCCAAGTGTTTGGTGACTACTACATTGTATGAGGTCAAGGCCTACTAGGAAATACGAAGTAGTTCATAAAGCCTAGTCAAAAATGGAGTCACTACCCAAATGAGACCCGGAACACACTATACAGCAATTGGATTCCACGAAGGTTCCCAAAAGCCGTCATCAAAGAACGGGTTCAAAAACTAGGTATGGGCTTTGAGAATGCCCATCCAATCTTGTGGTTGGGCTCCGGTTGTGTTTCGTAATTTATTACCTTTAATTATTCAATTATTTCTTTATTAACATGCAAATTATAATTGCCTTCAAACAATTGGTCAAGTTTTACATTAAGGTCCAAATTTGCACATTAATTCCATTTCATGCTTTAAGTCACGACATTCAATGTAAATAAAATAAGTAATAATTTACAAACATACATTTCAAATGAATGGGGAAGGGATTAGGGATTACAATACTTTGTACAAAAAGGTAAAATAAATGGAAAATAAACCATAAATAAACTAAAAGTAAACTACTTGAATTAGACAAATAAAACCTCTCAAGAACTAATTAATAGGACAAATATTTGATGATTAAAAATTACCAATAAATTCCTGCAATAGATAAAATGTTAGCTCCTAAGATATGTAAGGATCCTACAAAAGAATCCACAAAGTTAAAATATAAATAATAAATAATAAATATCTAGACTTTAATTGAACAAAATAGCAAAATAATCATGCAGCATAGACTTAGAAATATTAAAGCATGGGCATTCATGGGAATCATGCATCGTTTACGAGGAAAATCGAGACAAGAGAGCATAAGACCCTGTCAAAGAGGCGATCGCTTTTGTCATAAGGCGATCGCCTTATGGCAAAAAGACGATGCCTTTACATGACCAACAGGTACAGGCAACTCCCGAATGTAGTAAACTTCGATTTTAAGCAAGTAATAAATGATATAAAATGAACAAGAATTACAACTACACTCAAAACCTTAGTCAATCATGCTAGAAGTATGGCATAACATAAGCAATAAGCACAAGAAATGAGTAACTAAACAAATAAGCAAGAAGTTTGATAACTCTAAAACTTCAATATTGAAAGGAAGTAAGAACCATTACTGAAATAAGAGTTTTTCTTAAAATGGTTAGCCCTCAGAGATGGATATGGATGTTGAACTTCACTTGAATGTTAGGTTTCTACCTTCTTCTCCTTTGGAAATGGCCCTTTTTTTAGCTTAATCTCTTCTCTTCTTCCCGAAGGACCTTTTTCTTATTGTTTTCCCCCCAACTCCTTTTTTCTCATTTTTTTTTATTATCGATCCCAACCCCTTTCTTTCTCTCTCTTCTTTCCCCTTTTAATCTCATGCCTAGCCCATCCCCCTACTTCCTACCTTCATCATTGCACTTTTTAGCCCTCCCTTTCTCCTAAAGATCTTCTCCTCAAACAAAGGACTGAGTTTCAATCGAAGGTGGGCCCACCATTGATGCCTCTACATTTAATGCAAAGGCAAGTGGCTATAACAGAGGCGACACCTTTTCAATAAGGTGATCGCCTCATAGCCTGCTGCCATAAAGGTGATCGCCTCTTCAAAGAGGCATCGCCTCTTTGGCCCAACCCTACATTGGGGCTAATGGGCCATAGCAGATTGGGCTCATTTTTTATGGGCTTGGGCCTGGATTTTGGGGTTCTAAGCTTTTGGATCCATTTTCAAGAAGGTTTGGGCTTCTTTGTTGCATTCAAGTTTTGCATTTCTCATCATTAGGCTCTATGGCGAGCTGATCAAACTGAGCATCCACAGTTCGCCCCTATCTTAAGCCAATCAAACCGATTGTCAACACCATTGAATTTTTTATTTTTCTTAAAAAAATTATAAAATTTCTTATTTTCAAATACACATGTTCTATTTTATATAAAGTACTCGAATTCTATTACAACTAAAACATTATTCTTCTGTTCCAAAAAAAAATTTCTTTTATTCCAACTAAAACATCTCTATTTTATTCAACTAAAAATACCTTTTTCTCTTTTATTTAACATAAAAAATAAAAAAAATTGTAACTTTTGAATTATTATGATTATTATTATTATTATTATTATTATTATTATTATTATTATTATTATTATTATTATTATTATTATAGTTTTTAATTTATTAAAATTATTTCATTAATAATTTTTAAATAGTTTTAATATATATATATATATAACCATTCGTGATTTTATATATATATATTAAATGTTAAACTCGAAAGTTATCAAACTCAAATTTTGACAAGTTTTCCTTCTTATATTTCATTATTCACTCATGTATTGATGTGTAGAATTATTAAATTTTTTAATTTTCTGTTAAAAATTCAAAAAATTCCTTATTTCAACAACATTCCTATGATCTTCTATTTTAGTTATAACACTCGTTTTCTATTCCACCACAAACATTTCCTTTTCTTTTTTTTAACACCTATCTTCTATTTAACCACAAACAGCCCTTTCTACTTCTATTTAACAAAAACAAAAAAACAAAAACACAACATATCATATTTTATCATCAGGAATATAAGATACAGAATAAGGAGTCTTCTGTTCCACTTTGGATCAATCTCAATTGAAAAGGTAATATAACATTTAGACTTTTTCTAAATGTTACTTCTGCATTATTTATTTAGTTTTACTTCTCTGATTTTTGCATCAACCCTTACTAGATCAAAATAGTCGGGTGCTGATGATATTGATGATGCAAATTCCCTTTAGTGTTAAATAGTGTTTGTCTCAGAAAACTAAGGAAGGGAGAATCATAACTTGCCACAACTCTATAGTCTATAGTTTTCGACTCAGAAAAGAAAGTATTTGGCTCAGTTTTGTCTTAAAAATATATTATTAGTTTATAGTGTTTCATATATGTTTTCTTAAGGAATGACTCTTTCTTTTAACATTACAAAATCATTTCTTGGGATTTATTTTTAATCTATTGCATACAGAATATGATCCACCTTCTTCAGTTTACTTTTTTCTAATAAAATAAGATCATTCTTATTTTTAAAAATATTAATCATAAAAATATATGACAAAAATACCATTCATACTATTTTAATTAATATTAAAAAATAATACTTAGAAAATATTCTTCATTTGTTATAATCAAACAATATAAATAATATATTTTTGAAAAAAATCACAAAAAAGTTATTTTTCAAAAACAAAGAGTTTGAAAAAAAATTGTTATTTAATTTTAATCTTCATTTTCACAAGTTAAAATTAAAAGAAAATTATCTCTTTCTCCAAAACTGAGGATGACTTGAAGTTTATTTTTGCATTTTTGTTTGTCACCATATTTTGTTATTAGAAGAAAATAAGGAATTTTAAAAACAATTTCATATGTTATTTATTTATAATTATTAATTTTACAAGTTATAATAAAATGATTTTTTTTCTTTTCCAAAATCTTTTATCTCTTTCTTCGCAATAAGTTTATACTTTCTTTTTTTTTTTAATGAGAATAACATGCCAATTGCTTTTAAAATTTGTTTCACAATTTCAGCAATTATATTAAAAAATTTTAATATTGCGTATGTCATAGTAATATTATTATTACTACTATTACGATAACCACAACATAAATTCTTTATACAAACTTGATTATTTTTAATTAATTATTATTTATAAACAATTTAAATTTTTATCAACAAAAAATATGTTAAATATATTAATAATTAGCGCAAGCAATGCACAGATGCATGATTAATTACTACTGATTATTTAGTTTAGTTGGAGATTTTATCAAAATATTACTAATTAATTGAAAATACCACCGTTAAGTCTTACACTTGAAAATCTATGGTTAATTTTTACTAAATTAGACAAAAACATTATTAAGAAAAATCAAATAATTAATAATGACCACTTCAATTATGGTTGGAATTGATTGGTTGCACAACTATGATTGATTGTGTAAAAATATTTGTATATTAATTTAACTGTCTAAAATGAAAGAATCTTTAAAAATTATTTTTAAAAATCTTTTAATGTTTTAGATGATAGTGCTCAATTGGAACAATAAGAGAGTCACGAAAAAGCTAGTCTTTTACAAGGTTCTTTTTTTCTTTGTTTTCTCCTTCATATATAGTTGATTGTTGGATTTACTTCTCAGGGGGTGTAGCTAGTCTTTTGACTAGCAATCAATCAACCCCTTTCTATTCTAGTTTCCTTATATTACATATATTTATCTTGATTTATAAATGGTTGTAGTCTTTCTTTTTTGGGGGGAAAGTACAAAAAATATATCCTAAGCAATTTTTACCCTGTGATTTTAACCTTAACAAACTAATACCTTAAATTTCATTTCGTTAGAAAATTATGGTAAATCAACTAACTCTGTCTATAATGCTGACATTATCATCTCATCACATATTTCAACATGTCAGACAAGGACAAAACGGTCATTTAACCCACAAGAGAAGAAGACAAAAACTCATAAAAAAATTGTACAGTCCTTTAATATCAAAGGTAGATATGAATACCCACTGTCATCAACATCTTAAAAAAGATACCCTAACTCTTAAAAGGAACAAGAAGAATGAAGATTGATGATAAGAAGTGAAGAAAAACAAAGAGCCCAAAAGAAAACGAAGTTAAAAGAAAAAAAAACAACAATAATTTCTTTGATAAAGGAGGACAAGTTGTGCCCTAGTAAGCCTTCGCAGGAAGTTGCACTGAATTCAGTAGATTAGGTGGCAGCCCTTGAAATAAAGATGGGTTTGGATCTTGCATTAGAAGTTCTTACTGTTGTTGTGTTTGCCCCACTTCTAGGCGACACCTAAACTGATGGCATTTAGAGAAAAATTGTCGTGTTTACTGCTGTAATTATAATCATCATCTAATTGAATATTAACATGTCATTTATAAAGGAAAATGATGGCAAGAAATTTACAGAGAAGGAACAAAACATTGAAATTGAAGTAAGAAGAAGAAGAAGAGTTTTTAATTCCATTATTAATAAAAACTCTCTGAGAAGGAGAAGAAGATGACAACTGAGATTTTGTAGCTGCAATGCTGCTGTTTTGAAATGTACGAACATGGTACACAAGTAATCACCTTCATTCTCTCTGAAGGAACCAGTATGGGTAGTGGCTGTGATTATTATTGGTCATGTTTTGATGGTAGTGGTGTGCTTGTTGCATTGGTTCTTAATTTTCTTTGCTCTTTTTTTTTTTTTTATTTCTCCTTGCTTGGATTTTCTTGATTCAAATAAATTTTATTGAGACTAGATATTATTTCTATGCTTTTCTTGATCTTCTTATTCTTTTCTTGATTTCTCCTTACTTTCTTTCTTGGATTTTCTCGATTTAACAAAATTTTCTTGAGACTAAGACCTAATTTTTATGCTTTCTTGATTGATCTTATTATATGCTTTCTTAATATGCACCAACTAGATAATGTAGTGAAAAAATGATCTTTAACCAGCAAGAGCCTTTTTCTTCTTCCACTACGATTCTGCATTTTTAATATAAAGAACTTTTTTTTTATTATTAGTGTCTTGATTATAAAGAGAGATCTCATGCATCTTGACACCTCAAAAACATAATGCACTTTCTGGAACTAATGAAGAGGGAGTGGGTGGTAGAAAAAATAAAAGATCTAACGCTCTATTGTTAAGTATTTAAAGGAGCCCATGATGACGGTCCTCTTAAGTTATGTCGACGATGAGTTTGGGTTAGTGATAGTGGTGGATTTGGGTTTGTATTAGTGGTTTCAGTGGCTATGATGATTTTTTATGGTGACAACATGATGTTAATGATGGTATTGAGTGTGGTAGTGGTGCTTAAGGCAGTGTTTGGACGATGATAAGTTGAAGAAAATGAATAGTTTTTATGTTTTTAATTAAAATAATAAATTTAAGTGGACAGACCTTTTTACCCTTTGGCATGTCAGCATTATAGACGGAGTTAGCTAATTTGCCATGATTTGCTAATGGAATAAAACTCAGGGTACTAGTTTGTTAGGGTTAAAACCACATGGTGGAAGTTTATTAGGGTTGAAACCACATGGTATTATTTTGTATTTTCCCTTTTTTTATACAACTGGCATATAAAAATTGTTATGATTTTGTGGAGCTGGTTTAGGATCTCTCTGTCTTACAATATGAGTAGATTCATGGGTTCCTCAGTGGTGCCAATAGAGCTAACATCAACAAAATTCTAGTCTTTTTGTTTTGTGTTAGCACAATTCCACAAGTGCATATATCACAATAAATAGTAAATGATGAGTAAAAGTATCGCTCCCACAAGGAAAAAGATACCAAGTACTAGCTATAATTATATTTCCCCTAGCTAACAAATTTGAAATAAAAATGAATTATCCTAGAAAAATAAGTAAGAAATTTAATTTAATAATATGATATAATTAACTAAACTAAATTCAATATCTAAAGACTAAAGCCTCAATTTGTTTCACTAGCTAACACTTGATTTACGAGATCATTTTATATATCAGTTTATTGATTATAGTTAAGGATGAATTGCTCTAGTTTTCCTAAAGGCTCTTTCAAGATCATGTAAGCATACCAAAATCAATTACTACCTCCTATTATGGTCAATCAATTGATTAGGATTGATTAAGCTCTTTAGTAATTCATTGGTCCCTAAAGGATTCATCTACTTTCATGATCAAGATTCCTAAGTTTTATAAGTTTATGAGCTAGCAAATTATGTAATTTTCATTATTTAAAATTCACTTATAGTCATGCATCTAATTATGCCTATAATCAAACACAAGAGAAATTAAATCAACTCATAAAATTAACTGAAAACCAATTTATTTAATAGAAATAAATATCCTAACTAGTGCTAATCTAGCTACACAAATCCAAATCCTAAAAAGTTTAGTTACACATGATTAACTGTTTAAATACCCAAAAGAATTTAAGCATATATAAAAGAATAGAGAAGAAGAATAATAATAATGAAACTCATTATCATTTTATCGTCTTCAACTCTTTGACTCCTATAAGCACTTTAGTTCTTCACTTAATCTCTCTTGTGATGGTGTTCGATAACCCTAAAAAGTCTCCAAACTTCTCTTTTTATAGGTGCTCTAAAAAACAGAGTCCTTTATAAAAGGATAATTTTCCTTTGGCCATGCTTCAACCATGCTAAACTCTGACTTCTTTGGCATGCCCAGTGGACACGCCCATGCTCAAAAATAGACTTCTATCTACAGAGCATCATGGCCTGCAATATCATCGTGTTCACACTCGTGCTACTACTCTAAGGATCTTCACTTTTGTAAAGAAAGGGATATGGCCTGAAGCATGCTCATGTTAAGTAATCTTTAAATTCTTTGAGCCAAACAGAATGTAGCATAGCCAGAGGCATGGTCATGCTCTCAAGCATGTCACTTCTTTAGGCCTTCTAATGCATGGCACAATTTATAACATAGTCATGCTTAGACCATGTTGGAGCTTTGTACTTAATTTTGAGGCTTTTATTTAACAGAAACACCTACAAAAAAAATATAATTAAATACCAAAAAAAATCCTAATGAAATGAAAATTAAACTACAAACATTTAAAACTAATTTAAGATTCTAAAATGAATTTATTCCTAATTCAATAAAAAATTCTTAATAAATAAATATTACTAAAACCTAAAATCTTCATAAAATTCATTAAAATTCAACTAAAAATATATGTAAAAATTACACACGTCATTTTCTGACAAAAGAGATAATAAGTGTGCTAGCCACTCTTCTTATGGTTTTAACAATTGAGCTTAATCCATTATGTTCATTCTTCCTCATCTTCATGAATCCACTAAACATAATATAATGAGGTGTTTCAACTACTGTATTTTCCAACACATTAGGGTTTCATCTCCAAAGTTGAAAAATCACTATAATGGGCCTGTCTATTTAATAAAGTTTATTGGGCTTATTTGTTGGGCTTTGCATTATGGTTTTCTTTTGTCATTATAATCTTGTTTAATTAAGAGAAAATTACAGATTTGGTTTTTTTATTATTTAACAAAAAAAATACATTTTTTAATAATTTACACACGTGTCATTTTGCCTTTCAAGTGTGTCCTTTTTCTTATTGTTTTGTTTTTGCCCCTTTATTTGGTTTCCTTTTTTAGGTTTTATTCTTTATTTTTGAATTTTTTTGCTTTCTTTATTTCTTTTTCTTCCCATCCTCTTCTCCATTTTTTAATGAGCTATTAACTATCTTAAGAAACTGTCAACTAAGTTATTGTAGTTATTTTTAATTCTATTTGTAGTCATAATGGTTGGTAGATGTTCTAGTGAGTTAAAATCATCTTATCCTAATATTGGGAGGTTTATGAAATCCAAACCTAATTTCTATAAGAAGTCATTATGTAGTTTGCTTATATAGCTATAAAAAGAGAAAATAAACTGATTGTATTGATAGTGAATATGAATATCATGGAAGGCTGAAATGGAAGAAGAGAATTCTTTGAGATTGGGAGAAATTTCTAGGAGTTGTGGTTATGTTGAATTTGAATTTTCATAATGATGTTATCTTATTGTAATGATGAATATTGGTTGATTGTGTAGGCTTTTATGTTTTATAGTTTGTTTACTTGTTTGATATTAGATTATGTTAATGAAATGATGGAGATTTGATGTTGTTTGATTGATATTTTGTTTGTAGATTTTTTAATGTTTTGAAATGTATAAGATACTAGAAATATACCAATAGTATACTCATTGTATACTATAATTTAGTTGTTGTTCATGTATTTGTAATTTTTTTTTACTATATTTTTTATTGTCTATACTTATGAATTTTGGTGTTTAATCATAGACAACATATATTAAATTCAAGATGTATTATTTATAGAGATTATCTTTTTGTTTCATATACATATTATAAACTGAAAATATATCAAAAATATTCAAAAGTGAATGAAACTAAATTATCAATTTCATTTTTTATAAGATAAATGACATTTAATATCTATTTTGCATTTTTAATACAGGAATTTTTGCTAGTAAAGAAATATCAATTGATTTATAAAATTTGGAAAAGGTATAATGAGATTTTTAAGATTTCTTTAAATCTATATAAAATATAACATATCATTTCATATACAGAAAATAAAATGAAAATAAACCAAAAATATTCCAATTTTCAAAATGATGTTATCTTATTATAATGATAAATATTGGTGGGTTGTGTAGGTTTTTATGTTTTATATTTTGTTTACTTGTTTGATATTAGATTATGTTAATGAAATGATGGAGATTTAAGGTTACTTAACTGATATTTTGTTTATAAATTTTTTTTATACTTTGAAGTGTATAAGATACCCGAAATATATCAATAGTATACTCATTGTATACTATAATATAGTTTTTGTTCATGTTTTTGTAATTTTCACTATATTGTTTTATTATTTATGATTATGAGTTTGGTGTTTGATAATGGATAATATATATTGAATTCAAGTTTTACTACTTATAGAGATTATTTTTTATTCATGAAGCTTTATTGAATTATGTATTTGATTTATTTCATATACATATTATAAACTGACGATATGTACCGAAAATATTCAAATGTGAATGAAACTAAACTATCAAATTTATTTTCATACGATAAATGACATTTAATATATATTTTGCATTTTTAATACATTGTTTTTGCTATTAAAGAAATATCAATTGATTTATAAAATTCAAGAAAAGTAAAATGATATTTTTTAGAAATTTTTTTAAGTTGCATAAAGTATAAGAGATCATTTCATATATATAAAATAAACCAAAAATATTCCTATTTTCATATTGTCTGTGATGTATTTCTGTAAGTGTTTTTGTTGTGTACATAGAAGCCACATCTACTACATTTGTTTTCAGTTTTATTTTCCCATAGAGCATTACATGTTATTTTTTTAGGTCTTCCCATTCAAATTATACCTTTGGAGGTAGCATAAATATACTTCTAACTTCATTTGTTATGTTCCATGTAGCTGGTGTTAATAGCAGGTATATTGTTCCTTTATATGTTGCTAGCATTGTGTATTTAGTGTAGTATGTTAAATGATAGCTGGAGGGTTCTTAATTTAGCTCCCTTAAAACTACTAATGCATGCTCACATGGTAGTTCATTAAATTGAAATTTATTACATTTGCATGTCTTCTCTTTTTAGTGCACTATTTTTTTGAATATGAGACTTTGAAAAATATTGTAATTCCACAAAAACCAAAAAGGGGGGTGAATTAACTTTTTAAGAAATATGAGTAATTTTGAATTTACACCCAAGAGAAAACTTCGAACAGAATTAGGATTAAAATAAATGAAGATTATGAGCAATAAAGACACAAGAATTTATAAAGGTTTAGCCCTCAAAGCCTACATCCTCTCCTCAACTACTTGTTGAGAATTTTAATCCACTATCAATCTACTTCAGGATGTAGATTAAACCCTTACAAGCTTGAAATAACTCATCCAAGTGTTCTACACAAGGTTCATATTTAAACATAAGTGTTTTCTAAGGCTCACACTCTAACGCAAATGCTAAAAGTAATCCTCTTAGCTTACAAATTCAAAACCCTAACCCAACTCACTTAATCTCACTATTGAGTATTGAATAAAGGAATTAAACACTCACCAACCCACACTCAAAAACACTTTTGAGATAGAAAGAGATTACAAGAATTAAAGATTGAGAACTTGGGTGGTTGAAGAATAAAACTAAGATTAAATGCTCAAAAAATGCTCTAAGGATGTTTGCTTAACTTCATCAATTCTCTTTAGTTGAAATCATATTTGTATTTATATCCTTAAAGAGAAAAATGATTGTTGGGGGTGCATTTAATGCAAATAGAGCCGTTTAAAACACCCAAGAAAAAGTAAGTATGCACGTCGTCATTTTCATGATAAAATCATCATGATCATAATTGTCAGGGTGCGAAGAAGAAATTCAAAATTACATGCTTTCATGATTACAACTACGGTGGTGACTCTACTCATGACAACCCTCTCCCATTTTTGGAATTGGCCATCATGATCATGAAAAAATCATTATGGTCATAATTTAGGTCGCCATGATCATAACACTGGTGGTGACATTGGTCATGATTGGTCTGGGGAATTTTTGAAAAATTGCAAATTCAATATTTGTATTTTTGCTTGAAAAATTTTTTTGATGGTTGGAATTTGCTTATGACCATATATAATGAAGATTCCCATCGAATTTTATCAAATTTGACTTTAAATCTCAATAAAAGTTGATCTTCCATTTTTCACCTTTTTCATGATCATGATGAGCCCATCATCACTCATGATAGGGCTTTAGACTTAATAAAGTCAAATAGTTGACTTTTCATAACTTGACTTGTACAGTTACGATCATAATTCTTTTGTCACTACTTGTGCCGCGTTTGATAGCTGTAAAATTTAATTTACCTGAATATAAACACTTAAGCACATGGATTAAATGTAATTTTACTTAATTACTTATAACCTATGATGCACAGAAACTTCTTCAAATAGGCGTTTCCGTGTTTCAGAAACGTTTTTGTATCGGAAACTTCAAGAAACTCCTTGGAAACGTTTTGGGGTTGTTTCCGTAAATATGAAAAATTAGGAAACATGTTTTCAACTTGAAAAATATATTCCTATAGTATTTTCCTAAATAAGAAAGGAGACAAATTAAAACATAATTTTATATTTTTCTTAACTAAACAAAATAATTCCTAAAATTATACTATTATTTTATAGAATAGATAAAAATTTTCAAGATTTATATATAAAATTTATATTTATATATATTCGTATATTTTTAATATTTATTTATATACCAATATAATTTTAATATTTACACATTTCCGCTTTTTATATTTTAAAAAATGAAGTTTCCCCATATCCATTTTCCCGTTTCTGTTTCCGTTTCCGTGCTACATAGCTTATAACTATAAAAAATGATTGTTTTAACCCTTAAGATTCAACAAATATTTTTCTCATAGAAAAGGTTATTAATGAAATCGATTGACAAAATAATTTTTTGTAGAAAATAATTTTTTTGCTCAATAATGAACTCTCATATTTTTGAATTTGAGTATTTTACCTTTGTATCTTTGATTTATGTTGCTTATTGCTTCTTCTGTGCTTTGACAGTTGTGTTATTGTTGAATGTATGAAATTGAAATATACATTGATTCAAATTGAAGTTCAATAGAGGTTGGTTTTTTTTTATTTTAATTGAATTTGATTGTTGTTTGTTTTGGGTTAATTGTTGAAGATTTTTGGATGAAATGTCATTTTTGAAATGAAAAATTGAAATCAGAGATTGCATATTGATCTGAGAGGCAAAGATTGGGTTTAACAAAATTTGGTTGTTCAATTAGGAGAAGACAAGGTCGTGGAGCTGATGGGAGAAGATGCATGTAATTTTTTAAAATGTGGCTTTTTTTTATTCACCCCTTTTAATTAAATGAATTATGTTTTTAGTTGTTAAAAAAAAAGATCAGTAAGGAGCCAATGCATGTAGTAAGAAGTGTTAACATAAGTTATTATACAGTGTTCTCTCGGCTGGGGTTGAACTTCCATAGCGTAAGATATGTCGATCCTTTCTTGGAATTGCCAAGGCCTAGGTAAGCGCCACACTGTGCAAGCTCTCCGTCGGATAATTTTCAAATTCAGGCCATAATTGGTTTTCCTCATAGAGACCAAACAGTCAAAGGGTTACATGGAAAGCCTTAGAGTGAGATTTTATTACAATCAGGATATGTATGTCGACCCATCGGGAAGCTCTAATGGCTTATGTCTTTGGTGGAATGGTGAATTGGGTGTTAAAGTTCAAGGTATGTCCCGCCACTATATAACAATGGCACGTCATTGGGATTTATGGTGATTCGAAACAAGAACTGAGAGCAGAGGTCTGGGATTGTATACGACGGCTTGATCTTAAGGCTAATATTCATTGGTTATTGTTAAGCGATTTCAATGCTTGTTTATACAGTCACTAAAAAAAAAAAGGAGGGGTGTTTTCTTATTTTTGGCTCTCTTGAAACCCTTCAAAGATCTAATTGAAGATTGTGAGCTGCTGCATCTAAGGTTCAAAGGTGGTGTGGTCCCTCTACTTGGCACAACAAGCAAGTTGGGGAGAAGAACATTCAGGCGAGGTTGGATCATAGCCTTTGTAACATGGAGTGGAGATTATTGTTCGAATTTGCTCAGATCTCACACAAGTCCTATCTTGGTTCAGATTATCAGCTTTTACTCCTTAACCTTTCTGCTAGATTTAAGGTAAAATTTAACGAGTTTAAATATGAGGCTAAAGGACTTGGACCAGGGTTGGAAGGAGGTAGTCAAAGCCAATTGGGAAACTAACTTTAGTTCTTCTCGTAACATCTCCATTCTTAAATTGAAACTTCGACGGCTGAGGAATGATTTGAGTAAGTGGGCTCGGGAAAAAAAATAAAAATCAATTGGACTCTGTAATGTCTGGTGATTTTGACGGGAATCATAAGGAAGAAGAGTGTTGGTTAAGGGCAGAGATAAAGAAACTATATGACCAGGAGGAAATTAATTGGCTACAAAGAGCCCATGTGCAGTGGCTGAAAGAATGAGACAGGAACACCAAGTACTTCCACCTCACTGCAATTCAAAGATGATAGCTCAATCAGATCAAAACAATCCTCACCCCAGATTGCATTTGGGTCGCTACTGATGATCAAATTAAGGCTGATGCTACCTCTCATTTCTAAATAGTCTATGGTTATGTTCCAAGCCAAACCGCAAGGAAATCCATTGCAAATATTCCCCGCTTGGTAACTGAAGAAATCAACACTGCCTTAGTCAACGAAGAGGTAAGAGAGGCTATTTTCTCAATGGGGAAGTTCAAATCGCCTGGACCAATTGGCTTTCTAAGTGCTTTCTTTCAAAATCACTAGGATACTGTGGGTAATGATGTTGTTAACCTTGTTAAGAATTTCCTTGTCTCTTCAAAAATGCCTTCCAAACTCAGCTCTACTTCCATAGCTTTGGTGCCTAAAACTAAAAACCCAAAGTCCTTCAATAATTACAAACCAATTAGCTGTTGTAATTTCAGCTATAAAATTATTTCCAAAATCCTAGTAAACTGTCTTAAGCCTTGGCTTCCCTTTATTTTTTTTTCAAAACTAATCAGCTTTTGTAGGGGGTAGGAATATTCATGATAACATAGTTCTAAATCATGAGGTTATGCATGCCCTTAAAAACAAATTCAAAGGCTTAAGAGGGTATTTTGCTTTAAATTTGGATTTTGCAAAAGCTTTTGACAGTGTTCAATTGCATTTTCTTAAATCAGTTTTGCAGGAGTTTGGTTTTCATGAGCAATGGATCAGCTGGATAATGGAGTGTGTAACCACTGTCAAATATTCTGTATCTATTTATGGTGGTAGCTCTAAATTTTTTTGCTCCTCATTGAGGTCTTTGCCAAGGTGATCCACTGTCCCCATATCTGTTCATCCTCATTGTTCAATTCTCAGTCACAAGGTTACATTCTAGGCATCAAACTTGCTAGACACTATCTTGAACTTACTCACTCTCTCTTTGCTAACGATTTTATCATCTTTGGAGAGGCGTCAGTTGAACAAACCAGCATTATAAAAAGCATCATCTTTGATTTTCTTGATGAGTCGGGTTTGAAGCTTAACTTGCTTAAATCTGAATTGTTCTTTAGTCAAAATGTTCATGTTGATACTAAGAGATCATCTATGAGCTTTTTCAAATAGTTAAATCTAAATATACCACTAAGTATCTTGGTCTTCCTTTGGATTGGGCAAAATCTCAAATACCGCTTTGTAGCTATCTTATAGACAAAGCGAGAAACAAAATTCAATCTTGGAAGTGCAAATTTCTCGCCCAAGCTGGGAGAGAAGTTATGATAATAGCAATTATTCAATCTTTTCCTGCATATATCATGTCTCTCTTTAAACTTCCTATGTGTGTTGTTCATGAAATAGAGAAGTTAATTCGGAACTTTTGGTGGTCCCAAAATCTGGATGACTATAAGCTGCACTATGTGAGATGGTCTGAATTGACTAAAGCCAAAATGAATGGTGGTTTGGGTTTTAGGGAGCTGCACCTTTTTAACAAAGCTTTACTTGGCAAATTATGTTGGCGGTTAGTTCAATCTCCTGATACTCTGTTAAAGTTCTAAAAGTAATTTATTATCCGTTTACAGAATTTTTTTTTTTTTTTTTATGTTAAGCAAGGTACAAAGCCTTCTTGCCTATGGAGTAATCTGCTATTTGGCAGGGAAGCTCTCAACAAAGGCTGCAAATGGAATGTTCACTCAGCGGCTAACATAAATCTATGGAGCGATCCATGGATCCTGCAGTTGCCAAGATTCAAAATCCTCTCTAGTAAACCTGCTAATTGTAATACATTCTTAGTCTGAGGTCTCATTAATTGGCAGCACCCCCAATGGAACTCAGATATCATTAGAAGTCTTTTCACTGAGGAATGTAAAGCTATAATATGCATACCTATCCAGCATGGTTCTCGCGAAGCTCAGGATAAGCTGGTATGGCACTTTGAAAAACTAGCTCTTATTCAGTCAAATCAGATTATAGCTTGTTGAAGCAAACTCTAAGTGAAGACAGGCGAGCCTCTACTGCTCTAGCTTCTAGCAGAATGAATAAAAAATGGTGGAACTCAACTTGGTCTCTCAATGTACCACCAAAGATAAAAAATTTCATGTGGAGATGTATGAAGAATGCTTTGGCTACTAGTGAAGGTATGTTAGCTAAAGGATTTAAGATTAACCCAACTTGCTATAGATGATTGCAATGTCCTGAATCTTTAAAGCATTTACTATTTTTTGTGACCCATCAAAGCAAGTTTGGTTTGCTAGTTCAGTGGGCTAATATGCCTAACAGTATCGGCTTTAGTTCCTCTGCAAATTGGTGGATTAATATTTTGTTGAAATGATGGAGGATAATGGCAGATCAGAGATATTGAATCTTAATGCTAGAATTTGCTGGCACTTTTGGAAATCCCGGAATAATTTAGTCTTCAACAGAAAGCTTGTTCAGCCTCTAAAAGTAGTTGACAACATCAGGCGATGGTGGTTATCCTTGCAAAACTTAAATGAAAAGTCATGTCAAGCCAGAGCTCCTCAATCGGAAGCTCTTTTAGGACTATGGAAAATAAATTGCGATGCTTCATTCAATCCTCACAAAAATCACTGCAAGCTTGCTTTCGTTTGTCGAGATCACGGAGGCCAGGTCAAGCACTTATTTACCAAATCTGGTCGTAGTCATTCTGCTTCTACAAGCAGAGGTAATGGCTATTCGGGAAGCAATTCACTTCTGTTTTAAGGGAAAAGATCTAATTTGTACCTAGGTTTGTGCCCTAAGACTACTTTGTCACTCTAGTTTGTTTTTTTTTTTTTTTTTCCAAAGTAGAACATATTGGAATTTTACTAATTACAATCAAATTCTATAGCTTTTTTTAGTACAATTAAGTCTTATAAAATAATAAAAATCTAATTTTAATGGATATTAACAAATTAAATTGATAATTTTTTTAAAAAAAATAAATTTTTTAAAGTTTTAAAAATTTTAAAATCAAGTGATATAAATTTCAAAAAAAATGACCAAATTTATTCGTTAACATAAGTAGTGAATTGATAATTGACCTAAATTTTAATTTTAATAGTTGAATAAAAAAATTTTATTTATCAATTATTGTGTAAATTTAAAAATTTAAACTAATGAATAAAATTTTAAAAATTTAAACCTATTTTGTTGTGTGGGTTTAAAAAATTTTATTCAACTATTAAAATTAAATTTTATGTCAATTGTCAATTTGATACTTACATTAATGAATAAATTTGGTCATTTTTTGAAATTTATACCACTTAATTTTATAACTTTAAAAAATTTAAAAAAATGTAAAAAAAAAATTATTTTATAAGTTGAAAAACTTTTAAAATTTAAAAATTAGGTTCTATAAATATTTCTAAAAAACATTATCAATTTAATTTGTTTATATCTGTTAAAATTAGCTTTTTATTAATTTTTAGGACTTAATTGTACTGAAAAAAAATTCTATGATTTAATTGTAATTAGTAAAATTTCAATATGCTTCACTTTTCAAACGTAGAGTTCCGATTGGAGAAAAAAACCGAGGTGCCAATATGGAACCTGTGGTGCAAATTAGACCTTTTCCCTTGTTTTAATCTACCTCGTCATCAATTCATCATTGAATCAGATAGTTTAAAGGCTATTCAAATTATTCAACACCCTCATGACTCATCTCAATGGGAAGTTGCTGCTATAGTGGAATATATCACAGCTCCACAAATTGTCAATTCAGGTTTATTCCCAGAGCTGCAAATAGTGTTGCTAATTGGTTATCTAAATGTAATGGAAGTTTGCTGATGTTAGATTAGGGATTCAATGTTCATCCTCAATTGCAGTTGTTATTACATAAAGGACTTGCAATCTATTCCTTCTGGTTCTTAATAGAGTTTTTATTAGTTCAAAAAATATAAAAAAGAACAAAAAGCGTACCATTTTGGAGAATGAAAAGCATTATCAATATGAACAGCATAAACCATAGTAAGGTAATTATGGCACATGATGGAGACGCTTTAATTATGATGTGGATTGTGAAGATTTTACTTGTTTATTAGCTTAAAAGCATAAAATTTCTAACTAATTGGATCAAATACAAGTTCGCTTTTGAAATGGTTGGATTGTTTGTCTAGCGTTAGGTTAATGGGGCCCTTACAGAAAAAGAACCAACCATTTTGACATCCTTGGCAACCTCTGCCCTATGATCATAATCATGCCTTAATATTATTGTGACAGAAGCCCAAAAGAAAATTTTGAAAGGGAGGATTCTGACACATTATCAGTAGCTTCTGTCAAATATATTTATTTAAAAAAGAAAAATCTACGACAGGGATAGGGGCATCAATCTCGAGACCCAATCTTTAGTACAATAACGAATCATAGAGATATGGAAGGGTAAGTTCCTCGTGTCTGCAAATATGACAGGAAACAATTTCAATATCTGATCAGTAAAGTTGGGGGCAGTGTTGCAGAGAACAAACTCTGAATATGTATCCCATAAATTTAGAGACAAAATGTCTCTCACCAGGAGGCACTGCTAAAAATTGCTCTAAGCTTTATAATTCAAGAGACAACAATAGAGACAAAATTTGGATGCATGCTTAGACATCCCTTGTAGTAAATTTGCCATTACAAAGTGGAGTTGTCATCACAAATGATGGCGAAACATCATCATCTGCATCTGGGCTATTATCAATCAAATACTCAGTAACACTGTATAACTGGACAATGTCATTCCTCTGTAAAAATTATAAAATAAGAAAAAAGAAAAACCCTTCACTCTAGAACCCTACCTTCATTCTTACCATTGCATCATATCATGCTATAAAACAAAACTTTTCTTCCTTTTTTCTTTTCTAGTGTGTTTTGGGATGTCCAACTGCATCATGAATTCATTTTCCTCATTTGCTAGCGTTGTAGGTTAAGTAAAATTGTATTTATAGGTATTGACTTTGTATTCTTTCTCTGTTCTCTTCCCACCACGTCTTCGCATGCACTTCCCCGAATTTTTCCCGGCTGCAAAATAAAAAATGAAATGTCAGAAAATCAGTTAGCATTTCATGAAGAGAAATATAACACAACAGCAGTGTCCAAATGGATTGGATTCTCATTACCTGAATCTGACACGTCGAAGCTCCCTAGTGCCATCTGCCAATTGTCTGAGAGTAATGTACACTCCAGGCTCGTCTTCCTCAATCCATTCGGATTCCATATCACTAGCATTGCTAACAGAAACAGAAGGCTCGTCTCTCGATGATGTGGTTGTCCGAGATGCATCAAGAGAAGACGCCTCACCTTTTGGGGCCCCTGTACCATAACCACTTGAACCTGCATGGTAATGCTGGCTGCCAACCTGTTCCATAGCATCAGACGGGAAGTACCCTTTACTTCCACAGGGTTTGTAGTAATTTCTTGGTGTAAATGATGGAACCATGGGACTTTCCCTTGCAGATCCCATCCTTGAATAAGAAGAATCTCTCTGCTGCTAAAAGAGAAACAATCAATTTGCTCTTTTAATTTATGTGTTATATGTTTGTAAAATCAACTCTTTCTATATAGTTATGAAAAAAGGGATCAGCTCAAAAAAAAAAAACCTCTTGTTAAGTTTGTATGATCAACAGTGTGCTCAGAACATTGATGCTTCACCCTTAAGGAGAAGTCTGCCCGGTGACAAATATATGACTTCTCATTCTTAAACATCAATACATTGATTGCCAAGAAATAAAATAGCCAATTTAATAAAATGACATAGCTCATAATGACTCAAAAGGAGAAGTTCAAGACTTGAACTTCTTCAAGTGCAAAGTTTTGGAGTGTGTTAAAATGTTTAAAGCCACGAAAGTTACTATGAAGCTTTTCATGAGCAAAACAAACAGTTTAGACGTTCACAGATGGACAACTCCAAATGCTGATGGACCATTTCACAAATATCTCCAAGTCTGCCACCAACCTATGAAAAATGAACTTTTCACAAGGATAAAAGGATTTTACCTCATCCTCAGACCTTGGAGGAGTGTTAAGAGCTTGACGGTTAAATCTCTGGACATTGTAGAGCTCCATGATTCGGTCATAATTCTCACCCCACCATCTCTGGGCTTGCCACTTATTAAACATCTCTCGGCTTCAAATAAAAAATGCTTAAGCAATGTCAGTTTGATCTTGCACAAGTTAATTTAATCAATTGTTGCCTCTATACACTGATTCTAGTAATTGAACTTAATTATCTGAATGGACTTGACTAATATAGAAACTCAAAGATACAGCTGACATTAGATCCAGCGTCAAGGCTGAAAACAAGACATCATAGACAAGCGATGCATACCTGAAGCGAATACGTTTTAGATCATTTCCCCCGTTAGGAAGAGACACAAAAGTAATGTGAACTCCTGGTTCGACTTGTGCCATCCATTCCTTGGGTTCATCCTCATCCTCAAGTACAACATCACAAGATTCTGTTCCCCTTGGGGTTTGATCACCACTCAATACTCCAGTAAATCTTGAGTCACCTCTTGTGCCCCTATGGTGACCTGCATTTGTGAAATCCCATGCAGGTGTTGAGCTGGAACTTCCACCTCCAAAATAGGGGTAAGGAACCCCTTCGGAAGCCACATCAAAGTCAGGGTAAGGTCGGTGTCCTTTCCTATAACTGCTGGAGCCTGTGCAGGGCTTGCATTGTTTACCAGAGAATTTGAGTGCAATATCCTTGATCTGAACAATGTTGAAATTCAAAGTTGATAAGAATAATATAGTATAGATATGTATAGCAGAGTTTTATGTTGTACTTTAACTCTTTTTATTTTGGGTCAAATATGTTGTACTTTACTCTTGACATATATCTTTTGTAACAGCGTAACATAATACAATATATATATATATACCGAGGGTGCGCCTCATTCTGAGGCATTGGAAATCACCCGTTTTTAAAGAAGTCCACAAATAGCAAACTTCAAATGCAACCAACATAGAATCAAGTTATTCATAAAAGCGCAGAACAATAAACAAGAATTCCTAAAGCATCTAATTATTACTAGAACCAAAATAAATGCTGCATGAGAGTAAGACATAGGATATTTGGGAGATATTATTTAAACAGAAATAAAATGTTTAGGGACATCAAAGTCGAATTATGCAAAAATTTCTGTACAACAACTTGTTTGCTATATTATAGAAGGCCGATGCTGAACATAAGAGCGCAAAAGGGTAGCAGGGTCCTGTGATTGAAATACATATATGTATATGTAATGCATACATAAACACACATTGAAGCTTGAGAAAGAAACACCAAAAGGAAAAGAAGAGAGATAGTTAAGGAGAAGAGAGAGTGTAAGGTCACATAAGCAAGCAGCCAGCTATAGGCAATAGCTAGCAGTATAGCATGTGTATGCAATGGAGGTTATTAACATTTTTTGTTTGAAAGTAATGATGTCAGCTGTCAGGCAGTGTTCTTTTCTTCCTTGATTTTGCAGAGGCTGTGAAGGATTGGCGTTGATATGCCCTAATGAAAAAAAGAATTGGTGGCTTGCTAGGCAGTCACACACAGAGCTATAGATTAGCTACACAACACAAAGACAAGCAAAGCATCTATCTATCTATACTTGAATGAAGCCCCATTCAATAGACTAAACACTACTACCACTCCTCCTCCTTTTGCCCAATTCCCTCCCAGACGTCTGCTCGTATAGCGTAGGTCAACACAAAAACCAAAACATCTTCTTCTTCTCCTCCCTCTTTTTTTTATTAATCTATTAACAAAAGAGAGAGAAGATTATTAGCCTTGTTTGGTTGGTCTGTCTGAGTTTCATTGAAGAGTTTCGGGGGATTTTCAGAATATGCCCGTGGTACTATGAATCATTAAAAAAAAAAATGTTACACCCTTTTTCTCAATAGTAATTAGTATTCAAAAATGATATAATATTAACACTAACGCCTAACTCAAGTGGTAAGAGTGTTTACTTTTATTTCTCATTTGAATTATGAGACCCACTCTTGACGGTGATTTATGAAAATGGCTTTCAAAAAATACTAATTACTAACAACTAATTTTTTTGCCTCCTCCCTGTCCTATTGAATTCAAGTCCAAAAAAAAAATTAAAATATAAAAATAATAAGTATATTGTATAGTAGTGATGAAATTAAAATTGGGTGGTTAAGCAAGCATGCATAAATACAAAATGTGGTTGTTGATAAAATGGAAGTAGAAAGTGGGGACGTCATCTATTATTATTGTTATTATTGAAAGAAGCAATTATTGATTGAGCATGTAAAAAAAAAAAAACCTTTATAAAGAAAAAGAAAGTAGAACTAGCTAGTAAAAAAAGTAGTAGTAGCAGTAGTATAAAAGAAGAGAGTTAGTAAATAAAAGATTTATACATACGAATGAATTAGTAGCGTTGGTGCTCATATATTAATAATAATAGAAATAGAAATAGAAACAGAAGTAGAAGCAGAAGTAAGCAGAACAGAGGAAGAAAGAGACGGATGACACATAGATGTAATGTGTATGTGTATGTGTATATAAACGTGAAAGAAAGACAGATGTCAAGGACCAAATATTATAAAAAGAAAATGGTCCCTACTACTACTACCTCCTGGGTGAGGTCCACCTTTTCAGTTTTCATTTTAATTTTAAATGGACAATTATTATTTATTTTTCTCAAACTATAATAATAAAGGCCAATTACAATTTTTTTTCTATATTTTATCATATTATATTATTTTATTTTTTATATTTTAAAAATATTTATTTTTTTTATCTACTACTTCATTCCTACATAAAAATTAACAAGTGTAAAAAATATAAATAAATAAATATTTTTTTAAATATAAGAATAAAATAGTATAATATGATAATAATAATTATTATTATTATTATAATAGCAGCAGCAGAGGAAAAGGAATAGTTGTAGGAGTAGGAATAGGAGGAGGACCTGGGCCGTGAGGCTTTTGACGGCTTCTTTAGTATTAGGAGTTCCAGTCCCACGCGCTCCTTCTTCACCTTCCTCCGCTGCTGGCTTTGTGCAGGCTATACACGTAAACATCCTTCTCTTCCTTTTCTTTTCTGCTCCTGCTCCTGCTCCTGTTCATCACATCCATCATTTTTACACTCTTATTATTTTTTGAAAGAACAGAACTCTCATTATTTATTTTAATAAACTCTACATATTAAATAATATACAATATTAGTATCAGTATTGATAATGAAATGTAATACAGCATATATATATATTATGTACAATGTGGTACGGGGTAATTCTTATACTATTATTGAATTTACATTAATTAATTAATTAAAGACATAAATAACAACATTCCCTAATATTAATATTAGTATAACAATTCCTTGATTGGAGCAGACAAACAAGCTTTGTAATTTTATATTTGTATTTGTATGAAGTCCTTATCCTGCAAAAATTAAACATTTTTATTTTAACATTCTCTAATCTTTTTCCTTCTTTTGTTTCCTCCTTATTCCACTGGATTTCACATTCGTACATATACACATAACACCAAATAACTTATGTATATATCTCAAAAGAAAACAAAAAGAAATCATGCCATAACCATAACATTCTATTAATCCAAATTGATTTGGCGGATGCAGATGAGACCTTGGCCCGGTAGCTAAGGCTGAGACAGCCCAATTGTGGGACTAACAACACGCCTTCGATTAAAAAAAAAAAATTGATTTGGTGGAAACGACATTCTAATCCACTCAAAACGCATGCACCATTCAATCCCAATCCCAAAGCCATAATTATGGATTTGATTTGATAGTTTTCTTTCTTTCTTTTAATAAATCAAATAATTAATGAAAAATGAGAAGAAGAAAATACTGAAGAGAAAGACAAAAAGCAAAAGATTAATAATAAGAGGGGAAAAAAAAGGAAAAGAAACGAGAGATAGAGCAACCAAACTGAACTCGGGATCGGAGAAAAAGGAAATAAAGAGACTACACTAGTAATAAGTGAGTCAATGATAGAAAAGAAAAGAAAAGTAAACAAAAGAAAAACCCAATCCCCATCTCTCTCTCTCTACATATATTACCAAAAACTCAAGAATTTTTCTTCTTTTCTTTAAAAAAAAAGTGGGTCTCCTTCACCATATTCATGCCATTGCTTTAATCTACACAACAAATCAGTATCAAAACCATTCAAAGATTTTGTGAGAGCCGATGTTTCTGACACATTCATACTCAGTCATCACTACCCATTTCTTTTTTTTTTTTTCTTTTTTCTACCCATAACCCCATTCTAACTAAATTTATCTATCTATTTTGCAGTTCTTTTATCAAACATTTCTTTCCAAAATAAAAACCAAAATTACAAAAACAAATTCATGGAAATGGACTAGTCCATCCATCAACACTGATTCAACACCCATTTACATACATAATATTTATTTACTTTATTTTACACCATTTAAAAAAAGAAAAATAAATAAGATCGAAAGGGAATTGTGAAGAGACAAGGAGACAAGAGTAGGGAAAAACAATGTGTACAGAAGAGAAAAAAGCCATTTAATTAAATTAAATTCATTATTTTTTTTGTATAATTTTTTTTATTAAAAAAAGAAGCAACTATTTCATCATCCATTATTATTATATTCAAATAACTGACCTTGTTACCAGTTTGCTTTCCTTTCTTCACTATCCACTCTTTTAATTGCCTTATACCTCAGCTTTCTTCTTCTTGCACTACTACTACTCCTGCAGCTACTCTCGATTCATTAATTCTCCACTTTTCAGATATGCATGAATATGATTTCTCTATACATGTTCAATCACTGCAAAACAAAAAACACTCGAAATCTTAAAATGGGTTTTACTTAAAATAGAAAAAGCAAAACAAATACCTACAAATCAAAGAAGAAGAAAAAAAAGAACCAAGAAATACATACAGACTGATTAAAGTGATACTCTGTTTGCTTGCCAAGAAAAGTTGAGAAAAGTTTGAAACTATTATAGATATATAGACAACAGAGATGGGGAGAGATTAACACTCTTTCTTCTTTTTTTTTAATTATTATTTTTATTATTTTTATCTTTTGCAAAAGCAGCAGCATGCCAAACAAAGTGCAAGAAAAGAAAAAGAAAATCTGTTTGGGTAGTGAGAAAGTGAAGGAAACAAAAACAATATCCGAAACCAAATCCAACAAACACCCATCCCACACAAAAGGAAAGGAAAAGAAAAAACCTTTCATCACTTCACTAAAGCATAACTCAAACCAAACAATGTAGACCACCCACCTTGATTCTTTACGCCATCCCCCTCCTTGTTTTCTTCTATATTTTCCTCTTCGAGAGAACCAAAAAAAACAATTGCTATAAATCAATCTTTATTTTGATAATGAATTTGGTGCTTAATGGCATACACCGAAGTATCACAAGATCACTCCAATCCGACTTTATATATTTACATTTATATAGCAAATAAGAAAACCACCAGCAGCAGCAGCAACGCTGATCTCTATTTGATCTAAGAAAGGAAAAAAAAAAAGAAGAAAAAACTGCAGAAGCGAAATGCAAGCAATGGGATTTTAAATAATTTAAATTTAAGGTTTGAAACACAGAAACAGACAAAGAAAGAGAGAGAGAGACAGAAGGGACAGACACAGAGAAGAGAAAAGAACAAGTTAGGATTCTCTTATTTATATACAACACTTACTCTCCACGCCACCCAAGTTTTGCCGTTAATTAACGCTTTTAACACCAACCTAAGGAGTGCACTGTTCGTTTCAAAAAACTAAATAAAAAAAGGCGTGCACTCTCGGCTTTTTTCGATTTATTTGGATTCAATTTAATTAAAAAATATATAAAATAAATTAAATTAAAAATATGTTAAAAAACAATTAAATTTAATCGATATCAAAATTAAAACTGAACTGATTTAATTTAATCTATTTATTTGATTTAATTTTTTTTTTTTATTTTAAATCTATTAAATTTATACTATTTTATACTATTTTAATAATAATTATGAGATTTATTATTGTTAAATTTTTATATTTATTAAAATAGATTTTTCTAAAATGAATTTAAAAAATTTTGTTTGAATAGTTTTAGTATTAAAAAAAATTATTAACACGCTGAATAGTTGATTTATTTTAAAATATTAGCAATAATTAATAAAATCAAACTATAAACATTTATATAAATCAAAATATTTTAGAAAATGGGTTTGAATTGGTTTAATTATATTTTTACAATAAAAGACCAACTAAATTAAAAATACTTTGGTTCTTTAAAATAAAAATAAAACTAAAATTTTTACAATTAAATTCGGTTCGGTTTTTTTTGGGTATCTTTCCTCACCCTAGCTTACAAAGGAGAACAAAGTGACAGACGGCGTCTAAACATTTAAGCTTTTTTTTAAAAAAAAAACTTATTTTAGTTTAAAAATAAAAATAAAAATAAAAGAAAATGGTGGTATATTAAGTGAAGAATAAGAAGACATTAGGAGCCCACATGTCTCAGGTTGTGTTGATGGAAGTGAAGTATTAAGGTCGGGCAAAGAAGAGAAGGAAGGAAGGATATCTTTTGTCTGATGCGTATGGAAAGTAATTAAGGAAACGTTCCAGTTCGTTTTTAGATTTTGCTTTGGGTTTTATCAAAAGCCTCTACTTGTGATTTCGTCACCATCATATATACATTCATCTTTCAAAACAATTTAACCACTCGCCGTTGCCAACATTTATTTATTGGTACAAGTGAAGAAGCTTGCATAAAATATCTTAAATTTAATTGAGAGTGTCTTATCCTATCATTCGAACTGAAACTTTTATAATTATGGATGTCAAATGAGTACAAAATTTTGTTCTTTTTTTTTTTTAGAATTCCATATATTATTACATAATAGAATAATAGTCTTTTTCTTCAAATTAATTCCAGTATAAATTAAATATCGTATCGTATAATATTTTTATAAAAAAATTATCATTAAATTATTTTTTATTGATAAATTTTATTTTTTTATAAGTTCAGCTTAAATACTTAAATAATTTAATTTCTCATAGCTATTTAAAACATGAGGCACTTCAAATATATATTCCCATTTTTATTTATCCATCCAACCCTTGAATGTAATTTTCTTTTGATAGAATAATGATATTAGTGTTGGTAAAAGAAGAATAATATTATCATTTTAGTGGTAAAATTTTAAAATTATATATGTTAAATAAATATTTAATTTGAGTTTTTATGTGTAAAAAATGCTATAAAATTTTGCCTCTTATGGGATTATAAACATCCAATTCGGTCAGTCCGTGTTAGGAGATAAATTAGGAATACTCGATTTGATCGACCCATTGTCAAGATTAATTATGAGAATGTGGAACTTGTACACAAAAACAAAACCTGAATCTCCAATTGGAAATGGACTTAGAAACCTAAAAACCTCAAAAACCCCAAGATTTAACCCAATTGTCCAAAATAACCCAGGTACGCTTGGCCCAACGCAGGTCCAGGCCAAAGAGGCAATCGCCTCATCGTAGAGGCGCCGCCTCTGTGGCAAGTCACTTGCAGCTACAACCATGGTGGCCAAATGGTGCGGGCCCCATACCTTAGACCTGATTTTGTGTAAGGAAGAGATTTTTAGGAGGGGGAGAAAGGTAATAGGGGTTTATGATGGGCTAGGGAGATTAAGGGCATGGGCAAGGTAGGAGATAAAAAGGAAAAAAAAAAAAAAGAGAAAAGAGGAGGGGAGGACCATAAGGAAAAAGGGGGGAACCGTTGCTAAAAAAAAGAGGGGGGCTCTAGAAAAAAAAAAGAGACTGAGAGACATTCCTGAGGAAGGAGATAGGATCCAAGCTAAAGGAGGTTTATATTCCTTAAGAAAGGAAGGAGTAAAGTTTGTGTCAAAGTGGAAATCACACTGTAGTGAAGATCATAATCAAAAATACATCTCCATGGGCTATCATTTTTGGTAAAAAGAAAATTTGCATTTAAATTCAATACCTTCATTACTCCATCATATATGTGTTTAGTTTGCATATGACTACGTTGTTGGTATACTTTAAGTATATTTCAGGTTTATTTTGTTTGTTACACTACTTCATTGATTTGATCTCTTAAATTATTGCATGTAGTTGTAATTTGGCACATGTTAAATGCATGTGTGCATGTGTTGCTTGTTTAGGATAGAAGTCTAATCATTTTGAGAGTCAAGTTAACCTGTCAATCAAGCGACGCCTCTTCATAGAGATTTCACCCCTTGTCAATAAGGCGATCACCACATTGACAGGTCGACCAACTGTTTACCTCTTCTCCCTTTATGAAATTCTGCATAATGTTCACTTCACATGCTCTTTCCACCTTTATACATAATTATTTCATTGCATAATGGTAATTATCTTGGTTATTTGAGGGGTTCTTTAGCTTGTGACATGAAAACCTTTTTTTAGAACATTATTTGTGAATATTGTTATATATAATGTCATTTTTTTTTCTTTTTTAAAGGGAAGCTAACTATATGTCTATTGTAGGAAATACTTGATGATTCACATCATTGAGCAAGTACTTTAATTAGCTAAATCCCTTAGTATTTTTCGTCCATATAAGTGGTTTATTATTGGTTTACTTTTAGTATATGTATGGTTTACTTTTTGCATATTATTCTTTTATCTTCCCCCAAAGCATTGTAATCCTTAACCCCTTTCCCATTTGATTTGAATGTATGGTCGTAAAATTATTACTTATTTTATTTTTGTTGAATGTTGGGATTTGAAAGCATGAAATTGGATTAATGTGCAAACTTGAACTTAATTGTAAATTTTGGAAAGTGGATGAAGGCAAGTGCAATTTTGAATGTAAATGAGGAAAAAATTAAATAATTAGAGGTAATAAAACACAAACGGAGGTCAACCACAAAGTTGGATGAGCATTCAAATGCTCATATCCAGTATCCGAACCCGATCTCTGATGACGGCTTATGGGAACCTCCGTGGAATCCAATTGTTGTAGAGTGTGTTCCGATTTTTATCCAGGTAGCGACTCCATCTCTGAATAGGCCCAAGACTTATATCATATTTCCAAGTGGGCCTCAAGCCCATACAGTGTCGTGGTCGCCAAGTACTTAAGTGCGTGCTAAACCCCACCGCCTATATGGATCTATATTGAAAAAATAAAAATAAAATATGCAAGATGGGAGATGGGAGATGAACAATATGAAAATAGATATGATATTATTTTAACTCCAATATACAGTTCACCTCTAATTTGTGTATGTATAGAATTAGAATATTTATACAAGAATTTGTGTTTGCTCACCAAACAAATAGAACATTCTAAACTAAGTTCTAGTACATTTTACAAAAAATAAAAATAACAATGAAAGTTCGACCCATCTTCTTTGGCGTTTTGTCATAGTGTCACAACGCTATACTTCATCCCAAATTACCACTGTGATAATGTCTAGTTTTGTGTAAAAATAACTATAATTCTTCATAACTCTGACTAGTTCTGCATAGACATAACTTGTAATTCTACATCCCCTCAAGTTAGAGTTTGGTGGAGATCAACCAAACCCAACTTGCAAAGAAAAATATGTATTAAGGTCTAGGTAAAAAATTGGTAAATAAATCTGCAATTTAATAGGGGAATTCCTCCTTAAAGTAAAGTGGCTCAAGGCCATAAAATAGTAATATTTGTAGTTTACAGACTTGTTAATCCACACCAATTATATTGAAGTTTCAAGACTGGTTGGTCTCAATAAAGTTTCAATTCATAAACATAAAGGTCTCAGGTATAATTTCAATTTACATACAGGTATAATTTCAATTTACAGACATGAAGGTCTAAAGTAAATTATTAGTTTATAAAAATGAAGATCTCAAGTATAATTTAGTTTAGAAACATAATGGTCTAAAATAAATTATTAGTTTAGAGATTTTGAGGTCTAAAATAAATTATCAGTTTAGATACATGAATATCTAAGATAAAGTATCAATTTATAGAGGTCTTGATCAAACTCTCAATTTATACACATGAAGGTCTCAAATAAAATGAATCTAAAATAAAACAGTATTTTCTTCCTCATATTTGAGGAAATCAGTTTTAAAATAAGTAAAGGATGAATTTAAAATATATATAAAAAAAAAAGATTTACTATGTGTATGGATTAAAGGGAATATAAGGGGAAGAGAATATGAGGGGAATTAAATTTTGTATTATTTAACTATTAAAATTAATAGAAGGAGAATTATTTCCTCTCATTCCCCTTATATAAAGTGAAATTGATTACACCCTAAATTGAAATGTAACATATTTCAACTTCAAAATACATTGAAATGTGAAGTTTTATTTTCTTTTTAAATATTTTTCTTTTTTTTTTCCCTTTGTTAATTAATTTTAAGTTATCAAATACAACAAAATCTATAGTTTTTATTTTCTTCCCTTCTCTTTATAATTGTCATGCATAATGTTAGAGTTGTAAATTTAATCTTTAAAGATAAATAAAAGATATCAAAACCTATTTTCCTTAAGAAAACAAAGCAAAAAAAAGTAAAAAATTAACACAACTATTAGCTAAACAAACACAAATAAAATATGAAAAAAATGAAATTCAAGAGAAAAACAGAAAGCAAAGCTTAAGTAGAAAAAAAATAAAAAATCATAGGCCTTGTACAACTTACTCCAACACCATGTTGAAAAAACTAAACTAAAAATATAATATAAAATATGCAAAATGGGAGATAAACAATTTAAAATTTGATATTGTATTATTTCAATTCAAATATATAGTTGACCTCCATTTTGTATGCAAAGAAAATTAGAATATTTATACAAGATTTTGTGATTGCTCACCAAGCAAATATAACTTTTGAGACTAAGTTCTAGTGTATTTTACTAAGAATAAAAATAACAATGAAATGAAAATATATAAAATAAATTATATACGCAAATTTAGTTAAACATAAAATATGTGAATTCATGGATTGGTATAAACTTATTTTTGCTTTTTTTTTTTTTTTATTAGAGCGGGCATATATTTTTCGCCCAATTTAAGAAACAGGCAGATAAAAATAAAAGAAAAAATAAATGATATTATACCATATCTTATATTTCACATTCCCATTAAATACATTTTTGAAAAAAAAAATGAACTACTTGGGAATTTAAAGCTTAGAACCAAAATAATTTTCAAAAAAGAAAAAAAAAAACATTCATCAAGTAGCCACCCAAGAACTAGGACATCCACCTTTCCTTGGCTGGAATATTTTCCTACCCAAGAACATGTATGTTTTTTAATTTCCTTTGTTACAATATGAATTAAAGGTATTATTTCTTTAAGCTCACCTATATAGTTTCTATAAAGATTATATAACTTTATTATGGTTGCCAATATCATTAAATTTAAGTTGCTAATAAGGGAATCATTTCCTATTAGTTTCTATTAAATGATATTTTTCAAAATATATATTTTAAAATTGTTAATTTGTAAAATTAATTATTTTTAAAATTTGTTTTATCTTTAAATAAACTTTGGTAAGGTTGACTTTTGCCTTCCAATCCATCCACTAACATAATAACATGAATGAACACTTAATTTTTCTGTCTTAGATTGCAAAATACCCTTTTTAAAGTTGCATCATAAATTCATAATTGATTGGGAGTTTGCATATCATATCAGATTACATTAATTAATTGCTTTCAAAATTTTAAATTTATGTAATTGATTATAACTAAATTAAATCTTAACAGATTAGTTAAAATTTTCAAATGAATTCTCTATATTTCTAAAATGAGTAAAATACCACTCATTATTTATATTTTCAAAGATATATTTCTATCTTAATGTGAATTTTTTTTACCAAAATTAAAAATTAACTTAAATTTCATATTTATACGAAACACAATATAATAAAATATAAAATTTATTTGAAATGAATCCTATTTCTTAATGAAATTGAACCATATAATATAAAAGATAATGAAATGAATTAACATAGATGTATGTTATGTTAATTTAAGTATTGGCAGATTGTATAAGAAATATTGTATTTCTCAAATTAGATAAAAAATAATTTCTCAATTAATATCAATATAAAGTTCAGACCATATATTTTAATTATATTTTTTTAATAAAAAAAGAGAATAAAAGAATTGAACTATTAACCTACTTTAAATTACTCGTTTTCAAATAAAATTTTAGCACATATGCATGCTAACACGTAGAGCCTAAAACCTAAAAATAAAAATAGGGATTATTCGTTCATTCTAAACTTAATCGTTGGGGATCTCTCTTTATATGCTTTTTCATGAAAAGGTCTTTTGCTCTAAACTCCAACTAAAGTTTTCATTGATCCATTTATGGCATGGTTTTATGGCAATCCACATTATAACAAGGAAAAGAGCCGCTTCATTTCTATAAAAATACATTCCACCAACTTACCAAAGCAATCATGGATATAGGTTAATAAAGGTTATAGCATAATAAACAATGATATATAATATACTCTCCTTAATTGAAATAAACACTTTTTATTATTTATTAATCTTTTAAAATTGAGCAAAATCAAAGTAAAAATTTTAATTGGATTTAGTTTTCTAAATTACGTCTCCAATATAATATGGGTTTTGAAATTTATATTTTATTATATTATTTTGGTAAGATTTCAATGAAGATTTTTTCTTTTTTTAAATTTCTTTATATATATTGGTTATTTTATGCTTTTTCTTTTTTCGGTAATGATAAAATGCATTAAGACAAAGCAACTAATCCCTGAAGCTTGGGAAAATAACAATAGAAACCTGAGAAGGTTCTGAACAAAATAAAGCTACCAATAAGATAGAAGCATGGCTATTAGGGCTGTTATATCAGTAACCACTATAAAGTTTCTAGTGAACTTTCTAAATAGATCAAAGTTCAATCGAAGACTACAGCTGGGACTCTTACATTATGTTTGCAATGGAAGAAAAGAAAATTGGGAGGAAAGAAAATTAAGAGAAAAATATGAAGGAAAATAATGTTATTTTTCTTCCCTTATTTTCCTCTATTGTATTTGGATTTGAAGGAAAATAATATAGGGAGGAAGGAAAGTTATAATATCTTTTTTATTGGGAAGATAAAACATTTTAAAAAAGAAAATAAGTATATGATATATTTACTATTATACTCATGTACTAAAATAATGAGTGAAGAGATAAATTGTACAATAAAGGTAAAATTGTAAAATGAAAATGAATAGTAAAATTTTTGTAATATCTCGTGTTTTTAAAATATTTTAAAACTGCATCGGGATATGCAGTATTAATAATTTTTGTATATATTTCTGATATTTCATGAGTTGCTATTTAATTAAAATTGATTTTTAATTATTTTATATTATTTTAAGCACTTTACGTAAAATTTTTCCGGAACTTGTATTTTCGAAAAAATTGACACGTAAATTATTTATTATTAATTATTTTAAATATATTTATGCATTTGCATGAGTTCATACATTATTTTAATTGTGGTATTAATATATATATATATATATATATATATATATATATATATATATATATATATATATATATATATATATATATATATATAATAATTTTAGGGTTTAATAGTAATTTCAATTGTGTATGTATATATTATATATAGTTATTATTTAACTATCATATGTATGTGTATATATGTGGTTTGTAATTTTTCCAAGTATTATATTAATATACTATATTATAAATTATTAAACTACTATTAATATTATAATATATATATATATATATATAATTCTTTTTTTTCTTTTCTCTTCTATTTTCCCTTCCTTCCCCGACACTACCTCTCCCCTCACCCTCGCCGTCCGTTCGCCGCCGTTCAGAGCGCCTCCCAGCCTTCCACCGTCGACCACCACCTCGCCAGCAAGTCCTGCCATCTCTATTGTCTTATCCGACGCCGATCAACACAATTTCCTCCATTTTTGGTCGAGAATTCAAGCTTCCACCGTTCTTCCTCCTCCGGCCACTATTTTTCATGTTTCCGGTGTCTTTGAACTCCTCAAGCAGCGGTGATCTTGATTCTAGCTTTGGTTTGAGCTCAAACTCCCTTAATTTTTCTGTTTTTCAATTTTTCCAATTTGGCCGAAATTGATTTTCGAATTTTTTTTGAATTTTTCTTGTTGATTCATGAAAAATTTCTTCACAAATGTTGTTCCCCTTAGCTTAATATACATGTGTGAATTTTTGTAGAATTTTTGGGAATTATTTTGATTTTTGGGTATTTTTGAATATTTTATTATTATTTTCTAATTTTCGAAAATTAATTAAATAAATTATGAAATTATGTTTTATGATAAATATAGGTGTTGAAATGAATTATAGAAATTTATTTGGAATTTTTATGAATTTCTATGTATTTATTTTGAATTTAATTAGTTTATGTAATTTTGAGAAAATAGGGTTTATTGTGTTTTTAGTTGAAATTAATTGGTTAATTGAGTTTATTTATTGATATTATTGATAAATATGTTGAGAAAATTAATTTTAGCAATTATATTATTTTTGGTGAATTTTTGGAGTAATTTTAAATATATTTATATATATAGGGGTATTTTGGTAATTTTACCATAAATTGACTAAAAATGTAATTAAATTGGTTTTAATAGTTATTTAAGGTATAAAAATGATTTTTACAAATTATTTATTATTTTTAATTAATTAAAACTATTTTTCGTAAATTATTTTCAAATTATATATATATATTATACGATTTTTCTAAATAAATGAGTTTTATCGGTTTTTACTGTGTTTTAGGGTTAATTATGTAATTTCTACTTATTAAATGTATTTCTATGATATAAGGGTATTTTTGGTATTTTTATATTGTTCTGTGAATTGTAGACCCCGGTCGTAAACTGTAGTTTGGAGTCCGACCGAGAGGTTGTGGTTGTGTTTTGTGTCTATTTTTCGAAGTGTGTTTCTTTGCAGGGCCGGCTCTACTCTTTGAGTAGAGAGATGTCCGTTTTACAAGGGAGGTTCTGTCGGATTTTTGATAGAATTCTCGTAAAACGTGATGTCCGATCAAACCTTAATTCTGAGTCCAATATTCTAGATTGAGTTTCTAGGATTTTCTGTTAGGTTTATTCTGATGTCTGTTATTTTTGTATGTTTAGTTGCGCTGAGACCGAGGCCTAGTGGACAGGCCTGTCGGACCCATCTTTAGGAGCGCACTAAGTGTGAGTTACTATATTATATATATATATTTTAGGATGCATGATTTAGAAATATATGTTATTTTGATTAATTTGCATAAATAACTCATTTAGTATTTAAGTTTATTTTTTGTTTATTCTTGTTTTATCTTTGGTTTATTTTTAGTATATTGTAAATTATATGCATGCTTATTTAAACATTTATATTTAAAATGTTTTAAATATATATTGAGTTAATTTTACAATTATATTGGATTTATTTGACGTATATATACTCGAAATATACCTGGTTTACTTTTGGTATATTTCTAGTATATATATATAGTTTATATTGTTATTTTATTTAGTTCATGCATCATTTATTTGTGAATGTATGTTTTATATATTAATGAAGGATATCAATAGAACGTGCTACCTAGTGGGCAGCACTAGGACCGAGTACGTACCGGTACGCTTATAGCATTTAGGCTATATTACTAACCATTTGTGGACATTGATTGTATTTGATTATTTGATGTGTGAGAAATGATTTGGGAGTGTGATTGCTGGAGCTCAGTTGACCAAGTGTCTCGGGACCAATCACACTGACAGTCAGACTGCTGGAGCTCGGTTGACTTAGTGTCTCGGGGTTAGTCTACTGTCTAAATGGAATAAGTGAATATTTTGGAATAAGTGAGCCTGTGTGGCTAGAGTGTTGTCTAACACTGTTTGAGGTTGCAATTTTCTAGGGTTCTATTTGATCCTTCATAAACAGTGATTTTCAATAAATATATAAAATGATTTTATTGCATCTGTGTATATTTGCTTGTATATATACATATTATATGTATATATACTTTTGACTGTGTGCATTGGCATTTAGTATGCATGTATATATATTATAGTAATTCACTCAGTGAGGTCTGACTCCCCTCCGTTGACTATTTTTCAGGAGAGTCATCGTCTTCAGACCTCAGCAGTAGGCCTGTACATCAGATTTCTTTCGCCCCGACTTCTCTATGTAAACTGCTCACTTGAGTTGTATTTTTATAATCTAGACACTACAGTAGTTGTAAATAAATTGTGAGTTATGTATTTTAATAATTTGAACTGAAACTTGTACCAAAGGATTTATTTATATATGAGATGAGGATTTGATTTAATTTCATTTGGTGGAAATGTTATTTTGATATTTATGATTTTATTTCCACTGCATAGTATTTTACTTAATTATGTTTTTATTATTACTATTGCATGTTTTATTTTATTTTTTTAGGCTTGCTACGGGTTCCAGATTCGAAAGAATTCTTGTTCCCTAGCGCCGGTCATGGCCCATGTTTTGGGTCGTGACAATTTTTCTCTCTTTTTCCTATATTTTTTCTCCAATTTGGAGAGATAATATAAGGATGAAAATCAAGCCAACTTTCTTTCCTCCCTAAATTTTTCCTCCCATTCCAAACAAGATAAAGTGATTTTTCCCCTTAATTTTCCTCACCCTTTTTCTATCCTCCCGACTTTCCTCCCATTCCAAACATAAGCTTAGAGCTAAACAACAAACTAAAACCTAGCCTAATGAAATAGAACCTACTAGGAAAAGAAACAAGCTTGAAGAACAAACTATTATGAACACCTTAAAGAGGTGGCAAAAATGAATAGTTTGAAAGGAAATAAAAATGGAGAATCAATCGGTGGAGGCGATCCCTCTTTGGACTGGAATAGCTGTCACTTCTAGATTTCAGTAGCAACGCTAGACTGGAGCAGCACCATCAGTGTCCACCACCAGAGTCTTTTCCCTTGGCTCCACCTTAATTTCCTTATTCCCTTGATCTACAAACTTCTTTATTGCTTTTCACTTTAGCAATAAAATCTCTAGATCTAGATATTTAGATCAATCTCCATAGAAATACTTGAGAAGAGCTAGGAGAATTTGAAGAAGAAACCAAAACCAAGTTATTTTTAGACTAAAACTATCAAAGAAAGGAGAACAAAGAAAGAAGAATGGCCAAAAACCACCTAAAGAACCAAACCTGCTAAAAACCACTTAAGAAAAGAATTATCTTCTCCACTAGAGAGAAAAAGTTTGCTAAAGAGTACTTTTTGTGTTGTTATTTTATGCTTTTACATATCTAACATATTATTAAATCAATTAACTATTTTATCCCTTCTATTAATTTTAAACCTCCTAAACACTTCATTTGCTAGGTTTGTTTAACAATATTATTTTTTAAGTATGTATAAAATCATGTTAATACTCCATAAGATAATGATACTTTAATTATTAATGTTAACAGAAAAAAAAGAAATATAAACTACTATTTATGAGTGTAAAATAATAGGTTTGATGGATTAATTGATTGAATCAATATTATATATATACATAGCCAAAAGGCTGTATAAAGCTAAACCACTACAGCTTACAACTGCAATACAAATACAAGATAATTACAAAATAACAATTCAAGTTATTTTTCTAATATCCCTTTGCAAGCTGATATATGAGGAACTAACCGAAGTTTAGAGCATAAGAACTTAAATGGACGAGTACATAAAAGCTTAGTAAAAATATCTCCAAATTGATTTTTACTAGAAAGAAAAGTAATACGAACCGCACCTTTTTTAACTTATTCATGAACAAAATAAAAATCAAGCTCAATGTGCTTAATATGAGCATGTAAAACCATATTAAAAGACATATAGAGAGCATTGATGTTATCATATTGATATCCCATATTAATATCCTATTCTAATAAGGGTTACATTCCCCCAAAGAGGAGGATTACTTGAATAAGAAGAAAGCTTAATAAGGAAACCTATTTCAATTAGGAAAATTACTCTACAAAGGAAGTTTCCTTCTCTCCTAAACAAAGAAATCCTACAAGGCTAAGGAATCATATTCCTAAGAGGTTTGAGCAATATCTTCTCCTATAAATACATCTTATGGCATCTCATGTCATTCATTTTCATCATACAACATCACCAAGACATCATTCCATCACTCTATCATCACATCATCCAAGCAATCACTCTTTATTCTCTATTCTATTATGCTTATTTGCTTTATTATATTTTTCCTTATGCCATTACTAACTTAAGCTTTAGAGTGCTTATAGGGGAAACCCCGCCCCTTTACTCGTTCTCCTCATTGATGCAGGTTCTATAAGCAAGAAATTTTAATTTGGAGTTATCAAGTGGCGCCATTTGTAGGAATAAACCAAATTCAATTCTAGATTATTATTGCTTACTAGAACGTAGCTTCAAAATTCTATTATTTCGTTAAACCAATATTCAGGACGAGACAAGCTTACTTGTTTTATAAGTATCTTATTCAATTTGTCACTTTTACAACATGCATGTCATCAACACAGCAGAGGCTTAAAGATTTGTCCATCTACCTCATTGACGAGCATGAATATCTCAGCACAACCATTAGTGTCAGCATGTCTATTGATTAAGAATAGCTCAGAAGATAAAAGTCTTGGCTATGGTCAAATTCGAATAAACATTGCACATCATGATAGCTTCATCGAAATAAAGGACAAGAAGATAATAAAAAATATAAAAAGGAGCAGTAGAAGCGAGAATATATCTAATTCCAACAACAATAAATTAAGCTATTTGTATAAGAGATGTTAAAAATTAAAATCCAAGCACCTTAAAGATATGTTTTGAACATGCTATGATTCTTATTAGTAATGTTAGCCGCCTTTGTAAAGCTCCGGACATAGGGTCCAAATTAAAAGCTAAGCTACAAGTACCAAAATTGTCAGAGAAGTAAGCTCTGAGCATTAAGCATTCAAAGGAGTTAAATATGTCCACCAGTCATCATGCTCTAAGCACCTAGCATGGAATACCCATTAAACAGTGTGTCATGAATATTAAGCACCCACCAATCACCGGGCTTTAAGCATCCAACACCTATGGAACATTGAGAACTAAATGTCGAGTATTGAGAGAATAAAAGAATTAAGCACAAGGTTCTACAACTTCTTACCTCTCACTGTTGACATGAAGGTTCTGTACAAAAGATAGTCGAACATCTAGAATTCTAATTCTCATATGAGTTCCATTTTTATTTGAAACTCATCTCAAGCTTAATGGATAAAGTCCAACATACTCAAATGACATTATGATCAATGTACGAATCTCGAAGGTTGCCCTTCTAAGTTTTAAAATAGATGAACTGAGAAGATGAGTTTAAAGTTGACTCTCAGATTAAGAATTGAATACCAAACATCGAGCACCCATCAAGGCTTCATCGAGCATCGAGTTTTGCTAAGTTGCCCGAGCACTAAAAAGCATCGAGGCCTTGTACATAGTGCTCCTGAATTATAAACCAAGCTTTAATTACTAAGTATTTGCTGAGCATCGGAGCATTAAAGCCTAAAAGTAGTTTGACAACCGGATTATGTACTCAAACGCTACTCAAAGCTGGATATCTATATATTTTCCTTTAGATTCACGAAGCTATACCACATGGCCTCATACTGAGATTAAAGACAGTGAGTGTTCGACGAGTGGTTCTTAAAACCAAAACTGAATATCAAGTGAAAACTAAGCGTCAAATGTTGGACAATAATTTTTTGAACATCTGAACTTCGAGCATTGAGTATAGAGAACCAAACATCGAGCCTTAAAACACCAAAGCATTAGGACAATCAAACATTTGAGTCTAGTTTATTAAGAACAAGCTCTGGGCTACAGTCTGAGTCACAGTAAGAATCTGAATCTGAGATTCACTGAAGTGCTGAACCTTTACCAAACATCCACTACCAGATACCTGACTTCATAGGCATACAGACTCTTAACAACGAGCAACAAATCCTAGTTAATCCTCAAAAGATATGTTTTTATATTTAATCATTTGATTATTTATTTTCATACAACATCTATGATGAAAGTACATTTACACCTATAGTTAAAGACGTATGCTCATGAAAATGATTATTCTAGTCACATATGATATTTATATATCTACATGAACACCGAAGTCTCACTGAGATAAGTCTTCTATTTATTATTTATTAAGAGTAATCATGACTTATTGCATGGAAATATTCATATATTTATATATGCACACTTATAAAAATAAAGATGCACCCTATTATAGCTCTGTGCATAGAAATTTAAAAAACATGTGCTAATCATATTAGTATATATTCATCATCTAACCATTAATTGCTAGGGAGATAAAAAAATCCCAAGATCTTCATTCTTTTGATTATTTATTATTACAATGAAATAATACAAGCATAAATGCTACTTTAAGCATGTCAATGACAATGCTTAGAATTGTTAACAATAAAAGATAATGGCCTTTGGGAACTTGATCCAGTTGTTAATCTTGGAGTAGTATATTTGGATAGTATATTCTCATGAAGCTGGATATACACAAAATGCCAATGAATTGGATGCACACAAACTTGGGTAGTACATGGCACCAAATTAAAGCTAATTAAAACTCAAATATTTAACATTACATAAAGCAAAAGTCATGGTAGTATCTTCAAGGACAAGGTCATTCAGGCAATAGTTGAAGCAAACAATAAACATAAATATTCGTTAAACTCAAAGGTGGGATAAGAGGTCATCAAGAGATAAGTTTTCCTTCTCAATTATTTATTTTTATTTATTTATTTACTTATCTTCACTTAATTATTTATTCTTATATGAATATTTATAGCTCATCACACAAGCACGTTTATATATCTACACATATATGCTCATCCATATATACACGATTATTATTCGTGCAAAACATACATTAATTACATTTGATATATTTATTATATGAGGGATGATCATTAAATAGAGATCAATTAAACAATCCTAAAACTATTATTATTTTATCTATCACTATAAATAAGGAAAATGTATTTACTAAAGACACTACTTTAAGCATTAATTGGTCCAAGTGGTCAAACATTTTGATTACCTCACTCGGCATGAACATGCATAAATTATCAAATGACATCTGACACATTATCGAGCAGTCATCATTATGGCAGCCGAAACGTCTCCTCTTTTGACACACAAATAGATGGGACGGTTACGTGATTCAAATTTTTAAAAAGGCATCGAAACAACATAGCGGTTATCACTCCCGTGCACATCACTACCAGCTGTCCCTCCACATTGAGCATTTAAAGCTCCAATATCAATATCCAGTAAATGAAAACTGGCACCCTCAAGTTGCTTCTATAGTACTGAGGTTCGATACTCGAGCCACGCTTTTAATGCACCAAGACTATATGGCACTTGGGCTACGCTTCTAATGCACCAAGAATAAATCAAGTATCTAGAAACTGGCACCCTCAGGTCACTTCTATAGTACTGAGATTTTGAGCATATAAGCATTATGTCCCATCGAGCATCTAAGCCTCGAGCATTTAAGACCAGTATATGGAAATTGGCACCCTCAGGTTGCTTTTATAATACTGAGGTTTGACACTCGGGTTGCACTTTTAATGTATCGAGCATTAAAACTCTAGTGATGATTAGTTTCATCATGTATACTGGCGGTTTAATCCCTTACATATCCTTTTTAATTATAGGTTTTATACATTTAAGTCCAGCTGACACTTCCAATATGTTCTTATACGATGATTTTAAGACTCGGTACTGAGCTTTATCTTTTCCTATGATTGAGACTGGCTACCTCAGCTCATCTTTCCATATCAAATGCAGTGATTCAAGCAGTCTCTCTCTCGGTGGAAGAATGATGTTTCCATTACCTTACAGATTCGAATACATCAGACATAAATATTTGAATAGACTTTCAGGGGGGACTCTTGATATCCTATATCAGTATCTTATTCTAATAAGGGTTACATTCCACCAAAGAGGAGGCTTACTTGAATAAGAAGAAAGCTTAATAAGGAAGTCTATTTTAATTAGGAAGATTACTCTATAAAAGAAGTCTCTTTCTCTCCTAAACAAAGCAATCCTACAAGACTAAGGAATCATATTCTTAAGATGTTTGGGCAATACTTTCTCCTATAAATATATCTTATGACATCTCATGTCATTCATTCTTATCATACAACATCACCAAGAAATTATTCTATCACTCTATTATCACATCATCCAAGCAATCACTTTTTATTCTCTATTCTATTATGCCTATTCACTTTATTATATTTTTCTCATACCATTACTAACTTAAGCTTCAAAGTATTTATAGGAGAAAACCTACCCTTTTACCCGTTCTCCTTATCAATGCAAGTTCCACAAGCAAGAAATGTCAATTTGGAGATATCATAAACTATAGAACAAAAGTTCATTTACAGTGAAAACCAATTTCAGATAACAAAGATTTCAGCCAAAGTAGTTCACTAGTAGTGTTTGCTAAGCTTTGTATTCACCCTCGGAGGATGACTAAGCTACGATCGCTTATTTCTTAGCACTTTATGAAACAAAAGAATTTCTTAAATAAATACTAAAACCACTTGTAGAGTGACGATCATCTGGGCAACCACCATAATCACTATTTAAAAAATATTGTAAGGAGCATTTATTTATTAAATTGAAAAATAGAGAGTGATTGAGGGTATGTTTGGCATACCAAAGCAACCTTTTAACTGTCATGCAATGATTATTTATAATTAAATGCATGAACTGACATAAATGGTTCATTGAAAGGACAAATGTGGCATACTAAAGTTGTCACGACCTAAACTAGGGGTCATGACCGGCGCTAGGAAATGGGAATTCTTTCAAATTCGGAACCCATAGAAAGCCTTAGAAAATAAAATCATACAATAATTAAATAAAAGTATGAAAAAATTAAAATTTTTTCAAATCAATATATAAAATATATACTCCCAATCCTTCCATAAATGAGTACATATTCGTACAGTGTTCAAATACAATTTCTTAGAGTATTTAATGTTAAAACAAAATAATACTCTTCTGATTCAATAACACAACTACTGCAGTTTCTAGAATACAAATCAAAGTTCAGAGTATACATTTACATAAATTAGCCAGGACTAAAGGACACCGGCGAGGCACTCTACTACTAAGGTCTAACGATAAGGGATCTCCTGAAAAAAAAAATTGAGGGGGGTCAGACCTCACAGAGTTGGCATATACTATATATACATGCAATCTAAAACATATCCAATCATGCATTCACACACACACACACATACACACACACACACACACACATATATATATATATATATATATATATATATATATATATATATATATATATATATATATATATATATATATATATATATTCACGCATTCCACATATATGCCAACTCTGCTTATATAAATATACTAAATACAGAAAATGTTTATTTTAATTTATAAAGGATCCATAAAACCCTAATAATAGGAACCTGAATCAACATCATCATCACTCTAGCCATACAGGCTCACTTGATTCCAAATAGGACACTTATTCCAATTTAGACAACAAACTGGCCCCGAGACCTCTGGTCAACCGAGCTCCAACAATCACACTATTTATCACCTCACATCTCTATCAACCCAATAGATCATTCATTCCACTATAGACAGTAGACTGGCCCCGAGACATTAAGTCAATAGAGCTCCAGCAGTCTGACTGTCAGTGTGATTGGCCCTAAGACCCCTGGTCAACCGAGCTACAGCAATCACACTATCTAACATACCATTAATCTTAGTCAAATCCATCAAATCAATTATAATCACCACAATTAATTCTCACTCAGCCCTTATCAACAGCACCAGTATGTACACGGTCCTATTGCTGCCCACTAGGAAGCACGTTCTATTGATATCCTTCACTTAAAATAAATCATTCATTCTGAAATTAGTTAGTGTGGAACAATATTCATAATAGTAAAATTAACCATATATATATATATACCTAAAATATATCTAGTATATTTCGGGTATATATATATATATGTCAAATAAAAATATGAAATATATCAAAGGTAAACCGTTAATATAGTTAAAAATAATTTAAGTGCATTTTAATAATACATCATGCATTTGCTTAAAAATATACCTTAATATACAAAGAATATACCTAAGTGCACAAATCACTTAATAAAACAATTATGTATAAAAATTCATTTAAATATGTGTTTAGGTTTAACCTATATTCACAATATACCAAAATGACCTAATTTTCTAGCATGCATATATCCCAATTAAACCCTAAGTATACCACTAATGTGTTAGGTTTGAATTAATAATAAAACATGCATTTATTTGGAATTATATAAAAAATATACCAAAATAAAGTAAAAAAAAACACAATCTAAGTGTAGGTTCATAATATAGCATGAAATTATTTAAGAATAAACCTAAAATAAACTAAAACTATACCTAAAGTATACTAATCATTTAATAAATTAATTATGACTAAATGTATATTTAAACTAGGTATATATTACTAAAGTGTATTAAACTTAAACCTAATTGTTTAATGTGCATATATCAAACTAACATGCATAATTATTTAATATGCATATATACAAAAATACAACCCTAGATATATCAAAAATATTATCATTTAAATCACTTTAAAAAAACATATAATGAAAATGAAAAACCCTAAGTGATGCATCCTATATGCAATGCATATATATATAGTATAATAACTCACATGATAGTGCTCCACGAGACAAACTCGGTGGGCCTGATATGTTAGACCTCGGTCTCGGAGCTGCTAGAAAAATAAAATAATAATAACGATTAGAATAACTGCTAACTCTATACTTCTAGGATTATTATAGACAAATTCAATCAAGAATTCAGAATTAGACTCGGACCGGTTATCATATTTTATGAGAAATCTATCGAAATTTCGGCAGAGTCTCCTCTGTAAAACGGACATCTCCTTACAAACGTAAGGCCGATCCTGCACAGAAAACACACTTCAAAAATACACAACCACAACCCTTCGGTTGGACTCCCAAACTACAATTTCACAGACCGAGGTTCACAATTCACGAGATAATTACATTATTCATTAAAATGCCAAAAATACCCTTGAGTAATCAAAATATAGAAATAAGGTATTTAAAACATTGAAAATAATTATTTTACCGATAATTACATAAAAACTCTAATTTTAATAAAATATTATTAAAATCAACAATTCGTTATAAATTTATAAATATTGACCAAAATACATTTTAAAATTTCAAATTACACAATTATCCCTAAAACATATTAAAAACCGATAAAAACTCATTTATTTAGAAAAATAGTATATTATATATAATTTGAAAATAATTTATGAAAAATAGTTTTTAATTAGTTAAAAATACTAAATAATTTGTAGAAATCATTTTTATACCTCAAATAACTATTAAAACCAATTTAATTATATTTTTAGCCAATTTAGTGTTAAATTATTAAAATACCCCTACTATATATAAATTCACTATAATTATACAAAAATTCATTAAAAATAGCATAATTACTCAAAAATTAATTTTCTCAACATATAATTCAATAATATCAATAAATATACTCAATTAACCAATTAATTTTAACAAAATAAATAATTAACCTAATTTTCTAAAAATCACATAAACTAAATAAATTCACAATAATTATATAAAAATCATAAAAATTACAAATAAATTTCTAAAATGCATTTTAACACCTATAAACCATAAATCACAATTTCATAATTTATTTAATCAATTTACGAAAATTAAAAAATATTAATAAAATAATAAAAAATTCACAAAAATCAAAATAATTCCCAAAAATTCCACAAAAATTACAGCATGTAGATTGAGCTACTAGGATTAATCTTTGTGAAGGAAGTTAGCTTGAATCATTAAAATTTAAGCTAAAAAAAATCAATAACTCAAGTTGACCGAAAATAAAATCAAGCTCAAATCCTTACCAAATCGAGTTTTCAAGCCATAGGAAGCTTGGAATCGGCTTCTATGGAGTTCTAGGAGCTCAACGGCACTGAAATCACTGGAAATGGTGATCGGACGAAGGAGAATGATGGTGATGATATCGGCTTAAATGGCGCCGGAGAGGATGGCGGAGCTGGCTGGGATGATGGTGGCATGCCGGGAGGCACACCGACGACTTATGACCAGAGTTACAGAGTGAAAGGTGAAAGGGGGGGGGGGGGGGTCGTCGGGCATTGGAGGTTGAAAATGAGGGTAAGAATTACAATTTCTTTAGGTTTATATATATATATAATATAACTTTAATAATTTATTATTAAAATACATTAATATTATATTTAGAAAAATTACACACCACATGTTTAAAATATCACCCAATATCATATACATATATACATATTAATTAAATAAAAATGTTTAATATATAATATTTACTTAATTAATATAAACCCTAAAATTATTATATATATATGTGCATGTATATGTATATATTTTGATACGACAATTAAAATAGTGCATGGACTCATGTAAATTCATAAAACTATTTCAAATAATTAATATTAAATTGTTTACGTCTTAATTTTCCTTAAAAATAAAATTCCAGGGAAATTTTACGTAAAGGACTTAAAAATAATTAAAATGACTTTAATAGATAATAAACTAATTAAATAATCAAAATATATATGAAAATTATTAACACTGCATATCCCGATACAGTTTAAAATTATTTAAAAACTTGAGATATTACAAAAGTGCACAAACTATTCATCGATAAAATTCAAAATTTTCAAATAGTTTACTATTATTTTGAGATAATAAAGGAGATGTGACCATGGGGATGAGGCAACCCCTTGCATCTTAAAGTCCAATTTTTTTCAATAAATCAAGAAGATATTTTCATTTACTTAGGCAAATACCAACCGAAGTTTTTTTAACATGAACACTAAGGAATTATGTGAGATCATTGACATCTTACACTGAAAATTAAACTTGTAATTTGCAAAGAATGTTGTTGATTCGAGCAATTGATGATCTAGTAAGTATAATGTCATAAAGATAGACTAATAAAAGAATAGTCTCTTGTTAAGAATAAAGTATAAAAAAATGATAAATTGGCTTTTGAATAAGAAAAACCTAAGGCAATAAAAAAAACTTAGGCAATAAAACCAAGCACGTGGTTGCACCATGAAAACCATGTCATTAAAATGACCATGGAGAAAGGAATTAGAGATGTTAAGTTGTTTTAATTCCTATTGATTCATTAATGCAATAGAATCTATTGTTCTAATTGGAGTAGATTTAACAATTAAGCTAAATGTTTCACTATAGTCTATACTACTCTGTTGATTGTATCCTCTGGCAACTAACCTTACTTTATAGTGTTACACGATGTTGTTAAGATGTCATTTAATTCTATACACCCATTAATTACTAAAAAGATGATGTACTGTAGGTGCAAAATAAATTTCCAAGTATTGTTGTTCATAAGAACAAATTATTCATCGGCCATTGGCTTATGCCAAACATTGAATTTATAGGCTTTGGTAAAGGAATGGGGTTCTATTTAAGGAAGTTGAGAGAGAGAGGATGTTGTGGCTATTGTATTTATGTTAGGGACTGGAATGATAATAGAGTATGATGTCGCTGTATGGTTTTTAGGCGTAATGTCATGAGGTAGGTACAAGGTGGTATAAATGAGGTTGAAGTTGGTTATGCAGATTAAGAGGTTAATATTAACATAGATGTGCCCTAGTGCCATTCTTTTAATGTATAATGACATTATAAATTATCCCAATGGCAATAAAAGAATATTCTATTATTTAAAGTGTTTATTTAATTAAATGTTTATCCATTAGCATCATGTTAAATATATCCATTATCAAGAGTTGATAATATAAGCTATGAATTTATTTAGCACATATGCTATAAAATGCTCATAGTCATATAATTGATATTTAAGTAATATTGATTAGACTATCGCCTCTGTCTATTTTCCTTGATTATTATGTGATACTAATAATGTGAGGTAGTAAGTCTTATGCTACTTAATATGAGACATCAGAATAGACATATGGATACTCATGTGATGAGTGGATTGAACAATGATGTTAGATATGTGATCGCATGGATATTCATTTATAGTTAACGATCACAATCTAGGTCATAATGGTGCATATAGTTCTTTGACCTGAGGTGATATGGTCATCCACATTTAAGTGGTTAGAGTTTATTACCACTTACATATTTGTGTTATTTACATATGGATATATGGCATGTGGTGGCTCTAATTAGTTAAATGTAGGGATAAGTGTTCAACCAAGATGGGATTCATTACTTGGAGTGAACCGAGATAAGATCCTATACTATCTAAGTCTTTTCTTGATGAAAGAGTTCCTAGCCAAGACAAACATAACAAGTTGAAAGAGTTTCTAGTATTTGTTGTGTTTTATCAAAAGATAGAACTTGAGATGAGATAATATGATATAGCTATTAGAGTTTGACTTATCTTTGCCTCTAGGCTATATTGAGATTTTTTTGATAAAGGGATTTTAATGCAAGGTAATTATGACCAAAAGGTTCGTGTGAATTAATAAATACATTCATATCTAATTAGGTAGTTGTGATATCGATACTAGGGGTCACTCATAACTTATAAGAACTAAATATGAATAATTAGGATTTTCACATTTAGACTTGAAAGGAGTTTCAAATAATATCAAGTGTTGATATTATCTTCTCATTGCCAATTAGAAATGAACCTAGTATGTCACACCTAAAAGGTTTTACCAAATCTCTATTTATATTAATCTAATTATTGATTAAAGAATTTAATCAATCAATTAAGATTAATGAAATTGGAATTTTGCTTAAAGCAATGATTCTAGCATATCATGAAATCTAATTTCAAAGAAGGGTTTAATTATTAATTTGTGCTTAATTAATATGAGATATATGTTATTTTTATTAGATTTGGATTAATGGCCTAAATGTATGGACCTAGGCCAAAGAATCTTGTTTAGACTCATTTGATTAATAAATTGGGTTAGGACCAAGAGTTGATCTAATAACCAAGCCCATGTCTATTAAATGAATGTAGTCAAATTTGTCTTATTTGACATTGTTGACTTTGACTACATTAGAAATGACAACACATGTGCATTGTGAGAATGAATGTAGAGAAATATATATGATATGTATTCTACATAATTCTTAATGCCAATTGTCATCATCCTACTTTAGTGCATATATGTATGCTAAGTGGATGAATATGGTCTAATGGGTCATGTGACTAGGAGCCTCTTTTTCTTTATACTCATAACTTATCATGTATATCTCTAAGGGTTAGTATATATTAATTCGTAAGAATATAATAAATGAGTATCAATGTAGAGAAAGTGTAAAGACACAAGAGACAAAATAAAGAAACACTTATATACAAAACTCAAGAGTTCTTGCAAGGATCATCTAGTGCGAGTATCACAAGGGTTATTGAGAGAGGGTTCTTGTTACTACTTGATCAAAATAAGAAGGAGATTTGTTAAAACTTAGTGTTTCAAGTTAGATGTCTTATAATTAAGAGACTTGAAGAGTTGATTCAAGAGTTAAATCAAAAGAGCCAACCATTGTAGTAGATTAATTGTAGTCTACATCAAACACTTAGGAAATTAAAAGTATTCTACAGTTTAGATTTCCTAATTTTTGTATTTATACCTATTGATGTATATTAGTTATGTGTTAAATTGCAAATTGGATCTTAGGGATTAGAATTCTTGATGAGATTAAGGTCTATATTGAGCAAAATTTTAAAATTTGCCCTACTTAGCATTAGATGTCTGAGTAGCATAATCAATTTATAACAGTTAAATCAATAACTAATTGTAATCTTAACTTAGGTGGTGAGGATGGGTTTAAGTTGGTAGATAAGGAAGATAGTGATAAAGTAGGAATTTGGTTAGAGGAAGATAATGTGTGTGCAATTGATTAAGAGGACTTGATAAGGGAGAAGTAGGTGATGAAGAATAGTCAAAAGGAAAAAGGAAATAACATGATGGTTGTGGATTGACATGACTTGTAATTAGTTGTAACTATGAGTTTTCATCAAAATTGGAGACTGCTGGAGGTGGAGATAAAACTTAATAAGGAAAAATTTGTTCATTAAATTTTGCATAACGAGTGATGTAGATTATATTTGTTGACTTGATTAGGTACCTGTCTTTGATGAGAAGTTGATGGCCCAAGATATACACAAGGAGTGGTCCAAAAATTGAATTTATTTTTGTTATATCTACAAAGATAAGGAAAGATAGAGTAACCAAAACTTTTGAGATTACTATAATCAAGATTATGACCAAATAGAGCAAGAAATGGGGATTTATCTTTTGAGTTCAAGTGTGGGCATTACATTAACGAGAGAAGTTGTAGTGTCAAAGACATATGACCAAAATTTAAATGGCACTGAGCTGTGAGTAAGCAGTGTAGGCTAGTATCAATAATATGTTTGATTTTTCTCTCTATAAGTCCATTTTACTCATGTGTGTATAGTCATGAAAATCTATGTATAATGCCATTTAATTGAAGAAATTTATTTAATTTTTGATACTCTTCATCCAGTTAAAATGAAAAGCCTTAATTTTAGAATTAAATTGGTGCTCCACAAAGGCATTAAAATTTTAAAAGACATTATAAACATCACACTTATTTTTTATAAAAAAAATATCCATGCAAAACAAGTAAAGTCATAAAAAAAGAACAAAATACTTAAAATCCAAATTAGACAAAACTAGACTAGGTTTCCAAACATCAAAATGTATAATATGAAATGAAGTAGTAGAATGCTCAATAGATGCAAAAGGGAGTATTGTAAATTTACTTAAGAGTTATGATTGACATGAAGACGGTGGTATGAAAGAGAGAGTGATTTGATTGTCTTTGGTAATTGAATGAACAATTTTAAAATATAGGTGTCCAAGTCTTAAGTCCTAGCGATCATATGAATAAGAAGCAATGGATGCTAAAAATGTAGAATTTGATGATAGAAATTAATATAAGCCATGTCTATTCACTCCTTTGAATAGTTCCTATTTTGTTTTCTAATTTTTAATCACAAAAAGAAGGCCAAAGTTCAAAAAAATAGTTATTATCAATGCAAAATTGTTGAATAAATAATAATGGTTTTGAAATTTTAAGAACATAAAGAGTTCGAGGCAAAAAAATTAAGCATTGAGAGGATGTAGGAATATAAGTATTACTAGTGTTGGCAATGTTCAAACCTTTACCATCTCCAAGAAATGAATTTTTGAACCACCATCTTGTTGAGGGAGATACAACAAGCTAAGATCAGGTGTGATTTATGAAGTAGCTCCTGTATTAGCAATCCAAGATTATAGAGTTTGGTTTGGAATGTGGCCAACAAACGAAGGAGGCAATGGTGTAGAAGAGTGATTATACCTAATGTTTGCTTGGAGTAGAGCTTGAAAGGAAGGTGCATACTAATATTAACATTAAAAACGACATCGACATGTTAGAGCTATGTGGTTATGAAGACTACAAATTTAGCATGCCAGTCTTTTACATCCTTAACCTTGCCATAATGGACAAGGATTGGTTGATGGTCAATAGCCTTAGGATTGTCTTGGTGAAAAAAAGAGAGATGCAGCAGATGGTGTAGGTAAAAATGGAGGGCAATAAGGGAGATTGGCCATGTAGGATTCAAAATGACTTTTTAATAAAATCTCATGGGAGGTAAGTTGGCTATAAAGTTCATTGAAACTGATTGGTTTTAGTCTCAGGTTGAGAGAAGAGATAATTCCTTGATGTTTAGTACTAATATTTTAAAAAATAATAGCTAAAATTCAGTAGAGGACATGCTACAGCCTGCAGATGCGAGTTCATTAGTGATTTACTTGGCTTTCTGAAGATAATTAATGACAGAAAGGTTATATCTCTTAAGTTCTCACAATTCTATGTGAAGTTAGAGTTGTTGATTTTGAAAAACAACATAAAGATGGTGGCGATGACAATCCAAATAGCTCGAAAATAATAGATACCGACTACATAAGGAAATATTTCTTCGGTTAGAGAAGAAAGGATCCAGGAAAAAATCAGTTGGTCCTTTTTAAACCAACTTTGATATTTTGAATTTTCAATAAGAGAATATGGGTTGGCATTGTTCATAAGAGTTTGAGGTAGAGGTGGTTTGGTACCATCAACATATCCTATAAAATTTTGAGAATTCAGAAGAGGAGTGAGTTGTGTTTTCCATGCAAGATAGTTTCCAAGAGTTAATTTGTTAGAGAAATTGAGTTGGGTAGAAGTGAAAGGAGTAGAGGAGGTGGAGCAAGTAGGAAGAAAAATTAAGTGTCTGTAGTGATTTCCATAAAAAAACAAAATAAATGATTGATCAAAGAAGAACAAAATGAATGTCATGAATTAGATTTGAAGTAGCATTATCATTTAAGAAAAACAATTTTGCTATGATGCGATAATAGGTTTGATGAACTGAGGGATTGATATTGATTAAAATAGTGTGGCATGTATATGTAGCAAAGAGGTTGTATAAGCTAACAATTCAAGTTGTTTATTTAATATAAAATATCATGCAAGTGAATTTTACTCAATCCATTGGAATAAAATTTTAGTGAGCTAAGGGTGTTTAATAACATGACCATGGGTCATGGTCATGGGAGCCTCATTGACTAATTGCATTATTAACTCTGAAATCAATTTAAAAACAATTTTTTTTTTTACCTTTCATAAAGTGATAGTTGAAGAGATAGCGATTGAACCTTCCATTTATTTATTTATTTTCCCCTCGTGGTGTGGATTTGAACATTTGATCTAGGAAAAAAAAAACAAAAACAACAGGAAAAGGGTATAATTTATGTAATTAAGGGAAGTCACATGATGAATGGTGTACGTGAATAAACCCAATGGTCCAATCAGTTCAGATTGAGGCAAATACATACAGATATAGAGGAATCAAAGACTGCTAGCAAATCCAAATTGGAATTGAAGCATCCTCAACCTCTCTCTCTCTCTCTCTCTAATCTTGTCAAACAATAATATAAAAATTAAATCATAATTAATTAATTAATTATTTAGACCTGCACAACAAAAAATACATACAGATTATATGGTCATGGTCAATGCAATTCAACTGATGACATAGCACTTTTCATTTCTGATGATCACTGATAATTTAGTACGGCAACAAGACATTTGGAGACTGACTGAACCGGCTGTGGCCGGTGACTACACATGCCATATTAATGCCTACTTGTATAGCACAGAAACGTTACTGGCTACTGTCGGTTGTCAGTAGTGTAGACAACCCACAAATTGCTTTCTTTTTTTTTTTTTTAATATGCATAACTTTAGGCTGCCCACTTCTGATTCTGTCCTTAACTTTATTCCTCTCCTTAACTGGGGCTGCCTAACCCCTCCTCTCTTTAACCAAAGAATACTTGGAACACAGGGACAATTCTATTTAATATAATATCTTTATGGGAGACCCTCTTCACTTCATGGATTACAACCAATTATTAACTTTACGCCCATATTTATAAACAAATTATTCTAACCAATAAGTCAAATTTATAATTATCTACTTTTAAGTACATTAAATTTTATGATAGAATTTGAAATAACAAAATATATATCTTATTTTTATTTTTTTTAAATATATGATATCATTAAGCATCGGTAAATCAGTGATAAGGAAGTGTCATGGATGAAAACTCAGGCAAACAAATCTCAACTCTTACATAATATTGAAAGGTAAGATAATGAGGAGGCAGAATAGAAAGTTCATTTAATAGAGATAAAAAAGAAAACAAACATAGTTCATGAGCCTCAACATACAGCCTAATCTATTTAGAGACAAAGTTGATGCTCCTCTGAATTTTCGAACCATAAGACGTATATAGCTCATATTTACAGTAGCGCTTTGATCTCCGCACAATCAGTTCCTCCATTTGCAAAGTGTGAGATCTTGTGCAGCTCTGAGCACTCTGATCATCATTCTTGTCTTCTTCTTCTATTATCTAGCTCTATTGATTTTTTATTTATTTATTTTACTCTATCAAACAATTATGAAATGGGTAGAAAACTATACTCAAACTAAGAGGTAAAAAAAAGGACAACAAAAATTAGATCTTTAGATGGTTTTTGGCCAAAAGATCGACCAAAAACCACCCAAACCAATAAAAAAAACTAAAGCAGAAGATGATGAACAGTGTAGGTACAGTGGGAGAGATTTTTTGTGGATGTCCTTTCAATGCCTATCTTATTTTTACTTGCTAAATAAAAAATATTTAATTATATATCATAAATTCAACCTTGAAGCAATCCCATGAAAATCAACAACAATCTATGAGGAGATTAGAATGCTATATCTCTCGGCATGCCAACAGAGTAACGGACTGGCTAGCTAGAAATGATTTTAGCCTCCAAATATCGAACTATATTTTCAATGTTCACCCTCACAATCTTATCCAGGTTGATATTATTTATATTTCTTTTGTTTTCTCTATTTAAATGATATGCTTCTAGTTAATAAAAAAAAAAAATTACCTCAGGAGCAAATAAATATTTCAATATATATTTTATATTTAATTAATAAAAAATGGGAAACGTATATATGTTATGGGGAAAATGTAATAATAAATCATTTGCCACGTGGCATTACATGGGAAGGTAAGCTTTTCATTCGGCAAAAGAAGAGAGGTTTATCATAACAAGACAAGAAGATCTTCTTATGTAAGAAAAGCACAGTCAAGGTCCAAAGTCATCCTCATGCCCATCTCACTTCAATTTATTTTTGGCCAAATACCTCATTTCACCCCTAATCTTAATTCATATACTTTCTAGCACCTTTAATTAAAAGCTTTTATTTTAGTTTATGGTATATTTTAAATTTTTGTTAATTTTTTAAGTGTATTTGACAACAATTAATAATACATGATGTGCAGCTATTTCAGAAAGTTTTATGCTTAAAAAGAATAAGAAGATAAATACGTACAATTAAAATTAAAATTAAAAATTAATTAAAATGAAAGTTTAAAAATTTTAGAGATTATTTAAATAAAATTTAGGGGTGAAATTATGCATTTACCCAAATTATTTTTTTGGATGCATTGCATTCAAATATTCCAGCACTTTAATTTGCAACTTTCTTAATTTTTCCCATTATCTTTATCTACTATCAATGTGGCTGGGGGTGTGTGTGAGTGTAAACTGTAAAGAGAGATGATAATGAGAAAACAAAGTAGTAATTTATTGGCTACCATGTTAGACCTATCTGAACAATGATTTCCTTTTGAAAAGTAATTTTTATCAGTCAAGTGATAAAATTATGAAGACAAATATTTTACATATATTAAAGTTTTTGTGAATATATATTATATAAGTGTGTTTACATTTAAATTTAAATTTAAATTTTATTTTACTTAATTTATAAGAAAAAACTCTTAATTAGAACATGAACATATAAAAATAATTAATTATTACATGTTTATGAATGAGCTAGAATCATAACTAATCAATGATATGTTATCCTTTGTTTAATATAAATGGATTTTAAAATTTATTTAAAAATTCAAATAAATGTGTTTGGTTTAAATGAAAATTTTGTAAAATATATTTTAAATTTTGTGAAATTATTTATATCTAAACCAATTTCTATTAGTAAAGTGTGTTTGGTTAAAAATTTATTTTAAAATGAAATAAATTTTTTAGTAGAATTGAATTAAATAAAGAGTATAAACTACAGTAAGGAATCTATATATTAAAAAAAGAAGAACGTTGTGTAAGATGAAGGAGTAGAAGGAAAGGCTCCTCCCTCCCATTCCAAATGAAATTGAGATTTTTTATTTTTTATAATTTTTTTGGGTGTGTAAAAGTGTAAAGAATTAAGTAATAAAAAGGAAAAAATTGTAAGGAAGAAGGGAAGCAAGAAAGGTAAGGTTAAGAATAGACTTTGTTTTAACGTTAGGAATGTATGGGGTTTGAAGTAATGATATTTATAAAATGCTATACTTTGAAAAGTGATTATAAAGCTATATATATATATATATACACACACACATTCACTCATCCATGATCTATTTATCATTTCCTAAAGCAAATCAAAGATCTACATCTCTTTCCCTATTTCCAATGTTTGATTAACATCCCTCTATCCTCTTTTTTTTTTTTTTTTTTTTTTTTTTTTTTAATATAGAAAAAAAGAAAAAATTCTTGATTCAAAGAGAGATTAAAAGAAATGTTTCTAATTATACCCATGTCATGTTAAAAGAAGAGACCAACTGGATTGCCTTGTTTTCAAAACACACACATATATATATAAGGGAAAAGTGTATTAGTAGTATTTTAACTTTTTAATTTTTTCTTAATTTAAATTTATTTTTATTTTTTATAATTAAGTATATGGATTGAAAAATATTTTTTAAAACTACGTTTTCAACAAATTTTATAATGTAAAATTATTATATACCTATTTCAAACAATAAATTAATTTAAATATTCTATATTTATTTTCTTATTTTTAATTTAAAAAATTATTCATTATATTAAATTTAGAAAACAAACTAAAAATTATTATTTTAACATAAATAAAAATAAAATTTAACCATTATTGTTTAAAATAAAATTTAACTTTTTTAAATTTTGTTAAACAAATGAAAAGTAAAATGTAAATAAACTATAATGAAATAAAAAATAAAATTTTATCTGCTAAGATAGTTGATTATAAAAAACTAATTTAAACACAAAAATAATAAAATTCAAACACTATTTATACAATTCTTTCAATATATAATAATTAATACTCCTTCTAATATAATGTTTCACGTGTAGCATTTACAAATGTGCTGCCATAATGTCCCACTTATCAACACCCCACGATTCAATTAATGTCTTTTTTTTTTTTTTTTGGAAATTTTTATTACTAAAGGTTGAGTTTTTTTGTTTCAAATTTAATTGGTAAGATTAATATATCATAGCATATAAGAAAATAATTCGTAACATTATATTTTTAAAGAGTATGAAAACATGAAAGAGAGAAAACCCTTTTATAATTAGGCTGACTAAGCTAATTAAACAAAAATATTTGAATTTCCAATAAAAAAATTAAACATTGCCAAATGCCTATCTATCTCTCAGTTAAACCTTTTGGATTGGTAAGAATCAAGAAATGGTCTCATAAATATATATTATTAATAAAGAAGGAAAGGAAATGTTAAATCAAAAGCTGCAAATGTGGACAGCCCCTCCCTCAAAATTAAGAATTTTTTATTCGGCCTTTTTAAACCCAAACCAAAATTAAGTTGGGCCTCCAACAATGAAAAGCTCTAAAACCCTAGTGAAAGAATATTTTCCAAGATTAGGTAGAAATTAAACTCTCAATTTATATTTCATCTTAATATTTATTTTTATCCCATTTAGACCGTAATCTTTAAAAATTCAATTATATTAAAGAATTATTGTAATTCAATCCTAAAAATTAAAGAAAAATTCAACTCTAACATTAATTAATAAAATTTAATTTGAATAACAATGAAAATTTGTGAATTTGCTTTTAAAAAAAGTTACTTAAATTTTAAAATTTTTTAAGTTTATAAAAAATTATTTTTGATATTATTTTTTAATTTTTTTAAAAATTAAAAATAATTTTATAGATTTAAAGGTTTTTAAAAGTTTAAAAGTTTTATAATGAATCCATAAACATTAATAAAAAAGAATTAAACATTTTTTATACACAATAATTTTTTTAAAATTTGTAGAATTTCAAAATTTTCTATAAATTTAATTTTTTTTCAAAAAAATTATTATGTGTATAGAAAATTTTTAATTCTTTTTCCTTAAATGTTCAATGCTTGATTCTAACATTTTTTAAATTTGTTGATGTAAAACAAATATTTTTTACATTTTTTAAAAAAATATAAAACTATATTTTTCTATTTTTACTTAAATGTACATTGCTTGATTCTAACATTTTTAAATTTTTTTGATGTCAAAAAAATATTTTTTAAAAAATATAAAACTATATTTTTCTATAAATTTAAAATTTTTTAAAATTTCATAAATATTTATTTTGAAAATAATTTCATGAATTTGAATTGTTATTCAAGCTAATGTTAATACTTTCTTTAATTTTAACAATTTAATTGTGATAATTTTTTAAAAAAGTCGAATATAATTTAATTTTTAAAAATTAAAATGAAACTAAAAACAATATTAAGGTCAAATAAAAATTTTGAGATAAAATTTAGGTTATAATTTATATTTTATCCCTTTTTTGTGATCAATTTACTAGTCCTTATCACATGATATTTTTTAAAACAAAAACTTCGTAAATTTTTTTTTTTCGTGCCACTTTCTAATTAAAAAAAAAAAGCACATAACCACTACAAGAAATAGAGCAAATTGTTCATCTATTAATAATAAATATATATATCAGTTTTTTTTTAAACCAAAAATATATCAGTTATATATAATATGTAGTATGTTAAGAATAATTTTTTTTAATAAATAAACAAAAAATTTAAAATATTATCAAAAGTCACATTAATAAAAAATATTTTCAAAACTAACTTTTCCTTTTTCAAAATTAACTTTTCTAACTTTTTTTTTTTCAAATATGTACCACTTTCCTTCCTCTCTTATTTTTAAGGTATTGTCTTTTATTTTTCTTTTGTGTTTTTTTATCAACATTTTTTTATTGTCTTCATTTTTTTTCTCAATATTTTTTACTCAAAATTTTTTTCTATTGTCTTAATTTTTTTTCTCAACCTTTTTTATGCTGAACAATTTTTTTCTTTTTAAGGTATTTTCAACATTTTATTTTTTTCACAATATTTTTTTATTTTTAAGGCACTATCTTCATTTTTTTCTTAACGTTTTCTTTTTTTTGCTCAACATTTTTTGCTCTTCAAATTTTTTAAAATGAATAAGTATAAATTAAATATCTTCAATTGTTGTAAAAAGAAGTAATAAATATCTTTAGTTGTTGTAAAAATAAGTAATAAATATCTTTAACTATCGTAACAATAAACAAAATTTTTTCCTTTTATATTTATAAAAATTAAGGATTTTTTTTTTTACTTTGATTTATTTATTAAAATTTCTAACAAGATTTTTTTAAAAAATTATCTGGAATTTATTGATCATCAATATATAATATGTTTATGATCTTTATGGTGTATTTTTAACATCAACAAAAAAAAAAATGAAAAAACAAAAAAAAGCAAAACCATTGAAAAAAACAAAAGGCAACAATCGGAAAAAAGAAAAACAAGAATAGAAAAAACAACAAACAACAAACAACAAAAATAACAAAAGCAACAACTAAAAGACAATAAACAACAACAACAACAAAGAGCAAAAATGTGTTTTTTTTGAGCCAAAATTTGAGAGGAGCCAAAAAAAAAAAAATCTAAAGAGGTGAGAGTTTCTTAGTTGATTCTTCTTTATCAACAAAAAAAATAACAACCATAGAGCTTCTCTCTGCTTGAATGCAACTGAAAAAAAAAACACTGGTGTCTTAGCTATTTTTTCTCTTTATGAAGTGACTCTTAAACTATAAAAAAAGGTCAAAAATGAAAAAAGCAAAACACAAAAAACGCCAAAGACTCACTTTTGGAAGACAAAATGTAGGCATGCCAAAAAACTAATGGGTTAATATAAGCCCATTAATGATATTATCTCAAAAAATAAAATTTTTTTATAAACTATTTATATGTTAATATATAATAATTTAATTATTTTTGTATTTTAATTAAATTTTATGATAATATTGTAAAACATCATTTTATTTTATTGTTGAAATAATATATATATCTTACTTAAATATAGAAGGTAGAAGTTTAAATTTTAAACTATAGACTAAAATTATCTTTACTAATTTAAATTTAAATTATTTTGTTAATATATAAAAGATACACGTACATTTTTCTCTAAAAATATTTTTCAGATATTCATACTTTTATATATAGTATAGAAAAAAAAATTAATAAGTGATACTTACTTTCCAAAATAGAAGAAACCATTTGTAGGTGGTGGGGTTTAGCACGGGCTTAAATGTTTGGAAACCATAGTACTGTGTGGGCTTGAGACCCACTAGAAAATACGAAATAAGTTATAAAGCCTACTCGGAGATGGAGTCGCCACCCAGATGAAAGTTAGGGCACACTATACAACAACTAGATCCCATGGAGATTTCTAGAAGCCATCATCATAGATCGGGTTCGGAAACTGGGTATGAGCTTTTGGAATGCTCACTTAACCTTGTGGTTAGCCTCCGTTTGTGTTTTTTGTTTTATTATTTTTAATTATTTAATTTTTTCTTCACTACCACGCGAGTTACAATTTCTTTCAAATAATTGTCGAATTTTATAATTAAACCCAAGTTTGCACATTAATTTCTTTTATGTACTATAAACAAAGAAAATAATAATAATTTACAACCATACATTCAAATCAAATGGGGAAAGGGATTACAATGCTTTACTCGAATGAAAGTATAATAAATGAAAAATAAACTAGAAATAAACCAAAAGTAAACAAGCATTAAATCACATAAAAATAAAATAAAAGGTGAAAAAAAGGGTTAGATATTGAATCAAACAATTAGAATCATTTCGATGTTAGCTTCCAAGATATATAAAATCATAAAGGAAGAGGTAACAAATTAATGTACGAAACCAAATTTATATAGGTGGCCTGTCAAAGTGGCATGAGGACCTGTTAAAGTAGAGATTGCCTCATAGTAATAAGGCGACGCCTCTTTGAGAGGCAATTGCCTAATCAACAGGCTCAAACGATTCTCAAACTAACAAACTTCCACTTTAAGTAAGAATCTGCTACTACAAAAAAGCTAGATGCACAACTACACCTAAAACTTAATGAATCATGCTAAAGAAATGACATGTCACAAACAATAAACATAAGAGAGTGGATGAACAAACTAACAAACAAATGAGCTAGATGTTATGCAAATCTATAGTTTAATCTTAAAAGACTTAAGATAATTACTTTAAAATGTGCTTTTTCAATATAGTTTGGCCTTTAGAAATGAATATGGATATTAAGCTCCCCTTGAATGTAAGCTTTTTTCCCTCATTCTTTAAGAAAATCACCCTTTTTTCTTCACTCCCTTTTTTTCTTAAGAACGTTTTCTCCCCCTTTTGTTTTAGAGCTTCCTCTCAAAGTTCTCTCCTTTTTTTTTTCTTTCTAAAAGTTGCTAACCCTTTTTCCTCTCCTTTTTATTATCTCCCGAGCCCATTCCGTATTATTTTTTTTCATCATTACATTTCCTAGCCTTTTCCCTTTCCCAAAATTTTCTTTTTCATCTCAGAGGCTCAGTTGGAGATGAGGTGGGCCCACCAAGTTGGCTGTTATGGTCACCTCTGCATTTAATGTAAAGGCAAGTAGCTGTTGTAAAGGTAGCACCTCCACGATGAGGCAATTGCCTCTTCAGTTGTTGCCATAGAGGTGATCACCTCTTCACAGAGGTGTCACTTCTTTGGCCTGCCCTGTACTGGGTTAGGTGGGCTGGGGCAAATTGGACATGTCTTAAAAGGGTTTTGGGCTTGAATTTATGGGTTTTAAGCCCTCGGGTTCATTTTTGAGAAGATTTCAATTTTCTTTCTTGCATTCAAGTTTTACATTTCTCGTTATCGGGCTTTGTTGTTGGCTGACCAAACCTACCATCCACTATTCACCCCCTATTACGGGTTGATCGAACTGGTTGTCTACAGTTTGCCTCCTGATTTTTCAGAAAAACAAATGCATACAATGACCATTTTAAAAAAATCATATGCACAACATAAGAAAATAAAAAACAACATACATGACTTTTGAATTTCACTCGAGAGACGAATTCTTCAGTCTTGAAATGTGATCGTGATCCTCGAGTTTTCCTAGCCTGATAAGCCACTCATTAATTTTAGTAAATTATCTTAGAACTATAATTCTCGGGTTTTCCTAGCCTGATACACCACTTAACTGAAACACAAACTCTCGAGTTTTCTTAGCCTGATCGTCACTCAATTGAAATGAAGAATCTTAGGTTTTCCTGGCTTAATCATCACTCAACTGAAATGAAGACTCTTAGGTTTTCTTGTCTCAATTGTCACTCAACTGAAATGAAGACTCTCGGGTCATTACTCAATTGAAACACGGGCTTTAAGGGTACAACTCGAATAATCCTTCCTTGATCATAAGCTTCAGAGATATAACTTGAACAACCCTTTCTTGATAATAAGCTTTAGGGATACAACCCAAACAACCCTTCCTTGATCAAGAGCTTTGGGGATACAACCTGAACAACCCTCGCTTGATCACGAGCTTTAGGGATACAGCCCAAACAACCCTCTTTTAATCTTAAGCTTCGGGTATACAACCTGAATAGCCCTTTCTCTTACAAAACATGATCCTTGGGCTTTCCTGGCCCATAATGTTAATTAGTTTAGAAAATTAACTAGAAACTTTATCCTACAACCTCGATTCTTGAGACGCTGCTAAGAAATTTTTTTCCCCTTCTTCTATAAGTGACTTAACTCAACCCTCTTTCTCTATAAAAACCCGCCTTTCTCTTTTCCTTTTTTTTTTCTCCCTCATCTCTTTCTTTTTTTCTTCTCTTCTCTTCTCCTTTATTTTCCTTCTTCTTTCCTATACTCACATTTTTAAAAATGGACAATGAGAGGATGCCACTTGTGTTTGAGTGGGATCGCATTCTACTTTTTGCAAACTCCCCACGCAGTCTCAGATTGTCAAAGGGAGATACAATTCCTCTCTTGGCAGATTTGAGGAGTCATATTTATTCATTGGCATCCAGAGAGGTTAGTATCCAAATCATTCTCATTTTTCCTGTAAATTACATCAGGTTAGGTCATATTTATGTTCATTTATCATTAATGATTGAAAATTTGATTGATTGAACATGCATTGTATTGATTTAATGAAACAAATTAGAGACTATTTGTTGTTCTCTAGTGCGTAGAGGCGATCGCTTTATGACAAGGGGCGATTACCTCTATGTCATGCGTAAGGGCATCACCTCATACATAAAGGTGATCGCCACTATGATGAGGTGATTGCCTCATCCATAAGGTGCTGCGCCTCTATAATACGATGAACTAGACCATTTGTAATTACTTAACCATCTTTGACTTTAAAAAATAACAAAATTGATCTATATTCATTTAACTTCCCTTATTCTCTTTTGTAGCATGATGCGTAGACATTTAAGGGTATTGGTAACTTCCATAGGGCTTGAGTTTTCTATGATGACTTGACTGAGGATAAAAAGGATCAGATTCAAGACATCGGGTTCGAGGACTTCAAACTCTTACTTCCTTTAGAGTAGGGTCGGACAGACTACCAGCCACTCCATGACTTGATGGAGAGATGGTTTAACACAATGCACATTTTCCACCTCCCTTTTAGGGAGCTCACTCTAGATCCTGTCTCTTTTATTGCTATTACCAGGATCGCATGTGTTAGAGATCCCGTTCCCCTCTATATGAGCCTACACCAGTTGACTCCAGAGAAGGCCACTTACATTGAGTGTTTTCTTAGGCATGATTTTAGATATAAAAGGAACCCATACCCTCAAACTTGACTCAATCTAGAGCTTCTATACCCAGGAAAGAGCTACGGTGATGGTCACTCCTTGTGAGATCGACTAGGTGGTGCGAGCTTTCTTAATTTATCCTTTTGGCACCACCTTCTTTGCCGACACTTCCAGCTCGATGGATTTAATGTTCTTGCTGCCTCTTCAGGACTTGGATCAGGTGTTTTCATTTGATTGGGGCAGCTGTGCTCTGGCCTATCTGTACCGGTGCATGGATGAAGTGGTCCGTGGGGCTAAGAGATTCTATGGTTTTTGGCACATTGTTTTGGTAAGTTCCACCTCCCTTTTTTCTTAATTTATTTCAATATCTATTCATTAACACCTTCTATCCCTCTTTTTTTTACAAGTATGGGCCCTGGAGTTGGAGTTACTTGTTGGTGTGCTACGAGTGGGGGATGATTTCCCCACCATCGGTAGGTGGAGAGGTAACCGTGTTTTGAAGAGACATCTGGCCAGAGTACACATCCATCGACAACATCTAAACTCTTTGACATAGGATGCGGTACTTACAACAATCATACCCCATGTTAGTAATTTTGAAAATTTGACTCACTTACTTGTTGGTGCTTCCATTGCAGATTCAAAATGACTTGTGAGGTCTTAAGAATGGATAAAATATAAAGATAACTCATTCTAGACCATTAGCTTAGAGGAGGGTCCTCCTTTATGGGCCAGGCTATAGAGTCTGGTACCTTGGTGAGCGGATCCTGAACTAAAACCGGGGAGCTAGCATAACGCGTGTGCCCAAATCTCCTCTGAGGAGCATGTTGTGGACTAATGAGCTAGAGGGCGCTAAGCTGGATCAGGCTAGCGCTGAAGAGCCAGCCGTGGACCACACCGTTTGGATTAAAAGCCAGTACATGGAGTTTGTCCTGACTTACCTCTTGCTGACAGTTCCCTTGGTTACTATCTCCACTTCTTATGTAATTATTTGATACTCCCTTTTCATTCAAAATTATTATGTCTTGACATGATTTTCTTTTGTTCTTAAGTTGTAGTGACCAAACTCGCACCTTGGCCATACCTCAAGTGTTGGAAAGAGAGCCTCAAAGATGTAGTCTTGATCTGAGTAGAGAGGGGACTTCGAATGTGGTTGAGCAGGTGAGACCCCAACCACCTTCAACTCTCAGTTCGTCACTGGCAGTTTCATTCACACCCCTAATTCCTTGGCTTATTGCTCGGTTCCTCCCGGAGAGTTTTCTCACCAATTCCTGGCTTTAAATAAGGACCTCACTTATGCATGTACTCCTAGGGGTGCTACTCATGTGAGTTTGCTCTTAACCTGTCTCTGAAGAATTCTTAACACATTTGTTAGTTCTAACATTCTTTCAATAATGCAGATTCCTTTAGAGTAAGGCCTATATATGTATCAGATGATCAAGGCTCATAGGGACTACATGCTGGACGTCACCCAACAGTGGAAGGTAACAACCTCTCTTACATTTATATGTATGCATGCTTGTATGATTCACTAACCTATGGTATGCTTGTATAAGAATGCGATGAGGCCAACCAGGCTAGAATTGTCACCCTTGAGAGCTAAATTAAGGTCCTTCAAATCAATAAGGACGATGACGATGAAGGTAGGGATGATGACAGTACCGGAGGAGGGGATGATCCCAAGGGCACTGAGTCAGACACTTGATAGATTAGGGCCTATGAATTGTTCTCTTTTTTTTATTATTGTTTATATTTACTTATTCAATTTTGACACTTGCACATTTTAACTCTTGTTGGTTGGATGTTTACTAAATTTAACTTTATTTTAATGAATTTCAATTTTCACATACAATTCTAGCATTAATAATTGCACAGATGCCCTTTTTAAGCTCTTAATTTTTGAATCACAAGGCTGAGACTGTATAATTCATCATAGGTCCTTTGATTGTCATTATTGGATAAGTGATCAGTTCATGGCTTTCTGCTGAAGAGGTAATTGCCTCACGACCTTCTAATGAAGAGGAAACCGCCTTTTTATGTTGAGGCAGCGTCTCTTCGATGAGGCAATTGCCTTATACACAGGTCAGTTTCTCCACCTTTAAATTCCTAATTCCTCTCTTTCAACCCCATTTTCAGACATCCTTACCCCCAAACATCCATTTTCTCTCCCTAGATACCTATATAAGCTTGAATTATGACTGAAGGAAGCCTTAAATTGCCATAACTAATATTGAAAAGCTTAGAAAATGAATCATGGCCCAGATTGGAGTCATTTCACTTATCAGTCTTCAAATTGCTACATATTAAAAGAATTAACTTCCCATTTCTCCATGCAGTAGCTCAATTCTAGGATCTTAAAAAACATGTCTTTTGGTTCAATAAAATTGAGTGATGCCCCTTACCAGAGGAGTTTGAAGCTCTTCTAGGTTGCCAAATAGATTCCTCTTGCCAACTTGCGGTCCTTATGCTTGGAATTCTAGACTCACATTCTATCTGATATCGGATAGCTCGACTGTTCAATCTTCCACCCTAGTCTTCATCTCACTACCTTCTCAGCTCAGAGATTGCCCTATAACCCTTCCTTAAAGTTATCATAATTATAGATAAAGGAGAAGTCTATTGGCCCCGAATGATGGCCCTTTATTTGTACGCTCAATTCTTGCTTATTTTTCTTTTTGGAGATTATGATTCAAAACTCCTCCACATTCTGGACCAAATGAAAGTAGGACTTAACCCTTTCCCTCTCATTATAGTAGAAACCATCATCGGACTGGATAACTTTGTGGAGACCAAGTAATTTTTTAGAAGTCCGTTCTTGTTGGAGGGAAGCTTCTTATTCTCTGACTTTTGTTTCCTAATTTGCTGGCAATTTTACTTACCTATCACTCTTACAGATGTGGTTCTATAAGAAACTTAGACTACTTGAACCTCCCTGAGACATAGCACGGTATAGAGCCAAGTACTATCGAACTAGAAAATTGCATCCCATACTAGAGAACATTCCTAGCTATCAACATTCCCTGATACTCTAAATTGATGGATGTGCCCATGGTGGAGGTTGCAATATATGACTATTCGATCTTACATTTATTGTGTTCTAATTGCTAGTCTTTATTTTGCTACCTCCTACAATCCTACCCATCTCTACCGCCAATATGGATAAAAGTAACTAATAATGGAGTTAGTGCATGGGTTCGAGCTAGGTCTCCTTTCTCAAAACTTCGTGGATAACTTAGTGGCTACCTGGCCTTATAAGATTATTTAAAGGAACATATATTATAACGGAGATCCAACCACCGATGATCATTACAAGGCGTGGGTTCAATTGCATTAGGCAGAAAAATATGAGTATATTAGAAATAAAGAACAAGAGAATTACGAGCATCGAGTGCTTAGGATGCTCAAAAAAAGAGAAGAAAACACAATTAGTTTATGAAATAAGCTATCATGTCTCTTTTTGTTAGATAGAGTTTCCTTTTAGTTAAATAATTTATAATAAACACTTAACATAATGTTTAATAGTAATTAAGCAATCTATTTCATTTAATTTAAGCATAATCTGTATATACATTTTGCTTGTGACACATCTCATGTTGTTAGTTGACTTGCCCTTATAAGTTTTGCAACTAACCATTTTCATATCTCTTTCTCCTTTTGAACTATCCTTAACTTTTGCCTGGACCGCCTCTTTCAAGGTTTTTAATCTAGTGGGACTCTTTTTTCTCTAACTTTTGCTTAGACAACCTCTTTTTGAGGTTTCCTCCTTAGCGAGACTTTTATAGAAAGTACTTCTTGAGCTTGTCTAGGTTAATAGGCTCTTAAAATTCATTCCCTTCCATGTTATATAAGATAGCATCACCCTTGGAGAATTACATTTTCACCACATACGGGCCTTCCCAATTCAGCTTGAATTTCTCTAGTGGGTCAGTCATAATTGGATTTGTAAGCTTCATAACCAAGTCTCCTTCTTTGATCTTTCCTGGTTTGATCTTCTTATTGTAAGCCCGAGCTATCCTCTTCTGATATAGTTAAGAATGATAGACAACCATCATCCTCTTCTCATCCAATAATGTCAGTTGTGTCGGTCGACTTTCCATAGTATGCATGGATTTTGGACTCTAAGAGAACCTTTAGTGATCAAACCTCAACCTCTATTAGCAACACGGCTTTGCAGCCATACACTAAGGAATACGGAGTGACCTTTGTTGAAGTTCTAATAGTAGTTTGGTACCCCTATAATGCAAGCTGCAAGCAATCCACCCAATCCTGATAATTTTCCATCATCTTAGCTAGGATCTTCTTTACATTCTTATTTGTAGCTTCCACTGCCCCATTTGCCTGTGAACTATATAGAGATGATATGTGATGTTCGATTTTGTAGTCTCTTAATAGTGCAGCCATCTCTGCCCAAAATTGAACACCATTATCAGTAAGAATGTGATGCGACAACCTATATCTGTAGATTATATTCTTTTTAATAAACCTCAGCATTTGCTTTAAGTCGACCGTAGTATAGGACTTAGCCTCAACCCATTTGGAGAAATAGTTTATTGTCATGATAATTTATTGATGACCATTCGATGCTCTCGACCTTATCTCTCTTATGATATTAATCCCCTAAATTACAAATGGCCAAGGAGAAGTCATTCATTGGAGCGTCATGGATGGAAAATGGCTCATATCCCTATAAGCTTGGCATTTGTGGTAGCTCTTTACAAACTTGATGCAATATATTTCCATGGTAATATAGAAATAACCTTGATGAGCTACTTTATTTACTGGGACTATCCTATTTATATGTTGCTTGCACACTCCTTCATGAACCACTTCCATAAGTTTCTAGGATTCCTCTTTATTGACACATCTTAAGTGAACACCTGTAGGCATTCTTTTGTACAACATTCTATTATAGCTAATGAACTGTCGAGATAGCATTTGTAGGGACATGCTTTCTTTCTTGTCAGTAGCCTCAGGGAATTGTCTTATTTCTAAGTATTACTATAACTCATAAAACCAAGGCTTCTCAGCTGTATCCATTGGCATTAGCCTTATTTCTTTATATCAAGCATTTTAGGTTTTCGTTAATATTAGAGGCCTAACCTCTGTTTATTTTCCACTTTCCCACATAGAAGCCAGAGTAGCTCGAGCATAAGCTATCTAGTTCTCTTCTCTCGGTAGATGAATAAATTTACACTAAGTAAAAGACAACAAAATAGCAGCCAAATAATCCCAATATGGACGCAACTTGTCTTCCTTTACTTCCCACTTATTAGAAGCTTGTTTTACCATTAACATAGAATCCTTGTACATGGTAACATCCTCTTCCCCCATACTTTCTGATGCTTCCAAACCAAAGATGCAAGCCTTGTGCTCTACTAATTCTTTGTTACCTCGAATTTGAGTCTTTTTACCATCGGGATCATTTCCCCTTCTGATGTGATCAGGATTATACCAATACTAGCCCCTTTGTTATTGATGGCTTTGTTAAAGTACATTTTCCATACTTGTACCTTTATGGCCCCCAAATGTTCATTAGGAAATTCCAATTCCCATTTTTATTCATCAACAACTGGATTTTGAGCTAAAAAGTTTGCTACCACCCTTCCTTTTACTACTTTCTTTACCATATAATCTATGTCAAATTCGGTGAGCAGCACCAACCATCTGGCTAGCTTTCCTGTGAGCGAGGGAGTTTATTAAAGGTACATGAGGGGATTATATTTAAAAATTGCCTGTACCCTGTAAGACTGGCAGTAATGTCTAAGCTTTTTTATCACCTAAATTATAGCTAGGCATGTCTTCTCTACAAGACTGTAATTGGCTTCATACTACAGGAGTTTCTTACTCAAATAATACACTGTGTGTTTAACTTTCTTTTCATTTTCTTGAGCTAGGATTGCCCCTATTGCAACCTTTTCAATTGCCAGATATAGGATTAAAGGCTTACCTAACTTTGGTGGCTGTAAGACTGGAGGATTCACAAAATAATTCTTAATGGTTTTGAAAGCTTGTTAACATTCATCATCCTATATCACAAGTTGATTCTTTTTTAGGAGCTTAAAGATTGGCTTACACACAGTAGTCAACTTAGCTATGAACCTACTAATATACTTTAATCGTCCGATGAACCCTCTGACTTCTTTTTCATTCTTTGGTGTAGGCATTTCTTTAATCACCTTAACCTTATCTGGTTCCACTTCTATTCCTTTCTGGCTAACAATGTGTCCTAGTAGTTTACCATATGTTACCCTAAAAATACACTTTTTCTAGTTCAGTTTGAGGTTGTACTTTTATACTCTTGCCAATACTTGTCTAAAGCCTTGAAGTGCCTTTCTCTGGGTACAGACTTCACCATCATATTATCTACATACACTTCTATATCTTTGTGGATCATACCATACAACACAAAAATCATCATTCTCTAATAATTAGCTCTTGCATTCTTTAATTCGAATGGCATTACCAATAATAAATGCTCCATTTAGTAGTGAAAGACGTCTTCATCTTGTCTATTACTGTCATCTTCATGTATGGTTTCATGATTCCATATGCAGTGAAAAAATTAAATTTTAATCACAAACCCAAACCCGGATCCAAGTAATTTGATTAATTGATTAAATTTAAGGTTTTCAAAATCTTACCACAAATGCAGAAGGGGCAAGATTTTTGGAAGGGAGAAAGGAGGTTCACTCTGGTGACACTTTACCTTGAGCTTTTAATTTGGCAGTTCGGATTGAGATGTCTCCAAAAGAATCTATCCTCCATAGGTGTCCACACGAATAACCCTTCATTGAAAGTGAATGTTTATGTGCTAGCACCTTCTCTTGATTTCTCACAAATTAGGAATTAAAAGAATTATGTGTTTTGTATTCTAAAAGAGAGAAAATGAATTTTGTGGCAGAAAAATGAATAAGTGAAACCCTAGAGAATATAATATATTTATAGACCTCTAAATTAGGGTTTCACTTATGAAATAACCTTTTGGTAATTTCTCACTTATTCTTATTCTGATTTTATTTAAAATTAAAGAAAAATAATTTTCTATTTATTTAAGATAACGTTTACCTTAAATAAATAAATAAATAAATAAATAAATAAATATCTGATTTATTTATTTCCACAAAGCTTATTTGGGTTTGTTAAACCCATATTCATTTTGGGCTTATTCAAAGTGTGTGACCCTGTAGGTTCATAGGATGTTGGCAGTGGGCTTTAAATCTCTATTTAGGCCTACAAGTCATAAGTGGCCTTTAGTAAGATATTATAACTACCCAAGTCATATGAAGTCAATAATCTGACATAACCTAATATACAGTGAATATTCTAGTCCCTTTGTTATATGATATCTTGATTGAATATAAGGCATAGATTATGTGATCCTTATATAATTCAATCATATTATTTCTTGATTCTAAGTAGACTAAGAATGATAACTCTTTATCAATTTACTTTAGTATGGCCATGCATTTTACTTAGTCTATCTTGTCAGGGCCCATAGATATCTTATCTAGATTAAATGAGGGACAAATTCCTTCTTAATCACTTACATTCCTCACATAACTCATTTCATACCCAACAACAATCTATTTTATCATTCGGTTAAAGATAATGTAAGATTATATCAAAATATAAAATAGTTATATAGAAATCTATGGTGATTTCAAGGTTAGAGGACTCAGCTGATATTACTGTAATGAGAATTAATTATGACAATTATCTATGTAGTTTTCTCATGATAGGTCAATCCAGCACTTTATTTCTTAAATATGTACCTATGAGTTGACTTAATATCTCATATTCATAATTAGTAGAACATAATCATTAATCAACGTCATACTAGCTTTAATACATTGTTATGACTAGGGATAATTTCAATAGAACTCATATTTAATCTAAGGGTTTTACTATTAAGTCATATACTTGATTACCTTAGTAAGAATTGACTATTCAAGCAATTATCATAATATAAAATGATAATGAAAAATGCCTCTTTATTAATAAAATGATAAAATCAAAACATGGTCATATATGATTGACCTAGTGCATATCACTAACACATGAAAGAGTATATTGCATTGGAAGTCATGCTATCAACCAATGTGTCAATGTGTGGTAGTGGAAAATCATCCTTTGGGCAAGCCCTATTCAGGTCTCGGTAGTCCACACACATTTTAACTCTTCCATCTTTCTTAGGGACTGGAACTATATTTGCCAACCATTGGGTGTCCTCCACCACCTTCAGGAACTTTGCCTTTAGCTGCTTCTCAACCTCCTTTTTAATTAAAAAGCCCATTCTAGCCTTAGCCTCCTCTTTTTCTATTTCATTAGTGATATGTGAGGATATGTAGGAATTCTGTGTTCAGAGATCTTCCTGTCAATCCCAGGCATGTCTTTATAGCCCCAAGCAAATACTTTCTATCTTTTTATTAGTGTTTCTTTCATTTTTTCTCTTTCATTATAAGTTAAATCATAAGCAAGCAATATATTTTTAGGGTTATCATTTGTGCCTAAATTAAATGATTTAGTTTGCATGGAATTAATGTCAAATATATGCATGAAATGATCATCATAAACAGAATAACCATTAGGAAACACATCACATAAATAAGCAAACTTAGACTTCATTACATTCACTTTTGAAAAGAACATATAATCAATTTTAAATAAAGTTACAAGAGAAACATTAAAATCATCATAAAAGACATCCATGATGGAATTGAGGAAGCAGGCTTCAAAATCCTGCTCCTTGCCCTGATCATCGGCCTCTTTTATCTCCAAAGTGGCTGTGTTCTCCTCATACTCTTTTTCAGCTAGTACCAGCTCTTCCACAAGAACTTCCTTAATAGCAGCTTTCTTTATTCTATTCATAATGTAATATCCCGAGTTTTTAAAAATTTTATATTGCATTGGGATATGTAGTGTTAATAATTTTTGTATATATTTATGATATTTTATGAGTTTGTTATCTGTTTAAAGCTAATTTTAATTGTTTTACATTATTTTAAGTACTTTACGTAAAATTTTCTAGGGAATTGTATTTTTGGGGAAATTGACACGTAAATAATTTAATACTAATTATTTTGACTAGTTTTATGAACTTGCATGAACTCATATATAATTTTTAAAGTGCTAAAATAAATTGTATATATGTGTATTTGTTTAAAATTAATTAGGGTTTAATTGATTTCCTTAATTTTATTATTTAGTTTTAATATTAATTAATTAATTTTAAGTGTATAAATTATTATATATATTAAATTATTTATGTGGTGAGTATTATTTACGTGTGGGAATATATATAATATTATAATGTAAAGTGTGGGTATATATATACATATATACATATTTATTTATGAAAATTATAAAGTTTGCTTTATTTACAGTTTTGCCATCGACTTTACCTTCTTCCTCCTTTCTCCACCCGACGCCATTTTCTTCCATTTCCGGCCGATTCAAGCTGGTTTTCTTACCGTCGGTGTGCTTCTCCTCCTTTTTCCTCCCTTGCCAGCCATTCCCGACACCTGAAGCTCCCTATTCTGGTGTGTTTTGGCCGAAAAAGCAAGGAATAGCCGAAAATCGATCAAGCTCCGATTGACGTGATTCCGGCCACCATTTTTCACGCCGCCCATCTCTATCTTCTCCTTGAGCTCCGGTGAGTGTGATTCCAAGCTTTGTTTCACTTAAAATGGTCTAGATTTTCCTAGGTTTCAATTTCTCAATTTCGGCCATTTAGGGTTTCCAAAATTTTTTAGCTCCAATTTGATTGATTCATGAAAAATTCCTTCATAAACTTTGATCCTGGAAGCTCAATCTACATGCTGTAATTTTTGTAGAATTTTTGGAATTTATTTTTATTTTTGGGTATTTTTGATTATTTTATTATTATTTTCTAATTTTCAAAAATTAATTAATTAAATTATGAAATTGTGTTTTATGATAATTATAGGTGTTGAAATACATTTTAGAAATTTATTTGTAATTTTTGTGAATTTTTATATATTTATTTGGAATTTATTAAGTTTATGTAATTTTGAAAAATAGGGTTAATTAGGTGTTTAATTGAAATAAATTGGTTAATTGAGTATATTTATTGATATTATTGAAATATATGTTGAGAAAATTAATTTTGATTAATTATACTATTTTTGGTGAATTTTTGATTAATTTTAGTAAATTTATATATATAGGGGTATTTTGGTAATTTTACACTAAATTGGCTAAAAATGTAATTAAATTGGTTTTAATAGTTATTTAGGGTATAAAAATGATTTCTAAAAATTATTTAGCATTTTTAACTAATTAAAACTATTTTTCGTAAATTATTTTCAATTATATATATATTATACGATTTTTCTAAATAAATGAGTTTTTATCGATTTTTAACATGTTTTAGGGTTAATTAAGTCATTTAGATTGATAAAATGTATTTTTATTATATAAGGGTATTTTTGGTATTTTGTGAATATTTTGTAGATTGTGGACCTCGATCGGTGAATTGTAGTTTGGGGTCCGACCGAGGGATTATGGTTGTGAATTTGGTATTATTTTCGAAGTGTGTTTCTTTGCAGGCCCAGCTGTACTCTTTGAGTAGAGATATGTCCATTTTATAGGGGAGATTTTGTCGGATTTTAGGTAGAATTCTCGTAAAACGTGATGTCCGATCGAATTCTTATTTTAATTATGTGTCTAGTATTCTAGATCGAGTTTTTAGAACTTCTGTTAGATTTATTTTGATTTTCTGTTGTCATTTGTTTGTTTAGTTGCATCAAGACCGAGGCCTAGTGGACCAAGCCCGTCGGACCCATCTCGAGGAGCGCAATAAATAGTGAGTTGTTATTTTATATATATATGCTTTAGGGTGCATGTTTTAGAAACGAATGGTTTATTTTGATAAAATATGCATAATGATTTAATTAGTAATTAGGTTTATTTTTGGTATATTTTTGATATATTTTAAATTATATGAATGTTTTATTAAACATTTCTACTTAAAATGTTTTTAAGTATATTTCTAGTTTAATTTGCAATTATATTGGATTTATTTGACGTATGTATACTCGAAATATACCTGGTTTACTTTTGTTATATTTCTAGTATATATATGGTTTATATTAAGATTTTATTCAATTACATGCATCATTTATTTTTATGAATGTATGTTTTATATTTAAAATGAAGGATATCAATAGAACGTGCTACCTAGTGGGCAGCACTAGGACCGAGTACGTACCGGTACGCTGATAGCATTTAGGCAATAATACTAACCTATTTATGGATATTGATTGGATTGATTGATTTATCTGATGAGTGATATGATTTGGGAGTGTGATTACTGAAGCTCGATTGACCAAGTGTCTCGGGGCCAATCACACTGACAGTTAGACTGCTAGAGCTCGGTTGACTTAGTGTCTCGGGGCTAGTCTACTGTCCAAATGGAACAAGTGAATATATTTGGAATAAGTGAGACTGTATGGCTAGAGTGTTGTCTAACACTGTTTTGAGGTTGCGATTTTCTAGGGTTCTATTTGATCATTCATAAACAGTGATTTTCAGTAAAATATATAAAATGATTTTATTGCATCTGTGTGCATTTGCTTGTATATATATATTTATTATATGTACTATTGATTGCGTGTATTGTCATTTAGTTATGCATGTATATATATTATAACAATTCATTCAGTGAGGTTCGACTCCCCTCCGTTGACTATTTTTCAGGAGAGTCATCGTTTTGAGACCTCAGTAGCAGACCTATACGCTGGATTTCTTCCACCCCGGCTTCACTATATAAACTGCTTATCTGAGTTTTATTTTATGATCTAGACACTGTAGTAGTTGTAAAATTGTTAAAGGGTTATGTATTATATTATGTGAGTTGTATATTTTAAGGATTTGAATTGGATTGTATTAAAAGTTTATTTATATATATGATGAGTTGTTGATTTAAATTCCGTGGTGGATTATTATTTAATTGTTTATGAATTTATTTCTGCTGCATAATATATTATTTATGTTATTATTATTATTGCATGTTTTATTTTATTTTAAGGCTTGCTACGGGTTTCGGATTCGAAAGAATTCCTATTCCCTAGCGCCGGTCATGGCCCCTATTTTGGGTCGTGACAAAGTTGGTATCAGAGCGTGATTTTCTGTGTCAGGGCTTAGTTGTGTGAGTCGTGGCCCTAGTTTTTAGAGTTGTGTTTTCTGTTAAACTACTGCAGTGAATAAGGTTTGAGCATATCTTGATAAGTATTCCTTGCTTTAGTTTTCTACGTTATTCCTCCGTTGTCTATTTTTTCTGAATCATTTTGTTTGTCTTTTCAGAATGACGAGGCGAGCGCATGTCGCTGCACCAGTCGTTGAGGCCGAGGATGATGAGTCTTTTCTGGATGAGGTTTTACCTTCTGAGCAGCCAGTTAGATGTAGAGGTCGTGGCAGTGGTAGACCTCGAGGAGCGGCAGGTCACCGTAGGTAGAGAGAGATATTGGATGAGGAGCCTGTAGAGCCTGAGTTTGAGGATCCTGTACCTCCAGTTGTTCAGCCTGTTCAGCTTGCCTATCAGCAGGGTATGTCTGACCCTGAGGCAGCTCTGTTTTATGCCAGAGTTGGCAGGATTGCTTTCGATTGGACTTCTGATCCGTTAGATTTTCTGCACACAATCGAGACTACGACTCGGACTGCTCACACCGAGTACCAACGGATTATGATTGTTGAGTTGTCTGTTGAGGGACCAGCCCTGGACTGGTTTATTCAGATGATTCAGCCATATATAATGACGATGACCTGGGCTCAGTTCAGAGAGCGGTTTATAAGGAGATTTTATCCGTAGCCTCTCCGTATGAGTTATCGTCTCTAGTTGACCAGTATATCTCGTGGTGATAGATCAATAGAGGAGTACACTCGAGAGTTTCTTCGGTTGGGTAGATATGCAGAGGATATGATACGAGATCAGTATTTCACAGTTACTACCTATGTCACTGGATTGGGTTCAGCATTTGTTGGTATGCCTACAACGGGCCTTACTCTGGAGTCTGTGATTGAGTTGGCCAAGGAGATTGAGCTGAGGCTAGTTAGGCAGGGAGCGATGCCTGATTATTACCAGCTGGGTGTTCAGTCGAGTGGTTTGCAGGCTACTCCGTATTTGAGTTTTCATGTTGGTTCGAGTAGTCAGAAGTCTGACTCAGCAGAGTCAGAGAATGTATGTTTTATATTTAAAATGAAGGATATCAATAGAACGTGCTATCTAGTGGGCAGCACTAGGACCGTGTACGTACCGGTACGCTAATAGCATTTAGGCTATAATACTAACCTATTTATGGATATTGATTGGATTGATTGATTTATCTGATGTGTGATATGATTTGGGAGTGTGATTGCTGAAGCTCGGTTGACCAAGTGTCTCGAGGCCAATCACACTGATAGTCAGACTACTGGAGCTCGATTGACTTAGTGTCTCGGGGCCAGTCTACTGTCCAAATGGAACAAGTGAATATATTTGGAATAAGTGAGCTTGTATGGCTAGAGTGTTGTCTAACACTGTTTTGAGGTTGCGATTTTCTAGGGTTCTATTTGATCATTCATAAACAGTGATTTTCACTTGTTGAGAATCTTTAAGGTTGTGTAACAAAATTAATCTATAAGCTGCTACTTGGTTGCCTGATGGTATTAATTTACATATTACCCCATCTTTACCCCTAAATCGTCCTCCAAAGAACCTTTTTTCCTAGACTAGATTTGAATCCTTTTGGACCCTAAATTTGTATAATTCTTCAAAGTTTTGGATTCCTAAATCCTTTAGTTTTTTAGAAAATTCTGTAACACACCCCTCTATTGCCAACATGAGTTGGTCTGACTTGGCAGGCCTATGCCTTATTTGAGATAGCTTTCCCCTCTAGCGAGTTAGATAATTAATGAAAGACTCGTTAACCCTTTACTTGTTATTTTTCAAATCCCTCAAAGATACCTACAACTGAACATTGAGGCCTTACTGCTTCACAAATGTAGCACACAATTCTTTCCAATCAGACTGGATGTGTGGTTCCAAAGCATAGTACCAATGGATTGGTGCGCCCTTTAATAACATAGGGAACTATTTGACTATATGGGATTTAGTCAATTTGGTGGATTTTATGAAAGTCACGTACTACTTTAGATGCAAATAGGGGTCCTTAGTTCAGAAATACTTTTTCATGTTAGGGAATTTGAATTTCTAAGGTAATGGATCATTCTCCCTATCCAGATTCATTATCAGTATAATCCAACGGAGCATTCATGCCTTTCTCCTTCATCATCATTTGCATTGTCTCATGGCCTTGGTTATATTCTTGGCCTACTTAGATTACTCTAAATTCTTAACCGGATTCACATTCCTTCAGTTTGGTGGATTAGCCAATACTATCACATCTTCTTCTTCCCTTTCTCTCACTAGGATTTCAACATCTAAATCAGTCAGATTGGTTGGTTGTGCCAGTTGATTTTCTCTGATTAGCTTGGTTATATCTCCCATTATCTCTCTCATCATAGACTAGGTCTTAACGAATACTTCCTCTTTTAACTGTGCCTTGAAAGCCTAAGGATCAAAACCTCCTGCCATTCCTATGTTTGAATTTCTAACTAAGCGCCTTGAACCAGATCGAACCCACCCAGATGAGCTCAAAGGATCTATATTGCTACAGGACCACATGTCAAAATTATGCATGACATGTATGCATGATATGCAGGTTCATTTTATTATTTAAAGAAAGCAAGAAAATAAATAAGCATACTTAATATATACATAACACAGAGATAAAATATAAAGCTTTAAAAATGATGACCTCCTCCCTTATTTCTCCCACACATGTGTTCAATGGTGAGTATCTTATCCTAGGATTTTTTATCTGGGTTTTAATTATCAACAGGGGATAATAAAACTGACATATGCAAGATAACTCTCAAAATGGAGCAAATAAGTAACAGATCCTCTAAATAAATCCAAAGTCCACCTTCAATGGGCCAAAAATGACATCAAGGCCTTACCTTGTGAAAATCCATTTCAATGGGCCAAAATGGGCACAAAAGGCCCATTTTGACAATACTTATTTTAAAATGGTTTGAGAATAGGTGTAAAAGGCCCATCTTGATAAGGTTCGTTTGCAATAGGCTTGAGTTTTATTTTAAGGATCCATTAAAGGGCATAAAACACATACAATTAAAAAATTCCTAAAGGACATTGCTAGGTCATTATATGAGCTGAGTCTCAGGTGAAAAAGGTTTCAGCTTTTATAATGATATACATCCATATACATCTCGCTATTTAAGGGTCCATGCAACGTGGATAAGTACATGTAATGAGTGATAATAATCAAGTATTTCACCACCAGGTTTGAGTGAAATATAGGTAGTAAAATAATGATTATTATCGGGTTAATTAGGACTGAGTGCTTATTGTATGAAAATGTGTAGTGAATGCAAAAGATGCAAAAGATATAAGAAAATAATTAAAAATGATGAAATACAAAACACTGGAATTAGTTTTTTTATCCTTAGTGGAGTCGCTACTATAGGCGGTGGGGTTTAGCGCGCGCCCAAGTGTTTGGCGACCATGACACTGTATGGCCTTGAGGCCCACTTAGAAATACGAAATAGGTTATAAAGCCTACTCGGAGATGGAGTTACCACTCGGATAAAAGCTGGGACACACTGTATAGCAACTGGATCTCAGGGAGATTCCCAGAAGCTGTCATCAGAGATCGAGTTTGGAAACTGGGTATGGGCTTTTGGAATGCCCACCCAACCTTACAGTTTGTCTCCGTTTGTGTTTTGTATTTTATTATCTTTAATTATTTAATTATTTCTTCACTACCATGCGAGTTGCAATTTCTTTCAAATAATTTTTGAATTTTATAATTAAGCCCAAGTTTGCACATTAATTTCTTTTATGTATTTGGTCTCAATATCCACTATAAACAAAGTAAATAATAATAATTTACAACCATACATTCAAATCAAATGGGGAAAGGGATTAAGGATTGCAATGCTTTACTTGAATCAAAATATAATAAATGGAAAATAAACTAGAAATAAACCAAAAGCAAACAAGCATTAAATCATATAAAAATATAATAAACGGTGAGAAAAAGGGTTAGGCATTGAAGCGAACAATCAAAATCATTCTGATTCCCTGTAATACATCAAGATGTTAATTTCCAAGACATCTAAAATCATAAAGGAAGAGGCAACAAATTAATGTACGAAACAAAATTTATATAGGTGGCCTGTCCAAGTGGTGTGAGGACCTGTTAAAGTGGCGTTCACCTTTGTGAAGAGGCGATCACCTTATAGTAATAAGGTGACGCCTCTTTGAGAGGTGATCGCTTGATTAGTAGGCTTAAAAGAATTTACTACTGCAAATAAGCTAGATGCACAACTACACCTAAACTTAATGAATCATGCTAAAGACATGGCATGTTATAAACAATAAACACAAGAGAGTGGATGAACAAAATAACAAACAAATGAGCTAGATGTTATGCAAATCTATAGTTTAATCTTAAAAAAAATAAAATAATTACTTAAAAATGAGCTTTTCCAATATAGTTTGACTTTAGAAATGAATATGGATGTTAGTCTCTGATGGGTTTCTGCAAGTATACGGATTCGTACAAGTAGTAGTTAAATATCATTCCCACAAATATTGCAGATTGACTACAGTAATACTAGTTGTGTTTATTTGTTGAAACAACGAAAAAGGGTATTTTGAATTAAACTAAGACAAAACATAAAAAATCACAATGAAATAACAATCACTTTAAAAAGCTAGGGTTCTTATTACCAATTCAACCTTTATTTAAGATCAATTAATTATTAAGCCATACCTAACCTTAATCCAATTTGACGGTTTCTCAAGAATCATAGGCTTTCCTCCTAAGGGAACCCCATGATTAACCAAGTAAATTGACATTCTTTGATTTAAAGCTCTCACCTACTAAGTGTTTAGTTAACCCAGTTTAAGCACCAACCGTTAATCAATATTAGTTGCTTAAGTGTTTCTCAATTAAGAAAGCATCTAACAGGTTATTGTTTAAATCCAATACAAGCTATCTCTCGATCAAGTTTTATTATGTATATTCAATTAAAGGGTGATCAATCCTAGGAAGATATTAAGTTCAATAACAACCAAAGGATCTAGATTAACGACTTAGGTTTAATTATGATTAGCCCATGGTTGAATTGCAATAAGAACCCTAACCAAGAATTTAGCTAGTCATGTTAATTGTAAGAGACAAAGAAGAAGAATAAAAGAAAATAGACATCACCATTAAATTAAAATTAAGAATGAATAAACATAATTGAATAGAAGAAACCCCTTGTTCAATAAGAAGCTTGATGTTCTTTAATTCTTATTCTCAAATCTCTAAAACTAACATAAGCAAGAAAAATCCTTGTTCTCTCCAAAACTGCTCTAAGAAAATGTATATCAAAAATTGATGAAATATCCTCCCCTTTATTTCTGGTGGCTACCCTCTTATAAAACCCTAATTACCAGCCCTAGGGTTACAGCCATATGAAATCTCCATCTTGTCCCTCATGAGTTAGCAATTAAATTTGACTCCGAATTTCTCAATCACCAGGTCCAACAGCCGTGTGCATTTTGCGCATGGCCGTGCACCTCACTTCTTCAGCATTTTAGCTTATTGACCTCCATTGCTTTTTGGGCCCACTTCAAGTGCCCACGGCTCCTATGTAACCTTACTCTACTATTCTTTGACTTCTTTAAATACATAAAAATCAATAAAAAATAAATCAACTAATACATAAAAATAAATAAACACCCAAGACATGCAATAAGTGCTCAACTAAATAAAAACTGAATAAAAGAAACATAAACTTAACTGAAATTGCATATAATCCTAACACAAAGACTACTTAAAATAATGCATTTTTCACACTCATCAAATTCCCCCACACCTGAATATTTGCTTGTCCTCAAGCAAAACTTGAAAACACATATCTACCTAAAGAATCATACTTTTTAACTAGCTTTAACTTGACTAACTACCATAATCTTCCTTTAATAAAAAGTTTTGAAACTTGAAATTTAAAATAGCAACTAAGGTTAAGAACATATTGTTACTGTGTGAAGAGCATACTTTTCTAGTGAAAATATGAAAAAAAATGATTGACACTCAAGAAAAATAGAAATAAGTAAGAATCGTGCTAATAATAAGGAGGCTAAGAAGTTAGTCAATCAATGTCTTCCTAATCTCAGCATCCTCCACCTTTCTTGTGTTACTCAGTGTGGAAACCTCAAAAATAGGTCCTTTGGATACTCTTACTCTTAAAGAGCATTGGAGTAGAAGGAGCATTTAAATGATTTTTTTTACTTAACCACTATAAAGCAGGCTCAAATTCCTACTCACAAACTCTTTTCTCAAATATCAATCATCTAGATTCACTTGTTCAATAGAAAAGTAAGCATTTATGTTCATTAAAATTTAAAAATTCCTAACCATAGGTTGCTCTTCTATTTTAAAAAATGTAAAACAATCCATTAAAGGAAGATTAAGGTATTTCTTCAAGAAAACTAAGATTAATGAATAAGGCTCTAAAGGTATATATGTTGCAAAAATTCAAGTGTAAGGGCAAGGCATAAACACACAAAAAGGGTAAAAAAATAAAGCATGTAGACTCTTAAAGTAAAACAAACACACAAGCATATAGTCATTAAAAGAAAATAAATAAAAGAAAACTAAAGAACAATATACTCCCTTTATTCTGGTGAAATTGGAGGGGAATATATGGTGTGACCATGATGCACTTTGCAACTTCATTTATAGCTTTATATCTTTTGCTTTGAGGAAGGATGCGAAGGATTTCATCAATTTGAAGTTGCAGCCTTTTAGCTCTGGATTTACATACCTCTTGAACTTCTCTATTTGGTTGGACAGATCCATAACCATATTCCCAATCCTTATTGTCAGAGATATCCATCGGCTCTTTGATTTTTTCCATGATACCATCACTCCATTTTTTGGTGTTCCCTCGCGTCCTTGATTGAGCTTCACTCCAATTATCTCCTTTTTCAGTTACATTAGGAGGTAAAGGTATTTCACCATGTTGCATTGCCATTTGGCGAATCATGTAGCATCTTCTACCCATTACATCATGAAACTCATTGAATTCAGTGATAATTTTAGCTCGCACTAGGTAATCTTCATCAAGGGACTCAGCTTCTAAAGGCTCTAATTTATGTTTGGCAAATTCGAATGGAGCAAAATACAATGCTAATCCAGTGACAATGTGCCCCATTGAGATCAATGCCTTTCTAGCCTGAACAACATGCCAAATAGAACACAAAACAAAGTATGTACTACATACTTTTGTGTTAGTCTTCAAAAACCACAACATTAATAGTTCATCAGGAGAAACCCTAGTACTATCTTTTTTTCCAAAGATTGTATGTGCCATGAATTTATGCCTAATTAAATATGAGTGATCTTTGATCAAACCACTAGTCATGATTTGACCCTCACAAACTTTATCACCTCCAGTGATTTCATGCCAAAAACTACTCATATTATAATTCATAGGAGGTTGACAAACACCTCCTTGAGGAAAACCAAAGATTTGAGACATGATTTCATAGTCAAATAAGTATTCTTTCCTAAAGAACCTACATGAAAAGATCCCTAGGAGTGCATCTAGAATCTTAAATGTAGTGTAAAATTCTATTGTGAGTTCAAAGAATACATCATATTGGGCTGTAGCCAATTTAAACCACCCCAATTTATTGCAAAACACATCTATGGTTCCTTTAATACCTATATTCAACAGTACCTCATCATCAAAGTATTTTGGCTTGCTAAAATTTCTCTTGACTAAGGAGCAGAATCTCTTCCCTTCCTCTTCAGAATAAATGGCAAAGAAAGCTTCATAATCGTCCCTCATGTCCTTAGGCTTGCCCTTGCCATCACTAAGCTTCTTTCCTCAAAATTGTGTCTTTGTTCTAGTCATCACAATAATGTTAGTACTAAAATAAAACAATAAAATAGAATGGAATTAACAAGAACAAAAATAAAAGTCAGTAAAGTTTAAATAAGACAAAGAGTTACAAGAAACAAAGAATCTTAACCCTAATCAAAAAGTAAAAGAGATAAATTCTAACTATATATATAAAGGAAATAAAATCAACACTCCAATAAAATAAAAATTGCTCACCCATTAATTCAGGAAGTTTAGATCACTTAGGAAACTAAAATCAACTAAACTCCCAATGGAACAAGGAAACAACATAAAAACAAATAAAATCACAACTAACAAGCTCGTAAAATAAAAAAATTTGTAATTCCTCCCCCACACTTAAAATGTGCAATGTCCTCATTATAACGTCTATAATAGGAAAAATTTAAGGAATTTGAATTGTCTTGTGCATTAGATCGCATGGCCATGTGCAAAATGCATACGATCGTGCTACCTGCTAGCATAGATTGAGTTTTTTTTTTTGGCATCATATTGGTAAGACAAGCCTTATATATTTATTGTACAATTGGAAGAAAAAAATGAATGGAAAATAAGAAAAAGCAACAATCCTAAAATAAAAATCCTTAACAAAAACAACTTAGACAAAAATATACTTCAATTCAAAGCATGAAACATAACACATAATGTTCCATAAAACATCATAATTAAAAGGACTAAAAACACATAAAATAAACATTGTTCAAGCTAGACCTAAACACCATTCAAAACAAGGTCTTCATTCCTCCCTTCATCCTTATAGGAGTACTCTTGTGCTGCCATATCTTCATCATACGGGAATGGCGGCGGGATAAAATTCTGAGAGCTGAAATAGGTGTTAAGGTTATGGTTAATCATCTGCAATGTGTAATTCATTTGCTTAAAAGTATGACCCATGCCTACCACTTCAGAGTTCAGCTCACCTACATTGGAATCTATGACTCCAATTTGTAACTCTAAGCTGTCCAGCCTTTCTATCATATTATTCAGAGAAACATCTTCCTTTTCCTCTTCATCTTACTCTACAGGTGCAGGCAGGATAAGAAAAGCTCTCCCAGTATGGTCAACTCTAACCATTCCCATGGATTCCATCATGCCAATGTCAATGACATGATGACCTAGGACCTTTTCAAAAGGCATGTTCTCTATGTCAAAGTTTAAGTACTTGGCTATAGCTGTTACTAGTCCTCCCACCTTAATAGCCCCAATTGCTTTTGTAGCAACATCTCTCAATTTCCCAGCTAAAGCATGACAGACATCAAGGTTTCTATCATTCACCATACAATATAAAATGTTTAGCTCAATGGTGGTAATCACAGAGTCAGCCTCTTTCCTTGGAAATAAAGAATGTGCTATGAGCCTATAAAGGTACTTGAGTGCGGGCAATCGAATCCTTGATTCTTTTGCTAGCCGAGCCTCATAGAAACTCCCCTTTCCCTAGTTAATTCTCTCCAAAACTCATTCCTATCATATGCAACATTAGCATCTTGATTTTTGGGAAAATGGAATACATCATTGAGTTCAAATAAGCCTAGAGTATTCTCCTCATTCCCTAAATAAAAAGTAAGAACAAGGGTATGATCATTAAACTTAAAAGAAGAGAGAAATTCATAAGTGGGGATGGCATAAGAAGGATTCTGCATCAAATTAAAATCATTCCACCCCATCCTATGAACAGACAAATTAATCTTGTCCAATAACCCAATTCAATCAAGGATGTGGCACTCAAATATCTATTTGGCATAATTTTCCTATTCATCATGCTTGAAACTTATTCCTATGCTCACCATGCCTAAATTGAATTTGAGAGGGGAAAGGTTTTACCATTTGCTCCTCATTAGCACCACTTGGATTATTGGAAGTTTCACCTTGTTTTGCTCTTTTGGTACGATTAGTTTTCTTCCTTGCTATGCCCTTCCTCCTTTGATCTTTCTCCATGAGACTTCCTTAAAAAGAATTGAGAGAATATGTAGAGTGGAGAATGGTGAAGAGAATGATTTTTTAGAGAGGAGGTAAGTGTTTATATAGAGAGTGGGATGATGGGGAATTGGGTTAAATTTAATTAGAAATTGAAAAGGTGGTCAAGGGTTAGGTTTTCTAGGGGTTGGGAAGTGGAAAAGTGGTTAAAATTGGAGTCCCTAGGGTTTTGGGGAATTATGGATGTTGGGAATTGGAAAAATCCACTTAAAACAAAATTTTGTGTCTTTTTTTTTAAAAATGGGTCTGTCTCGTCGCATGGCCCTGCACGAAATGTGCATAGCTGTGTGTCGAGTTTTGGATTTTAAGGCACACGGTCGTGTGCATTTTCTGCACGGCCATATGACTTGATTATCCAAAAGTGGAAACGTAAAATGCATGGCCATGTGCATTTTTAGCACAGTCGTGCAACTTGTACATGCATACTTTTGAAAATTCACTAAATCAAAAATTCAACACACATAGACAATCAATGCATCAAAAATTTGACTTACAAGTCACTCGAAACAACATTCCACTAAACATTTAACTCACAAGACCTCTTCTAGAGCTCCAACCTTTCTTTCATTCCCTGAAATTCACAAGAAACAATCATAAAAAATAGATAAACTTGCAAAAACATAAAAGAAATAACCAAACAATAATAAAAAAAAATAGTCTTGGTTGAGTCCCCAAGAAGTGCTCTTTTAATGGTCCATGAGCTAGAGCATCAAATTGATCATCCAGTTGATTCCTTTAAGTATGAAACTTGATGGAACTCCTCAAATGTGTTGCCATAGTATAGCTTTAACCTTTGCCCATTCACTTTGAATGTGTCTCCTCTTGTGTTGCTCAATTCCATAGCTCCATGAGGATATGAATGAGTTACCATATACGGTCCTGTCCATATACTTTTTAACTTTCCAGGAGACAATTTGAGCTGTGAGTTGAGCAATAAAACTTGATCATCTTCCTTCAACTCCTTGATTCTTACTCTTGCATCATGCCATCTCTTAGTACGTTCTTTATAAATCCTTGAATTTTCATAAGCAACTTCTCTTATCTCTTCAAGTTCATTCAACTGTAACAGTCTTTCTTAACTGCCTTCTTAAAGTTAAAATTCAAGGCTTTCACCCCCCAATAGGCCTTATGTTCAAGCTCAACGGGAAGATGAAATGCTTTTCCATAAACCACCCTGAAGGGAGACATCCCAAGAGGTGGTTTGTAAGCTGTTCTATATGCCCACAAAGCATCATCAAGCTTCCTTGCCCATTCTTTCCTTGACTTACTTACTATTCTGTCCAAAATCTTCTTCAAATCCCTATTACTCACCTCAACTTGGCCATTGGTTTGCAGGTGATAAGGTATAGCTACCCTGTGCTTCACACCATAGCGAGCTAATAAAGCTTCCATATTCTTATTGTAAAAGTGTGTTCCCCCATCACTTATGATGACTCGAGGCATTCCAAATCGAGAGAATAGCTTCTTTAAGAACTTGCAAAAAACCTTTGCATCATTGACTACGCATGCCTGAGCTTCCACCCACTTGGAAACATAATCCACACAAACAAGAATATACCTGTTACCATCTGACACTGGAAATGGTCCCATGAAATCAATGCCCCAAACATAAAAAATTTCCACCTTTAGAATTCTAGATTAGAGCATTTCATCCTTCTTTAAAATTTTTCCACTCCTTTGGCATGCATCACAATGCATCATAAAATCTCTAGCATTTTGAAAAATTAACGGCCAATAGAACCCTGTTTCAAGAACCTTAGCAGTTGTCCTTTGTGGTCCATAATGTCCACCATTGACCCTCCCATGACAGTGTTGTAAGATTTCTCCTACTTCCTCATTTGTTACATATCTCCTCACCATGCCATCGTTGTATAGTTTCCACAAAAATGGATTATCCCAAATGTAGAACTTAGCATCACGAATCAACTTTTTCTTTTACTGAGGAGTGAACTCTTTTGGAATTTCATCCACTGACAAAAAATTTGCTATATCAATAAACCAAGGAGCACCTATAAATCCTATAGCGAAAAGCATTTCATCAGGGAACATCTTCTTGATAGGCTCTTGCTGATCACTTTCCTCTTATTCCAACTCAAACCTTGAAAGATGATCAGCTACTACATTTTCAGCTCCTTTCTTATCTCTTATCTCTGATCTCAATATCAAACTCTTGCAACAAAAGTACCCATCTCATGAGCCTTGGTTTTGAATCCTTTTTGTTCATTAAATACTTTAATGCTGCATGATCTGTGTATACAATTGCCTTAGATCCAAGGAGGTATGATATGAACTTGTCAAAGGAAATATAATAGCCAGCATTTCCTTTTCTATAGTAGCATAATTCAACTGAGTATCTGTCAATGTTTGACTCATATAATAGATCACATGCAACCTATTCTCCTTTCTTTGGCCAAGAACGACTCCATGATCACTGGTGTCACACATCAGCTCGAATGGTAGACTCTAATCTGGTGCCATCACTATAGGAGCAGAAACAAGTGCTTGTTTCAACTTGTCAAAAGCCAATTTGCAATCATTAGTAAAATCAAAAGGTGAATCTTTTTCAAGTAACTTACGAAGGGGTTTTGAGATTTTTGAGAAATCCTTGATAAATCGCCTATAGAAGCCTGCATGACCAAGAAAACTCCTAACTCCTTTAACATTTGTGGGGTACTGTAGCTTCTCAATTGCCTCCACCTTTTCTTTATCAACCAAAATGCCTTGAGCTAAAATCTTGTGTCCAAGTACAATACCTTCATTTGCCATGAAATGGCACTTTTCCCAATTCAGCACCAAATTTGTTTCCTCACAACATGTTAGAACTTGCTCCAAATTGCTCAAACATCCTTTAAATGAGTTTCCATAGATAGAAAAATCATCCATGATCTCCTCTATTAAATCTACAAATATATTCATCATACATCTCTAAAAAGTTACAGGAGCATTACATAACCCAAATGGCATCCTCCTGTATGCTAATGTGCCATAAGGACATGTAAAGGTGGTATTCTCTTGATCTTCTGAAGCTATTGCAATTTGATTATAGCCTGAGTAACCAAACAGGAAGCAGTAAAAAGCATGTCCTGATATCTGCTCCAACATTTGATCAATAAAGGGTAATGGGAAATGGTCTTTCCTTGTGGATGAATTTAGTTTCCTGTAATCAATGCACACTCTCCATCCATTCACAACTTTTATAGGAATGAACTCTCCTTCCGTATTTTGCACAATTGTTATTCCCCTAATCTTTTGGCACACACTAAATTTGGCTAACCCAAGAACTGTCAGAGATTGGATAAATAATTCATGCATCAAGTAGTTTGACCACTTCTTTCTTCACCACCTATTGCATGTTTTGGTTGAGCCTCCTCTGTCTTTCAATTGTTGGCTTGTGTCCATCCTCCATCAAAATCTTATGCATGCAATAAAAGGGACTTATACCTCTTATATCTGAAATCTGCCAACCGATTGCCTTTATTTTTCTCTTCAGCATGTTCACCAATAAATCCTCTTGCTCATTGCTAAGTTTAGAAGATATAATCATAGGTAAAGTTTGGTCATCACTAAGAAAGTGTACCTTAAATATTTAGGTAACGGCTTCAAGTCTAGTTTTGGTGGTTTTATGATTAAGGGTGGTGTGGGTTTAGTGTTTGGTAGTTGTATGTGTGGTTGGTGTGGGTATTTGAGAGTCACTTCTTCTTGAGAAGATTATACCTGTAAGCACTTCTCAATATTCTCAACTTCTAAAGACCGTGCTAACCTCCATCGTTGGACTTCATTCACACATTCATCAATGACTTCAACTCGCATGCAAAAATCTTTGTCATAGGGATATTTCATAGTTTCATAGATATTAAACTTGCAGCTCTCTTCCCCCACTCTTAATATGAGAGTTCCATCATAGACATCAATTATTGCTCTAGCAGTGTAAAGGAATGGCATACCAAGGATTAGTGGAACCTCCTCGTCTTCTTCAAAGTCAAGGACTACAAAATCCATTGGAAAAATAAATTTTCCAGCCCTTACTAACACATCCTCCACTATCCCTTTTGGTTCCTTCATTGTCGTATCTACAAGTTATAATTGAATGCTTGTAGGTTTTGCTTCTCCTAATCCCAATTTCCTGTAAACAGACAAAGGCATAAGATTAATTGAACCTCCAGAATCACATAAAGCTCTTTGAAAATTTAAATTTCCCATAGAACAAGGAATAATAAGACTCCCTGGATGCTTCCTTTTTAAGGAAGTTTCTTCAAGATGATAGCGCTACACTCTTTTGTGAGTGTGATGGTCTCATATTCTTGTAACTTCTTTTTATTGGAAATTAGTTCCTTGAGAAATTTAGCATACTTAGGCATTTACAAAAGACATTCCACCAGAGGCATGTTGATGTGGAGTGCTTTAAACCTCTCTAAAAATTTAGCAAATTGTTGATCATGCTCCTATTTCTTCAATCTTTGAGGGTATAGAGCTGGAGGTTTGTAAGGTTTCACTAGTGGTGGTGTAGGTTTCTTTACTACTCGTTCCTTATTTTTGTTATCACCTTGCAACTTCTCCTCTATCAGCACTTTAACCCATTCATCCGCTTGCTCTTTCTCCTCTTCCTTCTTCTTTTCCTGCTCATATTCTATTGTTGCTTTTGGGATTTGGACCTCTATTCCACTTCTCAAGGTGATAGCCTTCAACTGTTCCTTTGGATTCTTCTCAGTGTTGCTTGGCAAAGAACCTTAATTCCTCATTAACAAAGAATTTTCCAATTGCCCCATTTGCACCTCTAAATTATGAATAGAGGTAGAGTGGTTCTTGAACATCAGTTGAGTGTCTTGATATATTTGCTCAAATATGCCTTCCAACCTCTTTGTAGCTTCATCTTGTTGATTCCTTTTTATGGACATTACATCCATGAACTTCTCCAACTTGCTCTCTAGAGAACTCCTAAAAGATGAATTTTTTTCTTGATGGTAATTTGGTTGTTGGTGTTGCACATTATGCCCTATAAAACCAGGTGGTGCTTGTGGCCTCCACTGGTTGTTCCCTTGATTGCTCCAAGAGAAATTAGGATGATTTCTCCAACTTGGATTATAGGTGTTGCCATGCACTTGGTTCTGCTGTCTTTTAAAGTTGTTCACAAAGTTTACATTCTCCATGGACAAGCTTTGCATCATCTGACACTCTATAGTTGGATGACTATCCTGACATAATTCACAAGAGGAACACAAGTTAGATATGGCATTGATATTCATTTTATCCATTCTTTTAGATAAAGCATCCATGTTTGCATTTAATATCGTCAAACTGTCAACTTTAATTGCTCCCCCTCTCTTTAGAATGGCTCTCTCACTGGACCAGAGGCTTTGGGTATTAGCCATTTCTTCAAAAAGCTCCAAGGCATCTTCTGGTGTCTTAGACATGATAGTTCCTCCTGCTGATGTATCTATGTTTGCTCTCATTGTGGGATTGACACCCTTGTAAAAAGACTATGCCAAATCCTATAAAGGAGTAAACTATGGTGGACATTGTCGCTGAAGATCCTTGAATCTATCCCAACACTCATAAAAACTTTCATCATCTCTTTGATAGAAAGAGTTGATTTCATTTATGATTTTGAGTACTTTAGCTGGTGGAAAGTACTTATTAAAAAAGGCTGTATAAAGTTCTTGCCATGTGTTTATGGAGTTAGGTGCCAAACTAGTGAACCATCTTTTTGCTCTATCCATCAATGAAAATGGAAAAAGGATGAGCCTGATTACTTCTGGCTGTACTCCATTCATCTTGAAGGTCGAACAATACTCCAAAAATCTTGTTATGTGACCAATTGGATCCTCATGTGGTAAGCCACTAAACTGTGGGTTTTGAATCATTTGGATCATGGTGAGTTTGATTTGAAAGTTGTTTGCAGCAACCGCTAGCCTCACAATCGGAGTTTGGTCACCTTGGACATTGGGACTCATAAAGTCCCTCATAGTTTTGTGGGCAACTTGCCCATTTTGGCCATCTTGTCCATTGTGTGCTTCCTTACCTCCCAGAGGCGGGTTACTTTCATCTTCCCCTCAATTCATCCTATCTTTATTCTATCTTCTCCTTCTGTGAATAGTTCTTTCAATCTCTAAATCAAGTGGTATTAACTGGGCTTGCAGACTGCTTGCACTATGCGTTGTGTGAATGCAACAACAAGAGTTCCTGTAAAAAAAATAAAAAAACAAAGGTAAAAAATAACGTCTAAATCAAACAACACAAAATTCTGAATAATATCAATTTGGCAATCCCTGGCAACAACGCCAAAAACTTGATGGGTTTCCACAAGTATACAAATTTATATAAGTATTAATTAAATATCGATCCCACAGAGATTGCAGATTGACTACAGTGATACTAGTTGTGTTTGTTTGTTTAAACAACGAAAAAGGGTATTTTGAATTAAACTAAGATTAAACATAAAAAATCACATTGAAATAACAATCACTTTAGAGAGCTAAGGTTCTTATTACCAATTCAACCTTTATTTAAGATCAATTAACAACTAAGTGATACCTAACCTTAATCCAGTTTGAGGGTTTCTCAAGAATCATAGGCTTTCATCCTAAGACAACCCTATGATTAACCAAGTAAATTGATGTTCTTAGATTTAAAGCTCTCACCTACTAAGTGTTCGGTTAACCCAGTTTAAGCACCAACCCTTAATTAATATTAGTTGCTTAAGTGTTTCTCAACTAACAAAGCATCTAACAAGTTATTGTTTAAATCCAATACAACCCATCTCTCGATCAAGTTTTATTGTGTATATTTAATCAAAGGGTGATCAATCCTAAGAAGACATTAAGTTTAATGACAACCAAAGGATCTAGATTAATGGCCTAGGTTTAATTATGATTAGCCCATGGTTGAATTGCAACAAGAACTCTAACTAAGAATTTAGCTAGTCATGTTAATTGTAAGAGACAAAGAAGAAGAATAAAAGAAAATAGACATCATCATTAAATCAAAATTAAGAACGAATAAATATAATTGAATAGAAGAAACCCCCTATTTAATAGGAAGCTTGATGTTTTTCAATTCTTATTCTTAAATCTCCAAAACTAACATGAGCAAGAAAAATCCTTATTCTCTCCAAAATTGCTCTAAGAAAATGTATATAAAAAATTGATGAAATATCCTCCCCTTTATTTCTGGTGGCTACCCTCTTATAAAACCCTAATTACCAGCCCTAGGGTTACAGCCATGTGAAATCTCCATCTTGTCCCTCATGAGTCAGTAATTAAATTTGACTCTAAATTTCCCAATCACCAGGTCGCACGGCCGTGTGCATTTTGCGCATGGCTGTGCACCTCACTTCTTCAGCATTTTAGCATATTGACCTCCATTGCTTTTTGGGCCCATTTCAAGTGCCCATGGCTCCCATGTAACCTTCCTCTACTATTCTTTGACTTCCCTAAATACATAAAAATCAACCAAAAATAAACCAACTAATACATAAAAATAAATAAACACACAAGACATGCATTAAGTACTCAACTAAATAAAAACTGAATAAAAAAAACACAAACTCAACTGAAATTGCATCTAATCCTAACACAAAGACTACTTAAAATAATGCATTTTTCACACTCATCAGTCTACCTTTGAATGTAACCTTTTTTCCCTCATTCTGCAAGAAAATCACCATTTTTTCTTCACTCTTTTTTCTTAAGAACGTTTTTCCCCCCTTTTGTTTTAGTGCTTCCTCTTAAAGTTCTCTCATTCTTTTTTTTTTCGAAAGTTGCTAACCAAAATTTTTTAACCCGATTTTTTTCTTTCTCTCCTTTTTATCATCTCCCTAGCCCATCCCCTACTACTCTCTTTCATCATTGCATTTCCTAGCCTTTTCCCTTTTCTAAAATTTTCTTTTTCATCCCAAAATTTTCTTTTCTAAAATTGCCTTTTCCCTTTCCAAATGAGGTGGGCCCACCAAGTTGACTGCCATGGTCACCTTTGCATTTAATGCAGAGGCAAGTGGTTGTTATAGAGGCAGCACCTCTATGATGAGGCAATTACCTCTTCAGCCATTGCCATAGAGGCGATCACCTTTCTAGCCTGCCCGGTATTTGGCCTGGCGAGCCAGGGAAAATTGGACTTGTCTTATAAGGTTTTTGGGCTCGAATATGTGGGTTTAAAGCCCCGAGTTCATTTGCAAGAAGATTTTGAGTTTCTTTCTTGCCTTCAAGTTTTACATTTCTCGTCATTGGACTTTATTGCGGGCCGACCAAACCGAGTATTCACAATTCACCTCCTATCACGGGCCTATCGAACCGGGTGTCTACACTATCCAAATTATGAAAAAAATCATTAAACAAGATTATAACTATATTTGTTCTATGATGGTCAAGTTAAAATAAACAAATAAACAAATTATTTGAGTATTTTTGTTTTTAAATGATCAACTTATTGTGTTTTCTTGAAACATGTAGTAAACCAAAAAAAAATCATTGGATTGGAATCCTAAAAAAAAAAATAAATAAAACTCTATAAAGTCATTGTTATTTGTAATTTAACTCTTGTGCAAAATATAAATTTTTACTTATAAAATAAAATAAAGTAATTTTTATTTTATAAAAGTACAATTGAAATAAAAATAAAAATAAATTATTAATTTATTTTTTAATTACCTCCACAAAATATATATTTCTCATCTTAATAATATGAATTTATGATTTATTTTAGTTATTTTTTTGAAATTTTGAAGTTCTAAAAATTTACGATTGTTGATAATCAAGTTTAAATCAAAATTTTAGTTAATATAATTAAAAAAAGGGTTTGCTAAAAATTCAAACCTATTGGCTGAAAGTTAATCATTTAAATACATTACAAGGTTATTTTTGTTATGAAATAAAAGATGCATGTTCTTTATTTAAATTTTTTTTCCTTTATTTGTACTTTTAAATATATTATTGGTATGTTGAAATTTTAAAGTTCTAAAAATTTGAAATTATTGAGAATAAAGTTTAAATGAAAATTTTAGTTAATATAATTAATTAAAAAAGGATTTGATGAAAATTCAAATCTATTGGTTGTAATTTTATCATTGAAATACATTATAGGTTTATTTTTTTTATTAAGTAAAAGATGCATGTACTTTTTTATCCAAAAATATTTTTCCTTCATTTGTAATTTTCTATATATGGTAAAGGTACAAATTCGCCCTTAATGTTTATAGTAAGGGTGAATTGGCTCTGAAACATTTTTTGGCCTTAATTAGAAATAGGAATTCAAAATTATATCATTCCGGGTTCCTCATTTAATAGAGCCATTTTTACCATTAGGTTAGTGCATGATGTGGCAAAAGTTGGGTCCCACAAAACTAACACTTTAACGATGGCCCTATTTGACTATTTGAGAATGATATCTCCTTCATCTTCTTTCAAAGTTATGTCTTTTGAAAATAAACCCTATAAAAATCAATTGAGGGAATCATAAAGGGAAAAGCAAAATTATGAAGGCGAAAATCTTTAAATCATTGCAATGCCATCCTTTTCATCATCAGTAACTTCCAGTAATCAACGAAGTTCAAAAATCGATTATGAAGGACTGCCCATTTTTTGTAATTGTTGAAGTAGGGGAACTAGATTGAAAGCACCAACATGGACGTCATGGAAGAATGAGAATCTTGATAGAAGATTTTATGGTTGCACGAATTATGAAGTAAGTTATTTGTAATTAAATGTATCTTCAACCTCTATCAAAATATATAAAATAAATTTGATAATTTTTTTTTATTTTTATCATTTGATGTACAGAATAAAAATTGTGATTTTTTCCTCTAGCATGATGAGGGAATGAGCTAAAGAGGAAAGGAGGTGATTAACATGCTGTAATTTGAGAATAAGTTATTATTAGCTAAAAACAAATAATTGAAGTCCAATTTCAAAGGAATAGTGTCAATTAATGATGTTGAGAGAGAGAGAGATTGCAGAGCTCTGGAAAAAATTAAAAAGATTAAAGACAAACAAAGGGTATGAAGTGGAATATCAAGGAAGAAAATAATAGTGGCTTATGCATTGTTTATAATCTCTTGGGTTTTTTTTTTATAGTTTTTAGCTGAAGTGTAAATGATAAGCAATTTATATGTTAGGGACTAATATTAAGGGTATGTAATCTAATTTAGTAAAGAATTATGTTAATGGAAGTATGTTTCTAGAAATTACAAGTGCTATAATTGATTAACAAATGATAATAATTCTTGTAATGAAATACAAAATTGATAAGAAAATAGAAGTAGAAAGTAATTTATGGAGTTTTCTTACAATTGAAATAATTTCATACAAAAAAACATATATTCACTGTTTTGAGTGATTAAAAAAATTTAAACAAACCAAAAGAAGTTTTAGTAGAACTTGATTCACTATGTTTGACATCTAGTTCCTATGGAACTTACATTTCCTGGTATTGAGTTTCATGTACCAAAATATTAACAAACACCATAAAATGACATAGCCTTGTAAAATAGTTTGAGATAACATACATTTCCATAAAGTTCAAGTAGATGTTGTTCTTGCATTTTTCATCTTCTTTTACTGCAGTTGATCTCTTTGCTCTTGCAACTGCCTTGAGGTAATTGTTGGACCACCATTCCACTACAATCCTAGAGTTTGATAAAGTAGGTCAGTAGCCCTAGTAACTTGGGAGCCATCACTTGTGAAGTTGATGGATCTTGTAAAACCTGCATGACTTATACTTTTATTCTTCCTAAGTTCCCTCTCATTTAGAATTGGGAATCTGATGATTGGATCAACATCCATTTGACTTGTAGCATTACTTGAAGCATTTCATTCATCCATAACTCTTTTAGAACCTTGACTATGCTGAAAAAACATAGAAATTAAAAACTCATATAACAAGCAATATAATGCAATCATATAATACATACTACCATTCACAAAGATTAGAACAAGCAAAAAACACAACTAACACTCATATTATAAAGTGATCTCCTTGTGTTCAAGTCCACAAAACACCCATGACTATATTCTTTATTTCTTCTTATAGCTCTACTAATTAACAGTTCTTTCCTTTTTCTGGATTTGCTTCTTGTTGCAGTTGTGCCTCATGTATCTTTATAATTAGATGATACATTATCTTGTTGAGATTCTAGGTTAAGGGTCTGACCTAATTAAGGAGGTGGCATATTTAAGTGTCCTTGTGTAAGAGATGTTTGAGGCTATGGAGTCTAATCTTAGGGTTTGTCATTTCTGGATGCCTGAGTTACAATTGCAGCACTATGAGGTGCTTGAGTTGTAGGTGCAGAACTATGAGGTGCTTGAGCCACAGGTGTAGAACTATAATGCGCCTGAGTTACAAGTTCCTGCATTGCATATACCTAAGTTGTGTTGCTTTGCCTGAGTGACCTCTACATCTTGAACCACTACTACTAGTTGAAGCAACCTAAAGTAATACATTCATCAAAATGTGAGAAGTTTGCATAAATAAAAATGTTATATTAATTAAAAAAATTAATTAAACTGAGATTACATTATTAACCTGCTATCCTTTATTAGGACATAGCTTCTTATTGTGAGGTTCTTGTTGATAAGTACTACACCTTTATTTTGTGCCTCTTTTGGAAAGCTTTGAATTGCTTTGATGCTTGTCTACACCTTTAACTCTCTTTGTCCTTGGTCAACCTACTAGCTTAACCAATGAAGGGGGCTCAATTGGTTAGTATTCTTTTGATTTTATAAATATTATCCTCAGAAAAAATTGCATAGGATTTTTGTAAGTTGCTATAAACTTTAACTTGTGATACCATTCAGATATCACTCTTAGGGGATCCACCTTTGTATGCCATAATGCACACATCGCATATGCACAAGGTATCCATGTTAATTCCCAATATCTACATGTACATAAACCCTTATCAAGAAACATAGTATGCTTGTCAAGTCCATCTCCTATTTCATACCTAACATCCCTATTGAAAATAATCATGCAGCTGGTTGTATTATCTCTATTATCTTGAAACATAGCCATACTCCAAGGGCTCCATTCATGTAACCACTTGTCTAATTCATGCATGTTATCTTTTATCTTGTTCATACTGTACAACCTTAGATCTTCAAGCATATAGACAATAGACTTATGTCTTGCATTCACTATTATTGTATTAAAACTCTCTGAAATGTTATTGTCCACCATAAAACATTTTCTTCTTAAGCTAGAATATGCCATACACCAAGTATATAAGGCGTATTGAAGCAGGTCCTCATCAACTTTCTTACTCTTGTCTCCTAATTTTTGTACGTTATCTTTGAATCCCTCTAGAAAACTACTTCAAGAACACATCCAAAATTTTTTTCATCTCCCTACCATGCCACTTCTTTGACCAATTGGCATAAATGTACCTAGCACACTAACAATGTTTTATTATAAAAAGAACCATTTCCATTGCATTAATCAATCCCTACACCAAAAAAGGCATAGTTATAAATTCATCATATAATAAAGTAAATTTAAAAAAGAAGAAAATAAAGAAATAAGTACCTTTTGCATATAAAAAACCACTGTTAAGTTCCCACCATTACTTAGTTCAAGCTCTTGCACCATCCAATGAAGAAACTATTAGTGAAATGCACTAGGTCAATCATTTGTGATTATGAATTGACTTTCTTATTTTATTAATAAAGAGGTATTTCATTATCATTTGATTTTATGATAATTATATGAATGGTTAATTCTTATTAAGGCCACCAAGTATGTGACTTGATAGTAAAACCCTTAGATTAAAATAAGAGTTCTATTCTAATTATCCCTAGCCATTTATTCATTATATAAATATTAAATTATTAAGGCTAGTATGATGTTGACTGATGGTTATGTTTTACTAATCATTAATATGAGATATTAAGTTAACTCATAAGTACATGATGAGAGATCATGTACTAGATTGACCCACTATGAGAATACTACATAGATTATTATCATAAGTATTTCTCATCACAGTAATTTTATTTCGGTCCTTTGACCTTGAAATCATCATGGGTTTTTACATAGCTATTTTATGTTTTAACATATTCTAACATTGTCTTTAACTAGACGATTAAAAAGGATGTTGTTGGATATGAAATTAGTTATGTGAGTGATTCAAAAGGAATTTATCCCTCATTAATATGAGAAAGATATCTATGGGCCCCTTAATGAGATAGATTGAAGGAAAATGTATGGCCATGCTAAAGTGAATTGATAAAGAGTTATCATTTTCAGTCTACTTGGAATCAAGTCATAATATTAAACTATATAAGGATGACATTCTATGCCTTATGTTCAATTAAGATATCATGTGATAAAGGGATGATAAAATTCATTGTAATTAGGTTATGTCAGATTATTGACTTCACATGACTTGGGTAGTCATAATGTCTTGCTAGAGGCCACTTATGACTTGTAGGCCTAAATAGAGATTTAGGCCCATTGCCAATGTTATGTGAACTTACAGGGTCACACACTTAGAACAAGCCCAAAACGAATATGGGTTTAAGAAGCCCAAAATAAACTCTGTGGAAATAAATAATTAAAGTGTTTTATTTATTTGTTAATTTATTTAAGATAAATGTTATTTTAAATAAATAAATAAGATATTATTTCTGATTTGTTTTTAAAACAAAATCAGAATATAATAAATGGGAAATTACCAAAAGGTCATTGGTAGGTGAAACCTTAATTTGGAGTCTATAAATATGTTATATTCTCTAGGGTTTAACTCACTTGTTTTTCTTGCCTCCAAATTCGTTTCTCTCTTCTTAGAAAACAAACATAGAGTTTTTCTTTTGTTCTTGATTTATGAGACAATCAAGAAAGTTGCTAGCACACACTCTAATTCGTTTTTGTGAAGGGTTGTTCGTGTGAATACCTATAGAGGACGCATCCTTTTGGAAACGTCTAGATCCAAACAACCAAGTAAAAAAAGCTAGAGGTAAGGTGTCACCAGTGTGACCACCTCCAATTTCCCTTGTTTTCCTTATTGATCACAGTCTAGCATAAAGGAAAGACCTACATTTCACCATCTACATCAACAATTATAAGAAGTTGGCCTTGGCAAACCCTTTTGAAAAAGCATCCATCTAGACTAATGCAAGGTCTACAACCTACCTTCCATCCACTTCTACATGCCTCAAAGCACACAAATATCTTTATAAAAACCATTTTCTCATCCCTTAATGCATCTTTACATAGTTCAATTTCTGCCTTACTGCCTAGATCTATTCTTTTAATTGCAGCTGCATAAGCCTCTAAATAACCAAATTCCACCCTAAGGCTTCCATCCAATTATTGTATTATTGATCTTTTAGCCCTTTTGCATTTTGAAAAACTAACATTAACCTTTAAAAGCTTTTTAGCATCCAGTTTTATATCTACTACCTTATACTTATGGTTTTTGTATATTTTATCTTTGAAGTATTTGGCTAGAAAGGAAGCAGTGTAAAAGTTAAGAAGTGAGAAATGCCTAAAGCACTTATGTGTGTCAACTAAAATCTTCATAGCTAATCTAAGATTTTTCCCATCTTTCGAAATAAGTAGCCTAAAAGGACAATTATCCTGATGCACGCACCTAGCTCTAATTTTGTATGGCTCATTAGGATTTAGTTTTAACTTGTAGCCAAATGACACAACATCATTGGTAATGGTTTCGATTGCCTCTATTGCATTAGCATAAGTCATTCCAAGGATGAAATAACCCTTGCCATCCTCTGAATCATATCTAACTATTTCTTGAGGTGGGACACTATTTTCTAAGTCTTTTTCCTCCTCACTTTCATTTTTTTTCACTCTCAGTTATGTCTAATTCATCTTCAGCACCCTCTTCACTTACATACCTTGTAGGACCCTCACACGTACTGCCCTTTACAACATTGTCTCCTTAATGTTCACTAGAATTGACATTCTCACCTTCCAAATTAAATTGACTATATTGTGTAGGTATGTCATAGGTTTCACTATTTTGACCACCACTGTTTTGACTACCAATGCATGACTCTTCACCTAAACTAACACCACTATGCTAATTTTGTTCATTATACTCAGTGGTTATATTATACTCAATAGATAGAATATTAGGCTAAAATGAAGGAGTGTCTGCTTCATGGTCTACATAAAATTCAATCTCACTAACCCATCTATTTTTGTTAATGTAATTTAAAAATCTCCTAATACTCACATCAAAATGTACTAAAAAGAGGCCATTTTCAAGACTTTTCCCCGTTTCCAGTACAAATACCCTTTTAACATTTAGGTATCCTAATTGTGTTTGGTATTTGTGTTCTATATCTTAGTAACAAAGGAAATCTAGATCAAAGTCATAAACAACATGTACATCACCACTTACATATACCAATTTCACACCATCAAACTCCCAATTTCCACCATAATTAAATATCAAATCAACAACTATTGTCATTGTGCATTCATAAAAAAATAAAAAGAAAAAAATTATTAGCAACATATCATGCTTCCAAATAAATTAATTAGTTTATTGACTAAACTAATTTCAATAACATTGTCTATTAACTCAAAACTGATAACATGCAAAAGGACCATAATATTCCAAGTTCAAAACACATGCAAGTAAATATAAAATTAAGTACAAAACAACAAAAGGGATTACTAAATCCTATTTTTTTTCCATTTTCAAACAACATGCAACCCCACTTCACTTACCTTTTTCTTAAAATATTCTTCTTTCACAACCTCTGTGCATGTAAACCCTCGATGTTGCCTTTAATCAACTTCCTTTTACTGGTTTCTCTTGTAAATTTTTTGTCTTTTAGGGTTTCATTTAAGCTGAAGATAGGATGGGTTCTAAAAAGTGACATGTTCCTATGTTCTTTTCCAAATTTTAGTCTTTAGTTATTAGGTTAATTGTGGGTTTACTTTATTAAAGTTATTAGGGAAGATGGGCATTCATTGGTGATTAAAGGCTGTAAAAGTTCCTTTCAATGTATGAAATTTCTTTAATGGCTCCTAATGTCTACCACGTCAACCATGACCATAACGACAGTAGATGGAGAAATTGGGCTTTGTTAAATGAGGAGCCCAAAATGACATAATTTTGAATTTCTATATCTAATTGAGCCCAAGAAATGTTTTAGGACCAATCTGCCCCTCGCTACAAACATTAAGGGCAAATTTGTACCTTTAACCCTTATATATACTATAGATTAATATAACTTTTCATAATCTCTAATACATATAAAATATCTATACTATATATAAATTTATAAATAGAGGAAAAATATTTTTGAAAATATATAAATAAAAATAGTTATTATTTGGTTTCCAAAAGTTTTTAAAATTGATGAAATTGCTTTAATTTGTATTTTAAAATTAATTTTTTTATTTAAAAATAGATAGATTTAAATAAAAAATAAAATAATTGTATTATATTTAATTATCAAATTTAAATAGATACATAAATGTTTTAAATTAGTATAATATTTATATTCATTTTAATCATATTATAAATAAAACAATATTACCCTTCTAAATATAATATTAATTTTTATATTCTGTAAATTATATATATATATATATATATATATATATATATATATATATATATATATATATATATATATATATATATATATATATATATTATTTCCAAACTAATAAGCATCATGTGCAAGAAAGTATGAAAAAGAAAAAAAATAATTTTATTGCCTAATACTTGATCTTGAGGCATAGCATGCTTAAGTTATTCAAAAATTTTCTTTTAACTAGTTAAAGTAGATAATTCTCAATTACAAAGGAATAGAGAAAAGGGGGTGAGGATTTGAATCCTACTTTTCATATTTGGGAGAGTTAATTACTTAAGAGATTACCAAACTTTATGCTAAATTTTATTTTAGTTCTATAACTCCAATTTGTATCTTTTTGGTTACAAAATATTGATTTTAATTACATAGAGAACACTATAAAAAAGAAACAAATTAGAAACGGCCAAATTAATTTCTAATTCCATCTCTATTGTAAATAGTGATGAAATTAGAAATGGAAATATTCTATTTCAAAAAGTCTCGTCGTTAATTATTGGCAACAAAAGTTTTGTATTCGTTTCTAATTTTTGCAATTGATAAGTTTTGTTTCTAATAATTTCAATTAATTTAGATGACATGAGACATTAGAGTTGTCACATCATAATCTAACTCAACAAATATTATCATTTCATCTTGTACCGTTGCCTTTTTCATAACATTGTTGACTTTAATTTTACTTTTGTACACTCAAATTGATAAAATTATGGGAAAAAATCTTATCAAGAAGGTAATATGACTATAGGCGGTGGGGTTTAGCGCACGCCTAAGTGTTTGGCGACCACTGCACTGTGTGGGCTCGAGGCCCACTAGGAAATACGATATAGGTCTTGGGCCTATTTGGAGATGGAGTCACCACCTGGATAAAAGCCGGGACACACTGTACAACAACTAGATCCCACGGAGGTTCCCAGAAGCCGTCATCAGAGATCGGGTTCGAAAACTGGGTATGAGCGTTTGAATGCTCACCCAACCTTACGGTTGGCCTCCATTTGTGTTTTGCATTTTATTACCATTTAATTATTTAATTATTTCCTCATTTACCACACGTAATGAAATTTCTTTTGGATAATTGCCTGATTTTATAATTAAGTCCGAGTTTGCATATTAGTCCAATTTCATGCCTTTAAGTCCCAACATTAAAAAAAATGCAGTAAGTAAAATAAATAATAATTTAGAACCATACATTCAAAATTGAATGGGGAAAGGGATTAGGGATTACAACACTTTAGACAAAATAAACGAATAATATACAGAAAGTAAACCAAACATATACCGAAAATAAACCAATAAAATGACACAAAAGCTGCAATGTACAAGGGAACAACTAACAAAAGTGACTACTCGATGATAGAAATCATCAAGTAATTCTTGCAAATAGCACATGGTTAGTCCTTCCTTTCAAGAAAAGAAGAAAAGAAATCACATATAACGATACTTACAAAAGGCTCTATAAAGAAGGGGTTTCACATCATCAATTAAAGAAACCATCAAACAATCAAGATTGAACATCATCATGCAATTGTATAGACATATTTAAGGTCAAAAGGAACATATTAAAGTAGACGTTATGACAAACATGAATAAAAAACAAAGTAGGAAGCAGGTTAAATCTGCCAATGAGGCGGTCACCTCATTGATGAGGCGATCATCTCATTGGGATGAGGTGATCGCCTCATCAACAGGGGATCCCGCCTCATTGTTAAAAGAACATGAGACACATACACAAAAGGGGGCCTTTTGGAGGCCTATCAATGGGGCGATCGCCTCATTGAGATAAGACGATGCCTCTGTGAAGAGGCGTCACCTGATCATTAGCCCAGCTCCGACTCCCAAGACGTACAGACTTCTACTCTAAGTAATAAAACATGCATATACACACTCTATAATCATCAAACTACAACTACATGCAAAAGTAATAAAAGGTCCATCAATAAAGTGAGATATCAAGCAAGACACACTAGAGATAAACCTAAAATGTACTAAGGACCTAGTCATACAAACAAGAACTCACAAAATGATGCACATGTCAAGTTTAAGTATAGGTTTTATACCAAAATGAGAGGCCCTCATAGATGTTTTGATTGAGATCCTTGCTAGGATGTGGTATCTACCTTTGACACAAGTTTCTTCCTTCTTCTTTTATGGAAAAAGTGGACCTCTTTGCTTCAACCTCCCTCCCCTTTCTTAAGGATGTTTTTTTTTCTTTTCTTTTCCCTCTGTGTTTTTCTTTTTCAGAGCTCCTCCCTCCTTTCTCACCAACCTCTCCTTCTCTCTCTTTTTTTTTCTCTTTTATTCCTTAGCTTTCCCATGCCCCTAAGCCTCCTAGCCCATCATGAGCTCTCATAGCCCTTTTTCCTTTCCCCAAAAATCTTTCCCTCATGCAAGAAAGAAGTCTGGAGAGTGGGGCTCGCACCACTTGGTTGTCATGATTGCAGCTGCATTAAATGCAGCTATAAGTGGGCTGCCATAGAGGCGGTGCCTCATCGATAAGGCGATCGCCTCTGTGATGAGGCGATCGCCTCATTGGCAGCTGCCAAAGAGGCGATCACCTCATTACACTGAGGCGATGCCCCTTTGGCCCTGGCCTACTTTGGGCTAGGCGGGCTTGAGCCAAATCTTGATAGTTGGCCTCCGTTTTTGGTTTTTAGGCTTTGGGTTTTCAAGTCCACTTTCCACTTAGAGATTGAGGCTTCATCCTCATGTCCAAGTTCACATTCTTATCATTGGGCTTGACAACGAGCCGGTCAAACTGAGCAACCCTAATTCGTCCCCTAATACAGGCCGACCGAATCGGGTATCTATAGTTTGCCCCCTGATTTTTGGAAAAATCAAATGCATGCAATGAAAATTTTTTGAAAAATCACATGCATAACAACAAACAACAAGATAAGAAACATACCGGGTCTCACCCGAGAGATGAATCCTTCAATTTTGAAACGTGATCGTGATTCTCGGGTTTTCCTAGCCCGATCAGCCACTCATTAATATTTGATAGAGATATTTGAAAACTGCTAACCTCGGGTTTTCCTAGCTCGACCCTTACAACATTGGAATTCGATTCTCGGGTTTTCCTGGCCTGGTCTTCACAACACTGAAACTTGATTCTCAGGTTTTCCTGGCCTGATCTTCGCAACATTGAAACTTGATTCTCGGGTTTTCCTGGCCCGATCTTCGCAACACTAAAACTTGATTCTTGGGTTTTTCTAGCCCGATTATCGCTGGGGATGTGGTTTTCAGATTTACCTTGTCTGATTATCACTCCTCTAGGGACATAGACTTCCGGGTTTTCCTGGACTAGTTGTCCTTCGCTTCCGACTTCAGGGATACTACCTGAACATTCATCTTGATCCTTTGAGCTTCAAGGATTCAAACCCAAACAACCCTTTCTTTGAGCTTTGGGGATTCAAACCCGAACCGCCCTGTCTTTGAGCTTCGGGGATTCAAACCTGAACAACCCTTTCTCTAGAAACTTCATCTCAAAGATCTGTACTCTGCATTTCGCCTCCCTAGTATGCAACACTAATTTCCACCCATCAATTCATTTCATCATCATCATTTTTTTTAGGGGAAAACCCTACATGAGGAAAACCCTACCTCTTTGCTTGCTATAAAAACAACTTATTCCTTTTGTCCTTTCTCCCTTCTATTTTTTGTCACCTTTTCTTTTCCTCTTTTTTTTTCCCTTACACTTCTTGTACTCCTTGCATCTTCCCCTCTTTTTACAGTCAATGGAGAATGAGAGAACACCCCGTATGCTTGAGTGGGATCACATCCTGCCTCTTGTTAGCTCTTATAGGAGCTTGGGATTGACCCGCGGAGACTCGATTCCTCTTTTGGTAGACCTAGGGTCCCACATTTGCTCGTCTGCATCCAGAGAGGTTAGTACCTTATAATTTCTTGCAAAATTACGTTGGGTCAGTGATTAATCAAACGTGATTATCAAGTCAAGATATTAATTTATTAAGAAAATGAGAAATCCATGTTTTAATCACCAGAAATCAGGAACTGTACCTGTCCCGCCTTACAGAGGTGATCGCCTCATCATAGAGGTGATCGTCTCATTAATGAGGCGATCGCCTCATCGATGAGATGATCAGCTTCTGCGAAGAGGTGATAACATATCACCCTTTCATAGAGCCGATCGCCTCTCCAATGAGGTGATCGCCTCTATGATGAGGCGATTGCTTTATCAACAGGGCAAACCGCATAGTCTAAAAGTGCATTCATTCTGAAATCCCTATATGAAGCCATAACATGCATAAATTTCACTTCCCTATTTGTTGTTTACAGTATGATGCTCAGACGTTCAAGGGTGCCAGGAATTTTCATGGAGCTCGAGTCTTCTTCAGTGACTTGAATGATGAGCAGAGGGATCGAATTTAGGAGACGGGGTTTGAGGACTTCATACTCTCACTTCCATCCGAGCAGGGGCACACGGATTACCAACCACTGCATGCCCTGATGGAGAGGTGGTTTGATGTGACCCACACCTTCCACCTCCCATTCGATGAGCTTACTCTAGACCCGATATCATTTGCTGCCATCACGGGGGTTGCATGTGCCGGGGATCCTGTTCCCTTTGATGCGAGTCTACATCAGCTATCTCCGGATAAAGCCGCATATATCGAGCGACTTTTGGGGATGACTCCTGACATGAAGGGGACTCATACCCTTAAATTAGACTTGATCAAGAGCTTTTATACTTGGGATCGGGCTGCAGCGATGGTCTTTCCCTTTGAGATTGACCAAGTGGTGAGGGCTTTTTTGCTCTACTTGCTCGGTACCACCCTCTTTGTTGACACCCGCCAGCTCCATCGATATGATGTTCCTACCAGCCATTCGGGGTCTTGACTAGATTCCCGCATTCGATTGGGGTAGCTGTGCCCTGGCATACTTGTATCGGAGCAATGGACGAGGTGGTCTGAGGGGCTAGGAGGTTTTGTGGCTTTTGGCTTGCTGTTCTGGTACGTCATGATCCCTTTTCCTTTATCTTATTCTGACCCTGATTACTTACGTCAGTCTTCTCAACTTCTCCTATTTTATTTTTCAGGTCTGGGCTTTAGAGCTAGAGTTGCTTGTGGGAGTTACCCAAGTGGGAGACCATTTTCGGCCCTCGGTAGGTGGGGTGCCAGCCATGTCGTGAAGAGGCACCTTACCCGAGTTCATATTCACAGACAGCACTTGAACTCCCTGACACAGGATGTGGTGCCTATAAAGCGCAAACCTTCTTATTAGTAAATTATTCACATTCAATTTACTTATATATCGACATCTCTTTTCTTTTTAGATCCGGAACGATTTGTGGGGGTCCGAGGACACTTGGACCATTGAGATGACTCTCTCCAGGCCCTTTTCTAGGAAGAGGGTACTCTTCTGTGGCCCTGGGTACCGAGCTTGGTACTTGGGGGAGTGGATCTTGAACTGGAGGGCAGGTGTTAGAGCTAGGCGGGTCCCTAGGTCTCCTCCTAAAAGTATGCTTTGGGCCCATGAGCTGGAGGGCGACGAACTCGATCAGGCTGTTACGAGCTCACCAGCTATGGATCACACAGTTCACGTGAAGAGTCGGTATGCAGAGTTCATCCGCACCCACCTTCTGTTGACGGTCCCCTTCCAGGCTGCTTCTACCTCTCAGGTAAATCCTTATCGATTCCCCTTTTCATGTAAATTCACTGCATTCTTAACATGTCCCTCCTATTTTCATCTTCAGGCTGTGCCTGCTAGGCCCATGGCCCCAGTTAGGTCTCGAGTGCGGGAGAGAGAGCCCTTAAGGCGTCGATTGGATTCGGGCAGGGAGGAGACTTCTGCAGCTGGCGAGGAGGCCAAGCCGACTACTGCCCCTAGTTCTGAGTTTATCCCAGGCAGCTTCATCCACGTCCCCTACCCTCTAGCTCGATGTTGGGTTTCCCCTGGAGAGTTATCATGCTAGTTCTTGGCCTTGGACAAGGACTTGACCCCTGCATGCACCCATGGTGGTGCCACTCACGTATGCTCTTTTCCTGACCTGCTTTCTCTATAATTCTTAAACCAAATGTTAGTTCCAACATTTATTTCAATAATACAGATTTCGCTGGAGTAGGGCCTATATATGTATCGCATGATAGAGGCCCAGAGAGACTACATGCTGGAGGTTACCCAGCAGTGGAGGGTAAGAACCTCTTCATTTTCTACATGTATGCATGCTTGCATGGTTTACTAACCGGTGATTTGTCTAAATAGGATCGAGACATGGCCAGCAGGGTGAGGATTGCCACTCTCGAGCATTAGATTGACGTGTTTCAGATTGATGAGGACAATGAGGATGAAGATAGGAGTGGCAGCAGTGCGGGAGGAGAGACTGACCCCGAGGATACTGGACCGGATGCTTGATGTTCCAGCATTAAAATTTGTGTAGTCTCTGAGTAGTGAATGCAAAATTTTGGTTTTTGATTTTATGAATAGAATGCTTGCATAATTCAACATTTTCCTTGATTAAATCCACTTGTTTTGCTTTTCTCATTTCTTCACATGTGAGTTGATTTCAATGTTTGCATGCGTAGCTGTCCCACTATATTCCAACGGCACCTATTTTGACTATGTGACTCGAAGAAATGCAATTGGCCCATACTACTGATGAGGTGATCGCCTCATTGAACGCTGGTGAAGAGGCGATCGCCTCTTGCTGCTGAGGCGGTGCCTCATTGATGAGGTGATCACCTCATCGATGAGGCGACCACCTCAGCAGCAGGCGGTCCTGCCCCTATAAAACCCACATTCCTATGTTTGACCTAATTTTCGAATCTCCTTCGTCCTTCCCTTTCTGTTTCTCCCTCTAAGTGTCTTTAAAAAGCCACAAACATGACAGAATAAAGTCTGAGGTTCCTACAGTCGATTTTGAAAGGTTTGGACAATAAATCTTGGGCCGGGTTAGAGCCGTTTCATCTCACGGTCTTAAAATCACTCCATACTAGGAGAATTAATTACCCTTTTCTCCATGCCATGGTTCAATTTTGGGATCCCCAGAAACACGTTTTTTGACTCAACACAATAGAAATATGTCCCTTACCAGAGGAATTCGAGGCAATTCTCGGCCATCATATAGATTCTGCTTGCCAACTTACAATTCCTGCTCTTGAAAACTCAGATTCTTGCTCCATTCAATAACAAATGTTGCGAATGTTCAATCTTCCACCCCTGTCTTCCTTCCACTGTATCTCCGGCTCAGAAATCAAATTAGAGTCCCTCCTCGAAGTCATCATGAATATGGACAAAGGGGAAAATTACTGGCCCCGCATGTTAGCCCTTTGTTTGTATGCTCAATTTCTGCTAGTTTCCCCCTTAGGGCACTGCGATATGAAGATCCTCTCCATCCTCGATCAAGTGGAGTCAGGGCTCAATCCCTTCCCTCTCATCTTAGCAGAAACCATCATTAGATTGGATGACTTCACAAGGATGCGACAATTCTCCGGAAGCCCCTTTTTGCTAGAGGTAAGTTTCCCTTTGCCTCTCCTTTACTTTCAATTGCCAATACTGCCTGTATCTAAACATTTGCAATCCCGCAGATGTGGCTTTATGAAAAGCTGGGCTTGATCGAACCTCCCCAAGACATTAGGCGCTATCAAGCCAAGCATTATCGAATAAGGAAACTACATCCCATCCCTGCAGACATTTGTGGCTGTTATCATGATTCCCTGATACACTGGTCCGCTGGATGTGCCCCTGGTGGGGATTGCAGCATGTGACCCTTCGGTCTTATACATATTGTGTCCCGACTGCCGGTCTCCATTTTGCCACTTTCTACAATCCAGCCCGCCTCTATCGCCAATACGGTCATAAACAATTGATTATGGAGCCTGTTCACGAGTTTGAGCCAGGGCCGCTTTCTCAGAATTTTCTGGACCACCTAGTGGAAACTTGGCCTCGAAGAGCCATTGAGAGAAACTAAAGCTACGATGGTGATCAGACCACCAATGATCATTACAAAGCATGGGTTTGCTTACAACAGACAGAAAGAGACGAGTTTATTAAATATAAAAGGACAAGAGAATTACAAATGTTAAGTTCACAGGGTAGGCAATAAAAGAAGAGAAAACAAAACTAGCTTGTGGAATGAAGTCGTCATTTTCCCTTTTGTTAGAAGTAATTTCCCTTTTGTACTAGTTAAACGGCTTGTAATGGACACATTATGCAATGTTTAACGACAATTAAAGCAATCCATTTCATTTCATTTAAGCACAAAACGTATATACATTTTGCTTCTGGTGCATCTCATGTTATTAGTTGGCTTGCCCTTGCAAGTTTTCCAACTAACCATTTTGTGCCTCTCCTCCCCTTTTACATGTCCTTAACTTTTTCCTAGATCGCCTCTTTCGTGGTTTTCAGTCCAGCAGGACCCCCCTTTTTTTTTCTTTTTGGTCACTAACTTTTGCCTAGATAGCCTCTTTTTGAGGTTTTCTCCCTAGCGAGACTTTTCACAGAAAGTATTTCTTGAGCTTGTCTAGGTTGATGGGTTCTTTGAACTTGTTTCCCTCAATGTCAGACAAAATGGCAGCGCCTCTCAAAAATAGCTTTTTTACTAGATACGGTCCCTCCCAGTTGGGCTTAAACTTTCCTCGAGGATCGGTCATGACTGATCTTATAAGTTTCAACACTAGATCCCCCTCTCGAATCTTGCCTGGCTTGATCTTCTTATTATAGTCACGGGCTATTCTTCTCTGATACAGCTGAGAATGATACATAGCCTTCATCCTCTTTTTGTCCAGCAGTGCCAACTGAGCCAACAGACTTTCGACCCATTGATACTTGGGGAGTTTAGATTCCAGAAGGACTCTCAATGACCTTATCTCAACCTCCACTGGTAAAACAGCCTCACACCTATAGACTAAAGAGTACGGAGTGGCTCCTGTCGAAGTCTTTGCAGTAGTTCGATACCCCATAATGCGAACTGTAAGTATTCAGCCCAATCTCAGTAATTTTCTAGCATCTTGGCCAAGATCTTTTTTACATTCTTATTTGCTGCTTCCATCGCTCCATTTGCCTGTGGCCTATATGGAGATGATCTGTGGTGTTCAATCTTATAGTCCTTTAGTAGTGTTGTCATCTTTGCTCGAAACTGAACACCACTGTCTGTAACTACGTGGTGTGGCAGAAAATATCTGCAGATTATGTTCTTTTTGATGAACCTCGACATTTGCCTTACCCCCACGGTAGCATAAGATTCAGCCTCAACCCACTTGGAGAAGTAGTCGATGGCCACAATGATGTACCGATGGCCATTAGTTGCTTTTGGCCTTACCTCCCCTATGATGTCAAATCCCCATATAGCAAACGACCAAGGAGAAGTCATTCCTTAAAGCTCCATAGATGGTAGGTAGCTAACATCACCATGTGTTTGGCAATTGTGACATTTCTTCACAAATCCAACACAATATGCTTCCATGGTGAGCTAGAAGTACCCTTGGCGGGCTATTTTCTTTGCCAAGATAGTCCCATTCATGTGTGGTCCACACACCCCTTCATGAATTTCTTCCATAAGCTTCTGACCTTCATCCTTGTCGACGCATCTGAGGTGTGCCCCGACTGGCATTCTTTTGTATAACATCCCCCCGTGACTTATGAACTGTCAAGACAACATTTGTAAGGATATTCTTTCTTTCTTATCAGCGTCATCCAGAAATTGCCCAGTTTTTAGATACCTTTGTAAATCATAGAACCAAGGTTTCTCAGTGGCATCAACTGGTGTTACTCTCACCTCTTCGTAACAGGGGACTCGAGACTTTATGAGAATTAAAGGTCTGGCCTCTGGTTGTTTCCCACTTTCCCACATGGAGGCCAGTGTGGCTAGGGCATCAACGACATGGTTTCCTTCCCTTGGCAAATAAATGAATTTACACTGTGTGAAGGAGCACAGGATGGTGGTAAAGTATTCCCAGTACAGTCGTAATCTATCTTCTTTTATCTCCCATTCTTTAGTGGCTTATTTTATAACCAGCATGGAATCCCCATAGACAGTGACATTTTTCACCCCTGCGCTACGCAATGCTTCTAAGCCAAAGATGCAGGCTTCATATTCTGCTTGTTTATTGGTTGCTTCAAATTTGAGCCTTTTTGCCATCGGGATCATTTCTCCTTCTGGCATAACCAAAATTACTCCTATCCCGGCCCCCTTGTTATTGATAGCTCCGTTAAAGTACATTTCCCAATCTTGTATCTTTATCGCCCCTAAATGGTCGTCGGGGAATTCCAGCTTCCACTCTTGGGCATTCCCCACCGGGCTTTGCGCTAAGAAGTCTACTACTGCTCTTCCTTTTACTGTCTTTTTGGCCATATACTCTATATCAAATTCTGTGAGCAAAACGAGCCACCTAGCCAATTTTCCTGTATGAGACGGGTCTGTTGGAAGTACTTGAGGGGATCATGTTTGGAAACTGCTTGCACTTTGTAAGACTGGAAGTAGTGTCGGAGCTTCCTCATTGCCCAAATCATTGCTAGAAAAGTTTTCTCTACTAGACGATAAGTAGTTTCGTAAGGTAGAAGCTTTTTACTCAGGTAATATACAACATGCTCTGTCTTCCTTTCACCTTCCTGTTCTAGCATCGCCCCTATTGCATCTTTTTCAATTGCCAGATACATGATTAAGACTTTACCTGGTCTTGGCGGTTGTAAGACAGGGGGATTCATCAGATAATCCTTGATGGTTTCAAAAGCCTGTTGACACCTCTTATTCCACACAACAGGTTGGTCTTTCTTTAGAAGCTTAAAGATAGGGTTGCAGATGGCTATTAGTTTGTCTATGAATCTGTTGATATACTGTAAATGCCCTAGAAACCCTCAGACATCTTTTTCATTCTTTGGTACGAGCATATCCCTGATTGCTCTGATCTTATCTAGATCCATCTCTATTCCTTTCGGGCGAACAACGTGTCCCAACAGTTTCCCCGATGTGACCCCAAAAACACACTTTGAGTGTTTGGTTTTCTATTTTCTGGGTCGGTAATTTTGCCTGAGTCTATCAAATCTTGGATTTCATGCTTTAACTGGGCACAGCTGTCTGTGTCATGCCCGATGGTCTGATGAAATTTATAGAAAAGCTTTGGGTTGGCTCCAGGCAAGGGTTATTACGAAGGAAAAGGTCATAGCAGGTTCTTCTCAATGAGCTTATCGAGGACTTTGGACATAGGACGTCCCAGATTAGAAAATCTTCGAGGTTTTCTAACTGCCCTGACTTGTACATTACTACTCGGTGGTCGAATAGCATGAATTTGAATGTTACTGCTCGAGCTAGCCCCCTCTTTGCCCCCAGATCCTCTTCCAAAGAACTTCTTATCTTGAGCCAAATCTGATTCTTTCTGGACCCTAAATTTGTATAATTCCTCAAAGTTCCTGAATCCCAGATCCCTCAATTTCCTAGACAATGCTGGAACACACCCTTCTATTACTAGGACCAACTGGTCGGACTCAGTAGGCCTATGCCTCATTAGGGACAACTTTCCCCTCTAACGAGTCAGGTAATCAGCAAAAGGCTCGTTAAAGTTCTATTTGGTATTCTGCAGATCTCTCAGAGACACCTCCAGTTGAATGTTGAGACCATATTGCTTGACAAAAGCAGTGCACAATTCTTTCCAATCCGACTGAACATATGGTTCCAAGGTGTAATACCAACGAATTGGTGTTCCTTCCAATGAAATAGGGAACTGCTTAACAATTTGGCACTCAGTTAGCTCAGTAGCCTTCATGTATGTTACATATTGCTTCACATGCAAATAGGGATCCTTGGCACCAGTATACTTCTTCATGTTTGGGAATTTAAACTTACAAGGCAACGGTTCATCACCCTTTTCCAAATTCAGATCATAATCTAGGGGGGGCGACCATACCCTTCTCCTTCATCATCACTAGCATTTGGTTCATCACTTTGGTCATATTCTTAGCCCAATCGGTCTGACCCACATCCTCGACTGGGATGACATTTCTTTGATTCACCGGATTGGCCAATACCGTCACATCATCTTCTTCCCTTCCTCTAATTGGTATTTCCTCATCAAGATCGACCAGATCGATTGGCGGTGCATTAAGTGGCTGTGTTGGTTGACTTTCTCTGATAAGCTTAGTAATCTCCCCCATCATTTCTCTCATCATAACCTGGGTTTCTGTTATTACTTCTTCTTTCCACGATGCCCCAAATGCTTCTGGATCGAACCCTCCTGCCATTCCTAATTTTGAATTTCTGACCAAACGACCTGAACTAGCTCGGACCCACCCTGTTGAGCTTGAAGGATCTATAGTGATGCAAAATAGCTGGTTAGAATAATGCATGACGTGTATGCATGATATGCAAGTTTGTTTTATTTAGAAATAAAAAGGTCACACATAAAAAGATATACAAGATTAAAACATGGAACTTAAACGTGCAAACTTCCGCCCTTATTTCTCCCACACATGCATTCAATGGCGAGTATCTTGTCTTAGGATTTTTGGCTTGGGTTTTAATTATCAACGAGGGATAATAAAATTGACGTATGCAAGAAAACTCTCAAAATGATTCAGACAAGTAGTGGTTCCTTTAAATAAAGCCCGAGTCCACTTTCTATAAGCCAAGATCCATAGCACCATAAACTTACTTGTCAAGGCCCATTTGAAATGGGTTATAAGTAGGCAGGAGAGGCCTCTGTTGACTAGCTTATTTATAATGGGCTTTTTGGTTGGACACAAGGGCCCATTTTATTTGGGACCACTTATTGATGGGCTCAAGATTTATTTTAAGGGTCCATTATATGACATAATACACATGCATGTGGGAAAATTCCTAAGGATAGTTGCTAAGTCATTACATGGGCTTGAGTCTTGGGTAAAAAGGCTTCAGCTCCCACAACAATATACATCCATATATGTCTCCCCACTCAAGGGTCAAAAAACATGGATTAGTATGTGTTGTGAGTGACAATAATCAAATATTCCACCACCAGGTTTGAGTGAAACGTAGGTAGCGAAGTACTGACTATTGTCAGGTTTATTAGGGACTCAAGTGCTCATTGTGTGCGAAATGTGTAGTGAATGCATAAATGCAGGAAGAAATAAGAAAATAATTAAAGATGATAAAATGCAAAACATTGGAATCAGTTTCTCTATCCCCAGTGGAGTCGCCACTGTAGGCGGCGGGGTTTAGCGCACGCCCAAGTGTTTGGCGACCATGGCACTGTGTGGGCTCGAGGCCCACTAGGAAATACGATATAGGTCTTGGGCCTATTTGGAGATGGAGTCACCACCTGGATAAAAGTCGGGACACACTGTACAACAACTGGATCCCACGGAGGTTCCCAGAAACCATCATCAGAGATCGGGTTTGGAAACTGGGTATGAGCGTTTGAATGCTCACCCAACCTTGCGGTTGGCCTCCATTTGTGTTTTGTGTTTTTTTACCATTTAATTATTTAATTAGTTCCACATTTACCACACGTAATGAAATTACCTTCGGATAATTGCCAGATTTTATAATTAAGTCCGAGTTTGCACATTAGTCCAATTTAATGCCTTTAAGTCCCAAAATTCAAAAAAACGCAGTAAGTAAAATAAATAATAATTTAGAACCATACATTCAAAATCGAATGGGGAAAGGGATTAGGGATTACAACACTTTAGAGAAAATAAACGAATAATATACAAAAAGTAAACTAAACATATACTGAAAATAAACCAATAAAATGACACAAAAGCTGCAATGTACAAGGGAACAACTAATAAAAGTGACAACTCGATGACAGAAATCATCAAGTAATTCCTACAAATAGCACATGGTTAGTCCTTCCTTTCAAGAAAAGAAGAAAAGAAATCACATATAACGATACTTATAAAAGACTCTATAAAGAAAGGGTTTCACATAATGAATTAAAGAAACCATCAAACAATCAAGATTGAACATCATCATGCAATCATACAAACATATTTAAGGTCAAAGGGAACATATTAAAGCAAACATTATGAAAAACATGAATAAAAAATGAAGCAGGAAGCAGGTTAACTCTGCCAATGAGGCGGTCGCCTCATTGATGAGGCGACGCCTCATCAACAGGGGATCCCGCCTCATTGCCAAAAGAACATGAGACACATACACAAAAGGGGGCCTCTTGGAGGCCTATCAATGGGGTGATCACCTCATTGAGATAAGGCAACGCCTCTGTGAAGAGGCATCGCCTGATCATTAGCCCAGCTCCGACTCCCAAGACATACATACTTCTACTCTAAGTAACAAAACATGCATATACACACTCTATAATCATCAAACTACAACTACATGAAAAAGTAATAAAAGGTCCATCAATAAAGTGAGATATCAAGCAAGACACACTAGAGATAAACCTAAAATGTATTAAGGACCTAGTCACACAAACAAGAACTCACAAAATGATGCACATGTCAAGTATAAGTGCAGGTTTTATACCAAAATGAGACGCCCTCAAAGATGTTTTGATTGAGATCCTTACTAGGATGTGGTATCTACCTTTGACACAAGTTTCTTCCTTCTTCTCTTATGGAAAAAGTGGATCTCTTTGCTTCAACCTCCCTCCCCTTTCTTGAGGACATTTTTTTTTCTTTTCTTTTCCCTCTGTGTTTTTCTTTTTCAGAGCTCCTCCCTCCTTTCTCACCAACCTCTCATTCTCTCTCTTTTTTTTCTCTTTTATTCTTTAGCTTTCCCATGCCCCTAAGCCTCCTAGCCCATCATGAGCTCTCATAGCCCTTTTTCCTTTCCCCAAAAATCTTTCCCTCATGCAAGAAAGAAGTCTGGAGAGTGGGGTCCGCACCACTTGGCTGTCATGATTGCAGCTGCAAGTGGACTGCCATAGAGGCGGCACCTCATCGATGAGGCGATCGCCTCATTGGCAGCTGCCAAAGAGGCAATCGCCTCATTACACTGAAGCGATGCCCCTTTGGCCCAGGCCTATGCTGGGCCAGGCGGGCTTGGGCCAAATATTGATAGTTAGGACCGGTTTTGGGTTTTCAGGCTTTGGGTTTTCAAGTCCACTTTCCACTTAGAGATTCAGGCTTCATCCTCATGTCCAAGTTCACATTCTCATCATTGGGCTTGACAACGGGCCGGTCAAACCGAGCAACCCTAATTCGTCCCCTAACACTGGCCGACCGAAGCGGGTGTCTACAATGACATTGTAATATGATAATTTGTATTGATTTGTTCTATGATATGATAACTTTAATGTGTCTTGTTATTAAAATTAGCCAAAATTATTTTAAGTTCATGTGTAATTAGAATTGACCTTTTGTAATAAAAAAGATACAAATTTAAGTTATGAAACAGAAATAAAATTTAATACAAAATTTGATAACTTTAAGTATATGTCAACATCTTTTACCATTTAAACTATTGATGAGAGATGTTTTTCAAATAAAATATATATTTTAACACTATTAAGCTAGAACTGGCATTTCCTTAGGATGTAACATAAATTAAATGCCCCAAGTATTCAAGAAAAGAAGAACCTCCAAACAGACATTTACTTCTCTCGACAAAAAGTTGAAGCAATCTTTTGAAAAACCAACTTATGATACTCTAAATGATTATCCATAGTCTTGCTATAAATAGGAATGTCATGAAAAAAATCAATAAAAATTTTTTAAAGGTCATTTATCAACCTTTGAAATATAGAATTAATTCTGAGTACCACTAGAAATTTGTAGTTGTAATTATATATACTAGTTTTTTCTTGTATGTAATGCATGTGGCTAAAATATTTATTAAATATATAATTTATTTTAGTTTTTTATGATAAAAGTGTAAATTATTATAATTTGAATAAAATAAATTATTAATACTAAATAATATATATTATTAATAATGATTCATATAAAATATGTACTACATTTTAAGAGTTACTACAAAAATGAATATTAACATTAAAATAATTGTTTCAAATTGTTGACATATTTAGGATAACTTAAAACATTTTTTTATTTGCACAAATTTTTACTTGACAAATAAATAGATTTGGGGCACGAGTTTGTTAAAATGGATGAGTTTTCATTTTGGTTTATTACTTTTTTTTACTTTTTCCCCATTTTTGGCAGCAAATGAACAAACAAAGAAAATGAGCGCATAAATAATAAGAAACCTAAACACATATGTCAACAACTAACTTTCAAAGGAAATTCTTGACTGGTGTTATAACTCTAAGGGGCTGATCCTAATTGTTACATTTTCCTAATAACAATATATCATAAAAATAAATGCTATTAAAACTAAATTTTTTTATGATACAATGAAATAAACAAGATAGAAAAATTATTTGAATTTGTAGTATAATTCATAATTGAAGCCATTGATTAGAAATTAGTTTCTTTCTTTTATTCCTTAATTCTTAATCACTGTTAAGAACAAGAAAGAAAGAAGAAGAAAAGAATTTTGAAGGAGAAAACTGCAGTCTTATTGAATGGGAAAGTTGGCTTATAAATAGCCTTACAACAACAGAAAGATAGAAAATAAAGGAACTACTACTATTGACTAATTCTAGATAAATCAAACGACTAAATATCCCATAAAGATAGGGATTTATTAACCAAACAATAACAAAACTATCTAAAACTTAGCTAATAATTCTCAACAATTCCTTCCTTAAACTAAAATATCTGAGACTATCTGAGACATTCACTTTATATCAATAATAGAACAAAATCCTAAGTATTTCCGCAACTTTAAGAGCTACTCCAGCTTGAGAGGCTTTGTCATTACATCTGTCAATTGATCTTCTGAACTACAATGAACAAGCACCACTCTACCATCCTTTGTCAGCTCTTGAAGGAAATGAAAATGCACATCTATATGCTTAGTGCGACCATGCATAACTGGATTCTTTGAAAGTTTAATTGTTGAGCTGCTATCACAAAAAATAGTGACAGCTTCTTCTTGCTTCTGACCCAACTTTTCTAAAACCCTTCTCAACCATATTGCTTGACATGCACATGATGCAGCAGTAATGAATTCAGCCTCCATAGTAGATAAACTTACCACTGGCCGCTTCTTAGAAGTCCATGACACTGCTCCTGAAGATAGAAGAAACACATATCCTGTAGTGCTTTTCCTATCTTCTAAGTCCCCAACATAATCACCATCTGTGTAGGTAATAAGTTCTTCATCTCCTCCTTTCTTGTAAAAAATCCTGAATTCAGTTGCACCTTTCAAATACCTTAATGATCATTTCACAACATGCAAGTGCATCTCAGTAGGATTTTCCATATATCGAATTATAAGACTTACCACAAACATCATGTCTGGTTGTGTAGCTGTAAGATACATAAGACTGCCTACGACTTGTTTAGAATAAGTCTTGTCTACTTTAACTCCTTCATCCTTCACAAGATTAAAACCAGGAATAATTAGATTATGAACCGAGTTACTCTTATCCATTCCAAATCTCTTCAGCACCTCTAATGCATACTTATGCTGACTGATAAAAATGCCATTAGATTTTTGAAGAACTTCAAGACCAAGGAAGTACCACATCCTACCAAGATTTGTCATGTCGAACTCGCGCTTCATTGAATCTTTGAACTCAATAATCATCAACTCATTATTACCAGAAATAATAAGATCATCCACATAAAGACTAACAATTACCACTTTGTTGTCTTGCCTTTTGATGAACAAAGTGTGCTCATAATTGCATTTCTCGAAACCTTCTTTGATGAAATAAGCTTCCACTTAGATGTACCATGCACATGGCGCTTGCTTAAGCCCATAAAGTGCTTTCTTTAATTTATACACCTTATGCTCATTTCCCTTTTGAATGTAACCATTTGGCTGCTCCATAAAAACATTCTCATTTAACTCATCATGTAAAAATGCAGACTTCACATCTAGTTAATTGACAACCCATCCTCTTTGCGTTGCAAATGCCACAACTAACCTGACTATTTCCATACACGCAACAGGTGAAAAATCTTCAGTGTAGTCCACTCCATATTCTTGCACATAACCCTTTACAACCAACCTTGCCTTGTACTTGTCAACCTCTCCATTTTCATTTAGCTTAGTCTTGTAAAACCATTTCACACCCACCTTCTTTGCTCCTTCAGGTAATTCAGCCAATTCCCATGTGTTATTTCTTTCTATTGCTTCCATTTCAACATCCATTGCTTTCCTCCACTTCTCACTTTTAATAGCATCTTCAAAATGCATTGGATCATCAGTTGCAGAAATGACCAAATGAGCTTCGTTATCTTCTTTAGAAAGGCCTTCTCCAGACACATAATCTTTAATCCAACCAGGCTATCTCCTATTTCTTCCCTCATTTGAGCTTGAAGTAGCATCTCCATTCATAGAGCCCAAAGAACTCTCTTCTCCTACACCAACATCAAATTCAGATTCACCTTCCACTTCTTCCAAATTAGTCTTGGCAGCTCCATTTTCATCATTATTCCACTCTAAATCATACTCAATTGCTTTCTCATACTTCTGATCCCAATTTCAAAACCTATTTTCTTTAAACACAACATCTCTACTTATTATGATTTTTTATGAAATTGGATCATAGAGCCTATATGCCTTTGACTCATCACTAACTCTTAACAATACACATTGTAGGCTCTTATCATATAACTTAGTTATCCTTTTATCAAAAATATGAACATGACAAATATAGCCAAAAATTCAAAAATACTCAACTAAAGGTTTGTCTCCACTCCAAGCTTCTTATGGAGTTTGATCTTTGATTGCAAGTGTTGGACTTCGATTTAGAACATGCACCATCCAGTTTACAGCTTCAAGCTAGAAAGTTTTGGGAACTTTCCTTGAAGAGAGCATGCTGTGAGCCATATTCATAATCGTCCTATTTTTGTGCTCAGCGACTCCATTTTGTTGCAGTGAGTATGTAGTTGTTAGTTGTCTTTGAATACCATTATTATCATAAAATTTTTTAAATTCTTATGACATAAACTCTCCTCCTCGATCAGTGGACAAACATTTAATTGTTGAATCTATTTCTTTCTCAACATGGATTTTGAAATTTTAAAAGTGATAAATGCTTCTACTTTTTCTGCGAGAAAGTAAACCCAAATTTTTCTACTAAAATCATTAATAAAAGTAATTAGGTACTATAGACGGCGGGGTTTAGCGCGCTTCCAAGATTTTAGCAACCGCGACACTGTTTGGGCTCAAGGCCTTAGAGAACACACTAACCACTGTCACAAAGACATGGCGTGGAGATGAGGAGTCACCACCCAGGGTAATAGCTGGGATAAAATGAAAAGGTGGTATTCGATTCCCTAAAAGAAAACTAGCACCATAACCAGGAGATTCTGGATACGGAATATTAACTTCTCTTAGTCTCGTGTTCATTTAGAATAATTTTATAAATGATTATTTGATCCTCTAATTACATGCAATTTTATTAAACCCTATTTGACATCCATCTAACCCTAGGCATCTAGTCAATAAAATTACACATAAAAAATGCACTCAAGATTGCGTTGTCTCTAAATCTAAACTATGTTAATTTTATTAAAAGGTTAGCTAGATTTACATTTTATTTACAAGTGAGAAATGGACTAAAGGTGGGCCTACATTTTTATTAATTAGTGAGCCTAGATCTGTTTATTTTAATTTGTCTAAGGAATGGGCTTAAGTCTATTCAATTTTAAAGGAAAATTAAATTAATGATCCTAAGTCTAACTTGGTTTTATTTTAAGTGAAATGTGGGCCTAGGTCTATTTATTTTAAAAGAAATGAAATTAAGTGGGTTAAGCTAAGTCTAAACAAGTTTTAATTAACTAAGTGGGCCTAAAATCTAATTAACCTAATGGGCCTAAATTGATTTTAATTATTTAAAGTCTTAAACAATTTTTAAGCCTATTTATTTAAATGGGTTAGACCTAAATGTGGGCTTGGGGCCCAAAAACATAAAAAAGGCTTAAAATATAAAAAAACATAAAAAACATCACAAAATCAAATCAAAATACATTCACATATGATTTCTAACAAAACCTAATTTAATTACATATAAACCTTAATTAACTAAAGCCACCATTAATTTTAATTAATTTTACCCAGTGAACCTAGTTTTACTAATTAATTTTAAAGTATAGAAAATTAAATCTTTTACTATTCTCACTACTAGAGCTATTACAAACTACGTACAAAATTTAAATAATTATACACCATGAATTAAAATAACTACACAGAACACATAAATGCAAAATAAAGATTAAAATCCTAAGAACTATTAAAAAAAAGTACAGGTTCATCTATGGCATTCCATGGATCTTCTGTTTAATTAAACACAAGCGGTATCCTCCTCCTTAATCCGCATACGGACATAAAAAAATAAGCAGATTAGTAATGAAATCAAATAATCAAAATAATAACAAATATAAAACAAAAATCATAAACAAAAAATAATAGAAAAGAGTAAAAAATGAAATAGAAAATAACATTAAAGATTTAGATGTTGTACAAATGCCCTTTTTTGAGCCCCTCAGATTGGATTATCACCGTTGAAATTGAAGTATTGTTGATTCTGGATGGGATTTGATTGCTTTCGAAAACTTTAGTATCTAAAATTAGGTTTTTTTGTGCTCGTAGTCTCTCTATTTTTTCTTTCATCTTTTTCTCAGTGTGTGTCTCTGTGTCTCTCTATGAGTCTCTCACTGTGAGTAAAAATCCTCTCCCTGAAGAAGAAAAAAAGTTCTCCCTTTCGTACGCATGCAAACTCTGCTTTTAAATACAGAGTCTGCTTGCGTATTGACTTCCTCCTTCAGAGGAACAGACTCATCTCATTTGATCTGATGATAGCGTCTGTTTTTTATTTTAAAAACTTATGCATTTAAAAACCTTATCAGATAATAATAAAGATAAAATTGAATTTTCAATCAATCAAAACATTGAAAAAATCGATAAAAATATGCGAAAAATAAAAAAAAAAGGATTTTTATGCATCGGCATTGTGCAATGCCAACTTTTAATTACCGAAAGACCCTTGAAAAATGACTTATTTGCAATCAAATCCTAAAAAAATGTTGTAATTTAGTCCCTAAAGTCTAGAAAATCGATAACCAAGTTCAATTTTTGAATAAATTTCATCATAGGGGCTTATGTCACAATTGTGCACAATTACATCTCGAAATTGAGTGCTTACAGGTACCTCTTTCCACTATTAGAATTAGGCTTGAGTGATCCATAAATATCAGCGTGGATTAACTAAAGGATTTGTGTCGCCCTCCAATTGCTTTTCTTAGGAAATGAGGCTCTATGTTGCTTTCCTACCATACAATCATCACATAGCTTTGAAGGAGACTTTAATTCTGGTAGCCCGCTTACCATATTCTTCTCTTGAAGTGTCTTTAGGCCTTTATAACTCAAATATCCATATCTGCAATGCCAAAGTTGAACTGTTTCGTCTGTTGTTGTGCTTAAACAAGTTGGCATAATAGGCTAAGATATTGCATGTAGTATGAACATTTGATTGCCTGACATCTTTGTATCCATGATCAATCCTCTCTCTGAATGATACACCTTGCATCTGTTGTTTTGAAATAGAATAGCCAGCCCCTTTTCTTGCAATTGCCCAATGCTTAGCAAGTTATTCTTCAATTCTGGTACATAGAACACTCCTGTGATTTTCTACACCATTCCATCCACTTGCAGCCTTATATTCCCCTTTCCAATTATAGCCATGCTTATGTTTTTGCCAAGCTTCACTGTATCTATGAAGTTTTCATCAAAATCAATGAAATTCTCCTTCTTTCCACATATATGATTTCTGCATCCCAAATCAAGAAACCAAATATCTTCTCTATTACCTTTTTCCATGTTCACAAATGCCATTAACAACATCTCCTCTTGGGTCTCTACATAGTTTGCTTCTTTGCTTGAACATTCCCATTGAAAATGCCCAAGCTTATGACATCTGTAACATTCTGTCGTGGCTTTATCAAAGCTTTGTCTGCCTCTATCTCTAACTCTTCCTCTGTAGCTTCCACGACCTCTAACCTGTCCACCAAATCGATCTCCGTAAGTGATCTTTAAAGCATGTTCTTCTTCATCATGAGATCCCATACGTTGTTCATGCACGAGCAAGCTACTTTGCAAATCATCAATTGATAAGATACTTGTATCCTTAGACTCTTCAATGCTAAAAACAACATAATTAAACTTTTTGGTCATGGATCTCAAAATCTTTCCAATAACAATATCATTTCCCATCACCTCACCACTAGCCTTCGTCTTGTTGACTATGATGAGAGTTTAAGCAATATACTCATTCATCGATTCCTCTGCCTTTATATGAAGAATTTTAAACTCTTTGCGAAGAGCTTATAGCAGTGCATGCTTCACTCTTGTTGTGCCATGATATTTTTGCTTCATGGAATCCCATATGCTCTTTATTATATCCTTGTTAAGAATCATCTCCAGAATCATACGATCTAGCACTTGAAACAAATAGTTTTTGGCTTTCAAGTCTTTCAGCTTTTGTTCCTCAATGTTCTTTTTCTGTGTGTCAGTAATACCTTCTACTGCAATAGTAATTCCATTCTCCACCAATCCCCAATATTCCTTTGAGCGCAGAAAATTCTCCATGAGCATCGCCCAATGATCATAATGCCCATCAAACTTCGGAACGGCTAGTTGCACAAATGTTCCCTCTGTTGCTATTGTCTAAGAAGACTTCTACTTCTAAAAAAACTAGGCCCCTTATAGAGGATCTGATACCAAATGTTAAGAACAAGAAAGAAAGAAGAAGAAAAGAATTTTGAAGGAGAAAACTGCAGTCTTATTGAATGGGAAAGTTGGCTTTATAAATAGCCTTACAGCAACAGAAAGATAGAAAATAAAGGAACCACTACTACTAACCAATTCTAGATAAATCAAACGACTAAATATCCCATAAATATAGGGATTTATTAACTAAACAATAACAAAACTATCTAAAACTTAGCTAATAATTCTCAATAATCATAACCTATAGATAGAGTTACAATTGTGTGTGTGTGTAAATTGGTATATATATATCTATATCCTTATTTAATATGGTATGCACATCACGTAACCCTAAAATCAACATACGAGATTAATTTACATACTCCCAATCCAATTAGGATTAGGATTTTACCTTTAATTAATTTTAATTGGGCCATATGGGCTTATTTTCTAATATTCTCCTACTTGGTCCGATTGAAATAATATAATTCTTCTTGCATTCATAATAATTAATCTCTTATGATTTCATTATAATAAAATAATATAAAAATTGTTAAGTATGAGTTATAACAGTTATGTTCTGTTTCATTGAACACTCCCTTCTATATACTACAACACTTACAATTTGTCATATCATATCCATAATTAATAATACTCAAAAACATAATTTCATCATGGTCCATAATAATGAAAAATAATAACTTTCCTATTGGATTTTAAATCAATCATATGTACACAAACATAAGAAATGAGAAATTCATGATGCATATTAGAAACACATAATAGAACTCAAAGTGTCAATACATAATCAATCATCCTAATTATCATTACAATCAAGGCCCATCCTTAGAACATATTCCTTAAATAATGTTGGTTTTAGGCCTTTCATTCAAGGATATGCCATTATAAGTTCAATACTTATGTGCTAAATAGACACTTTTTGTTTCTAAATCTCTTTTTTAACAACAAAATACTTGAATTCCATATGTTTGGAATCCTTTAATTATTTGTGATTTTTAGAGAACACTATTGTAGAATTATCACAATAAATTTTTAGCAGCCCGGTAATAGTATCAACAGTCCCAAGTCGTAAAATAAAGTTTCATATCCATAATGCATGAATTTTGACTTCAAAACATGCCACAAATAAAGCCTCTCTCAGGCTCAAAGCTTCTGCAAGGGAAGCATCGGGAGCCCCATAAGTGCTACCATGCCCAACAGCGCAAAATTCACCTCGGTGGTTACTAAGTACCCAACCAAAACCAACCTTCCTTTCAGCAGAAAAAATAGCCCCACCCACATTGCATTTATGCTAGCCTTCCAAAAGACGATTCCAATGATACAAACCTTCATCAACATTAGGAAGCTGGACATCCATAGAGACTCTTTGAATAGCCTGTCATTGATACAAGAAGGAGCTAGCCATATTAAGCAAATTAACAGCAGATTGACGCTCATTGTTCCATAGAACCTCGTTTCTATGACACCGCAGACTCCAAAGAATCATACAAACCATCTGAACTTTATCCACATCAGAACCATGAACCATCCGAGCAAACCAATAAAAAAAATCATCTGAAGTCTAAATGAAGAAATCTACAGATTAAACATAGACCAGCAGCCTTTTGCAAACAAACAATCAAGAAAGGCATGAGATACAGTTTCCCACGAGAGAGAACAAACTGGAAAAAGGGGATCAACCTCCACTCGACCCTGAATAAGAGCATTTTTGGTAGGAATACAATTTCTGCAGACATGCCACACCAAATTTTTAACTTTGGGAGGGAGCTTTAAACTCCATAATTTCTGCCACACTGAAGAGTCTTGTCTAACATTACTCACCAAACCATTCTGTCTCAGATGCCAGTATGCACTTTTAACAACATAATGTCCTTTTTTATCAAATTTCTAGAAACATATGTTATCACTTCTTCGTAGGCTTAGAGGGATGCTAAGAATTAATTGACAATCTCGAGCATTGAAAATATCCTTTAGAATATCTTCATCCCAACCTGGATCACCCATTTTAAGTAAACTATGAACTGATTCATTCTCAAGCCCAGGAACACATAGGAAAGAAACATAAGGATGAGAGTCATTTGGAAGCCAAGGCTCAGTCCAGATATTAATGCTATGTCCATGCCCTACACGCCATCTAACACCATCACGAATAAGTTGCTGAGAAGCTAAAACACTTTACCACATAAAACTCATATTATTATGGCTTTGAGCATGTAAAAAATCAGTATGCGGATAATACCTTGCCTTGTACAGGCAAGCCACCAAAGAATCAGGATTAGAATAAAGCCTACACCCATTTTTACCCAACAAAGCATGATTAAAATCTCAAATCTTCTGAAATCCCATACCACCATGCAATTTAGACACACATAAATTGTCCCAGCTGAGCCATAATACCATGTGATTTATTTTGGAAATTACCCAACCAAAAGGCATTGATCATACACTTAATTTTAGAGCACGATTGAACAAGTAATAGATAGATACTCATAGTAAAAGTAGGAAGGGCTTGGGCAACTATTTTCACTAAAATCTCCTTATCCGCTTTGGAGAGAAAACAGCTCTGCCAGTGATGAAGTCTAGCCCAGAGCTGCTCTTTGATGAACAAAAACACTTGCTTTTTATTCTGCCCCACATATGTAAGAAGGCCCAGATATTTCCCTGAACAGTCCCCAATAGAAACACCAAGCTCACGAGACACCTATGCTCTAGAACCAGCAAGGGTATTATAGGCGACAGGATTTAGCGCACGCTCAAGTGTTTGGTGACTACGGTATTGTGTGGGCTCGAGGCCTACTAGGAAATACAATATAGGTCATGGGCCTATTCGAAGATGGAGTCACCACTCAGATAAAATCTGGGACACACTGTACAACAACTGGATCCCACAGAGGTTCCCAGAAGCTGTCATCACAGATTAGGTTCAGAAACTGGGTATGAGCGTTTGAATGCTCACCCAACCTTGTAGTTGGCCTCCATTTTTGTTTTACATTTTATTACCATTTAATTATTTAATTATTTCCTCATTTACCACACATAATGAAATTTCCTTTGGATAATTGCCAGATTTTATAATTAAGTCCGAGTTTGCACATTAGTCCAATTTCATGCCTTTAAGTCCCAACATTCAAAAAATGCAGTGAATAAAATAAATAATAATTTAAAACCATTCATTCAAAATTAAATGGGGAAAGGGATTAAGGATTACAACGCTTTTCAGGCTAAATAAAAAAATAATATATAGAAACTAAACCAAACATTTACCGAAAATAAACCAATAAAATGACATAAAAACTGTATTGTACAAGGGAACAACTAACAAAAGTGACTACTCGATGACAGAAATCATCAAGCAATTCCTACAAATAACACACAGTTAGCCCTTCCTTTCACAAAAAATGAAGTCACATGTAATGATACTTACAAGGAGACTCTATATATATAAAAAGGGGTTTTCACATTACGGACTAAAAAAAACCATCAAATAGTCAAGATAATCACCATTATGCAATCATACAGACATATTTAAGGTCAAAAGAGGACATATTAAAGCATACGTCATAGCAAACAAATAAAAAATGAAGCAGGAAACGGGTTAACCCTGTCAATGAGGTGGTCACCTCATCAATAGGGGAACCTGCCTTATTGCCAAAAGAACGTGAGACACATACACAAAAGGGGGCCTCTTGGAGGCCTGTTAATGGGGCAATCGCCTTATTGAGATAAGGCGACACCTCTATGAAGAGGCATCGCCTGATCACCAGGCCGGCTCTGACTCCCAATACGTACAGACTTTTACTCTAAGTAACCAAAACATACATATACACACTCTACACTCATCATACTATGACTACATGAAAAAGTATTCAAAGATCCATCAATAAAATGAGATATCAAGCATGACATACTAGAGATAAACCTAAAATGTACTAATGGCTCAGTTACACATAAGCAAGAACACACAAATGATGAATATGTCAAGTTTAAGTGCAGATTTTATACCAAAATGAGAGGCCCTCAGAGCTGTTTTGATTGAGATCCTTGCTAGGATGTGGTATCTACCTTTGACAAAAGTTTCTTCTTTCTTCTCTTATGGAGAAAGTGGACTTTTTTGCTTCAACCTTCCTCCCCTTTCTTGAGGATGTTTTTCCTTTTCTTTTCCCCTCTATGTTTTTCTTTCAGAGCTCTCTCCCTCCTCTTCTCCCAACCTCTCTTCTCTCTCTTTTTTTTCTCTTTTGTTCCTTAGCTTTCCCATGCCCTTAAGCCTCCTAGCCCATCATGAGCTCTCATAGCCTTTTTTCTTTCCCCAAAAATCTTTTCCTTACGCAAGAAAGAGGTATGGAAAGTGGGCCCTGCACCACTTGGCCGTCATGATTGCAGCTGTAAGTGGGCTGCCATAAAGATGGCGCTTCATCGATGAGGCGATTGCCTCATTAGTGGCTGCCAAAGAGGCGATCACCTCATTACACTGAGGTGATGCCCCTTCGGCTTAGGCCTGCATTGGGCTAAGCGGGCTTGGGCCTAACTTGGATAGTTGGGCTTGGTTTTGGGTTTTTCAGGCTTTGGGTTTCCAAGTCCACTTTCCACTTAGAGATTCAGGCTTCATCCTCATGTCCAAGTTCACATTCTCATCATTGGGCTTGACAACAGGCCGGCCAAATTGAGCAACCCTAATTCATCCCCTAACACGGGCTGATCGAATCGGATGTCTACAGTTTACCCCCTGATTTTTGGAAAAATCGAATGCATGCAATGACAATTTTCCAAAAAATCACATGCATAACAGTGAATAAACAATAAGATGAGCAACGTACCTGACTCTTGGGTCTTACCCGAGAGATGAATCCTTCAATTTTGAAACGTGACCGTGATCCTCGGGTTTTCCTGGCCCGATCAGCCACTCATTAATATTTGATAGAGATATTTAAAACTACTAACCTCGGGTTTTCCTGGCCCAACCCTTACAACATTGGAATTCGATTCTCGGGTTTTCCTGGCCTGGTCTTGGCAACACTGAAACTTGATTCTCAGGTTTTCCTGGCCTGATCTTCACAATAATGAAACTTGATTCTCGAGTTTTCCTGGCCCGATCTTCGTAACACTGAAACTTGATTCTCGGGTTTTCCTGGCCCGATCATCGTTGGGGATGTGGTTTTCAGATTTTCCTGGTATTATTATCACTCCTCTAGCGACATAGACTTTCAGGTTTTCCTGGCCCAGTTGTCCTTCGCTTTTGACTTTGAGGATACTACCCGAACAGTCATCTCGATCCTTCGAGCTTCGGGGATTCAAACCTAAACAACCCTTTCTTTGAGCTTCGGGGATTCAAACCTGAACAGTCCTTTCTCGGAGCTTCGGGGATTCAAACCCGAATAGCCCTTTCTTTGAGCTTCAGGGATTCAAACCCGAACAGACTTGCCTTTGAGCTTCGGGGATTCAAACCTGAACAGCCCTATCTCTGAGCTTCGGGGATTCAAACCCGAACAACCCTTTCTTTAGAAAATTCATCTAAAAAATCCATACTCTGAATTCTGCCTCCCTAGTATGTGGCACTAATTTCCAACCATCGTTTCATTTCATCATCATTTCATTTTTTTTTAGGGGAAAACCCTACATCTTTGCTTGCTATAAAAATAACTTATTCCTTTTGTCCTTTCTCCCTTCTATTTTTTTGTCACCTTTTCTTTTCCTCTCTTTTTTTCTTACACTTCTTGTACTCCTTGCATCCTCCCCTCTTTTACAGGCAATGGAGAATGAGAGAACACCCCCTGTACCTGGGTGGGATCGCATCCTGCCTCTTATTAGTGCTTCTAGGAGCTTGGGATTGACCCGTGGAGACTCGATTCCTCTTTTGGCAAACCTAGGGTCCCACATTTGCTCGTCTGCATCCAGAGAGGTTAGTACCCTATAATTTCTAGCAAAATTATGTTTGGTCAGTGATTAATCAAACATGGTTATCAAGTCAAGACATTAATTTATTAAGCAAATGAGAAATCCATGTTTTAATTGCCAAAAATCAGGAACTGTACCCATCCCACCTTACAGAGGTGATCACCTCATCGTAGAGGCGATCATCTCATTGATAAGGCGATTGCCTCGCCTCATCAATGAGACGATCAGCTTCTGCGAAGAGGCGATAACATATCGCCCTTTCACAGAGCCGATCGCCTCTCCAATGAGGCCATTGCCTCTGTGGTGAGGCAATCGCTTCATCAACAGGGCAAATCGCACAGTCTAAAAGTGCATTCATTCTGAATTCCCTTTCTGAAGCCATAACATGTATAAATTTCACTTCCCTATTTGTTGTTTGCAGCATGACACTCAGACGTTCAAGGGTGCCAGAAATTTTCATGGAGCCTGGTCTTCTTCAATGACTTGACTGACGAGTAGAGGGACTAGATTCAGGAGATGGGGTTTGAGGACTTCGTACTCTCACTTCCATCCGAGCAGGGGAGCACGGATTACCAACCACTGCATGCCCTGATGGAGAGGTGGTTTGATACGACCCACACCTTCCACCTCCCATTCGGTGAGCTTACTTTAGACCCGGTATTATTTGTTGCCATCACGGGGATTGCCTGTGTCGGGGATCCTGTTCCCTTTGATGTGAGTCTACATCAGCTATCTCTAGATAAGGCCGCATATATTAAGTGACTTTTGGGGATGACCCCTGACATGAAGGGGACTCATACCCTTAAATTGGACTCGATCAGGAGCTTTTATACTCGGGATCGGGCCACAACGATGGTCTCTCCCCTTAAGATTGACCAAGTGGTGAGGCTTTTTTGCTCTACTTGCTCGGTACCACCCTCTTTGCCCCAACTCCATTGATATGATGTTCCTACTGGCCCTTTGGGATCTTGACCAGATTTCCACATTCGATTTGGGTAGCTGTGCCCTGGCATACTTGTACCGGAGCATGGACGAGGTGGTCCGAGGGGCTAGGAGGTTTTGCTGCTTTTGGCATGCTGTTCTGGTACGTCATGATCCCATTTTTTTCTTTATCTTGTTCTGACCTCCATTACTTACATCAGTCTTCTCAACTTCTCCTATTTTATTTTTCAGGTCTAGGCTCTAGAGCTAAAGTTGCTTGTGGGCATTGCCCGAGTGGGAGACCATTTCCTAGCCCTTGGTAGGTGGGGCGCTAACCGCGTCATGAAGAGGCACCTTACGCGAGTTCACATCCACAGGCAACACATGAACTCACTGACATAAGATGCGGTACCTGCAAAGCACAAACCTATTTATTAGTATATTACTCGTATTCAATTTACTTATATATCGACATCTCTTTTCTTTTAAGATCTAGAACAACTTGTGGGGGTCTGAGGACACTTGGACCATTGAGATGACTCGCTCTAGGCCTTTAACCCAAAAGAGGGTACTCTTCTGTGGCCCTGGGTATCGAGCTTGGTACTTGGGGAAGAGCGGGTCTTGAACTGGAGGGTTGGCGTTAGAGCTAGGTGGGTCCCCAAGTCCCCTCCTAATAGTATGCTTTGGGCTCATGAGCTGGAGGGCAACGACCTCGCTCAGGTTGTTGCGGGCTCACCAACTGTGGATCACACAGTTCATGTGAAGAGCCGGTATGCAGAGTTCATTAGCATCCACCTTCTGCTAACGGTCCCCTTTTAGGCTGCTTCTACCTCTCAGGTAAATCCTTATAAGTTCCCCTTTTTGTTGCGAATTGACTGTATTCCTAACATGTTCCTCCTGCTTTCATCTTTAGGCTATGCCTGTTAGGCCCATGGCCCTAGTTAGGTCTCGAGTGCGGGAGAGAGAGCCCTTGAGGCACCGACTAGATCTGGGCAGGGAGGAGACTTCTGTAGCTGGTGAGGAAGACAGGCCGACTACTACCCCTAGTTCTGAGTTTATCCCAAGCAGCTTCATCCACATCCTCGACCCTCTAGCTTGATGTTGGGTTCCCTCTGGAGAGTTATCGTGCCAGTTCTTCGCCTTGGACGAGGACCTGACCCCTGCATGCACCCTTGGTGGTGCTACTCATGTATGTTCTTTTCCTGACCTGCTTTTACTATAATTCTCAAACCAAATGTTAGTTCCAACATTTAGTTCAATAATGCAGATTCCGCTGGAGCAAGGCCTATATATGTATCACATGATAGAGGCCCAAAGAGACTACATGCTAGAGGTCACCCAGCAGTGGAGGGTAAGAATTTCATTATTTTCTACATGTATGCATGCTTGCATGGTTTACTAACCTATGATTTGTCTGAATAGGATCGAGACATGGCCAGCAGGGTGAGGATCGCCACTCTCGAGTGTTAGATTGACGTGTTTCAGATTGATGAGGACAACGAGGATGAAGACAGGAGCGGTAGCGGTGCCGGGGGAGAAGATGACCCTGAGGGTACGGGATTAGATGCTTGACATTCCAGGGTTAAAATTTATGTAGTCTCTGAGTAGTGAACACAAAATTCAGTTTTTGATTTTTATGAACAGAATGCTTATAGAACTCAACATTTTCCTTGATTAAATCCATTTGTTTTGCTTTTCTCATTTCTTCACATGTGAGTTGATTTCAATGTTTGCATGCGTAACTGTCCCACTATGTTCCAACGGCACTTGTTTAGACTGTGTCTGCTGATGAGGCAATCACCTCATTGAACCCTGGTGAAGAGGCGATCGCCTCTTGCTGCTGAGGTGGCGCCTCATTGATGAGGCGATCGCCTCATCGATGAGGTGACAACCTTAGCAGTAGGCGGTCCTACCCCTATAAAACCCACATTCCTGTGTTTGACCTAATTTTCGAATCCCCTTCATCCTTCCCTTTTTGTTTCTCCCTCTAAGTGTCTCTGAAAAGCCACAAACATGATAGAACAAAGTCTGAGGTCCCTACAGTCGATTTTGAAAGGTTTAGACAATAAATCTTGGGTCGGGTTAGAGCCGTTTCATCTCATGGTCTTCAAATCTCTCCATACTAGGAGAATTAATTACCCTTTTCTCCATGCCATGGTTCAATTTTGGGATCCTCAGAAACACATTTTTTGGCTCAACATAATTGAAATATGTCCCCTACCGGAGGAATTCAAGGCAATTCTCAGCCATCATACAAATTCCGCTTGCCAACTTGCAATTCCTGCTCTTGAAAACCCGTATTCTCGCTCCATTCAGCAACAAATGGCGTGTATGTTCAATCTTCCACCTCGATCTTCCTTCCACCATATCTCCTACTTAGAAATCAAATTGAAGTCCCTCCTCAAAGTCATCATGATTGTGGATAAAGGGGAAACTTACTGGCCCCACATGTTAGCCCTCTATTTGTATGATCAATTTCTATTGGTTTCCCCTTCAGGGCACTATGATACGAAGATCCTCTCCATGCTCGATCAAGTGGAGTTAGGGCTTAATCCCTTCCCTCTCATCTTAGCAGAAACCATCATTGGATTAGATGACTTCACAAGGACGCGACGATTCTCCGGAAGCCCCTTTTTGCTGGAGGTAAGTTTCTCGTTGCTCCTCCTTTACTTTCAACTGCCAATACTGCCTGTATTTAAACATTTGCAATCCCACATATGTGTCTTTATGAAAAGCTGGGCTTGATCGAACCTCCCTAAGACATTATGCATTATCAAGCCAAGCATTATCGAACAAGGAAACTACATCCCATCCCTGTAGACATTTGTGGCTGGCTATCATCATTCCCTGATACATTGATTCACTGGATGTGTCCCTGGTGGAGGTTGCAGCATGTGACCCTTCGGTCTTATACATATTGTGTCCCGATTTTTGGTCTCCATTTTGCCACTTTCTACAATCCAGCCCGCCTCTTATTTGTTATTTGTTGCTTCCACTGCTCCATTTGCCTGTGGCCTATATGGAGATGATATGTGGTGTTCAATCTTATAGTCCTTTAGTAGTGTGGTCATCTCTGCTCTAAACTGAACACCATTGTCTATAATTACGTGGTGTGGCAGACCATACCTACAGATTATGTTCTTTTTGATGAACCTCGACATCTGCCTCGCCCCCATGGTAGCATAAGATTCAGCCTCAACCCACTTGGAGAAGTAGTCGATGGCCACAATGATGTTGTCATGACCCGAACCCGATGGCACGTGACCGGCACTAGGGAATGGGTAGGCATAAGGCCCCCAAAACCCGTAGTAAGCCTAAAAGAAAAGAAAATAAAACCATTCATGTTTTAAACTTTAATTAATAACATAACATATTATTAAATTGATTTTTCTCAAAATACACAAATTCAACTGCTTAATAAAAATGTGTTTCAACATCTCATATTATAAATTGAATTTAAATCTTATACATAAGCGTAGTTTACACAAATAAATTACACAATTATATTTAAACCATACAAATCCTTAGTACAAATATTATCCTTAGTACAAATATTACTGCAGCAGCCTAGATTAACACACAGTACAGCTTACAATGACCTACATAAAATAGCCGATGAAGAAGAAACCCGGCGTAGAGGTAGTTTGAGGTCGAACTCCCAAGCTCCTAAAAAAAATAAATTGAGGGGAATCAGACCTCATTGAGTAAGTCAATAAAAAGAGCTGTACGGTTTGAAAACCTTTGGAAACTATATATGTTTATAGTGAAAATAATGTATAATGTATAAGTATAGTTTTTGAAAAAATCTCGGTAGAACCCTAAACCCAAAAATCTAAATGGCCAACTGGGCCTACTTATTCCAACTAGACTACCGGTCCCCGAGAGCAAAGGCATCAACCGAGGCACCAAGCCGTAGTCATTCACTTAATCCAAATATATGGCACTGGCGGTCCCCGAGAACAAATGCATCGACCGAGGCACCCATCCCAATCCATTAATAGCTTTACAATCACTGGCGGTCCCTGAGAGCAAAGGCTTCCACCGAGGCACCCGTCCCAGTTTAACATTCACCAATCATATATATTACGGATCCATCTCTCAATCTCTACTATGTGCACATAGTCCTGGTGAAGCCCACCAGGTACCCCGTTCTACCAAAATTTCTTAAAATCGATTTTAAATAAATAAAATGCATATAAATCTTAAATAGCAACATTAAATTAAATAAACCATATAATCAATACTAAAATATGAGCGCACGCATTTGTTAATTAAAACACATGCACAGATCGTTCTATTGACTTACAGGATGAATGCGAAGGCTGACGACCACGCGTCTGCCTCGGTCTCACAGCTTCTGCTCCGATATGCTCTAAAAGAAAAATAATGAATCAACTTTTAAAACATGACTAAGGAATTGAAATCAGAAAGCAACAAAATAATGAAATTCCAGACTGACTCGAGGAAAATCGGACAAGACTCGACAAACAGGATTTAACCTAACTAACGGTAGAAATTTTACGAGTATCATGTTTTACGAGAAAATCTACCGAAATTTCAATAGAATCTCCTCTGTAAAATGGACATCTCTCTACCGAAGGTAGAGTCAGACCTGCATAGAAAATGCACTTCTAATATTCACAACATCCACACTCGAGTCGGGCTTCCAAAACTACAATTTGCCCTGACCGAGATCACAACTCAATAAAATAGCAAGAATTAACAACATTTATTTCTAAAATACATATTTCCCGTACACGTATACTAAAAATAAATAAAATTATATAAAATCTCAATTATTCAAAATTAAACAATTAAATTTGGATTCCATCATCAAAATGTAAATATAATTATAACCCAAATTAAAACCATTGTAATGTATATATATATATATATATTATTTGAAATTTAATATTTAAAATTTACACTACTTAAGTAAAAATACCAATTAATTTATAAAAATTATCTAAACCCTTTAAATATTAATAAAACTAATTAAAATATATATTTATCATATTTAGTGTAAAATTACATTTTTACCCCCTAAAATACATACATTACATAATGTGCTATTAATACTAAAAATAATTCCTTAAAATTATTTAATCATCCCAAAAATTATTTTCTCAAAATAAACCTTCCTAATATAATTAAAACATACAATCAACCAAAATTTTTTTCTCCCAAAAATATTATTTAATCAAAAAATCACATTTGGCATAAACTCAAAAATATTTATAAAAATAGTATAAAAATCACAAAAATTATAGTTTGAGTTCTAAAATTAACAACATTTAATAATAACCTCAATTATTAAAATTTTATAATTTTTTAACCATAATTTTCAAAATTAGCATAATTACCCATTAAATATCTAATATTTACATAAATCTCTAATTAACACCAAAAATTTCTAAAACCCTAAATAAAATTAACAAACTCAAAAATACTTTACTATAATTAACCTAATCACTAATTACACTTAAGAATAGAATAAAATCAAGTAATTAAAATGACAAAAATTCAAACAAAATTATGAAAAATTCAAATAATTCCTAAAAATAATCCAAATGAGCAATTATCTTCCTCATTACGCTAACAACACCCTATTTTAGATAATCAACCAAAAAATATTCAAGATCAAGGAAGAAAAGGAAGAAATAGGGTGAGCATTACTCACTGTCCAGCAAGGCAGCTTGAAGAGGAAGAAAAGGACGTGCCACCACCACCGGAAATGGGGACGACGAAGGTAGCTTGACACCACAAGGAGATGGCACGGACAGAGGATCAAAGCTGGGTAGGAAGGGAGGTTGCAGAGCTGCTGTGCGAGGAGAAGAAGGTGCTGCCTCATGAGGAAGAAGGAAGGCAGCTACTGCAACACTCCAGCAAGCTTAACGCACGGCGGCGATGGAGTTCTCAGGCGAAGGGGAAGGCGGCACAGTGAAGGGGAGAGAGGACGTGGGTGGCAGACGGGGAAGAGGATGCTGGTGAGGGTTCTTCTCGGGGCTTCTGATGGGTATATATATATATATATATATATATATATATATATATATATATAACCTACTAATATACATACACATATAATAATTAAACCCTACATCTATATCTATAAATATACATATATACATATATTTATAAGTATGCATATATACATATATCTATTTATATGCACATGTATACACACATATATATATTTATTTGTTTATAGACACACATATAGACAATGACTTTAATATAATTTAAAATAGCACTAATAGTAATAATAAAAATAATAATAATAATCACAATAATAACAATCATAAAATATAATATGATGAAAAAGTAATTATTAATAATATGATTTGATAAAAATACCCCTTTTTATTTAAGTAATATATAGGGTATTACAGATGTACCGATGGCCATTAGTTGCTTTTGGCCTTACCTCCCCTTTGATGTCAATTCCCCATACAGAAAACGGCCAAAGAGACATCATTCCTTGAAGCTCCATAGACGGTAGGTGGTTAACATCACCATTTGTTAGGCAATTGCGACATTTCTTCATAAATCCAACACAATCTGCTTCCATGGTGAGCCAGAAGTACCCCTAGTGGGCTATTTTCTTTGCTAAGATAGTCCCATTCATGTGTGGTTTGCACACCCCTTCATGAATTGCTTCCATAAGCTTCTAACCTTCATCCTTATCGATGCATCTGAGGTGTACCCCGACTGGCATTCTTTTGTATAACATCCCCCCGTGACTTATAAACTGTCGAGATAACATTTGTAAGGATATCCTTTCTTTCTTATCAGTGTCATCTGGAAATTTCCCACTTTCTAAATACCTTTGTAAATGATAGAACTAAGGTTTCTCAATGGCATCAACTGGCGTTACTCCCACCTCTTCGTAACAGGGGGCTCGAGACTTTATGAGAATTAAGGGTCTGGCCTCTGGTTGTTTCCCACTTTCCCACACGGAGGCCAGTGTGGCTAGGGCATCAACTACCTGGTTTCCTTCCCTTGGCAAATAAATGAATTTACACTGTGTGAAGGAGCACAGGATGGTGGTCAAGTATTCCTAGTACAGCCATAATATGTCTTCTTTTATCTCCCATTCTTTGGTGGCTTGTTTTATAACTAGCATGGAATCCCCATAGATAGTGACATTTTCTGCCCCTACGCTACGCAATGCTTCTAAGCCAAAGATGCAGGCTTCATATTCTGCTTGGTTATTGGTTGCTTTAAATTCGAGCCTTTTTGCCATCCGGATCATTTCTCCTTCTAGCGTAACCAAAATTACTCCTATCCCGGCCCCCTTGTTATTGATAGCTTTGTCAAAGTACATTTCCCAATCTTGGATCTCTATCGCCCTTAAATGCTCATCGGGGAATTCCAGCTTCCACTCTTAGGCATCCCCCACCGGGCTTTGTGCCAAGAAATCTACTACTGCTCTTCCTTTTACTGTCTTTTTGGCCACATACTCTATATATCGTGAGCAAAACGGGCCACCTAGCCAATTTTCCTATAAGAGACGGGGTCTATTGGAGGTACCTGAGGGGATCATTTTTAGAAACCGCTTGCACTTTATAAGACTGGAAGTAGTGTTGGAGTTTCCTCGTTGCCCAAATCACTGCCAGATAAGTTTTCTCTACTAAACTGTAAGTAGCTTCATAGGGTAGAATCTTTTTACTCAGGTAATATACAACATGCTCTGTCTTCCTTTCACCTTCCTATGCTAGCATCGCCCCTATTGCATCCTTTTCAATTGCCGGATACAGGATTAAGACTTTACCTGGTCTCGACGGTTGTAAGATAGGGGGATTCATCAGATAATCCTTGATAGTTTCAAAAGCTTATTGACATTTCTCGTTCCACACAACAGGTTGGTCTTTCTTTAGAAGCTTAAAGATAGGGTTGCAGATGGCTGTTAGTTTGGCTATGAATCTGCTGGTATACTGTAAACCCCCCAGAAACCCCCGAACCTCTTTTTCACTCTTTGGTGTGGGCATATCCCTGATTGCTCTAATTTTATCTAGATCTATCTCTATTCCTTTCCGGCTCATAATGTGTCCTAACAGTTTCCCAGATGTGACCCCAAAAACACACTTTTTCGGGTTCAATCTGAGATTATACTTTTTTGCTCTAGCCAGAAACTTGTCTAATGCTTCAAAATGCCCTTCCTTGGTTACAGATTTCACCATCATATCATCCACATACACTTTGACCTCTTTATGGATCATGTCATGCAGTAAGGCAATCGCCATCCTCTAATAAGTGGCCCCCACATTCTTCAACCCGAAGGGCATCACTTGGTAACAGTATACACCCCATTCGATGATGAATGATGTCTTCAATCTATCCATTACTGCCATCATGATCTGATTGTATCCTAAAAATCCATCCATAAAAGAGTACATTGCATTGGAAGCCGCACTATCAATCAACATATTGATATGCGGTAGGGGGAAGTCATCCTTAGGGCAGGCTTTATGTAAATCTCGGTAGTCCACACACACTCTAACCCTTCCATCCTTCTTAGGAACTGGAACTATATTTGCTAACCACTGAGTGTCCTTTACCACTTCTAAAAACTTTGCCTTCAGCTGCTTTTCGACTTCTTCCTTAACCAAGAGAGCCTATTCTGGCCTTAGCCTCCTTTGCTTCTGCTTTATTGGCGCTATGTGAGGGTATATGGGGATTCTGTGTTCTAAGATCTCCCTGTCGATTTTGGACATGTCTTCATAACCCCAAACAAATACTTTCTATCTCTTTTTTAAGATTTCTTCCATTTTTTCTCTCTCATCATGAGTTAAACTAGAAGCAAGCAGTATATTTTTAGGATTATCATCTGTGCCTAAATTAAATGATTCAATTTACATGGAATTAATGTCAAACATATGCATGAAATGATCATCACAAACAGAATAACCATTAGGGAACACATCACACAAATAAGCAAATTCAGATTTCATTGCATTCACTTTTGAAAAGAAAAGATCGTCAGTCTCAAACAGAGAAGCAAGAGAAACATCACAATCATTATAAAAGGTATCTATGATGGAATTGAGGATGTAGGTCTCAAAGTCTAGGTCTTTTTTCTGATCATCAACGCCCTTCTACTCCGAAGTAGCTTCATCCTTTTTAGACTCCTCTTCAACCAGCACCAACTCCTCAGTAGGGGCCTTTTCGATAACAGCTTCCCCAGTTTTGTTCACAAATTTAGCAAAAATCTCAAATCCTGGGATAACTTCCCCAGCCATTAGGAGAGGCTCGGAGTCCCACTGTATGGTTGCCTGGTGCCTTCCTTTATAAAGGTTTCCCACAGAGTCTTCTTCCTAGCTACGGTTTCCTTCTCCTTTTCTTTAGACCGGTCCGACATACCCATCTCTTTCCTAGCTTCATCAACCTCTTTGAACCCTAACTCGTCCTTCAAAATAGGTACTTTATTTCCCACAAACCCTGAAGGTCTGCTATGATTTTTCCATAATCCTATGCCGGGTAGAAACTTCATATTGCACATCATTCTCAAAACTCTTTCATCCATCTCATCTTCATAGATCACGCAGACTTCAAAACTAGGGCCAAGGGAAATCTCTTTAGGGATCAACTTCAATGTGGCTATGGCAACTTCAGTTTCAGTTGAGATGGTGACAACCCTCCCTTCGTGTGGAAACTTAACCTTTTGATGAACAGTGGATGGAATGCCACCCAGGAGGTGAAACCATGGCCTTCCCAATAAAATGGCAAAGGTTACCGGGATATCAAGCACATACAGGTGAACCTAAACTTCTATAGGTCTTGTTCTAACTAACGCCCTGAAAGTTCTTTCCACAGTTCTCTTAGTGTCATCATAAGCCTTGATAACCACCTCAAAAGGCTTTAGGTCAGCTACCGTCAATCGTAGCTTCGACAGAATCTTCAATGGACACATATTGATGGTAGAACCGTTGTCAACCATCACACAGCAGGTCATCTTCCCTTTTACTTCGGCTTTGATAAACAGAGCTTTATGGTGATCCCTCCCTTCTAGATCCAGATCATCATTGGAAAATGTTATCATTCCTTAAGGAGTTTCTGTTAAGGACTGAACCATCTGTTCTGGAGTGGAATTAGTGAAAATCTTTCTTTGGTCTAGTGCCAGGACCAGGGCTTCCTTGTGATCCCTAGAATGCATGAGTAACTCCCAAACACTGGCAATGGTCTCTCTGCTTTATTCTACCCCCTTTCCCTTCTCTACACATTCTACCTTTTCAGGCCCAGTCTTGGTAACCTCGGTTCTTGTTTCCTTTTCTTCGACCTTTCCCATAAACTGATTCCGCTCACACCCCTCGTTGTCCCATAGGTCATCTCATTCTCTACTTTCATCATCAGAACTCCATATGTCCAAGACTTGTACCTATAACTCAGTGGGTTGTTTCCTAGTTCTCAAGCTTTTAAGCTTGATTTATTAGGAATTGGGAGAGACATCAATGAAGGAGTTTAGGACTTGTTCTTATGTTAGGCCAGAGTTAACCATCAGAATGGATGGGTTAGGAGGTGGTACATTTCGGTAATTGGTTAAAGGATTGATTTGAGTGTTTGGTTTTTTGTTTTCTGGGTTGGTAATTTTGCCTGAGTCTATCAAATCTTGGATTTCATGCTTTAACCGGGCATAGCTGTCTGTGTCATGCCCGATGGTTTGATGAAATTTATAGAAAGGCTCTGGGTTGGCTCTAGGCAAGGGTTGTTACGAAGGCAAAGGTTGTAGCAGGTTCTTCTCATTAAGCTTATCGAGGACTTTGGACATAGGACATCCCAGATTAGAAAACCTCTGGGGTTGTCTAACTGCACTGACTTGTACATTACTGCTCGGTGGTCGAATAGCATGAATCTGAACATTACTGCTCGAGCTGGCCCCCTCTTTACCCCCAGATCCTCTTCTCAAGAACTTCTTGTCTTGAGCCAAATCTGATTCTTTCTGGACCCCAAATCTATACAATTCCTCAAAGTTCCTGACTCTTAGATCCCTTAATTTCCTAGACAATGCTGGAACACACCCTTCTATTGCTAGGACCAACTGGTCGAACTCAGTAGGCCTATGCCTCATCAAGGGTAACTTTCCCCTTCAATGAGTCAGGTAATCAGCAAAAGGCTCGTTAAAGTTCTGTTTGGTATTCTGTAAATCTCTCAAGGACACCTCTAGTTGAACGTTAAGACAATATTGCTTGACAAAAGTAGCACACAATTCCTTCCAATCCCACTGAACATGCGGTTCCAAGGTGTAATACCAACGAATCGGCATTCCTTCCAATGAGAAAAGGAACTGCTTAACAATTTGGCTCTCAGTTAGCTCAGTAGCCTTCATGTATGTTACATATTGCTTCAAATGCAAATGGGGATCCTTGGCACTAGTATACTTCTTCATGTCTAGGAATTTAAACTTACAAGGCAGCAGTTCATCACCCTTTTCTAGATTCAAGTCATAATCTAGAGGAGCGACCATACCCTTCTCCTTCATCATCACCTGCATCTGATTCATCACTCTGGTCATATTCTTAGCTCACTTAGTCTGATCCACATCTTCGGCTGGGATGACATTTCTTTGATTCCCTTGATTGGCCAATACCATCACATCGTTCTCTTCCCTTCCTCTAATCGATATCTCCTCATCAAGATCGACCGAATCGATTAGCGGTGCATTGGGTGGCTGTGTTGGCTGACTTTCTCTGATAAGCTTAGTAATCTCCTCCATCATTTCCCTCATCATAGCCCGAGTTTCTATTATTACTTCTTCTGTCCACCGTGCCCCAAATGCTTCTGGATTGAACCCTCCTGCCATTCCTAATTCTGAATTTCTGATCAAACGACCTGATCTAGTTCGGACCCACCCTGCTGAGCTTGAAGGATCTATAGCACTGTAAAATAGTTGGTTAGAATGATGCCTGACGTGTATGCATGATATGAAAGTTCATCTTATTTAGAACAAAAAGGTTATATATAAAAAGATATACAAGATCAAAACATGGAACTTAAACATGCAAACTTCTGCCCTTATTTCTCCCACACGCATTCAATGGTGAGTATCTTGTCCTAGGATTTTTGGCTTGGGTTTTAATTATCAGTAGGGGATAATAAAACCAACGTATGCAAGAAAACTCTCAAAATGATTCAAACAAGTAATGGTTCCTTTAAATAAAGCCCAATTCCACTTTCAATGAGCCAGGATCCTTAGCACCATAAACTTACTTATCAAGGCCCATTTGAAATGGGTTATGAGTAGGCATGAGAGGCCTTTGTTGACTAGCCTATTTATAATGGGCTTTTTTTGGACACAAGGGCTCATTTTATTTTAGACTGCTTATTGATGGGCTTGAGATTTATTTTAAGGGTCCATTATATGGCATAATACACACGCATATGGGAAAATTCCTAAAGATAGTTGATAAGTCATTACATGGGCTTGAGTCTCGGGCAAAAAGGCTTCGAATCCCACAATGATATACATCCATATACGTCTCCCCACTCAAAGGTCAAACAATGCGGATTAGTATGTGTCGTGAGTGACAATAATCAAATATTCCACCACTAGGTTTGAGTGAAACGTAGGTAGCAAAGTACTGACTATTGTCGGGTTTATTAGGGACTGAAGTGTTCATTGTGTGCAAAATGTGTAGTGAATGCATAAATGCAGGAAGAAATGAGAAAATAATTAAAGATGATAAAATGCAAAACACTGGAATCAATTTCTCTATCCCCAATGGAGTTGCCACTGTAGGCGGCAGGGTTTAGCGCGCGCCCAAGTGTTTGATGACCACGACACTGTGTGGGCTCGAGGCCTACCAGGAAATACGATATAGGTCATGGGCCTATTCGGAGATGGAGTCGCCACCCAGATAAAAGTTAGGACACACTATACAGCAACTGGATCCCACGGAGGTTCCCAAAAGCTGTCATCAGATTTGAAAACTGGGTATGAGCGTTTGAATGCTCACCCAACCTTGTGATTGGCCTCCATTTGTGTTTTGCATTTTATTACCATTTAATTATTTCCTCATTTACCGCACGTAAAGAAATTGCCTTCGGATAATTGCCAGATTTTATAATTAAGTCCAAGTTTGCACATTAGTCCAATTTCATGCCTTTAAGTCCCAACATTTAAAAAATGCAATGAATAAAATAAATAATAATTTACAACCATTCATTCAAAATTAAATGGGGAAAGGGATTAAGGATTACAACACTTTTTAGGCTAAATAAAAGAATAATATACAGAAAGTAAACCAAACATATACCTAAAATAAACCAATAAAATGACATAAAAACTACAATGTACAAGGGAACAACTAACAAAAGTGACTACTCGATGATAGAAATCATCAAGCAATTCCTGCAAATAACACACGGTTAGCCCTTCCTTTCATAAAAAATGAAGTTACATGTAATGATACTTATAAGGAGACTCTATATGTATAAAAAGGGGTTTTCACATTACGGGCTAAAAAAACCATCAAATAGTCAAGATAATCACCATTATGCAATCATACAGACATATTTAAGGTCAAAAGAGGACATATTAAAGCAGACGTCATAGCAAACAAATGAAAAATGAAGCAGGAAGCGGGTTAACCCTGTCAATGAGGCGGTCGCCTCATTGAGATGAGGTGATCGCCTCATTGATGAGGCGATGCCTCATTGATGAGGCAATGCCTCATCAACAGGGGAACTTGCCTTATTGCCAAAAGAACATGAGACACATACACAAAAGGAGGCCTTTTGGAGGCCTATCAATGGGGCGATCGCCTCATTGAGATGAGGCTCTGACTCCCAAGACGTATAGACTTCTACTCTAAGTAACCAAAACATGCATATACACACTCTACACTCATCATACTACGACTACATGTAAAAGTATTCAAAGATCCATCAATAAAATGAGATATCAAGTATGACACACTAGAGATAAACCTAAAATGTACTAATGGCTCAGTTACACATAAGCAAGAACACATAAAATGATGAACATGTTAAGTTTAAGTGCAAATTTTATACCAAAATGAGAGGCCCTCAAAGCTGTTTTGATTGAGATCCTTACTAGGATGTGGTATCTACCTTTGACACAAGTTTCTTCTTTCTTCTCTTATGGAGAAAGTGGACTTCTTTCTTCAACCTTCCTCCCTTTTCTTGAGGACATTTTTTCTTTTCTTTTCCCCTCTGTGTTTTTCTTTCAGAGCTCTCTCCCTCCTCTTCTCCCAACCTCTCTTCTCTCTCTTTTGTTCTCTTTTATTCCTTAGCTTTCCCATGCCCCTAAGCCTCCTAGCCCATCATAGCCTTTTTTCTTTCCCCAAAAATCTTTCCCTCATATAAGAAAGAGGTCTAGAGAGTGGGGCTCGCACCACTTGGCTGTCATGATTACAACTGCATTAAATGTAGTTGTAAGTGGGCTACCATACAGGCGGTGCCTCATCGATGAGGCAATCGCCTCTGTGATGAGGCAATCACCTCATTGGCGGCTGCCAAAGAGGTGATGCCCCTTCGACCCAGGCCTACGTTGGGTCAAGCGGGCTTGGGCCTAATTTGGATAGTTGGGCTTGGTTTTGGGTTTTTCAGGCTTTGGGTTTCCAAGTCCACTTTCCACTTAGAGATTCAAGCTTCATCCTCATGTCCAAGTTCACATTCTCATCAATGGGCTTAACAACGGGCCGATCAAACTGAGCAACCCTAATTCGTCCCCTAACACAAGCCAACCGAATTGAGTGTCTACAGGTATTTTTGCTAAATTGAATACAAGACTTAGCAAAATTAACCATCTGACCAAATGCCTTTTCATATATATCAAGACACTCCTTTATAGCTATACTTTCCATTAAATTTGCTTTGAAGAAGAGCAGGCTATCATCTACAAAAAGGAGATGGGAGATACTAGGAGCACTTTGAGCAATACGACACCCATAAAGGATGTTGAAGAATCCCACATTGAAAAAATACAAATGAATGAAGTGGTTAATAAGTGGTGTACAAGCCAATTGGTTTTGTGTTAGATGGGCTCAACCCCATTTATAAGTCCACATGTGTACGTGGGCCAACACTCTCTCAAGCCCGTGGACAGTTAACATGGTATCAGAGCAGTGATCTCGGGTTTGTATGTAAGACCTGATTGTATTTGAATTTGGGAAGTGCCCGTAATTGGGTGCGGCCTGTTTGAATTTGGCAAGTGTAATTGTTTCAGGCCCTCGCCCGTGGACATGTTAACATGGTATCAGAGCAGTGATCTCGGGTTCGTATGTAAGACCTGATTGTATTTGAATTTAGGAAGTGCCCGTAATTGGGTGCGGCTCATTTGAATTTGGCAAGTGTAATTGTTTCAGGCCCAATTACACTTGAGGGGGAGTGTTGAAGAATCCCACATTGAAAAAGTACAAATGAATGAAGTGGTTAATAAGTGGTGTAGATTGAGTCTTAACACAAGTCAATTGATTTTGTGTTAGATGGGCTCAACCCCATTTATAAGTCCACATGTGTACGTGGGCCAACACTCTCTCAAGCCCATGGACGTATTAACAAAGGAGACTTCTATGCTCAGAATCCTGAATTAGAGAAGTGAGACCTTCGGCACAGAATAAAGAGATAAGGGGAGAATGGACAACCTTGTCTAAGACCCCTATGAGGAATTATTAGACCCAATTCCGCTCCATCCAATAGAATAGAATACTTGATTGAGGTAATACACATCATCACCTAAGAAATCCACCGATAGGGAAACTCCATCCGCTTTATAACATTCTCTACAAAGCTCCACTCAATGCGGTTGTAGGCTTTAGACATGTCTACTTTCAAAGTAGCAAAACCATCCTTCCCTTGTCATTTCCTATTCAAAAAATGAATCACTTCAGCTATAATCATAATGTTATTAGTCATTAACCTCCCTAGAATGAATGCACTTTGAGCTTTAGAGATAATGCTGGGTAAAAAATTCTTCAATTGATTAGCCAGCATTTTGGAGATGATTTTGTACATAACATTGCACAACAAGATGGGACGAAGATCAAACACAAATTCCAGGAATTTTTTCTTAGGAATCAAGAATAAGGTAACCTGATTCAAGGAATCAGGAAGTGAACTTATTCTAAGAATATCCAAACAAGCAGTAGAGATGTCATCACCTACAATCCTCCAGAATTTTTGAAAGAACGCAGGGTTGAGACCATCCAAACCTGGAAATTTGTCAGGGTGCATGGAGAAAATAGCCACTTTAACATCCTCATGACTAAAATATACACTAAGAGAATCTTTACTAGTATCATCCATATGAGTAGAGATACATTCCAACACCCTACTATCCTCACAACCTCTGGATAAGAACAGATCCTCAAAATAAGAAAGAGCACCTCATCCAAACTGTCACTCTTTCGTTCGCCAAATACTGTAAGTCCTTCAGTTGGAAGAAATTATTTTTCTTTCTCCTTTGCGAAGTAGACAAATGAAAGTATCGATTACAATCTCCAGATTAAAGCTAGTTTTGCTTGGCTCGCTGGCACCAATACAGATCCTGCTGAGCAAGCAGCTCGTTATAGTGGATTTTAACTTCTTTCAGGCTTTGAACGAAAGCAGCATCTCGATGCACACTAAGTGTAATGACCCTTCATTTTGAATAATATAAAATTATTCTAAGATATACAGTGTTAATAAAATTTTAAATTTTATTTATATATTATTATTTGTGAATATTATTTATTTATTTTATTTTTAAAATTTTATTTACGTAAAATATTTATTTTAGAAGTCTATTATTTAAATATATTAAACTTATTATCATTACTATTATTTTAAATCGTATTTTTATTTTTATTTTTATTGTTATTTATTATTATTATGATTATTATAATAATAATAATAATAATAATAATAATAATAATAATAATTATTATTATTATTATTATTATTATTATTATTATTGTTATTTTCATTATTAGTGCATAGTGTGCATGTGTATAGTGTTAATGAGTCTATGTATATGTGTATATATATGTGTTGAGTTTTTAATTAACATATATATATAAGAAAAAAAAAAGGTCAAAAGCTAAAATTTTTGAGTCAAAAGCCATCACCTCCTTCTTTCTTTTTTTCTTCCCTCTCCCCCGTTCTTCTTCCGTCGTCCTTCTCCGTCCCGTACTGTCACTGTGCAACCCACCACCACGCCGGACATCAGCGACCGCCACCACCCATAACCGTCGACCCCTCTCTTCCTCCTCTATCTTCCCGTCACTTGAAGACTGTCGGACCACCATCTGGAAGCCTGGAAACAGCAGCAGCAGTAGGGATAGCTTCACGTCGACGACTCCATTTTCAGCCAACTCAGCTCCTCAATCCGATGTCGATCAACTCCTTTTGGATCGATGAGTCCATTTCCAAGCTCCGTTTGAGCTTTAATCCTCTCATTTTTTAGTTTTAGTTAGTTTTTAGTTTATATCTATTTTAGGTTTTATATTTTTTTGAGCTTGATAATGTTTGATTTATGAATTCTTGCTTAAGAAATGTTGTTCATGGTAACTTTAGCTTCTCAAAAATAATTTTTGTTTATTTTTTTGAATTAATTTGAATTATGGGTAATTTTTTATTATTTTAATATTAAAATATTAAATTTTTGATAATTATGTTAATTAATTATTTTTAATAGAAATTTAGTTAAATTAGTGTTATTACTTTGAGTTAATAATTTTAGAATTATTAAAATAGTTTTTAGTGAATTTATATAATTTTTGAGAATATTATTAGTATTATGTGAATTTTGTATATATAGGTTAATTGTGTATTTTTGTTGAAATTATAGTTAAATAATATGTTTTAAATGATTTTAGAATTACATAGGGTATTAAAATGATTTTTATAAATTATTTACTATTTTTAACTAATTAATACTAATTTCTGAAAATTATATTCAAATAATATATTATTTACTATTTTAGTGATTAAATTGATTTCTAATTACTTTTATTATATAATTAAGTTATTTGAGTATATAAAAGTGAATTTTACTATTATATGTGAAATTATGAAAAAATTGGATTTTTATTAATATTATATTATTATTTGAGATTTTTATTTAATTGTTGTGGAAATAATTATATTTAGTGATTTAATGTTTAAATGTATTATATTTTGGTATTTTATGGAATTTAATGATTTTTAATATATTTATTATTTTATATTGATTTTTGGAAATTGTGAACCTCGGATGGGAATGTGTGCAGTTTGGGATTCCAACCTGAGATGTTGAGCTTTGTGGTAATTAGAAATGTGTTTTTCTTGCAAGATCGGCTATACTATCAGTAGAGAGATGTCCGTTTTACAGAGGAGGTTCTATCAAATTTTTGGTAGAATTCTCGAAAAACGTGATGTCGGGTCGATCATGAATTTTTGTGTTTGTCTAAGTTTTGAATTCCTAAAACGAATCTTTTTTTAGAATTCTTAGAAGTACAAGTTAGAAATTATTCTGATTATTATTATTATTTATTTTCTAGTTGCGTCGAGATCGAGGCCTATCGAACTGGGCTCGTCGAGTCAGTCTCGTGGAACGCAAACTTGTGAGTTATTATTCTATATATGCATTGCATATAGAATGCATGAATAAGGATTTTCACATTTTTATTATATGTTTATACATGATTTATTTCCTTAAATGATTTAGTATATTTTTAGTATATTTTGATATATGTTTAGTATACATTTAGTATATTTTCAGTATACTTTTGGTATTCTTTCGGTATATATTTGGTATATTCCTCTTTTAATGAATGGTATTATGTTTATATCATGCATTTAATATTTTTAATAATTATAAGAATGATTTGAAGGATAGCAGTAGAACATGCTACCTAGTGGGCTACGCTAGGACTATTGTGCTACAGTACGATAGAATTAGGTTGAGAATCTGATATTGTTATTGAGATATTGGTTTTGGGAAAGGCTGACTGTGGATCCTTGGTTAACCGAGTGTACTTGAGGCCAATCATGCCTGTAGTGAGATTGCGAATTCTCGGTTGACTTAGTGTACTTGGGGCTAGTCTACTACCTTGAGTTGGACAAATGAATATTTGTAGTTTTGACTAAACCTGCTGGCTGCTAATTTTTATTATTGAGTTTGCGATTATATTAGGGTTCTATTTGATCCTTCACTTAAATAAATGTTTTTTGCATTTATAAAAATAAAAGTGGATTTTAGCATCTGTGTGAAATGCCTGTATATATTTATACCGATGCTTGATTTCATATTACATCAGGAGGTGCGTGTATATATATTATAATAATTCACTCTGTGAGGTTTGACCCCCTCTTAACCATTTTTTTTTAGGAGAGTCTTCTTTGTCATAGCGTACTAGTAGTGCTTTACGCCGGTCTTCTTTCGCCCCGACTATTTTATCTAAATTTCATATTTGAACTTTTATTGTATTCTAAAAAACTGTAGTAGTAGTGTTATTATTTTAGCAGTGTTGTTTCAGTTTGAGACTTCTACATTCAAATACTGTATTAATATTTTATTTATGAAATGATATTTGAGTATTTATTTATATATCGATTCAAGTTTTAATTTTGTCATATTTATATATTATTTACTACATGGTTTTTATTTTTAAGGCTTGCTACAGGTTCCGGATTCGAAAGAATTCTCATTCCCTAGCACCAGTCATGACTCCCTAGTTTGGGTCGTGATACTAAGGCTCTTTATCTGAGCTCTACACTCACCAATTTCTATCTACAACCTCATACGCAACTCCTTACCCTAATCAAATAGATTATGCCCATAAAATGCCAATTTATTTGTATTTGACATACCCATACCCTCACGCTAACTCTAATCAACAACCTTAGTACATTCTGATTCATAAAGCCATGCATTTTCAAATTTAAAGCAAGGAGCTTAGCTCGACTTATAAATTGATTCGAAGTCCAACAAGATAGGAGAATGATATGAAGTTGAAGCCTCCAAATTACGAAGCTTAATAAAATTAAAATTTTTCAGCTAATCCACAGTAACCAAGGCTCTATCAAGCCTCTCCTTAAGTCCATCAACTTGACCTCTGCAACATTCCCAAGTGAAAGGATAGCCCTCCATCCCCAAATCAATCAAATTGTTATCTGAAATAGCGCATATGAACCCATCTAATAAACACTAACCCTACCAAGCTTTTTATTACGATGGAGTAAGTCATTGAAATCATCAAGACAACACCATAGGAGAAACGATTTATTATTGAGAGAACAAAGGAGATCCCAAGACTGAGAATGGTAATGTCTATTAGGCGAGCCATAAAATACAATAAGCCTCCAAACTGACATATTGGAAAGATGAATAGAAACGTCAATATGGTGATTAGAGTAACTCAACAACTTTATTGAATTTTTATCTCTCCAAAACAAAGCCACACCACCATCATGACGATACCATCAACAGCAAACCCACAATCAAAACCTAATGCTATTCTAACTTGATCCACTTTAGTTTAGGAAATCATAGTTTCAATGAGAAAAATAAACTTGGGCTTCTTCATTTTGATTAAATCTTTCAGCACCTTAACTGTATGTGGTGAGCCCTACCCATGAAAATTCCAAGTTAGAGTTGTCATGGCTCTCGGTGGGCTTGGACCCAGGACCCACCTCTTTTAAGTTTTTTTTACTCAGAGTAAAATTCAGAAGAAACTGAACTAAGCTCATTTTTCATCCCATCATTAGGCCCATCTTCATGTTTTCTTCTTCTTTTAGTTTCCAAAATAACCACTTCCTCCTTAGTTTGCTCTAAATTCAAATTCTTTATAATTTCCATATCCACCATATCCTGCTTCCCATCATCAACCGTTATCTTTCCTTCATCATAGCCTAAAGTCACTCCATTATTCCCTGTGATTATGTCACAACCCAAACCATAAGTCATGACCGGCATTAAGAAATGAGAATTCTTTCGAATTCAGAACCTATAACAAGCCTTAAAAATAAAAACACATGCAATAAATAAATAAAAATACGCCGGAATTAAAACTTTAATCAATATGAAAATAAATACTTAAATGTCATATCATAATAAAAAAATTCATACAACATTTTGATACAAATCTCAAAACCAAAACAACAAACTACTGATACAATAACATTAATACTGCAGTCTCTAGAATACAAAAAGAGTCAAATATAAAATTTGCATAGTCTAGCCGGGGCTGAAGAAGACCTGCGTAAAGTACTACTGGTGAGGTCTAAAGAAGATGAAGATCTTGTAAAAAAATATTGAGAGGAATCAGACCTCACTGGGTGAATTATTATAATATATATACATGCAACCTAAAGTCATATGCAGTCAAACATTAATATAATAATATACATATACTTCACACAGATGCTAAAATCTGCTTATATATATAATAAATGTTGAAAAATGTTTATTTAAATGAAGGATCAAATAGAACCTTAAATATTCACAACCTCAATTATAAAATCAATAGTCAACTGGCTTATCTAAAACTCCAAGTATTCATTTATCCAACTTAAGGTAGTAGATTGGCCCTGAGTACACTAGGTCAACCAAGGATCCGCAATCTCACTATCGGCATGACTGGCTCTAAGAACACTAGGTTAACCGAGGATCCACAGCCATCCTTTCCAATAACCAACATCTCGATAAACAAATATCAGAATTTTAACCTAATTCTACCGTTCTATTGCGCAACAGTTCTAGCGTAGCCCACTAGGTAGCACATTCTATTGATATCCCTCATAGAAATCACATATTTGTGGAAAATAATAAAATGCACAATTAAAATATAATGGCATCCATTATAGAAGAATATACTAGAAATATACTAAACATATACTAAAAATATTCCAAATATATATATCACATATATACCAAAATAAACCATAAATATACCAAATGTATATTAAGAATATATCAAATATATACGTCGCATATATTTCGAAATATACCAAAAATATACCGAAAGTATACCAAACATATACTCAATCATTTAATAAAACAATTCACTTTTAAATACATACTAAAAACATGAATACTCATAATCATGCATCATATATGCAATGCATATATAAACTAATAACTCACAGGTTTGCACTCCTCGAGACAGACTCGACAAGCCTGGTCCAATAGGCCTTAGTCTCGATGCAACTAAAAAATAAATAATAATAATAATTTCATAATAATTTCTAACTTATACTTCTATAAATTCTAAAGGAAGACTCGATCTAAACACAACTCAACCATAAAACCAAAAACTCAAGATCGACCTGACGTCACGTTTTACGATAATTCTACCAAAAATTGACAAAGTCTCCTCTATAAAATGAATATCCCTCTATAAATTGTGAGCCGATCTTGGAAGCAAACACACTTCTAATAACACAAATGCTCAACACCTTGGGTTGAGACCCCGAACTACACAATTCTCAACCGAGGTTCACAATTCACCAAAAATCAATATTAAATAATAACTATAATAAAAATCATTAACTTCCATAAATATCAATAAAATACCAAAATACATTTATTTTAAATAAAAAAATATTAAATATAATTATAGTCACATTAACTAAATAAAATCTCAAATAAATTATATAATATTAATAAAAATCCAATTTTTCAAATAATCGACATAAAATAGTAAAATTTCACAATTAATTACTTAAATAGCCCAAATATATATTAAAAATAGTTAAAAATTCATTTAATCACAAAAATAGTCAATAAATTTATTATTTGAATATTTTCAAAAATTATTATTAATTAGTTAAAAATAGTAAATAATTTTTAAAAATTATTTTAATACTATTTATTATTCCAAAATTATTTAAAACATCTTATTTAACTATATTTTCAATAAAAATACATAATATACCTATAAAACCAAAATTCACATAATACTAAATATTATTCAAAAATTAACCAAAATTACTAAAAATTATTTTCTCACTTCTAAAATTAATAATTTAAATTAACTATACTAATTAACCTAATTTTCCATAATAAACATATAAAACACATAATTAATAAAAATTCATTTTAATTATCAAAAATTCAATAATTACCCATAATTCAAATAAATTCAAAAAAAAAACTAAATATATATTTAGGAAACTAAAGATGCAGATATCAACATTTCCAAAAAAAATAATCAAGAAACATTCAAACTCAAGCTTAAAAAATAAAATAAAAACTCTAAATAGCATAAAATAAAACTTAAAGATATCTAACCAATCGGACGTCATAGAGTTGAAACAAATTGAGAATCAAGAAGCACATGTCGAGAGGAGTCTAATAAGCCCAAAAAATCGAGCTAAAAATGACTGGATTCTCATCAGAGTACTGTAGCAACAGTGCGGATTCCAATAACTTCAAGGCTTCTGGCGGCGGCAGGAAGGTGATGGGAGGAAGAGAGGATGACGGCGAGCTTCATGGTGGTCTGTTGGTGGCTCAGGCATGGGTGGTGAAGCTTGCAAAGACCAAAAATGGTAGAAATGGAGAAGGAAAGAAGAAGAAGAAGAAGAAGAAGAAGAAGAAAGAGAAAAAGAAAAAGTGGTATACCAAAAATATACTAAATCATTTAATAAAATAATTCATATTTAAATACATTATGAAAATATGAAATCTTGTATTCATGCATCCTATATACAATGCATATATAAAATAATAACTCACAAGTTTGCACTCCTCGACACAGACTCAACGGGCTTGGTTCAATAGGCCTCAGTCTCGGTGCAACTATAGAAAAATAAATAATAATAATAATAATATCTAAATAATTTCTAACTTTATACTTTTAGAAATTCTAAAAAAAGACTTGATCTAGACACAACTCGACCACAAAACCAAAAACTCATGATCAACCAGACGTCACGTTTTACGAGAATTCTATCAAAAATTCGACAGAGTTTTCTCTGTAAAATGGACATCTCTCTATTGAAAGTAGACAAGATCCTACAAGCAAACATACTTCTATAATACACAACTGCAGAACTTCTCGAGTTGGGACCCAAAACTACAAAATTTCCAATCAAGAATCCAAATTCACAATAATAAATATTAAATAATAATAATATAATAAAAATCATTAAAATCCATAATCATCAATAATAAATCACAATTTAATTTATTTAAATATCAAAAACATTAAATATAACTATTTTCACATTAATTAAATAAAATCTCAAATAAATTATATAATATTAATAAAAATCCATTTTTCAAATATTTAAAGTCAAATAGTAGAATTTATAAATAAATTTTCTAAATTGTTTAAATATGTAATAAAACTAGTTAAAAACTCATTTATTCACAAAAATAATAAATAAAACTATTATTTGAATATAATTCTGAAAATTATTATTAATTAGTTAAAAATAGTAAATAATTTATAAAAATTATTCCAAAATCACTTAAAACATACTAATTAACCGTAATATCAATTAAAACATCAAATTCACTAATTTATATAATTTTTTCCAAAAATTAATTTTTCACATAAGCTTTCAAAAATTCGTAGTAATTAATCAGAACACAATTTTCATAAACTTCCTTTACAAATTATATTCTAAATAATTCAAACAATTTATTAAAAATAAAAATATTTTCCGGCAAGAGTCACTAGAATAATGACTCATCGGAAAATTCAAACCTAAAAATTAAATAATTCAAAAAAATCAACAAAAATAATATTTTCAAAGATCAAGCTACACTCTACAACATTTCTAAAGACACTTAGCCTAAAACACAAGAAATTAAGTTTTTAAAAAATAAAAACTAAAATTAACCTAAATGAAAACTTAAAGAAAACTTATAAATGGATGAATTTAAGCTCAAACCGAGCTTCGAAATGGCTTCCTTGGAGGTAGAGGATCCAAACAAGCCTGAGAACGTGAGCTTTGGCCACCGGTGAAGATCAAAGCTCTACTGCTATTGCTTCTGTGTTTGGCTGCTCCAACATCTATTAGGCAAGCTGAAGGTGGCGGGAAGGTGAGGAGAAGGAGGGGAGGCGATGGTGGTAGGCGATGATGGTAGTGGACGTCGGCGGGGGCTGCGTGGTGGCATTGCAACTTGGCTAGGGAGGAGAAGAAAAACACAAGAGAGGAAGAGAAAGAAAGAGAAAGGGAAAAAGAATTGTCCCGAAAAAATTTGATCCTGATATATATATATATATATATATATATATATATATATATATATATATATACAACACACATGCATTAAAATAATAACAATAATGACACTAATAATAATAACAATAACCATAGTAGTAGTAATAATAATAATAATAATAATAATAATAATAATAATGTTATGACCCATATTTTTAAATTATTTTATTTTAAAATGAGATATGCAGTGTAAATAAGATTTTGAAATTTTATTGATTTATTTTCATTATTTTGTGATTTATTATTATTATTTTATGTTTAATAAATTTTTCTACATAAATATATTATTTTTGGTCGTTTAATTTGCATGATTATTATAATATTATTATTTCTGTTATTATTTTATCAAATTTCCCTATTTATTTTGTTAATAAATTATTTTATTAATTGTATTGTTGTTTTATGTATTATATTTATATATTATAATAATTAGGGTTATGTGCATGTGTGTGTTTATTATTATACGTGTGAGTATATATATATATATATATATACACACATACAAATCAGGCCATACATATATACAAACAAACTATCTAACATAAAAACATTCAACAAACACAAACACATTCACGCACACACTATTCACCATCTCCTACCTCCCGCTGCCGTCCCATTCAGTAATTGTCGGTGTGCCTCTCCAGCATCTAGCAGCCACCACAGCCTCCAACCACCTTCCGTCGCCCCTCTCCATCTTCTCTGGCGTCGGCATCATCTGTTTTTTAAGGAGATCGAAAGTTCCCTTTTTCTGGCTACCTTCCGATTCCAGCCACCATTCCTCACATTTCCGGTCACTATCTACTCCCCTAGCTCTGGTGAGCATGAATCAAAGCTTAGTTTAAGCTTTAAACTTCATTTTTTTGAGTTTTGTTGATTTTTAGTTTATGGAGCTTGATCTTAATGAATCTGGCAATCTTTCTTCACAAAAGTTATTCCTAGAAGCTTAATCTACCTCTATAATTTTTTTTTTGAATTTTTTGAATTTATTTTAATTTTTATGAATTATTGAATATTTTATTATTATTTTATTAATTTTCAAAAATTAATTTATTAAATTATAAATTTGGTATATTTGGTGTTATTATTAATTTTAGAGTTGAGATTATAATTTTTGTGATTTTTATGCAATTTTTATAATTATTTTTTTATATTATGTCAATATTGGATAATTAGGTTTAAGTTCGGTTTTTGTTGAAATTATTGATTAATGACGTGTTTTAGTTAATATTAGTAATATATATGTTGAGAAAATAATTTTTATGCATTTATAGAATTTTTATAGAATTTTTGAGTAAGAATAGTATATTATGTGTATTTTTGTATTATAGGGGTAAATGTGTAATTTTGTGTTAATTATAGTTAAATATTATATTTTAGTTGATTTTATAATTATTTAAGGTACTAGAATGATTTTTACAAAATAATTACTATTTTTAACTAATTAATACTAATTTTTGAAAATTGTTTTCCAATAATATATTATATATTATTTTGGTAATAAAATGGGTTTTTAGTAATTTTTAATATGTATTTAGACTATTTTAGTTATTTGAATATATAAAGTGAATTTTTATTAATTTATATTGAATTATCAAGAAATTGGATTTTTAATAATATTATATTATTATTTCAGAATTTTTATTTAATTATTGAGAAAATAATTATTTTTGGTGTTTTAAATGTTAAATGTATAATATTTTGATATTTTGAGGATATTTATGGCATTTATTGATTTTTAATATATTTATTGTGTTATTTGAATTTTTGGTGAATTGTGGACCTCGGTTGGGAAATTTTATAGTTCGGGATCCTAACCGAGGGTTGTGTGAATTCTAGTTTTTGAAGTGTGTTTTTCTTGCAGGACCGACTCTACTTTTTAGTAGAGAGATGTCCATTTTATAGAGGAGGTTCTGTCAAAATTTTGATGGAATTTTCGTAAAACGTGACATCAGGTCAATTCTGATTTTTGTGTTCTATGATCTTAGATCGAGTCTCTATAGAGCTTAAGTTAGATTTATTCTGATTTTCATAATTATTTTATTATTTAGTTGAGCTGAGACCGAGATCTAATAGACCGGGCTCATCGGACCAGTCTCAAGGAGTGCAAACCTGTGAGTTGTTATTTTATATATACATCGCACTTAGGTTGCATGTTTTAGAAAATACATGTTTTAAATGTATATTTATTCATAATTGTTTTATTAAATGATTAGTATACTTTAGGTATATTTTTAGTAAATTTTTGGTATATTTTGAAATAAATGCATGTTTTATTATTGATTTAAACCTAGCATGTTTTTAGTGTATTATGGATTTATTTTTAGTATATTTCATAAATGATTTGAATTTATTTTACATATATATACTTGAAATATACTTAATTTATTTTAGGTATATTTCTGATATATATATGGTTTATTTGGTTATTATGAATGACATTATACATTATTTATTTTCCCGTATGGATGTTTTATTTTAAAAGAAGGATATCGATAGAACGTGCTACCTAGCGGGCAGCACTAGGACCGAGTACGTACCGGTGCGATAGATTGTAGGATTGAATTACTAACTTATTTATGGAAATTATGATATGATTTATTTGATTGAGATATGATGTGATTGATGGTGTGATTGCTAGAGCTCGATTGATCAAGTGTCTCGAGGCTAATCACACTGACAATCAGACTGCAGGAGCTTGGTTGACTTAGTGTCTCAGGACTAATCTACTATCCATATGGAATAAGTGAATTTATTTGGAATTAAGTGAGCCTGTATAGCTAGAGTGATGTTATGGTTGATTGAGGTTGTGATTAAATAGGGTTCTATTTGATCCTTTATAAACTAATGTTTTTCAGTATTATTATGTAAGTGATTTTCAGCATATGTGTGTATATGCCTATATATATATCTATTATATATATACTGATGACTGATTGCATCTGACATATAGGAAATGCATGTATCTATATTATAACAATTCATTCAATGAGGTCTGACTCCCCTCAGTTGACATTTTTATAAGAGAGTCTTCTTCTTCAGATCTCAGCAGTAGACCTATTCATCGGACTTCTTTCGTCCTGGCTCGTTTATGTAAATTATCTACTTAATTTTATATTGTACTCTAGAAAATTACAGTAGTCATATTTGGTATCAGTAGTGAATTGTATTTTATATTTACTGTATGTGATTTTAATTCAGAGGCCTTTCTTTGAACAGTGTATTAATATTTTGCTGTTATGATTTAAAGAGATTATTTCTATTACATTGGTTTATGATTTAATTTATGGTGCATATTTTATTTTAATTGTTGCATGTTTTTTTTAAGGCTTACTATGGGTTCCGGATTCCAAAAAATTTTCGTTCCTTAGCGCCAGTCATGACTCCTAGTTTTGGGTCGTGACAAATAATAATAATAATAATAATAATAATAATAATAATAATAATAATAATAATAATAATAATAATAATAATAATACTAACTTCCAAAATAATGTCCCTTACGTAATAAAATATTTAGAATAAAATAAATAAATAATATTCATAAATAATTATAATATTTAAAAATTTAAAATATTATTAACACTGTATATTTCAAAATAATTTTTAATAATTTAAAATATTAGGTAATTATAATCTTCCCCCCTTACAAAAATTCGTCCTTGAATTTTCAAATAAAAGAACATAATACAAAAATCATCGAGGAAAGAGGTAAGGGTAGGCAACCCGCATCTCGGCTTCTGTCTCCCAAGTGTTCTCCTCCACGTTGTTACTCCGCCACAACACCTTGACCATCAGAATTTGCTTCGAGTGCAACTGTCAAACTTGATAATCAACAATCGCAACTGGCTCTTCCTCGTATGTCAAGTCCTCGTTCACTTCCACACTCTAGGGCTGCAACACATGCAAAGGGTCAGAAATATACTTCCTCAACATCGAGATATGGAACATTGGATGCACTTGAGACAGATTCGAAGGTAAACCGATATGCAACCATGCCCACTATTTCCAAATCTTAAACAGTCTAATATATCTCGGTGCTAACTTCCCCTTCTTACCAAATCTCATCACACCCTTCATTGGAGACACCTTCAAAAACACATAGTCTCCAACCTAAAATTCCATATCTCTGTGCCTCGGATCCGTATAGTTCTTCTGTCTGCTAGTCGTGGTCTTTAATCTCCTTCTGATCACAATAACTTTCTTAGCTGCATCCTGAACCATCTCAGTTCCAATCAACGCTCTCTCTCCAATCTCATCCAAACACAAAAGAGATATACACTTCCTCTGTACAAAGCTTCATACGGTGTCATCCCAATTTTGCTATGGTAGTTGTTATTATAAGCAAAATCTAAAAGCAGCAAATGATCATCCTAACTACCTTCAAGATCCAATACACACATCCTCAACATATCCTTAAGTGTCTGGATCGTCCTTTCGGACTGACCATCTATATAAGGGTGAAAAGTAGTACTAAAATCAAGCCTGGTGCCCATTTCTTCTTGTAACTTCTGCCAAATCGAGAGGTAAACGCTGAACCTCTATCAGATATAATGGACATAGGTACTTCATGAAGGCACACAATATGCTTAACATACAACTTCGCCAACTTAGCTACAAAATAAGTGGCTTTAATTGGCAAGAAGTGAGCTGATTTGGTTAACTTATCCATAATCACCTAGATGGAATCATATTCATCCTTCGAATGAGGTAACCCAACCACAAAATTCATAGAAACTCTCTCCCATTTCCACTTAGGAATAGGAAGAGGCTGAAGCTTCCCAAAGGGCTTTTGATGCTCAGCTTTCACCTGTTGACAAGTTAAGCATTTAGAGACATAATCAGTTACATCCTTCTTCAATCCATCCCACCAATACAAATCTCAGATGTTATGGTACATCTTAGTAACACCTGAATGTACACTATAAGTTGTAGAATGTGCTTCTTCAAGGATCTCTTCTCTCAAATTATCCACATCAGGCACGCATAATCTACCACTAATCCATAAAACACATTAATCATCAAGTGTGAAATCAGTGAACTTCCCTGCATGAACATTATCCTCAAGCTCAACTAGAATAGGATCTCGGCCTGGAGCTGCCTTAATCCTATCTTTTAACACTGATCGAACTTTAAAATGAGCTAGCAATCCACCAGATCTGCTAATTTTCATCATCAGACCTTGATCCACCAACTGATGCAACTCTTGGATCAAAGGTCTCCTCTCCACACTAATGTGAGCAAGACTACCCAAGGACTTTCTACTCAAGGCATCTGCTACCACATTAGGTTTGCCTTGATGATAAAGAATATCACAGTTATAATCCTTCAAGAGCTCTAAATATCTCCTTTGCCTTAAGTTCATATCTCTTTATTGGAAAATGTACTTCAGGCTCTTAAGATAAGTGAAAATCTCACAAGTCACCCCCTACAAATAATGTCTCCAAATCTTGAGAGCAAAGATCACTACAGCCATCTTTAGGTCGTCAGTAAGATAATTATGTTCATACTTCTTCAACTACCTCGAAGCATAAGCTACCACCCTACCATTTTGCATCAACATACAACATAAACCAACTTTGGAGGCATCACAATACACAGTGAACTTATCTACTCCATTAGGCAAAGCCAGAACTAGAGCTGTGGTCAACTTCTCCTTCAACAACTGAAAACTATTTTCACAAGCATCTAACCACACAAACTTCACACTCTTCTAAGTTAGGCGAGTCATAGGAGCTGTAATTCTAGAAAAATCCTACACAAACCTCTTATAACACCTAGCCAAATCTAGAAAACTCTGAATCTCTATGACTGTTATCGGTCTGGGCTACTTAGACATTACCTTAATCTTTTATGGATAAACTTGAATACTATCTTTAGACACTACGTGTCCAAGGAATGCAACACTCTCCAACCAGAAATCACAATTCAATACTTTAGCATAAAACTGATGTTCTCTTAGTGTCTATAGTATTATCCTTAAGTGATATACATGCTTTTTCATACTCTTCGAATACACCACTATATCATTAATGAAAACTACCACAAACTAATCCATAAATAGTCTAAATGCCCTATTCATCAGATCTATAAAAATAGCTGGTGCATTAGTCAACTCGAATGACATCACTAGAAACTCATAATGACCATATCAAGTGCGGAATGCCATTTTAGGAAGATCGGCCTCACTAATCCACAATTGATGATAACCCGACCTCAAGTCAATCTTAGAAAAGAACTATGCACCCTGAAGTTGATCAAACAAATTATCTATCCTCGAAAGAGGATACTTGTTCTTCACTGTCATCTTATTCAGCTCTCTATAATCAATGCACAGTCTTAGTGTACCATCCTTCTTCTTCACAAACAGGACTGGTGCACCCCAAGGAGAAACACTAGGTCTAATGAAACCCCTCATCTAACAAATCCTGCAACTGCTCCTTCAATTCCTTCAACTCTGTAGGAGCCATTCTGTAGGGCGGAATCGAAATAAGAATTATACCTGGAACTAGATCTATACAAAACTCGATCTCTCTATGAGGTGGTAAACCTGGTAACTCCTCAGGACAAACGTCAGGAAACTCACAGGCAACTGGAAAATTTATGAGAGATAACTTCTCCACTAAAGTATCTCTAACAAGTGGCAAGTATCTTTAACAACCTTTCCTCAACATCTTCCTAGCCGTGATAATGAAGATGAGATTCTAAGGTGCAAAACTCTTATCACCCACAAACTTAAACTCTTATTCATTTGAAATTTTGAAAATCACTTCTTTACTCTGACAATCCATAATGGCATAATGCTGAGATAACCAATCCATACCAAGGATCACATCAAAATCCATCACATCCAACAATACCAATTCCACTAACAATTCTCTACCTCCTACTAACACTGGACAACCAAAAAGAACCACGTTAGCATCCAACAAATCACTTAGAGAAGTGGCAACAAATAAAGAAAAAGCCATCCTCAAAGCTTACCAACACGTTTTTGAAGCAAAAATAGAGGACACGAAAGAATGTATGGCACCTGGATCAATCAAAACTCTTGCATCCAAGTAACATATTTGAAGTATACTTGCAACAATGGCATTAGATGCCTGAGCATCCTATTGGGTGAGGGTAAAACTCTGGCCTGACCTCAACCTCCCTGTTGACTGGTGGAAGCCTGACTAGAACCCTTAGCACCCCCTTTGCTACTTTTGCCTCACCCCTGCTGGGCAACAATCTGCATTGTACTCGGATACTGAGCTGGAGGCAACTAAAAATGAGCTGGAGGCAACTAAAAAGGAGCTGGAGCTGAACTAGCGATCGACTGCTGATAGCTAGAATATGGGCATGATCTAGCGAAATGCCCTGCTTGTCCGCATTGGAAACATGTCAGTGGCGCCATATAATAGGGTCCCTGATGGACTCTACCACAAGTCTGACAAGCACTAACTGTTAATCCCGAACTGCCATAACCAGAACTCTAACCACTACTACTGCTATAAGCACCTAACCTAAATCTCACTGGCCTACGATCTCTATTACGGCCAGGTCTCCTACTGCCATAATATCTCGGATGTTGCCTCTGACCTTAATGTACTGAGCCTCTATGCTAACTGCTAGAACCAATTTAGAAAGTCGAGTATGGAGTGCTCTAAAATCCCCCTGACTGTAGGCCTCCCATCTGATAAAAATCTAGCATAGTTCCCTGCCTAACCAATCTCAGCTCTATCTCCTTGGCTAACTTAATCACAAACTCGAGAGTTAGGCTAGAAGTGGACATCCCAATAAATGCAAATCCTAATCTGGTGACATATATCATAATGATGAAATACTGATCTCACATCAGGTCCTCTGCATATCAACCAAGTCTGAAGAACTCTCTGGTATAGTCCTCTACAGATCTATCACCTTTGGAAATGCTTGTCAACTAAAGTCTATAACTCATCTGCAATGGCTCTAGACAAAATCTCCTCATAAACCTCTCTCAAAACTGTGCCCAAGTCATCGTCATCATATACGACTGTATCACTTGAACGAACCAATCCAAGGCTGGTCCTTCTATAGATAGCTCAATGATCATAATCCTTTGGTACTCGGTGTGAGCAGTTTGAGTCCTCATCTCAATGGCTTGCAGAAAGTCCAAAGGGTCTGACATCCCATCAAATGATATCCTGCCGACTCTGGCATAAAACAATGTTGCCTCAAGGTCAGACATGCCCTTCTCATAGACAGGCTCCATCTGTGGTGCAACTAGAGGTATAGCAACTTCCTCGAACTCTAGTTCTACAGGTTCCTCATCCTATAGTTCTCTCTGCCTACGGCAACCTACCGCTTCTCAAGGTCTACCTCTGCGCCTGGCTGGTGGGTCAAGAGGTAAAACCTCATCCTGAAAGGACTCACCATCCTTGGCCTCAATAACTGATGGAGCGACACACATGCTCACCTCCTTATTCTGAAAATACAAAAACTAACGAGATTCAAATAAATAGACTTCTTAATGATTACACGGAAAACTAAATCAAGGAAAACTTATCAAAGACATAATTGAACCTAATTAACTGCAGTAGTTTTAAAGAAAAAACAACTCTGATAACCTAGTTCAACAACACTAAAAACCTAGGGCTCTGATACCAACTTTGTCACGATCCAAACTAGGGAGTCATGACCGGCGCTAGGGAATGAGAATTCTTTCAAATCCAAAACCTATAGCAAGCCTTAAAAATAAAAATGCATGTAATAAATAAATAAATAAAAATACACAAGAATTAAAACTTTAATTAATATGAAAATAAATCTTATATTATATCATAAAAATATCTCATACAATATTTAAATACAACTCACTGATAAAACAACAAAACTATTATAATAACACTATTACTACAGTTTCTAGAATACAATAAGAGTTCAGATAATAAATTTACATAATCTAGCCGGGGCTGAAGAAGACTGGTGAAGAGGTCTACTACTGAGGTCTGAAGAAGAAGAATCTCCTGAAAAAAAATATTGTTGGGGATCAGACTTCACTGAGTGAATTATTATATTATATATGCATGTAACCTAAGTCATATAAAATCAAACATTAGTATAATATATATATATATATACATGCAATTCATACAGATGCTGAAATCCACTTTCGATAATAATAATAAATGCATAAAATATTTTTTAGTTGAAGGATTGGAATAAACCCAAAATAGTCCGCAACCTCGATCACAAAATCACTAGCCAACTGGGTTATCCAAAACTCTAAGTATTCATTTATCCAACTCAAAGGTAGTAGACTAACGCCGAGTACACTAGGTCAACCGAGGATCCACAGTTATCCTTCTAATAACCAACATCTCAATAAACAAATATAGAATTTTCAACCTAATTCTATCGTACTGTCGCACAATAGTCCTAACATAGCCCACTAGGTAGCACGTTCTACTGCTATCATTCAAATCAATCATATAATTATTAAAATAATGAAAATACATAATGTAAACATGATAACATCCATTTATAGAGCAATATACCAATTATGTACAGAAAATATACTGAATATATACTAACAATATTCCAAATATATATGCCACATATGTACCAAAATAAACTATGAATATATAAAAAAAATACCAAGTATATATTAAAAATATATCAATCATATATGTTGCATATATATCAAAATATACCAAAAATATACTAAAAGTATACCAAAAATATACTAAATCATTTAATAAAACAATTAATGTTTAAATACATTATGGAAATATGAAAGCTTGTATTCATGCATCCTATATGCAACGCATATATAAAATAATAACTCACAGATTTGCACTCCTCAAGACAGACTCATCAGGCTTGGTCCGATAGACCTCAGTCTTTACGCAACTATAGAAAAATAAATAATAATAATAATATCAGAATAATTTCTAACTTTATACTTCTAGAAATTCTAAAGGAAGACTCGATCTAAACACAACTTGACCACAAAACCAAAAACTTAGGATCGACTGGACGTCACATTTTATGAGAATTTTACCAAAAATTCTGCAAAGTCTCCTCTGTAAAACATACATCTCTCTACTAAAAGTAGAGTCGATCCTGCAAGCAAACACACTTCTATAATACACAACTGCATAACTTCTCGGGTTGGGACCCCGAACTACAAAATTCCTAACCAAGAATCACAATTCACAATAATAAATATAAAATAATAATAATATAATAAAAATCATTAAAATCCATAATCATGAATAATAAACCAAAATATAATTTATTTAAATATCAAAAACATTAAATATAACTATTTTCACATTAATTAAAAAAAATCTCAAAAAAATTATATAATATTAATAAAAATCCATTTTTCAAATATTTAAAGTCAAATAGTAGAATTTATAAATAAATTTTCTAAATTGTTTAAATATGTAATAAAAATATGTAATGACCCTTGTTTTTAAATTATAAAAATATATTTCAGGATATGCAGTATTAATAATTTTAAAGTTTAATCATGCATTATTATTATCGTCGTTAATTACTATTGTTAATTACGTATTTTATTTTAAGAGAATTGCTTACGTAAATATTTATTTTTAGAAGTTTATTATTTAAATATTAGGGTTAATATTATTGGTGTTATTTTTAATATTATTATTTTAAGTACCCTATTATTATTATTATTGTTGTTGTTTGATATTATTGTGAGCATTATTTTATTATTAAATTATTTCACTAGTATTATTAATATTATTATTTTTCAAAATTACATTATTTGCATTATTATTTCATTATTTAATGATTATTTGTTTTTAAGTGTTATTTTATGTATATATATTAATATATTTTATGTGTACATTTGTTAGTATATGTGTGTGCCTATATTAATATAAGTGTGTGTGTGTGTCTATATATATATATATTGTCACAACCCAAACCGGAGGCCATGACCGGCGCTAGAGAACGAGAATTCTTTAAAATCCGGAACCCATAGCAAGCCTTAAAATAATAAAAACGTACAATAAATAAAATAAATATACCATAATTAAAAATTTCAATTTAATATGATAAAATAAACTCCTTCATATCACGAAATAATTTAATACAATATTCAGATTAAACATCTAAATTAAAATCTCATACAGCAAAATAAATAAAACTCACTACTAATACAAATACAACTACTGCAATTTTCTAGAGTACAATAATAAATAATTAAGTAGATAATTTACATAATAAAGTTGAGGCGGAAGAAATCCGGCGGATAGGTCTACTGCTGAGGTCTGAAGAAGAAGACTCTATTGTAAAAATATCAACGGAGAGGAGTTAAAACTCACTGAGTGAATTGTTATAATATATATACACGCATTACTATATGTCAAATGCAATAATCATATGTATATAATAAATATATATACAGACATGTACACACAGATGTTGAAAATCACTTTATTTCATAATATAGAAAGTTATAGGTTTTGAAGGATCAAATAGAACTCTAAATGATCGCAACCTCAATTAACAATAGAAATCACTCTAGCCATACTGGCTCACTTAATTCCAAATAAATTCACTTAATCCATTTGAACAGTAGACTAACCCCGAGACACTAAGTCGACCAAGCTCCAGTAGTCTGACTGTCAATGTGATTGGCCCCGAGACACTTGGTCAACCGATCTCCAGCAATCACACCCTCAATCACATCAATCTCAATTATATCAATCATGTCATATTTCCTCAAATACGTTAGTAATTTAACCCTACAATCTATTGCACCGATACGTACTCGGTCCTAGTGCTGCCCAATAGGAAGCACGTTCTATTGATATCCTTCATTTAAAATAAAACATACATTCAAAAATAAATAATGTAAAATGACATTCAAAATGATCAAATAATCTATATATATACTAGAAATATACCTAAAATAAACTAGGTATATTCCAAGTATATATATGTAAAAATAAATTCAAACAAATCATGAAATATACTAAATTAAACCAATAACATACTTAAAAATAATTTAAATATAAATCAAAAGTAAAACATGCATTTATTTCAAAATATACCTAGAATATACTAAAAATATACCTAAAATATCCTCAAGCATTTAATAAAACAATTATGCAAAATTTTACATTTAAAACATATAATTCTAAAACATGCAATCTAAAGCAATGTATATATAAAATAACAACTCACAGGGATGCGCTCCATGAGACTGGTCTGACGAGCTTGGTTCGCTAGGCCTCGGTCTCAGTGCAACTAAACAATAAAAATGATCACGAAATCAGAATACATCTAACTTAACTTCTAGAGACTCGATCTAGGATTACTAAATATAGACAGACACAAAATTGGAATTAGACTTGATGTCACATTTTATGAGAATTCTACCAAAAATTCGGCAAAACCTCCTCTGTAAAACGAACATCTCTCTATTAAAAAGTAGAATCGGTCCTACAAGAAAAATACACTTCAAATATAGAAATTCTCACAACCCTCGGTTGGGATCCCGAACTACAAAAATTCCTAACCGAGGTCCACAATTCACCAAAATTCACTTAATGTAATAAAATAAATTAAAATCACTAAATATTACCATAAATACCCTCAAAACATCAAAATATAGTATATTTAACATTAAAACATCAAAATAATTATTAGTCTCAATAATTACTTAAAACCCTAAAAAATAATATAATATTATTAAAAATTCATTTTTCCAATAATTACACAATTAATAATGAAAATTCATTTTATAAATCCAAATAATTTAATTAGTCCAATTTTATATAAAAATGTACTAAAAATTTATTTTATTACAAAATTAGTATATAATGTATTATTTGAAAATAATTTTCAAAAATTAGTATTAATTAGTTAAAAATAGTAAATAATTTGTAAAAATCATTTTTATACCTCAAATATTATTAAAACCAATTAAACATAATATTTAACTAAAATTATCACCAAATTACACAATTAACCCTAATATTCAAAAATACACATGATATACTAATAATACTCAAAAATTTGATAAAAATTAGTTAAATACACAAAAATTATTTTATCAACATATATCTCAATAATATCAACAAAAACATATAATTAACCAATTATTTCTAACAAAATATATATTTAACCTAATTTTCCAAAATTGACATAAACCTAAAATAATTATAAAAATTACACAAAAATTATACACTCAACTCTAAAATTAATAATAACTACTAATAACACCAAAAATCACAATTTCATAATTTATATAATTAATTTACGAAAATTAATAAAATAATAATAAAATATTCAAAAATTCACCAAAAATCAAATAAATTCTAAAAATAAAAAAAAATATAGAGATGTAAATTGAGCTTCTAGGAAAAATATTTGTTAAGGAAGATTGACTGAATCAAGCTAAATCAACTTAAAAAAAATTGTAAAACCCTAAATCTCAAAACTAAAAATTCAAGAAAACTCAAGAAAATGGAAGATTAAGCTCAAACCGAGCTTAGATTAGTGTTTACCGGTGAGAGAGGAAGAAAATAAGACTGGAATCGTGAAGAATGGTGGGCGAACGTGGGCGGAACGACGCTGGAAGCTACTATCACTATTGCTGCTGTTTTTCTGCTTCTTCGATGACGGTTGACGTGCAAGCGACGACGGGAAGGCTGGAGAAGATGGCGTTGACTGGCTGGAGGAGGGAGAGGCACACCAACGATATGGAAAGGGCATGACAGACAGAGGAAGGGGGCTCGGGTTGTTTTGGGGAAGAATAAGAAAATGGTCTTTTGTTTTTAATGTGTATATATATATATATATATATATATATATATATATATATATATATCCCCACAAACATATATATTAATATATATATACACACACATATATATATTCACATACAAATAAAATAATATTAACCCTAATATATGTGTGTGTGTGTATATATATATATATATATATATATATATATATATAAAATAACACATAAAATAATCATGCAATAATGTATTTTAATAATAATAATAATAATAATAATAATAATAATAATAATAAACATCATTTAAAAAAATAAAATAACATTAGTACTTAAATATTATTATTAAAATACTTATTTTCCATGTAATAAATATAACGTAAATAAATTCCAAAATAATAAGTTTTAAAATGAATATTTACGTAGAAAATTATAATTAAGTATAAAATAATAAATATTAATCACAAGATAATAAAATAATCAAATATAACTTTGAATTTATTAACACTGTATATCCTATTTTGAATTAAAATAATTTAAACACTAGGGTTATTACATATATATATATATATATGCACACACACACTTTTAGAAAACACAGAAACAGAAGCTTCCCCTCATGCACAACCCAATTTCCTTACCTTCACTGTGTCTTTCTTCTCTTCACGCTGGAGCCACCCCAACCTTTGCCGTCAGACCTTCCTCCTTCCACCATCACCACTGTCATCTCCTCCTTTGTCCATCTTCCTCCTCGCGACGCCGAATGACAGAAGCAGCAAGCAGCAATAACAACATCAGCAAGTGGTTCCTTGCCGTCGCTCCGTCCTCTAGCCGCCACAACTCATCTTCCTAGTGCCATTTGACTCCTGGAGTTGTGAAGAAGTCGATCCTAGGCTCGGTTCAAGCTCTAGCTTGTCCATTTGTAAGTTTTTTCTTGGTTTTTAGATTATGACTATTAGGGTTTTTATTTTTTTTTAGTTAGAAATTTTTTGATTTTTTGATTTTTGTTTTTAAAATATTGTTCTTGGTAGTTCAATCTTCCTAGAAATAATTTTTGTTAATTTTTTTGAATTAGTTTAATTTATGGGTAATTTTGATTATTTATTTAATTTTCGTAAATTAATTATTTAAATTATGATTTTGGGTAAATTAGTGTTATTATATATTGTTATTAATTTTATTGTTGAGAAATTAATTTTTGAGAATTTTATGTAATTTTTAGAAATATTTTTATATTATGTAAATATTGGAAAATTTGGTTAGAGTTTAGTGTTTATTGAAATTAATGTTTACTTATATGTTTTAGATAATATTAGAATATTATTTTTTGATAAAATAATTTTTATGATTTTATATAATTTTTGTGGAATATTATATATATTATGTGTATTTTGAATTATTGGGTTAATTGTGTAATTTTTCTGAAAATTATAGTTAAATAATATGTTTTAAATGGTTTTAGAATTATTTAAGGTATTAAAATGATTTTCACAAATTATTTACTATTTTTAACTAATAAATACTAATTATTGAAAATTATTTTTAAATAATATATTATTTATTTTTTGTGATAAAATGGGTTTTAAACTAATTTTATTATATAATTAAACTATTTAAGCAATTAAATGTGAATTTTATTATGTTATGTTGAATAATTGTAAAATTGAATTTTTATTAATATTATATAATATTTGAGATTTTATTAGTTAAATTGTGATAATTTTAGAATATTGTGTAAATAATAAATTTATTTATTATTTTGAGCTTAAATAGGTGTTTTATTATTTTTTGATGTAAAATGGTAATTTTAAATATTAATTGTAATTTATGCTAATTAAATTGTAAAGTGGGAATTTTATTTCATTTATGAATTTTATCACCAAATATTATTTAAAAATTAGAATTTTACGTTTTAGTTGGAAAATAAAGGTTTTTAATATTTTTATGGATTTTTTATGATTTTTATGATTTTATTATTTAATATCATTGGTTTGTGTTTTCTGAACCTCGATTGGGAATTTGTGAAGTTTGAGGTCCTAACCCGAGGTGTTGTGTTTTGTGATTTTAGAAGTACGTTTTTTGTGCAATATCGGCCCTACTTTTGTAGGGAGACGTCTGTTTTACAAAGGAGACTCTGACGAATTTTCGGTAGATTTCTTAAAAAACTTGACAATCGGTTCGAGTCTAATTTTGGAATTTTGATTGAGTTTGTCTATAGTAATCCTAGAAGCGTAAAATTAGAAGTTTATTATGATTGTTATTATTATTTTATTTATTTAGTTGCATCGAGACCGAGGCCTATCGGATCAGACCCACCGAATCTGTCTCGTGGAGTGCGAATCAGTGAGTTATTATACTATATATATATATATATATATATATATATATATATATATATATATATATATGCATCGCATATAGGATGCATGACTTAGGATTTTTCATTTTCATTATATGTTTTTAAAGTAATTTAATTTATAATATGATTTGGTATTTTCGATTTATTTTTAGTATATTTTGATATATATGTTTGCATATTTTCAATATACATTTAGTATATCTTTGGTATATTTAGGGTTTATTTTTTATATATGCATGTTATATAATTAGGTATATTTGTTAGGATATTTTTGATATATTTCAAAATAAATGCATGTTTTATCTTCGATATAGACTTAGCATGTTTTAGTATATTATTGGTATATATTTAGCATATTTTATGGTTGGTTTCGAATTTATTTAGCATATATATACTTGAAATATACTTAGTTTATTTTAAGTATATTTCTAGTATATATATGGTTTATTTTGTTAATATGATCGTTTTATGCGTTATTTATTTTCCCATATGAATGTTTAATTTTAAATGAAGGATATCGATCGAACGTACTACCTAGTGGGCAGCATTAGGACCGAGTACGTATCGGTGCGATAGATTGTTGGGTTGAATTACTAACTTATTTGAGGAAATAATGATTTGATTGATTGATTTGAGATGCGATATGATTGATAGTGTAATTGCTGGAGCTCGGTTGACCTAGTTTCTCGAGGCTAATCACATTGACAGTCATACTGCTAAAGCTCAGTTGACTTAGTGTCTCGAGGCCAGTCTACTGTCCATAATGGAATAAGTGAATTGATTTGGAATTAAGTGAGCATGTATAGCTAGAGAGTTGTTATTGATTGAGGTTGCAATTAAATAGGATTCTATTTGATCCTTCAAATATTAAAATAAACGTTTTCTGCATCTATTATATATATAAAAGCAGAGTTGGAATTTGCGTGAAATGCGTGTATATGTATATATATATATACAAATGCCTAAGTGTATATGGTTTAGATTGCATGTATATATATTATAATAATTCACTCAGTGAGGTCTGACCCCCCTCAATTATTTTTTTTTCAAGAGATTTTGTATTGTCAAACCTTAGTAGTATTGCTCTTAGCCGGTATTCTTCCGCCCCGGCCATCCTATGAGAAATGTATATTTAGACTTTGATTTGTAATCTAGAAACTGCAGTAGTAGTATTATTGTAATAGTTGAATTAATTGTATCAAAAGTGTATTGTTTTATTTCTGATACTTTGTATTCAATGTATTGTATGAACATCTTTTATTTATGAAAGGATATTGAGTATTTATATTCATATATAATTTGAAAAATTTTAATTCAATTGTAATTTTTATTTATTTACTGCATGTGCTTTTATTTCTTTTAAGGCTTGCTACTGGTTCCAGATTCGAAAGAATTCTCGTTCCCTAGCGCTAGTCATGACTCTTGATTTGGGTCATGACAAAATAGTTAAAAACTCATGTATTCACAAAAATAATAAATAAAACTATTATTTGAATATATTTCTAGAAAATTATTATTAATTAGTTAAAAATAGTAAATAATTCATAAAAATTATTTAATACTATTTATTATTCCAAAATCACTTAAAACACACTAATTAACCATAATATCAATTAAAACATCAAATTCACTAATTTATATAATTTTTTCCAAAAATAAATTTTTCACATAAACTTTCAAAAATTTGTAGTAATTAATCGGAACACAATTTTCATAAACTTCCTTCACAAACTATATTCTAAATAATTCAAAAGATTTATTAAAAATAAAAAGATTTTCCAGCGAAGGTTACCGAAACAGTGACTCGCCGGAAAATTCAAACAAAAAAATCAAATAATTCAAAAAAATAAAAAAAAATAATATTTGCAAAGATCAAGTTACACTCTACAACATTTCTAAAGACACTTAGCCTAAAACATAAGAAATCAAGTTAAAAAAAAAACTAAAATTAACCTAAATGAAAACTTAAAGAAAACTTACAAATGGATGAATTTAAGCTTAAACTAAGCTTGGAAATGGCTTCCCCAGAGGTAGAGGATCCAAACAAGCCCAGGAATGTGAGCTTTAGCCATCGAAAAAGCTACTAGTGATGATCGGAGCTCCGCTGCTACTGCTTCTGTTTTTTGCTACTCCGGTGTTAATCAGGCAAGCTGAAGGTGGCAGGAAGGTGAGGAGAAGGAGGGGAGGCGATGGTGGTAGGTGGTGGTGGTAGTGGACACCGACGGGGGCTGGGTGGTGGCGCTGCAACTTGTGCAGGGAGGAGAAGAAAAACGCAGGGGAGGAAGAGAAAGAAAAAGAAAGGGAAAAAGAATTGTCCTGAAAAAATTTGATCCTGATTTTTATGTTTATATATATATATATATATATATATATATATATATATACAACATATGCATTAAAATAATAACACTAATAATAATAACAACAACCATAGTAATAATAATAATAATGTGAATACTGTCAGTTTGATCGGCCCACAACGAAAGCCTGATGATGAGAAAGTTCGAGTTTTGAATGCAAGGGGAGCCCAAGACTTCTCTAAAATCGACTCTGAAAGCCCAAACACTAAGCTAAGCCCACAAAAAACCATGTCCAAACCTAAACACTAAGGCAAAGCCCAAGCCCATTGCCTCTTGATCCACGGGCCTTAACCTGGCCCAGGTGAAAAGGCGATCACCTCAACGAAAAGGCATTTCCTCTTTACCCCGACGAGGCATCGCCTCATCATACCCACTCTCTGCAGAATTAATTGCCATTAATGACAATAGTTAGAAGTCCATTTGCTGAGATTTGGTTATTTTTGGATGTAAAAGAAAAGGGAAAAAGGCAGGAAAGAGCCTAAGGAATGAAAAAAGGCAATAGGAGAGGGTGAGAATAGGTTTTTTAGAATTTGAAAAAGGAGAAAATAAGAGAGGCTTTAAAAAGGGAATGTGGGAAAAAGTTATGAGGAGGTTGGCTGAGTTATTAGAAAAATGCTTGGAAAAATAAAGAGAAAAAGGGAAAGGAAAAAAAAAAGAAGAAAGAAAGGAAGAAGAAGGAAGGGACTTTGAAGCTTAAAGGACTTGATTCTTAAGAAAAAGAGGCAACCTTCCTTGCATTCAAGGCCACCCCTCTATCAACCAAGCTTTGAGGGCTCAGTTAGAAGCATCAACTCGTCTAAGACAGTGAGTCTCCTCATTTCTAAGTTTTAAACTTTTTACCTTCATTATAAGCCTTGATTGGTTATTTTTTGTGTGTTTTCTTGAATCATATTACTTATTTTAAGTTATAGAAAAGCATGGTTATATGAAATATTGAATATTGATTGTTGATACTTATATATTTATGTTTGTTTCTCATTCACGTGCTTGATCATTACATTTCTTGGGATTTAAGAAATTTAGAGTGTTCCTGCCTCTGTTGAAGAGGTGATGTCTCTTCATAGAGGCATCGCCCCTTCGTGTTCAAGCGACGGAGGTGTCGCCTGATGCCTCTTGGTCAAGAGGCGACACCTCTTTGACAGAGTCTTACCTGATTATGCCTTGATTTTACGTCCGTATTTTGCATGTTTGGCATGATTTTCATATTTAATTAGTGATATTTCTTGAGATTATGCATGATTCCTATGTTGATCAATATTGTTTCTATGTTATTTTTTTTGTAGTGTTATTTAGTAGATCATTTTATGAGTTTATATTCATTTATTTTTGTAAGTATTATGTGTTGATGATTTGTAAATATTATTGTTGCTATTGTATGGAATTAACTTGTATGTGTTGCACGAACCATTTGATGATTTTTAATCACTAGATATTCGATGTATTTATCTTTTTTGGAGTATTAATTTATATAATTAATTAATTTATTTTTTGTTTATGTATGGTTTATTTTTAATATTTTTATACTTATTTGTACCAAAAAGTTGTAATCCTTAATCCCTCTCTCTTTTTATTTGGAATGAATGATTGTAAATTATTTTATTTGTTTTATTTATTTATTTGTGATTGAACATCGAGGATATAAGCATGGGATTAATGTGCAAACTCAGAATAAAAAATAAAAATTGGAAACCAATCGCGATTTGCATGTCAATAAGGAAATAAATTAACAATCAAAGGTAATAAAATACAAAACACACATGGAGACTAATCGCAAGGTTGGGTGGGCATTTCAAAAATCCATATCCAGTTTCCGAATTCGATATCTGATGACGGCTATTAGGAACCTCTGTGGAATTCAATTGCTGTATAATGTATCCCGACTTTCATTCGGATGGCGACTCTATCTCCATTTTGAACCCCAAACCCACTATATATTTCCTCGTGAGCACCGTGCTCACACAGTGCCATAGTCGCCAATACTTGAGCGTGCAACCAAAACTGCCACCTACAAATAATAATAATAATAATAATAATAATACTAACTTTCAAAATAATGTCCTTTACGTAATAAAATATTTAGAATAAAATAAATAAATAATGTTTACAAATAATTATAATATTTAAAAATTTAAAATATTATTAACACTGCATATCTCAAAATAAATTTTAATTATTTAAAATATTATTTCATTACATGTTATTACAAAATTTCTTCGAGTGACCAAGAAAGCCACAATAGAAGCAAAAGGTGGGCAGGTATTCATATTGGAACTTCGCCCATATCCACTCTCCTCCTGGGCGTCTGAGTTTCATTTTATCCTTCAATGGCTTATGGACATCCAGCTCAACCCTTATCCGCATATATTTCCTCCACATTCCTGTGAAGTTGTTAGGATCATTAGAAACTGAAGTACCCAGACAGTTGCTAATTGTCTGCCCCACTTTGTTAGACATGAAGCCTACCGGTAATTCATACACTTGAACCCACAGAGATATCTTCATTGGTAAACAGTCTTCAGGTTTTTCGTCCTGGGATAAACGATTAATCAACAAAGGATGTTGATTAAATTTCCATGGCCTGTCGTCAATGACCATGTGAACGTCTAGTTCATGAAAAAATTGGAAGAGGAACAGATTGGCTCCCAATTCCTTGATACTAACACTCTTCACCGGTTTCCATAAAGATGCCAGCATGTTGCTTATAAGTCAAAATGAATAGAACTCTCAGTCAAGAATCTCCCCACTAGACAGAAACGACCATCAAAAGAGACCTGCTCCACAGCATCCTCTGCGAGTTCCACACCTTCCGTATCAGTAACAGACAAATTTGCACAGGCTTCATCAAGTGTGTTTGTTTCTTGACTTGATGACGCCATAGTGAGTAAAAAACAAAGGACATAATGAAAAGGATAACTGGAGTAAAAAACAAAGGACAAAATGGAAAGGATAACTGGAATAAAGAAGACAATGATTGAGAAATGATTAAGATACCAACAGAAAGAATAAAGCTCCTTGTCAAAAGACAAGACACAACTTTGTCAGAGGACAAGACCAATCCAACGTTCACTCTAAAGTTACTTAAATTAGTAGATTGCTGCAATGCAATCAGCAGTTGCAGTAGTATTTATCTCAAGTGAAGTGCAGAGTTCTTAGAAGTGACTTTGATCCAACAAAAATTGCTTGTTGCAAATTTATATGATGAATTTTATGCAGAGAAAAAAATCCATTCAACAGAGCCAACAAAAATATGGTTTTTGAGGAAAAAGTGCGAAAACAAACTAAGATACAAAGAGAAGACCAAGCCTTTACTTTTTGCCAGATTTCCCCCAAAGAGACTGCCAGAAGACAGGCCAGTTCTTCTGAGCCTCATTCCAACCCAAGAATGAGCCTTCCCTCATTGGATCCCAACTAGAGGACACAATACCATAACTGACACCCAACAAGGCAGTGCCAAAGAAAAAGAAAGATACAATAAAAGGCACCCAAGTTGGCACATCAATTTTCAGAACAACTTTCAGGTAATAAAAGAAAGGAAAGAACAACAGCCCAACAAACAAAGGAGTACCAACTGTAAATCCCATTCTGCTAATCATCCTGTTAGTCACTATCTCTGGTATGATGCCTGCTTCGTCTTGTTCGTCTTCGCCATTTTCATCCTTATCTTCATCATCTTCATCTTCATCTTCATCTTCATCATTAGGATTGACTCTCTTTAACTTCTTGGTCTTTTTGGTTTTCTTTGAAGAAGGGCCAAAGCCTCTTGGCCTATTCAAGGCAGCATAGACAGGCTTGGAGAAGCAGAGATGATGTTGATAGGGGTACGAATTTTGTTTAGAGATTGGGAATTGAGAGGCTTGTTTGATTGGAGAAAGTGAACATGTAAAGGTTGGTTCAACCACATTATTGTCACTCTGCACACAAGGGGATACACAGTGTAACTAAAAACAAGTGAATCAAACTATTACAATCAGAGGTGAAGTTCAACATATCAACAGTGTGAGAAGCATTAATGATTGATAGTATTTACTTGCAAAAGAAAGAAAAGATGGATTAATTAGAAGTTGCAACCAAATAAATTATTGAATGCTTTAGTCTTTGTATGACGGGAATCTTACCCTTTTGGGACACAAATTGAATTCTTGAAAATATTTACATATTTGATGAATGTTAATTGTCATGTCTCAAAGCAAAAGTAAACAACATGATTAGATTAGATTAGTCATATGTAGTTTGGGACTCATTTGGTTATCACTGAAATGACAGTAGATATATCATTTGCAAGTGCTTGCACATACAGCGAATGCGATTCTCAAAATTTCTACTACAACACATGGAACAAAAGTACTGGTACTGGATCTTCATCTCCTAAAGCCGTAAGTTCAACCTACTCAATCTCAAGAGTGTGCTTCTTTTCCATTTTTGGAATCGATTTCTTCAAGAATATATACCAATTTTATGAAATCATATACTGTTTTACCAAATATTAAGAAAACAAAGAATGATCAACGTATCAAGAAAAGGTTTCCAATTTTTCAAGACCCTTTTGTTTTCTTTTCTTTAACTATCAAGAAAGCATTGTCACTTAAAAACAGAGCAGAATGATCAAAATGTGATGAAAATTAGAAAAGGGTCAATTCCCAGAAAGCCATAGAAAGTTGTAATACCTTTGAAGACGAAGAAGACGCAGAAGAAAGTGATAATAGTGTGGACGATAATGATGACCTCGTCACTGCAGCTTCCATTGCTCCCATAATATTTAAACCTCTCAGCTTATGCTGCCTGAGGCGGATGGAATGTGAATTGTGAAACCAGAGGATAAGGCAACTGCAAAATTTTTATGTTCCCTGGCGCCCACACCCTTTCCCTAGTGAAAGGAAAAATAAATAAATAATTTTTTTTAAAATATATATATATATATATAGCCTCTAATTTTTTTATTTTTTAATAATTTTCATTTTTAATTTTTTCCATTGGATTAAACTATTAACTAGTAGTTAATTATCACTTTATGCGGACTGTAAATAATATATATATTTTAAAATAATTAATTAAATAATTATAATAAAATAAAAACTACAAATTTATTAAATATAAAAGTTAGAACTTATTATTTTTATTAAAAGTACACATTATTTTTAATATGCATACTCATAATAATTATTGAATAAATAAAATAAAATAAATATAGAAAATGCTGAAAAATTACATTTTTTTTATTTTTTAGGTTAAAAAAGAAAAATATTTTTATTTGAATATAATAGAATATTTCATTTAAAATAAAAGATTTAATTATATAGTATATAAATATTTTTAAAATTTGAGTAGTATTGAGATATGTATAATAGTGTTGTATTAAAAATAATACTAAATAAATATGATAAATATTTTAGATGAAACTGTTTTTTCTGATCCATAGAATCCACTTGAAGGACTGTACTGTTACATTGAAACTGATGCATTTGTCTATAAATTGATATTTTTATTTGTTTAAACAACCTGCTAATTCAAAATGAAACACTCAATTGGAGGGGAGAAATATTAATTTGGGGGTAAATGCATTAGTTTCATCTTTTATTACCAGTACAGTCATCAAAGTGGATCTCATGGATAAAAAAACAGTTTCATCTCCTGTGACTAGTACAATCATCCAATGACGACTTTTTTTGATAACGTTTTAAGGATTGTGATTTGATTTGAAAGAAAAAATTGAATTAAGTTTTATTTGAAAATACCCCAAAGGTTGGGTTTTTTTTTTAATGTAATTTCCCCTATTATTAATATGCATACTAATAATAATTATAGAATAAGTAAAATAAAATAAATATAGAAACCGGTGAAAAATTACATTTTTTTATTTTTTAGGTTAAAAAAAAAGAAAAGTGTTTTCATTTGAATATAATAGAATGTTTCATTTAAAATAGAAGATTTAATTATATAGTATATAAATATTTATAGAATTTGAATAGTATTGAGATATGTATAATAGTGTTTTAATTAAAATAATACTAAATAAATTAATAAAAATTAAAATTTGTAATGGTTTGGCATGTAAAAAAAGTATTTTTTTAATATAATAGAGTGTTTCAGTTAAAATAAAAGACATTATAAAATAGTATATAAATATTTTTAGAATTTGAACAGTATTGAGATATGTATAATAATGTTTTTGTTAAAAAAATACTAAATAAATATGATAAATATTTTATTTTTAATAAAAATTAGAATTTTTAATGGTTTGATACGTTGGATTTTAGAATAAATATTCAAATATAAAACTAGACATTTGTTAAATTTTGAGTTTGATAACTTTAAAGCTCAGCATTATATATATATATATATATATATATATATATATATATATATATATAAAGATTTTAGAAAAAAATGCATAAATAATATCTGAATTTTTTATTTTTTCTATATTAGTGTTTATTTCTTTTATTCGCTTAACTGTCTCAATAGATAAAAAGATTTTCTAAATTGGTGTATGTAGTAAATTTTACAAGTGTTTATGTATCTCTTTTTCAGTTGCAAATTAATTTGTAAACATCTTTTTGATATTACATTATATTTTTAATTTTAAAAAATAACATTTCATTTTTCTGTTAATTTATATTTCTAATGCTGTCAAAATAAAATAAAACATAATCTATTCAACTATTATAATTAAAAATAAAAATAAAAATTTAACTAACAAGATAAAAATTAAAATTTAGTCAATATAAATTGAGGAAACAATTTTAATAAAATAAAAATTTCAAACTTTGTACAATTAGTGAAAGAAAAAAATTAGGTAACTAAAATAGAATGAAAAAAGTTAGAAATTCAATTTTATATAATTAACAAAATAAAAAATAAAAAAATAATATTTAATTTTTTAAAAAGTTTACTTCAATGAATAAAAATTTAATTTTTAATAAAATCTTAAAAAAATTATAATTAGAGTGAAAAAAAAAGTAAAAATAAAAGCATAATATCAAACAAAAGTATTTAAGTTAATTTATTACTTAAAACTAACCACATAAACACTTTAATCTATAAAATTAGCCAATATCATTTACAAACTTTTTAATGAGTTGAAACATTTAAGCAAATAAAAAATTTTAAATATCAAAATAATAAAAATGGATATCCCAGACACTAATTATATAATTTTCCAAATTTTTAAAATAACACAACTTAAATTTGTTTTGGGAGAAAGAACTACAAATGTAACCGACTTGAGTCAATTGAGTTTTGACTAATTTAGGTTTGGTTCATTTTTGCTATACTATTTAGTGTTCACAAGTTGTTTGTGCGTTTAAATGAACTTAAATAAGTTTAATTTTTTTTTTTAAAAAAAAAATATAAACTATAAATTAGATATTGAAAATAAATTATTTACTAAATAAATTATGATATATTTAATAAAATTATGATGTTATTCTAATAATATAATTTCTAAAATATTTTTTACAATAAAATTTTATATATTATATTTCTAAAATTAAATTATTATAAATTAAAATTACAAACTTACTCGCAAGTTTATATTCAAACTTGTTAATGAGATTTTATTCAAGTTTTTTCGCAATCTTCACAAATCGAATTTTATATGAATTGAACTCGATTCATTTATTAAACAAATTTTAAAATACGAGATCTAATAAACTTTTATCGAGTAGAATATTGAACTACTCATGAGTAGAGGTGTGTATTCAATCTGTTCAGTCAGTTTTGACCGAACCGGCTAAAAAAAATTGAGTTTTTTAAATGAAAACTGAATAAATCGAATTTTTATAAAATATAAAATATTTTTATTTTTTATTATATTATTTAAAAATTAAAATATATATATAAAAAATTTTGATTAATTCAGTTAACTGATTTTCTAATTATAAAAACCAAACTAAAAAATTAGTTCAATTCAGTTCAAAAATTGAAAATGCTAACCAACCAAATTAAAATGGATTGAATTGAATCGATTTAATTCAGTTTAGTTTGGTTTTGCAGGGTTGCAGACTCCTACTCATAAGCAGCACATTTATACATCCGGAAAGAATCAATTTCCTCACCATACTCAGCACAGTTGACTGAAGAGCCCAGTTCTTGGTCTCCAGACAGTAGGCTTAATATGCGATGCTCCATGCATCATTTTATGGGTTGAAGCCCATTGCTCGAGATACCAAATTAATTCGCCAAATGCATAGTTTCACCCCTCAAGCTAGACCTCTTTATTCTTTAAATTTTTATTCTGAATCTATTTAATCCTTATATATATTATAAAATTGGCGAAGGTGCTAATCCTTATAATATATAAAATCAAAATATTTTATAAATTAATGTTAATATTGATACAAGATAAACCTATATAAATTAAAATAATGCTTAATAAAAAAAACAGAATATAATTATTTTTTTCTACATGAAAGAGATAATATAATCAAAAATAATTTTTCTAACTTTTTAAATGTTATTTTTTGAATTCTATTTATGTTATTTTAAAGTTAATTTTAATATTTTATATATTTAAAATCATTTAAAATTAAAATTTTTATCCATTTTGATATTGTATGTGTTAAATAGAATTCAAAAGTACAAATTGAATGTGAAAAAGATTTAAAATAAAAATTTAAAAGTTAAATAAAAAATAATAAAAATTGAGAAGTTTCAGAAGTTAATTGTATAAAGTTCAAAGGTGAAATTACGTATTTAGTCAAATTAATTTATAGGATATTTTTCTGCATCACTTTTTATTGGACAAATTCTACATCAATTTTACATTTTACAATTTTTTTGATTTTGTGATAATTATTTTAAAATTAAGTTATAGAAACCCACACAAGAGTTAAAAAAAACAAAACAAAAAAAAGTGGTCACGCTTGGTAGTCATAATTATTAATTAAATTCAATTATTTAAAAGTTTGATCACTGGTATTATATTTAGTATAAACAAATTTTATAAATTTAAATATAATATGTTTAATGTAAATGAATTACATCTCATTAAATTTATTAAATTAATTATAAGTATTCAAATCTTTTTAAATATTAAATTGGATTTGTAGGGTTTGAAATTCCCTATAAAAAAATATTGTAGGTAGTGAGGTTTAGTGCACGTCTAAGTGTTTGGCGACCACAACACTATGTGGGCTTAAGGCCTACTTGGAAATACGATATAGGTCTTGAGCCTATTCGGAGATGGAGTCGCCATAAGGATAAAATTCGGGTCACACTGTACAATAACTAGATTTCATGGAGGTTCCTAGAAGCCGTTGTCAGAGAACGGGTTCGGAAACTGGGTATGAGCGTTTGAATGCTCACTCAACTTTGCAGTTGGCCTCTGTTTGTGTTTTGTGTATTATTACCTTTAGTTATTCAATTATTTCTTTATTACCACACATATTGTAATTGCCTTCGGATAATTGCTAAATTTTATAGTTAAGTCCAAGTTTGCACATTAATCCAATTTCATGTTTTTAAGTCCCAACATTCAACAAAAATAAAACAAGTAATAATTTACAACCATACATTCGAATCAAACTAGGAGAGAGATTAAGGATTACAACGCTTTTAGACAAAGTAAAAGAATAAAATACATAAAATAAACCATACATATACCAAAAGTAAACTAGTAATAAACTATTTACACAAGTGCAATGGTCTAAGGAATTAGCTGATGATAGTGACTACTCAATGATGTGGATCATCAAGTAATTCCTGCAATAACATACGGTTAGTTTCCTCTTACAAAACACGACATTATACATAACAATATTTACAAATAATGTTCTAAAAAGGGTTTTCATGTCACTAACTAAAGAAACCCTCAAATAACCGAAATAATTATCATCATGTAATGAAACAATTATGTAAAAAGACAGAAAGAGCACGTGAAGTGAACATTATGCGAAATTTCATAAAGGGAGAAGAACCAAATAGCCAGTCGACCTGTTAATGTGGCGATCGCCTTTATGAAGAGGCGATCACCTCATTGACATAAGGCGTCGCTTGATCAATAGGCTAGCTCGACTCTAAAAATAATCAAACTTTTACCCTAAGCAAGCAATACATGCACACATGCATCCAACAGGTGCCAAATTATGACTATATGCAATAGTTTAAGAGATCAGATCAATGAGGTAGTGTAACAAATGAAATAAACTTGAAATATACCTAAAGTATACTAACAACTTAGTCACATGCAAACTAAACACATAAATGATGAAGTTATAAAAAAGTATATTTGGATGCAAAGTTTTACTAAAGTATGAAGCCTCAGAGATGTGCTTTTAAGTGTGATCTCCACTTGGGTACGAGTGTCACTTTGACACAAGTTTTTCCCATTTCTCTCCTAAGGATTGTGAACTTGCTTTTGCTTAGATTCTACCTCTTCCCTCAAGAACGTCTCTCTTTGTGTTTCTCTTTTTTAGAGCTTTTTTCTTCTCTTTTTCTTTTTTTTTAATCGGTCCCCCCTTTCTCCTCTTCCCTTTTTCTTTTTATCCCCTACCTTGCCCATGCCCCTTGGCTTTTTAGCCTATTATGAACCCCTATTGCCTTTACCTCTCCCCCCCCCCAAAAAAAATCTCTTCCTTACACAAAATCAGGCTTAGGGATGTAGGGCCCACACCATTTGGCCACTATGGCTGTAACTGTAAGTGGTCTGTCACAAAGGCGGTGCCTCTACGATGAGGCGATCGCTTCTACAGCAACTGCCAAAGAGGCAATCACCTCATTGCACTAAGGCAATGCCCCTTTGGCCCGGGCCTATGTTAGGCCCAGTGGGCCCGGGTTATTTTTGGACAATTAGGCTAAGTCTTGGGCTTTTAAGGCTTTTAGGCTTTCAAGTCCATTTCCAATTGGAGATTCAGGATTTGTTATTGTGTCCAAGTTTCATATTCTCATCATTAGACTTAACAACAGGCCGATCAAACCGAGCATCCCTAATTCGTCCCTTAACATATGCCAATCGAAACGGGTGTCTACAGTTTGCCCCTTGATTTTTTAAAAAATCAAACGCACGCAATGACCATTTTTTAAAAAATCACATGCACAATAACACACAAATAAATAATATCAGTAACATACCTGGCTCTCGAGTTTCACTCGAGAAATGAATTCTTTAATTTTGAAATGTGATCATGATCCTCGGGTTTTCCTGGCCCGATCAGCCACTCATTAATATTTGATAAGTTATTTGAAGACGAATAACCTTAGGTTTTCTTAGCCCAAATACAATTCTATTGGGGACATGATTCTTGGATTTTCCTTGTCCAATTGTTACCTAGCCAATCCATTGGGGCGTGATTTTTGAGTTTTCCTGGCTCGATTGTCACTACATCGAAACTTGATTCTCGGGTTTCCCTGGTCCGATCATCGCTGCACTAACTTCAGTTCTCAAGTTTTCCTGGCTCTATTACCATTGGGGATGTGATTCTTAGATTTTCCTGGTCCGATCATCACTTCTCTGGGGATACAAACTTCTTGGTTTTCCTGGTCCGATTGTCGTTGTACTGACTTCGGTTCTCAAGTTTTCCTGGCTCGATTACCATTGGGAATGTGATTCTCAGATTTTTCTAGTCTGATCATCACTTCTCTAGGGATACAAACTTCCAGGTTTTCCTGGTCCGGTTGTCATTGCACTGACTTTGGTTCTCAAGTTTTCTTAGCTCGATTACCATTGAGGATGTGATTCTCAAATTTCCTGGTTTGATCATCACTTCTTCGGGGATATAAACTTCTAAGTTTTCCTAGTCTGGTTGTCATTGCTTCCGACTTCAGGGATCCTACTCGAACAGTCGTCTTAGTATTTGAGCTTTGGGGATTCAAACCTGAATAGCCTTATCTTTGAGCTTCGGGGATTCAAACCCAAATAGCCCTTTGTCTTGTCGCAACGTAACACTTGGGTTTTCCTGGCCCACACATCGTCTAACTAAAAATGTGAAGCTCAAGTTTCCCTGGCCCGATCTTTATTAAACTAAAAAGTGTGAATCCCGGGTTTTCCTGGCCTAGTTCTTGCTAAACCTTCGCTTAGACAACTTTCATTCTTGAACTTCGATTTCCCAACACATATAAATAGTGACCTTTTTTAGCACTATAAAAGATAACTTTTCTTCCTTTCTTCTTTTTTCCACTTTTTGTCATTTTCCCTTTTTTTCTTTTCTTGTCTCTTCTCTTCTCTCTTTCTCCTTTATACTTTCTATACTTCTCTTCCTTTTTTAAACAATGGAAAATGAGAGGACACCTCCTGTACCTGAGTGGGATCACATCCCACCCTTCGCTAGCGCTTCTCGGAGCCTTGGATTGACACGGGGAGGCTCGATTCCTTTTTTGGCAAACTTAGGGTCCCATATCTATTTATCTACGTCCGGAGAGGTTAATACCCAAATTTTTTTTATTTTTCCTATAAATTACATCGGATTAGTGATTATTCTTTTGTATTTATCATTCTAGAGCATTATTAGATTAAAAAAATATGAATTTTTCCATTAATGTAAAAAAATTAAAAACCATTGCTGTCTGCGTTCCGCATGGGCGATCGCCTCTTTGATGAGGCAATCATCTTATTAATGAGGCGATCACCTTATTGATGAGGTGATACACCTCTTCTAAAGAGACGATGGCCTTTACTGCAGATAAACAGGCTGTCGCCTTTTCGAAGAGGCAATTGCTTCATTGATGAGGCGACACACTTCATCAACAGGGCGATCCACGTCAGTTATATGCTCATTCATTTTGAAATTCTTCTTTAACAATGAAATGCATAAATTCAACTTCTCTATTTTTTCCTCTTGCAACATGATGCACAGACATTTAAGGGTGCTAGGAATTTCCACGGGGCCCGAGTTCTTTATAGTGAGCTGACTAATGATCAAAGGGATTAGATTCAGGAGACTGGATTCGAGGACTTTGTACTCTCACTTCCTTCTGAGCAGGGACGTATAGACTGCCAGCCACTACACTCACTGATTGAGAGGTGGTTCGACACAACCCATACCTTCCACCTCCCATTTGGTGAGCTCACTTTGGATTCGGTGTCATTTCCCACTATTATAGGGATCACCTATACTGGAGATCCCATCCCCTTCGATGCAAGCTTACACCGGCTATCTCCGAATAAGGCTGCATACATCAAGTGGCTTTTGGGCATGATTCCTAATATGAAGGGGACTCATACCCTCAAGCTTGATTCGATTAGGAGCTTCTATACTCAAGAGTGGGTTGTGGCTATGGTCACTCATGAGGTTGATCAGGTGGTGAGGGCTTTCCTGCTCTACTTGCTCGGCACTACCTTCTTTACCGACACCGCCAACTCGATTGATCTGATGTTTCTACCAGCTCTCCGAGTTCTTGAACACGTATCCACATTTGACTGGGGTAGCTGTGCTCTCGTGTATCTGTATCGAAGCATGGACGAGGTGGTCTGAAGGGCCAAGAGATTTTCTGGCTTTTGGCATGCCATCCTGGTAAGTCATGACTCTCCCCTCTCTTAACTACACTTATTTACACTAACTAATCAACTTTCTTGATAGGTCTGGGCTTTGGAGTTGGAGCTGCTCATAGGTGTGCAATGAGTGGGGGATCACCTTCCAGTTATTGGCAGATGGGGTGTCAGCCGTGTCCTGAAGAGGCATCTCGCCTGGGTGCATATTCACAGGCAGCACCTAAACTCCCTGACGCAGGATGCGGTACCTACAAAACACAACCTCTTCTATTAGCAATTTATACAAATTTAACCTATTTACCTACTATGTTTCCACCTTTCGTAGATCCAAAATGACTTGTGGGGGCCTGAGGATAGCTGGAATATCAATATGACTTGTTCCAAGCCCCTAGCCTGGAAAAGGGTACTCCTTTGTGGTCCTGGGTATCGAGCCCGGTATCTTGGCAAGCGGGTCATGAATTGGAGGGGAGGCACTAGAGCGAGATGGGTTCCCAAGTCTCCCCCTGATAGCATGCTTTAGGTGCATAAGCTAGAGGGCAAGGACCTTACTCAGGCTATTGCAGGCTCAGTGGTTGTGGATCACATAGTCCATGTGAAGAGCCGATATGTGGAGTTTGTTTGAGCTCATCTTCTACTGACGGTCCCTTTCCATGTCGCTTCTACCTCTCAAGTATATCCCTGTCACCTTTTTCCTACTTTAAGAACTAGTTGTGTTTTTACATGCTTTCCTTTTCTTGCCTTTAGGCTGCACCCTCTAGGCCCATGGCTCAGGCTAGATCTCGAGTACAAGAGAGACCATGGCAGGGAGGAGACTTCAACTGCTACAGAGCAAGATAGGCCGCCTACCACCCCTAGTTCTCAGTTCACTCCCGACAGCTTCATTCATGTACCTGACCCTTTAGCTCAATGTTGGGTCCCTCCTAAAGAGTTGTCTTATCAGTTTTTGACTCTGGACGAGGATCTGACACCTGCATACACCCCTGGTGGTACCACTCATGCAAGTTCACTCCTGACTTGCTTTCACTATTATTCTCAACCCATTTATTAGTTCTAACATTCATTTAATAATGCAGATTTCTCTGAAGCAAGGCCTGTACATGTATTGCATGATAGAAGCTCAGAGAGACTATATGCTAGAGGTCACTTAATAGTGGAGGGTAGGAATCTCTCTATTCCCTATATGTATGCATGCTCACATGATTTACTAACCTGTGATTTGTTTGAGTAGAACCGTGATGAGGCTAGTAGGGCAAGGATCACCACTCTTAAGCGCCATATTGATGTGTTCCATATCGATGAGGACTATGACGATGACGACGAGAGTGGTAGTGGCACTAAAGGAAGGGATGACCCTGAGGGTGTTGGATTGGACGCTTGATGTACTATGGCCTATAAATTGTTATTTTCCCCTTTTAACTAATTTATCTAGCTTAGACAATGAACATATACACTTTTCTATTCTCTTTTTTGGATGAATTGTTTACAGAATTTGACTTTTATCTCAATTAAAAATTATTCTTTTACATGTAAATTGATTTGAATGATTACATGTGTGTGCATCTACCCTGCTACACTCTGATTTACACTTGCTGAGATTGCACAGCTCGATGAAGCTTAACAATTGACACCGTTGAAGAGGCGATCACCTCATGTCTTCCTGATGAAGAGGCAATCGCCACTTGGTGTTGAGGCGACACCTCTTCGATGAGGCGATTGCCTCATCATCAGGTGGTGCTGCCCCTTTAAAAGTTTAAAACCCTTGCCCATCCTTGTTCTTAAGACACCTTTGTCCCTAACCTCTAATTTCTCTCTCTAGGCACCCCTGAAAGCTTGAACCATGACTGAATGGAGTCTCAAACGGCCATAATCGATCTTGAAACGTTTAGACAATAAGTCTTGGGCTAGGTTAGAGCCATTTCAACTTTCAGTCTTCAAATCACTGCATATTAGGAGGATCAATTTTTCTTTCCTTCATGCCATGGCTCAGTTCTGGGATCCCCAGAAGCATGTTTTTCGATTCAACACAGTGGAAATATGTCCCCTGCCAGAGGAATTCGAAGCAATTCTCGGTCATCATATAGATTCCACTCACCAACTTGCAATTCCTGACCTTAAGAACCCAAACCCTCACTCCATTCAATACCAGTTAGGGCATATGTTCAACCTTCCACCATGGTTCTCTTCTCACTGCATTCTTGGCTCAAAAATCATATTAGAATCCTTCCTCGAGATTACCATGGTTGTGGACCATGAAGAAACTCACTGGCCCCGGTTGATAGCTCTCTATTTGTACACCTAGTTTTTATTAGTTTCTTCCTCCGGACACTATGATTTGAAGGTCCTTTCCATTCTTGATCAAGTGGAATCAGGGTCTAATCCCTTCTCTCTCATTCTAGCAGAAACTATTATTGGACTGGACAAGTTCACGGAAACACAACGATTCTCTAAAAGTCCCTTTCTATTGGAGGTAAGTTCTCTAGTGTCAATTCCTGACTTTTAACTATCCTATTATTGGCACCTAATCAATTGTCAATTTGTAGATGTGGCTCTATGAAAAATTGAGTCTGCTTGAACCCCCTCAAGACATTAAGCATTATAAGGCCAAACATTACCGAACAAGGAAGCTACACCTCGTTTTGACAGATGTTCACAACTGGTTATCAACATTTCCTGACACTCGGATCCACTGGATGTGCCCTTGGTGGAGATGGTAGCATATGACTATTCAATCCTATACATATTGTGTTCCGATTGCCAATCTTCATTTTACCACCTTTTACAATCCAGCCCACCTCTGTCATCAATACGATCATAAATAACTGATCATAGAATTAGTTCATGAGTTTGAACTAGGACCCTTTTCTCAAAACTTCCTAGACCACTTGGTGGCAACTTCGCCTCAAAGAACCATTAAGAGAAACTTAGACTACAATAGAGATCAGACTACTGATGATCATTACAAAGCATGGGTCTACTTGCAATAGATGGAAAGAGATGAATTTATTGAAAATAAAAGAACAAGAGAGTTATAAGTATTGAGCTTTCGGGGTGACCATTAAAAGAAAAGAATACAAAATTAGCTCATTAAATTAAGTTGTCATTTTCCCTTTTTTGTTAGATGTAGTTTCCCTTTTGTTAGTTAAACAGCCTATAACATACACTTTATGTAATGCTTAACAGTAATTGAAGCAATATATTTCATTCAATTTAAGCACAATACATATATACATTTTTCTTTTGATACATCTCATTTTGTTAGTTAGTTTACCCTTGCAAGTTTTCCAACTAACCATTTTACATCTCTCTCTCTCCTTTTACACGTCCTTAACTTTTTCCTGGATCGCCTCTTTAAGGTTTTCAATCCAGCAGGACTCTTTTTTTTTTAGTCTCTAATTTTTGCCTAGACAGCCTCTTTTCGAGGTTTTCTCCCTAGTGAGAATTTTTACAGGAAGTATTTCTTGAGTTTATCTAGATGACGAGCTCTTTGAACTCATTTCCCTTTATATCAGATAGAATGGCGGCACCTTTCAAAAATAACTTCTTTACCAGATATGGTCCTTCCCAATTTAGCTTGAATTTCCCTCGAGGGTCGATCATGATTGACTTTGTAAGCTTCAACACCAAATCCCCTTCTTAGATCTTTCCTGGCTTGATATTTTTATTGTAGGCCCGGGCTATTCTTTTTTTATACAACTAAGAATGATACATAGCTTTCATCCTCTTTTCATCCAGTAATGTCAACTGAGCTAATCGACTCTCCACCCACTAATACTCAGGGAGCTTAAATTCTAGCAGGACTCGCTATGACCTTATCTCAACCTCTACCAGCAAAATGGCCTCACATCCATAAATCAAGGAGTACGAAGTGACCCCTATCGAGGTTCTGGTAGTGGTTCGGTACCCCTATAATGCGAATTGTAAGTAATCTACCCAATCTCAATAATTCTCTAACATCTTGACTAGGATCTTTTTCATATTCTTATTGGCTACTTCCACCACCCCATTTTCATGTGACCTATATGGAGATTATCTGTGGTGCTTGATCTTATAGTCTTTCAGTAGTGTAGTCATTTCTGCTCGAAATTGAACTATTATCTATAACAATATGGTGCAGCAAACCATATCTGTAGATTATGTTCTTCTCGATGAACCTTGACATTTGCTTTGAACCTATAGTAGCATAAGATTCAGCCTCAACCCATTTGGAGAAGTAATCGATAGCCATAATAATATACCAATGACCATTATATGCTTTTGGCCTTACCCCTCCTATGATGTCAATCCCCATATAGAAAATGGCCAAGAAAAAGTCAATCCTTAAAGTTCCATAGATGGTAAGTGGCTAACTTCACTATAAATTTGGCAGTTATGATATTTCTTCACAAATCTAACGCAATCTACTTCCATGGTGAGCCAAAAGTAACCTTGACGAACTATTTTCTTTGCTAAGACTGTCCCATTCATGTGTGGCCTGCATACTCCTTCGTGAATCACCTCCATAAGCTTTTGGGATTCATCCTTATCAACACATCTAAGGTGTACCCCAGTCGGCATTCTTTTGTACAGTATCCCATTGTGACTTATGAACTATTAAGATAACATTTGCAGGGATATTCTCTCTTTCCTATCAGCATCATCTGGAAATTGCTCAGTCTCTAGATATCTTTGTGAGTCATAAAACCAAGGCTTCTCAGCAGCATCGACTGGTGTCACCCTCACCTCCTTGTAACAAGGGCCTCGAGATTTTATCAAAATTAAGGGTCTGGCCTCTAGCTATTTCCTATTTTCCCACATAGAGGCTAGTGTGGCTAAGGCATCAGCCATTTGGTTTCCTTCTCTCAGAAAATGAACAAACTTATACTGAGTAAATAAACACAAGATAGTAGCCAGATATTCCCAGTACATACGCAATCTATCCTCCTTTATCTTCCACTCTTTAGTAGCTTGTTTTATGACTAACATGGAGTCCTCGTACACGATAACATTCTCCGCTCCTACACTGCATAATGCCTCTAGAAAAAAAATGCAAGCCTTGTATTCTTTTTGGTTATTGGTTGCCTCAAAATGGAGTCTTTTTGCCATCAGGATCATCTCTCCCTTTGCCGTGACCAAAATCACACATATTCTAGCCCCTTTATTATTGACAGCTCCATTAAAGTATATTTCCCAACCTTGTACCTGTATTGCCCCTAGGTGTTTGTCAAGAAATTCCAACTTCCATTCTTGGTCATCATCTACTGGACTCTGTGCTAAGAAGTTGACTACCACTCTCCTTTTCACCATTTTCTTGGTTGTATATTCTATGTCAAATTCTATGAGTAAAATGAGCCATCTAGACAACTTTCCTATAAGAGAGGGGGTCTGCTAGAGATACCTAAGCGGATCATGTTTGGAAACTACCTGCACTTTGTAAGAATGAAAGTAGTGTCGGAGTTTCTTCGTTGTCCAAATCACTGCTAAGTATGTCTTCTCCATAAGGCTATAACTAGTTTCATAAGGCAGAAGCTTTGTACTTAAGTAATACATAATGTGCTCTATCTTCTCTTCGCCTTCCTATGCCAACATTGCTCCTATTGTGTCTTTTTTAATTGCCAGATATAGGATTAAGGCTTTACCCAACCTTGGCGATTGCAAAACAGGAGGATTCATCAGATAATCCTTGATAGCTTCAAAGGCTTGTCGACACCTTTCATCCCATATCACGGGTTGATCTTTCTTTAGGAGCTTAAAGATGGGATTGCAGACGGTCGTCAATTTGGCTATAAACTTACTGATATACTGCAAGCGCCCCAGGAACCCTCAGACATCTTTTTCATTCCTTAGCGTGGGCATATCCCTGATTGCCTTAATTTTATCTGGATCCACCTCTATTCCTTTCTGACTAATAATGTGTCCCAATAGTTTACTAGATGTAACCCCAAAAACACACTTCTTTAGGTTCAGTTTGAGATTGTACTTTTCTACCCTTGCTAGAAACTTATCTAGAGCCTTAAAATGTCCTTCCTTGGTTATGGATGTCACCATCATATCATCCACGTACACTTCTACCTCCTTGTGGATCATGTCGTGTAGCAAAGCGGTCGCCATCCTTTGATAAGTGGCCCCTATGTTCTTTAGTCCAAAAGGCATCACTTGGTAATGGTATATGCCCCACTCGATAGTGAAGGATGTCTTTAACTTGTCTATTACCGCCATCATAATCTAATTATACCTTGAAAATCCATCCATGAAAGAGTACATCATGTTGGAAGTCGCACTATCAATTAGCGTATCGATGTGTGGTAGTGGAAAGTCGTCTTTGGGGTAGGCTTTGTTTAAATCTCTGTAGTCCATACATACTCTGACCCTCCCATCTTTCTTTGGAACTAAAACTATGTTTGCTAACCATTAGGTGTCTTTTACCACTTCCAAAAACTTTGCCTTTAACTGTTTCTCGACTTCTTCTTTGACCAGGAGAGCCCATTCCGGTCTTAACCTCCTTTGCTTTTGCTTTATTGGTGCTATGTGAGGATATGTGAGGATCCTATGTTCTGAGATCTCTCTGTCAATTCCGGGCATGTCTTCATAACTCTAAGCAAATACTTTCTATCTCTTTGTTAAGATTTCTTTCATTTTTTCTCTCTCATCATTAATTAAACTAAAAGCAAGCAATATATTTTTTGGATTATCGTTTATGCCTAAATTAAATTATTAACTTTGCATGGAATTAATGTTAAACATATGCATAAAATGATCATCACAAGCAGAATAACCATTAGGGAACACATCACACAAATAAGCAAATTCAGGCTTTATTGCATTCACTTTCGAGAAGAAAGGATCATCAATTTCATATAGAGAAGTAAAAGAAACATCATAGTTATTATAAAAGACATCTATAATAGAGTTGAGGATGTAGGCTTCAAAATCAAGTTCTTTGCTTTGATCATCAATGCCTTTCAACTCCGAGGTAGCTTTATTCCCTTTAAATTCTTCTTTTGTCGGCACCGACTCCTCAGTAGGGACTTCTTCAACAGCAACACCCTTGGCTTTATTCATAAATTCGGCAAAGATTTCAAACCCTAGAATAACCTCCCGAGCCATCAAGAGAGGTTCTAGAGTCCCATTGTATGGGTACCCGGTGCCTTCCTTTACAAAGATCTCCCATAGAGTTTTCTTTTCAGCCACGGTTTCCTCTTCCTTTTCTTTAGATTGGCCCTAGATATCTATCTTTCCCTCAGTATCGTCAGCCCCTTTGAATCCTAGCCCGTGCTTCAAAATAGGCATTCTGTTTTCCATAAATTCTAAAAGTCCATTCTGATCTCTTCCCAACCCAATGTCATGCATCATCTTCAAAACCTTTTCATCCATTTCATCCTTATAAATTACATAAACCTCAAAACTGGGGCTCATAGAGATTTTTTTGGGGGTTAACTTCAATGCAACCACAGCAACTTCAGTTTCAGCGAAGATGGTGACAACCTTTCCTTCATGAGGGAACTTAATTTTCTGGTGAACAGTGGATGGGATGCCGCCCAAGGGGTGAAACCATGGCCTCCCCAGCAAAATGGCAAATGTCATTAGGATATCAATCACGTGCAAGTCAACCCAAACTTCTATAGGTCTCGTTTTAACCAACGCCCTGAATGTTCCTTCCACAGACCTCTTGGTGTCATCATAGGCTTTGACAACTACTTCAGAAGGCTTTAAGTTGGCCACCGTCAACCTTAACTTTGGTAGAATCTTTAATGGACACACATTGATGGTAGAACCATTGTTGACCATCATGTAGCAAGTCATTTTTCCCTTCACCTTAGCCTTGATAAATAGAGCCTTGTAGTGGTCCCTCCCCTTTAGAGGCAAGTCGTCATTAGAAAATGTTACCATCCCTTTAGGAGTTTCCATTGGTGATCCGACCATCTGTTTTGGGGTACAGCTAGTGGAGATCTTTTTCTAGTCTAGCGCCAGAACCAGGGACTCCCTATGATCCCTAGAATGCATAAGTAACTCCCAGATACTGGCAATAGTCCCCTCACTTTGCTTTACTTTTTTTTTTCTTTTTTCAAAATTTCTGTCTTTTTAGGCTTAAACTTGACAGTCTCGGGTTCTTCCCTCTTTTTTTTAACCTTCCCCACAGACTAGCCTGATCTACTTCTGTTGTTGTCCCACAGGTCAACCTATCCCTCACTTTCATCATTAAAACTCCATATGTCCAAGATGTGCACATGCAATTCTGTGGGTTGTTTGCTTGGTTTTAGGTTCTCAGGTTTGGCTTTTAGGGAGTTGTGAGCGACATCCAAGAAGGAGTTTAGGACTTGCTCCTCCATTAGACCAATGTTGATCATCAAAATGGGCACATGTGGTGGTGGCATATTTTAGTAGTTGGGCAAGGGGTTGGTTTATGTATTTGGCTTTCTAATTTCTAGGTCATTAACCTTGCCTGAGTTAATCAAGTCTTGGATTTCATGCTTTAATTAGGCATAACTATTAGTGTCATGTCCAATGGTCTGGTGAAACTTGCAGAAAAGCTTTGGATTGGCACCGGGTAAGGGTTGTTATAAAGGTAAAGGCCACAACAGGTTTTTCTCAATAAGCTTGTCGAAGACTTTGGATAGAGGGTGCCCTAAATTTAAAAATCTAAGGGGTTGTCTAACTGCATTAACCTGTATGTTATTTCTTGGTGGTCAGATAACATTGATCTGAACATTATCGCTCAAACCAGCTCCTTCCTTGCCCCCAAACCTCCCTCCGAAGAATTTCTTTTCTTGAGCCAGATTTGACTCTTTTTGGACCCTAAACCTATACAATTCTTCAAAGTTTCTGATCCCCAAATCTCTCAGCTTTCTAGACAGTGCCGGGACACAGCCCTCTATTGCCAAGATTAATTGATCTGACTCAGTAGGCCCATGCCTCATCAAAGACAGTTTTCCCTTTTAACGAGTTAGGTAATCAACAGAGGACTCATTAAAGCTCTACTTGGTATTCTGCAGATCTCTCAGGGATACTTCCAATTGAACATTGAGGCCATATTGCTTTATAAAAGCGACACATAATTCCTTCTAATCTGACTGAACATATGGTTCCAAAGTGTAGTACCAGCGGATCAATGCTCCCTCCAATGACATAGGGAACTACTTGATGATTTGGCTCTCAGTCAACCTAGTAGCTTTCATATAAGTCACATACTACTTCAGATACAAATGGGGATCCTCGGTGCTAGAGTATTTCTTCATATCAGGGAATTTGAATTTATGAGGTAACGGTTCATCTTCCCTTCCTAGATTCAGATCGGCATAATCTAGGGGGGCGACAATGCCCTTCTCCATCATCATCATCTGCATTTGGTTCATAGCCTTAGTCATGCTCTTGGCCCACTTAGTTTTCCCCCACATCTTCGATTGGGATCACATTTCTCCGGTTTGATAGGTTGGCCAGTACCGTTACATTATCTTCTTTCCTTCCCTAAATTGGGATCTTCTCATCGAGACTATCGAATTGATTGGGGCACATTGGACGGTTATACCGACTGATTCTCCCTAATGAGCTTAGTAATTCCCCCCATCATCTCCCTCATCATAGACCAAGTTTTTGCAATCACTTCATCTTTCAACTATGCCTTAAATGCCTCTGGATCAAAACCACTTGCCATTCCCACTTCTGAATTTCTTACCAAATGACCTGAACTAATTTAGACCCACCTTGATGAGCTCAAAGGATCTATAATGCTGCAAAATCATATGTTAGAATAATGCATGACGTGTATGCATGATATGCAAGTCCATTTTATTTTAAGGAAACTTAAGAAATAAACAAAAAGGAAGATACACAAAACCAAAATGCAAAGCTTAAATGTGCAAACTCCCACCCTTATTTCTCCCACACATATATTCAATGGCGAGTATTTTGCCCAAGGATTTTTTGTTTGGGTTTTATTTATCAATGGGGGATAACAAAATTGACATACACAAGATAACTCTCAAGATGATTCAAATAAGTAACGAGTCCTTTAAATAAATCCCGAGTCCATTTCCTATGGGTCAAGGTCCTTAGCACCATAAAATCATTTGTCAAGGCCCATTTGAAATGGGTTATGAATAAGCATAAGAGGCCTTCATTGACTTAGTTTGCTTATAATGGGCTTTGGTTGGACACGAGGGCCCATTTTACTTTGGATTGCTTGTTGATGGGCTCAAGATTTATTATAAGGGTCCATTATATGGCATAACACACATGCATATAGGGAAAATTCCTAAAGATAGTTGCTAGGTCATTACATGGGCTTGAGTCTTGGGTAAAAAGGCTTCGGTTCCCATAACGATATACATCCATATACGTCTACCCACTTAAGGGTCAAACAATGTGGATTAGTACGTGTCGTGAGTGACAATAATCAAATATTCCACCACCAGGTTTGAGTGAAACGTAGGTAGCGAAGTACTAACTATTGCCAGGTTTATTTGGGACTGAAGTGCTCATTGTGTGCAAAATGAGTAGTGAATGCATAAGATGCAAAAGAAATAAGAAAATAATTAAAGATGATAAAACATAAAACACTGCAATCAGTTTCTCTATCCCTAGTGGAGTCACCACTGTAGGCTATAGGGATTAGCGTGCGCCCAAGTATTTGGTGACCACGGCACTATGTGGGCTTGAGGCTTACTTAGAAATACGATATAGGTCTTGGGCCTATTCGGAGATGGAGTCACCACTCGGATAAAAGTCGAGACACACTGTATAGCAACTGAATTCCATGGAGGTTCCTAGAAGCTGTTGTCAGAGAATGGGTTTAGAAACTGGGTATTGGTGTTTGAATGCTCACCCAACCTTGCGGTTGGCCTCTGTTTGTGTTCTGTGTATTATTACCTTTAGTTATTCAATTATTTCTTTATTACCACACGTATTGTAATTGCCTTCGGATAATTGCCAAATTTTATAATTAAGTCCAATTTTGCGCATTAATCCAATTTCATGTTTTTAAGTCCCAACATTCAACAAAAATAAAACAAGTAATAATTTACAACCATACATTCGAATCAAACGGGGAGAGGGATTAGGGATTACAACACTTTTAGACAAAATAAAAGAATAAAATACATAAAATAAACCATACATATACCAAAAGTAAACTAGTAATAAACTATTTACATAAGTGCAATGGTCTAAGGAATTAGCTAATGACAGTGACTACTCAATGATGTGGATCATCAAGTAATTCCTGTAATAACATACAGTTAGTTTCCTCTTACAAAACATGACACTATACATAACAATATTTACAAATAATGTTCTAAAAAGGGTTTTCATGTCACTAACTAAAGAAACCCTCAAATAACCGAAATAATTATCACGTGCAATGAAAAAATTATGTATAAAGACGGAAATAGCATGTGAAATGAACATTATGCGGAATTTCATAAAGGGAGAAGAATCAAACAGCCGGTCGACTTGTCACTGTGCTTATTGACATGGGGCGACGCCTCTATAAAGAGGCATCGCCTGATCAACAGGCTAGCTCGACTCTAAAAACAATCAAACTTCTACAGTAAGCAAACAATACATGCACACATGCATCCAACAGGTGCTAAATTATGACTACATGCAATAGTTTAAGAGATCATATCAATGAGGTAGTGTAACAAACGAAATAAACCTGAAATATACCTAAAGTATACTTACAACTTATTCATATGCAAACTAAACACATAAATGATGAAGTTATAAAAAAGTATATTTGGATGTAAAGTTTTACTAAAGTATGAAGCCTCAAAGATGTGCTTTTGAGTGTGATCTCCACTTAGGTATGAGTTTCACTTTGACACAAGTTTTTCCCCTTTCTCTCCTAAGGATTGTGAACTTGCTTTTGCTTGGATTCTACCTCTTCCCTCAAGAATGCCTCTCTCTGTATTTCTTTTTTTTTCATAGTTTTTTTCTTCTCTTTTTTTTTTATCGGTCCCCCCCTTTTCTTCTGCTTCCTTTTTCTTTTTATACCCTACCTTGCCCATGCCCCTAGGCTTTCTAACCCATCATGAACCCCTGTTGCCTTTCTCTCCCTCCTAAAAATCTCGTCCTTACTCAAAATCAAGTCTGGGGGTGTGAGGCTCGCACTTTCTGGCCACCATGGCTGCAGCTGCAAGTGGTCTGTCATAAAGGCAGCACCTTTACAATGAGGTGATCACCTCTGCAGCAATTACTAAAGAGGCGATCGCCTTATTTCATTGAGGCGATGCCCCTTTGGCCCGAGCCTGTGTTGAACCCAACGGACCCGGGTTATTTTTAGACAATTGGGCTAAGTCTTGGGCTATTTAGGCTTTTAGGCTTTTAAGTCCATTTCCAATTGGAGATTCAAATTTTGTTCTTGTGTCCAAGTTTCACATTCTCATCATTGGACTTAATAACAGGTCGATCAAACCGAGTATCCCTAATTCGTCCTAAACACTAGCCGACCGAATCGAGTGTTTATAAATATAAATATAAAATTCAACTGAAGTGAGTTCTCACTTTTTAAAACTATCTAATTAACTATATAAGAATCAAATTAGACTCTTAATTTTATTCCAAAATTTATATTTAACTTTTTCTTTTAAAACTAGACTATATTAAATATTTTAAGAACTTTTTAAATTAAGTCCTAAAATTATAAACATTATAATTTTAATAATTGATTAATTAAAAATTATATTGATTAATAAAGAAAATTGATAAATTTCTTTCAAAATGTATATCACTTGATTCTCAAGTTTATACAAATTTTTAAATTTATTGGAAAATTTTTAATTTTTCAAAGTTTTATAAAATGGAAAAATTTTTAAATATTTTCTACAGAATTAAAAATTTTAGAAAATTTTACAACCAAATGATATATAGTTTACAAAATATTCTAAAATTCTTCATAGACTTAATAATTTTTATAATTTAAAAAAATTTTCAATTAACTTAAATTTTCAAAAATTTGATTAACTTAAAATTTTCAAAAATTTATAATAAAGTAATATGCATTTTTAAAAAATAGAATTTTTTTATAAAATTATAAAATTTAAAAAATAAATAAAATCAATATACTTAAAATTTTTGAAAGTTTACAAATAAATGGTACATAGTTTTAAAAAAAATTGAACAATTTTCTTTGTTAGCCGAACTAAATTTTCATTAGTTAAATGTTAAAACTAAAGTTTTCTTCAGTCTATAGGTCTGAATTGTAATTTTTGAAAAAAATCCAATGTATTCTAATTTTACAAGAAAAAGTTCAAATTGAAATTTAAAAAAATTAAACATTAAATGTCAATTTTGAAGTAAAGTTTAGAATCCAATTTGGCGCATATCTAATTAATCGTTTCATCTTATTAGAATTAGTTAATTATATATCTAAATTTTTATGTATTTATAAAATAAAAATAAAAATATTTAATTAGAATTAGCTAATTATATATTTAAATCATTGTTTATCGACTGGATACTAAATTTGTTTAAGTTATGAAGTGGAATTTAAATTTATAAATCTATTGGAAGAATCTAATGGGTGCAAGATTTAGTCTCACCCTCCAAATGGATCACTTGTTTTGGAACGATATAAAATTTCTAAATTTTGACGATGACATTTAACAAAACAACACACAAATTCATACCAAGAAAACAAAAACCCTTTTAATAATAAATTGTTCACATCATATAATAAATAAATGTATGGAACCTGAGTTTTGAAGATTTTTTTTTAAAAAAATTATGGAGCTTCGCATTCATAGAAATAATTTTATCCGTTTGCTATTTACAATACAAAATTAACATACACAAGAGACTTTTCAAATGAGTCTAATCTATATAAAATATATAATAACTAAATATATGAATTTTGCCACCTCATATTTTTAGTGTCATGTGGCACTTTACAAGTTTCATACGTGGTTAGTGTTCAAAAAAAAAAATTCATAGGTGATTTGTATTGTTACTCCGAGGTGCTTTCAATTTTCGGTGGATTTATTTCATTTACGGGTTACAAGCAGCTCTCCTTCCGTTTTGTTAAAGAAAGTGAAGCGTTACATTCCTTTCAGTTATCCTTCTATTTTGCTTCATTTTTTTCCTTATTCCTCTTTTTTTTTCTTCTTTTAACTCTTTAACTATGACCAAGTTGTTTACTTTTGTTTCTATTTCCTTCTTTTGTTTTAAACTAACTAGCCATTACAGAAAACAAGAAACATACGTCTTTTCACTGCTTTTTTGTAAGTACAACCATGGAAAATCATTCATTGCATAAGAGTGGGTATGAATTAACGGTTGCTAAAGAAGAAGACCCTTTTGCCTCTTTTGATTTTTGATAACATAACAAGGTTTTGAACAATTCAAATATGGCTTGTTAGCTTTTTTTTTAGTGAAAATATATAGATTTTGTTTTTGTTTTATAGTACTAGAAGTGCTTACAGTTTGATGATGAATTGGCAATACGAATTGCCTGTACAAGAGAGTTTTCTTAATGTGTGCCCTCTTTTGTGGTAAGATTACCACAACTGAGATGCTCAAGTCATGATTTAATTTAATGTTACTGTGGCTAAAATCTAATTACATTACAGCTTTGTGGCTGTCTTTATACAATTTCTGTTTGATTGAATGCTATGTGTAACTACAAGAGATGTGTAGCAAGCAACATTTCTCGCTAATAATTAAAATTTGATTTTCATATTTCTTCATTTTCTCTCTCTATAGTTTTTGGCTTCTCTGTCTCTTCATTTCATAATTTTTTTTACTATACATATGTATATATTTAATTTTTTAGGTTCTATTTATTTTAAAATGTGATTATTAATTTTATATTGATCCTAAATTATTTTCTCAAGGATTAACTCATTTTGATGGGATATTATAAAAAGCTAATGGGATTGTTCTTTCTCGTGGGAACTTGGGCATAGATCTCCCTCCTGAGAAGGTTAGTCTCTCATGTTTTATTAAAGGACCTATTTATAGTATAAACTTATGTAGCATTTGATCAAATGGCTCTATATAGCTTCATATATGCTTGATTCTATTGTTGCATCTAAGAACTATTGTACTCCTCTGCTATGTATCTCATATATTCAAAAATGCTACTTTTGTTTTTTGGATGGAAGCAAGTAGCATGTCAAATTTGTTAAAAATTTATGAGACTACAAAGCTATAAAATGATATTTTACCAATACCAAAACTATTCTCAGCTCTCTCCATGTACTTTCCTTTATCAAATTTCTAGCTTGAAAGATGTATAATTTGAATGATACATTCATTTTAGCTATTTGGGTTTTTTCATTTATTCATTTTCATGGACTTTCTTTTGGATTTTAATTGCAATTTTGTGTTTTTGAAGGAATGGAAATGGAATTTCTTGGTGGGTTGAATTGTTCAAATTGAGTTTTTTTTTTTTTAATGTTATTGGTCTTACTTCAAGTAGAGGAAAGAACCTTTTTCATTTTTTAAAGGAAAGCCTAAATCAAAGATAAAAATCATAACTTTTATAAGAAATTTGATTAAAGATTATAACTTTGTTAAGAATAAAAAGGACTCAGTTGTAGCAAACAATTGTTAATTTTGTGAAGAAGTTTATGCAATCATGATAATTTATCATATTACTTATTTAGTTTATTTTAAAAGTTATATATTGATTCTATGTTTTTATAGCTTGAATTGATCAATAATAGTTAATTAGTTTTATGTTTGGAGATTTTGTTTGCATCAATTTTGCTTTGTGTGATGATGTAGCTTCACCAATATACGGTAGTAGGTCTTTCTAAATTATTTTTGGGACATGATTTTCTTATAACTTGCAGGTGATGGTGATGTGTTGTGTTCTAAACCCACAAGCACACGGATCGTGAATTGTAGTATAAAAGATATTGTTCCCACGAGGGTTGAATATTGAATACTAATATTTTTACTTATGTTCCTAGCTAGCAAATTAATAAAGTAATTAAAGAAATCAAAGTATAGATCTAAACAATTGAAATTAAAAGAGAATCAAAGGGTAAAAACATAGAGCCTAGGTTTAGTTTCACTATTTCAATTAGACCATGAACACTTAATTATTCAACACCTTTATTTCATTTAAAGGTAATTACTCTAAAATACCTAAAGACTGTCTTGAGCTCAAATGTTAAGATTAAATTTTAACCTAGTGTTGTGGTTAAGAAATTAATCAAAACTCATTAAGTTCCTTAATAATTAATTTACCTCGAAGAGCTTCCCTACTCTCATGGTCTCCTAAAGAGCTCGCCTATTCTCGTAGTTAAGTGGTCTAAGTCCTATGAGTCTTCAGCTAGTAAATTCTCCTAATTCTCGTTGGTTAATTTACCCATAAACATGCAAACATACTGGCCAAGAATGAAAGCTTACATTAAGTGCAACACATAGAATTAACTAAAAATTAAATTAATAGAACTTGTGTTCAATCACATCATAGAATAACTACTCTTACCTTAAACTCTAAAAAGAGTTTAGCCACACATAATTGTGGTGACAATCATAAACATAATTAAAAGAATAAAAGATAAAAAAGAAGAAAGTATGAATAAATCTCTTGAATCTTGCGACTCTTCTTCAATATTTAAGCATTGCTCCCCCGATTGTAGAATCAATCGTTTGTATCCCCTTTTGTAGGAAAAATCTGATAAAAGACCTGATTGCCTTGAATTCCTAAGTCTTTTTCAAATAGGAAAAATTATTTTTCTTTAACATGGCATCAACATGGTCGTGTTGAAGTGGTGTTGTGTTAAAGCTGTTTGATATAACTTTGACATGGTTGTGTTGTGTATTGAGTCTAAATTCCAGATCCTTGCACAATTTTAACATGGCTTTAGTATGGTGATGCTTAACTTCAAGCTAGGATTCCAGAACATCACACCAGTTGCACACCCCCGTGCTTATGCCCTATCATCTAATCCTTTGACTTTTTGGATTCCTTTAAAGAAATCTTTTACAAACGAAAAAAGAAAAAACTAATTAGGTACTCAAATAAAACTCCTTATTTGACTATAATTAAACCAAAAATAATAAAATCCTAAATAAAAACACTAAAGCTAAAATAATTCCTATTTAATTTAAATTCCACCCAAACTAAACTAATTATCTGTTAATAATTCATTAGAATTCAATTCAAAATATATGTAAAAATTAAACACATCATGATGATTTGTCTAAATCATATTCAAAAAGAAGGACTTGACACTTAAATAAGAGTGAGGGAGGGTATTGGTTCGTGGGGGCAATTCAAATTCTTTGAGCTTAGAGTCCTCTCTCATTCTGTATATTTATTCATTTAAGACATTACTTTTTATGCTTATGTTGTATAGCAATAAGACTTGCTAATGAGAGTGGAGAATTTGTGTAAGGGGCATTGAGTGAAAGAAAGAGATTGGAGTTGACACAATGGGTACTGTTTGTTATCATTTGCACAAAGAGGATTTTGAGGATTATATGAATCCTAAAAGTTCTATGTACAAAAATTTCATGTCTTCTTTGCTTTGTCTAGAATTTTCTTTATGTGGTATGTTTGAATATTATTATCATCTCTCTTCTCTTCACCCTTTCATATGGAGAGGTTAATGTCTTTTGTATTTCTAGAATTTTCAGTGATGAAATGTTGTGTCACCATTTTAGTTTGCTCTAAGAAGTTGTTAATGAAAGGTAGTATTATTGGATTGAAAGATTAAAAGTACACTGAACATTTTCTTAATTAATTAGTTTGATCATTCAATAATTCTTTGATCATAGAGTTGCAAAGGAAGTTTCAATTGTTTGCTGCCTAGATAACTACTCAAAGGAAGGAAAAGCTTGAGAGTGAGAGGTGAAAAACATGTAATTCCTATTTTTTTCCCACTTGGTGAATGATATAGTTTCATTTCTAAAGATTGTGATGTGCATGATGATAAGCAATGCATGAATGAGAGGAGTAGTCTTTGTATGTTCGAGCAGAACATTCTAACTTTAAATAATAATATTTTGGGATTTCATGGGTTTATATAAGAAGGTTGTAATTTATCAAAATCTTAATCACCTAAGAGGGCATGATGGTGATTGTCTGCAATGCATGCACAACGTTTATTGAGACATAGAATATGCGTTCTATGTTGCTTTAATGTTCTATAGCTCTGCAATTGCTTGGCATGTACTAGATTTGTTTTTAATTTAGTTGATAGGTTCACATTATGGACTAAATGAGCCTCAATGCATTTTATGTACAAGGGTTGTCCATATTGGGTAGGGTCTTCATAATGTCATTTGATATAATATGGATTTTCCCTACTCAAACCAATAGCTTAAGTGTTGTTTCCTTCCTAGATAAGCTTGATGGTTCTATTTCAAACCAACATATAATGTAAGATGAGTGTTAATATATAATTACTTGTTGCAGTTCAATAGTTTGTAATAAATTGAATATTAGCAAAACAATGGTCCAATTTTTTTTATAGAAGTAATACAATCAATTAATTACTTAAGTCGGTGATTGCAAGTTTTCTTCTTCTTTTGGAATTTCTTTTCATATGCATCTTTTATTTCAACAATGGCAAATAAAAATGAAGCACTTCAATTTTATTGAAACGATCTAAGCTCATTTATACATTGCACATGCATTGGCCTAGTTAAAGATAACTTGCTACCAGATATGTCATCCAAGATGGAAGACAATCAAATTTTGATGATGAATACAATAAAAAAATCATAGAGAAAGACAATGAAAATTACATAAAAAAAATATTTATTATAATTAAAAACAAAAACCAAAATATAATATTTGAAAAAAAAATCAGATATTAAAATTCAATATTAAATGTATAAAACCTCACCTTTGAAGATTTTCTACGATTTTGTCTATTAATTTTATATTGTTATTGCTTGAAAATCTTAAAGAGCTTTAATTGATATTTTTTATATTAGATTTAATTATTTTTTTAAAGAAAAAGATAAATCGTTCATTTATTAAAAATTAGCAATACATCTTATAAAAATATAATATAAATAAAAATATAATAAAAAAGTATAAAATAAAATCTCACTATTATGAATTTTTTTTGTCACTATTCTTCAATATCGTTGACAAAATTCTTTTAATTTTGCAACTCGATGATCCCTATGGTCCACTCAATAGCTTTAGTTAGTTTTAAATCAACTTTCTAGTCTTTAAATGAGTTTGATTGTACAAATATCAGCATAATTTTCACAATAAAGAGATATAAAATTTATAAAGAAATACCATCCCATAAAGCACAAAATTTATAAAGAAAAATTCAACAATGTTTAAAAAAAACAGAATAAAAAAATCAAATATATATATATTTATTTGGTATAATACATATACGGCCTCCTGTACTTGTCACTTTTATCAGTTTGACATCTCTACTTATAGTTTTGTCATTTTAACTCTTGAACTCATCTAACATGCACCTATTAGCACATGTGACATATAATAACAAATTAGCATATGCCATATAATAAGAGTTTAATTGTCTAAAATTGTAAAATAGAAGTGTCAAACTAATAAAAAGTGGCAAGTAGATGAGGTGGTAGAAATATTGAATTGTCATTAATGAGTAATGTGTTGTTAAAGCAACCATTCATGGTGGATGTTATTATGAATTAATAGCGTATTTGTATAATTAGTTTCAAGTTTGTAAAAGGTTCATGTACTGTTTATATATTCCCATATTGGCTGTAATTGTATTTTGTAAATTAATATAAATAAGGCTCTAATAGCCCTAAAGAGGGCATTGATCAAAACCTTTTTTCATAGTATCAAAGCACTAGAGATTTTTTTTCTTTTTTTCACAATGTTCATATCCCCTTCTTCTTATACTTCTACTTCCTATGCTACTATTTTTTTCTACTTCTTTAATGATTGTCCCTACCTCAATTCCTTTTATGTCAGTTGTTTCATCTTTCTCTTCTTTACCCTCTATCTTTAATATAAGTAATATCAAAATCACATCCTTGCAACTCTTGATTTCTCAAATTACCTACTTTGGAAAACTTTTTTTACAAACATTATTCATTGTTATAATACCTTTGATCATGTTAATGGCTCTAACCTATGCCCTCCTTAATTCTTAGTGATAATTGACCTCCTCAAATAAATCTTTTGTATTCAAACAACTTCTCCAACCACTACTGACATAGCCCAAGTTCTATATGCTTCAAGAGGAAGAGGCCATGACTACAACCATGGTGGACAATTAAGGGGATTTTATAGTGGAAATAAGTATAACAATCAATATTCATTCAATAATTCCTAATATTAGCATATCCTCATTTAACCTATGCATCAACTTGGAATTCAAACTACTTTAGTAATTATGCTCCATCAGTTCTTAGGGATCCACCAACTCAATATTAACTATGTGATCAATTTTATCAAATAACCAAAACATGTCCCAAAAAGTATTCCTCCACCTATGTCTATATACATGTTCATAAGCTAATGAACTCTACTATTTAGCATGTAGATATTATTTCAAGTCATTAAATGACTAATAATCCTCAATCTCTTGATTCAATTTCTATATATCACAATAATGATTCCCTTGAGGTTGGGAATGAAAATCAATTACCAATCTCTTATATTAGTAAGACTACTTGGTGACAATGCATCTTTCAAGCTCAATAAAGTTTTAATATTCCTCCTCTCATGAAAAAATTAATATCTATTTGATGTTTTTCTAAAGATAACAATTGTGCTATTTATTTCTAACTCTTCTAGTTTTTTTACGAAGGATAATCAAACCAAGAAAATTCTCCATTGTTACATTAGTCATAATCCACTCTATCTAGACTCTTTTGGTCATCAACCTATTCCTTCTACATAGCATTATTTACATCTCAAGTTTCCCCTCTTCTTTGGCATAATCATTTGGGTCATCCAAGTCATGATGTACTTTTACCTTTTCATAGAAAATTTCCATAATTTTTTAGTTCAAAATTTTGTAATTTAGATTGATATGTTTGTCATCTTAGGAAACATATTAGATTGAATTTTTTAAATTCTATGAATAAAATAACTCATCCATTAGCTATTATTCATTATGATATTTGGACCTCTCCTATTCAGTATTCTTTTTCTGGTTTTAAATATTATGTGGTTTTTCTTGATGATTTTTCTAAGATTTGCTAAGTCTTTCTATTGAAAAATAAATATGAAATTTTTTACAAGTTTGTTAAATTCAAAAACAAAATTAAGAATCAACTTAATCTTCGAATTCAACATTTTCAATGTGATAGTAGGGGTGAGTTCATCATTACTAAGTTCACTAGTCTGTTTCATGAATATGGTATTCAATATCAAATTTCATGTCCACAAACACATGAACAAAATGGTGTTGCTAAATGATTCCATCGAAGTCTTTTGAATTTTATTTAAATGCTTTTTATTTAAAGCAAATTACCAACTCAATTTTGGGTTGAAGCACTCTTTATGTTTGTGTATGTTCAAAATCGTATTCTTCACTCTATAATTTCCTTTCATAATCCTTATTAGTTGTTGTATTTCAAGGTTTCTAATATGTCAACCATTTGGATCATTGGTTGTATGTGTTATCCCCATTTGACAAGCCTAGTTCCAAATAAACTTGATCCACAATCAAAGCTTTGCATATTTTTGGGTTATGAATGAAGGTCTTCGTTGCTATAAGTTTTTGAATGAGAGGGTGATTGGTTTAAAACCTATAACCTTCATGGAAAAACAATTTCCATATGCCACTTGTGTCTTAACTAATCCAAAGCCTTCCACTAATATTGATCACCCCTTTTTTAATCCATCATAAATTTTTCTACCTAATATCCCTCTAAAACCTTTCCCCCACATGCACCAATCCTCTTTGGAGAGACGCGATGCAATAGGAGTTTCAAGCATTGCAATCTAATAATACTTGGACTATCATTCCTCCATTGGGTAAAAATACTAACATTGGTTTTAAGTGGATTATGAATTAGATCTTCACTTTGATGGTACTATTGTTAGTGATATGCACTAGGTCAATCATTTGTGATTATGTATTGACTTTCTTATTTTGTTAATAAAGAGGTATTATATTATCATTTGATTTTATGATAATTACATGAATGGTTAATTCTTACTAAGGCCATCAAGTATGTGACTTGATAGTAAAACCCTTAGATTAAAATAAGAGTTCTATTCTAATTATCCCTAGCCATTTATTCATTATATGAATATTAAAGTATTAAGGCTAGTATGATGTTGATTGATGGTTATGTTTTACTAATCATAAATATGAAATATTAAGTCAACTCATAGGTACATGATGAGAGATCATGTACTGGATTGACCCACTATGAGAATGCTACATAGATTATTGTCATAAGTATTTCTTATCATAGTAATTTTATTTCGATCCTTTGACCTTGAAATCATCATGGATTTCTACATAGCTATTTTATGTTTTGACACATTCTAACATTGTCTTTAACCGGACGATTAAAAGGATGTTGTTGGATATAAAATTAGTTATGTGAGGAATGTGAGTGATTTAGAAGGAATTTATCCCTCATTAATATGAGAAAGATATCTAAAGGCCCCTTGATGAGATAGACTGAAGGAAAATGCATGGCCATGCTGAAATGAATTGATAAAGAGTTTTTATTTTCAGTCTACTTGGAATCAAGTCATAATATTGAACTATATAAGGATGACATTCTATGCCTTATATTCAATTAAGATATCATGTGATAAAGGGACAATAAAATTCACTGTAATTAGGTTATATCGGATTATTGACTTCACATGACTTGGGTAGTCATAATGTCTTGCTAGAGGCCACTTATGACTTGTAGGCCTAAATAGAGATTTAGGCCCACTGCTAATGTTATGTGAACCTACAGGGTCACACACTTAGAACAAGCCCAAAACGGATATGGGTTTAATAAGCCCAAAATAAACTCTGTGGAAATAAATAATTAAAGTATTTTATTTATTTATTTATTTATTTGTTTATTTATTTAAGATAAATGTTATTTTAAATAAATAAATAAATAAGATATTATTTGTGATTTATTTTTAAACAAAATCAGAATATAATAAATGGAAAATTACCAAAAGGTCATTGGTAAGTGAAACCCTAATTTGGAGTCTATAAATATGTTATATTCTCTAGGGTTTCACACACTTGTTTTTCCTGCCTCCAAATTCATCTTCTTTCCTCTTAGAAAACAAAGACAGAGTTTTTCCTTTTGTTCTTGATTTGTGAGACAGTCAAGGAGGTTACTAGCACACACACTCAAATTCATTTTGTGAAGGGTTGTTCGTGTGGATACCTATAGAGGACGAATCCTTTTAGAGACGTCTTGATCCGAACAACCAAGCCAAAAAAAGGCTCGAGGTAAGGTGTCACCGGTGTGAACCTCCTCTCATCCTTCTAGAGAATCTTGCCTCTTATACGTTTTGGTAAGATTTTAAAACCCTAGATATAATCAAGTAGTCGAATTACATGGATCCAGGCTTGGAAACGTGATAAAATTTTAAATTTTTTCGCTGCGTTTATATCATGAATCCCAACAAATATTGCTCGACCTAAGGCTCATCTTGCCTCTTAAGGTTATACACAACAACCAGGTGTTTCTTTTTTAGAGACATTTAGTTTAGTTGTTAAACCTACTACTATACATGTGGTTTTAACATTGGCAGTGTTGAGAGGGTGGTCCATTCATCAACTAGATGTGAAGAATTATTTTCTTCATGGTCATTTGCATAAAGTGGTATTTACAAAGTAGCCTAAAGGATTTGAGGATTCTTCTTGACCTTGTTATATATATTTGTTAGCTAAAAAAGTAAGTTATGGCCTTTGACAAGTGCCAGGAGCTTGGTTTTAGTGCATTACTATTTTTTGTAGCGTATAGGTTTTCAAGGAAGTCATTCAGATTACTCCATGTTTGTTTATCATAAGAAAGATCACATGGCTATCTTATTATCATATCTTGATAACATTATTCTTACTGTATCTAATTCTACTCTTCTCACGAAATTGATTAATGCCTTAAAAGTTGAATTTGCTATGAAAAATTTAGGCACTCTTCATTATTTTCTTAGTGTTACATTTAAAGTTTGTGAGAATGAATTGTTTATAGATTATTCAAAATATACTAAAGAATTACTGAATAAGGCCAATATGAAGGATTGTAAAACTATCTCTACATTATTACCTCCTCATCACTTGCCATCATATGATGATGTTCCTTTTTCAAATGCTAGTTATTATCAAAGTATAGTTGGCGGATTACAATATTTAACCTTTACTTGACTGGACATTGCATATGTTGTAAACTCCATTTATCAGCATATGCATAACCTTATCAAATCTCATTGGTTGCTAGTTAAATGATTATTATAATCTGTTAAGGGACCATCATGTGTGGTTTAACATTGGAAAGTGTACCATTAACCAGTCTTATAGCATATAGTGATGCTGATTAGGCAAGTTGTCTGAATACACATCAAAATACTACTAGGTTCTATGCTTTTCTTAGTCATTCTTTGGTATCTTGGTTATCTAAAAAGCAATATATAGTCTCCCGTAGCAGTGTTGAAGCAAAGTATTGTGCACTAGCCATTGTTGTAGCTGAAGTATGTTGGTTGCGTTCTCTTCTTAAGGACTCGCGAGTTTGATTACCTTTTGCTTATTAATGTGTTTTGTGATAATCTTTCGACTATTTATTTGGTTGTTAATTTGGTAAATTATGCTCAAATTAAACATTTGGAAGTCGATCTTCACTTTGTGAGAGAAAGAGTTCAATGGGAAGATATCATTGTGTGCCATGTATGTGCTAATCAATAACTGGCTTATATTTTGACTAAAAGCTTATTAGCTTTTGCTTATATTTAGTTACAGACCAATCTTAGAGTCGTTCTTTGACCCCCAAATTAAGGGGGCAATATCGTAGCTATATAATTAGTTTCCTATTTATAAAAGGTTCTTTTTTTAGTGTTTATGCATTCCTATATCACCTGTAATTATATTTTATAAATTAATATAAATAGGGCAATAACTACCCTAAAAATGACATTAATGAAAACCCTTTTTATGAATGTCCTAAAGACTACTTAGCGTATGTTTACTAATTTCAAAATTATAGCAATGGAGTTTAACTTATTCTAAATTCAATTTGTTTCAACCTAGGATTGTTTAAAAGTTCTCAAGGAGAGTCTGTGGCACTTTGATAAGTCTCTTTTAGTTATTTAAGAAATTCAAAGAGGAGTTTCACGTGATAAGCTTATTTGAAATCATACCTTTTTTGGGTTTGAATATATAATGTGCCTCTCAATGGGAGGGATAAGGTTTTATTTGAGAAAGTGGCTTTGATGATTGGTAATAGACTAAAGGCAAGCTTAAAGGCATTGACCCTTACAATTGTGACCCTAATTATGAGGGTCATTGCCTTTAAGCCTGCTAATAGTTTTCATCATTATCATGATCGTAAGACCTTGATCATAACCATCATAAGGGTCATTGACTTCTTTGACTCTTCTCATATACTTTTCCACATGACCATAATCAACCTTGATCATAAGCGTGACCTGCTTCTCATGATCATGACTAAGATCATAAGCGTCTCTATTTGAAATTCTCGAACTTGCTCAATTGACTCATGGTCGTGATCCCATGCTCGCAATTATGAGCAGGCTTCTTACGGTCGTGACTGAGATCGTGAAGGTCTCTATCCTAAACTTTACTTGAATGATCTTGAAAGAGTTAGATCATATGGATGCTCACAGCCATGACTCCACTCATGCACATCCTTGCCATTTCGAGAAATATATAATATTTTTCTTCAAATGAGCATTATTCTAAACGTAACTTATAGACACTTAAATCTTACACATTGATAACTCAAAATTGAATTATTAAAGTCAAAATAGAAGTGATTAGACCTTGATCATGCAAATGGTCAGCACTATGAAATCTTTAAATTCCAATAAAAGTTAAGCACTTATTATGGAGATCGATCCAAAATTGTCTCCGCACAAATTTATTATTGTGTCATAAAAGAGTGCCAATTGATAAAGCATGCCCCAATGTTAGACTGTAGATGACTTTGTGATTCACACTATTTTTTGTGCCCTTTTTACGCAGGAGTGTTGGTCTAAAACCTTAGTATGGTTGGAGTAGGCATTATAAAACCTGTTTGGTCAGTGGTTAAAGTTAGTGTGGTAACAAAATAGTAATGAAAATTATGAGATTACCCCTTTAACCTTCTAGAGTTTATGGAAGCATAGATATGACCTAGTTTGGAAGAACAAAGCTCTTTTAAGCTTAGAGTCATTTCTATTGCTATGGCTACTTAGCAACAATGGTAAGCAGCACAAGTGGGTGGTCAGATTAAAAAAGAGATTAAAAGTGTCTAGAATCCCAAAAGTTTATAGTAACGTCTAACTAATGGATGGTTGAAGTTAAATATTGATGTGGCAATCTTCTGGACCACAAATTAAATTGGTGCAGGATGTGTTGTTCATGATCATCTAGGCCAATTCATAGTAAGAAAAGTGTAGATCTTTAATGGAAGAAATTATGCATTTAAAAGGGAAGCTATTGGTATAAGAGAAGCTCTCAGTTGGTTTAAGGTTCATGCAACTTATAAATTAGTGATAGAGTTTGATTCACAAATATTGGCTTAGAGCCTTCAAAGTTTGGCATCCCAAAGAACTCTTGCAAGTTCATCTATGGAAGATTGTAAGCAGTTGATTACTTCCAAACTATGTTGTTTATTTTGTTAATCACTTTAGGCCATCTCCAACCCAAAATAGTAAATTACTACAAATTTTACAACAAATTACTGTATCTACAGTATTTTATCTCCAACCCATAACATCAATTTTTACACCAAAAGGAATATTCTTTGAATATTCTTTTATATATCTTATTATTTTTTAATTTCTTACATTTTATTATTTTTACAAATTGCACCCATACTTTTTATTTTTTACATATTCATCCAAATGGAATGTTTTTAATAGTTATTTATAAATAATTTGTAATTAAATATTATATTTATTTTAATCATAATTTAGTTTGATAATTAATTATCTTAATTCAAATTATGATATAAGTGCAATTAAAATTTTGTAAAGCAAATAGTTAAATAAATTTTGTATCTTAAATAAATTTATTTTATTAAAACACATAAAATATTTCAATTCCATAAAATAAACATTACAATGCATTTAGTTTTATGAATTACTATATTCCTCCCACAAATGTTCTATTAATGCATTACAAAGTGCAATATAAGTTTCTTTGTTCTTAATTTGTTTATGTCGAGCAAGAAATTGTTGAAATCGAATGTTTTCATTCTCGACTATTTCAACTATTAGTGCTAGTGATTATGAGGCTTTTTTAAGTATAGCATTAAGATCCCGTTCATCTTCAATTATCATGTTATGCATGATAATGCATGTAGTCATTATATCATGTAGCACATTTTTCCTCCAAAAACGTGTTGGACTAGCAACAATTGAAAAATGTGATTGTAGCACTCAAAAGCACGCTCAACATCTTTCCTGCATGCCTCTTGCTTCATTACAAAATATTTTTTCTTTGGATCTCATGGCTCATGAATTCTTTGCACAATAGTGGACCATTTTGGATATATACCATCAACTAAATAGCAACCCATATTATATTATTTGCCTTGAATAAAATAATAAGCAGGATGAGCTATACCTTGAGCAATATTGGACATTAAATGAGATGATTCTAACACATTAATGTCATTTTTGGCACCCATCATGCCAAAATAGGCATTTCATATCCATAGATCATAATCAGCTATAGCTTTTAGAATAATAGCCGATGATCCATGATGTACTGTATATTGTCCAGCCCATCATGTTGGACAATTTTTTCACTTCCAATGCATACAATCTAAACTCCCTAGCATTCCCGGAAATCCACGTGGCTGACTAATATGAAGTAATCTAGCAACATCATTAGCGGTAGGTGCTTTGAGATATCATTTTGAAAAAAAATTCTACCATAGCACAACAAAATTTCTTCATACTAATAATTGCTATTGACTGCCCAATTTTCATGTATTCATTTGTAGCATCTATTAGGAGACCATATGCCAACATCCAAAACATAGCTATTAATTTTTGTATAGATGACAATCTAAGTCGTCCAAGCATATCACACCGTTGTTTGAAAAATTTATCATACCCTTTGACTGCATCAACAATACGAAGGAATAAATTATGAGACATTCGATGTTGATGATAAAAAATATCATCATTATAGCATGGATTGTCTACAAAATAAAAAAATATCATCATTATAGCATGGATTGTCTACAAAATAATCATTGAACAAATTTTGATCTGTAGCTTCATGATTGCGATTGATGACAATATGGCCTAGAACTAACCCACCTTGGATAACCTGGTTATTTTATTGATTGAGATAATAAGCAATTAACATCTTATTATTATTAATTACTTGCTAAATAATAGCATATGAGGCTTCCCACTCCTCCATCAATCAGTTGGTCTCTTCATCATCTGATGATGAAGATTGAAAATTTGATGGACTTGGATTATTGAAATTCATTGAAAATTTTTTTGTGTATGGCTAATTTGAAAAGAGAGAAATTTTTTTTGGTGGTGATAGTATGATTTTTTTTTTACATAATAAAGGATGTTATTTATAGATAAAAATTAATGTTAAGATGATATTATTTACATTTTAATCCGACAGTTCAAATTTGGATGACATCTATTCTACGAGTGAGATGAGGATAATAAAAAATATTTATTTTGACGGTTGAGATTATAATGAAATCCATCGTACAGTTTATATAATGATGAAATCCATCCAACGATTATTATGTGGATAAAATCTATCATACGGTTCATATAAGGATAAGAAAAAAAATTAATCCAATGGTGGAGATGATAATGAAATGCATCCAACGATTGATAATAGGATGAAATTCATCCTACAGTTAATATTATGATAAAATACATCCTACGATTGAGATAAGGATAAGTCAAATAATTTTAATCGGACGGTGGAGATGATAATGAAATCCATCCTACGAAAGTTAAAAAAAAGTGAATATGATGATGGAGATGACGATGAAATCCATCCTATGGTTTAGATAATGATGAAATTCATCCAACGAATAATATTAGGATAAAATCCATCATACGGTTCAGATAATCGAACGGTTGAGATAAAGATATAATCCATCCAATGGTCTATTTCATTCATCCATATTTTTTTAATGTTTTTATTTTTAACACACTTAAATCATCTCAACACATTCTTCAAAAACAACAATATGGCTTTTAGAGCTTCTGGATATAGTGTTGAAGAAGACATTCTCTTATGTCAAGTGTATATGGAAAGTTCTCAAGATCCAATTACAGGTGCACATCAGCCTTATGATTGTTTTTGGACTTGAGTTGAAGAACAATATAATAGTGTAAAGCATCAGAGCTGGAACTTTCATAATAAAAGATTCGTCCAAAGGCGAGTTCAAACAATCGAGAAAGCAGTAAGAAAATCCAATGCATGTGTAAGACAAGTTAAAAGTTTAAATCCTAATGGTGATACCATTGTTGGTGGTTCATCATGCGACCGCCCTATTAGTATTAAAAAGGCAAAATTAAAGAAAAAAATGATGACTAGACTACACTGGTCATTAACACTTTAAAAGAAGAAAATGGAAAGTTGTGGGAAATTTTTGAGAAAAGCGAAGAAAAGAGAATAGGAGCATTTATGGAGCATACAACAGTTCATAAATTTAAAGAAGAAAATAAAATTATATTAATGGACTTGAATACTATATATGACCTAAATAAGCGTGCATTTATTGTAGTTAAACAAATACGTCTTATGCACCAAATGTTAGTGATATGCACTAGGTCAATCATTTATGATTATGTATTGACTTTCTTATTTTATTAATAAAGAGGTATTTCATTATCATTTGATTTTATGATAATTATATGAATGGTTAATTCTTACTAAGGCCATCAAGTATGTGACTTGATAGTAAAACCCTTAGATTAAAATAAGAGTTCTATTCTAATTATCCCTAGCCATTTATTCATTATGTAAATATTAAAGTATTAAGGCTAGTATGATGTTGATTGATGGTTATGTTTTACTAATCATGAATATGAGATATTAAATCAACTCATAAGTATATGATAAGAGATCATGTATTGGATTAACCCACTATGAGAATACTACATAGATTATTGTCATAAGTATTTCTCATCACAGTAATTTTATTTTGGTCATTTGACCTTGAAATCATCATGGATTTCTACATAGCTATTTTATGTTTTGACATATTCAAAAATTGTCTTTAACCGGACGATTAAATAGGATGTTGTTGGATATGAAATTAGTTATGTGAGGAATGTAAGTGATTCAGAAGGAATTTATCCCTCATTAATATGAGAAAGATATCTAAAGGCCCCTTGATAAGATAGATTGAAGGAAAATGCATGGCCATGCTGAAATGAATTGATAAAGAGTTATCATTTTCAGTCTACTTGGAATCAAGTCATAATATTGAACTATATAAGGATGACATTTTATGTCTTATGTTCAATTAAGATATCATGTGATAAAGGGACAATAAAATTCACCATAATTAGGTTATGTCGGATTATTGATTTCACATGACTTGGGTAATCATAATGTCTTGCTAGAGGCCACTTATAACTTGTAGGCCTAAATAGAGATTTAGGCTCACTGCCAATGTTATGTGAATCTATAGGGTCACACACTTAGAACAAGCCCAAAACGAATATGGGTTTAATAAACCCAAAATAAACTCTATGAAAATAAATAATTAAAGTGTTTTATTTATTTATTTATTTAAGATAAATGTTATCTTAAATAAATAAATAAGATATTATTTCTGATTTATTTTTAAAACAAAATCAGAATATAATAAATAGAAGTTACCAAAAGGTCATTGGTAGGTGAAACCCTAATTTGGAGTCTATAAATATGTTATATTCTCTAGGGTTTAACACACTTATTTTTCCTGTCTCCAAATTTATTTTCTTTCTTCTTAGAAAATAAAGACAGAGTTTTTCTTTTGTTCTTGATTTGTGAAACAATCAAGAAGGTTGCTAGCACACACTCCAATTCGTTTTGTGAAGGGTTGTTCGTGTGGATACCTATAGAGGACGCATCCTTTTGGAGACGTCTAGATCCGAACAAACAAAGCAAAAGGCTCGAGGTAAGGTGTCACCGGTGTGAACCTCCTCTCATCCTTTCAGAAAATCTTGTCTCTTCTGCATTTTGATGAGATTCTTGAAACCCTAGATTTAATCAAGTAGTCGAATTACATGGATCCAGGTTTGGGAACGTGATAAAATTTTAATTTTTCCGCTGCGTTTGTATCACAAAACCCAACACCAAAGATCTACACAACAACAACCATCACATTTTGCCTCTAATGAATTTAATTATTTTGATAATATAGGTGGATATGGACTACTAGATTATTAAAATATTTTATTATGTATTTTTTAGGAATTGTGTGAGGTTTTAATATTTATACAATGTTTTTAATATTTATATAATATTAGGTAATGTTAATAAAATTTGTTCAATGTTATTATATATTCATGTGAATATAATTAATAATATATATAATTAATATAAATAATTATGTAAATAATAAAAATATAAATAATAAGACATTAAACTAATTTTATATTTTGTTAATTAAAAAATTTAACAAAATAAATATCAAGTAAAAAGAAATAAAATAATTAGGATGAAATTGGTTTAAAATATTAGACATGTAAAAGTATATAACTATATATAAAAAAAAATGATGAATTATTTTTGTTGTGATGAACAATGTCAGCAAATTTGCTGCATACTATTCAAAACAACTGATTTGGATAGCATTTTGTTGTCACTATTGGACAACAATTTGCTGTAAAAATAACAATTTACTATTCCAGTTGGAGATGCCCTTACAAATAAGGTTGCTCTTAGGCTGATAAGTGCAGCTTGTCTACTCTCAGAGCAGTTGAAGTTCTTAATATGAAGTTTCCTTTTCAAAAAACAAAAAAGCTAAATATTAAATATTAAATATTGAATGAGTTGAAATTAAAATTATAAATTAATTAAAATTTTATTTTTTATTTTTTATTTTGATTAAGTTAACTTTCATTTTATATAATTTAAACTAAATAAATAGTATATTCATTTTTAGTTTAAATTAAATTACATTTTCTATTCTAATAAGATGAACTTTTATTAGAATTAATATAACCTAAATAAGTAGTATAGCTTTAGAAATTTAATTGAAGTCCAATAAAAAATAATTTTAATTAATTTTATTAATATTTATTATTTAAATAATTAATTGCAATAATAACTTAAAAATAGTACAAAGATTTAATAAAGAGAAATTTTAAAGTCAAAAATTATTAAAAAGCTAATATATAATTGCTAGAAAAAGAAAGTTAATATAAAAATATTAAAAAATGGTTTATCAAATTATTATCATATTGTTTTTTAGAATAGAGAACATGAAACTTATATATGAAATTATTGTTAGAATAGAGAAAAATATTAATTATAAAAATATATAAAAAAATTGTAGAGTTATTTAAATAAAAAATTCATTGAAATTGTAATAAATTATAACTCTATTACATTTGTAATATTAAATTATTATATAAATAAATAATATATTTACTATTTTAAAAAAATAAATAATAATAATAATAATAATATCAAAGTAAATAAATAAGTATATATATATATATATATATATATATATATATATACACACAAAGAGAGAGAAGATTTTCTGTATAAATTATTTTCCTAAAAATTAAAATCTAATTAAAAAAAAAGACATGCATAATAGTAAAATTTCAAAAACAGTATACTTATATGAAACTAATACCTATACCTCAAAAACAACTAGAAATTTTATATTCCAGAGTTAGAAGGTGAAGCTAAGTTAAGTTAATTAACTAAGATAATAAAGATAAATTAATAAACGAAAAGTTAGTTATAATAATACCGCTGATTTTTCCATGGCTACTAGATTTAAGTTAGTAAAAATGTTTATTTACATTGGATGCATTGCACAAAATGATAAAATTTATAATATAGAAACACTTATCTCATTTTAATTGGTTGGATATCAAACGGTTGTATAATGTATTACAATTTTTACCATTAAGTGTAATTCATAAGTAAACTATCTTTCATTAGTTTTTATTATTTTAATTAAAAACTGAATTTTGATAATAATAATAATAATAATAATAATAGAGTGAAGATTCCACCATATGAATATGATAAAGGAAAGTAAGGAGAGAATCTTGGTTTAGAATCGGAAAGGGTTTTGTCCTGACAGACAAGGAAACAAAGTCTTCTCTAGCTGTACTATGCTACTATACACTTAGTTTTCTTTCTTTTGTAATTGTTTTTGACGCAGTTGCTGCAAGAGAAGAGCAGAGAAGAGATCGTGTAACAGTACATACGTATCGTAGTTTCTTGGTTTTTTGAGTCTTCTTCTTCTTCTTCTTCTTCTTCTTCATGTATTATATATAAGCATGTCTTCTTCACTATCATGTCCTCCTTTGGGATATGAATTCTCAGCTAAGTATTACAAAGTCTCCGTGGATGGAAGTGAGTGCGTGAGACAGTCCAGTTTCTTTCAGGGCAAGCCTGTCCTTAATCAAGTTGTTGGCTACTCTGTGATTCTTGGGTTCGGTGTCTTTTTTGCTGTCTTCACCTCTTTCTTGGTAATCTTCATTATAAACATGACAAGTTTTAATTCTTCATAGTTGCAATTCATTTATCAGTCTGGTTGTTTTAATTTGATTTCAACTTGCTGTATGAATGAATTGTCAGGTATGGTTGGAGAAGAGATATGTTGGATCTAAGCATACTTCAGAATGGTTCAACACCGCAGGCAGGAATGTCAAAACAGGACTAATAGCTAGTGCAATTGTATCCCAGGCAAGCCCTCTAGTAGTTTTTATTTAAATGGCTGGTCATCTATTGTGAATTTCTACTGAATTAAATTGCACTAAAAGCTAATAATAACAATGAATCTTGTATAGTGGACATGGGCTGCTACAATTTTGCAAAGCTCCAATGTTGCTTGGGAGTATGGAGTGAGTGGGCCTTTTTGGTATGCCAGTGGAGCTACTATCCAGGCATGTTAGTTAAGTTCAATCTGTCATTGAGGGTAATTTTTGCTATTCCTGTTTCACATGATTTTTTATGATTTATTGAACAGGTGCTTTTGTTTGGTATATGCACATACGATCTGTGAAATTGTCAGAGCTCGGTATGTTCAACTGTTTCACTGAACTTGAAATCATAATGTACTCATAATTAAAAGTTCAGATTAATCAAATCAGTTCCTCATTTAGCTCTAACGTAATTATAATTAAATTGTTGTTGCCGGCCTCAGTTGGGGGACTGCTGCACATATTGTCTTCCTTGCTTTCTGCTTGCTCACAAATATCATCGTAACTGCTATGCTGCTTCTTGGTGGTTCTGCCGTAGTAAATGCACTTACAGGATTCAACATTTACTCAGCTAGCTTTCTCATTCCGCTTGGAGTGGTTGTCTACACTCTGGCTGGAGGGCTGAAAGCAACTTTTTTGGCAAGCTATATACATTCTGTTATAGGTATTTTCTGAAGTTTCCCTGGCAATGCTCAAACTTCTGATTCATTTCTTAATTACATCAATCTGAATGTGAATCTGCGTTTTTCAGTACATGTGGTTCTAGTCATTTTCGTATACCTGGTCTACACAGCAAGCAGTGAACTGGGAAGTCCAAGTGTGATATACCATCGTTTGTTGGAGCTAACAAGCAAATCAAGAGCGTGTCAAGAACCAATTTCACATAATGGCCAATCCTGCGGCCCTGTTAGTGGAAATTACAAGGGATCTTATTTGACAATGTTGAGTTCAGGAGGGCTGGTTTTTGGAATTATAAATATTGTTGGCAACTTTGGTACAGTTTTCGTAGACAATGTAAGCTTGATAGATGGTTTAGCAGCTATGCACCTAACAAGTTATCTTTAGAATTCTGTCCTTTTTCCTCTCTTTATACGTATGCATGTCGACTGTAGTGATGTTTCAGGTTTACAAATTATAGGGATATTGGGTGAGTGCCATAGCTGCTAGACCTTCGTCAACTCATAAGGGCTACTTGCTGGGTGGGCTGGTGTGGTTTGCTGTACCATTCTCTTTGGCAACATCTTTAGGCCTCGGGGCACTTGCTCTTGATCTTCCCATAACAGCAACCGAAGCAAGCCACGGACTCATTCCTCCTGCTACTGCTATAGCTTTGATGGGGAAGGCAGGATCTGTACTTCTTCTTACTATGCTTTTTATGTAAGCTACGCTGCAATTTATGCTAACTTCGATGTTTTTTCCTTGTCAAAACTTTAGAAAATCTTAAGCGTGTCAGAAGAAAATTCTGATATTAGTAGATAAATTGATTATGTGTTGCACATTCTTTTCTTGACAATCACTTAATGATCAGGGCTGTGACATCTGCTGGATCCTCTGAGCTAATTGCTGTTTCATCATTATGCACTTATGATATCTACCGCACGTACATAAACCCAAATGCGAGTGGGAAAAAAATCCTCAGAGTGTCAAGGGCTGTGGTCTTAGGCTTCGGATGCTTCATGGGATTGTTAGCAGTAATACTGAATAAAGCTGGAGTATCATTAGGATGGATGTATCTTGCTATGGGAGTACTTGTTGGTTCTGCTGTTATGCCTATAGCCTTTATGCTTCTGTGGAGCAAAGCAAATGCAAAAGGAGCCATCCTTGGAACTATTTTAGGCTGTGTTCTTGGGATTATTACTTGGTTATTAGTTACAGTCATCAAGTATGACCATGTAAATCTCAACACAACCGGTCGTAATGCACCGATGCTTTCTGGAAACCTTGTTTCCATAGCTACAGGTGGAACTATTCATGCTGTCTGTAGTATTTTGTGGCCTCAAAACTATGATTGGGATACTACAAAGCAGATCACAGTGGTTGAAAAGGAAAAGGATGAGCTGCCAGCAGAAGAGTTCAAGGAGGAGAAACTTGCAAAAGCAAAAGCTTGGATTATCAAGTGGGGTGTAGGATTCACTGTTGTGATCGCTATATTATGGCCTCTTCTCACTCTTCCAGCAGGTAAATTCATTCACTTCAAAAATTATTATGTCCTTGCCCTTCCAAGCAATGGTCATTTTCTGTGATGCACACCTACTTCACAAAATAGAAACAAAGTTCCTGTAGCAAGTTATGTCCAAATTAACTTCTGCGCGAGTACCAATAACTTTTTTTCTGAGACGTATGATGGTATTTTTTATGTGCTCTGGTGATCCTTTCACCAGTGTTGCTGTTGCATATGTATCACAGAACATTGCCTAATTCAAACATCGTGTCCTTGCAACTCAATAGCAGCAGACTCTAATGCTTATAAATTCATATCTGGAAGCAGTGATGAAGTTGACGATTACATTTATTCTGTGTCTATGATGCAGGGGAATTCAGCAAAGGATACTTCACATTCTGGGCTGTCATTGCTATAGCATGGGGCACCATCGGATCTGTAGTAATTATTGCCTTGCCGCCGCTTGAAAGCTGGGAAACCATACAAAGTGTATTTTTGGGCATGTTTACAAATGACAGGCTTATGGAAAAGGTTGAGGAGATGAATGCCAAGTTGCATACAATCATTATGGCAATGCCTGAAGCTCAAAAAATGTACTTGCTTGAGAAAGAGAAAGCCAAGAAAGAAGAAACATCAGAGCACTTGGCTTAAAATATGTATATATGCAGAATAGTTAGGGGTTCAGCTCCAAACTTATTCGTAGGCAACAATTTCATATGTTTTTTTATGTAAATAAGCTCTTCTTATGTTCACCATGTAATTTTACCCATCAAGAGGGCACCCTGTGCATCATAAACTATACTTATCTTTTTCTATAATCCAACAAGAAGGAATAAATATTGAAAAACATGTTGCACAATTTGCCCCATGAACAACAACCTCGCTGAGAACGTAATAGAAATCTCATTTACTAGCAGTCATTGCTTACAGACTGCCAAGAGAAAAAAGTCACCGTATACAAAATATACAAGAGCGCTTGTACCAAAACTGCCTTGAGTCTCATCTTTCAGCCGCCCACTAAACCATTTCAGCCTTCAGTCAATCGCAGTTGATATCCGGTCTCAAATATTCATATCTATTAAAATCTCTCTACCAAAACTGCCATATGCTGCAAAAGTTTGAGGGAAGGAGCCTTTTCCAGATTTGAGGATTCATTTCATACTCTTATCTACAACATTTGATTCAACACATCTTCTGCAGGTTTTACAACTTCTAAATCATCATGAGGGATTTCTGAGTCATCTGTAACCAAAAGAAAAGGGCCGTGCGGAGAGCAACTTGCTGAGAAATTGATGGTGCTATGCGATCTAGAAAACCTTGACATAGATTAACAGCTTTTTATCTGATTCTACAAAGTAACTTGTAGTCCAATTATGTCACAAAACATGTGTTTAGAATGGACACTTCCAGTTCCAGCATTAGCAGATTTCCGGTCACTGTCATTGAAGAAGGATCACAAAGGTTGTTTCAAGATTTGAAAACCAAGTTTTGACCTATCATTATCACCCTCATCTTTCTTTGCTGATAAATTACCAGCTGCTCGTTCTTTCAAAGCTTCCTTTTCCAATTTCTTCTTTTCAGCCTCAGCCTGCCTTTCATTCTCATCGCGTGCCTTTTTGAACATCTTCACAAAAAGGACTAGGATTTGTGTCACTGCAGAGAACAAGCATTAAAATAAAAAAAGAAAATCACTAATCAGTTCAAATATTTTGATCACAATACCAAAAGAAACCATCTCACATAAAATCTTAGGCTTGATTTACAATGATAAAACCTAAAAAAACATGCAGGACAAAAATCTTGTTTATCATTTCATCTCTGTTTACTGCCACTCATAGGTAGTTTTGACGATAAAAAATATTCCCACTAGATTAAATGAGTGTCAAAAATCAACACTGGGTGAATCTGGGTGCACACAAGATAAAGCATTTTCTATTAGACCTTGCTCAAAGGGGCAACGAGCTGGATCCTCCCCAAAGTATTGGGACAACGAATCTGCATTCCTTCCCTGAAAGACAATGAACCAAGAATTTAGGAAAAAAAGCAGCCACCAACTGCACATGAGCAATCAGAAAAAATTAAGAGGCATAGAGAGAACTGACCACTTCAGCATACAAGGAAATAAGTGACCTAACTTCAGCTTCAGCAGTATCAAGGAAGTTCTTCAACACCTGCAAAAGGTGATCTTCATCTTTCAAATGACCAAAAACCAAGTTGAAACACAAAAGCTTAAGAATTTTGGCAAACTCACAAATAAAAATAAAAGGTTTAACCACATAAGGAATCGTCATGTAATAAAATTCAATTTAAACAAGGAACAATGTGGTCAATGTAAATATGTCTTAGACATCTTTTATATTCAGTTAGTGCTCGCTGTTTGCCAGTACTACAACAGAAAAACAAAATATAGAAAATTTGATTCCAAAGGTTAAATTTCTCATTCAGCATCTTGAAACTATAAAGAAGCAATTGAATGAAAATCATAGAAAAACAGATATTCACAAAGTAACTAAAAATCTTAATTGCTCCTCACCCTTTGGAAGCCTGTGGAGATAGCACCATCATTTGCTGAAGCAGCAAGTTCTTGCTCAATCTTTTCAAGACCTTTACTCACAGCTTGCATTTCTTCGGCCAAGGTTTTCAATTGAATCTAGCAATTTCAAGCAGAGAAGAATCATTGGGCATCTCAGATAGACTGGCTATCAGGAAGTTTTTTAATTGAATCCAGTAATCTCAAGCAGAGAAGAATGGTAAATAGGCATCTCAGATTGACTAGATATCAGGAAGTTTAAGAATAGAAGAAGAAGCATATTAACGTACCTTTGAAGCAGCTTCTATATGTACAAGGTCCTTATCAAAATCTAGTAACTCTGGCATTTTCTCAGCAAGAAGCTATGCAATTTAAATAGAACAATTAAAAAAATAATATTCCACAACATCACCGGCAAAGAAACATCACTCTGAAAACTACAAAAGTCAGACAACATAGAAACCAATAAATAAAATAAACAGCGAGTAATAAGGTAAAAAATAATTATAATTGAAATAAGGAAAAATAATAGAATAAAACTTAAACAGCGAAGCGCATAATCTAGAACATATTGAAGATCATACATGCCAGATCTGAATGTATAGCCTTTTCTTTTTCCTTTTTTTTTTTTTTGGAAGTCATAGCCTTTTCTATTTAGTCCATAATCAAGCTCATCAAGAGAATGCCTAAATTCTAGATTTTATCCTCTAATAGTATGTTATAGTGCTCAGTAATGTGGCAAAATAAGAATATGTAGCAACCCTTTTCTAAAATTCTTTCAATTTCCTCTGAAAACAATCCCACCACAATCAGAAAATTTATTCAACCATTTTTTTTTTTGGTACAAGTGACAGTATAGAATACTGCAATTGAGAAACCTAACTTTCCATTCTTCAAAAAAATCTGAAGTATGAGCTCTATTTTAACCAAGGCTGTGTAATAAAACTACACACTAAATAAATTCAATATCCTTTGAACTAGAAAATTTACTGGAGCATAACTGGAGTCATAATGCAGAAAAAGTAAACAACACTCTGCTTTGCTCTTTCTAATCCAGATCACAGAGCATCAAAGAATTCCCAGCAATTTCTTTTCTTTTATTTTCTTTTGTGGTTTGTGGAGGTTAGTTTCTATTAATTTTTAATTTTTTTCAAACAATTCTATTAATTAGGAATTTGAAATGGCATTATTATGAGCTACAAGGACAAACTATTAGAGGCTCAACCAACAAAAAGACAGATGTAGCATGTATATCCTATAGCACATTCATCTTTCCAAATATTAAATGGAGCCTTCCTCAGCCCTGGATAGCTTACAAGATAACAGAGTTCGACTTTGCATCTGATGCAAATATATGATTTAAGCTGCCAAGTCTAAAGAAAAAAATACCTTGCATAAATAATGCATTAAAGTTGTTTTATTGTTTCTTGCACGAGTGTCAGATAATTTGAGAAGACTATCTAGTTTGAATCCAACAGCAGATCCTGGATAAAGAAAAATAAAAATGAAGAATGCTACAAATGAAGAACAAGGGTGGGAAATATTATGAAAAGAAAGTATAACTTAGAACTAGCTAGTACCTCTAGCAGTGCCTTGATTCAAAGCATTTCCTAAAGTCAAAATTGTTTGCATTATCTGACGCAATTTCACTGACTCTTTTACCTGAAAAAAGTATATAATATTCAACATGCTGAACAAATAAATAATTTAACTATTTGAAATTCCATAAATTTTGAGGTTACCTCTCTAGTAGCGTCATTAATAGTATTGAGGTTACATCTTAAATCATCCACCTGACATTAAAACATCATAAGTGCATGGTCTCTCATGTGATAACGCTTAGAATCATGTATAAAATAATCCAGAAAATTACCTGACTAGAAAAAGTGATTCTAAAGGCAAATACTCGAAGCTTAGCTTCCACTCGTGGTACCTTCATCAGCTCAAGGAAAAACTGTACAAATGAATTATACTGTCAGAAATCAAGTTACGGGTTTTGCACAAATTCAAGACTTTGGCATTATCAATCAACCTGTTCACACTTCCCCAACATTTCCTTGTCACCCGTATAGTTCTGCATAAGTAAAAAAAAATAGTAAGAAACAACAACAGACAGAAAACTTCGTTTGTGCAGTTTGCAAGCAGATAGAAAATAAAATTATCCAAATTCAACCATAAATGATAAAAATACTTCCTTGATTCTTCAATCAGCCAAAGCTTTTTTGTTCAGGCTATTACATATCAGTTGGGTTAGTTCTTTCCCTAAAACCTTTTGCACCTCCATTGCAAGATATTAAATACTACACAAAATGTTATTATCAATTCACACCATCAAAGACTATATTAATATCTTGATTCCCTGTTAGTTGTCTCACATTTGACCTCAGTACAATAACTAGCCTATAGTTTCATTTTCTACGCTAAGGGAATCATGTATTTATCTCTAATGAATAGCAAGATGCAGAATAATTCCTGGTCCTGCAACAATACAAGATGAAAAAAAGACCTATGTCCAACAACGCTGAAATTTTTATTTCTAAACAGTTAAACAAAATTTGCACAGCTGAAATATATTGCATAAAGCCCAATTTGCATGCAGACTGAAACCACAATTTGGCACTTGCAATCAAACAAAAATCTACCTTAAGCATCTCCATTTCTTCCTTAGTGGGACAGAATTTGATCAGATTCTCCACCTGATCAATGTCTAAGGCTGACGAATCCAAAGCTAGAACTGCATTCTGAAAAAAAAAATGATATAATTAGAAAAATTAATCTCACAAATCAAATTGAAAGTAAACCAAATAATAAACTCCAAAATTCTATGACGTTGCAACTTTAGAAGGGAAGAAAAAGCAAAAACAATGATCAGTTAAGAAAAACAAAATAATACAATTTCAGCATCAAATTCAAGTCTCTGTTCTATATATCATCACATTTCCTTACCCCTTGCATAACATCTTTTAGGACATAATAACTGTGGTGTATGTTTACTGAGTTAGAGTGAGAAAGAAAAAAGAAATGAGGATTGTACCAAGTTTCAGAATATAGAGAGACTTGACATATGTCAAATATTATCCTTCCATTTAATTGAAAGAAATCCAAACCGCATATTTTTCAGAAATTCTTAATAATGCCCGATGACAGGCTTGAGATCTGTCAGTTTATGATTTTGAGGTGGATTAGAGTTCCATAGAACTGATGATTTTTTCTTTCGGAAACTTAAAAAAAAAAAAAACAGAAGTAGAGTTCCATGATATTTTACAATAACTGGGCAACTTGTAAAAAAAATGTGAGCAAGTTGTATGAATTTCAAGGAAAAATATTAACACTGAGATTGAGGATGGTCAGATGCATACAATATGTGAGGAAGGACAATTATTAAGACCATAGACCATGAGGTTAATATTGGTCTAATAGAAGTATGAGTTCAGAAGTTGATTGCAATGAACAAAAGAGGAATTTGTGGCTGCCAACCTGGGATCCAGTTGTCAGATTCACAGAGATAGAATGTTGATCAATATTCAGGAAGAGATTGAGGAAATCTTAGCATAAGCTTTTAGCTGGGATTTGGCTGAAGTTCAGTTAGCTGGACCGAAATCACTTAACTAGAGGGACCTATATCTTTCTGGCCTTCCTATATTGAATCTTCCTATTCCATTGATTCAGTTGCAAACTATCCTTCTCCCACTTGACCACCATCAATCTTCACTTTTCTACTGCTTGCTAGAAAATCAGCTTCATCAGTGGCTTTCCTCTTTTCTCTTGTCTTTCTTTTAAGTAGGGAGGAAGACAAGGTTTTGTCTTATTGACAACACGAAGGGAAGTATTTAGGAAAGAAAATAAGCAGTCACGACTTGGGATAACTACCATTGGAAAACTATGGGAACATTTGAACAATCATGAGCTGTTCATGAATCTGGAAATATTAGCAGATCCATCAAAATAAAACTCACCGTATCTATATGTAAAGTTTTCCAGGTTCGAGCACAGATCATGAAAATATACACACAATAGAAGACTTCATTTGGATAATCTTTCAAATGTCCTCCACAAGAAAATATCATTCATGCTCAAACAAGGATTGCTTAACATGAACAGATTGCTTTTGAGACATTACACTGTCAAAGATGAAACATAGAAGTATAAGATTAAAAACAGTCAAGGTAAACATGGACTTACAATCATTTCTGGCAAAGGTACTTTTATTTTTGTTAGCATTATTTCACAATTATATGCTCTACGCAAATCAACCTGCAGAAGTAAACCAAACCACAAGCTTGAGTCAAGTTAGAGATAATTCAAATATTTCCAAAAAAAAAAAAAGAAATTTCAAAAACCAAGAGCTCTACACCCAAACAAAATTTGCTTAACATAGGCTGAACAAAAAGGTAAACAGATATCTAAAAGAGACCAAAACACTAAGGTAAATCCAACTCTTGCAAGATAAACAAACAGGCGTATTCCAATGATAAAATAATCAAAATCCTCTTCTAAAATGATATCATCATATAAAATAATCTTTTCTTTTAAAAAATCCAAGATAATTTTAAGAACAGTGGCAGCAAAATTGTCCTGGTTAATGTAAACATTTACTAGGCCATAGATTTTAGCATTTCATAAGTTTACCTCTTGTACTCTTTTATACCATTTATATGACAATAATTCTCCTACCCAGCATATATTTGTGTTTTCAATGTGAACCTACATAAAAAAAATTAATAGCTAACTCCAACCATACTGGAATTAAGATTTACTAGAGATTTGCATTAATATTTTGATAAAACAGCATTATGAAAATAGCTCCAGTAACAAAAATTCATGAATTGTGCCTGATTAAAATTTTTGAATTGCTGAAATTTCAATGGGAACCATTTATTTGAAGTTTATATATATGCGCTTCCAATATTTCCTCTTTCTTTCTCCAGCAATATTACTGTTAATAATTACTGATGAATTGTTCGGTAAATTAGTAACTACCAATTATAAACTTTAGGATGGAAATGGCACCCTCTCCTATCGAACTTTCTCTAACCCAATAGTATAAATTTCACAAGGTCAAGAAATAAGTGCTAGGATAACTCTTTTAGTGTTTGCTTGATGGCATTTCCATGTTTTAATATAAGTTAAACATGTAAATAGCTTTTTTTAATTATTGAAGACCCAAGGAATCAAACAAATCACTTCTTTCATTTTGTTTTTGTAATACAAACCTTGTTATCAGTTCCTAAATATTATGCCACTTGCCAGCAAATAAAAGGTCATAGTGAACGGTTTCAGATACTGGCAGGTGTCATAGTGACATAAATAATTGTTAAGCACACATATTCACATGATTATTCTGGTGGTCATTCGCTCCTCCCCATCATTTTCAACTTATACTTTTTTTTCTAGCATTCTGGATTCTTACTTTCAAAGTATATCAAATGTTAACCCATATGTAATGTTTACCCAAAACATATGGGTTAAAAAGTACCAAAAGGTAGTGTTTTGGTGCTAAATGCACACTGACAAATTAATTCATAACAGGTTTCTATGATTTTCTTCATATGAAAAAACCTGGGTTAGCATCCAAATCAGAATGATTCATATGACCTGTTGAGGATTATGGCTTGTCTATGATGTTCCTTTTACAATATGCAATCAACTTCGAACTTCCCAATTACACAATTATGTTATTTCCTACATCAAAAACTAGCATAGGCAAAGTTAGTAGCCAAACCAGAATTACTTCATGAAGGAAAATGTTGAGAATGCATATTAGATCTCTGCAATTGCCACATCTAAGTTTCTTATAAAACCTTTCACCACTGCTTAGGTAAGATTCTACTTATGTCCATTGCTCTTTTGGTTACTCAAAGAATATTGAGGCTCTTAAACACCTATCGATTTTCCTCTTCTTCTAAAGATACTATCCCCCTAATGCCATCACATTTGTTAGCAGAAAATATGAATTTATGAATCTTTATTTTGAATAGCACCTAAAAAGTATAAAACATTTCCACCGATATAAAATTTTAAAAAACAACCACTAAATAGTTATACAAAATCATCTTACCAATTGCACTTTCTCAGGTTTGTTGATGTTAGAACCACGTCGACCTCCAGCCTTATTACTGCCACTCCCATCTGAAGCAGAAGCAGCTGAGAACAAGCTTTCAAGTTCTGATATATCAATTTCAGGGGCCCTAACAGAAATCTTCATTAGGTGACATCAAACATGTAACCCTTTTCGCTCTCCCAACCAACAGGGGAAATCATGGAGTAAAAGGGGCAACAACAAAAGCAAAAAAATTTCAACAGATGGAAAGAAGGTAAAGTAAAAGGATTGGTTAATAACTTAGTATGCACAAACCTTGACTGATTTTCCTGTTTCTGTGAATCTGCCCACAAACTCCCTTGCATTGCCCGTGTAACTTTTACCCAATGTAAGGGTTTTAATGAAGTCTTCTTAGGAGCATTACCAGCCACAGTGGTACTCCGACCTCTTCCATGACTAGTTGACGCTGAAGAAGGTTTTCCCCTTCCAACAGATGGAGGCGGTGGCGGTGGCACATTAGGGCCCTTTCCTCCAGGAGGAGGTGGTGGTGGTGGACCTGGTGATGAGCCACGCCCAAGTGGTGGAGGAGGTGGAGCAGGATGATTGGGTGCTGGAGGTGGTGGAGGAGGAGGAGGAGGAGCTGGATGATTGGGTGCTCGAGGAGGAGGAGGAGCAGGATGACTGGGTGATGGTGGTGGAGGAGATGCAGAACGATTGAGTGCTGGTGGTGGTGGTGGAGGAGGAGGAGGAGGAGCAGGACGATTGGATGCCAGTGGTGGTGGAGGAGGAGGAGCAGGTGATCTGGGTGGATTACTAAGGTTACGGCTCAAAGGAGGTGGAGGAGGTGGAGGAGGTGGTACCAAACTATGAGAATTAGCTGTAGGTAATGTCTGAGATAGCTGAGATGGTGGAGGTGGTGGTGGTGGTGGTGGTTGTTGTCTTTGTGAAGACTGTAAACTATTTGTTGTCCTGATCAAGGGAGGTGGAGGTGGTGACAAAGATGATTGTCTAGATGTAGGCGGAAGTGGTGGAGCTAGTGGGGGGGCACTAGAACTGAAAGGTGGTGGCGGTGGTGGTGGTGGTGGTGGTGGAGGCAATGGTGGACCCTCACTAGTAGCAGATGGTGTCGCATAAATATCTCTACTGGAAAAATTAGGAGGTGGTGGAGGTGGAGGTGGAGGTGGAGGTGGAGGCGGAGAGACAGATTTATTGAAGCTAGGAGGTGGAGGTGGGCACGGAGGTGGTTGAGGAACTCTCTGAGTAAAGAGAGCTGTGAGTGTTGTAGAACCTCTGTTGGAAACACTGGGAAGAGACGGCAGTGGAGGTGGAGATGGAGGCAGTGGTGGCGGTGGTGGTGGAGGCCTACTGATGTTAGTAGAGAAACCAAGACATGGTGGTGGGGGCGGTGGTGGGGGCGGGGGTGTCGATAAAGAACCTTGACTGGAAGTAGGAGGTTGTTGAGATGGGAATGTAGGCGAAACATGTGGTGGAAGCAGAGTGGGAGGGGATGAAGAAGGAGTTGCTTCGCTTGGAACTGAGAGTTGCTGATGAAGGGACAATGGAACAGTTTCCACTGAAAATTGAGCGGGAGGCTCTGAAGCATTACTTGAATCAGGAAGACCATCACTTTCAACAGGTATGAGAACTGAATCACTAGAAGTTTTGGGAATAAGATCGAATGCTTCATCTGAACTATCAGCAGTGCTAGATGCATTATATTCTTCTTCAGAATCAATAGGTGACACATATGAACTGCCTTTATTTTGTAACCTTGAAAATTCTCTGGCATCAGTTAAGACCGAAAGTTGCTTAAGTAACCATAATGCAGCATCCTCGTTGTTATCAACCCACTCAACCCCACTGAAAAGTTCTTGAACCCTGGAAAATGCTTCGATTGGCAATCCACCTTTCTCCTCTCCATTTAAAACTGTCGTTGGAGCTTTCGGTGGGGAAATACTCTCCACATCACCAAACAAAACCTGAAATTAGAAGCTCAATGTTATTAGAGCAACTGCAAATTTACGAATGCAAAGACAAAAAGGGGGAAAAATCTGACAAGTAATATGCTCACCTCTGCCCGGAAGCCTTTGGGATACCGTTCTTTAGAATCCCAAAGAATGTCCAAGTTCTCAGAGTTCAGCATCAATATGTTAGATCGAATAAATGCAGTATTAAACATCACACGAAACATCATAACCTCCCTTTCTGGGTCCAAGTCCAGATGCACACATTCTAAAACAACATCTCCTTGCACCAAACACTGAATGTCAATCTTAATCACATCACAGTCTGCCTGCAATTACAGAACTTCCATATTCATATATCGCTAATGAATTATATTAAAAATAGACTGATACAAAGTGGAGGGGAAAAAGGCGGCTGCCTCTCACCTGACAATAATGCCGAAGGGTGGACTTCTTTTTTTTGGACATAGAGAAGAGCATCTGGGTTGAAAGCCCACTGTTTGAGTGAAGATTCCTACCAAAAATACGGATAATAGGCCTACAACCATTTTCGGAATCGAAGCTTGGAATGGCACGAAGAATAACACAATCTAAAGAAAGTGCTCGTTCTGGGGGAGGCCATTCAGGTGCTATATTTCTTCTGGCTACATACTGCAAGTAGCGAAGCTGGGATGGGAAAGGATTGAGAGGTGACAAAAGCTGCAAGAAACCTTTAGGAGCCTCGCGATGAACAATCTCAAGCGTTCTTCTTTCGCCAGTGTGCAACTTGGTAAATATCAAGAAGCTAGCAAGAAGGAAAGCCAAAATGGGCCAACCTCCTCTCTCGCAATGGATAAGAATAATGTTGTGATGGTTACCAAGGGAAAGCCAAGTCTCACAAACACGAAGAAAATGCTGAATTAAAGACAAAGGGAGAAGAGGGCAACCCTCGTAGTGGCGCGGATAGTCCATCACAGTGACATCATATTGGCATAAAATATCAGCGAACTGACTCCTTTTGTCGCCCTCGCGGAAATTGAAGGCGAGAAAGGAGGAGTCAGGAAAATCCTCATGTAAGTCGCCCACAATTTCAAGTAAATAAATTCGGTACATGTCATCAGGCAAAACTTCAGTGGAAAAGCACGAATCAAAAACTGCAAATATGCACATGAATGAAATGAAATCAGACACTGCAAAACCAAAGCAAGATTCAAAAAAAAAAATTTCTCGTCTAATATTGCATATGCAAATTGGTGGGTTACCGTAAACTCTTTCAACAAATTCAAGCAATCCATCGGGAGGTCTTCTGTAGAAGAATCGACTGAGGAGGGACATATTTATTTGTCGGAGGAATTTACATAAAACCTACTGAAATGGGTAGTCAAATAAAGAAAAGAAGAGATTGGATGTTAGTGAGAGAAATTTTCTTAGTGACAGCAGACTGAACTTTCTCAGTTGCCAAACAAGAGAGACAACTGGAAGAAGAAGAAGAAGAAGAGAATAGTTCGGCTTTAAATTTTTTCAAATTTCAATTTGGGGATATGATCCACAATCAGAGTGTAACGGGAATTGGGCTTTTTCTTTCAAATCCCTTTTTCTTATAATTAAACTATAACTATATGATTTTGTTGAATTTTTTATTTTGTAACTTTTACAATTAACTTTTTAAAAATTTTATACGCAATTTTGTCCCCTGGTCTTGGCCAGTTGGCAAGAAGGCTGGTGGGACACCACAGTGGAACGAGCCAGTGATAAAAAGAAAAAAATTATATTTCATTCCTTTTAAAAAATATATATACTTCATTCCTTAAAAAAAATACAAAAATAAAATTAATTTTCAATTCTTTTTATTTCAATTTTAAAAAATAATACTTTTTATTTCAATTAAAATATTTCAAATTGTACAAATTGTTTATAAAATAATAATAAAATAATTTATTTAAATAACATGTCAACATATTAAAATATCTCAAACTACATGATATTTTTTAACCACATCAGTCTTTCCTTACATTAGTATTGACTAAAAATAGATATTAATATTTTACTCCAAATATAAACAAATGCTAAAAGTTTTAAATTACAAAATAAATGTTAGATTTTAGGGATAATTAGATCATAATCATTGCTTCATCCATCTGTTTTAAAAAATTATATTAAAACCTCTTTAGTTTTAGATTCATTAAATAATTTTCCCTCCATAAAAAAAGTGTAAAAATATTATTGATAAATGATACCGTCTAATATGTTCTCGTTTAATTAGGGGCTCCTTACTCCCTAAATAGAGACACTTGAATTAGCAAGAAGACAGATCCGTTCGGAATAAGGACTACCCCAAAGTGGAGTTTTAAGCACATAAGGAACACTCTCCTACCAAAATTATGATTCACTATCCCACACGGAATCTAACTCCTCCCAAGTTTGAGTATTGTTATATATAAATCCTACACCCCTCACAAAAGGGTATCTCATTCTCACATATTCTAGCTATCTTGTATTCTCCCTACTTCTGTTCTCTATCTTAGGCATCGAAGTGTTCGTGGGAACTCTCCCCACCTGTCACCTTGTCTTCTGTTCATGGATTGCAGGATACCCATCCCAAGAGTTCCGAAAACTAATTATTAAGTGGTGCCGTCTGTGGGAACTCCTTGGGAAAAGCCATTCATTTACTTGTTAAGCTAAAGACATCTTCCTTATAACTTCTAGCCCACCACCAGCCCTGACTCATAAAGTCAGCACCAACCCTTCCACACCTATCCTTTCGACTGACCTCTCAGACCCTCTCCCAGCAATAGTGCTTCCGCCCACTTTATAGCACGCTGGAGCCTCATCCGGACATATACCTTCACTCCCTGACAACACTCCGAGATACCCGTCCTTGGGCACAGACCTCCTGTATTACGCTCCACTACAACATTATCGATCAATACCTTTTATACCCTTTCCGAGCCTACTGGAAACACCAACAATAACCACTCCAAACTTAAACACTGTAACCCAAACACTCAACCTCGATCAAACTAGCAAGGAAGCCATGATAAAAAATATTCAGGCGTAGATAGCTTTGATGCAACAACAGTTAAATACTATAATACAGAGTGGGCACTCTGAGCTGGCTAAAAATAATGATAACACAACACCTTGGCATGCCACAGGGACGAGCAAGGAGAAGGGAAAAGCGTCGGAAGGAGAGTGCAGTTAAACCATTATGGCTCTTGATGATTCAAAAATAGCTCAGAAGGTTAAAGAAGCAATATGCAAGGCCCGAACCAAACCTAGAAAGGAAGAAGAATGGGTGATGGACAGCAGAACTCCATTCGTCAGCAGAATAATCCAGACGAAGATCCCTACTAAGTTGAAAATTCCACAGCTTGATCAATACGATGGGACAAGAGTCCCCATCAATCATATATCAGCATTCCGAACAAAAATACTGCTCCAGAATGTAAATGATGGAATCATATGCAAAGTCTTTCCAAGCACACTCATAAAGAATGCTTAAAAGTGGTTTCATCGACTCCCGGAGAACTTCGTCACTTCTTTTGAGGATCTGGCAAAATAGTTTCGTATCAGATTCATCACCAATATTCCTCCAGCCAAGAACATCAATGACCTTCGGATGTGCCGGCAAAAGGTTGACGAATCTTTATGAAGTTACCTTGACCTTTTCAACAAAACAGCCATGCAAATTGAGCATCTTATTGATGAAGTCACCATAGAAGCTTTGAAAAATGGCACTAGACTCGGCAAACTTAAAGATAAAATAATGACTAAAGAACTGAGTACCTTTGTAGAAGCAATGGCGATGGCGGTCCGGATGATAAAAATGGACGAAGACAAAAGGCTGTGACGGGATGAAGACAGGTCATCGATCAAGGATGAACGACTGAAATAGAGATAAGCAAGCTTCCCAAAAATGAATTTTAAAAATCTGGCAGAGAGATTTGACAGGGAAGCGGACAGATATACACCCTTGAACACCTCTCGATCCCAAATCCTCATGTGGGTCAGGCAAAATGGAGTTAGGATTACCCTAACTAAAAGAATCAGCCCAAGCTGGAGATTTACCAGGGATAGAGGACAGTACTGCGAGTACCACTGAGAATACGGGCATGACACGGAGGGTTGTAGAGAGCTAAAGAATGCCATAGAAAGGTTGGTACAAAGGGTAAAGCTCAATAATTTCACACACACACCGAGGAGAAGCGAAATTTTTGAAAATCAGGAGTAGGACAGGCCGGAAGCAACAAAAACCCGGAGGGAGCCGATTAGAACGATCAACATGATTATAAGGGGAGAACACACTGAGAAAAGATTAAAGCGTAGTAGAGGAGAAAAATCAGTACCTAGGAAAAGCGATATTGTGTTCAATCCGGAAAATGATTCCCATGTACACCACCCCCATTGCAATGCTCTGGTAATAACTATGTGCATAAATAAGTATCGGGTAAAAAGGCTACTGGTGGATAATGGAAGTGATATCAACATATTATCCTGGAATGCGTACAAAGCAATGGGCGGCTCTATCACTAACCTGAAAGCCATCCAAAACCCCATCACGAGTTTTTATGGCGAAAACGTGCAACCAATGGGGATTGTTGAGCTGAACTTATAATTTGGAAACTAAGATGATGAGACAAAAGTCATCCAGGTAGTATTCAATGTGGTGGATATACCACTGGCCTATAATGGGATTATAGGACGGCCAACACTTTATGAGGCAGATGCAGTCACCAGTATTTGACACTTAACCATGAAAGTTCTAGTCCATAATGGAACACCTACTATTCGGGGTGATCAGCACATGGCCAGACAGTGTTACCAGATAGCTATGAAGCCTCGAGCAAAAGCTTTTCCTTTAGAGGCATGGGAAGTTGAGAAGCAAGGTGCCAATATACAACCAGTAGAAGACATGGAGACCTTACAAATCACAGAAGGAAAGATCGTGAGAATTAGCAAAGCACTCAACCGGAATATCGGAGACAAAATAAGAGAAGTCCTTACCAGACACTCGGAGGATTTCGTTTCACAAGCATCCGAGATCATCAGCTTAGACCCATAGGTTGCTTTTCATTGCCTAAAGATCAAACCGGGAACCAAGCCAGTAGCACAGAAAAAAAGAACATTTACCTACGAAAGGCAGAGAATCATTGCTGAAGAAACAATGAAGCTATTAGCAGCTGGGTTTATTAAAGAAGTTACTCATTCAGAATGGGTAGCCAACGTGGTACTCATTAGAAAAGCAAACGGGAAGTACAAAATGTGTGTAAACTACACTAACCTCAACCGAGAATGCCCTAAGGACAGCTACCCGTTGCCCACGATTGACCAACTCTTCGACTCTACCGCTAGTCATGGATTATACAGCTTCATCAATGCGGCACAAGGTTATCACCAGATTCCGATGAAGGAAGAGGATCAAGAGAAAACTTCCTTCATCACCCATAAAGGATTGTACTGTTATAAAGTGATGCCCTTCGGATTAAAAAACGTCGGGGCCACGTATCAAAGAATGATGAACCAAGTCCTCTAAGACCAGATTGGAACAAGCGTAGAGGTATACATGGACGACATCATTATCAAAAGTAAACATCTAGAACAGCACCCAGCAGACGTGGATCGGGTTCTCCAGTTACTGAGCAAATCCAGGATCAAGTTGAATCTTAAGAAATGCGTATTCGGAGTCCAAGCAGGCAAATTCCTGGGATTCATGATATCTTCTTGGGGCATTAAAGCCAATCCAAAAAAGATGGAAGCCATACTCAAAATAGAAGCACCGAATAACATCCATGAGGTACAGAAGTTAAATGGCAGAATCACCATGTTAGGGAATTTTATTTCTTGCTTAGCTAGGCGGTGTCTACCATTGTTTCGAGCTCTCAAAAATTTTGGGAAGTTTTAGTGGTCCGCTGATTGCCAGGCAGCATTCGAAGACATTAAAAGATTCTTATCCTCACTACCCCTACTCAGTCAGTTGATCCCAGATGAGACCTTATATTTGTACCTTTCTATTGGCTGAGAATGCATCGCTTCAGTACTGGTAAAAGAAGAAGGAAGCCAGTAAAGTCCTATCTATTACGTTAGTAAGATGCTCCGAGGACCTGAAATTTGGTATCCCATGTTGGACAAGTTAGCCATGGCTGTGGTCCACGCCTCTCGAAAGCTTCGACATTACTTCCAAGCTCACCATGTCGTTATCTGATCCCATTTCCCACTGTAAAAAATCTTACAGAGACCGAAGACTTTGGGCAGGCTAGTATAATGGTCGGTATTACTCGGGGAATTCGATATTAACTATGAGCCCCGACAGTAAATGAAAGCCCAGACATTAGTAGATTTTGTGCAAGAAATGGCTCCGAAAGATATATCCTTGACCAAAGCATTGGAATCGAAGCTCTATATTGACGAAGCATCCTCAGCTCAAGGTTTCAATGCCGGAATAATCCTCCGCGGACCACACAAGGTTCATATCTGATACTCAGTCCGTATCAAGTACAACGCCACCAACAATGCAGTTGAGTACGAAGCACTCATTACGGGTTTGAAGTTGGCCATCGAAGTCAGGGCTGAACACCTCATCATATACTCAGACTCCCAACTGGTAGTCAACCAAGTCAGTGGAACGTTCCAAGTCAAAGACACCTGCATTGCCAAGTACGTAGATAAGGCCAAACTGCTTTTGCAGCACATCGAACGGGACGGAGGCCGATGGGAGATCATCCAGATTCCCAGGGAAGAAAATGGTAAGGTCAACTACCTTGCCAAATCCACAGCTGAAAACAGTTAAGCATTCCGGGATATGAATTTCACCGAGTCACTAACCAGTCCCAACATAGAAGATACCGAAGTTTTAAAGACATAGGTAGTCTCAGAATGGATGCGATCGATAATCCAATATCTGGAGCACGGAACACTCCCAGGAGATAAGCTGCAGGCTTGGAAGCTCAGGACCAAGGTAGCTCACTATTCCATTTATCAAGGGAAGCTCTACCGAAAATCCCTTTCACACCCATGGTCCAAGTGTGTTTCACTAGAAGAAGGGAATTACATACTCCAAGAAATCCACGAAGGAATTTATGAAGCGCATGAATCCCACTATTTGCTCACTCAAAAGACACTACTCCAAGGGTATTACTGGCCCACCATGTCCAAAGATGCCCAGCAGCTAACGCAAGCATGTCCCCAGTGCCAGCACTATGCCCGACTTAATCATAAATCTTCTCGACCCCTGCATCCCATCTGCAGCCCTTGGCCATTCGCTTTATGGGGGATGGACATCCTTGGTCCTTTCCCTCCCTCTACCTCGTAGAAAAAGTTTTTAATTATAGGTATTGACTATTTCACCAAATGGGTAGAAGTAGAAGCAGTCCCAACCATTACAGAAGCCCGAATACAACACTTCTTCTGGAAGGAGATCATTTGTAGGTTTGACATTCCCCACACTTTAATTATGGACAATGGCAAATAGTTTGATAACAATAAATTCAGAGGTTTCTGCTCAGACCTTGGTATAAAGCTGCGCTTAACCTCAATAGCTCACCCACAGATAAACGGACAAACGAAAGTCACCAACAGAATTCTCCTGCAAGCATTAAAGAAAAGACTTGACGAGAAAAAGGGAAATTAGGTCAAAGAACTTAACAACATAATCTGGGCCTACCGAACCACACCTCGATCATCTACCAATGAGACACCATTCAAACTCACTTATGGCATGGACGCGGTAATACCCGTGGAAGTTGGGTCACCAAGTTACCGGGTAAGCCAGAATCTCGATCACACCATCAACAACGTAGACGCCCGGATATGCCTAGACCTACTAGAGGAATAGAGAGAATAAGCTGCAGCCACAGCTGAAGCACATTAGCAAAAGGTAACAAGGCACCATCGTCAATGACATCACCCAAAATAATTCAAGTTGGGAGACTGGGTACTTAGAAGAGTAGATATCGACAAAGGCACCTCAGGAACCAACAAGTTAGGTCCAAACTGGGAAGGTCCGTACCAAATCTCGGCAAACACAATGAAGGGAGCATACAAACTAAGAGAAAGAGGAGGCAAAGAACTACCACGATTTTGGAACTCAGACTCTCTCAGAAAATACTATCAATAAAATTATATTCAACACATGATTGAATAAAGTCTCTCTTCATTAATAAAATGCCCTTACATGTGATCGATTATAAAAATAAAAAAACAACCTATACATATCTACTCCACTATATGTACACCCGGACTCCTAGGCCCGAAAAGAGAGGGGCAAACCTCCTCAACAATCTCTGGATGCATTGCAGACCCAGTAGCAATAGCAGCCTTTACAGCCTTCCTTACAGGAACAGAACTGGCCTTTCAATGGGCGTCCTCCTCTGTAGCAAGCTTTGCAAGGTCTGCTGGCGTTGTTTGATCCAACGCCCCTAGATCCTGCCCTGAGTCTTGAGCAAGTAGGATCCTTTTACATTCAGCTCGGTAAGCTTTAAGAAATCCTCCTACCATGCCTTGGTACGACTTCTTATCATTCGCTCGGGATTTCTCAAGCTCCGCCAGCATTCCCTGAAGCTTAGTGATTTAAAGATCCTGCTCCTCGATCATCCTCGTTAGCTGGGCTTGGCTATGTTCCAGCTCAGAAACTTTCTTCTGATTCACCTCAGCATCAAACTTGGCCTCAACATATTTTGTCTGGCAGTGCTCCAGGGCTGCCTTCGCACTATCCAGCTTCTTCTCAAAATCGATGGCTATAGTTCCCACCTCTGTTTCCTTTAGGTTGTACTGGCTCTTCAGGTAGAAGTATTGATCCTTTGCCAGCAATAAGGCCTAAGTCATATACCAAAAACAAAAAGTTAGCTTCAATAAGAAACACATATGGTAACAATATCAGTGGTAGAAGCTAGTTTACTTCTAGTGACTAACCAATCATGGAGTCAAGCAACCCCTCCGGGCCCTCATCGGACCAACGTTGCATGTCACTAGGCAACCTTAACGATTCGGTGTACTGATCCCGCACTTGGCTGTTGGAGATACTCGGGGGCTTCATCCGCTTCAAAATCCAGCCCCTCATATCCGGACACCCAAATAACCACGGGCGCTGAACTGTGTCTGTATCGATCGTTTTGTACCGAAAATTTAAGGTGGCGATACGATTTTTTACTAGATTGATTTAGTTAAATCTGTTATGGTAGATTTTGAGGGTGAGCCGGCCGTGACACTCATTAAATCAGCCATAACATGAATTATTTGTCGGATCAAGACGTTGGTGGAGACAGAGACAGAGAAGCAGAAGTAGCAGCTACTCAAGAAGAAGAAGAACCAGCTGCTGCTTGGGCTAGAAAATAAAATTGGGCTAGGCCAGAATTATTATTTTATCAAAAAAAATTATTTAATCATGAATTTTTAATTTAAATAACGAAAGAAAATAATCCAATATATATTTTATATATTGAAATAATTAAGTGTGTTGATAATTATAATATTTATTAGTTAAAAAATATATATCTTATAATATTAATAAACGAGATATTATATATATTTACAAAAAATATACAATTATGAAATAATAAAATGATGAATTTAATTACTAAATTTAATAATAATAATTATTATTATGATTACATAATTAATATAATAAAAATTTAATAGTAAGTATTTTTTTAATAAAATATTACAGAAGTCAATTAAAATATTGATCAATTTTTTTAATTAAAAAATAACTATGCCAATTAAAATATTATAATATAATATTATTTTAATTATGATATTATTTTTAATATTAATATAATAATATTATTAAAATCAAAACAAAAAAATGAAAAAATTTATTAATGAAATTTTTAATTGAATGGACTGGGATAAAATAGTAAAAATAATAATAAAATACATAAAAATATGTAAATACCACTAAAATTTACGATAAAAATTTTGCTAATATGCTAAATTTTAACTAACAAAATATATAGAAATACTCCCGTCGTCCTAACGATAAAATGCCTAAAAAATAAATAAATTCTGAAAATAAAAATTTAATTATATAAACAGTACTTTTCTAATATAAAATAACATGCATAATATGACTCATCACGTAAAATTTTGAACAATACATTAAACCGAAGTAAATAAAATAGATGAGTATGTTCGTATCACTTTTTATGATGAAATGGATGAAAGAAAAAAAAAATTTGAGCACAAAATTTTTTTTTAATGAATAGTAATATTGGTAATAGGCAATTTTTTCTCTTTGTGTGTTAATAGCAATATTGGTAATATTTATTATATCTATATGGAAAACTTTTTTCTATTTTTTATTTGTTTATTTGTTTATTTTTATATAATAATAATAATAATAATAATAATAATAATAATAATAATTATTATTATTATTATTATTATTATTATTATTATAAATTGTCATAAAACATACCATTTGTTTAATTTTTTTATTATTATTTTTAAATTTTTAAATTGTTTATTATTTAATTTTATATTATTATTATTATTATTATTATTATTATTATATTTGTAACTTTTCACAGAACATTTTATTCAAAAGTAAATTGTCATCGATAAAGTTATAAAAAGCAAACAATTATTTATTGTCACACTTTAAAGATAAAAAAAAGCAAATAATTGAAACAAACCAAATATCAGCGTACAAACTTGCAGAGAATCTCTGCTACGCGATAATGCGATAATGTTCTACTAGCATTGCATAAGCCAAAATAATACAATGCTCTGCATGTTCCACTAGCACTCACAAGCCAAAATAACTCAATGCTCTGCCAATAATGTTCCACTAGACCGAAACAGTATAAAAAATATCTATAAATACTATCAATCTGTGAGTAAAAGCGAAACACACAAATTTTCCTCCACCAGAAGAAGAATTGTTTTCTTAATATCACACAAACTTCATCGGTTCTGCAAGGTATGCATGTGTATCATGGATTTGTAATTACATAACTTTTATAATTATATTTGTTTAGTTATATAATTAAATTTCTTTATATATATAATTACACTTGTGTGTGTATAGGTAAATTGTATATTTATATTTGTAATTACATAATTTTTATAATTATGTTTATTTAGTTATATAATTAAATTTGTGTATATATATTAAATTTCTGTATATAATTACTTTTTTTTTGTGTGTGTGAGTGTATATATATAATGTGTATTTATATTTGTAATTACATAAGTTTTATAATTATGTTTGTTTAGTTATATAATTAAAGTTGTGCATATATATTAAATTTGTGTGTGTGTGAGAGAGCGAGTATATATATATATAAAATGTGTATTTATATTTGTAATTACATAACTTTTATAATTATGTTTATTTAGTTATATAATTAAATTTGTGTATATATATTAAATTTTTGTATATAATTACTTTTTTTTTTGTGTGTGAGTGTGTGTGTGTGTATATATATATATATATATATATATATATATATATATATATATATATATATATATATATATAATGTGTATTTATATTTGTAATTACATAAGTTTTATAATTATATTTGTTTAGTTATATAATTAAAGTTGTGTATATATATTAAATTTGTGTGTGTGTGTGTGAGAGCGAGTATATATATATATATATAATGTGTATTTATATTTGTAATTATATAACTTTTATAATTATGTTTATTTAGTTATATAATTAAATTTGTGTATATATATTAAATTTCTGTATATAATTACTTTTTTTATGTGTGAGCATATATATATATATATAATGTGTATTTATATTTATAATTACATAAGTTTTATAATTATGTTTGTTTAGTTATATAATTAAAGTTGTGTACATATATTAAATTTGTGTGTGTGTGTGAGAGCGAGTGTATATATATATATATATATATATATATAATGTGTATTTATATTTAGAATTACATAACTTTTATAATTATGTTTATTTAGTTATATAATTAAATTTGTGAATATATATTAAAGGGAAGTATATAATTACTTTTTTTTTTCTGTGAGTGTATATATTTATATATATATAATATGTATTTATATTTGTAATTACATAAATTTTATAATTATGTTTGTTTAGTTATATAATTAAAGTTGTGTATATATATTAAATTTGTGTGTGTGTGTGAGAGAGAGCGAGTATATATATATATATAATGTGTATTTATATTTGTAATTATATAACTTTTATAATTATATTTATTTAGTTATATAATTAAATTTCTGTATATATATTAAATTTCAGTATATAATTACTTTTTTTTTGAGTATATATATATATATATATATATATATATATATATATATATATATAAAATGTGTATTTATATTTGTAATTATATAAGTTTTATAATTATGTTTGTTTAGTTATATAATTAAAGTTGTTTATATATATTAAATTTGTGTGTGTGTGAGAGAGCGAGTATATATATATATATAAAATGTGTATTTATATTCGTAATTACATAACTTTTATATATATGTTTATTTAGTTATATAGTTAAATTTGTGTATATATATTAAATTTCCGTATATAATTATATTTTTTTGTGAGTGTATATATATATATAATGTGTATTTATATTTAGAATTACATAACTTTTATAATTATGTTTATTTAGTTATATAATTAAATTTGTGAATATATATTAAATTTCTATATATAATTACATTTTTTTTGTGTGTGAGTGTGTGTATATATATATATATATATAATGTGTATTTATATTTGTAATTACATAAGTTTTATAATTATGTTTGTTTAGTTATATTATTAAATTTGTGTATATATATTAAGTTTCTTTATATCATTACATTTGTGTGTGTATGTGATATATATATATATATATATATATTGACACACTATATATTTATATTTATAAATAACATGTTTAGTTTTATAATTATGTTTGCCTAGTTATATAATTAAATTTGTGTATATATATTAAATCTGTATGTGTGAGTATATATATATATATATATTATTTTTTAAATATATATATATTCTTTTTTAGATTGACTTGAATCTGAATTTTTTTTGTTTTTGTTTTCTATATGTAGATTTATTAATGGGAAAGAAAGGAAAAGATGGCAAGCCCAGTGATGATATTGGATGGAAATTTGCTACGCCTATTAATAATAATAGATCTAAAATGACTTGTAATTTTTATGAAAAAACTTATTTTAGAATGGCAAACCAAGCAAAAACAAAAAAATGCTGCTAAACATCAACTTGAGGAAGAAATTGTACAAATGCATGCAAATGGACAATATAACGATAGTGATGATGAAGAGGAGGAAAATGCAATAATGAAATATGCTAGGCAACAAAGCCTTCGACAAATTGAAATTGATTCATATAAAAGGACTACAGGTGTTCACTATGATGCAGGTGGATCCAACGGTAGTCAACAAAGAAAGGGAATGATGGGTCGTTCTTTCAATGTTAGAAACACTCAGGATACATAAAACTGAAGAGGCAACAATCCACAATCTTCTAGATTTGCTCCTCCCTAGTTATCAACACCAGTTGAAAGATTGCGAACTGTTGAAGTGGATTTAGAGATTAAAAGGGAAATAAAGAAGCAGACCAAATTAAAATCTCCTTGGTTCAAGAAAAGTAAAGAAAAGTTGATGAATGCCTTTGGTCGATTTGTGGTTCACAATAGACTACCATTTGCAGTAGCTGAATCACCTTGGACACGACCTTTACTTAGAGTTGCTTCAGAAGTTAGACCGAACATTCCACCTCCAATAGCTTATGAGCTTGCAGAGGTATGATTGCCAAAGGAGTATCAATTAATGAAAGAATATATTGCATCTTTTATAGGGATTTGGAAGGAAAGAGGTATGTCTATATTATGTGATGCATGGACAGACCCAACAAAAATGTCCATTATTAATTTTCTTGTTTACTCAAATCGTGGCACGATTTTTCATAAGTCAGTGAATGCATCTGATGTTGAGAAGAAAGATGGACATTATTACTTTTTGTTGGTGTCAAAGGTTGTCGAAGAAGTTAGAGTTGAAAAGATTGTACAAATTATTACAGATAATGATGCTGCAATTAAGTCAGCGGAAAAAATGCTCATGAACAAGTATCAGAATCTGTATTGGACTGCCTGTAGTGCTCATTGCATTGATCTCATTTTAGAAGATATTAGGAAGAGAAGTCAATAATGTCACTGTATTTCAAAAGGGAAGAAAATCACCCAATTTGTTTATAATTATAATTGGGTGACAAATTATATGAAGAAATTTACAGATGGTAAAGAGTTGCTTCGCCCTGGCATTACTAGATTTGCTATCAATTTTATTGTGGTGGATTGTATTGTCCGTCAACATAATAATTTGAGGAATATGTTTAACTCACCTACATGGGTGAATTCTAGATATGGAAGAATGACAGATCCACTAGCTGTTGAAGTTAGGGAAACTATATTAGCAACAACAAGTGAAGGAAGACATTGCAAAATGCAAATGAATTGCTTAAAGTTCAAGAGCCTCTTCTGAAGACATTAAGGCTAGTTGATGGGGATGATAAACCAACAATGGGATTTTTGTATGATGCAATGGACAGATGCAAGATGGCCATTAAAGAAAATTATCGATATCACAAGCATTATTGGTCAATTATTGATAGAAGATGGAATTTCCAATTGCATCATGATTTGCATGCTGCGGGTATGTTATTTATAATTGTTAATGAATACATTATTAATTTATTTACAAGGTATTAATATGTATAATGATATACTTCTTATAGGTTATTATTTCAACCCACAATATCAATATGGAGATAAGCATGACATTCCATCAGATATTGAAGTTATGCGAGGAGTTCGAAATGTTATTAAAAAGATTGAACCAAATGAAGAAGCGCAAATTCAAGCCCTTTTACAAGTAACATTTTTTAGTGCATTTGAAATAACTTTTTTTTTATATATTGATAATTACAGTAATAAAATATGTCTATTATTTTTTTACTGTCGTGCAAATGTTTACTTTTCAAGAAAAGGGATAATCTTTTGGACAAACACTTGCTCAAAAAATAATCAAGAATTTGCCTCTAGGTATTTTTTATCTTCATTTATAATATATATTAATTAATTAATAAAAAATATTTAACTAGTTGAATATTGTTGAATGATGTAGCTGAGTGGTGGATTCATTTTGGAGAGTCAACACCAAAACTTCAAAAAATTACTGTGAAAGTCTTAAGTCAAACAACATCAGCAACAAATTATGAAAAGAATTGGAGCACTTTTAGCTTGATTCATATAAATACTAGAAATAGATTGAATTATAAAAAACTACACTATCTAGTCTATGTACACTACAATATGAAGTTGAAATTGCGAAATACAATGCGAAAGTCACAAAAAGAATTAGAGGAAGCTTTTAATCCTGTTAACTTGGATTATATTTTTTATGAGCATGACCCTTTAAATCCATGGTTGGAAGAATCAGAAGCTCCTTTACTTGATGGACAGGATCTTGATTGGTTGAATGATGAAGATAGTGAACAAGATCCTATAATTGATTTAACTGAGCAGGAATTAGGTGTGACTCCTCCATTCAGATATAATGTTGATTCTCCTTCAGGCGATGGTGGTGAAAGTGATAAAGATGATGGTACTGGTGATGGTGGTGGTGGTGGTGGTGATGATGATGATGGCGGCAACAGTGGTCATGGTTGCGGTGGTGATAATGATGGTGGTGGATATCATAGGCCAATTGGAACAAGCCATGTATATTATGAAGATTCCAATTATTCAAATGATATTCCTTCATTTTTTGATCCATCTAGTTCTGCAAATATTCCATCCAATTTTGCACCAAGACAATATGAATTTGGATATGAAATCAGTGGAGGTGAAAGTAGTTCTACTTCGACTACTGCAAATCAAGATTATGAGTTCAGTCATTACATGAATCCATTTGATCCTATACGATATTATGGAATGCCCTCTGATAATTGGAATCAGTAAGACCAACACCAAAGTTATCCGAGTAGATTTGAGAATCAGGTGAATACTTCTCAAAATTCTCTAAGTAATTTGCCTGAATTTCAAAGCCATTCTACTACATTCAACGAAGGAAGTTCATTTTTTAACTTATTCCCATCTCAAATGAACAACCAAGATGTTACTTATTATAATACTGGGCCTAGTAGTCAAGATCCTCCACGCCACTCTTTTTGGTGGTGATTTTTATTATTATTGTATTTGTCAAAAAGTTTATAATAATATCATATTAATGTAATAAAATTACATACATATTAAAACTTTAAGGTACTCACTTATTTCAATTTTTTATTACAATAAATAATAATTTTTATATTATATTTCTTTTTTTTTCTAATGTATATTTTTTAGTGCAATTATATATTGTTTAAGTAATTCTTAACTTATTATATTAGATGTAAAAGTTTATTTTGCATTTTTTAATAATATGATATATTTTATTGATTATTTTGCATTATTCATGGCAGCGCCGAATGATACAGTCCGAATCGATCCGATTCAGTCCGATACCGTTACACTGTTACCGATATCGAAACAGATCACGATACTGTTATTTAAATCCATGGCGCTAAACGTAAATCTCCTCATCTAGCCCGTCCGCATCCAACTCCGGATTAATCAATTGCCTCTTTCTTCAGGGAACCTGCTCCGGTTGTGCAATTTCTATTGCTGCTTTGCCCTTGGGGTCGGCGGGAACCACTTCAGGTGCCACAGGAACTTCGGGTTCAGGGGAAGGAGAGGTTTGAACTTTCTCCGGGGCCATCGGCTCATCAACTAAGGAAATCCCTCCCGTAAAATAAAAAAAGTCAGCCATCTATAGTCGTAAAAATAGAGTAAGTCAGAAATATAACACAAAGTAAAACAGACATACCAAGGGAGTGAACGTGACTTGGACAGACTCTCCATAGGTACCTCCGAGACGCATCCTCCATCGATTGAGCTTCGACAAGCCCATCGAGATGTAGCCGCAAAACCATCTCTGTATCATGGTCGGAAAGTTTTGCAGGACGAGTCACCTTATGACACTCGTCAGACCACATCCTCCGGACATCCAAGAAGTCTGACTAATGCTCTATAATAAAAAAATGGTGTCTCCACTTCTTATGGAGATCTGAAAGCTTTACAAAAAGGGAATGGTTAGGTACAGTCGACAGGGAGAACATCAGCTCTCCTTTCTTTCTAGACAGCCTGTACAGGTATTAGAAGACATCTAAATTTGGTTCTCTCCCCTTTTCATACATCAGTTGGATGAACCCAGTCAGTATCCTATAGCTATTCGGGTGAAGCTAATCGGGCGCTATGTTATTTCTATTTAAAAATTCCTTTATAAAGGGATCTAGATGAAATTTCAAACCCCCTTCTAGCTGGTCAAAATACACTACTAATTTACTTAGCCCTAACAAGGGGGTATAGGCCCTAAACCTCCTATCTACGGTGTGAAGGGTGTAATCGGCAGGGATACAGAACCGCCTCTGATACCACCCCAGTAATTCAGTATCTACATTGGAGACAAAAAGGTCAGAACTAACTTCTTCCTTTGGGGCCAAAATGAAAAAAGGAAATACACAGTAGCAGAAACAAGGGAAAAGAGGAAGAAGAAAAATAAAAAGATCACCTGGTTGCCACAAGCAAGAACTACGGCAGGCATAAATGAAAACATCAGAGGCAATATCAATGCAGCGAAGGCAAGAACAACATAAAAGCAAAGAAGCAAAATATGCCAATTAAAAAGCGCAGCAGTATTTATAAAGACATGAAAGGATTTGGAAGCACGCCATTAACTGCCCTCATTATTACTGCATTCCTCCTTAGGCCATCAGGGGCCTTTTGGGGATAAAAGAGCCCATTAGTCGAGGGGTCACGATGACGACGATAGAAACGCTTTGTTCACTGACATACAAAATGATGCATCACTCACGCGATTTCAAATATGAATCCCTAAGAGTTAAAGCGACGCCACCACGTGGTGGCCTACCCGCATTTTGACTGGGCCATTTTATCCAGCTACGCGGAATGCATCCACTCAACGTTTTCAGCCCATTCTAGGTATCCGAGCATTTAAGTCTCGTGCATCTAAGTCCAGTGACTGAAGCTGGCACCCTCAGGTCTCTTATGTAGTATTGGGGTTTCGAGCATGTAAGCCTCGCGTCCATGAACCGAGCATCTAAGTCTCGTGCATCTAAGTTCAGTGACTGAAGCTGGCACCCTCAGGTCACTTCTATAGTACTGAGATTCCGAGCATGTAAGCCTCGCGTCCATGAACTGAGCATCTAAGTCTCTTGCATCTAAGTCTAGTGACTGAAACTGACACCATCAGGTCACTTATGTAGTACTAAGGTTTCGAGCATGTAAGCCTCGCGTCCATGAACCAATCATCTAAGCCTCGTGCATCTAAGTCCAGTGACTGAAGCTGGCACCCTTAGGTCGCTTCTGTAGTACTGAGGTTCCGAGCTCATAAAGCCTCGTGTCAATGTACCGAGCATCAAAAATCCAGTGACGAGTGGTTCCATCATATCATTTCAAACGGATGGGTTAATCTATTATTGTTGTAATATCCCGTGTTTTTACAATATTTTTACACTGTACCGGGATATACAGTGTTAATAATTTTTGAATATATATTACGATATTTTTCATGAGTTGATATGTATTTAAAACCTATTTTTATTATTGTGCATTATTTACAGTCCCTTACGTAAAATTTTCCCAAGACTTGTATTTTCGGGGAAATTTTCACGTAAATATTTTAATATTAATTATTTTAAATGTATTTTCGGACTTGCATGAACTCATGCGTATTTTTAAATTACTAAATAAAGCCTATGTGTGTGTATATTTATTTAATTAGGGTTTAGTATTACCCTAATATTATATTAATTATTTATTAGTTTTATTGTTATTTAATTATTTTTATTTAGTATAAATTATTAAAATATTAAAATTTTATGTGTGTGGTGTATATTTAATGTGTGTAATTTAATATTATTTTAATATATAGTATAAATTATATATATATATATACATATAACACATCAAAAATCAAAAAAATTAGAAAATTACCATTTTGCCCCCGTGAGCTTCTTCTTCCCCGACCGATTCCCATCGCCGTTTCGGTCACTGCCGTGCTGTTCCCTTGCCGTTGGTGTGCCGTCCGGTGTGCCACCACCTTCCCCAACCTTTTTCGCCGCCTGTGGTAGCCGTTTCCGGCGCCTGGAAGTCAATTTTGGTCGGAGAAGCCGAAAATTTGGCCACCGTCGATCACGCCAATTCCGGCCACCATTTTCGACACCGCCAGTCTATTTCTTCTCCTTGAGCTCCAGTGAGTGTGATTCTAGCTTTGGTTTGAGCTAAAATGGTTTAGATTTGCTTAGGTTTTGATTTTTCCAATTCGGTCACATTAGGGTTTTTGATTTTTTTGAGCTTCGAATTGATTGATTCATGAAAAATCCCTTCAAAAATGTTGATCCTAGTAGCTTAATATACATGTATGAATTTTTGTGGAATTTTTCGAGATTTTTTGGATTTTTGGGTATTTTTGAATATTTTAATATTATTTTCTAATTTTCGGAAATTAATTATTTAAATTATGAAATTGGGGTTTATGGTTAAATTAGGTGTTGAAATGAATTATAGGAATTTATTTGGAATTTTTATGAATTTCTAAGTATTTATTTTGAATTATTGAAGTTTATGGAATTTTGGAAAATTAGGGTTAAATGTGCTTTTATTTGAATTTAATTGGTTAATTGGGTTTAATTATTGATATTATTGATAACTATGTTGAGAAAATTAATTTTGGATAATTGTATAATTTTTGGTGAATTTTTGAAGTAATTTTAGTATATTTATATATATAGGGGTATTTTGGTAATTTTATCCTAAATTGTCTAAAAATGTAATTTAATTAGTTTTAATAGTTATTTAAGGTATAAAAATGATTTCTACAAATTATTTAGTATTTTTAACTAATTAAAACTATTTTTCGTGAATTATTGTCAATTATATATATAATATACGGTTTTACTAATAAAATGAGTTTTTATCGGTTTTTATAGTGTTTAAAGGTTAATTATGTAATTTCTACGTATAAAATGAATTTCTATGTTATAAGGATATTTTTGGTATATCTTGAATTTTTCTGTGTTTGTGAACCCCGGTCGGTAGATTGTAGTTTGGAGTCCGACCGAGGGGTTGTGGATTTGTGTTGAGCTTGTTTTTCGAAGTGTATTTCCTTGCAGGGTCGGCTCTACTCTTTTGAGTAGAGAGAGGTCTGTTTTACAGGGGAGGTTTTGTCGGATTTTCGGTAGAATTCTCGTAAAACGTGATGTCCAGTCGAACCCTAATTCTGTTTCTGTATTTAACACTCTAGATCGAATTCTAGGATTTCTATTAGGTTTATTCTGATGTCGATTATTTATTGCTTGTTTAGTTGCGCCGAGACCGAGGGCTAGTGGATCAGGCCCGTCGGACCCGTCTCGTGGAGCGCACTAGGTGAGTTACTATACTATATATATATATATGCTTAGGATGCATGATTTAGAAATGCATGTTTTATGTTGATTAAATATGCATAAATAATTTGATTATTTCTTAAGTTTATATTAAGTATATTTTTGGTTTATTTTTGGTATATAATAAATTATATACATGTTTTGTTAATAAAATATATTTAAAATATTTTTAAATATATTTCTAGCTTAATTTATGATTTGATTGGATTTATTTGACGTATATATACTCGAAATATACCTGATTTACTTTTGGTATATTTTCGGTATATATATGGTTTATGTTGTTATTTTATTGAAATTCATGCATCATTTATTTTTATCAATGGATGTTTTATATTTATTAATGAAGGATATCGATAGAACGTGCTACCTAGTGGGCAGCACTAGGACCGAGTACGTACTGGTACACCCATAGTATTTAGGCTATATTACTAACTTATTTGTGGATATTGATTTGATGTGATTATTGATATGTGTGAGATATGGTTTGGGTGTGATTGCTGGAGCTCGATTGACCAAGTGTCTCGGGGCCAATCACACTGGCAGTCAGACTGCTGGAGCTCGGTTGACTTAGTGTCTCGGGGCCAGTCTACTGTCTAAATGGATTAAGTGGATATATTTGGATTAAGTGAGCATGTATGGCTAGAGTGTTGTCTAACACTATTTTTGAGGTTGCGATATTCTAGGGTTCTATGTGATCCTTCATAAACGAGGATTTTCATTAAAACATATAAAATGATTTTTCTGCATCTGTGTGAAATTGCCTGTATATATATTAGATATATATATATTGTTGATTGTATGCATTGTCACTTAGTGTGTATGTATATATATTATAGTAATTCACTCAGTGAGGTCTGACTCCCCTCCGTTGATAATTTTTCAGGAGAGTCAACATCTTCAGACCTCAGTAGCAGGCCTGTACGCCGGATTTCTTCCGCCCCGGCTTCTTTGTGTAAATTATCTACTTGAGTCTTATTTTTATAATCTAGACACTGCAGTAGTTGTGAATTAAAGTTTGGGATTTCATGTATTTTATTTAAAGAAATGTTGCATTGTATTGAAACTGGATTTGTACTGAAAGATATATATATGTGATGAGTTGAGAATTGATTTAAATCCAGCGATGAAATGATATTATTATATTTATGATTTTTATTTCCGCTGCATATAATATTGTTATTGTTATTATTGCATGATTTATTTTATTTTTAGGCTTGCTACGGGTTTCGGATTCGAAAGAATTCCCGTTCCCTAGCGCCGATCATGGCCCCTGTTTTGGGTCGTGACAAAGTTGGAATCAGAGCGAAGTTCGGTGTCAGGGCTTAGTTTTATGAATTGTGGCCTTAGTTTTGAAAGTTGTGTTTTCTGTTGGACTACTGCAGTGTATTAGGTTCGAGTATGTCTTGATAAGTATTCCTTGCCGTAGTTTTCAGCGTTATTCCTCCGTTGTCTGTTTTGTCTGAATCTTTCCGTTTATCTATTCAGTATGAGGAGGCGAGCGCGTGTCGCTCCACCGATCGTTGAGGCCGAGGATGATGAATCTTTTCAGGATGAGGTTTTACCTCCTGAGCAACCAGTTAGGCGTAGAGGTCATGGAAGAGGTAGACCTCGAGGAGCGGCAGGTCACCGTAGGCAGAGAGAGTTACAGGACGAGGAGCCTGTTGATCCTGAGTTTGATGTTCCTGTTCCTTCGGTTGTTCAGCCTGCCTATCAGCAGGGTATGTATGACCCTGAGGCAGCTTTGTTCTATGCCCGAGTGGGCAGGATTGCTTTTGATGGTACTTTTGATCCGTTAGACTTTCTGCATGCGATTGAGACTAGGACTCGGACTGCTCATACCGAGTACCAGTGGATCATGATCGTCGAGTTGTCTGTCAAGGGACCAGCTCTAGATTGGTTCATTCAGATGATTCAGCCTTACATGATGACAATGACATGGGCTCAGTTTCGAGAGCGATTCATGAGGAGATTTTGTCTAGAGCCTCTTCGTTTGAGTTATCGTCTCCGTCTGACCAGTATTTCTCATGGAGATCGATCTGTAGACGAGTACACCCGAGAGTTTCTTCGTCTGGGTAGATATGCTGAGGATCTGATGTGAGATCAGTATTTCGTAGTCACTACGTATGTTACTGGTTTGGGTTCAGCTTTTGCTGGTATGCCTACAGCAGGCCTTACTCTGGAGTCTGTGATTGAGCTAGCTAAGGAGATTGAGCTGAGATTAGTTAGGCAGGGAGCGATGCCTGATTATTACCAGCTAGGAGTTCAGTCGAGTGGATTGCAGGCTACTCTATATTCGAGTTTTCATGTTGGTTCGAGTAGTCAGCAGCGAGGTCCGACTCAGCAGAGTCAGAGACAGTAGTAGCGAGTGCATCGGAGCAGTAGACATGGCCGTGGAGGTCAGCGTAGACCATTCAGATTCGGGTCAGGTGCTTCAAGCAGCAGCAGTGGTCGTAGTTCTGGATCAGCGGCCAGTGTTTGTCAGACTTGTGGTAGAGTCCATCAGGGATCGTGTTATCTGACACCACTGACATGCTTCAGATGCGGGCAGACAGGACATTTTGCCAGATCGTGTCCTTATTCCGGATATCAGCAGCAGCAGATTCCGTGATTCCCACAGCAGTCGATTGCTAGTGCTGCACCCGTGCCATTTCAGTTACCACCAGCCCAGCATCAGAGTTCCACTCAGTTTATCCCACAGCAGAGTCGTGGTAGAGGTACTAGAGGAGGTGCCAGAGGTGTTGGCCAGGCTTTTACCAGTCAGCAGGGAGGTCGAGGTCAGGCCAGAGTCTTCCATCTCACTCAGCAGGATGCTCAGGCATCTAATGCAGTCGTGGCAGGTATTGTTTCTGTTTGTTACCTGGATGCTTAGGTTTTGTTTGATCTGGGTGCCACACATTCATTTGTTTCTCCAGTTTTTGCTTCTAAATCTTGTTGGCAAGCTTCGAGGATGGCTTTTCCTTTGTCTGTTGCCACTCCTCTGAGTGATTCCTTGGACATCGATATTGTTCTTTCTGGTTGTCCAGTTCTCGTGGGAGATAGAGAATTACCCGTTGATTTGATTTTGTTGGATGTGATGGAGTTTGATGTTATTTTGGGAATGGATTGGCTATCTCAGCACTATGCTGTGGTAGATTACAGGAATAAAGAGGTGACTTTCAGAATTCCTGACGAAGAAGAGTTTAAGTTTGTTGGTGATAGGAGTTCAGCACCTCAGAATCTTATTTCTGCTATTACGGCTAGGAAGTTGTTGAAGAAGGGATGTCAGGGATATTTGGCATTGGTCAGGGATACTTCAGTGGAGAAGTTGTCACTCACAGATGTTCCTGTTGCTTGTGAGTTTCCTGATGTTTTTCTCGAGGAGTTGCCAGGTTTACCACCTCACAGAGAGATTGAGTTCTGTATAGATGTGGTACCAGGTACTACTCCTATATCTATGCCACCCTATCGTATGACTCCTGCAGAGTTGAGAGAGTTAAAGCAGCAGTTGCAAGAGTTGTTGGATAAGGGTTTTATCAGACCTAGTGTTTCTCCTTGGGGTGCACCAGTCCTGTTTGTGAAGAAGAAGGATGGTACCCTGAGATTGTGCATTGACTACAGAGAATTAAATAAGGTGACAGTGAAGAACAAGTATCCTGTAATATCCCGTGTTTTTAAAATATTTTTACACTGTACCGGGATATGCAGTGTTAATAATTTCTGTACATTATATGATATTTTTACGAGTTAATATGTATTTAAAACCTATTTTAATTACTGTATATTATTTTCAGTGTTTTACGTAAAATTTTCCCGGGACTTGTATTTTCGGGGAAATTTTCACGTAAACAATGTATTATTAATTATTTTAAATGTATTTACGGACTTGCTTGAACTCATGCGTATTTTTAAATTATTAAATAAAGCCTGTGTGTGTATAATTATTTAATTAGGGTTTATTATTATTACCCTAATATTTTATTAAGTATTTATTTGTTTTATTGTTATTTAATTAATTTTATTTAGTATAAATTATTAAAATATTAAATTTTATGTGTGTGGTGTATATTTGATGTGTGTAATTTAATATTATTTTAATATATAGTATAAAGTATATATATATACATATATTTGTCAAATTACAAAAAGAATTGGAAAATTACACATTTGCCCCCTCCCTCTCCTTCTTCTCTCCCGATCGCTCACCCTCACTGCGCCTCCCATTCCAGCACGCCGGACCGCCCCTCGCCGCCACCAGCTGCCGCCAACCTCCTTCCCCTTCCTTCCTCTTCCTCTCCGACGTGACCAGGCCGCCGGAAGCCCGTTGGAACGCCCGGAATCCGCCATGGCAGCAAGTTGAGCTTTTTGCCGTCGACGACGATTCCGGCCACCATTTCGTGCACCGCCGGTCTTCATCGACTCCTTGAGCTCCGGTGATTCCAATTCTAAGCTCCTTTCGGCCTGAAATCAAGTGGATTTTGAGGTTTGAGCTAAAACTCAATTCGGTCACATTAGGGTTTTCGATTTTTTTGAGATTCGAATTGGATGATTCATGAAAACTTCCTTCATAAATGTTGTTCCTAGTAGCTTAATCTACATGTATGAATTTTTGTAGAATTTTTGGAGATTTTTTGGATTTTTGGGTATTTTTGAATATTTTAATATTATTTTCTAATTTTCGGAAATTAATTATTTAAATTATGAAATTGGAGTTTATGGTTGAATTAGGTGTTGAAATGAATTATAGGAATTTATTTGGAATTTTTATGAATTTCTAAGTATTTATTTTGAATTATTGAAGTTTATGTGATTTTGAGAAATTAGGTTAATTGTGTTTTAAATTGAATTTAATTGGTTAATTGAGTTTAATTATTGATATTATTGATAAATATGTTGAGAAAATTAATTTTGGGTAATTGTATGATTTTTGGTGAATTTTTTAAGTAATTTAAGTATATTTATATACATAGGGGTATTTTGGTAATTTTACCCTAAATTGTCTAAAAATGTAATTTAATTGGTTTTATTAGTTATTTAAGATATAAAAATGATTTCTACGAAATATTTGGTATTTTTAACTAATTAAAACTATTTTTCGTGAATTATTTTCAATTATATATATAATATACGGTTTTTCTAATAAAATGAGTTTTATTCGGTTTTTACAGTGTTTTAAGGTTAATTATGTAATTTTTACCTATGAGATGTATTACTATGTTGTGAAGATATTTTTGGTATATCTGGAATATGTTATGTGTTTGTGGACCCCGGTCGGTGGACTGTAGTTTGGAGTCCGACCGTGGGATTTTGATTGTGCCTTATGTAGTTTTTTGAAGTGTATTTCTTTGCAGGGTCGGCTCTACTCTTTTGAGTAGAGAGATGTCCATTTTACAGGGGAGGTTCTGCCGGATTTTCGGTAGAATTCTCGTAAAACGTGATGTCCAGTCGAACCCTAATTTCTGATTCTGTGTTAAATACTCTAGATTGAATTCTAGGATTTCTATTAGGGTTATTCTGATATCGGTTATTTATTTCTTGTTTAGTTGCACCGAGACCGAGGGCTAGTGGACCAGGCCCGTCGGACCTGTCTCATGGAGCGCATTAGGTGAGTTACTATACTATATATATATGCTTAGGATGCATGATTTAGAAATGCATGTTTTATGTTGATTAAATATGCATAAATAATTTGATTATTTCTTAAGTTTATATTAAGTATATTTTTGGTTTATTTTTGGTATATAATAAATTATATACATGTTTTATTAATAAAATATATTTAAAATGTTTTTAAATATATTTTTAGTTTAATTTATGATTTTGATTGGATTTATTTGATATATATATACTCGAAATATACCTGGTTTATGTTTGGTATATTTCCGGTATATATATGGTTTATATTGTTGTTTTATTTAAATTCATGCATCATTTAATTGTGAATGAATGTTTTATATTTAATGATGAAGGATATCAATAGAACGTGCTACCTAGTGGGCAGCACTAGGACCAAGTACGTACCAGTACGCCTATAGTATTTAGGTTATATTACTAACTATTTGTGGATATTGATTTGATTATGATTATCGATATGTGAGATGTGGCTTGTGGGTGTGATTGCTGGAGCTCGGTTGACCAAGTGTCTCGGGGCCAATCACACTGGCAGTCAGACTGCTGGAGCTCGGTTGACTTAGTGTCTCGGGGCCAGTCTACTGTCCAAATGGATTAAATGGATATATTTGGAATAAGTGAGCCTGTATGGCCAGAGTGTTGTTTAACACTACTTTCTGAGGTTGCGATATTCTAGGGTTCTATGTGATCCTTCATAAAAGATGATTTTCAGATAAAATATATAAAAATGATTTTATTGCATCTGTGTGTAATTGCCTGTATATATACATATTATATATACTATTGACTGTATGCATTGTCACTTAGTGTGTATGTATATATATTATAGTAATTCACTCAGTGAGGTCTGACTCCCCTCCGTTGACTATTTTTCAGGAGAGTCAACTTCCTCAGACCTTAGTAGTAGGTCGATACGCCGGATTTCTTCCGCCCCGGCTTCTTTGGGTAAATTATATACTTGAGTCTTATTTATTTTATCTAGACACTGCAGTAGTTGTGAATTAAGTGTTGGATTTCATGTACTTTATTTTAAAGAGATGTACTATATTGAAACTGGATTTGTATTAAAGGGATTTTATATATGTGATAATAATTTGATTTAAATCCAGTTGATGTGGATAATATTATGATATTATGATTTTTATTTCTGCTGCATATTATATTGTTATTGTTATTATTGCATGATTTATTTTATTTTTAGGCTTGCTACGGGTTCCGGATTCGAAAGAATTCCTGTTCCCTAGCGCCGGTCATGGCCCCTGTTTTGGGTCGTGACATATCCTCTCCCGAGGATAGATGATTTGTTTGATCAGCTACAGGGTGCACAGTTCTTTTCTAAGGTTGACTTGAGGTCAAGTTATCATCAGCTGCGGATCAGTGAAGCTGATATTCCTAAGATAGCATTCCGCACTAGATATGGCCATTATGAGTTTCTGATGATGTCTTTTGGTTTGACTAATGCACCAGCAGCTTTTATGGACCTGATGAATAGGGTATTCAGACCGTATGTGGATCAGTTTGTGGTAGTCTTCATTGATGATATACTAGTATATTCGAGGAGTATGGAAGAGCATGTATATCACTTGAGGATTGTACTACAGACACTGAGAGATCATCAGCTTTATGCTAAATTCTCGAAGTGTGATTTTTGGATGGAGAGTGTTTCTTTTCTTGGACACGTAGTGTCTAAAGAAGGTATTCAGGTTAATCCACAGAAGATTGAGGCAGTATCTGAGTGGCCTAGACCTACTTCTGTTATTGAGATTCAGAGTTTTCTGGGTTTAGCCAGGTATTATAGGCGATTTGTGCAGGATTTTTCTAGAATTGCATCCCTTATGACTCGCTTGACTCAGAAGAATGTTAGATTCGAGTGGTCAGAAGCGTGTGAGAATAGTTTCCAGTTGTTGAAGGAGAAGTTGACCACAACGCCAGTATTAGCTTTGCCTAATAGTGTGGATAAGTTCACAGTTTATTATGATGCCTCTAGAATTGGTCTTGGTTGTGTGTTGATGCAGAATGGAAGGGTAATAGCCTATGCTTCGAGGCAGTTGAAGAAGCATGAGCAGAACTATCCCACACGTGATCTTGAAATGGCTGCAGTGATCTTTGCTTTGAAGATTTGGAGACATTATCTGTACGGGGTGACTTGTGAGATATTTACTGATCACAAGAGCCTTAAGTACATTTTCCAGCAGAGAGATTTGTATCTGAGGCAGAGAAGATGGTTGGAATTGTTGAAGGATTACGACTGTGAGATTCTATATCATCCGGGCAAAGCTAATATGGTAGCAGATGCCTTGAGTAGGAAGTCCTCAGGTAGTCTTGCTCACATCAGTGTTGAGAGGAGACCATTGATCCAGGAGTTGCATCTGTTGGTGGATCAAGGTCTGATGATGAAGATCAGTAGATCAGGTGGACTGCTAGCTCAGTTTAAAGTACGATCTGCATTGAGGGATAAGATTAAAGTAGCTCAGAGCCGAGATCCTATTCTAGAAGAGCTTACAGAGAATGTCAGAGTAGGGAAGTTCTCTGATTTCACACTTGATGATGATGGTGTGTTATGGATCAGTGATAGATTGTGTGTTCCTGACGTGGATGATTTGAGAGAGGAGATTTTAGAGGAAGCACATTCTATAGCCTATAGCGTTCATCCGGGCATTACTAAGATGTACCACAGTATCAGAGATCTATACTGGTGGGATGGATTGAAGAAGGATGTCGCTGAGTATGTTGCTAAGTGTTTGACGTGTCAGCAAGTGAAAGTCGAACATCAGAAGCCTTCTGGGAACCTTCAGCCTCTTCCTATTCCCGAGTGGAAGTGGGAAAGGATAGCTATGGATTTTGTGGTCGGTTTACCTCGTTCGAAGGATGGATACGATTCCATCTGGGTGATTATAGACAGGTTGACGAAGTCTGCACATTTCTTACCTGTGAAAGCCACATATTCAGTTGCTAGATTGGCGAAGTTGTACGTGAAGCATATTGTATGCCTTCATGGAGTACCTGTGTCCATTGTGTCAGATAGAGGTTCGGTGTTTACCTCTCGTTTTTTGTAGAAGTTGCAAGAAGCGATGGGCACTAGGTTGGATTTCAGTACTGCTTTTCATCCTCAGATAGATGGCCAGTCTGAGAGGACAATCCAGACATTGGAAGATATGTTGAGGATATGTGTCTTGGATTTGGGAGGTAGCTGGGATGATCACTTGTCGCTTGTTGAGTTTGCATATAATAACAACTACCATAGCAGTATTAGTATGGCACCGTATGAGGCATTATATGGAAGGAAGTGTAGATCCCCGTTGAGTTGGGATGAGATTGGTGAGAGAGCTTTGACTGGACCAGAGATGGTTCAGGATGCTGCAGAGAAAGTTGTCGTGATTAAGAGCAGATTAGAGACCGCAGTTAGTAGACAAAAGAGTTATGCAGATCCTAGGCGCAGAGATGTGGAGTTTTAGGTTGGAGATTTTGTTTTTCTAAAAGTATCTCCGATGAAGGGTGTGATGAAATTTGGTAGGAAGGGTAAGTTAGCACCGAGATATATTGGACCGTTTGAGATTCTGGAGAGAGTTGGCGCTGTTGCATATCGGTTGGATTTGCCTCCGAGTATGTCACAGGTGCATCCAGTATTTCATATCTCGATATTGAGGAAGTATATCTCAGACCCTTCACACGTGTTGCAGCCCAACAGTGTAGAAGTGAGTGAAGATTTGACGTTTGTGGAAGAACCTGTGGCGATCGTTGATTTTTAAGTTCGACAATTACGATCGAAGCAGATTCCGATTGTCAAGGTTCTGTGGCGTAACGACAGAGTCGAGGAGCATACGTGGGAGACTGAAGCTGAGATGCAGCTTCTTACCCGTATCTCTTTCCTTCTTGATCTTTTCTTTTTGGAATTCGGGGACGAATTCTTATAAGGGGGGAAGACTGTAATATCCCGTGTTTCTATAATATTTTTACACTGTACTGGGATATACAGTGTTAATAATTTTTGAATATATATTACGATATTTTTCATGAGTTGATATGTATTTAAAACCTATTTTTATTATTGTGCATTATTTACAGTCCCTTACGTAAAATTTTCCCGAGACTTGTATTTTCGGGGAAATTTTCACGTAAATATTTTAATATTAATTATTTTAAATGTATTTTCGGACTTGCATGAACTCATGCGTATTTTTAAATTACTAAATAAAGTCTATGTGTGTGTATATTTATTTAATTAGGGTTTAGTATTACCCTAATATTATATTAATTATTTATTAGTTTTATTGTTATTTAATTATTTTTATTTAGTATAAATTATTAAAATATTAAAATTTTATGTGTGTGGTGTATATTTAATGTGTATAATTTAATATTAATTTAATATATAGTATAAAGTATATATATATATACATATAACACATCAAAAATCAAAAAAATTAGAAAATTACCATTTTGCCCCCATGAGCTTCTTCTTCCCCGACCGATTCCCATCGCCGTTCCGGTCGCTGCCGTGCCGATCCCTTGCTGTTGGTGTGCCGTCCGGTGTGCCACCACCTTCCCCAACCTTTTTCGACGCCTGTGGTAGCCGTTTCCGGCGCTTGGAAGTCGATTTTGGCCGGAGAAGCCGAAACTTTGGCCACCGTCGATCACGCTGATTTCGGCCATCATTTTCGACACCGCCGGTCTCTTTCTTCTCCATGAGCTCCGATGAGTGTGATTCTAGCTTTGGTTTGAGCTAAAATGGTTTAGATTTGCTTAGGTTTTGATTTTTCCAATTCGGTCACATTAGGGTTTTTGATTTTTTTGAGATTCGAATTGATTGATTCATGAAAACTCCCTTCACAAATGTTGATCCGAGTAGCTTAATCTACATGTATGAATTTTTGTGGAATTTTTCGAGATTTTTTGGATTTTTGGGTATTTTTGAATATTTTAATATTATTTTCTAATTTTCGGAAATTAATTATTTAAATTATGAAATTGGGGTTTATGGTTAAATTAGGTGTTGAAATGAATTATAGGAATTTATTTGGAATTTTTATGAATTTCTAAGTATTTATTTTGAATTATTGAAGTTTATGGAATTTTGGAAAATTAGGGTTAAATGTGCTTTTATTTGAATTTAATTGGTTAATTGGGTTTAATTATTGATATTATTGATAACTATGTTGAGAAAATTAATTTTGGATAATTGTATAATTTTTGGTGAATTTTTGAAGTAATTTTAGTATATTTATATATATAGGGGTATTTTGGTAATTTTATCCTAAATTGTCTAAAAATGTAATTTAATTGGTTTTAATAGTTATTTAAGGTATAAAAATGATTTCTACAAATTATTTAGTATTTTTAACTAATTAAAACTATTTTTCGTGAATTATTTTCAATTATATATATAATATACGGTTTTACTAATAAAACGAGTTTTTATCGATTTTTATAGTGTTTAAAGGTTAATTATGTAATTTCTACGTATAAAATGAATTTCTATGTTATAAGGATATTTTTGGTATATCTGGAATTTTTCTGTGTTTGTGAACCCCGGTCGGTAGATTGTAGTTTGGAGTCCAACCGAGGGGTTGTGGATTTGTGTTGAGCTTGTTTTTCGAAGTGTATTTCCTTGCAGGGTCGGCTCTACTCTTTTGAGTAGAGAGAGGTCTGTTTTACAGGGGAGGTTCTGTCGGATTTTCGGTAGAATTCTCGTAAAACGTGATGTCCAGTCGAACCCTAATTCTATTTCTGTATTTAACACTCTAGATCGAATTCTAGGATTTCTATTAGGTTTATTCTGATGTCGATTATTTATTGCTTGTTTAGTTGCGCCGAGACCGAGGGCTAGTGGATCAAGCCCATCGGACCCGTCTCGTGGAGCGCACTAGGTGAGTTACTATACTATATATATATGCTTAGGATGCATGATTTAGAAATGCATGTTTTATGTTGATTAAATATGCATAAATAATTTGATTATTTCTTAAGTTTATATTAAGTATATTTTTGGTTTATTTTTGGTATATAATAAATTATATACATGTTTTGTTAATAAAACATATTTAAAATGTTTTTAAATATATTTCTAGCTTAATTTATGATTTGATTGGATTTATTTGACGTATATATACTCGAAATATACCTGATTTACTTTTGGTATATTTTCGGTATATATATGGTTTATGTTGTTATTTTATTGAAATTCATGCATCATTTATTTTTATCAATGGATGTTTTATATTTATTAATGAAGGATATCGATAGAACGTGCTACCTAGTGGGCAGCACTAGGACCGAGTACGTACCGGTACGCCCATAGTATTTAGGCTATATTACTAACTTATTTGTGGATATTGATTTGATGTGATTATTGATATGTGTGAGATATGGTTTGGGTGTGATTGCTGGAGCTCGGTTGACCAAGTGTCTCGGGGCCAATCACACTGGCAGTCAGACTGCTGGAGCTCGGTTGACTTAGTGTCTCGGGGCCAGTCTACTGTCTAAATGGATTAAGTGGATATATTTGGATTAAGTGAGCCTGTATGGCTAGAGTGTTGTCTAACACTATTTTTGAGGTTGCGATATTCTAGGGTTCTATGTGATCCTTCATAAATGAGGATTTTCATTAAAACATATAAAATGATTTTTCTGCATCTGTGTGAAATTGCCTGTATATATATTAGATATATATATACTGTTGATTGTATGCATTGTCACTTAGTGTGTATGTATATATATTATAGTAATTCACTCAGTGAGGTCTGACTCCCCTCCGTTGATAATTTTTCAGGAGAGTTAACATCTTCAGACCTCAGTAGCAGGCCTGTACGCCGGATTTCTTCCGCCCCGGCTTCTTTGTGTAAATTATCTACTTGAGTCTTATTTTTATAATCTAGACACTGCAGTAGTTGTGAATTAAAGTCTGGGATTTCATGTATTTTATTTAAAGAAATGTTGCATTGTATTGAAACTGGATTTGTACTGAAAGATATATATATGTGATGAGTTGAGAATTGATTTAAATCCAGCGATGAAATGATATTATTATATTTATGATTTTTATTTCCGCTGCATATAATATTGTTATTGTTATTATTGCATGATTTATTTTATTTTTAGGCTTGCTACGGGTTCCGGATTCGAAAGAATTCCCGTTCCCTAGCGCCGATCATGGCCCCTATTTTGGGTCGTGACAATTGTGCTCATACGCGCTTGGCGGATATGCAAGCTCTACAGATTGCAATTTAACAACGACCATCCCGAGACTCGACATCGAGGTCTCACTGTGACTGAGGCTGGCCACTTCAGCTCACTCACCTCTATTATCGTATTATACCCCTTATGAGAAAGCATCAGCATCCTACCCGGACACGATGGACATAAATATTCGAAAACCCCAAGGGGGACTCTTGATATCGTCTAGTATGTTCCCGCCTAATTAGGGGCTCCTTACCCCCTAAATAGGGACACTTGGATTAGCAAGAAGGCAGATCCGTCCGGAATAGGGACTATCCCAAAGTGGAGTCCTAAGCACAGAAGGAACACTCTCCTACCAAGATTATGATTCACTATCCCACACGGAATCTAACTCCTCCCAAGTTTGAGTATTGCTATATATAGACCCTACACCCCTCACAAAAGGGCATCTCATTCTCACATATTCTAGCTATCTCGTATTCTCCCTACTTCTGTTCTCTAACTTAGACATCGGAGTGTTCGTGGGGACTTTCCCAACCTCTTACCTTACCTTCTGTTCATGGATTGCAGGATATCCAGCCCAAGAGTTCCGGAAACTAATTATCAATAAATATTGGTGGTTAAAGTTCAAAATGTCAATAATTATTCAAATTCAACAAATACCCTTAAAATTTTTTAATTTTAACTTAATTTATTTAAAATTTACAGATATTCTTAAAAGTAAAATGTAAAAACTTGTACATTTTAATATCAGGTCTCCATTTACACGGCTACAATTACTAATTAATTTGTTAGAATTGTAATTTTTAATTTAATCAAAGAATAATATAAAATTTTTATTATCTTTTATACTACGTCAATATATATATATATATATATATATATATATATATATATATATATATATATATATATATATATATATATATAAAATTACATGACTTAAAATAAATAAATTAGGCATGGTATAATATTATAAATTTAATGAAATATTGAGGATAAATGTATATTTTTATGTTATTTAATTTTTTTTGAAGTTTTTTTATTAAAATTATAATTTTTAATTTTATTTGATTTAACTTAATTAAATCATAGCTTAAATTTTTATTAATTGTAAATATTATAATAGTTTATAAAAGGTAAATGAAAATTTTTTTTCAAAAAAATTGAAAGAAATTAATTAAGTATTGTGCAATACTATAGATTTAATAAAATGAGAATAAATATATCTTTTTTATTTATTTTTTCAACAAGAAGAAAATTTTTTGTTGAATTATAATATAATTTAATTAAAGTTATTTTTTATTATTTTTAATATTATAGTGGTATAAAAGAAAAAGTGAATGAATTTTTTAAAAATCAAAATTTAATTAAATATGGTATAGTATTATAAATTCAATTAGATATTATGGGTAAATACGTCTTTTCATGTCATTTAATTCTTATTTTTAATGAAAAAAATTATTTGAGGAATTTAAAACTAAAAGTGTTTGTAATAATTGTTTAAACCAAAGAAATTAAAGAATAATTATGATCTAACCTCAAGGGATAATTGTAATTACAACTAGATTGTTATGGTGAGTATTATTTTTAAAATGTGATAATGTAAATAAAATATGCCAATTGAAAGATTAAAGTATTTTATCTTACTAAAATGATAGATTATATTTTTTAGTTTAATGAAATAGAAAATTCAAATACATTTTGAAATAAAAAAAAATTAACATATCACCTAAAATATGGGTGAAATTGATATAATCAATGTTAAAAATTTATTTTCAAACACAAGGAAACAAAAGGTATAAATTCTGTCAAATCTTATTAGGGGTGTGTTGAATCTTGAGGGGCAAAATAGTTATGTTTTATGGTCACAAGTAATTAAGTAAAATTATATTTAATTTGTGTGTTTAAATGTTTATGTTCAAATTAATTAAATTTGCAATATTTAGTCCTAGCACAAGTAATAATAAATGCATCATGATTATAACTACACAAGTCAAGCAATGCAAAGTCAACTTTCTAGTTTTGCTAAGTTTGTAACTTTGTCATGAGTGGTGACGAACTCATCATGACTATGACAAACTGGGAAAATGAAAGATCAAAATTTTTTTTATCAAGATCTAAAGTCAAAATTGGTCAAACTTGATAGGAATCTTCATTATAAATTGTCACAAACAAATTCTAATTATTAGAAAAAATTTTCAAGCAAAATTACAAAGATTCAATTTGCAAAATTTCAAGAATTCCCAAGAGTTGTTATAACCAATGTCACCATTAGTGTCATGATCATGACAACCATTCCAAAAGTTCTCGAGAATGTCATGACTAGTGTCACCACTAGTGTCATAATCATGACAACCATTCCAAAAGTTCCTAAGAGTTTCATGACTAGTGTCATTACCAACGTCATGATCATGAAAGCGCATAAATTCAAATTTCTGTATTAGCACCCTGACTATCATGACTATGACAATCTTTTCATGAGCATGACAAATTTGCAGAGTTCTTTTTTATTTTGTGGTTGAACCACTCTATTTGCATTTAATGCACCTCCAATAGCTCTTTTTCTATATAAGAATATAAATACTACTCAAATTTAAGCTGGAGGGAATCAATTAAGTAAAGCAAACACATTTAGAGCAATCTTTGAGCATTTACTCTTGAATTTAATCTTCAACCACCCAATCTTTTAATCTTTAATTCTTTGTAATCCTTTCTATCTTAAGAGTGTTCTTGAGAATGGATTGGTGAGTGTTTATTACCATAATTCAATAGCTCAATAGTAAAATTAAGTGAGTTGGGTTAGGGTTTTAAATAATTATAAGCTAAAAGGATTGTTCTTAGCATTTGGGTTTAAGTGTAAGCCTTGGGAAAACACTTGGGTTTGAGTGTGAGCCTTAGGAAAACACATGGGTAGCTTGATTTAAGCTTGTAATGGTTTAATATACACCTTGAAGTAGATCGTAGTTGATTGAAACTCTCAACAAATGGTTAAAGAGAGGACATAGGCTTTAAAGGCTGAACCTCTATAAATTTCTTATATTTCCTAGTTCATCTTCCTCATTTTATTATGCTCAAATTCTATTTTTAACTTACTCTTTATTAAAAATTGAAAATTTCCCATTAAGCTTAAAAAGCTAATTCACTCCCCTCTTAACACTTGTGGAATTACACGGTGAGTAAATATAAATGAAAATAAAAAATTGAATTGAATCGACTAGTTTGATTTGTTTCAATTCAATTCAGTGTGGTCTAAATAAATTTATTTTATTTGTGTTGACCTTAGTGTTAGTATATTCACTAGTTCAATCATGTATGGTTATGTTTTGACTTTATTATTTTATTTAATAAAGAGGCATTTTTCATTATCATTTTGTGTTATGATAATTACTTAAATAGTCAATTCTTACTAAGGTCATCAAGTATATGACCTGATAGTAAAATCCTTAGATCAAATATGAGTTCTATTCAAATTATCTCTAGTCATAACAATGTATCATAGCTAGTATGATATTAATTGATGATTATGTTTTACTAATCATGAAAATGAGATATTAAGTCAACTCATAGGTACTTATTTGAGAATTAAAGTGTTGGATTGACCCATTATGAGAATACTATATAGATTATTGTCATAATTAATTCTCATCACAGTAATATTAGCTTAGTCCTCTGACCTTAAAATCACCATGGATTTCTATATAACTATTTTGTATTTTGACACAATCTTACATTATCTTTAATTGGATGATAAAATATGTTGTTATTAGGTATGAAATGAGTTATGTGAGGAATGTGAGTGATTGAGAAGAAATTTATCCCTCATTTAATTTGAGTAAGATATTTATGGGCCCCTTGATAAGATAGACTGAGGAGAATGCATGGTCATGCTAAAGTAAATTGATAAAGAGTTATCATTCTCAGTTTACTTGGAATCAATAAATAATATGATTGAATTCTATAAGGATGACATAATTTATACCTTATATTCAATCAAGATATCATATGACAAAACGACTAGAATATTCACTGTATGTTAGGTTATGTCAGATTATTGACTTCACATGACTTGGGTAGTCATAATGTCTTACTAGACGCCACTTATGACTTTTAGGCCTAAATAGAGATTTAAGGCCCACTACCAACGTCATGTGAACCTATAAGGTCATACACTTTGAACAAACCCAAAATGAATATAGGTTTAACAAGCCCAAATAAGCTCTATAGAAATAAATAAATAAAATATTTATTTATTTATTTATTTTTATTTAAGATAAAGGTTATCTTAAATAAATAGAAAATTATTTCTAATTTAACTTTAAATAAAATCAAAATAAGAATAAATGAGAAATTATCAAAAGGTCGTTTGGTAAGTGAAACTCTAATTTAAAGGTTTATAAATATGTTATATTCTCTAGGGTTTCACTAACACACTCTCATTATTCTACTACCAAATTTATTTTCTCTCTTTTAGAAAACAAAAACACAAAGTTCTTTTGATTTTTAATTTGTGAGAAATCAAGATAAGGTGCTAGCACACAAACATTCATTTTCAATCAAGGGTTGTTCATATGGACACTTATGGAGGACATATTCGTTTGGAGATGTCTCAATCCAAACTGTCAAATTAAAAGCTTGAGGTAGGGTGTCACCGAAGTGAACCTCCTCTCTCCCTTCCATAAATCTTACCTCTTCTGCATTTGTGGTAAGATTTTAAAAATCCTAGATTTAATCAATTAATCAAATTCCTTGGATCCGGGTTTGGGTTTGTGATTAAAGTTTAATTTTTTCGCTGCATATGGAATCACGAATCCCAAAACTTAGCGATCATTAATCTTAATTTTGATATTAATAAACTTACTTTTGAGTATTTAATGTTTTTTATTTTAGTGTGATTATAAGCATAGGTACAATATCACTCTCAATGAAAGCCAAATCATAGTTCAACTCAACTGAGGGCTGTGATTGAAGTAAGGCTACCATAGTGATAAAATGTTGAGCACATCAACTAAAGCCTTACTTCTATGGTGACATCAAAATTAAAAAACTCTAATGGATATATTTTTGAAATTATTGAAGGAAAGAGACATTAGAGGGTTGTGACTGAAGCAAGGCTGTCATGGTGATAGAAAGCAAAGGGATGCGACTAAAGCCTTGCTTCCATGGTGATGACCTAACGGATATTTTTTTATAATTATTAAAGGAAAGAGACATTGGAGACATAATCAATGACTTCAACAATCACATTTTTGAAGTTTAATCTATATATATGTGCTCTAGAGTTGTGATAACAAGTATACACATTACATTACTCTTTAATTATTAAAAATCTCTAAGCATTCATTAAGGTTCATTCTTTTCTTTATATCAAAATTTTTTGTATTGATTAACTCTTATGAGAGTTGGTTGTGTGATAGAAATATGACTTCATCTTCATATAATTATTGAGGTAGATTAGAAGGGAAGTAAGGTATATTTCTAGTGGAATTGGTTTAAGTGTTTAGCAATGAAAACACTTGGAAATTAGTTTAAGAGTTAGCCTTAAAACTCTTGTTTGTGTAAGGTTGAAGAGTGAGCCTTAAACTCTTGTTTGTGTAAAGTTGAAGAGTGAGCCTTAAACTCTTGTAATCTTAATCTTGTGAATAAGATTGTGGGAATTGAAAATCCTAACATGGGGATAAGTTAGGTGGAGATATAGGATTATTGAGAATTCGAACTCCTTAAATTTTTGTATTTATTGTTCTTGCTACTTTATTCTATTTTAATTCTTGTTCATTCCTTAAATTCATTTTAATTTTTCTAAAATCATTCATTAGCCTTATTCACCCCCCCTCTAAGGAACTTTCAATTGGTATCAAAGCTTGAATTCTAGAAACTTCATTGCTAGAATACAATATCATAGGGAATGAATTTCAAAATATTTCTTCACTTAGACCATTTTTTAATGGAAGTGATTACCCATATTGAAAGTTCAAAATGAAACCATATTTAGATTGTAATTCTATTAAACTTCAAAAAGTTATTCTCAAAGGTTATGAACCACCTAAAGCTATTGTCACGACCCAAAACAGGGGGCCATTACCGACGCTAGGGAACGGGAATTCTTTCAAATCTGGAACTCGTAGCAAGCCTTAAAAATAAAAGCATGTAATATATTAAATTAAATAAAATATTATGCAGCGGAATTAAATCTCAAAAGTAAAATAATAATTCATCAACTCATTTAAAAACATAAAATCCATCTCATATAGCATAAAATCTTTCAATACAAATTTTCGGTTTAAACTTTTGAAATTTAAATCTCTTACATATATAATAAATACAGCCCACTGAAACAACTACTGCAGTGTCTATAATACAAAATAAAATTTAGGTAAGCAGTTTACACAATAAGGCCGGAGCGGAAGAAATCCGGTGTATAGGCCTGCTATTTGAGGTCTGAGGACGAAGACCCTCCTGAAAAATATCAACACAGGGGAGTTAGACCTCACTGAGTGAATTCTTATAATATATATACATACATAACTAAAATTCAAATGCAGACATTCAACAGAATATATATAATAAGTATATATACAGACAAATACACACAGATGCTAAAATCACTTTATATAAAACTGAAAAATATCAATTTATGAAGGGTCAAATAGAACCTTAAATGATCACAACCTCTAATAGTGTTAGACAACACTCTAGCCATACAGGCTCACTTATTCCAAATAAATTAACTTATTCCATTTGGACAGTAGACTGGCCCCGAGACACTAAGTCGATCGAGCTCCAATAGTCTGACTGTCAGTGTGATTGGCCCCGAGATATTTGGTCAACCAAGCTCCATCAATCACACTCTCAAATCACATCTCACGTCAATCAAATCAATCAACAAATCATAATCCATATCCTTCATTTAAAATAAACTCATACATTCGTAAAATATATGATGCATGACATAATTTAAATGGCAATATAATCCATATATATATACTAGAAATATATCAAAAATAAACCAAGTATATTTCGAGTATATATATGTCAGATAAATTCAGTTCATTTATAAACTAAACTAAAAATAAACCATATATATACTTAAAAACATTTTAGGTATAAATCAAGAATAAAACATGAATTTAATTTAAAATATACCAAAAATATACTAAAATATACCTAAAATATACTTAAGCATTTATTAAATTATTTATGCACATTTCATACAATTAAAACATACATTTCTAAAAACAATATGCATCCTAATACACGTATATATAAAATAACAACTCATAGTTGTGCGCTCCACGAGACGGGTCTGACGGGCCTGGTCCACTAGGCCTCAGTCTCGGTGCAACTAAATAATCAAATCACAACACGAAATCAAAATGAATCTAACTTAATTTCTAGAGACTTGATCTAGAATTCTAGACACAAACAAGGAATAGGAATTTGACCGAATGTCACATTTTACGAGAATTCTACCGAAAATTTGACAGAACCTCCCCTGTAAAACGAACATCTCTTTACTCAAAAAGTAGAGCCGGTCCTACAAGAAAACACACTTCGAATACAGAATAACCACACAACCCCTTGATCAGATTCCCAAACTGCAATTCTACCGACCGAGGTTCACAATTCACAAGATATATACACAAAATACATTAAAATTCCATAAATACCAAAAATATCCTTTGTATACCAAAATATAGCAATTTAGATATTTAAACACTAAAAATAATTATTTTATCGATTTTTACTTAAAAACCCTAATATTAATATAATATTGTTAAAAATCAATAATTCTTGATAAATTCACAAATATTAATAGAAATTCATTTAATAAATCCAAATTACTTAATTAGCCCAAAAACATATTAAAAATCACTAAAAACTCATTTATTTATAAAAATAGTAAATTATATATAATTTGAAAATAAATTTTGAAAAATAGTTGTAATTAGTTAAAAATAGTAAATGATTTGTAAAAATCATTTTTATACCTCAAATAATTATTAAAACCAATTAAACTTAATATTTAACTAAAATTTCTAACAAATTACCAAAATACCCATAGTATATAAAAATTCACATAATATATTATAATTACTCAAAAAATCACTAAAAATTATATAATTACTCAAAAACTATTTTCTCAACATATAATTCAATAAAATCAATAATCATACTCAATTAACCAATTAATTTTAACAAAATGCACATTTAACCTAAATTTCCAAAATTCACATAAAATAATAAAATTATAATAATTACACAAAAATCACAAAAATTATAAATTAAATTCTAAAATTAATTTCAACCTCTATAAACACCAAAAATCATAATTTCACAATTTGTTTAATTAATTTACGAAAATTAGAAAATATTAATAAAATAATAAAAAATTCATAAAAATTAAAATAAATTCCAAAAATTCCACAAAAATTTCAGAGTGTAGATTAAGCTAAGAGAAACAACTTTTGTGAAGCAATTTAGCTTGAATCACTAAGATCAAAGTTCAAAAAAATTAAGAAACTCAAATGGCCGAAATTGAAATCAAGCTCAAATCCTTACCAAATCGAGTGTTCAAGATAAAGGAAGCTTAAAATCAGGTTCTATGGAGTTCTAGGAGCTCAACGGCATCGGAATCATCGAAAATGGTGATCAAAAAGTGGTTGAACGGAGGTGACTTGATTTTCGGCTTCTTAGGGTTCTACAGCGACCATCGGCGCCACAGAGGGTGGAGGGGGGTGGCGGAGCAGTTGGGGAAGGCGGCGGCGCTCCGGGGGGCACTCTGAACGGAGGGTAACGGAATTGCAGAGTGAAGGGAGCGAGTGAGGGCGTCAGGAATAGAGGTAGGGGATGAGGGGCAAAAGTTGTAATTATTTAGGTTTATATATATATATATATATATATATAAAACACACATAATAATATATAATAATAACAAAAATATAAAATATACATAGGTTTTAAATATTAAACCCTAATATTTTTAATAATATATATATATATATATATATATATATATATATATATATATATATATATATATATTTGACTATTTAATTATTTTGTTAATAATTAATGTTATTTTTAAATTATTCTAAGTTTTCAACGTAAAATTTTCCCAAAACCTCCGGATTCGAAAGAATTCTCGTTCCCTAGCGCCGGTCATGGCTCCCTGTTTTGGGTCGTGACAACTACCAATAATGGTGTACAAACAAATCTTTCAAAAAGTTAATAAAATAATGAATAAAAGGAAGAAACTACAAAAATAAAAAAGTTATTATCACTCTAGTCTCTTCCATGTTAAGGGAAGAAGGAGGCAAACTTTAACATCACATTTCGACCAAGGAAAAGTGGATACTTTAGAGAACCATTATGAAGGTAATGTATAAGTAAAAAGTAAGAAGATTCAACTTCACATGTATAATTATGAACTCTTCAAGATGAAGTCTCATGAGTCAATCATGAAGATGACTAATCAACTCAATGCTCTTCTCACAACCCTTTAGAAACTTGGAAAGCATTTCTCTAATGAAGAGGTGAATAACAAGATTCTAAAAATCCTACCTAAGAAGGATTAAGAATCTTAGGTTACCTCAATATAGAAAGCTCAAAACCTCCCTACCCTTTTCAACTGATGTGCTTATTGGAAAGCTCCTAATAATGAGTTTACAATTAAGCAAAGAGATGAAGAGTAAAAAAAGAAGGAAGAGAAGAATAAGAGCATAACACTAAAAGCTTTTTAAGAAGATAGTGAAGAGGAAAGTATTAAAGATTTTAGTGATGAAGATGGTGATATTGCCATGCTCACTAGAAATTTTAAAAACTTTAAAAAAAAAGAAAATTTTTTTAAGAATAAGGGACTTCAATAAGAAGTTTGAAAGAAAAGGTAAGAAGAAAACTAAAGAAGTGACTTGCTATAAATGCAAGAAATTGAGTCGTATTCGAAGTAAGTGCCTCAAACTAAAATTCAAGAATAATAGAGTAAATGATAAAAAGAAGGCCTTTAAAGTTACTTGGGATGACTCCTTTAAATCCGAAGAGGAAGAGGAATAATATGAAGTGGTCAATCTTTATTTCAGGGCTTTTAAAAATGAAAATGAGGTACCATCTGCTTCTAACTCCTATTGTGATAATAATGATGATGATGATGGGAGCTCTATTGTGAGCAAACTCTTGCTTAAATGCAAAATCTTATTGTTTAAGAAGAAACATTATAAGCATGAGTTAACTAGCTTAACCAAGGAATTCAAAAATTTGGTAAGAATGATTTTGCTAAGCTTATTAAATCTAATGAAAAACTTGCTTGTGATTTAAAATTTTCAAATTCCTTAGAAGAACAACTCAAGAAAGCAAGTGATGAAAATCAAAAGCTTTCTAATAAGTTAATGGAGTTAAAAAATTCCATTTCAAAATTCAAAAGAGAAAAAGAGCGCTTAAATAGTCTATTTGACTATCAAAAACTCCATGGAAACACTCGTGGAATTGGATATGAAAATGGAATACCTTCATCATCATCTCATATTAAATTTATTAAAGCCTTATGTAATTCCATTTCCTCTACCTCAAAACTGAATGAGACTCGAGCTTTCAAAAAGCTAAAAAGTCTCATGTGTTAAATAATAAAGGGAAGTTTCACAAGACACAACCCTTATTGACACAAAGAGGTAAGTCACAAGCTAGAAGACCACCACCTAAACATGCTTATATGTACACTAGACATAACATTCCGAAGCATATTGCACAAACTTATCAAAATACACAGTGTTATTGTCAATGTATGTCACACTCTTCATATATGGCACCAAAAAAATTTAAGAATTATACACAACCATAACACCAAAGGCATGTCTCATTTACTAAGAATTTGTATCATCCTAGGAGAAGTAGTTTTGAAAATATTGTATATTCATATTGGATGATCAAAGGACACACCAATAATGTGTGCTTCTATAGAAGATTATAGATGAACTTGCTTCCTTTGGATTATCTTTAGACTAACCAACCTAAACTAAAAAAGGTTTGGATTCAAAGAACATTTAAATTGTCTTATGTAGATGTGCTTGAGATCCACAAAAATAAAAAGCAAGTGTATCTTGATAGTGGATATTCAAAACACATGACATGAGACAAAGAGCAATTTAACAAAATTGAAGTAAAGGATGGAGGACATGTCACATTTGAGGATAATGCCAAAGAAAAGATAGTAGGCATTAGAGAAATCGATAATCCTCAACTCTATACACCATGCGTTGATAGTTGATGGTTTTAAATATAATTTGTTAAGTATAAGTTAATTATGTGACATGAAAAATAAAGTCACTTTCTATCTTAAAAATTGCTTTGTTAGTAGTCTTTATGGAGACAAAGTAATTTTTAGTGGAAAAAAAGTAGACAATATTTATGTTATTAATTTGAAAAAAAAATTGATAACAAAGACATAAAATGCTTAATGTCTATCTCCCATGACACATGGACATAGCATAGAAGGTTAAGACTTGCAAATTTTGAACTTTTAAATGATTTTAGTAAGCATGAACTTGTGATTGGTTTACCTAACCTTGTATTTACTAAGGATAAGCCTTGTGATACTTGTCAAAAGGGAAAATAATCCAAGTTTTTATTTAAGCTCAAGAATTATAGTGTTAACTTCTAAGCCACTTGAACTTATATACATGAATTTATTTTAACCAATTAAAGTTGCTAGTCTCGGTGGAATGCACTATGAATATATATTGGTTGATGATTACACTAGATTTACTTGGGTATGTTTTCTTGCTCATAAGAATAATGCTTTTAAAGCATTTGAAAGTTTTTCAAAAAGAGTTCAAAGAGAAAAAGGTGTTTGCATTTCATCTATTAGGAATGATCATAGAACTGAATTTGAAAATAAATTCTTCAAAATCTTTTACAATGAAAATGGTATTTCATATACTTTTTCTTCTTCTAGAATTTCTCAACAAAATAGGGTAGTTGAAAGAAAAAATAGAATTATAGTTGAAATGGCTAGAACCATGCTTTATAAGTATAATTTACCTTTATTTTCATATTTTAGAGTATTTGGATGCAAGTGCTTTATATTGAACACCAAGGATAATCTTAAGAAATTTGATTTTAAAGCCGATGAAGGAGTTTTTCTAGGCTATGCCACTATTAGTAAAACATATAGAGTCTTTAAAAAAAGAACTCTAGTAATTGAAGAGTCAATACATGTTGTATTTGATGAATCAAACTCACATGATCCTATAAAAGATGTTTCTAGTGTTGATGATTTTGTAGATGAGCATGTGGATATGAACACTTAAGAAGAAAATACTAGTAAGCCTTTGAAACTTGAAGGTCCAAGCAAGGAGGACAATGAGGAGATGTCTTAACCTACCTTGAAGGATGAACTTCCAAAGGATTGGCAATTCAAGAAAGCATATTATAGACGGCGAGGTTTAGCGCGCGTCTAAGATTTTAGCAACCGCGACACTATTTGAGCTTAAGGCTCTAGAGAACACACTAACCACTATCACAAAGACATGACATAGAGATAAGGAGTCACCACCCAGGGTAATAACTGGGACAAATCGAAAAGGTGGTGTCACGACCCAAAACAGGGGCCATGACCGGCGCTAGGGAACGAGAATTCTTTCGAATCCGGAACCCGTAGCAAGCCTAAAAATAAAAATAAAAATAAAACATGCAATAATAATAATAACAATATTAAATGCAGTGGAAATAAAAATCATAAATATCATAATATCATTTTCATCACTGGATTTAAATCAAATCTCATCTCATCACATATATATATAAAATCTTTCAGTACAAATCCAGTTTCAATATAATACATCTCTTTAAATAAAATACATGAAATCCCACATTTTAATTCACAACTACTGCAGTGTCTAGATTATTAAAATAAGACTCAAGTAAATAATTTATACAAAGAAGCCGGGGCGGAAGAAATCCGACGTACAGGCCTGCTACTGAGGTCTGAAGATGTTGACTCTCCTGAAAAATAGTCAACGGAGGGGAGTCAGACCTCACTGAGTGAATTACTATAATATATATACATACATACTAAATGACAATGCATACAGTCACAGTATATATCTAATATGTATATATACAGGCAAATACACACAGATGCAGTAAAATCATTTTATATATTTTATCTGAAAATCATCTTTTATGAAGGATCACATAGAACCCTATGATATCGCAACCTCAAAAACAGTGTTAGACAACACTCTAGCCATACAGGCTCACTTATTTCGAAATATATCCACTTAATCCATTTGGACAGTAGACTGGCCCCGAGACACTAAGTCAACCGAGCTCCAGCAGTCTGACTGCCTATGTGATTGGCCCCGAGACACTTGGTCAACCGAGCTCCAGCAATCATACCCAAATCACATCTCACACATCAAATAATCATAGCCAATCAATATCCACAAATAAGTTAGTAATATAGCCTAAATACTATAGGCGTACCAGTACGTACTCGGTCCTAGTGCTGCCCACTAGGTAGCACGTTCTATCGATATCCTTCATTAATAATATAAATCATTCATTCACAAAAATAAATGATGCATGAATTTAAATGAAATAACAATATAAACCATATATATACCGGAAATATACCAAAAGTAAACCAGGTATATTTCGAGTATATATATGTCAAATGAATTCAACCAAATTATAACTTAAGCTAGAAATATATTTAAAAACATTTTAAATATATTTTATTTACAAAACATGCATATAATTTAATAAATACCATAAATAAACCAAAAATATACTTAAATACAAATCATATTATTTAGGGATTTTAATCAAATAAAACATATATTTCTAAATCATGCATCCTAAAGCATATATATATAGTATAGTAACTCACCCTAGTGCGCTCCACGAGACGGGTCCGATGGGCCTGGTCCACTAGCCCTCGGTCTCGGTGCAACTAAACAAGCAATAAATAACCGACATTAGAATAAACCTAATAGAAATCCTAGAATTCGATCTAGAGTATTAAACACAGAATCGATATCAGGGTTCGACCGGATATCACGTTTTACGAGAATTCTATTGAAAATCCGACAGAACCTCCCCTGTAAAATGGACATCTCTCTACTCAAAAGAGTAGAGCCGACCCTGCAAAAAAACATACTTCGAAAAACAAGCTCAACACTCAACCACAACCCCTCGGTCGGACTCCAAACTACAATCTACCGACCGGGGTCCACAAACACAGAACAATTTCAGAAATACCAAAAATATCCTTATAACATAGAAATTCATTTTATAGGTAGAAATTACATAATTAACCTTAAAACATTGTAAAAACCAATAAAAACTCATTTTATTAGAAAAACCGTATATTATATATATAATTGAAAATAATTCACGATAAATAGTTTTCATTAGTTAAAAATATCAAATAATTTATAGAAATCATTTTTATACCTTAAATAACTATTAAAACCAATTAAATTACATTTTTAGCCAATTTAGGGTAGAATTACCAAAATGCCCTTATATATATAAATATACTTAAATTACTTCAAAAATTCACCAAAAATTATACAATTATCCAAAATTAATTTTCTCAACATATTTATCAATAATATCAATAATTAAACTCAATTAACCAATTAAATTCAATTAAAAACACATTTAACCCTAATTTCCCAAATTACATAAACTTCAATAATTCAAAATAAATACATAGAAATTCATAAAAATTCAAAATAAATTCCTATAATTCATTTAAACACCTAATTCAACCATAAATCACAATTTCATAATTTAAATAATTAATTTCCAAAAATTAGAAAATAATATTAAAATATTCAAAAATACCCAAAAATCCAAAAAATCTCCAAAAATTCCAAAAAAATTCACACATGTAGATTAAGCTACTAGGATCAACATTTGTGAAGGGAGTTTTCATGAATCAATCAATTCGAAGCTCAAAAAAATTAAAAACCCTAATGTGACCGAATTGGAAAAATTGAAACCTAAGCAATTCTAGACCATTTAAGCTCAAACCAAAGCTAGAATTACAGTCACCGGAGCTCAAGGAGAAGAAAGAGACCGGCGGTGTCGAAAATGGTGGCCGGAATCGACGTGATCGATGGTGGCCAAAGTTTCGGCTTCTCCGGCCAAAACCAACTTCCAGACGCCGAAAACGGCTACCACAGGCGGCGGAAGAGGCTGGGGAAGGTGGTGGCACACCGGACGGCACACCAACGGTGAGAAATCGGCACGGCAGCGATCAGACGGTGGTGAGGGTGAAGATCGGGGAAGAAGGAGCTTCGGGGGCAAAATGATAATTTTTTCAAAAGTTTGATTTTTAATGTATTATATGTATATATATATACTTTATACTATATATTAAAATAATATTAAATTACACACATTAAATATACACCACACACATATAATTTAATATTTTAATAATTTATACTAAATAAAAATAATTAAATAACAATAAAACTAATAAATAATTAATAAAATATTAGGGTAATATTAAACCCTAATTAATAAATAGGTACACATATACACGGTGTTTAATATTTTAAAAATACATATGAGTTCATGCAAGTCCGAAAATGTATTTAAAATAATTAAAAATAAATTATTTACGTGAAAATTTCCTCGAAAATGCAAGTCCCGGGAAAATTTTACGTAAAGCACTGTAAATAATACACAATAATTAAAATAGGTTTTAAATACATATCAACTCGTAAAAATATCGTATATATATTCAAAATTTATTAACATTGCATATCCCGGTACAGTGTAAAAATATTTTAAAAACACGGGATATTACAGGTGGTACTCAATTCCCTAAAAGAAAGCTAGTACCACAATTAGAAGATTCTGAGTATAGAATACCAACTTCTTTCAGTCTTGTGTTCATTTGGAATTACTTTATGAATTACTATATTATCCCCTATTTACATGCAATTTCATATAAACCCTTATTCTAGCAATTAACTCCAAGGCAAACCAGTCATGAAAATACAAGTACATAATGCATTTATTCAAACATATAATCCTTATGTTAGTCTAATCTACATTGATTTTAATTAAATGAACTAAATCTAAATGTTTTAATTTATAAGTAAGCTAAAGACTAATGGGCCTAATTCCTTTTAATTTTAATTACATAAACCCAGGTTTAATTATTTTAATTCTAAAAATGGGCCTAAATCTACAAATTATGAAGTATTTAAATTAATGAGTCTAGTTCTACATGTTTTAATTCTAAGGTGATCTTAAATCTACAAATTATGAAAAGGACTTAAATTAAGTGGGCTAATTTTAAATTAATTAAATTAAATTAAATTAGGTGGCCTATGTCTAATTTACTAAATGGGTCTAAGTTATCTCTAACCTAAAATCTAATTAATTATGGGCCTAAAATGCATTTTAATTAATTAAACCTAAAAAACTTAATTTTAAATGGGTGGATTAGAATCTAATATGGGCTTAAGGCCCAAAGCACATAAAAATAAATAAACAAGCCCAAAAATAAATAAAACATATCAAAACAATTAAATTAAAGATCAAACAACTAATTAAATTAATTCCGTCTAAAAAACCCTAATTTTCATTAACATGCAATCTTAAATTAATCTACTTCCTCCATTGATTTTAATTAATTACCAAATTGAAACCCTAATTTTACTAACCAATTAATTAAAATAAACAAACAACCACACACAATTCCACTATTCTCACTATTGGGGCTATTATAATAATCTATTGAAAATAATAATAAAAATAATTAATACAACCCCAAAAACATAAATAAAATAAATAAATTAAATAAAAAATAAAAAAAGCTAAAAAAAAAAAAATCTACAAGGTCTTATCCATGACATTCCATGAACTTCTCATGAGTTTAGTCCTCCATAATTATCATAAAAAAGAACAAATATTATGATTAGTGAATAAATTATAACAATAATAAAAAAATTAAAAATCAATAAAATAAAAAATAAATAAATCAAATAAAATATAATAAGGAGAAGATGATGCTTATGGATTATTTTAATGAAGTGCTCCTCAGATTTTGTAAAATCACCATTTTTTATAGGTTTTCAAATCTTGTTCTTTAAAAATCCTCCAAAGATCTACAATTAATCAATTAAGCAAAAGAATTTTTTTATAGAGAATGCAGATGCTCTTTTTCTTTTCTTTTTTTCTCTTTTTTCTATCTTCTTTCCTTCTTTCTTCCGTTTTTTATTTTTTCTTTTCCATTTTTCCTCCTCTTTTTCTCCCCTTTTAAGGAGCCAAAACACTCCCTTTTATAGTGAAACATCCTTTAAACCCTATGTATAAATTGATTTATAAAAGACTTCTATTTCCTTAAAAACGTTAGATAAATATCAAAAATAATTTTAAAAGAATTTTATACCAATTAGGACTCAAGAAAAAGCCCTTATATATATAAATATACTTAAATTACTTCAAAAATTCACCAAAAATTATACAATTATCCAAAATTAATTTTCTCAACATATTTATCAATAATATCAATAATTAAACTCAATTAACCAATTAAATTCAATTAAAAACACATTTAACCCTAATTTCCCAAATTACATAAACTTCAATAATTCAAAATAAATACATAGAAATTCATAAAAATTCAAAATAAATTCCTATAATTCATTTAAACACCTAATTTAACCATAAATCACAATTTCATAATTTAAATAATTAATTTCCAAAAATTAGAAAATAATATTAAAATATTCAAAAATACCCAAAAATCCAAAAAATCTCCAAAAATTCCACAAAAATTCACACATGTAGATTAAGCTACTAGGATCAATATTTGTGAAGGGAGTTTTCATGAATCAATCAATTCAAAGCTCAAAAAAATTAAAAACCCTAATGTGACCGAATTGGAAAAATTGAAACCTAAGCAATTCTAGACCATTTAAGCTCAAACCAAAGCTAGAATTACAGTCACCGGAGCTCAAGGAGAAGAAAGAGACCGGCGGTGTCAAAAATGGTGGCCAGAATCGACGTGATCGACGGTGGCCAAAGTTTCAGCTTCTCCGACCAAAACCAACTTCCAGACGCCGAAAACGGCTACCACAGGCGGCGGAAGAGGCTGGGGAAGGTGGTGGCACACCGGACGGCACACCAACGGTGAGAAATCGGCACGGCAGCGACCGGACGGTGGTGAGGGTGAAGATCGGGGAAGAAGGAGCTTCGAGGGCAAAATGGTAATTTTTTCAAAAGTTTGATTTTTAATGTATTATATGTATATATATATACTTTATACTATATATTAAAATAATATTAAATTACACACATTAAATATACACCACACACATATAATTTAATATTTTAATAATTTATACTAAATAAAAATAATTAAATAACAATAAAACTAATAAATAATTAATAAAATATTAGGGTAACATTAAACCCTAATTAATAAATAGGTACACATATACATGGTGTTTAATATTTTAAAAATACGTATGAGTTTATGCAAGTCCGAAAATGTATTTAAAATAATTAAAAATAAATTATTTACGTGAAAATTTCCCCGAAAATGCAAGTCCCGGGAAAATTTTACGTAAAGCACTGTAAATAATACACAGTAATTAAAATATGTTTTAAATACATATCAACTCGTAAAAATATCGTATATATATTCAAAATTTATTAACACTGCATATCCCGGTACAATGTGAAAATATTTTAAAAACACGGGATATTACAGTCTTCCCCCCTTACAAGAATTCGTCCTCGAATTCCAGAAAGAAAAGTTACAGGATCAAGAAGGAAAGAGATACGGGTAAGAAGCTCGCATCTCAACTTCAGTCTAACACGTATGCTCCTCAACTTTGTCGCTACGCCACAGAACCTTGACCATCGGAATCTGCTTTGATCGCAATTGTCGAACTTGATAATCAACGATCGCCACAGGTTCTTCCACAAACGTCAAATCTTCACTCACTTCTACATTGTCTGGCTGCAACACGTGTGAAGGGTCTGAGATATACTTCCTTAACATCGAGATATGAAATACTGGATGCACCTGTGACATACTCGGAGGCAAATCCAACCGATATGCAACAGTGCCAACTCTATCCAGAATCTCAAACGGTCCAATGTATCTCGGTGCTAACTTACCCTTCCTGCGAAATCTCATCACACCTTTCATCGGAGATACTTTCAGAGAAAATGAAATCTCCAACCTAAAACTCCACATCTCTGCGCCTAGGATCCGGATAACTCTTCTGTCTGCTAACTGCGGTCTCTAATCTTCGCTTAATCACAGTGACTTTCTCTGCAGCATCCTGAACCATCTCAGGTCCAGTCAAAGCTCTCTCACCAATCTCGTCCCAACTCAAAGGGGATCTACACTTCCTTCCATACAATGCTTCATACGGTGCCATGCCAATACTGCTATGGTAGCTGTTATTATATGCAAACTCAACAAGCGATAAATGATCATCCCAGCTACCTCTCAAATCCAAGACACACATCCTCAACATATCTTCCAGTGTCTGGATCGTCCTCTCAGACTGGCCATCTGTCTGAGGATGAAAAGCAGTACTAAAATCCAACCTAGTGCCCATCGCTTCCTGCAACTTCTGCCAAAAACGAGAAGTAAACATCGAACCTCTATCTGACACAATGGACACAGGTACTCCATGAAGGCACACAATATGCTTCACATACAACTTCGTCAATCTAGCAACTGAATAGGTGGCTTTCACAGGCAAGAAATGTGCAGACTTTGTCAATCTATCTACAATCACCCAGATAGAATCGTATCCATCCTTCGAACGAGGTAAACCGACCACAAAATCCATAGCTATCCTTTTCCACTTCCACTCGGGAATAGGAAGAGGCTGAAGCTTCCCAGAAGGCTTTTGATGTTCGGCTTTCACTTGCTGACACGTCAGACACTTAGCAACATAATCAGCAACATCTTTCTTCAATCCGTCCCACTAGTATAGATCTCTGATACTGTGGTACATCTTAGTAACACCTGGATGAACGCTGTAAGCTGTAGAATGTGCTTCCTCTAAAATCTCTTCTCTCAAGTCATCCACATCAGGAACACACAATCTACCACTGATCCATAACACACCATCATCATCAAGTGTGAAATCAGTGAACTTCCCTGCTCGAACATTCTCTGCAAGCTCTTCCAGAATAGGATCTCGGCTCTAAGCTGCTTTAATCCTATCCCTCAATACAGATCGTACTTTAAACTGAGCTAGCAGTCCACCTGATCTACTAATCTTCATCATCAGACTTGATCCACCATCAGATACAATTCCTGGATCAATGGTCTCCTCTCAACACTGATGTGAGCAAGACTGCCTGAAGACTTCCTACTCAAGGCATCTGCTATAACATTAGCTTTACCCAGATAATATAAAATCTCACAATCATAGTCCTTCAACAGTTCTAACCATCTCCTCTACCTCAAATTCAGATCTCGCTGCTGAAAAATGTACTTAAGGCTCTTGTGATCAGTAAATATCTCACAAGTCACCCCGTACAGATAATGTCTCCAAATCTTCAAAGCAAAAATCACTGCAGCCATCTCAAGATCATGCGTAGGATAGTTTTGCTCATGCTTCTTCAACTGCCTCGAAGCATAGGCTATCACCCTTCCATTCTGCATCAATACACAACCAAGACCAATTCTAGAAGCATCACAATAAACTGTGAACTTAACTACACTATTAGCCAAAGCTAACACTGGCGCTGTGGTCAACTTTTCCTTCAACAACTGAAAACTGATCTCACAAGCTGCTGACCACTCGAATCTAACATTCTTCTGAGTGAAGCGAGTCTTAGGGGATGCAATTCTGGAAAAATCCTGCACAAACTGCCTATAATACCCGGCTAAACCCAGAAAACTCCGAATCTCTGTAATAGAAGTAGGTCTAGACCATTCAAACACTGCCTCAATCTTCTTTGGATCAACCTGAATACCTTCTTTAGACACTACGTGTCAAAGAAAAGAAACACTCTCCATCCAGAAATCACACTTTGAGAATTTAGCATAAAGCTGATGATCTCTCAGTGTCTGTAGTACAATCCTCAAGTGATATACATGCTCATCCATACTCCTTGAATATACCAGTATATCATCAATGAAGACTACTACAAACTGATCCACATACGGTCTGAATACCCTGTTCATCAAGTCCATAAAAGCTGCTGGTGCATTAGTCAAACCAAAAGACATCACCAGAAACTCATAATGGCCATATCGAGTGCGGAACGCTGTCTTAGGAATATCAGATTCACTGATACGCAACTGATGATAACCCGACCTCAAGTCAACCTTCGAAAAGAACTGTGCACCCTGAAGCTGATCAAACAAATCATCTATCCTCGGGAGAGGATACTTGTTCTTCATTGTCACCTTATTCAGCTCTCGGTAGTCAATGCATAGTCTCAGGGTACCATCCTTCTTCTTCACAAACAGGACTGGTGCACCCCAAGGAGAAACACTAGGTCTAATGAAACTTTTATCCAACAACTCTTGCAACTATTCTTTCAACTCTTTCAACTCTGCAGGAGCCATATGATAGGATGGCATAGATATAGGAGTAGTACCTGGTACCATATCTATACAGAACTCAATCTCTCTGTGAGGTGGTAAACCTGGCAACTCCTCGGGAAAAACATCAGGAAACTCACAAACAACAGGAACATCTGTGAGTGACAACTTCTCCACTGAAGTATCCCTGACCAATGCCAAATATCCCTGACAACCTTTCCTCAATAACTTCCTAGCCGTAATAGCAGAAATAAGATTCTGAGGTGCTGAACTCCTATCACCCACAAACTTAAATTCTTCTTCACCAGGAATTCTAAAAGTCACCTCTTTATTCCTGCAATCTACCACGGCAAAGTGTTGAGATAACCAATCCATTCCCAAAATAACATCAAACTCCATCACATCCAATAAGATCAAATCAGCGGGTAATTCTCTATCTCCCATAAGAACTGGACAACCAGAAAGAACAATATCAGTGTCCAAGGAATCACTCAGAGGAGTGGCAACAGACAAAGGAAAAGCCATCCTTAAAGCTTGCCAACAAGATTTAGAAGCAAAAACAGGAGAAACGAATGAATGCGTGGCACACGGATCAAACAAAACCCAAGCATCCAAGTAATAAACAGAAATAATACCTGCCACGACTGCATTAGATGCCTGAGCATCCTGCTGAGTAAGATGGAAAACTCTGGCCTGACCTCGACCTCCCTGCTGATTGGTAGAAGCCTGGCCAATGCCTCTGGCACCTCCTCTAGTACCTCTACCACGACTCTGCTGTGGAACAAACTGAGTGGAACTCTGATGCTGGGCTGGTGGCAACTGAAATGGCACGGGTGCAACACTAGCAATCGACTGCTGTGGGAATCGCAAAATCTGTTGCTGCTGATACCCGGAATAAGGACATGATCTGGCATAATGTCCTGTCTGCCCGCATCTGAAGCATGTCAGTGGTGTCAGATAACACGGTCCCTGATGGACTCTACCACAAGTCTGGCAAACACTGGCTGCTGATCCAGAACTACAACCACTACTGCTGCTCGAAGCACCTGACCCAAATCTGAACGATCTACGCTGACCTCCACGGCCATGTCTACTGCTCCGATGCACTCGCTGCTGCTGTCTCTGACTCTGCTGAGTCGGACCTCGCTGCTGACTACTCGATCCAACATGAAAACTCGAATATGGAGTAGCCTGCAATCCACTCGACTGAACTCCTAGCTTGTAATAATCAGGCATCGCTCCCTGCCTAACTAGCCTCAGCTCAATCTCCTTGGCTAACTCAATCACAGACTCCAGAGTAAGGCCTGCTGTAGGCATACCAGCAAAAGCAGAACCCAAGCCAATGACATATGTAGTGACAGCGAAATACTGATCTCGCATCAGATCCTCAACATATCTACCCAGACGAAGAAACTCTCGGGTGTACTCCTCTACAGATCGATCTCCACGAGAAATATTGGTCAGTCAAAGACGATAGCTTAAACGAAGAGGCTCTGGACAGAATCTCCTCATAAATCGCTCTCGGAATTGAGCCCATGTCATCGTCATCATGTAGGGCTGGATCATCTGAATGAACCAATCTAGAGCTGGTCCCTCAACAGAAAAATCAACGATCATGATCCGCTGGTACTCGGTATGAGCAGTCCGAGTCCTAGTCTCGATCGCATGTAGAAAATCTAACGGATCGGAAGTACCATCGAACGCAATCCTGCCAACTCGGGCATAGAACAAAGCTGCCTCAGGGTCAGACATACCCTACTGATAGGCAGGCTGAACAGGCTAAACAACTGGAGGAACAAGAACATCAAACTCAGGCTCAACAGGCTCCTCGTCCTGTAACTCTCTCTGCCTACGGCGACCTACCGCTCCTCAAGGTTTACCTCTGCCACGACCTCTACATCTAACTGGCTGCTCAGGGGGTAAAACCTCATCCTGAAAAGACTCATCATCCTCGGCCTCAACGATCGGTGGAGCGACACGCGCTCGCCTCCTCATACTGAAAAGATAAACGGAAAGATTCAAACAAAACAAACAATGGAGGAATAATGCAGAAAACTAAGGCAAGGAATACTTATCAAGACATACTCGAACCTAATTCACTGCAGTAGTTACCAAAAGAAAACACAACTTTAAAACTAGGGCCACAACTCACACAACTAAGCCCTGACACAGAACTCTGCTCTGATACCAACTTTATCATGACCTAAAACAAGGGCCATGACCGGCGCTAGGGAACGGGAATTCTTTCGAATCCGGAACCCGTAGCAAGCCTAAAAATAAAAATAAAACATGCAATAATAATAATAACAATATTAAATGCAGTGGAAATAAAAATCATAAATATCATAATATCATTTTCATCACTGGATTTAAATCAAATCTCATCTCATCACATATATATATAAAATCTTTCAGTACAAATCCAGTTTCAATATAATACATCTCTTTAAATAAAATACATGAAATCCCACATTTTAATTCACAACTACTGCAGTGTCTAGATTATAAAAATAAGACTCAAGTAAATAATTTACACAAAGAAGCCGGGGCGGAAGAAATCCGGCGTACAGGCCTGCTACTGAGGTCTGAAGATGTTGACTCTCCTGAAAAATAGTCAACGGAGGGGAGTCAGACCTCACTGAGTGAATTACTATAATATATATACATACATACTAAATGACAATGCATACAGTCACAGTATATATCTAATATGTATATATACAGGCAAATACACACAGATGCAGTAAAATCATTTTATATATTTTATCTAAAAATCATCTTTTATGAAGTATCACATAGAACCCTATGATATCGCAACCTCGAAAATAGTGTTAGACAACACTCTAGCCATACAGGCTCACTTATTCCGAAATATATCCACTTAATCCATTTGGACAGTAGACTGGCCCCGAGACACTAAGTCAACCGAGCTCCAGCAGTCTGACTGCCTGTGTGATTGGCCCCGAGACACTTGGTCAACCGAGCTCTAGCAATCACACCCAAATCACATCTCACACATCAAATAATCATAGCCAATCAATATCCACAAATAAGTTAGTAATATAACCTAAATACTATAGGCGTACCGGTACGTACTCGGTCCTAGTACTGCCCACTAGGTAGCACGTTCTATCGATATCCTTCATCAATAATATAAATCATTCATTCACAAAAATAAATGATGCATGAATTTAAATGAAATAACAATATACACCATATATATACCGAAAATATACCAAAAGTAAACCAGGTATATTTCGAGTATATATATGTCAAATGAATTCAACCAAATTATAACTTAAGCTAGAAATATATTTAAAAATATTTTAAATATATTTTATTTACAAAACATGCATATAATTTAATAAATATCAAAAATAAACCAAAAATATACTTAAATACAAATCATATTATTTATGCATTTTAATCAAATAAAACATATATTTCTAAATCATGCATCCTAAAGCATATATATATAGTATAGTAACTCACCCTAGTGCGCTCCACGAGACGTAGTAACTCACCCTAATGCGCTCCACGAGACGGGTCCGACGGGCCTGGTCCACTAGCCCTCGGTCTCGGCGCAACTAAACAAGCAATAAATAACCGACATTAGAATAAACCTAATAGAAATCCTAGAATTCGATCTAGAGTATTAAACACAGAATAGATATCAGGGTTCGACCGGATATCATGTTTTACGAGAATTCTACCGAAAATCCGGCAGAACCTCCCCTGTAAAATGGACATCTCTCTACTCAAAAGAGTAGAGCCGACCCTGCAAAAAAACATACTTCGAAAAACAAGCTCAACACTCAACCACAACCCCTCGGTCGGACTCCAAACTACAATCTACCGATAGGGTCCACAAACACAGAACAATTTCAGAAATACCAAAAATATCCTTATAACATAGAAATTCATTTTATAGGTAGAAATTACATAATTAACCTTAAAACACTGTAAAAACCAATAAAAACTCATTTTATTAGAAAAACCGTATATTATATATATAATTGAAAATAATTCACGATAAATAGTTTTCATTAGTTAAAAATATCAAATAATTTATAGAAATCATTTTTATACCTTAAATAACTATTAAAACCAATTAAATTACATTTTTAGCCAATTTAGGGTAGAATTAACAAAATGCCCTTATATATATAAATATACTTAAATTACTTCAAAAATTCACCAAAAATTATACAATTATCCAAAATTAATTTTCTCAACATATTTATCAATAATATCAATAATTAAACTCAATTAACCAATTAAATTCAATTAAAAACACATTTAACCCTAATTTCCCAAATTACATAAACTTCAATAATTCAAAATAAATACATAGAAATTCATAAAAATTCAAAATAAATTCCTATAATTCATTTAAACACCTAATTTAACCATAAATCACAATTTCATAATTTAAATAATTAATTTCCAAAAATTAGAAAATAATATTAAAATATTCAAAAATACCCAAAAATCCAAAAAATCTCCAAAAATTCCACAAAAATTCACACATGTAGATTAAGCTACTAGGATCAATATTTGTGAAGGGATTTTTAATGAATCAATCAATTTGAAGCTCAAAAAAATCAAAAACCCTAATGTGACCGAATTGGAAAAATCGAAACCTAAGCAATTCAAGACCATTTAAGCTCAAACCGAAGCTGGAATCACACTCGCTGGAGCTCAAGGAGAAGAAAGAGACAGGCAGTGTCAAAAATGGTGGCCGAAATCGGTGTGATCGACGGTGGCAAAGTTTCGGCTTCTCCGGCCAAAACCAACTTCCAGACGCCGGAAACGGCTACCACAGGCGGCGGAAGAGGCTGGGGAAGGTGGTGGCACACCGGACGGCACACCAACGATGAGAAATCGGCACGGCAGCGATCGGACGACGGTGAGGGTGAAGATCGGGGAAGAAGGAGCTTCGGGGGCAAAATGGTAATTTTTTCAAAAGTTTGATTTTTAATGTATTATATGTATATATATATACTTTATACTATATATTAAAATAATATTAAATTACACACATTAAATATACACCACACACATATAATTTAATATTTTAATAATTTATACTAAATAAAAATAATTAAATAACAATAAAACTAATAAATAATTAATAAAATATTAGGGTAATATTAAACCCTAATTAATAAATAGGTACACATATACACGGTGTTTAATATTTTAAAAATACATATGAGTTCATGCAAGTCCGAAAATGTATTTAAAATAATTAAAAATAAATTATTTACGTGAAAATTTCCTCGAAAATGCAAGTCCCGGGAAAATTTTACATAAAGCACTGTAAATAATACACAATAATTAAAATAGGTTTTAAATACATATCAACTCGTAAAAATATCGTATATATATTCAAAATTTATTAACATTGCATATCCCGGTACAGTGTAAAAATATTTTAAAAACACGGGATATTACAGGTGGTACTCAATTCCCTAAAAGAAAGCTAGTACCACAATTAGAAGATTCTGAGTATAGAATACCAACTTCTTTCAGTCTTGTGTTCATTTGGAATTACTTTATGAATTACTATATTATCCCCTATTTACATGCAATTTCATATAAACCCTTATTCTAGCAATTAACTCCAAGGCAAACCAGTCATGAAAATACAAGTACATAATGCATTTATTCAAACATATAATCCTTATGTTAGTCTAATCTACATTGATTTTAATTAAATGAACTAAATCTAAATGTTTTAATTTATAAGTAAGCTAAAGACTAATGGGCCTAATTCCTTTTAATTTTAATTACATAAACCCAGGTTTAATTATTTTAATTCTAAAAATGGGCCTAAATCTACAAATTATGAAGTATTTAAATTAATGAGTCTAGTTCTACATGTTTTAATTCTAAGGTGATCTTAAATCTACAAATTATGAAAAGGACTTAAATTAAGTGGGCTAATTTTAAATTAATTAAATTAAATTAAATTAGGTGGCCTATGTCTAATTTACTAAATGGGTCTAAGTTATCTCTAACCTAAAATCTAATTAATTATGGGCCTAAAATGCATTTTAATTAATTAAACCTAAAAAACTTAATTTTAAATGGGTGGATTAGAATCTAATATGGGCTTAAGGCCCAAAGCACATAAAAATAAATAAACAAGCCCAAAAATAAATAAAACATATCAAAACAATTAAATTAAAGATCAAACAACTAATTAAATTAATTCCGTCTAAAAAACCCTAATTTTCATTAACATGCAATCTTAAATTAATCTACTTCCTCCATTGATTTTAATTAATTACCAAATTGAAACCCTAATTTTACTAACCAATTAATTAAAATAAACAAACAACCACACACAATTCCACTATTCTCACTATTGGGGCTATTACAATAATCTATTGAAAATAATAATAAAAATAATTAATACAACCCCAAAAACATAAATAAAATAAAGAAATTAAATAAAAAATAAAAAAAGCTAAAAAAAAAAATCTACAAGGTCTTATCCATGACATTCCATGAACTTCTCATGAGTTTAGTCCTCCATAATTATCATAAAAAAGAACAAATATTATGATTAGTGAATAAATTATAACAATAATAAAAAAATTAAAAATCAATAAAATAAAAAATAAATAAATCAAATAAAATATAATAAGGAGAAGATGATGCTTATGGATTATTTTAATGAAGTGCTCCTCAGATTTTGTAAAATCACCATTTTTTATAGGTTTTCAAATCTTGTTCTTTAAAAATCCTCCAAAGATCTACAATTAATCAATTAAGCAAAAGAATGTTTTTATAGAGAATGCAGATGCTCTTTTTCTTTTCTTTTTTTCTCTTTTTTCTATCTTCTTTCCTTCTTTCTTCCGTTTTTTATTTTTTCTTTTCCATTTTTCCTCCTCTTTTTCTCCCCTTTTAAGGAGCCAAAACACTCCCTTTTATAGTGAAACATCCTTTAAACCCTATGTATAAATTGATTTATAAAAGACTTCTATTTCCTTAAAAATGTTAGATAAATATCAAAAATAATTTTAAAAGAATTTTATACCAATTAGGACTCAAGAAAAAGACATTTTATTTTCTGAAAAATTTGAAAAAATAAACGAAAAATGTCTAATTCCGATCGGAATTATATAATTCTGATCGGAATTACACAATTCCGATGGGAATTATATAATTTCGATAGGAATTATATAAGTCCAGTTGGAATTAAAAAATTTCGACCACTTTTTTTACTTTTAATTATAAAAAGGTCCCTAAAAGAATTTAAGTTTTGCAATTAGGTCCTTAAAAAGCATTACAATTTAGTTCATGAAAACATTAAATCCTTTCTTTGAAAAATGTAATCAGACCTCTAAAGTTTCAAAGTTCAAATATTGAAGACCTATTCATGACATTTTCATCATTTGAGTCCTTTATCACATCTATAACTCATTATCTCGAAATTGAGTGTCTACACACATCCTCAAGACCTTATCATAGGTGACACTATAAAAGAGATAACTACTAGATCTCAACTTAAGTCTATTATTAATTTAGCCTTCATATCATAAATTGAATCCAAAAATATTAATGATGTTTTAAGTGATGAATTTTGGGTCCTTACTATGCAAGAAGAGTTAAATCAATATGAGAGAAACAAGGTTTGGACCTTAGTTCCTAAAACTTAAACATCATCCTATTATAGACACCAAATGAGTGTTTAGATATAAAATGAATGAACAAGGTGTCATAACTAGAAACAAAGCTAGACTAGTAGCTAAAGGTTATAATCAAAAGGAATGCATTGATTATAATGAAACATTTGACCTGGTTGCAAGGTTAGAAGCTATTAGAATGCTACTTGAATTTGCATCGTTCATGGATTTTAAACTTTATCAAATGGAAGTTAAAAGTGCATTTTTAATTGGTTTCATTAAAGAGGAGGTATATGTTAAACAACCTCCGTGTTTTGAAATTTTTGATTTTCTTAGTCATGTGTTTAAATTTCAAAAGATTATATGGATTAAAACAAGCTCCTAGAGCTTAGTATAAAAGGTTGAGTAACTTTTTATTAGAGAAAAGTTTTTCTAAAGGAAAGGTTGACACAACTCTTTTCATAAAGAAAACCAAGCATGATTTGCTTATTGTGCAAATATATATTGATGACATTATATTCGAAGCTACTAACCATTGCTTATATGAGGAATTTTCCAAGTTGATGCAAGGAGAATTTGAGATGAGCATGATGGGTGAGCTCAAATTCTTTCTTGGACTTCAAATCAAGTAATGCAAAGATGAGATTTTTATCTATCAAACTAAATATGTTAGGGACATTCTCTAGAAGTTTAGCATAGATAGAGCTAAATTAAGCAAGACTTCTATAAGTACCACCACCAAACTCAACAAAGACAATAATGATAAACCAGTTGATGAAAAGTGTTTTTAGAGGCATAATCGGATCCCTTTTTTATTTAACTACAAGTAGACTCGATATCATGTTTGTTACATGCTTGTTTGCCAGGTTTCAATATAGTCCTAGAGAGTCTCATTTAAATGTAATTCAAATGAATTTTCAAATATTTAAGTGAAAGTTTGCATTTAGGACTTTGGTATCCTAGAAGTTCTTCCTTTGACTTGATTAGTTATTCAAATACATATTTTATTGGTAGTTTACTAGATAGAAAGAGCACTTATGGAACTTGTCAATTCTTAGGACAATGTTTAGTTGATTGGTTTAGCAAGAAATAAGTTTCAGTTGCCTTATTCATTACTGAAGCTAAATATATTGCATCAAGTCTTTATTGTTCACAAGTCTTATGGCAAAAACAACAATTGTTGGAATATGGTATAAAACTTGATCACATTCTAATCAAATGTAACAATACAAATGTTATTAACCTTAGCAAAATTTCATTTAACATTTAAGAACTAAGCATATTAACATTAAACATCATTTCTTGTGTGATCATATTCAAAATGGTGATATCTTACTTGAATTTGTTGATACAAATAATCAACTTGCAAATATCTTCACCAAACCTCTAAATGAAGAGATATTGAATTTCATTAAGCATGAACTAGACATGATTGATGATTCTAGTTTGTTTTGATTTTATGTTTAATTAATGGTTGGACTGTTTTAATGTGAAATCATGTTATGCTTATTGATTGCTTTGATTATTAATTTTGATTTTGATCTTAACATCTTTTAAATTTTTTTTTTTTGCTATTTAATAATTACTTGTTGAAATTATTTCAATAAATTAATTATTCGAAATAAGCATAACATTTTTTTTTAATTTTCATGCATTTATATATGTTTAAATGTAATATGTGCATTATGATATGTTCATTCAATTTTTTAAAAAACTTTCATTTTTTCCTATTAATAATTAATTATTGAGTTAAATTCAATCAATTAATTATTTTTATTATTCACTCTTTCCTCCTACTCATCAAGACTAGTTATTTTTTTATATGTTTTTGTGTGTTTTTCATTAATTTTGGTTGGTTTATTTTTAGTATATTTTTTATATCTAAGCTTTGAGCTATTTGTCTATTTTTGTAGTTATTTTGTGACAATTTATGTTTGGTTTATTTTCTGGATATAAGTCTTAAGCTATTATTTTTATGTCTTGTTAATATTATATTTCTCTTTACTTTACAATTGACATTTTAGTATCATTGTAACTTTATCCCTTTCATAAATGCAATTTTTTTATTAAAATTTCTTTTTACATTTTGACAAAAGGGGGAGAAATATTTGAGTTTGAATCTTTGAGTATTTGAATATTTGAAACTTATTTATATAATTGTGTTTATGTATGCATAGTATGCATAATAACATTGTAAATGTGACTAGTTTGTCATATTTTTTTATATATGTCATAAAAAGTCTTGTTTTGCTTACTTTATTTTATATGTGTATATGTGTGATACTAGACTAGATGGACATTTTTTTTTTAAAGATTTAGTATATCTTTATTTTCATTGTTTTGCTTCTTGATCTTCAATTTCCTTTAGAACTAAGTGCTATATGATAATGTGAAATATGTATTCTATTTGTGATGTGTTAAGTGCTACTAATTATGTTTTTTCATATGTTTAAAATTATTTTCTTCCATGTTGCCTAGCATTAATGTTAATAATAATGTTATCATATTTTTATATTTTTAACACATTTGTTATGTTAGACCATGTTTTTATTTCCCTCATGATAGATTTTATGTTGTTTTTATTTTTGTCAAGGGGAACAATTTATAAATTTATTTGTGTTATCATGTCCAAAAAGGGGAGTAATAAAGAAATAAATTAAATATTTTAATTGATATTTTTTTCAAAAGATATTTTTTTGATTTTTTCCATAACAAAGTGGGGGAGATTCTTATAATTTCATTATTTTTTAAATTAATCCTCACTCCATTGATATTCTTCATTATCTGTTTTTCCTTACTCCTTAAATTTATTATCTTTATAATATGCATAAATTCAGAGGGAGTATAATTTATTTACTATAATGAAATTCAAAACATCACACGCGTGCACTTTATATTATTTTCTCAAACTCAAAATAAGTTTGTTAAAATCAAAAAGAGGGAGATTGTTGACCTTAACAATAATCAATCTTAATTTTGATCTTAACAAACTTAATTTTGAGCATTTAATGTTCTTTGTTTAATGTGATTATAAACATAGGTACAATATTATTCTCAATGAAAGTCAAGTCATAATCAACTCAACTGAGGGCTGCGATTAAAGTAAGGCTGCCATGATGACAGAATGCTGAGGGCTACGACTGAAGTAAGGTTGCCATGGTGACAAAATGTTGAGTGTTGTATTTGAAGCCTTGCTTCCATGGTGACATTAAAATTCAAAAAATTCAATGGACATATTTTTGAAATTATTGAAGAAAAGAGACGTTTGAGGGCTGTGACTGAAACAAGGATACTATAGTGACAGAAAGCAGAGGGCTGTGGCTGAAATAAGGATACTATAGTGACAGAAAGCAGAGGGTTGTTACTGAAGCCTTGCTTCCATAGTGATAATCCAATTGACATATTTTTGAAATTATTGAAGAAAATAGACGTTTGAGACATAATCAATGACTCCAATAGCTATATTTTTCAAGATTAATCTATATATATGTGCTCTAGAGTTGTGACAACAAGTATACACATTACATTACTTTTTAATTATCAAAAACTCTCTAAGCATTCATTAAGCTTCATTTTTTTTTCTTTATATCAATATTTTTTATATTGATTAACTCTTGTGAGAGTTGGTTATGTAATAGAAATAAGAGTTCATTTTCATCTAATTTTTGAGATAGATTTAGAAGGGAAGTGAGGTATATTTCTAGTGGAATTGATTTAAGTGTTTAGCCATTAAAACACTTGGGAATTGGTTTAAGAGTTAGCCTTAAAACTCTTATTTATTTAAGGTTGAAGAGTGAGCCTCAAACTCTTGTAATCTTAATCTTGTGAATAAGATTATGAGTATTGAGAAATTCTAATTTGAAAATAAGTTAGGTGGAGATGTAAGATTATTGAGAATTTAAACTTTTTAAATTTCTATGTTCATTGTTCTTACTGCTATATTCTCTTTCAATTCTTGTTCATTCCTTAAATTCGTTTTAATTTTTCTAAAATCCTTCATTAGTCTTATTCACCCTCTCTAAAGCACTTTCAATTTACATTTTACAAACTGAAATAGGTTCAATTCAGTCAATATTTTTAAAAATACAAATAAACCAAACCGAACCAAATTTCTCAAATATTATTAATTTATATAAGTATTTATGGTTTTTGTTTGATGGTTTAGTACTAATATTTCAAATTAGATCAATAATATCAGTTTTGAATATTTAAAAAATTAACCAAATTATTTAGTATTCAAATTAAAGTTATTTAAATTTGGTTGGATAATCAATTTGATTGATTTTTTAAAAAATAAATAAATTAAATATAAAAAATAACAACAATAAATTTTAAAGTATTATCAAAATAATGTAAAATTGCAAAAGTTAGATCAGTCTAAAATTTTCAAAAGTTTAAAAAGGTGGTTTGATTTTCAATCTTGATGGGCTTAGTCGGATTATTTTTTCTTACATTTTCAATTTTTTGGTTTTATATTATTTCCAACCTAACCAAACTAAACCGACTGACGATACCTTAAATCTTACATCACAAATGTAATTTCCCCTAAAAGTAAACTTAGTTCGATTGCTAAAAATAAAAATAAAAATAAAAAAAAATACAAGGGCTGAATATGCATTGTTTGAAAAAAGAGGGAGTAAAAAAAAAAGGACACGATCATTTAAGATCCAATGGGACTAATATGAGGACGTGACAAGAGTAGGCTGATGAAGCCTAAGCCTAAAAATTTTTGTAATTTTCTTTTCTGACTAATAATGCGACAATCAAAATTCGCTTTAATGAACTAAAAAAAGGCAAAAGCTTCTTGAGCTCATCTCTTCTTCTTCTTTTCTTCTTCTTCACTCGCGCATTTTCAGTTCTAATGGCGAATGAATCTAAACAACAACAAAACCAAGACGACCCAGAATCTTTCTCTTCCTACTTAGGCCTAAGCTTCGGTCTTTTCTTAGCATTGTTACCAGCAAACTCCATATCTTTAGTACAAAAGCAACAAACCCGCATAAAAGACCTGTCTTTACGCCTGTTCCAAGCTGAAGAACAGTTAAAGCAAATGAAATCCAGAAGAAAAGAAGACTCAAAAGCAAATGCAAGAGTTGTTGAGATCTTTGCTAGTCATAGGAACGCTTGGCAAGCTGAGGAGAAGCGGCTGCTGAACCAGATCGATGCTGATACAGAGGAAATAGGTTCTCTAAGGGCAAGAATTCAAGATTTGGAAACAGAGAGAGAAGAATGGAAAGCTAGAGTTCAAGATTTGGAAAGAGAAGTTGGTGAAAGAGAGGAAATGATTGGGTTTATGTCAAGAAATGCTGTCAACAATGATTTTGGCGGTGGTGAGGATGATGAGGTTGACGATGATGTATCTGGGCCTTGTAGGAATAGGGATTGTTATGCTGGGGATGACGACAGTGTTAATTTTGTTTATGCCCAACAGCCTATTAATGGTGGTGTTGCTGCTATTGCCGGGGGTCTTACTTCTGATTTCTTGCCTTCTGCTTCTAAGTATTGGGCTGAGAAACCTTCTCTATGGCAGGTCTGGTTGTCTTCTACTAATTTTGTTTTCCTGGATATTACTCTATATGCACATCCTTGATTTTTTTTTTTTTATTGATATTTGAAGTGGCTTCTTTTTACTTGGCAATATATCTCTCCTCTAGACATTAGTTGACTCCATGCTACTTGTGCTGCTTAGCATTTCCAAGGCATGACGACATAGCATTACGTTAAATCCAAAACCACTAAAAAGTATGTTTTCACCTTTGCATTGTGAAACTGTTTTCCTAATTATGATGCAATTCGACCCTGAAAATGCAATGCAACTTCAAAATTAGCGCTCACAAGTCGTGACAAGTGTATAACTGATTTGAAGGATAAGGATATTCTTATCTTTTTCCATTTTCCTTCCTTAATAGCAAATTATGCTTGAAGTGCTTAACATGAAAACGTTGTTAATTGCACTCTTAGTCTACATAGGGAAAGGTCTGAGAAATACAACTTTAGCTTTTGGGATTCGCAAAACATGACATCTGCACTTGTTACTACCATGACTACTTTGCCATGTGGCAATATCTGATTCAATTTATCAGGTAAAGTTTTTGGCAGTTCGGGGCATAAGAATTATTAGGTTTGGCTGAATTTACATGTAGATTTAAGTTCTATATTGTTCATAACGGTAAGTAACATTTGGATGCTGACAAAACTGTTTGATGTTGACCAACTGTTGGCTTGTTGCTGACCTTTTACCTTGTCCATCAATTGGTGGAGCATTGACTCTATGGCTTGCCAGAGATTATGCGTAAGATAATTTTAAATGATTATTTCTACGGTTGTTAATGTTGAAAGTTTATTCTTGCAGGATATGCATTATGAATCCCTTGAATCACTCTATCATACGAAGCATTTTGTACCAAGGTAAATTTAACATTGTGGCTGTAATTGTTCATGATGTATGCTTGCAATGCTGCAACTGATGAATGGGTAATGTGATTTTCTTGTTCAGAAGGGAGTCCCCATGGAAGGTAGATGGTGAATCAACAGGAATTTCCTCTAAATTAAAATTGCTTGAACAGGAACTCCTGAACTTGGAAAATGTTGGCAAAACTGATCCATCGAAGGTTCCATCACTGATGAGGAAGCAGGCAAAGAGATATCAAGCTCTTGCAGGGAAGATCGATGATCTATGCAGAAGAATGGTAATCCACATCAACTGTGTTCCTTGTGCTCTGATATTATGCAGTTTCCATTACTATTTTCTATATTCTTCCATCCATTGTGCATATGGAACCATATTATCAACCGTTATAATTTTTTATTTTCCAGATGCTGGTGGACTTATTCATCTTTTAGGCTTAACCTTTGAAATGGTAGGGCATGAATTTCTTATGAAGAAATGTGTTAATGCTGAAACTGAAAGCTGTGTCTGAGTCATTTACTTGTAACTTGTCAAACTCAATTTGTTTGTAGTAATTACTAATTGGCCTGGTGGGGATTGCTGATAAGTTTTATGCTGTGAACCAGTTGCATGTTACAACAGTTACTAAACCTCTTCCAAATTATAGTAAACAGCTGTTTGTTGTTGTTGTTTTTTTTTTTTGGTGTGTGTGGAGCTGTTCAATGGTTCAAAGCATCTCCGACCACCAGGAAATAACAAATTTAAATAATCAAATTGCTTCTCAGCTAGTCAGCTTCCCTAATATTTACTGTTTTCATTATGGCTCTTGATTAGAAGGATTATGATTTAATAAGATGGATTTATATACAATCTGCAAGAATAATTTCCTGCTATCCTTTCCTTAATGCACTTTTGAATGGACCTATTGAACAGCACTTGACGTGTTGGCTGTTATAAGGGAAAAAATTCATTTTCAGAACAGAAGCTGAACTCTTTTATTGGAACTCAACTCTCTGTACCTCTCTCCCTCCCTCTCTCTCTCTTTCTCTGATACATGTATATGTGCGCACCTATATGCACGAAGAGCTGTAACTCTCAAAAAGTCTGGTGTTTGGTCTGAACTTTTTCTGAAGTTAGTATTTCCATTATGGGTTATGTTTTCTAACCTTTTTCATGATATTGCAGCAAGCAAGTGATCCATGTGAACCTTCACTCAGCTCAGACTTCCGCACGCAAAGACAGACAGAGTTTTTACTTGAAGCATTTCGACTTCAACAGCGTGCCTCTGAAACTGGGCAAAAGCTGATGGCATTACAAACTGAGATTGGGAAAAATTACTACGGGGATGAACTGGGAAGCCAGGCCAAGCTCACCAATAGACGGACCTTTGACTCCATTAGAAACAACTTAAGGGAAGTTCAGAGAAACTTGGAAATATGGTTGGCAAGAATTATCGGAGATCTTGAAGGGATTCTAGCGAGGGATGGAGCCTCCCAGGCAAGGGAATATTATGTTGCTAGATATCCTTTTGTTCAATAGAAACTTGTGACCTGGATGGAAATGTGAAATCCTGATCTAACGGAAGTGTATGTTCACAGTTCTTTTCGTAAATAGGCTGATCTTAATGTAATCCGAGTCCCAGAAGCAAGCAATTGGGCATGGCATGGTAATGGAAATATAACCATTCCACTTTTGAGTCTATGGTAATAAAGTGACTATAATTGTTTTATCTTCCAATTGAATTTGAAGCCATCAGCTATGGCGACACTGCCAAAACAAATAAATACATAAATAAACAAATCAGTTTGCAGGTGCTGGTTCAATCAACATATTCTGTTACTTGAACTGACCAAAGGGATGAATGTTTGTAGTGAATATTTTCAAATTTTCATTGAATCAACCTTAAAATGAAAAGAATTTTCATTTCTAAATATTCAGAAACAACTTGGGTCGATTATAAAGCTCTAGTCTGTTTGTAGTACATTACATACGATACAACCAATCCACAGCCATTGTCTACTTCCTCCTGCATATTTATTGCTGTTGATTTTTTAACGCAAAACTGCAGAGCTTTTATGGTGATGGACCGCCCCACCTCATCATCTATCTAACTTACTCCCACTCCTACTCCTATCATTAATGAGAGTTGGTGAACTAAACATCAACATACATATTTGATGAACAGCTGCTTGCCTGCTTGTTATAAATAAATGTTTTTGGATTGGCATTTGGGAGGATCAATGTTACCATATAAATAAAATAAAATAAAAAACAATATGAAAGGGGATTGTTTCGACAATACCTGCAACCAAAAGCCAAATGGTCCAATTACAGTCACATTATACCTTCTGCTTACAAAGTGGTAATTACATGACATTTATAAGAAATGTATAAATATCGAAACTACAGTATTCGTTAGCTAATGATGTTTATTTGTTAGAGTTCACCTGATTTACCTGTACACCTTAAATCTGATTTAGTATCATAGGTTGAGCGGTGGAATTTAGCGTGCGTTTAAATATTTAGCGACTACAGTATTGTGTAGGTTCGAGGTCCACTTGAAAATATGATACAGGTCTTGGGTCTATTTGGAGATGAAGTCATCACCCGGATAAAAGTCGGGACACACTGTACAACAACTGGATTCCATGGAGGTTCCCAGAAGCCGTCGTCAGAGAATGGGTCCAAAAACTAGGTATGAGCGTTTGAATACTTACCCAATTTTACAGTTGATCTCCGTTTATGTTCAGTGTTTTATTATTTTTAATTATTTAATTATTTCTTTTTTATCATACATATTGTAATTGCCTTCGAATAATTGTCAAATTTTATTGTTAAGTCCAAGTTTGCACATTAATCCAAATTCATTCTTTTAAGTCCCAACATTCAACAAAAATAAAACAAGTAATAATTTACAACCATACATTCGAATCAAACAGGGAAAGGGATTAGAGATTACAATGCTTTTAGGCAAAATAAAAGAATAATATACAGAAAATAAATCATACATATACCAAAAGTAAAGTAGTAATAAACTATTTACACAAGCGCAATGGTTTAAGGAATTAGCTAACGATAGTGACTACTCAATGATGTGGACCATCAAGTAATTCCTGCAATAACATACGGTTAGTTTCCTCTTGTGGACACGACATTATACATAACAATATTTACAAATAATGTTCTAAAAAGGGTTTTCATGTTACTAACTAAAGAAACCCTCAAATAACCAAAATAATTATCATCATACAATGAAATAATTATGTATAAAGGTGGAAAAAGCATGTGAAGTAAACATTATATGGAATTTCATAAAAGGGAGAAGAGCCAAATAGCCAATTGACTTATCAATGTGGCGATCGCCTCTTTGACAAGGGGTGATGCCTCGATGGTCAAAGAGGCGTTGCCTGATCAACAGGCGATCAACCCTCAAAATAAACAAACTTCTACCCTAAACAAGCAATACATACACACATGCATCCAACATGTGCCAAATTATAACTACATGCAATAGTTTAAGAGATCAAATCAATGAGGTAGTGTAACAAACGAAATAAACCTGAAATATACTTAAAGTATACCAACAACTTAGTCACATGCAAACTAAACACACAAAAGATGAAGTTATAAAAAAGTGTATTTAGATGCAAAGTTTTACCAAAGTAATGGACCCTCAGAGATGTGCTTTTGAGTGTGATCTCCACTTGGGCATGAATTCCACTTTGACATAAGTTTTTGCCCTTTCTCTCCTAAGGATTGTGAGCTTGCTTTCGCTTTAATTTTCCCTCTTCGTTTAAGAACGTCCCTTTCTATTTTTTTTCAGAGCCTTTTCTTTCTCTTTTTTTATTTTTATTTTTTCAAATGGGTCTCCTCTCTTTTCTTTTTCTCTTCCATTTTCTTTTTATCCCCTACCTTGCCCATGCCCCTAGGCTCTCTAGCCCATCATGAGCCCTCATTGCCTTTCTCTTCCCCCCAAAAAACTCTTCTTTACGCAAAATCAGGTTTGGGGGTGTGGGGCCCATACCACTTGGCCACCATGGCTGCAGTTACATTTGATGCAGTTGCAAGTGGTTTGTCATAGAGGCGGCACCTCTACGATAAGGCAATCACCTCTGTAACAACTGCCAAAGAGGCAATTACCTCATTACACTAAGGCGATGCCCTTTTAGCCCGGGCCTGTGTTGGGCCCAATGGGCCAGAGTTATTTTTGGACAATTGGGTTAAGTCTTGGGCTTTTGAGGCTTTCGAGTCCATTTCCAATTGGGGATTCAGGTTTTGTTCTTGTGTTCAAGTTTCACATTCTCATTATTGGGCTTGACAACGGGTCGATCAAAATGAGCATCCCTAATTCATCCCCTAACACGGGCCGATCGAACGGGTGTCTACAGTTTGCCCCTTGACTTTTCAAAAAATCAAATGCATGCAATGACCATTTTTTAAAAAATCACATGCACAATAATAAACAAATAAATAAGATGAGTAACATACCTGGCTCTCGAGTTTCACTCAAGAAATGAGTTCTTCAAATTTAAAACGTGACTGTGATCCTCGGGTTTTTCTGGCCCAATCAACCACTCATTAATATTGATAAGTTATTTGAAGAAGATTGACCTTGGGTTTTCCTAGCCCAATTACAATTCTACTGGGGACTTGACCTTCGAATTTTTTTGATCCAATTATCACTTAGATAACCCATTGGGGGCATAATTTTTGAGTTTTCCTGGTTCGATCATCACTATATTGAAAATTAATTCTCAGGTTTTTCTAGTTCGATCATTGCTGTACCGACTTCAATTCTCGAGTTTTTCTGGCTCGATTACCATTGGGGACTTGATTCTCGAATTTTTCTAGTCCAATAATCGCTGCACTGACTCTGGTTTGTGAGTTTTCCTGGCTTGATTACCATTGCGGACGTAGTTTTTGGGTTTTCCTGGCCCAGTTGTCATTCATTATTGACATTGGGGATGCTACCTAAATAGTCACCTTGGTCTTCGAGCTTCGGGGATTCAAACCCGAATAGCCTTATCTTTGACCTTCGGGGATTCAAACTCGAACAACCTTATTTTTGAGCTTCGAGGATTTAAACCCAAACGAGGAATCAAACCCGAACAATCCTATCTTTGAGCTTCGAGGAATCAAACCCGAACAGCCCTGTCTTTGAGCTTCAGGGAATCAAACCTGAATAGCCCTATCTTTGAGCTTCGGGGGTTCAAACCCGAACAACCCTCTATCTTGCCGCAACATAACACTTGGGTTTTCTAGGCCCACACATCATTCAATTGAAAATATGAAGCTTGGGTTTCCTTGGCTCGATCTTTGTTGAATTAAAAAGTGCGAATCCTGGGTTTTCCTGGCCCGGTTCTTGCTAAAACTTCGACTTCCCAGCACACTAAATAGTGACCCTTCTCTTTTTTTTTAAAAAACCCTAAACTTCCACCTACTATAAAAAATAAATTTTCTTTTCTTCTTCTCTTTTCCACTTTTGTCCTTTTCCTTTCTTTTTTTCTTTTCTTGCCTCTTATCTTCTCTCTTTCTCCTTTATACTTTTTGTACTTTTCTCCCTTTTCTAAACAATGAAAAATGAGAGGACACCTCCTCTACCTGAGTGTGACCACATCCCACCCTTCGCTAGTGCTTCTCGGAGCCTTGGATTGACACAAGGAGGCTCAATTCCTCTCTTAGCTGATCTAAGGTCCCATATCTGTTCGTCTGCATTTGGAGAGGTTAGTACCTAAAATTTTTTTATTTTTCTTGCAAATTGCATTGGGTTAGTTATTATTCTTTGTAGTTCTAGAGCATGATTAGGTTAAAAGATATAAATTTTATTGTCTTAACTGTTAAAAATTGGAAACCATCGCTGTTTGCGTCTTACAGAGGCGATCATCTTATCAATAAGACGATCACCTCATTGATGAGGAGACACGCCTCTTTTAAAGAGGCGATGGTTATCCCTGTAGGTTAAAAGGCTGTTGCCCTTTTGACGAGGCAATCGCCTCTGTGATGAGGCGATCGCTTCATTAACAGGGTGATCTACGTCACTTATATGCTTATTTATTTTGAATTTTTCCTGTGATAAAGAAATGCATAAATTCAACTTCCCTGTTTCTTTCCTCTTACAGCACGATGCACAAACATTTAAGGGTGTTGGGAATTTCCATGGGGCCCGAGTCTTTATGGTGAGCTAACTAATGATCAAAAGGATCAGATTCAAGAGATTGGATTTGAAGACTTTCTACTCTCACTTCCTTCTAAGTAGGAACGTACAAACTACTAGCCGCTACACGCATTAATGAAGAGGTGGCTCGACACGACCCACACCTTCCACCTCCCATTTGGTAAGCTTACCCTGGATCCGATGTCATTCACTGCCATTACAAGGATCACCTGTGTTCTCGATGAGAGCTTACACCAACTGTCTTCGGATAAGGCCACATACATCGAGCGACTTTTGGGCATGACTCCTAATATGAAAGGGACTTATACCCTCAAGCTGGACTCGATTAGGATCTTCTATACTTGAGAGTGGGCTACAACTATGGTCACACCTCGCGAGGTTGATTAGGTGGTGAGGGATTTCCTGCTTTACTTGCTCGGCACCACCTTCTTTGTTAACACTGCAAGCTCGATTGACTTGATATTCCTACCAGCTCTTCGAGATCTTGATCAGGTGTCCATATTCGACTGGGGTAGTTATGCTCTTGCATATCTATACCAGAGCATGGATGAGGTGGTTCAAAGAGCCAAGAGATTTTACGGCTTTTGGCACGCTGTCTTAGTAAGTCATGACTCTCCCCTCTCTTGACTAGTTCTAGTCTCCACTTATTTATACTGGCTAATTAACTTTCTTGATAGGTCTAGGCTTTGGAGTTGGAGCTGCTTGTAGGTGTGCTGCGAGTGGGGGATCACCTTCCAACTAGCGACAAATGGGGTGCCAGCCGCGTCCTGAAGAGGCATCTTACCCGAGTGCATATCCACAGGCAGCACCTGAACTCCCTGACACAGGATGCGGTACCTACAAAACATAACTTCTCTCATTAGAAAATTATACAAATTTAATCTACTTATTTACTAATGTTTATACCTTTCGTAGATCCGGAACGACTTGTGGGGGCCTGAGGATACTTGGACCATTGAGATGACTCATTCTCGCCCCTAGCCCAGACGAGGGTACTCCTTTGTTGCCCTAGATATTGAGCTTGGTACCTTGGCGAGCGAGTTATAAACTGGAGGGGAGGTGCTATAGCGAGACGGGTTCTCAAGTCTCCTCCTGATAGCATGCTTTGGGCGCACGAGCTAGAGGGCGAGGACCTTGCTTAGGATGTTGTAGGCTCACCGGCTATGGATCACACAGTTCATGTAAAGAACCGATATGTGGAGTTCGTTTAAGCTCACCTTCGGCTGACAGTGCCTTTCCATGTCGCTTCTACCTCCCAGATATATCCCTGTCACCTCTTCCCTACTTTGAGAACTAGTTGTGTTCTTACATAATTTCCTTTTATTACCTTTAGGTTATACCCTTTAGGCCTATTCCCCAAGTTGGATCTCGAGTGTGGGATATAGAGTCCTTGAGACGTCATTTGGACCCAGGAAAGGAGGAGACCTCAGCGGCTGCCGAGCAAGCCAGTCTGCCTACTGCCCCCAGCTCTCAGTTTGTTCTAGGCAGCTTCATCCATGTCCTTAACCCCTTAGCTCAATGTTGGGTCCCCCCCGGTGAGTTGTCTTGTCAGTTTTTGACTCTAGACAAGGACCTAACATCTGCATGCACCCCTGGCGGTGCCACTCATGTAAGTTCACTCCTGACCTGCTTTCACTATTATTCTTAACCCATCCGTTAGTTCTAACATTCATACAACAATACAGATTTCTCTAGAGCAGGGGCTATACATGTATCGCATGATAGAGGCTCAGAGAGACTACATGCTAGAGGTCACCCAATAGTGGATGGTAAGAATCTTTCTATTCCCTACATGTATGCATGTTTGCATGATTCACTAACCTATGATTTGTTTAAATAAGATCGGGATGAGGCTAATAGGGCCAGGATTGCCACTCTCGAGCATCAAATTGATATGTTCCAGATCGACGAAGATGAGGACTTGAGTGATAGTGGTGCTGGAGGAGGGTATAACCCTAAGGGTGCCAGATCAGATTCTTGATGTATCAGGGCTAACAAATTGTTGTTTCTCTCTTTTGACTGATTTATCTAGCTTGGACAATGAACACATACACTTTTTCGTTCCTTTTTTTTTTGGATGAATTGTTTATAGAATTCAACTTTTATCTTAAATAAATTTATTCTTTTACATGTGAATTGATTTCAATGATTACATGTGTATGCACCTGCCCCACTACACTCTGATTTACACTTGCTGAGATTGCATAGTCCGATGAAGCTTAACAACTGACACTGCTGTAGAGGTGATCACCTCACACTTACTGAGATTTCACAGTTCGATGAAGCTTAACAATTGACACTGCTGAAGAGGCGATCGCCTCATGGCTTTCTGATGAAGAGGCGATCACCTCTTGGTGTTGAGGCGATGCCTCTTCGATGAGGTGATTGCCTCATTGTAAGGTGGTGCTACCCCTTTAAAAACCTAAAACCCTAGCCTAGCCTTGTTCTTAAGACACCTTCATCCCTAACCTTCAATTTCTCTCTTTAGGCACCTTTGAAAGCCTAAATCATGATTGAACAAAGTCTCAAACTGCTACAACCAATCTTAAAAAATTTGGATAATAGGTTTTGGGCTAGGTTAGAGTCGTTCCACTCTTCGATGTTTAAATCACTACATGCTAGGAAGATCAATTTCCCTTTCCTTAATGCTATGGATCAGTTTTGGGACCCCTAGAAGCATGTTTTCTAGTTCAACACAGTGGAATTATGTCCCCTACTAAAGGAATTCAAAGCAATTCTGGTCATCACATAGATTCCACTTGCTGACTTACAATTCCTAACCTTGAGAACCCAAACCCTCACTCCATTTAATACTAGTTAGCACGTATGTTCAACCTTCCATGACGGTCCTCTTCTCACTGCATTCTCGGCTTAGAAATCATACTAGAATCCTTCCTCAAGATCACCATGGGTGTGGACAAAGAAGAAACTCACTGGCCCCACATGATAGCTCTCTGCTTATATGCCTAGTTTCTGCTGGTTTCTTCCTTCGGACACTATGATTCGAAAGTCCTTTCCATTCTTGATCAAGTCGAATAAGGGTTTAATCCCTTCCCTCTCATTCTAGCAAAAACCATTATTGGACAGGAAAAATTCATATAAACACGACGATTCTCCGGAAGTCCCTTTTTATTGGAGGTAAGCTCTCCCGTGTTAATTCTTGACTTTCAACTATCCTATTATTTGCACCTAATCATTTGTCAATTTATAGATATGGCTCTATGAAAAATTGAATTGCTTGAACCCCCTCAAGACATTAGGCATTATAAGGCCAAACATTTTTGAACAAGGAAGGTACACCCCGTTCCGGCAGATGTTCACAACTAGCTATCAATATTTCCTGACACTTTGATCCTCTAGATGTGCCCTTGGTGGAGATTGTAGCATATGACTATCCGGTCCTATACATATTGTGTTCCAATTGCCAGTCTTCATTTTTCCACTTTTTACAATCCATCTTGCCTTTGTTGTCAATACGGTCATAAACAACTGATCATAAAACTAATTCATGAGTTCGAACCATGGCCCCTTTCTTAAAACTTCCTAGACTACTTGGTGGTAACTTGGCCTCGAAGAAGCATCGAGAGAAACTTAGAATACAACGGAGATAAGACTATTGATGATCATTACAAAGCATGAGTCTATTTGTAATAGACAAAAAGAGATGAATTTATTAAAAATAAGAGAATAAAAGAGTTACAAGTATTGAGTTTTTGGGGTGACCAACAAAAGAAAAGAAGACAAAATTAGCTCATGACATTAAGTCGTCATTTCCTTTTTTTGTTAGATGCAATTTCCCTTTTATTAGTTAAATGGCTTGTAACAGACACTTTATTTCATTCAATTTAAGCACAATACGTTTATACATTTCACTTCTGATACATCTTATATTGTTAGTTGGCTTGCCCTTGCAAGTTTTCCAACTAACCATTTTGCATCTCCCTCTCTCCTTTTACACGTCCTTAACTTTTTCCTGGACTGCCTCTTTAAGGTTTTTAATCCAACAGGACTCTTTTTTTTTGTTATGGTCTCTGATTTTTTCCTAGGTAGCCTCTTTTTGAGGTTTTCTCCCTAGCAAGACTTTTTTACAGGAAGCGTTTCTTGAGTTTATCTAGGTTGATGGGGTCTTTGAACTCATTTCCCTCCATATCAAACAGAATGGCGGCACCTTTTGAAATTAAATTCTTTACTAGTTACAGTCCTTCCCAATTTGGCTCGAATTTCCCTCGAGGGTCGTTCATGATTGACTTTGTAAGCTTTAACACCAAATCCCCTTTTTGGATCTTTCTTGGCTTGATCTTTTTATTATAGGGCTCGAGCTATTCTTTTTTGATACAGTTGAGAATGATATATAACTTTCATCCTCTTTTCATTTAGTAATGTCAACTGAGCTAATCGACTCTCTACCCATTAATACGCGAGGAGCTTAGACTCTAGCAGGACTCGCAATGGCCTTATCTCAACCTCTACTGAAAAAATAGCCTTACATCCATAAATCAAGGAGTACAGAGTGACCCCTGTCGAGGTTTTGGCAGTGGTTCAGTATCCCCACAATGCGAATTATAAGTATTCTACCCAATCTCGATAATTCTCTAACATCTTGGTCAGGATCCTTTTCACATTCTTATTAGCTGCTTCTACCATCTCATTTACCTGCGACCTATACAGAGATGGTCGATGGTGCTCAATCTTATAGTCTTTTAGCAACGTAGTTGTTTCTACTTGAAATTGAACCCTATTAACCGTAATAATGTGGTGTAGCAAATCATATTTGCAGATTATGTTCTTCTCGATGAACCTTGACATTTACTTCGAACCCACAGTAGCATAAGATTCAACCTCAACCCACTTGGAGAAGTAATTGATAGCCATAATAATGTACCGATGACCATTAGATGCTTTTGGCCTCACCTCTCCTATGATGTCAATCCTCCATATAGTAAACAACCAAGGAGAAGTCATTCCCTGAAGTTCCATAGATGGTAAGTGGCTAATGTCACTATAAATTTGGTAGTTATGACATTTCTTCATAAACCTAATGCAATTTGCTTCCATGGTGAGCCAAAAGTAACCTTGGCGAGCTATTTTCTTTTCCAAGACTGTCATATTCATGTGTGGCCCACATACTCCTTCATGAATTGCCTCTATAAGCTTTGGGGATTCATCCTTATCAACACATTTGAGGTGTACCCCAGTCAACATTCTTTTGTACAGTATCCCATTGTGACTTATGAACTGTCGAGATAACATTTGCAGGGATATCCTCTCTTTCCTATTAGCACCATCTGGAAACTGCCCAGTCTTTAGATATCTTTGTCAGTCATAAAACTAAGGCTTCTCAAAAGCGTCGACTGGTGTCACCCTCACCTCCTTGTAACAAGGGCCTCAAGATTTTATCAGAATTAAGGGCTTGGCCTCTGGCCATTTCCCATTTTTCCGCATAGAGGCTAGTGTGGCTAAGGCATCAGCCATCTAGTTTCCTTCTCTTGGAAAATGAACAAAATTATGCTGAGTAAATGAGCATAAGATAGTAGCTAGATATTCCTAGTACAGACGAAATCTGTCCTCCTTTATCTCCCATTCTTTAGTAGCTTGTTTTATGACTAACATGGAGTCCCCGTACATGGTAACATTCTCCACTCTTGCATTGCATAATGCCTCCAAACCAAAAATGCAGGCCTCGTATTTTACTTGGTTATTGGTTACCTTAAACTCGAGTCTTTTTGTCGTTGGGATCATCTCTCCCTCTGGTGTGACCAAAATCACACCTATTTCGATCCCTTTGTTGTTGACGACTCCATCAAAGTGCATTTCCCAACCTTGTACCTCTATTGCCCCCAAGTGTTTGTCAGGAAACTCCAACTTCCATTCTCAGTCATCATCTATCGAACTCTATGCCAGAAAGTCTGCTACTGCTCTCTCCTTCACCATTTTCTTGGTTGTATATTCTATATCGAATTCTGTGAGTAAAATGAGCCACCTAGCCAACTTTCCTATAAGAGACGGGGTTTGTTAGAGATACCTAAGGGGATCATGTTTGGAAACTGCCTGCACTTTGTAAGATTGAAAGTACTATTGGAGTTTCTTCATTGTCCAAATCATTGTTAGACACATCTTCTCCATAAGGCTATAACTAGTTTCATAAGGCGGAAGCTTCTTACTCAAGTAATACACAACGTGCTTTATGTTCTCTTTGCCTTAATGTGCCAACATTGCCCCTATTGCGTCTTTTTCAATTGCCAAATATAGGATTAAAGATTTACTCAGCCTTAGCAGTTGCAAAATAGGAGGATTCATCAAATAATTCTTAATAACTTCAAAGGCTTGTTGACACTTTTCATCCCATATCACATGTTGATCTTTCTTTAGGAGCTTAAAGATGGGATTGTAGATGGTCATCAATTTAGCTATAAATATGCTGATATACTACAAGCACCCCAGGAACCCTCAGACCTCTTTCTCGTTCCTTGGCACATGCATATCCTTGATTGCCTTAATTTTTTCTGGATCCACCTTTATTCCTTTCTGACTAATAATGTGTCCTAATAGTTTCCTAAATGTAACCCTAAAAACACACTTCTTCGGATTCAGTCTGAGATTGTACTTTTATGACCTTGTTAGAAACTTATTTAAAGCCTCAAAATGTCCTTCCCTGGTTGCAAATTTCACCATCGTATCATCCACGTACACTTTTACCTCCTTGTGGATCATGTCGTGTAGTAAAGCGGTCACCATGCTTTGATAAGTGGCCCCTTTTTTAATCCAAAAGGCATTACTCAATAATAGTATACACCTAACTCAGTAGTGAAGGATGTCTTTAACTTGTCCATTACCGCCATCATAATCTGATTGTACCTTGAAAATTCATCCATGAAAGAGTATATCACGTTGGAAGCCACACTATCAATTAGTGTATCAATGTGTGGTAGCGAAAAGTTGTCTTTGGGGCAGGCCTTGTTTAAATCTCGGTAGTCCACACATACTCTGACCCTCCCGTCTTTCTTAGGAACCAGAACTATGTTTGCTAACCGTTGGGTGTCCTCTACCACTTCTAGAAGCTTTGCCTTCAATTGTTGCTCGACTTCTTCTTTGACTAGGAGGGCCCATTCCGGCCTTAACCTCCTTTGCTTTTGCTTTATTGGTGATATATGAGGACATGTGGGGATCCTGTGTTCTGAGATCTCCCTATCAATTCCAGGCATGTCTTTAAAACTTTAAGCAAATACTTTCTGCCTCTTTATTAATATTTCTTTCATTTTTCTCTCTCATCTTGAGTTAGACCAGAAGCAAGTAATATATTTTTGGGATTATCGTTTGTGCCTAAATTGAATGATTCAGTTTGCATGGAATTAATGTCAAACATATGCATGAAATGATCATCACAAACAGAATAACCATTAGTGAACATATCACGCAAATAAGCAAATTCATATTTCAGTGCATTCACTTTTGAAAAGAAAAGATCATCAATTTCAAATAGAGAAGTACAAGAAACATCATAGTCATTATAAAAGACATTTATAATAGAGTTGAGGATGTAGGCTTCAAAATCAAGTTCTTTGCTTTAATCATCAATGACTTTCAACTTTGAGGTAGCTTTATTCCTTTTAAATTCTTCTTCAGCCAGCACCAACTCCTCAGTAGGGACTTCTTCAATAGTAACACCCTTGGCTCTATTCATAAATTCGGCAAAGATTTCAAACCCTGGAATAACTTCCCCAACCATCAAGAGAGGTTATGGAGTTCCATTACAAAGAGAGGTAAGGGTACCCGGTGCCTTCCTTTACAAAGATCTCCCACAGAGTTTTCTTTTTAGCCATGATTTCCTCTTTCTTTTCTTCAGACTAGCCCCAGATATCTATCTTTCCCTCAGTATCATCAACCCCTTTGAATCCTAGCCTATGCTTCAAAATAGGCATCTTATTTTCTATAAATTTTAAAGGTCCACTCTGATCTCTTCCCAACCCCATGCTGGGCATAAACCTCATGCTGCGCATCATCTTTACAACCTTTTCATCCATCTCATCCTCATAAATTACACAAACCTCAAAGCTGGGGCTTATGGAGATCTCATTGAGGGTCAATTTCAATGCAGACACAACGACTTCGATTTCAGCGGAGATGGTGACAACCCTTCTTTCATGAGGGAACTTAATCTTTTGGTGAACAATGGATGGGATGTCACCCAATGGATGAAACCATAGCCTTCCCAGTAAGATGGCAAATTTCACTGGGATATCAATCACGTGTAAGTCAACCCAAACTTCTATAGGTCTCGTTTTGACCAATGCCCTGAATGTTCCTTCCACAGACCTCTTGGTGTTATCATAGGTTTTGATAACTACTTCAGAAGGCTTTAAGTTGGCCACCGTCAATCCTAACTTTGGTAAGATCTTCAATGGACGCACATTGATGGCAAAACCATTATCGACCATCACACAATAAGTCATTTTTCCCTTCACCTCAGCCTTGATAAATAGAGCCTTGTAGTGGTCCCTCCCCTCTAGAGGCAGGTCGTCATTAGAAAATGTTATCATCCCTTGAGGAGTTTCCATTAATGATCCTACCATCTGTTCTGGGGTACAACTAGTGGAGATCTTTTTCTAATCTAGCGCTAGAACCAGAGCCTACCTATGATCCCTAGAATGCATAAGTAACTCCCAAACACTGGCAACAGTCCCTTCACTTTGCTTTGCTTCTTTCCCTTTTTCTGAACTTTTTATCTTTTTAGGCTTGGACTTAACAGTCTCGGGTTCTTCCTTCTTTTCTTCAACCTTCCCCACAGATTGGCTTGATCTACTTCTTTTGTTGTCCCATAGGTCAACCTATCCCTTGCTTTTATCATTGGAATGCCATATGTCGAAGACGTGTACATACAATTTCATGGGTTGTTTGCTTGGTCTTAGGTTCTCAGGCTTGGCTTTTAGGGAGTTTTGAGTGACATCCACGAAGGAGTTTAGGACTTGCTCCTCCGTTAGGCCAGTGTTGATCATCAAGATGGGCACATTTGGTGGTGGCATGTTTCGGTAGTTGCGTAAGGCGTTGGTTTATGTATTTGGCTTTCTGGTTTCTGGGTTAGTAATCTTGCTTGAGTCAATCAGGTCTTGGATTTCATGCTTTCATTGGGCATAACTATCAGTGTCATGTCCGATGGTCTAGTGAAACTTGCAGAAAAGCTTTGGAACTGGGTAGGGGTTGTTGTGAAGGTAAAGGTCGCAGCAGGTTTTTCTCAATAAGCTTGTCGAAGACTTTGGATAGAGGGCATCCCAAATTTGAAAATCTTTGAGGCTATCTAACTGCATTAACCTGTATGCTATTGCTCTGTGGTTGGATAGCATTGATCTGAACATTACTGCTCGAACCAGCTCCTTCCTTGCCCGCAGACCTCCCTCTGAAGAATTTCTTTTCTTGAGCCAGATCTGACTCTTTTTGGACCCTAAACCTGTACAATTCTTTGAAGTTTTTGATCCCTAAATCTCTCAGCTTTCTAGATAGTGCTGGGACACACCCCTTTATTGCTAGGACTACTTGATCTGACTTAGCAGGCCTATGCCTCATTAAAGATAGCTTTCCCCTCCAACGAGTCAGGTAATCAATAAAGGACTCATTAAAGCTTTGCTTGGTGTTCTACAGATCTCTCAGAGATACTTCCAACTGAACATTGAGGCCATATTGCTTTACAAAAGCGACACATAACTCCTTCCAATCTGACTGAACATGTGGTTCTAAAGTGTAGTACCAGCGGATCGGTGCTCCCTCCAGTGACATAGGGAACTGCTTAATGATTTGGCTCTCAGTCAACTTAGTAGCTTTCATATAAGTCACATACTGCTTCAGGTGAAAATGGGGATCCTCGGTGCCGGAGTATTTCTTTATATCAAGGAATTTGAATTAATAGGATAACGGTTCATCTTCCCTTCCTAGATTCAGATCGGTATAATCTAAGGGGGCAACAATGCCCTTCTCCTTCATCATCATCTGCATTTGGTTTATAGCCTTGGTCATGCTCTTGGCCCACTCAGTTTGCCCCACATCTTTGGTTGGGTTCACATTTCTCCGATTTGATGGGTTGGCCAGTGCCATTACATCATTTTCTTCCCTTCCCTGAATTAGGATCTCCTCATCAAGATCTATCAGGTTAATTGGTGGCACATTGGACGGCTATACCAGATAATTCTCCCTAATGAGCTTAGTAATTTCCACCATCATCTCCCTCATCATAGATTAGGTTTCTACCATCACTTCATCTTTTAACTGTGCCTTAAATGCTTCTGGATCAAAACCACTTGCCATTCCCACTTCTGAATTTCTAACCAAACGACCTGAACTAATTCGGACCCACCTTGATGAGCTCGAAGGATCTATAGTGATGCCAAATCATATGTTAGAATAATGCATGACGTGTATGCATGATATGCAAGTCCATTTTATTTTAAGGGAAGCTAAGAAATAAATAAATAAACAAAAAGAAGATACCAAAATGCGAAGCTTAAACATGCAAACTTCCGCCCTTATCTCTCTCACATGCGTATTCCATAGTGAGTTTCTTATCCTAGGATTTTTGGTGTAGGTTTTAATTATCAACGAGGGATAACAAAACCGATGTATGCAAGATAACTCTCAAAATGATTCAAACAAGTAACAGGTCCTTTAAATAAAGCCCAAGTCCATTTCCTATGGACCAAGGTCCTTAGCACCATAAACTCACCTGTCAAGGCCCACTTGAAATGGGTTATGAATAGGCATGAGAGGCCTTCATTGACTTGGTTTGTATATAATGGGCTTTGGTTGGACACGAGGGCCCATTTTACCTTGGATTGTTTGTTGATGGGCTCAAGATTTATCTTAAGGGTCCATTATATGGCATAACACATATGCATATGGGGAAAATTCCTAAGGATAGTTGCTAGGCCATTACATGGGCTTGAGTCTTCGATTCCCACAACGATATACATCTATATACGTCTCCCCACTCAAGGGTCAAATAATACGGATTAGTATTTGTCGTGAGTGACAATAATAAAATATTCCACCACCAAGTTTGAGTGAAATGTAGGTAGCGAAGTACTCACTATTGCTGGGTTTATTTAGGACTGAAATGCTCATTGTGTGCAAAATATGTAGTGAATGCATAAATGCAGGAAAAAATAAGAAAATGATTAAAAATGATAAAACACAAAACACTGGAATTAGTTTCTCTATCCTCAGTGGAGTCGCCACTGTAGGCGACGGGGTTTAGTGCGCCCCCAAGTGTTTGGCAACCACAGCACTGTGTGGGCTTGAGGCCCACTTGGAAATATGATATAGGTCTTGGGCCTATTTGGAGATGGAGTCACCACTCGGATAAAAGCCGAGACACACTGTATAGCAACTGGATTCCACGGAGGTTCCCAGAAGCCGTCGTCAGAGAATGGGTCCGAAAACTAGGTATGAGCGTTTGAATTCTCACCCAACCTTACGGTTGGCCTCTGTTTATGTTCTATGTTTTATTACCTTTAATTATTTCCTTTAATTATTTAATTATTTCTTTATTACCACACGTATTGTAATTGCCTTCGAATAATTGCCATATTTTATAGTTAAGTTCAAGTTTGCAAATTAATCCAATTTCATTCTTTTAAGTCCCAACATTCAGTAAAAATAAAACAAGTAATAATTTACAACTGTACGTTCGAATCAAACGGAGAAAGGGATTAGGGATTACAACACTTTTAGGCAAAATAAAAGAATAATATACAGAAAATAAACCATACATATACCAATAGTAAACTAGTAATAAACTGTTTACACAAGCGCAATGGTTTAAGGAATTAGCTAACGATGGTGACTACTCAATGATGTGGATCATTAAGTAATTCCTACAATAACATACGGTTAGTTTCCTCTTGTGAAACATGACATTATATATAACAATATTTATAAATAATGTTCTAAAAAGGGTTAAGAAACCCTCAAATAACCGAAATAATTATCATTATACAATGAAATAATTATGTATAAAGGTGGAAAAAGCATGTGAAGTAAACATTATGCGGAATTTCATAAAAGGGAGAAAAGCCAAACAGCCGATCGACTTATTAATGTGGCGACTGCCTCTGTGAAGAGGTGATCGCCTCATTGACAAGGGGTGATGCCTCTATGAAGAGGCGTCGCCTGATCAACAGGTGAGCTCGACCCTCAAAACAAACAAACTTCTACCCTAAGCAAGCAATACATGTGCACACATGTATCCAACAGGTGCCAAATTATAACTACATGCAATAGTTTAAAAGATCAGATCAACGAGGTAGCATAACAAATGAAATAAACCTGAAATATACCTAAAGTATACTAACAACTTAGTCACATGCAAACTAAACACACAAATGATGAAGTTATAAAAAAGTGTATTTGGATGCAAAGTTTTACCAAAGCAATTGACCTTTAGAGATGTGCTTTTGAGTGTGATCTCCACTTGGGCATGTATTCTACTTTGACACAAGTTTTTGCCCTTACTCTCCTAAGGATTGTGAGCTTGCTTTTACTTTAATTTTCCCTCTTCCCTCAAGAACATCCCTTTTTATTTTTTTTAGAGCCTTTTCTTTCTCTTTTTTTGTTTTTCAAATGGGTCTCCTCTCGCTTCTTTTTCTCTTCCCTTTTCTTTTTATCCCCTATCTTGGCCATGCCCTTAGGCTCTCTAGCCCGTCATGAGCCCTCATTGCCTATCTCTTCCCCTCAAAAAACTTTTCTTTACGCAAAATCAGTTTGGGGGTGTGAAGCCCACACCACTTGGCCACTATGGTTGCAGCTGTAAGTGGTCTGTCACAGAGGCAGTGCCTCTATGATGAGGCGATCGCCTCTGCAGCAACTGTTAAAGAGGTGATCGCCTCATTGCACCGAGGCGACGCCCCTTTGGTCTGGGCCTGTGTTGGACCCAATGGGCCAGAGTTATTTTTGGACAATTGAGCTAAATCTTGAACTTTTGAGGCTTTCAAGTCCATTTTCAATTGGGGATACAGAGTTTGTTCTTGTGTTTAAGTTTCACATTCTCGTTATTGGGTTTAACAATGGAGCGATCAAATCGAGCATTTCTAATTCATCTCCTAACACAGGCCGATCGAATCGGGTGTCTACATTTGTTTTTTTTTTTTTTCAATCATAATCTACTTGGTAATAAACTTTATTTAAAACGAATTAACTTCGCAATGCTGGGTTAATTTCAAGCATTTGAACTTTAGATGAAGTAAGTGAGAGCGACCAATTGTAGGATTATAACTGATTGTGATGAGAGATAATCTTTTTTTTTAAAAAAAAAAAAATCATAGAAGGAAGAAAGTATTCTCTTAGTTGCAGGTTAAAAATTGATGGTCTAATAGTTATAAAACTTAAAAGTTGAAAAAAATGTATCATAATGTGTTTGTAATTTCAAAAATAATTTCTTGCATAAAATCCATTATAATGTGTAAATTTCATTTGATTAGAACAATAGATGCATGAATTTCGATCATTAAATTTACATAAATAAACGACTAATTGCAGGCTATGTAATTTTAGATAGGACCAAGAAAACTTAAAACACAGACAATAAACTACAATCAACATTAAATCAAACAATTTTAGCACAATTATATGCAAACATGGAACAACATAATATCATTCCAGGTGCAGGTGCTGATTATTATTATTATTATTGAACTGGTTTGATTTGAACATTTTCAAACACAAATGACCAACAGGCTACATGGTGTCATGGCATGGCATTAACTAAGCAGAAGCAGCAGCTGCCTCTTCCTGCAACTGCTTAACTTTAGTGATGTAGTCATTCATAGCTTCATCCTTAGATTTGGCTGCCGCAAACAAAAACAAATAGTCCTTGTTATTGAAACTATAGTGCCATCAGCTATGCACCTGTAAATTAGATAGTATTTACAGTTGTGTATAATCGGTTGGAACATATACCTTCAACAGCCTTCCATGCATCCCATTTCGCTCTGTCCCTCATGTTGAACATTCCAGGACGGCCTGCAAACCAGAAGCGCATTGCAATCTTGAAACCAAACCTAAAAACTAGAAACTAAATGCTCAATATCTAATCTAATGACAGCAAAAATACTGACTGGTGTTCACTGGTCCAACAGTGGCTTGCTTATAAAGTCCATACAAGATGAGTTTGCTCTCATTTGTCGTATTTTCTGGAAGTGTCTTAGCTTTCTCAGCATACTCCTCGAATTCCTCCTGCACAATACAAATACAATTACAATTATGGAGGCAGACACAAAAAATTGAATACAATTTTGCTAATTCTGCATGCATAAGCAGATAAATATATCCCCATGTAATTCAAAAAGGTAGTGATGATGGTGATGAAGAGATCTCATCAAGAAGAATAAATACAAAAGCACACAAGAAAGGGACAGACAAAAGTAACTGTAGTTCCAATTTCCCAATCACAATTAAGTTTAGTTACTGTGAACCAAATACCATGTAGTTTCTTTTCTGATGAGATCTGATGGCTAAACCCAAAAGGAGACAATAAGAGTAAGGTGTAATTAGATAAGTGAGGCTGAACTGCAATGACACACACTATTCAAATGCATATCTGAAACTGTGGTACCTAGTTGTTAAGCCTGGATCAAGCAATAAGCTGCTTGAACATTGTGAAAGGAAAAGACCCAATCTTTTGAAATTAATCAAACAAAAATTAAAAGAAAAAAACAAATGGATTGACTGCTTTATGCTCTTACATGTCACAAGCACAAACAGTACCACAATTCTTACAGCTTAGCTGTAAACTGAAACTGACACTCATAACTAAGACAACAAGACAATCTAACTTTTTCTGATTTGTGAATTACTATGCTAATCAAAAAAAGAAAGAAAAGTTGAAGAATGCAACGATTCTGTTAGATGTTAAGCAGCAATCAAGAATTCAAAATTCATAACAACAAAAACAGATAACCAACGATCTAATCATCATAATGATAGGCAAAGACTGAGAACCATCATCAAAACCAAAATCTATATTGAAATCGATTCTGATTCACAGCCCAATGAATTATATCACCGATCTAACAAGAACCCAAATAAGCACGCAACCTTCAAAACCCAACATAGAGATTATTTAGAATACAGAAAAGAATTTGATACCTTCAAACCCATGTTTATTCTGGTAAACGAGTGAGTGAGTGAGAGTAATGAATCGTTTTTGAATCAATGGTAACGCAACGTTGTGCAGCGGCCTGCGATATTAATATACAGAACACAGACAATGGATTGGAGAGGGACGATGGAAGTCTTTGGGTGTGACTACTCGTACATATGTATGGGCATTTCCTCTTATACGTGGCATATACGGATTGGATGCTGATTGTTGCGGTCAATAAATAATAACCCCAGATATTTATCTGCTGTACATCATACATACGTGCCGGCCATGCATATTATCTCAATCAAAGTACATACAGCTCATTGTCACAGGCCCACAAAAACTTCACAAAAAGGGGTCGTGTGACACTTATCTAGAACACCTTCTAATAAGTTAGTTTTAGATACAGACTAGTAAATCTGTAAAGACATAAAAGAATAGTTGATTAGTATTCGAGTCAAGATCTCAAAGCCAATATAATAGCCCAATGGGCAAAAACAAGTCACACGCATGATTCTAGGCACAAACACAAGCGACAAGGCATAGTGAATGATTATAATGGGGCTACTTTTGTTATTCAGTAAATGGATCAATACATCGATTCAGATATTGTGCTCCTCAAGGTGTAGGCAGAAGGGAACCTGCCCAAGAGGAGTGCACACACCTAACATCTATAGTTGCTAGATCTCCGGCCCTAGGCCCTTGATGACTAGTCACTCCCCCCTAAAGAGTATAAGGAACACAATGGAGGGTGGTAGGAGGAGACATCAATATATTCCACCCATCACTCTTTTGAAATTACATAAAATAAAATAATTATGAAATGTCTAAAATGCCCCTATGATTACAAAATGCTACCCCTTGACATTCTCCCCTGCTCAAGCGATCGACACCCTCGTCGATTAGGATTCAATGAATTGCTTAATCTTATACTTGAAAGCTTTAAGGTCCTCTTCCTTCTCCTAGCTATTTTCTTCTTCGCCTTGGTCCTTCCACTTCACTAAGTACTCCTTGTATCTGCAACGATTAGAAGCTACCACTCGCTCTGCTAGAATGTCCTCCACAATCTTCATTGTTGGTTCAAACTTGGAAATTAGAGGTCTCTTGATTTGGTTTCTGCTAGTGTCTTCTTCATCTGTATGGTACGGTCACAAATTGCTCACATGGAAAACTGGATGGATGTTAAGTCCTTCCGATAATTCTACTTTATAGGCAGCTGACCCCACTTTAGCAGTAATGGGGAAAGGGCCTTCAAATCTCCTTAGTAGTTTGCGATCTTTGCTATGTAGACGAACTTGTTCTGGAAGTAGCTTTATCAACACCTTGTCTCCAACCTGGAACTCTTGTGGCCTGCGCTTCATATCTGCCCATTACTTCATTCTCTGTGCTGCTCTTGCCAAATGTGCCTGAGCAATTTCTTCATTCTGCCTCCACTCCTTGAAGAAGTTATATGCCTTTGGGTTTCGCCCTTTGTATGGACCCTCTAATGAATGAGGCAAAGAAGGTTGTTGACCTATAACAATCTCAAAAGGACTTTTGTTAGTACTAGAGCTCTTTTGTGAGTTAAAACAAAATTGTGCTACATCTAATAAAGATGCCCAGTTCTTTTGGCTAGAGCTGATAAAGTGCCTCAAATATTCCTCTAATAGGCTATTGAATCTCTCTGTCTGTCCATCTGTTTGTGGATGATAGATAGTAGACATGTCTAGGCATGAGCCTAGGAGTCGAAAGAGTTCTGCCCAGAAGGTTCCCAGAAACTGTTTATCTCGATCATTGACGATGCTTTTAGGTACTCCCCAGTATTTTACCACATGTTTAAAGAAGGCTCTGGCTGTGTCTTCTGAAGAACTAAATTTTGGCATTGGGATGAAGGTGCAGTACTTAGAGAACCGATCTACCACCACTAAGATGGAGTCATACTCCCCCACTCGTGGTAAACCCGTAATGAAGTCCAACGACACACTCTCCCAAGGCCGATTTGGAACTGGCAAAGGTTCCAACAAACCTGCAGTCTTTTTCCTATCAACCTTGTCTTGTTGGCAGATTAGGCAGGTCTTCGTGTACATCCTCACATCATCTTCCATTTTGGGCTAGTAATAATTCTGCGTTAAGAGAGCCAGTGTTCGTTGCCATCCAGGATGACCAGACCACAATGTATCATGACATTCTTGAAGCAGCGACTTCCTTAGGTTTCCAATCTTTGGTACATACAACCGAAACCTATTTGCCACTAAAAGATCATTTTCCCAAATGAATTGTCTAGTTTTCCCTTGCTTTGCCAAGTTGATTAAAGTAACCACTTGTGGGTCTTTTTCCAAATTCTACTTGATCTGGTCTCAGATGAAGGTCGCCACTCGACTTATGTACAGGTAAGCCAACTGTTTTACCGTCGCTAGTTCTGTCTTTCAGCTTAGTGCATCAACTACATTATTGTTCTTCCTAGGTTTATATTCCAGATGAAAATCAAATTCAGCCAAATGTTCCTGCCAACGTGCTTGTCTTGGATTCAATTTTGGTTGGGTTAGGAAGTGGCTGACCGCTGTGCTATCAGTCTTCACAATGAATTTTGACCCTAATAAGTAATGCCTCCATGTTCTTAAGCAATGAAGGACTACTAGTAGCTCTTTCTTATGAGCCGTGTATCGACGTTCTACTTCATTTAGTTTTTGGCTTTCAAAAGCTATAGGATGGTTGTCCTGCATTAACACCCCACCAAGTGCATAATCGAAAGCATCTGTTTGTACTTCGAAGGGCTTTAACATGTCTGGTATAGCCAATACCGGATCTTTAAGTAGTAACTTCTTCACCTCATCAAATGCTTCTTGACAGCTGCTAGTCCATTTCCAACTAGTAGTCTTCTTTAGCAATTCTGTTAATGGGAGTACTTTCTCTGAATACCCTTTTATGAACCACCTATAGTAGTTGGCAAGTCCTAAGAAGGAACGGAGTTCTGTAAGACTAGTGGGTGCTTTCCATTCTTGGATTGCTTTAACTTTCCTCGGGTTTATACGGATGCGGCCCTATTCCACTATGTGCCCTAAGAATTTTATGGTAGTTTGCCCAAAAGCGCATTTCTCCCTCTTTACATATAGCTGGTTCTGCCTTAATTTCTCAAAGACTATGTAGAGATGCTCTTCATGTTCTATTAAAGTGGTGCTATAAACCATAATGTCATCCAGATACACCACCATAAATTTATCTAGATAATCATGAAACACCTGGTTCATAAGAGTACAAAAAGTAGCAGGAGCATTGGTTAGTCCAAAAGGCATTAAAAGAAATTTAAATGAACCATACCGAGTCACACATGCAATTTTTGGTTCATCTCCTTCTGTAACGCGGACCTAGTGATAATCCGATCTTAGATCCAATTTGCTGAAGTACTTGGCCTGTCCCAATTGATCAAAGAGGTCAGCTACCAGTGGAATAGGATATTTATTCCTCACGGTGACTTTATTTAGAGCTCGATAATCAACACACAATCATAGACTCCCATCTTATTTCTTTTGAAAAAGCACCAAAACACCAAAGCAGGCTTTAGAGGGGCAGATAAAACCCATTGTAAGTAATTCATCTAGTTGTTTTCTCAGTTTGGCTAATTCAGGAGGAGCCATTCTATAAGGAGCTCTTACTGGAGGTTTTGTACCTGGGAGCAATTATATCTCGTGATCAATTCCCCTTCTCGGAGGTAAAGTTTATGACAGCTTATCGGGCATCACATCAACATAATCAATTAATACTGCCTCCAGTTGTCCTGGGATCTCCTTATTTAGTTGGTCCTCGGCCCCAAGTGGGATTGTTACATACGTTTTCTCACTCTTCTTTATCCCCTTCTTAAATTGCATGGCTGACAATATCTTCTTTTCACAAATTGGGCTCACTGTAGTTGGGATTACACACGGGCTCTCCCCTATCATCAGTAAGCAATTTGTTGCAGCAACGGGGATAGTTCTAGTTTCTATTAAGAAATCCATCCCTATAATAACACCAAAGTCATCCCTTGACACTCATCACATCACTAACTTTTTCTCCACATGCCTTCCATACTATTGCAGTAGAGTATTATATTAATATTAGACTATCTCCAATCTACCATTTATTTAATCTAAATTTTTTATTATAAAAAATAGAACTACAATTCAATTTTTAAATTTAAATAATAAATTAAAAAATGAGTTTGACTCTACATAGAAACCTACTATTTATTTAACCAAAACTTTTTATTATCAAAAGTAATTATAAAAACTAGTATTGTAATTCACTTTTTAAATCTAAATTATATATTAGAAAGTGAGTTTAATTTTATACATATAAAGAGCCAAAATTCACTTTCTATATAAAAAGTTAATTAATGCACTATAATTTTTTTAAATATTCTTATTTTTTTATTAGCTTATTTTATTACTTAAAATTAATTCCTCTTTCTTTCCACAATATTTAAAAATTAATATTAAATACTTTTGAGATAAAGGAAAATAAAAAGTGAAATATAAGTAATATATTAGAGTTAAAAAAATTGTTTACTTTTTATATTGAAAGATTTTTTAAAATACTCTTTATTATATAGAATATACGTTCTTTATATACTCGTTGACCGTTGGAAATACTCTTATATCTTAAATTTGTAGTATACACTATGCTATTCCTTAATAAAAGCATAATAATGGGATTGTAAAATAAAATACTTAAACAAATAATTTTAACAAAATAATAAATAAAAAATAAAACATTCTATTAACACATGGTTTGATATGTTTACAAGTAGAGGTCCAATGATAAAGATAGTCCAAATAGACGAGGTCTAACAAATGTAACCCTATTGTTTTTTCCTTTTAGGAAGCCCAAAAGGTCCAATCATTTTACCCAGCTCAGCCTGCCACTGAGGCAATTACCTCATCAGCATCGCCTTAGTTGTGGGGAATTTAAAAAAAATGTTTGTTTGAAGCTACTAACATGACTTCTGAAAATAATTGAAGTCTGTTGCCAACAGTATGAGAGTAAAGAATAAAATCAAGAGAAGTAGGTAAACGAAGTGATTTTTGGTGGGGAGAATAAGAATAAAAAGGAAAGGAGAGAAAGAGGGAGGGAGTTAGCAATCTTAAAAAAAATATATTCAGAAAAAAGGTGTTGACCTTAGGTTTATTCTATCTCTAAAGTTTTGAATTTAACAAATAATTTAATTGAACTAATAAGTTTATTGAGTGTTCGATTTCGTAGAATCAAAGTGAAGTATTTCAACCTCTTAGATCATCCAAAATGTTCTATATAAAGTGCCACAAAGCTCAAGATCAATACAAGTTAAGTAAAGCATTAAATATATGCAAAATCAAGTTACAGGGCTTCCTTACGAGCTTCAGTCCTGATCTTGAGCAATGGTCACGAGCTCATTCTTCAAGGGGCCTCAGTGTTCAAGCAATTTTGCACCTCTCATGATCACGATCATGAGGTGGTCGTGATAAGGTTAAAAGAATCGGTCACGAGTTGCTTCAACTCATATTAAGGCATCTCAATAAGTTAACATTTTGAGCTGCTCACAGTTTGCCCTCACGACCGTGAGCACCTCGGGACCAGGTTGCTCTCCAAGGTACAATGGTCACCTATATAATAACCCGAGTTTTTAAATTATTTTATTTTAAAATAAGATATGCAGTGTTAATAATTTAAAATAATATTTGATTATTTATCGATTGATGGGTTTTATTACCATTATTTTATATTAATTAGGGTTTCGATATAAATATTTATTTTAAGACTAGTATTTGGATAATTTATTTGTGATATATATATATATATATATATATATATATATATATATCTTATTTTGAATAATATTTAACTTAATATATTTTATTTTAATGTCATTTTATTTTATTAAATCACATTATTTTATACATTATTATTTTATGTGTTAATATATATATATTTACATGCATTAGGGTTTAATATTTATTTATATGTGTATATTGTTAATATTAGTATGTAATGTATATATATATATATACATACAAAAATCACAAAAACCTTCCCCCCTCCACCATTTTTCCCGATCACCCCCTTCCCTCACGTCTACCATCCATTTCTTCTCCTATCGGTGTGCCTCCCCGCCTTCCGCTGCCAGCCTACTTCTCTAGCGCCGTTTGGTCCATTTGAAATCGGAAACCTGAAAATCTTCTCCTCCTCTGTTCTCCTCCGTCTGACCACCAAATTGGATGATTCCGGTGCCGTTGAACTTTTGGAACTTCAAGGAGGAGGATTTCAAGCTTTTTTCAGCTTGAAAACATGATTTGGTAGGATTACTAGCTTGATTTCATTTTCGGCCATTCTTGAGTTTTTAATTTTTTTTCGATTATTTTACTTGATTCTTGAGAAATTCCTTTACAAATGTTGTTCCCCTTAGCTTAATCTATATCCCAGAATTTTTGTGTGATTTTTGGAAATATTTTGATTTTTTTATTATTTGATTATTTTCGTAAATTAATTAAATTAATTATGAAATTGTAATTTTTGGTGTTATTGGTGGTTAATATTAATTTTAGAATTTAATTTATAATTTTTGTGTATTTTTTTTTTAATTTTTATAAGTATTTTTAGTTTATATTAGTTTTGAAAATATAGGTTAATTATATATTTAATTTGAAATAATGGGTTAATTAAGTGTATTTGTTGATTTTAATGATTAATATGTTGAGAAAATAATTTTTGAGTATTTATATAATTTTTATTGAATTTTTGAATGTTTTTAGTATTTTATGTGAATTTTTATATATTAGGGGTATTTTGGTAATTTGGTGATAATTTTAGTTGAATATTAAATTTAATTGGTTTTAATAATTATTTGAGGTATAAAAATGATTTTTTACAAATTATTTACTAATTTTAACTAATTAATACTATTTTTCAAATTATACATAATATACTATTTTTATTTTGTAAATAAATGGATTTTTAGTAATGTTTAATATTTTTTGGACTAATTAAGTAATTTGGATTTATAAAATGAATTTTTATTAATATTTGTCGAATTATCGAGAAATATCAATTTTTAATAATATTATATTATTATTAGGGTTTTTAAGTAATTATTGGTAAAATAATTACTTTTAGTGTTTTAATATTTAAATTGCTATATTTTTGATATTTATTGAATTTTAATATATTTTATTGTATTTTGTTGTGATTTGTGGACCTCGGTTGAGGATTGTTGTAGTTCCGGATTTCAACCGAGGGTTGTGAGAATTTTATACTCGAAGTGTATTTTTCTTGTAGGACCGACTCTGTTTTTTAACAGAGAGATGTCCATTTTACAGAGGAGGTTCTGTCGAATTTTCGTAAAACGTGACATCGGGTCTAATTCTATTTTCTATCTGTGTTAGTAATCCTAGATCTAGTCTATAGAAGTTAAGTTAGATCTATTTTGATTTTTGTGTTATTATTTTATTGTTAGTTGCGCCGAGATCGAGGCTTAGCGGACCAGTCCCGTCGGACCCGTCTCGAGGAGTGCACACGAGTGAGTTATTATTTTATATATGCGTGCATTTAGGTTGCATGTCTTAGAAATATATGTTTGAATTGTATGATTTATGCATAAATGACTTAATAAATGCTTAAGTATATTTTAGGTATATTTTCAGTATATTTTTGATATATTATGAAATAAATGCATGTTTTTCTTTTTTAATTAAATCTAGATTACTTTTAAAATATATTATTGGTTTAATTTAATATATTCCATGATTTATTTGAATTGATTTTATGTACATATACTTGAAATATACTTAGTTTATTTTAGGTTTATTTCTAGTATATATATGGTTTATAATGTTATTTATAATGATATCATGCATCATTATTTTATGAATGAAATGAGTTATTTTTAACGAAGGATATCAATAGAACATGCTTCCTAGTGGGCAACCCTAGGACCGAGTACGTATCAGTATGATGATAGATTATAGGTTAAATTACTAACCTATTTATGGATCATGACTTGATTGATTTAATTGTTGTGTAAGGTGAATGAGAGTGTGATTTCCGGAGCTCGATTAACCTAATGTCTCAGGGCCAATCATATTGATAGTCAGATTACTGGAGCTCGGTCAACTTAGTGAATCGGGCCTAGTCTACTGTCAATAAGGATTAAGTGAATTTATTTGGAAACAAGTGAGCCTAAATGGCTAGAGTGTTGTCTGTTATTATTTGAGGTTGCAATCATTTAGGGTTCTATTTGATCCTTTTTAAACTAATATTTTTCAGTATTATAAATAAAGTGATTTTCAGCATATGTGTGTACATGCCTGTATATATATTTATTACATACATATGATTAATTGCATTTGACATTTAGTAATGCGTGTATATATATTATAACAATTCACTCAGTGAGGTCTGACTCCCCTTCGTTGATATTTTTACAAGAGAGTCCTCATCTTCAGACCTCAACAGTAGACCTATCCGTCGGATTTCTTCTGCTCTGGCCCTATTATGTAAATCACTTACTTGTTATTTTGTACTCTAGACATTGCAGTAGTAGTTGTATTTGATTCTTTCAAGAGTTGTATTTGTTTTATGTATGTATGAGATTTTAATTCAGAGTGTTTCTCTGAAGATTTGTATTAAGAAATTTTATATATGATATGAGATGTGATATTATTTCATTAAAGGAAGTTAAGGAATTTATTTTATTATTTGAGATTTAATTTTCGTTGCATAAATATTTTATTTATTTTATTTTATTACATGTTTTTCTTTAAGGGTTACTACGGGTTCCGGATTCGAAAGAATTCCCGTTCCCTAGTGCTGGTCATGGCCCCCGGTTTGGGTCGTGACAACCTACCACTCTAACAGTTATATTTTTCAAAGGTCACGATTAGGATTATGCCCTCATGATTGTGAACAATAGTTTCTCTACAAAAAGCTATTTTTGCATTTATGAGGCATAAAGAGGTTGGGGATGAAGTAAATGCCCCCAACAACCATAATTTGAGTTATTGAACCATAAAAATAATTCTTGGAGCTTTATTGAAGAGTAACACACTTTGAATATTGAAATTTCTCTCCTAAGCATTAATTGAGCATTTACTCATTCGTTTAATTTCTTTATAATTATTTAAATTCTTTGAGAGTTGGTTGTATGAATAGAATAGAAACTTTTCTAGGGTTCAAGAAATGGGAAGTGAGATTTTATTCATTATGAAAGGTTGAAGTGTTTTCCTATTAAAAACACTTGGGATTTGGGTTGAAGAGTGATCCTAAACTCTTATTTTGTAAGGTTAGAGTTAAGCTTAAAACTCAAAGTTGTAAGAAACAATCTAAGTGAATAGATTGTGGTGATTGAAAATCCTAACTTGGAAGAGTTAGGTGGAGATATAGGTTTGTTGATAAACTGAACTCCTTAAATTGTATATGTTCTTTGTTCTACCTTTTTAATTCTCGTTTAATTTTCTTTAATCCTTGCTTAAAATTTTAAAAGCCTCATTCACCCCCCTTTAGGGCAATTACAATTAGTATTAGAGCTTGAGTTCTAGGAACTTAATTATTATAATTCAAGATCATGGCAAGTGAATCTCAAAATTTCTCTTGACTTAGACCATTAACATTATCAAACTCTTAATTTTAGACTTTGAAAATTTTTTTTGATTCTAATGATTTCAACTAAGTGTATAAGAAGTTGAGCTATCATGAAGTTTAATTGTTAAATGATTGGAGACAGTGAAATACTCATTAAAAAAGTATAAATATGCATTTCGATGAAATATCTCAATCTATGCAAATCCACAATCTTTAAAAAATAATTATGTACCAAAAATATACATTTTTGGATATACAGTGGTTTACTCATGAGTTGCCTTATGACCTGGATTGATAAGTATGCTTTTGGGCTAATTCGATCTTTGAGATTCAAAAGGCTTTTTGACATCCTTTGAGCTCTAAAATGAAAAAAATGATCTTCATCACTTTTTAAGTAGACATCTTAAGATTTATGATTTGAGTTTACTTGTCAAAATCTGAGCTCATTTGGGTATGCAAATCTTGAGTCGAAGTCAGCACATGCAACTTTCATTTTAGGTTGCATAACTCTTAGTATTTCAACAATATCTTGAGCTACAAAGGTTTAATTGAGATGATTCAAAGTGATATGGAAAGATAATACAATTATTTACAACTTTTATGAAGAAAGTTAAGGATGATTTAATCTTCTTCAGTCTCAGAAAGACATCATAAAGCACTGTCCAGATCAGACTCAACACAGGGACTAAATTGCACAAAAGTACAAATCCTGTCATGGTCCTGATCGGGACCAAGGCAAACCAATTTCTATAAAACTTTAATTTTGGTAGACCTGATCCTGATATAAGGTCTTGATTGGGAAAATGCCCGGAACAATGATATTTCGATCGGGACATTAATATCTCGATCAGGACCAATGTAAAAATTCAAATAGAATGGCTCATAATAACTATTCAATGCTCGTCCTAACTGGGACTGATGATATCCTAATTGGGACTTGATAAATTATAGCTCAAAAGTCCAAATTTCATTCAAATGGACTTTGATTTTATTAGGAATGAAATTATTGCTTCCAACAACTATAATTGAATTGCTAAAGTATGAATATAACATGTAAAGATTATTTTGAGGTTAAAAAACTTGTTTATTCATTATATACTTTTAAGCATTTTATTAAGCTCTCTAAACTCTTTCAAAATTCATTTTATTGTTATATACTTTTGTGAGAGTTGGTGAGTATTAGAATAGAAATTCTTATTCTTTTATTTTTTAGGGTTAAGAAAATGGGAAGTGAGATTCTATTCTAAAGGAATTGGTTTAAATGTTTAGCCATTAAAACATTTAGGATTTAGTTTTAGTGTAAGCCTTGAAAACACTTGTGAAATTGGTTTTTGAGTGAGCCTTAAAAACTTAAGTTGTAAGGTTTGAGGTGAGGCTAAAACTTAATTTATAAAAATCAATCTAAGGAAATAGATTGTAATGATTCAAAATCTTAACTTAGGGATAAGTTAAGTGGAGATGTAGGATTGTTAAGAATATGAACTCCTTAAATTCTTGTGTTCATCATTCTAAAGGAATTAGTTTAAGTGTTTAGCCATTTAAATACTTGGGAATTCAGTTTTAGTATGAGCCTTGAAAATACTTGTAAATTGATTTTTGAGTGAGCCTTAAAAACTTAAGTTATAAGGTTTGAGTTAAGCCTAAAACTCAAGTTGTAAAAATCAATCTAGGAAAATAGATTGTAATGATTTAAAATCCTAACTTGGGGATAAGTTAGGTGGAGATGTAAGATTATTGAGAATCTAAACTCCTTAAATTCTTGTGTTCATCATTCTTCCTTCTCAACATTCCTTTTAATTCTTATTCAAATTTTTTAATTTTTTATTATTGTTTGATAATCCTATTCACCCTCCCTCTAAGACTCTTTCACATTCTTTAATGGAAGTGATTATCCTCATTGGAAGTTTAAAATGGAGCTCTATTTAGACAGTGATCCAATAAAGCTATAGGATGTTATCCTAGATGCTTGGGAACCTCCAAAAGGTAAAGTCAATGATGTGGAAGTGGTTCTTCAAAGAAGCCAATGGAGTTAAAGTCAAAAAGAAGAAAATCACAAAAATAAGAGAGTACTGATCGCTTCTCTCTCTTTTATGTTAATAGAAGAAGGTGAAAAACTTCAATATTGCCAATCTGTAAAAGAGGTATGGAAAAATCCATGAAGGTGATGTGCAAGTGAGAAGTAAGAAGGTTTAACTCCATATGTATGAGTATGAACTCTCCAAGATGAAGCTTTAAGAGTTAATAACCGAAATGATAAATCATTTTAATATTCTTCTCATTACTTTAAAGAAACCTGGAATACATTTTTCTAAGGAAAAAGTGAACAACAAGATTTTAAAAATCCTACCTAAGAAGGATTAGGAATCTAGAGTCACTTCAATTAAAGAAGCACAAGACCTCTCAAGTCTATCAACTGATGTGCTTAGTGGAAGAAGAAAAGAAAAAAGGAAAAGAAGAAAAGAAGCTCCTTATAAATGAGCTTACTATCAAATAAAAAGGAGATGAGAAAGAAGAAAAGAAAAAGAGCATTGCATTGAAGGCCATTCAAGAAGCTAGTAAAGATGAAAGCTTGGTGGACTCTAGTGAAGAGGATGATGAAATAGCTATGCTCACTAGAGCGTTCAAGAAGTTCTTGAAAAGAAAAAGCTTCTCAAAGCAAAAAGACAATAACAAGTTTGATAGTAAGAGAAGTAAAGAAGTTACTTGCTATGAATGCAAGAAATCGAGTTACAAAAGAAGTGAGTGCCCCAAACTCAAATTTAAGAATAATGGAGCAAAGGACAAGAAGAAGGCCTTTATAGCTTTATGGGATAACTCCTATAAATTAAAAAAGGAAGAGAAGTAATAAGAAGTGGACAACCTTTGCTTCATGGCTCTTGAAGATAAAAACGAGGTACCATTTACTTCTCATTCTTCTTATGATGATTGTGATGATGATAATGATGATAAGAGCTGTATTGTGAGCAAACTCTTGCTTAAGTGCCAAAGTTTACTCTTTAAGAATAAGCATTACAAGCATGAGTTATTTATTTTATCTAAGGAATTTGAAAACTTAAAAAATGATTTTTCTAAACTTGTTGAATCTAATGAAAAGATTGCTAACGACTAAATCTTCTTATTCTTTAGAGGATCAACTCAAGAAAGCTAATGATGAAAATCTTAAGCTTTTTAAAGAGGTCATAGAATTGAAGAGTTATATCTCTAAATTCAAAATAGGAAAGGAGACTTTAGATAGTCTACTTGACTCTAAAAAATTAATGGAGATACTTATGGGATTGGATATAGAAATGGAATGCCTTCCTTATCATTATCTCATACTAACTTTGTTAAAGCTTTATGTGATTCTACCCCTTCTACTTCCAAACCTCTTAGGACTTAAGCCTTAAAAGCTAAAAGGTCTCATGTGTCAAAAGGAAAGGGAAAGTCTTACATGACTCAACCTTCCTTGAAACAAAGGACTAGGGTTTAAATTAAGAATCTCCAACCTAGACATACTTATATATACATTAGATATAACACTCCTAACCACGCTATACAGTCACCACACAATAGACAATGTCATTCTCAATGCATGTCTCACACTCCTTCTATGACACAAAGGAACTTTAGGAGACCCACACAACCATAACAAAAAAGGCTTGTTTTATACACTAGGAAATTATATGCACACAAAATAAATAGATTTTCCAGTGTTGAATGTTGCTATTGCATGATCAAAGGTCACATTAGCAATGTGTGCTTCTATAGAAGACTACACTTACAATTGCTTCCTTTGGATTACCTTGAGACTAACTAACCTAGACCAACAAAGGTTTGGGTTTAAAAGGATGTTTAAATTATATTACGTAGGTGTTCTTGAAGTCCACGAGAGCAAAAAGTAAGTGGTATCTTGATAGTGGATATTCAAAACACATGATGGGAGACAGGGAAAAATTCAACAAGCTTGATGCTAAGGATGGAGGTTATATCACTTTTGGGAATAATGCCAAAGGGAAGATAGTAGATATTGGAGAAATTTTTAACCCTTAATCCTTATCCATACATCATGTGTTGCTTGTTGATAGTATTAAACATAATTTACTTAGTATAAGTGAATTGTGTGACATGGGAAACAATGTCACTTTCTATCCTAGAAATTGCTTTATTAGTAGTTTAGATGAGGACAAAGTCATTTTTAGTGGTGAAAGAGTAGATAATGTCTATGTCATTTACTTGAACAAGGTTAATAACAAAGACATTAATGTTTGATGTCAATTTCCTATGACACATGGACATGGCATAGAATGTTAGGATATGAAAATTTTGAGCTCTTGGATGATCTTAGTAGACATGAACTTATATTTGGTTTGCCTAAACTTAAGTCCACTAAGGACAAGCCTTGTGATGCTTATCAAAAGGAAAAACAATCTAAATCTTCCTTTAAGCTCAAGAATGTAGTGTCCATTTCTAGACCACTTGAACTTATCCATATGGATTTATTTGGTCCTACTAGAGTTTCTATTCTTAGTGGTATGCACTATGTTAATGTCTTAGTTAATGATTACTCTAGAGACATTTAAGCATATTTCCTTGCTTAAAAGAATGATGCTTTTAAAGCCTTTGAAAGTTTTTCAAAAAGAGTTAAAAAAGAAAAAGGTTTTTGCATTTCAACTATTAGAAGTGATCATGGAACTGAATTTAAAAATGAATTTTTCAAAACCTTTTGAAATGAGAATGGTATTTCACATAACTTTTCTTCTCTAATGATGAGAATCCTAGTATGAAAAAGAATCCTAATCCAACAAGTATTCAAGATATGATAAGGAATCTATATCCAATAAGGATTCAAGTTGTAACAAGGAATCCTAATCAAACAAGGATTGAAGACCCTTTGACTTATGATGGAAATCCAATCACATGAGCATGTGCTAAGAAGATGAAGGAAGTAATATAGGGTCAAAGTACAAATCTAACTTAATCTGATCCATTTGAAGTACAAGGAGTTAATTTTGGTCTAAAGCTTATTCATTTGGTTCAAATTGAAGATTTAGGCCCAAGTGTTGTTATTAGGTCCAATTTGAGTGCATTAAGCTAAAGGAGTAGCTACAGTTGTTCCAAGCCTAAGATTAAGCCCAAATATATGTTATTTAGTTTAATTAGTATTTAAAAACAAATTTTGGATGTGTTTCCTTATCTAAAAATTTTTTAGAGTGTTTGTTTTTAGTTAGAAATAATTTTCTTTAGCTTAGTTGGCAAGTAAAATAATTCCTTATCTTTAAGGATTTGTTTTCTTATCTTTTAAGGATTTATTATCCTTATCTTTTAAGGATTTGTTTTAGTTTAGGTTTAGGATTAAGAATTCTTATAAATAGCTTATTTTGTAGCCTATTTTAGGGATCTTTTTTATCAATCAAATCAAAGTGATGAATTTTACAAATTACTAATAGTTTTATTCTTTAAACTTTCTAAACAAAATAGGTTGTTTAATAGTTCACTTGTCTTTTCAATTAGAATATCCATATCTATAACTTCTTAATAGCTAGAGTTCTTAATTGTTAGATAATTAAGGTTTATAGTTTCCACCCAACTTGTTTCTTGGACGATCTAAGGTGTGGGTATCAATAGATTGTTGTGAGTTTTGTTTGTTAGATAAACTCAGTTCATATCAGTTTGGTATCATAGCTTTGGCTCTAAGAATTAGGTTACATATCTGAAAAGAGTCTTAGAGGGGGGGGGGGTGAATAGGACTATCAAATAAAAATGGGAAATTAAAATAATTCTTTACAAGAATTGAATGGAGGTTGAGAAGGAACAATGAAGAACACAAAAATTTAAGGAGTTTAAATTCAACAACAATCCTATGTCTCCACCTAACTTATCCCCAAGTTAGGATTTTAAATCACCTAAAACATTATTCACAAGATTTAGATTACATAAGAGTTTTATGGCTCACTCTTACATCCTTACAACTTGAGTTTTTAAGGCTCACTCAAAAACCAAATCCCAAGTGTTTCAATGGATAACACTTAAACCAATTCCTTTAGAAATAAATCTCACTTCCCTTTTAATCTATCCCAAGATCTAATATAAAGAGAAATTCTATTTCTAACACACAACTAACTCTCATAAGAGTTATACAAATAAAGAATTATTTAAGAGAATTTGAAACCTCAATTGAATGCTTAAGAAATAATAAATGATAAAAAAGTTTCTTAACTTTTCAATTATACTATAAGGAGTTTTTATATAGAGAAACATTAAAAAATATGGCTATTTGATGTATCAAACATTTCTCTAATGTCTATAATTGATTTTGAATCAATCTTGGACTTTATTATGTCAAAACGTCGCTCATGGGTGAACAGTGCTTGTGAGGAGCAAGATTTGGCTCATGAGGAGCTAAATAATAGCCATGTATTCAAATATGTCCATTTGGAGCTATCAGTACTACCCTCACGAGCTGCTCATGATCTTGAGGAGCGCTCATGAGCGACACTATCCCTTTGCTCCAAATGAATACTAAAAGGAGATAGCTCATGACTGGCTCATGAACGGGATTGAAGATGATCAAATCAACCTAAAATTTCTTCATAAAAGTTATAGATATTTATGTTATCTTTTTTATATCATTTTAAATCACCTCAATTGAACATCTGTAGCTTAAGATATTACTAAAATACTAAGAGCTATGCAACCTAAAATAAAAGCTGCATATGCTAACTTCGACTGAAGATTTGCATACCCAAATGAACTCAAATTTTGACAAGTAAACTCAATTCAAAAATCTTAAGATGTCTAACTCAAAATTAAAGAAGATCATTTTCTCATTATAGAACTCTAAAGATGTCAAAAAGCCTTCTTAAATCTCAAAGGTCAAATTATCCCAAAAGCACAACTTATCAATTTAGGTTATAAGGTAACTCGTAGCTGCTTTGGATACTTTAGGTATAATATTGAGATATTATATCAACTTGTAGCAGCTCTGGATACTTTAGATATAATATTGAGATATTATACTTCATTGAAATATAGTATAATGATAGCATTTCATACTTTCGGACTTGAACTGATAACTTTGATACAAAAGTTCCTATACACTTAGTTGAAATCATTAGAATCAAAATTATTTTTCAAAGTCCAAAATTAGGAGTTTGATCATGTAAATGGTCAACAATCTTACCCTTTTTGGCTTTGACAACCAATTTGAAAAGATAATAAATGATGTGTGTGAGTGTGTCAAAAATAAATAACATGAGTAGGCATTAAAATAGCTTCTCCTTTCAAATTAAATTGATGCATTATGTGAAAAAATTTTCTCCCCCTTAATATATGCATAAATTTTACTAAAATACATCATTTATCAAAGTATAGATGTAATTGAATTATCGAGGCATATATAAGGGATATCAAGTGTTTCTTATATATTTCTTTATTACTCCCCTTTTATAGATATGATAAGAAATATATATTTATTTTATTCCTCTTCTTGTAAAAAATAAAGACAACATAATCATTTAAAAACATGATAAAATGATGATAAAATGATCACTAAAATTAAATTGTTTAGGCAACCGGAAAGAAATAATTTCAAACATATATGTATATAGTGCTACTAGAATACATCACAAAATAATATATATAACACTCACTAACACATGATCATATAGAGCTTAACTAGTTAATAATCATGTGGAACTTAGGATAATGCATCATAAAATAGTACATATAACACTCACTAGCACATGATCATATAGAGCTTAGCTAGTTAATAATCATATGGCACTTAGCATATAACAAACACACATATCTTCTCCCCCTTTGTCAAAGACAAAAAGAAAAGAGAGAGATATAAAGGGAAATGATTCTAAAGAGACCAAAAATAAATGAGAAGGAATAAAAGATCAAGAACCAAAATAATGGAAATAAAGATACTTAAAATCTTTATAAAATACATGTCATACATAAACAAAGTAAGCAAAACAAGACTTTTTATCATAAGGACAAAACTAGCCACACTTACATTATTACTATGTATGCATAAACAAAATTATGGAAAAATTTAAACAATTTTCTCTCAAAAAAAAAAAAAGAATAAGATTTAGAGAGAAGAAGAAAAAAAATTGATATCAAGGACACACTCTCATATAGTAATGTCACTTACATAGACACATATTTGACAAAAAGAATTTTCTCTCTTGAAAGCAATTAACTAAATTATTATTTCTTCTCCTTTGTCAAAAGCAAAGATAAACCAAATCTTAAAAATATCCATGCATTATCAAAGATAAAAACAATTCTTAAGAACCATTTATACATGAATAAATTAAACATGAATTTTGAACAATTAAAAATCATGCATAAACACAATAAATAATAAATTAAACAAATTCAAATATTTCTCCCCCTTTATCAAAATGCAAAAAAAAATGCATTAAAAAGGATAGAGTTACAATGATATTAAGATATCAATTGTAGATAAGACATAAAACTAACAGCTCATGGCTTACATTTAGAAGATATCTAAAAGATAAACTGAATTGAAACTGACACAAAATAATCATAAAACAAACTAACATCTCATGACTTATATCCAGAAAATAAATTGAATAGAAACTGACATAAAATAATCATAAAACAAACTAACAACTCAAAACTTAGATATGGAAAGTATACTAAAAATAAACCAAATAGAAACTTGCGATAAACAAATAAAATAAAACATGATAAATTTATATTTTCAATAAGCATAAAATGATTTCACATGAAAATAGTCCAACCATCAATTAAGCATAAAATTTAAGATAAACTAGAACCATTAATCATGCCAAATTCATGCTTAATGAAATTTAATCTCTCTTCATTAAGAGGTTTGGTGAAGATATCTGCAAGTTGATTATCTCTATCAACAAATTCAAGTGAGATATCACTAATTTGAACATGATCATGCAAGAAATGATGTTTAATGTCAATATGATTAGTTGTAGAATTTTGAATGAGATTCTTGCTAAGGTTAATAACACTTTAGTATTGTCACATTTGATTGGAAGGTGATCAAGTTTTATACCATAGTCCAACAATTATTGTTTTTGTCACAAAACTTATAAACAACAAAGACTTGTTGCAATATATTCAGCTTCTTTAGTGGATAAGGCAACCAAAACTTATTTCTTGCTAAACCAAGAAACTAAACATTGTCCTAAAAATTGACAAGTTCTAGAAGTGCTTTTTCTATCTAATAAGCTACCGGCAAAGTCTACATCTGAATAACTAATCAAGTCAAAAGAAGAACTCTTAGGATACCAAAGTCCTAAATGCATTGTATTACAAAGATATTTGAAAATTCTTTTGATAGCATTCAAATGAGATTCCCTAGGACTAGATTAAAATCTAGCACACGAGCAAGTAGCAAACATAATATCGGGTCTACTAGCAGTTAAATAAAGAAGGGATCCGATCATACCTCTAAATCACTTTTCATCAACCGGTTTGCCATTTCATCCTTATTGAGTTTGGTTGTAGTGCTCATTAGATTTTTGCTTGTCTTAGCTCCATCCATCCCAAACTTCTTAAGAATGTCCCTTGCATATTTGGTTTGATTAATGAAAAATCCCATCTTTACATTGCTTGATTTGAAGTCCAAGAAAGAATTTGAATTCTCCCATCATACTCATCTCAAATTCTCCTTGTATTAATTTTAAGAATTCCTCATACAAGAAATGGTTAGTAGCACTAAAAATAATATCATTAATATAAATTTGAATAATTAATAAATTGTGTTTGGATTTCTTTATGGAAAAAGTTGTGTAAACCTTTCCTTTAGAGAAACCTTTCTCTAGTAAAAAGTTACTCAATCTTTCATATGAAGCTCTTGGAGCTTATTTCAATTATATAATGCTTTGGAAAGTTTAAACACATGACTTGGAGAGTTAAAATTTTCAAAACCTAGAGGTTGTTTAACATATACCTCTTTTTCAATAAAACCATTTAAAAATGCACTTTTAACATCCATTTGATAAATTTTAAAATCCATGTATGACGCAAATGTAAGTAGCATCCTAATAGCTTCTAACCTTATAAAGGGGGTAAATTTTTCATTATAATTAATGCCATTATCTTAATTATACCTTTAACTACTAGTCTAGCTTTATTCCTAGTTATAACACCTTGCTCATTCATCTTATTTCTAAACACCCATTTAGTGTCTATAATAGGATGATGTTTAGGTCTAGGAACCAAGGTCCAAACCTTATTTCTCTCAAATTGATTTAACATAGCAAGGATCCAAAATTCATCACTCAAAGCATCATCGATATTTTTGGGTTCAATTTGAGAAATGAAAGCTAAATTATCAATAGACTTAAGTTTAGATCTAGTAGTTACCCCTTTTGTAGTGTCAGCTATGATGAGGTCTTGAGGATGTGCTTTGTTGAATTGCCAATCCTTTGAAAGTTCATCCTTTAAGGTAGGTTAAGAAGTCTCCTCATTTTCTTCCTTACTTGAACCTTCAAGTTTCAAAGGATTACTAGCATTCTCTTATTGTGTTTCCACAATTTCATTTTCACCTACAAAATCATTACCACTACAAACATCCTTTCTAGGATCAAGTGAGTTTGATTCATCAAATACAATATGCATTGACTCTTTAACTACTAGAGTTATCTTATTAAAGACTCTATATGCTTTACTAGAAATGGAATAGCCTAGGAAAATTCCTTCATTAGCTTTGGAATCAAATTTCCCAAGATTATCCTTGGTGTTTAATATAAAGCACTTGCATCCAAATAATCTTAAATATGAGATTTTGGATTTTCTATTTTTCTATAACTCATAAGATGTTTTATTTAAAATTTGTCTTTTGAAAACTCAATTTGAAATAAAACAAGAAGTGTTAACGACTTCCGCCCAAAAGTATAGAGGCAAATTATACTCATGAGGCATTGCTCTAGTTATTTCCACAAGAGTTCTATTTTTCCTTTTAACTACCCCATTTTATTGAGGAGTTTTAGGAGATGAAAACGTATGTGAAATACCATTTTCATTATAAAAGGTTTTGAAAAATTCATTTTCAAATTCTATTCCATGATAATTTCTAATGGATAAAATACAAAATCCTTTTTCTTTTTCAACTCTTTTAGCATAATTTTCAAAAGCGTTAAGTGCATCATTCTTATGAGCAATAAAACATACCCAAGTAAATCTAGAGTAGTCATCAACCAATACATATGCATCGTGCATTCCACTGAGACTAGCGACTTTAGTTGGTCCAAATAAATCCATATGAATAAGTTCAAGTGGTCTAGAAGTAGACACTACATTTTTTAGCATAAATGAGGACTTGGATTGTTTTCGCTTTTGGCAAGCATCACAAGGTTTATCTTTAGTGAATTCAAGTTTAGGTAAACCAATCATAAGTTCATGTTTATAAAAATTATTCAAAAGCTCTAACCTTTTATGCCATGTCCATATGTCAAGGGAGATAAACACTAAGCATGTTATGTCTTTGTTATCAATTTTATTTAAATCAATGACATAAACATTGTATAATCTTTCACCACTAAAAATAACTTTGTTTTCATCAAGACTACTAATAAAACAATTTTTAAGATAAAAAGTTTATTTCCCATGTCACATAATTGACTTATACTAAGTAAATTATGTTTAAGGCCATCAACAAACAACACATGATGTATAGATAAGGATTGAGGATTACCTATTTCTCTAATGCCAATAATTTTTCCTTTTGCATTGTCTCCGAAAGTAACATGTCCTCCATCCTTAGCATTAAGTTTGTTGAATTGCTCTTTGTCTCCCATCATATGCCTTGAACATCCACTATCAAGATACTACTTGCTTTTTGTTCTTGTGGATTTCAAGTGCACCTACATAAAGCAATTTAAGTGTTCTTTTAAACCCAAACCTTTTTTGTTTTAGGTTAGTTAGTTTTAAGATAATCCATATGAAGCAAATTCATGTGTAGTCTTCTATAGAAGCACACATTATTAGTATGTCCTTTGAACATGCAATATAAGCATACAATATTTTCAAATTTATTTCTTCTAAGATGATGAGCTCTCCTAGTATATGCAACATGCCTTTAGTGTTGTGTGTATCTCCTATTATTTTATGTCATTGAGTGAGACATGCATTGGCAATGGTGATGTGTATTTCGATAAGTTTGCGTAGCATTTTTATGTGTATTATATTGTGTAGCATGCCTATTATAATTGTGTCTAATGTACATATAAGCATGCTTGGGTTGAGGTGCTCTAGTTTAAGCCTTACCTCTTTGTGTTAATGAAGGGTGAATCTTATGAGACTTTCCCTTACTACTGAACACATGAGATCTTTTAGCTTTGAAATCTTGAGTCTCATTTGATTTGGAGGTTGAAGAAGTGGAATCATATGAGGCTTTTACAAAATTAATATGTGATGAAGATGATGAAGACATTCCATTCTTATATCCAATTCCATGGGTATCTTCATGAAATTTTTGAGAGTCAAGAAGACTATCTAAATTTTCTTTTCCTCTCTTAAATTTAATAATGGAATTCTTTAATTCTAAGACCTCCTTAGAAAGCTTATGATTTTCACCATTTACTTTCTTAAGTTGATCTTCCGAAAAATTATAAGATTTTGCATCAATAATAAGTTTTTTGTTTGATGCAACAAGTTTAGCAAAATCATTTTTTAAACATTTAAAATCTTTGTTTAAGCTAGCTAACTCATGTTTATATTATTTCTTTTTAGATAATAAACTTTTGCATTTAACTAGTAATTTACTCATAATAGAGCTCTCATCATCATTATCATCATCACAATAATCATCATAATCATCAAAGGAAGAATAAAAAGTGGATGGTACCTCATTTTCATTTTCAAGAGCCATGAAGCAAAGATTAGCCACTTCTTGTTGTTCCTCTTTGAATTCAAAGGAGTCATCCTAAGTAGCTTTGAATGTCTTTTTCTTATCTTTTCCTTCTTTGTTCTTAAATTTGAGTTTGGGACACTCAATTTTAATATGTCTCGATTTCTTGCATTCATAGCAAGTAACCTCCTTGGTTTTCTTCTTCCCATCTTCTTCAAACTTCTTGTTGAAGTCCATTGTTCTTGAGATGTTTTTCTTTCGCAAAAACTTCTTGAAATTTCTAGTGAGCATGGCAATGTCACTATATTCATCATTAGAATCTTTGATGCTTTCCTTTTCACTATCTTCTTAAAGAGCTTATAGAGCAATGCTCCTTTTCTTTTCTTCTTTCTCTTCTTGTTCTTCACCTCTTTGCTTGATGGTGAGCTCATGTGTTAAGAGCTTACTAATGAGCACATCGGTTGATAGAGTAGAGTGGTCTTGAGCTTCCTCAATTAAAGTAACATAAGATTCCCAATCCTTCTTAGGTAGGATTCTTAGAATTTTGTTATTCACCTCTTCCTTGAAGAAATGTTTCCAAGTTTCTTGAGAGTTGTGAAGAGAGCATTGAGGTAGTTTATCATCTCTGTAATTGATTATTAAGGCTGCATTTTGAAGAGTTCATATTCGTACATATGAAGTTGAACCTTCTTGCTTCTTACTTGAATGTTGCTTTTATAGTGGTCTTCTAAGGTCTCCCACATTTCTTTGTTCGAAATACAATGTTGAAGCTTGCATACTTCTTCTCTTGTTATTAAGGAGACTAGAGTGATTATAGCCTTTTTATTTTTGTGATTTTTTTTTATCAATGCTCCATTAACTTCTTGCAAGAGTAGTTACCACACCATCAATGATAGTTGTAGGTGGTTCCCAACCTTTTAGGACAATGTCCCAAAGTTTTATGGAATTACAATTAATATATAACTCCATTTGGAACTTCCAATAAGGATAGTCACTACATCATAGAATGGTCTAAGTGAAAATTTTTTTTGTGATTCACTCCTTATGATATTGTATTCTAGAAATAAAGTACTGAGAATTTAAGCTCTGATACCAATTAAAAAGAGTCCTAGAGGGGGGTGAATAGAATTATCAAATAAAAATGAAAAATTAAAAGAATTTTTTACAAGAATTGAATAGAGGTTGAGAAGGAACAATGACGAACACAAAATTTTGAGGAGTTCAAATTCAATAACAATCCTACATCTCCACCTAACTTATCCCCAAGTTAGGATTTTCAATCACCTATAATATTATTCATAAGATTGAGATTACATAAGAGTTTTATGGCTCACTCTTACAACCTTACAACTTGAGTTTTCAAGGCTTAATAAAAAAAAATCCCAAGTGTTTTAATGGACAACACTTAAACCAATTCCTTTATAAATAAATCTCACTTCCATTCTAATCTATCCTAAGATTTAAGATGAAAATAAATTCTATTTCTAACACACAACCAACTCTCACAAGAGTTATACAAACAAAGAATTATTTAAGAGAATTTAAGAGTTCAATTGAATGCTTAAGAAATAATGAATGATAAACAAGTTTCTTAACCTTTCAATTGTACTATAAGGAGTGTTTATATAGAGAAACACTAAAAAATATGGCTTTTGGATGTATTAAACATGTCTCCAACATCTATAATTGATTTTAAATCAACATTGGACTTTATTCTATTAGAACACCGCTCATGAGTGAACAATGCTCGTGAGGAGCAAAATAATAGCCATTGTATTCAAATATGTCCATTTGGAGCTGTCAATACTGCCCTCATAAGCTGCTCATGATTTTGAGGAGCGCTCATGAGCATCATTGTCCCTTTACTCCAAATGAACACTAAAAGGAGATAGCTCATGACTAGCTAGTGAGATGCTCATGAATGGGATTGAAGACGATCAAATCAACCTAAAATTTCTTCATAAAAGTTATAGATAATTGTCTTGTTTTTCCATATCATTTTAAATCACCTCAATTTAACATATGTAGCTTAAGACATTGTAGAAATACTAAGAGCTATGCAAACTAAAATAAAAATGCATATGCTAACTTTGACTGAAGATTTGCATACCCAAATGAGCTTAAATTTTGATGAGTAAACTTAATTTACAAAGCTTAAGATGTCTAACTCAAAATTAAAGAAGATCATTTTCTCATTATAGAACTCTAAAGACGTCAAAAAGCCTTTTTGAATCTCAGAGGTCAAATTAACCCAAAAGTATAACTTATCAAATCAAGTTGTGAGGTAACTCCTAGTAGCTTCAGATACTTTAGGTATAATATTGAGATATTATATCATCTCATAGCAACTGTGGATACTTTAGATATAATATTGAGATATTATACTTCACTAAAATACAATATAATGATAATAGTTCATATTTCCGAACTTGAACTGATAACTTTGATACAAAAGTTCCTACACACTTAGTTGAAATCATTAGAATCAAATTTTTTTTTATCAAAGTCCAAAATTAGGAGTTTGATCATGAAAATGATCAAAAGTATCCATATTTGTTTTGTTCGTGTTTATCATTCTCTGTGTTCTTTTCTTTTACTACTTCTCACTAGTTTCATCAACATTCTTGTTTTTTCATCATCTTTTTTTTTTGTTAAAATTCATTTTTACATCATTCATTATCATCTTTAATTTCATTTAGTTGTTACCTTAAAGTTGTCACGACCCAAATCGGGGCCATGACCGATGCTAGGGAACGAGAATTCTTTCAAATCCGGAACCCGTAGCAAGCCTCAAAAGAATAAAAACAAACAATAATTAAAATAAAATAACTAAAAATACATCAAAATTTAAATCTCAATAATTATGTACTAAATAATCTCCTCATATCATAAAAAAATATTTTAATACAACATTCAGAGACAGGGCTCTCTGAACTAAAATCAACATACATAAATACAGAGTACAACTTCTGACTAATATACATACAACTACTGTAGTTTTCTAGAATAAAATAATAAAACTAGGTAAAAGATTTACATAATAGAGCCAGGGTAGAAGAAATCCGATGGATAGGCCTACTGTTGAGGTATGAAGAAAAAACTCTCCTGTAAAAATATCAATGGAGGGGAGTCAGACCTCACTGAGTGAATTGTTATAATATATATACACGCATTACTATATTTCAAATGCAACAATCATATGTATATAATAAATATATATACAGACATGTACAGACAGATGCTGAAAATCACTTTATTTCATAATACAAAAAAATATAGGTTTTGAACACCCTAAATGATCGCAACCTCAATTAACAATAGAATTCACTCTAGCCATACTGGCTTACTTAATTCCAAATAAATTCACTTAATCCATCTAGACAATAGACTGGCCCCGAGACACTAAGTCGATCGAGCTCCAGCAGTCTGACTATCAGTGTGATTGGCCCCGAGACACTTGGTCAACCGAGCTCCAACAATCACACCATCAATCACATCGCACACCAATCAAATCAATCAAGTCATAATCCATAAATAAGTTAGTAATTTAACCTACAATCTATCGCACTGGTACGTACTCGGTCCTAGTGCTGCCCACTAGGAAACACGTTCTATCGATGTCCTTCATTTAAAATAAATCATTCATTCAAGTGAACAAATAATGCATAAAGTCATTCATAATAATCAAATAAACCATGTATACTAGAAATATATCTAAAATAAACCATGTATACTAGAAATATATCTAAAATAAACTAAGTATATTTCAAGTATATATATGTAAAATAAATTTAATTAAATCATGAAATATACTTAAAATACACCAATAATATACTTAAAAATAATTTGAATAGAAATCAAAGGTAAATCATGCATTTATTTCAAAATATACAAAGAATATACTAAAAATATACCAAAAATATACCTAAAATATACTTTAGCATGTAATAAAACAATTATGCAAAATTTTACATTTAAAACATATATTTCTAAAACATGCAACCTAAAGCAATGTATATATATAATAACAACTCACAAGGATGCGCTCCTCAAGACAGGTTCAACGGGCCTAGTTCGCTAGGACTCAGTTTCGGTGCAACTAAATAATAAAAATGATCACAAAATCAGAATAAATCTAACTTAGACTTCTAAAGACTCAATATAGAATTACAAAATACAAACAGACACAGAATTGAAATTAGACCCAATGTCACATTTTACGAGAATTTTACCAAAAATTTGGCAAAACCTCATCTGTAAAATGGACATCTCTCTACTAAAAAGTAGAGCTGGTCTTGTAAGAAAAATACACTTCTATTATAAAAATTATCACAACCCTCGGTTAGGATCCCGAGCTACCAACTTCCCCCAACTGAGGTCCAAAATTCACATAATATAATAAAATATATTAAAAATCAACAATTACCATAAATACCCTTGAAACATCAAAATATAGTATATTTAACATTAAAACACCAAAACAATTATTTTTCCAATAATTACTTAAAAACCCTAAATAATAATCTAATATTATTAAAAAAATCCTTTTTCCAATAATTACACAAATATTAATAAAAATTCATTTTATAATCCAAATAACTTAATTAGTCCAAATACATATTAAAAGTTACTAAAAATCCATTTTATTACAAAAATAGTATATTATATATTATTTTAAAATAATTTCCAAAAATTAGTATTAATTAGTTAAAATTAGTAAATAATTTACAAAAATCATTTTTATACCTCAAATAATATTGAAACCAATTAAACATAATATTTAACTAAAATTATCACCAAATTACACAATTAATCCTAATATTCAAAAATTCACATAATATACTAATAATACTAAAAAATTCAATAAAAATTATATAAATACACAAAAAAATTTTCTCAACATATATCTCAATAATATCAACAAAAACATATAATTAACCAATTATTTCTAACAAAATATATATTTAACCTTAATTTCTAAAATTGACATAAACCTAAAATAATTATAAAAAATTATACAAAAATCACAAAAATTATAAACTCAACTCTAAAATTAACAATAACCACTAATAACACCAAAAATCACAATTTCATAATTTAGATAATTAATTTACGAAAAGAAATAAATTAATAATAAAATATTCAAAAATTCACAAGAATCAAAATAATTTCTAAAAATCACACAAAAATTCATGGGAGTAGCTTAAGCTAGTAGAATCAACTTTTGTGAAGGAATTTTTCATGAATCAACTATTAACACCTGAAAAAATTTTGAAAACCCTAAATGACCGAATTCAAAAACATGAAAAACACCTCACCAAATCGAATTTTCAAGCTAAAAGGAGTTGGATTCACACTCACCGACAAAAGAGGAAGAAAAAAAGACCGGAATTGAAGGAAATGGTGGCCGGAATCATAAGGAACGGAGGAGAGGTCAACTTTCGGCTTCTGACTGTCGCAGGAGTTGCTGTCGACGCCGGGGAAGAGGGGGGAGGATGGCGGTGAGGCACTTCGATGGTGAGGGGACGGCGTGGCAGTGACGGGGAGGGATGGTGGTGGGTGGTTTTGGGAAGAAGAAGGAGAATAAGTAAGTGTTTTTTATTTTTGTTTAATGTATTATATGTATATATTATATGTACATAATATTATATTATATAGTTAATAAACTTTATTTAATAATAAAATAATGTATAACTTAATTATAATCCACACATATATATTTTAATATATATATATATACACACACACACACATATATATATATATATTCACACACAAATAAAAAAACAATACTAACCCTAATATATGTGTATATATAAATACAATATATATCCATGCAAATAATGCATTTAGTAATAATAATAATAATAATAATAATAATAATAATAATAATATTATTATTATTATTATTATTATTATTATTATTATTATTATTATTATTATTATTATTATTATTATTATTATTATTATTATTATTATTAAAATACACTAAGTTAAATACTGTTAAAATAATGTCATTCAAAGTAATAAATATGAATAACATAAATAAATTATCCGAAACACTAAGTTTCAAAATAATTATTCACAAGAAACCCTAATTTGACATAAAATAATAATAGTAATAATCATCAAAAAATAAATAATTAAATTTATTTTTAAACTTTATTAATACTGCATATCCTGTTTTAAAATAAAATAATTTAAAAATTAGGGTTATTACAAAAGTCTTGCATCAAGTTTTGACCATAAAAAAAAGAGAAAAAGAAAAAGAAAAGTAAAGAAAAGAAAAGAAAAGAAAAGAAGAATTTGGTAATTTCTTTAAATCTTGCAAGTCGTCTTGAAAATCTTTGTCTTTTTTGATTATTTTCTTGAAATTTCTTAATAAAATTCATTTGATTCTTGAAGTTTCTTTAAGTTCTTTGTGCAAGTCTTGATTCAAGATTATAAATCTTAAAATTTTAAGTTACAAAAGTCATTTTCTTGGGTTTTTTATAGAAATTCATTTTTCCTTTGTTTGTTAAGAATATCTTTGTGGATAAGATCAAATCTTGAGTAGATTATATCCTTATCTTACTAGATTTAGGTCATATCTTATTTTATTCTAATCTTTATCTTAAAAATTTTCTTTGTCCTAATGGGATTAGGACACTCATTTTCCTTATCTACATTTTTTTTCCTTATTTATAACTCATTTGTCTTATCTAGAACTCCTTTTCCTTACCTATTAGGATTAAATTCATTTTTATTCTTATTTCTTCTAGTTTTGTGTGAATTAAATCTAATTTCTTATTTCTAGTCCCCCAAACTTTCCAAATTCACCTAGACTTGCCAAATTTATCCAAATTCACCCAAAGCTTGAGGGAGCACAAATTCTTATTATAATGGAGTTTCCTTTATTTTGTAATGTGAATGACCTTGATGCTTGCTTGAGATGGGTAAAAAAAGTAGAGGACATGTTTAAATGTGAAGATTATAGTGGGGTACAAAAGTGTAGACTTGCTTCTCGCCAATTTAGGGGCCGCGCTTATTATTTGTGGAAAGATTTGATGGCTTTGTTAAGAGAGAATGGGAATAGTGAGGTTAGAAATTGGGAAATAATAAAGACATTAATGACTAGGAATTTTATTCCTTCTGATGTCAAGGATAAATATTATCTTATATTGCAAAGGCTTAAACAAGGAGATGAGTTAAGTATTGAAAATTATGCTAAAAAGTTTAAGTTATTTGTAATTGCAAGTGACTTAGGTGAATCTGAAGGGCAGAAAATTAAAAGATTATAAGTGGGCTTAAGAGTGAAATTAGATAAGATTTTGAGTTAGTATTACAATGGAATCATTTTTTCTCTTTGAAGGATGTAATTGCACTTGCTTTGGAAAGAGAGAGTTGGAGTATTAAGGTTGATAGTGAGAGTGCTATGAATGTTAAAGTGGTTTTGAGTGATTATAAGGAGAAACATGAGCATCAATTATGTGATCAAACTATGCTTAAGAGCATCGTTCATGAAGAAAAGTGTGAAAAATAAGTGGTTGTATATGAGAAGTCCAAATTAGAGAGTGAATCTGAGAAGAATAAAAGTGTTAAAACCATTAAATTGGTTGAAAGACAAGTTGAGGAGAATAATAGAGGGCATGAGTGCCAACTTGAAATTTTACCTCCAAAGATGATTTTTGAAGATTTATGCATTAAACATCAAATTGAAGAGTTTTAAACTTCAAGTGGGAAGACTTTAGGGAGGGAAACATATGAAATTTATAGAAAAGTAAAAAAATGAGTTGAGTGTTGAAAATGAGTTGAATGAGCAAAGTGAGGAAAATGGTAAACACTTGGTGAGAGAAAATAAGCAAGGTAGAAGTGAAGAGAAAAAGATAAAGATTGAGAGGATCATAAAGGATAACGAGCTAGTTATTCATCATGATTATACTCACAATTTTATTCCTTCCTTTTTTAGTGTTTTGAAAGTTCTTTTGTAGAATTTTGTGCCATATAAAGATCCATTTGATGAAGTTATTAAAATATATTTGTCACGACCCAAAACAGGGGCCATGACCGGCGCTAGGGAACGGGAATTCTTTCGAATTCGGAACCCGTAGCAAGCCTAAGAATAAAATAAACATGCAATAATAATAATAATATCACAGTTAAATAAAATACTATGCAGCGGAATAAAATCATAAATGTCAAAATAATATCCACCAACTTTATTTAAATCAAATCCTCATCATCACATATATATAAACTACTTTAATACAAATCCAGTTCAAATATAATACAACATCTCTTTAATAATTTAGTGACTACTGCAGTGTCTAGATAAAATAAAACTCAAGACTCAGATAAGCAGTTTACATAAAGAAGTCGGGACGGAATAAATCTGACGTACAGGTCTGCTACTGAGGTCTGAAGATGATGACTCTCCTGAAAAATTAATCAACGGAGGGGAGTCAGACCTCACTGAGTGAATTACTATAATATATATACATGCATACTAAATGTCAATGCACACAATCAAAGTATATATCTAATATGTATGTATACAAGCAAATACACTCAGATGCAGTAAAATCATTTTATATATTATTAAAAATTACAATTCATGAAGGATCAAATAGAACCCTATGATATCGTAACCTCAAACAGTGTTAGACAACACTTTGGCCATACAGGCTCACTTATTCCAAATATATTCACTTAATCCATTTAGACAGTAGACTGGCCCCGAGACACTAAGTCGATCGAGCTCCAGCAGTCTGACTGTCAGTGTGATTGGCCCGAGACACTTGGTCAACCGAGCTCCAGAAATGACACTCCCAAATCACATCACACATCAATTAATCAAATTCAATCAATATCCTCAAATAGGTTAGTAATATAGCCTAAATGCTATAAGTGTACTGGTACGTACTCGGTCCTAGTGCTGCCCACTAGGTAGCACATTCTATTGATATCCTTCAATAATAAATATAAAACATACATTCACAAATAAATGATGCATGAATTTAAATATAATAGCAACAATAAACCATATATATATTGGAAATATACCAAAAGTAAACCAGGTATATTTCGAGTATATATACGTCAAATAAATCCAATATAATTACAAAATAAGCTAGAAATATATTCAAAAACATTTTAAGCATAATTCATTAATAAGACATGCATACAGTTTAAAATATATAGAAAATAAATCAAAAATAAACTAAAAATAAACTAAAAATAAACTTAAGTAATAATTAAACCATTTATGCATATTTAATCAAAATAGAGCATATATTTCTAAAATCATGCATCCTAAAGCATATATATATAAAATAGTAACTCACACTTAGTGTGCTCCTCTAGATAGGTCCGACGGGCCTGGTCCACTAGGCCTCGGTCTCGGCGCAACTAAACAAACAATAACGACAGGAATAAGAATAAATCGAACAGAAGTTCTAATGACTCAATCTAGATTACTTAGACACAGAATTAGAATTAGGGTTCGACCGGATATTACGTTTTACGAGAATTCTACCGAAAATTCTACAGAACCTCCCCTGTAAAACGGACATCTCTCTACTCAAAGAGTAGAGCCGACCCTGCAAAGAAATACACTTAGAAAAACAGGCACAACAACTCATCCACAACCCCTCGGTCGGACTCCAAACTACAGTCTACCGACCGGGGTCCACAATTCACGGAACAATTTCAAAATTACCAAAAATACCCTTATAACATAGAAATTCATTTTATAAATATAAATTACTTAATTAACCTTAAAACACAGTAAAAACCGATAAAAACTCATTTTATTAGTAAAATCGTATATTATGTATATAATTGAAAATAATTCACGAAAAATAGTTTTAATTAGTTAAAAATACCAAATAATTTATAGAAATCATTTTTATACCTTAAATAACTATTAAAAACAATTAAATTACATTTTTAGTCAATTTAGGGTAAAATTACCAAAATACCCCTATATATATAAATATACTAAAATTACTCCAAAAATTCACCAAAAATTATATAATTATCCAAAATTAATTTTCTCAACATATTTATCAATAATATCAATAATTAAACTCAATTAACCAATTAATTTCAATTAAAAACACAATTAACCCTATTTTTCAAAAATTCCATAAACTAATTAAATTCAAAATAAATACATAGAAATTCATAAAAATTCCAAATAAATTTCTATAATTCATTTCAACACCTATATTTATCATAAAACACAATTTCATAATTTAATTAATTAATTTTCGAAAATTAGAAAATAATATTAAAATATTCAAAAATACCCAAAAATCAAAATAATCTCCAAAAATTCTAAAAAAATTCACACATGTAGATTAAGCTACTAGGATCAATATTTGTTAAGGGACTTTTCATGAATAAAGAAGAAAAATTCAAAAAAAAAATCAAAAACCTAATTCGGCCAAAATGAAAAAAAAATGAAAAACAAGGAATTCAAGGGAATTTGAGCTCAAACCAAAGCTAGAATCAAGATTACCGTTGCTAGAGGAGTTCAAAGACACCGAAAATGCGAAGTTTGGTGGCCGGAGGAGGAAGAAACGTTGAAGCTTGGATTTCGACCAAAAATGGCAGAAACGGAGCTGCTCGTTGCCGAAGAAGAAGACTAGGGGCGGCGGAGCAAGCTGAAAGTGGAGGTGGAACAGTAGGAGGCGCAGTGACGGTAGGTGATTGGGAGTAGCAGCGGTGAGGGAGGTTGGGTCCGACGGAAAAGGAAGAAGGAAGAAAAGAAAAAAAAAGGAAAAGAAAAAGAAAAGAAAGAAAAAGAAAAAAGAAAAAAGAAAAAGAAAAAAGAAAAATAATAAAAAAATATATATATATATTTTAATATAGTATATTAATAAAATACTTGGAAAAATCACACACCACACATTTAATATTTTAATAATTTATATACTACATAAAAATAATTAACTAACAATAAACCAAATAAATAAATAATAAAATATTAGGGTAATAAATTAAAAGCTAATTAAATAAATATATACACACATAAGCTTTATTTAGTATTTTTAAAATATGTATGAGTTCATGCAGTTATGGAAATTCATTTAAAATAATTAAATATAAATATTTTACGTATCAATTTCCTCGAAAATGCAAGTCCCGAGAAAATTTTACGTAAAATATTTAAAATAATAATAAAAAATTAAAATTAGCTTTAATTAAATAGCAAACTCATAAAAATTTCATAAATATATACAAAAATTATTAACACTGCATATCCCGATACAGTATAAAAATATTTAAAAACACGGGATATTACAATATTATCCCTATAATAGAATCTATGGAGTTGTCATTTGAAGTAAGAAGAACATGAGATATTCGTGTTTTAAGTTTAGAAGGAAGCCACAAGCTTATAAAATCCATCTACAAATCTAAATCAATATAATCCATCAGAAGTGTATGGAGTTAATTCTAGTCTAAAGCTTATTCATTTGGTTTAAATTGAATATTTAGGCTAAAGTATTATTATTGGGTCCAATTTGAATGCATTAAGCTAAAGGATTAGCTACACTTATTCCAAACTCAAGATGAAGCCCAAATATGTGTTATTTAGTTTAATTAGTATTTAAAAATGAATTTTGGATGTGTTCCTTATCCAAAACCTTTTAGAGTGTTTGTTTTTAGTTAGGAATAATTTTCTTTAGCTTCGTTGGCAAGCAAAATTATTCCTTATCTTTAAGGATTTATTTTCTTATCTTTTAGGGATTTATTATCCTTATTTTAGTTTAGATTTAGGATTAAGAATTCTTATAAATAGCTTATTTTGTAGCCTATTTTGGAGATCTTTTTTTATCAATCAAATCAAAGTGACCAATTTTACTTCAAATTACTTGGAGTTTTATTCTTTGAACTTTCTATACAAAATAGGTTGTTTGATAGTTCACTTGTTTTATCAATGAGAACATCTATATCTAATTGTGGTGACTTCCTGATAGCTAGAGTCTTAATTATTAGATAATTAAGGGTTATAGTTTCCACCCAACTTATTTTTTGGATGATCTAAGGTATGGGTATCAATAAATTATTATGGGTTTAGTTTGTTAGATAAACTCAGTTCGTATCATCCTAGAACACCTTAATAAAATGGGGTTGTTGAAATAATAAATAGAACTCTAGTGGAAATGGTTAGAATAATGCTTTATAAGTATAACTTGCCTTTATACTTTTGGGTAGAAGCTATTAACACCTCTTGCTATATAGCAAATAGGGTATTTAAAAGACCAATTTTAAATAAAACCTCTTATAAGCTTTGGAATAATAAAAAACCTAAGATCTCATAGCTTATAGTATTTGGATGCAAGTGTTTTATATTGAACACTAAGGAAATCTTAGGAAATTTAACTCTAAAGCTGATGAAGGAATTTTCCTAAGATATACCACCACTAGCAAAGTATGCAGAGTCTTTAATAAAAGAGCTCTAGTAGTTGAGGAATCTATGCATATTGTATTTAATGAATTTAACCCACCTGATCCTTGAAAGGATGTATGTAGTGTTAGTGATGTTATAGATGAGTTTATGGATATGAACATTTAAGAAGAGAATGCTAGCAAGCCTTTAGAACTTGAAGGTCCAAGCAAGGAAGAAAGTGAGGAGATGCCTCAACTTACATTAGAGGATGATCTTTTAAAGGATTTACAATTTAAGAAAGCACATCCTCAAGATCTCATCATATGTGACACTACCAAAGGAGTAACTACTAGATCTCAACTTAAGTCCATTATCAATTTAGCCTTTATATCTCAAATTGAGCCTAAAAATGTTAATGATGTTATGAGTGATGACTTTTGGGCCCTTGCTATGCAAGAAAAGTTACATCAATTTGAGAGAAACAAGATATGGACCTTGGTTCCTATATCTAAATATCATCCTATTATAGGCACCAAATTAGTGTTTAGAAATAAGATGAATGAATAAAGTGTCATAATTAGGAATAAAGCTAAACTAGTCGCTAAAGGTTATAATCAAGAAGAAGACATTGATTATAATGAAACCTTTGCCTCCGTTGTTAGGTTGGAAGCTTAGAATGCTACTTGCTTTTGCATCTTTCATGGATTTCAAACTTTTTCAAATGGATGTCAAAAGGGCATTTTTAAATGGTTTTATTGAAGAGGAGCTATATGTTGAACAATCTCTGGGCTTTAAAATTTTTGAATTTCCTAATCATATGTTTAAACTTTCAAAAGTATTATATGGATTGAAGCAAGCTCCTAGAGCTTAGTATGAAAGGTTGAGTAACTTTTTGCTAGAGAAAGGGTTCTCTAAAGGAAAAGTTAACAAAACTCTTTTCATAAAAAAATCCAAACATGATTTACTTATTGTACAAATATATGTTGATGATATTATATTTTGTGCTACTAATCATTACTTTTGTGAAGAATTTTCTAAGTTGATGCAAGGGGAATTTAAGATGAGCATAATGGGTGAGCTCAAGTTCTTTCTTAGAATTCAAATCATGCAATGCAATAATTGGATCTTCATAAATCAAACTAAATACATAAGAGAGATTCTTAAAAAGTTTGGCATGGATGGAGCTAAGTCAAGAAAGACACCTATGAGCGCCACCACTAAATTCAATAAGGATAAGAATGGCAAACCAGTTGATGAAAAAAATTAAAGAGGTATGATTATATCCCTTCTCTATTTAACCATTAGTAGACTGGATATTATGTTATGTACTTATGTGCTAGGTTTCAATTTAGTCATACAGAGTCTTATTTGAATGCCATTAAGAGAATTTTCAAATACCTTAGTGGAACATTGCATTTAGGACTTTAGTATCCTAGGATTTCTTCCTTTCACTTGATTAGTTATTTGGATGCGGACTTTGTTGATATTTTATTAGATATAACAAATAATTTTAGAAATTGTTAAATTTTAATTAATTGCTTAGTTTTTTGGTTTAGCAAGAAATAAGTTTCGATTGCCTTGTCCACTACCGAAGCCGAGTATGTGGTGGCTAGTTGTTGTTGTTCACAAGTCTTATGGTAAAAATAACAACTTAGGGACTATGACATTGAGATTGATCACATTCTAATTAAATGTGACAATACAAGTGCTATAAATCTTTAGCCAAAATCCCATCCAACACTCTAGAACCAAGCATATAAACATTAGACATCATTTCTTGTGTGATCATATGCAAAATGGTGATATTCATCTTGAATTTGTTGATACAAATCACCAATTAGCGGACATCTTTACCAATCCTCTTTCTGACGAAAGGATGAATTTTATTATGAACTTGGTATGATAGATGGTGCTAGGTTGCCTTGATTGTTTAAAGTATTGTTGAGATTCTTTGCATTTACAAATTCTTGCACAATTTTTTTTAACCTTACCATGATTGTGATTTATAATTTTTTTTTAGAAATTTTCTTAACAATTTACTACTCAATAATTAATTATTAAATTTTATTCCTTTGATTAATTATCTAAAATTAGCAAATTCATTTCACTTAAAAGGTTTCCTATTTGCATGATAACTTGTATTAAATTTTTCCTCGGTATATACATCCTCTTTTGAAGATAGCTATTACATTTTTTTAACACAAAAATCTCACATTAAATTTGCTATTTAATGGTTAATTATTGTGATTAATTCAACTAATTAGTCATTTGAAATTGGCAAAATTTTTTTCTTAATTATCCTTTTGCATAAATTTTAATTAATGATTTCAATAAATTAATCATTTGAAATTGAAAATTTAGATTTTGAATGCTTAGCTATGATGATCATTTAATTAGCATTTAATTTGGTCTTTATTTGCCAAATATGGTGTTAATTTTGATCATAAGGACTAAATTGTAAGGTTTTTAGTTCTTGATTGCACTTATTTTGATAAGTTCATGAGTCTTTCTGCATTTTTCCTCACGAGTCGTTTGGGACTGCTCATGACTTCTCTTAAGTGTCAAATGGTAGAATCCTTTATGAACACTACTCACAATCATGAGCAACCTATAAGGACCAGTCTAACAATTCAAAATTCCTTTTTTGAATGGGTTTGTAACTCCTAAGGTGCTCTTTCAATTCCAACATGATTCTTGCCCTTTTCCTATCAATTCTTTGACCAAAATTTATTCTTTTTCTTCCATTATTCCCTCTATATAAACCCTCTTTTATTCTCTCCTTCCTTTTCACACCAAATCACATACCAAATCACCCTCCTCCAACTCTTTTTTTTGTAATTTTTGCTTCCATAGCTCCTACGAAGAAATCCTTTACATAAGCCCCCTCTTCTTCTCCAGCCTCTCAACCAAAAAGAGCAATAAAAGAACAACCCAAGAAAACACCCCTAATTTCCTACTCTAATTCAAAAATCAAGCAAAGGGCTTCATAAGTTGCCCAAAGAAAGATTATTCCATCAAGGTACATGTTAAAAATGGCTCTTAAATTCCTTAGATGCTATGAACTTGTGAAGACTCTTTTTGAACAAATTGGTATGCTCGATTTTGCCTTCACCCCTTTTATTTCCATTCCCTCTCTTGTAATTTAGTTTCTCTCCTCTCTTTGCTTAAGAACTCATAATACAAGTGAGTAAAATCCTTTTTATAGCATAAGGTTCAAGTTAGGGGGAAGGGATAGATTCTTGACCAAAGAAGACTTTGATTCTATTTTTAGGTTTCAAAATAAAAGCCATAAAGGTCCTAACACTCTTTGGTCTCCTTATTCTTTTTGGAACCAAAATGTCAAACCTAATACTACCCAATTCTTAGCAAGTCATTCTAAATCTTCATCCTTTTCTTCTAAATTGCTTTGGTATATGCAGAGATTCATCACCTATACCTTCAATGCTAGGGGTTTAAGTAGTGAAGCAGTGTCCTTTGATGATATTTTTATACTCCATTGCATTCAAAATAATATAAATGTTGCTTTGGGTTAATGATTACAATTGTGTTTATAGTTGGTAAGTAATAGCGTTAATGGTTCTATTTGTATTGGAGGGATTATGACTTGTATTACTCACCACTTTGGCATTGGTCTTGATTACCTTGACTCCATTCCCTACTCCCTTCTTAATGAGAAATTTCTTAAAAATTCCAATCAATTCAAGAATGTGAACAACTTATATGTTTTGAAGAATGAGGAAGTGGCCATTGATGAAGAGCTTGCATAAGATTTGAAAGACATTGAGAACATAAGCAACCTGGGCCTTGAAGGAGTGGAACTTAAGGAAGAATAAGAACCTCCCCAACCTCAACCATCTAAAAAAAAGAGAGCAAAGGGCCTCCTCTTTTCAAAGTGTGCATGATGAACTTAAATGGGTTGATGGATTTTTTGATCGCCTTTCAATTATTGAATCTAACTTCAACAATCATTTGACCATGTTAACTTAAGGCTTGATCACTTTAATAGGCGAATGGACCATGTAAAGTATGATATCCACTAACTCTATGCCTTTCATATTCTTCAATGCACCTGGCCTCCTCCTCCTCCTCCATAAGAGCATCAAGTCCCTCATTCTTAAGAACATCAAGGGGATGAGCATCTAATAAATCCCTCTTTTTAGATGCATTATGTTATTTGTATCTATTTGGTTTATCTTAGGTTTATTTTTCATTTATGCTTATTTTACTTTCTATTTTCCTTAGTTTATGTCTTTAATTTGTCCTAGTTGGCTATGTCTAGCCTTTTAATATGTTGTGTTAGTCATGCTTGGTGTATGAACCACATGTTTTCTAATTCTTTTTTATCTTTGAAAAAAGGAGAGAAAATCTATCTATATGTGTGTGTTTTACATTGTTGGTGTGTGTTTTATATAGTTATGATAATAGTAAATTCTTTTTTGCTCACTTATGCACACATTAAAAGGGAGACTTCTTTTAACCAATGCATGAACTAAGGGGGAGCTTTGTACACCTTTCACACTTCAATTAATTATGCACACTTCATACATATAAATTATTTGTCAAAGTAAAAAAGGCGGAGATTGTTGACCTTAGGTTTATTCAATCTCTATAGTTTTGACTTTAATAAATAATTTAATTAAGCTAATAAGTTTATTGAGTGTTTGATTTTAAAGAATCAAAGTGAAGTATTTCAACCTCCTAAATCATCCAAAATGTTGTACATAAAGTGCCACAAAACTCAATATCAATACAAATCAAGTAGAGCATCAAATATATGTAAAATCAAGTTATAAGGCCTTCCTCATGAGCTCTAGTCCTGACTGTCAGTAGTAGTCATGAGCTCAGGCTTCAAGGGACCTCAATGTTCAAGCAATTATGCGCCCCTCAAGTCGTGAGGTGGTCATGAGGACTAGTCATGAGCTGCTTCAACTCATGATCTCAAGGCGTCTTAGCAAGTCAACATTCTATGCCACTCACGATCTGCCCTTATGACCGTGAGTAGCTCTTGACTAGGCTACTCTCTAAGGAACAATGGTCACCTACCACTCCAATGACTATATTTTTTGAGGGTCACGATTATGAGTAACTATTTCTCTATAAAAAATTATTTTTGCATTTAATGAAGCATGGAGAGGTTAAGGACAAAATAAATGCCCCCAACAACCATAATTTAAGTTGTTCAACTATAAAAACAACTCTTGGAGCTTCATTGAAGAGTAACACACTTTGAATATTGAAATTTCTCTCCTAAGCATTAATTGAGCATTTATTCCTTCATCTACTTTCTTTGTAATTGTTTAAACTCGTTGAGAGTTGGTTATGTGAATAGAATAGGAACTCATTTTCTTCTATTTTCTGGGGTTCAAGAAAAGGGAAGTGAGGTTCTATTCTTTAGTAAAAGGTTGAAGTGTTTGCCTATTGAAAATACTTAGCATTTGGGTTGAAAAGTGATCCAAAATTCTTATTTTGTAAGGTTAGAGTTAAGCCTAAAGCTTAAAGTTGTAAGAAATAATCTAAGTGAAAAGACTATGGTGATTGAAAATTCGAAAAGACTATGGTGATTGAAAATTCTAACTTGGAAGAGTTAGATGGAGACATATGTTTGTTGGTAAACCAAACTCCTTACATTGTGTGTGTTCCTTGTTTTTCCTTTTAATTCTTATTTAATTTTCCTTAATCCTTGCTTAAAATCTTAGAAGCCCTATTCACCCCCCCTTTAGGGCAATTACAAAAGGGCAATCTAAAAAAGAAAAAGCAGAAATATATATATATATATATATATATATATATATATATATATATATATATATATATATATATATATAAAAGAAGCATAAATAACAAAATAAACCTCTAAAGGAAGTTGAAGCAAAGTGCCAAGTTTGGAAATTGAGGGTGAAAAGACTAAAGGAAGGTAAGTTATAGGGAAGCATGTTGTTGAGGCTTTTGTTGTTGTCCAATTTTCAAAGTTGTTTCTGACGGCTAAAGACAAGAGCTTGGATTTATACAATTTATAATAATCCCATTTATTCTTTTTCTTTTATCTCTTTTATCATTGTGTTTGTGATTGAACATAGAACACTGAGGCAATGATGAAGCTTCCACCCCTAAGATAATAAGAGTTTTAAAGCATGCATGCTTAAGTTTCTTTGGTGGCTTTTATTTGTGTTTAACTATCATAAATGTGGTTGCATTTTTGTTGTGATTGAAAATGCTATATTCTGAGCCTATTTTGTTGTGTTTTAGGCAGTGATGATGCTTCCACCCTCAATGCATATTAGAATATTTGCTCTATTTGACTAGGTGGCTATTTCAACATTGTTGTTTTTTTTTTTGCTGCCAAAAAATGGGGCTATATTCTTAATATGATATGAAAATAAGCATCCTGAGTCTCCTCTTTGCCTGCTGCTGCTTTTTTTTTTCCATTATGTATCCTTGTTCTAATTTTCCCTAATTAAAATTGTGTATGTTATTCTTAATTAACTATGTAGGTGAATTATAACTTGTTTGAATAAACTTATTGTAGTTGGATTTTTTTAGAATTGTACAGTCTATTTTTTAGGGGTTTTTTGATAGATTGCTTATTCTATATTTTTATACTAGGACGGATACCAATTTTTAGCATGCAATTTGTTTTGCTTTATTTTTTGTATGTAGAGTAGTATAGAGCTTACATATTTTTTTGTATTCAAACTAACAATTATTTTTTGTATATAAGTTTTAGTATTTGACACATATAATTTTGAACAATGTAAATATTTTGGTGGCCCAAAATTATTAATGAAATCAATATAGATATAGTTTATTTATTTATATAGCCCAAAAAATGGCCCAACCCATCTAAGCCCAAACTGATTACCGAACCGACCCAACGAGACCAAATTCAGCTTCTGAAATATCGATTTCTTCTTCCTATTTGGTTTGGTTTGGCCCTATTTTTTTCTCTCTATAAAATCAATCAATTTGACTTTTGATTTCACTTGATTCGACTGACACAATTGTTGCTTAGACTTAGACATAGGATTGGTTGAGAATTTAACTCCTATAAATTAATTGTCTTTGTGTTTGTTTATTATTATTCTTGATTGTGCTCCATTGGTTCTTTGCTTAATCATCTTCAAATTTTCTCTTTTTTTTTAATCTTTACATCAATCACTCAAAAAGCCCTATTCACCCCTCTAGGGCATTTTTCATGTTTCAGGGCATTTATGAAAATAAAAAAGTATCAAAGCTTTTTTTTTTTTTAAAAAGACACAATGTTCCTTTTAAAAACATGTATCTTCTATCTTATACCCTAACGTATATTCTATCTTACACCCTAGAGTAGGGGTGTGCAAAACTGAACCGAACTGACCTAGTTCAATTTTAGTTTAAGTTCTTAGAGTTTTTGAAAGTTCAGTTAAAACTAACACCCGACTGAAAACTGAATAACTTAAATTATATATCGGTTGGTTATCAGTTAACTAAAATAATATAAAAATTTAATTAGTAAAGCAAAAATTACAAGTTTACATTCACGGTTTTGGTTTTGGTTTTCAATTTAGAAAATAATCGATTCGGTTAACTGACCGAATAACTGTTTACTCACCCCTACCTTAGTGATGCTATTCTTTAAAGAAGATGTTAATGAGAATATTGATAGTGAAAATGTTAATTAAGTATAAGATTATATAAATTGAAATTGCTAATAAACATCATGAATGAAGTTTTAATATTTTAATATTGCTTATAAGTATTATGATTTTACCATTAATTTTAAGTAAAATTAGATTAAATTTTTTTTATTTTATTATTGAAAAATCATATATGATTGAGGTGTCATTGTTTTGTTTATATCATAAAATAACATGAAAATTGATTAATGTTTGAGTTGTAAAAGAGTTTTGAAAGTTCCTTAGAAGAGGGGGACGGGGTGAATAAGGTTGATGAGGATTTTAAGAAAAATAAAAATTATTTTAAGGAATTTAGCAAGAATTAAAAAAGAATAGAGTAGAAAGAATAATGAACACAATGATTCAAGGAGTTCGGATTCAATAATAATCCTATGTCTTCACTTAACTTATCCCCAAGTTAGGTTTTGCAATCACCTACAAACTTATTCACAAAATTGAGATTACATAAGAGTTTTATGGCTCACTCTTACAACCTTACAACTTGGGTTTTCAATGCTCACTCAAAAACCAAATCCTAAGTGTTTCAATGAACAACACTTAAACTAATTCATTTTAGAATAGAATATCACTTCCTATTTTCTTAATCCTAAAAAATAAAAGAATAAGAATGTCTATGCTAACACTCACCAACTCTTACAAGAGTTAAACAAATACAAAAATTTTTTAAGAATAATTTGAGAGCTTAATTGAATGCTTAAGAGAGTATGATGAGTAAACAAGTTTCTTTAACCTTCAATTGAACTCTATGGAGTATTTATATAGATAAACACTTAAAAATATGGTTGTTGGATGTATCAAACATGTCTCCGATGTTTATAATTAATTTTTGAATCAATTTGGACTTATTTTTATTAGAATGCCGCTCACGATCGTGAGGAGCGAAAGTACTAGCCATTGCATTAAAAAAATGACCATTTGAAGCTATCAGGACTGCCCTTACGAGCTGCTCATGAGTGAATAGTGCTCATGAGCAGCAATATCCCTTTGCTCAATTTTGGTCTCACAAAGCTTCTACTTGTGAGATGCTTATAAGAAGACACCTATAATTCCAAAAATGTCTCTTTTTGACACATAAAAGCACCGAATACTTTAGGTATAAGATTGAGATATTATACTTCATTGAAATACAGTATAATGATAGTATTTTGTATTTTCAAACTTGAACTGATAATTTTGATACAAATAAGTTCCTACATACTTGAAAGAAATTATTAGAAAATTAAATTGATTGTCAAATATAAAAATTAGGAGTTTGATCATGCAAATGATCAACAATCTCCCCCTTTTTGGCTTTGACAACCAATTTAATAAAAATAAATAAATTGTGTGCAACTGCTAAATAATTAACATGAATATATATGTTTTATATAAAATAACTCCCCCTTTCAAATTAAATAGATGAATATGTAAAAAATTTTCCTTCCTTTTAATGTATGCATAAATTCAATAAAATGTATCATGTATCAAAGCCAAAAAAAAAAAAAAGAATTAGCATAGCATATATATAAGGATGACATAGGATGTTTCTTAAAAAATATTAAATAATCATAAAGGAGATAATTAAAAAAAATGATACCAATTGAAAATGATTAAAATTTTCTCCTTCATATAAATATATTTCTTTTTTTTCCCTTTTTAGATATGATAAGAAATATAAATTTAATAATTTATTCCCCTTTGTCAAAAATAAAAAGAACATACAATTTAACATGAGGGACAAAAAGAAATAATACAAGATCTATCATGACAAAAGTGTTAAAAATATAAAAATATGATAACATAATCATTAGGTAATATGAAGGAAATAATTTCAAACATATATGCATGTAGTGTTACTTAAATGCATCACAAACATAGTACATATAACACCTATTTTGTAACTTGACAAACTTAACTATCACATGATCATATATAGCTTAACTAGTTAACATACATAATCATGTAACACTTAGCATATTACAAACACAAACAATAAGCACCATAGTACATATAACACTTATTTTGAAACTTGATAAACTTAACTATCACATGATCATATAGAACTTAGCTGGTTAACATACATGATCATGTAGCACTTAGCATATTACAAACATAAACATTAAGCACAATTATCACATAGCTTCTTCTCCCCCTTTGTTAAAAACAAAAAAAAAGAGAGATATAAAGGGAAATGAAACAAAGATACTTCAAATCTTTATAAAAGTTAAGTCATACAAAAAAACAAAGTAAGCAAAATAAGGTCTTTTATCACATATGATATACAATAAAACTAGTTACACTTACGATGTTGCAATGTATGCATAAACACAATTAAGTAAAATAATTTTCTCCTTTAAAAGAGATCAACTAAATACACATACAAACTTAAGTATGTCTCCACCTTTGTCAAAATGCAAAAGGAAATTTTAATAAAATAGAAATTGTATTAATGAAAAGGATAGAGTTACAATGAATATCAATTGTAAACTTAAGAGAAACAAAATATAAACAAGACACAAACTAGCAGCTCATGGCTTATAAATCGAAAAGAAATAGAAAATAAACCAAATATATTCTGACATGAAATCAACATAGACATAATCTAATAGCTCATATATTAGAAACCAAAAATACACTAAAAAAAACTAAAATAAAACTGAAAAAAAAAACACACAAAACTCATAAAAATAAATCTAGTCTTATTGAGGAGGTGGATTCCAAGTGCACTGTATAATATATGAGCATACAATTAATAAATGTCATACTCCATATGGTCCATCCTATGTTAAAAAAGATTAAGCCCTTATGCATGAAATACACATAGAATTGAATGAATCTACACAAATCCAAATCAAATAATATTAATAAATGATTCAAATTAATACAAAGATCATGAAAATGGGAAATACAATATATCATGTATATGAAATAAATTTCCTAAAGCAAATACTTTTAAAATAAAATATATACATGATGTCGAAAATAATTTTTCTTAAACTATAAACTTGAAAAAGTATTAGAAATGAAAAATAAACCAAAAGTATAAATCATTAAAAATCATGTTTAAATAAGAGTTTAAGAAAATATTTAAATACGGAAAATAAACCAAAGAACATGATCATATAAGAATCCAACCATCAATTCACCAATTTAACAAGTGATCAAGAGAAGCTTGAGCCATCAATCATACCAAGCTCATGCTTAATAAAATTCAACTTTTCCTTGCAAAGAGGCTTGGTAAAGATGTCTGCTAATTGATGATTTGTATCAATAAATTCAAGAAAGATATCACCATTTTCCACATGATCTCTTAAAAAATGATGTCTAATATCTATATGCTTAGTTCTTGAATGTTGAATGAGATTCTTGTTAAGGTTAATAGCACTTGTATCATCATTTTTAATTGGAATATGATTAATATTAATGCCATAATCTAAAGGTTGTTGTTTTTGCCATAAAATTTATGTGCAACAACAACTAGCCGCCATATATTATGCTTCAGCAGTGGACAAAGCAACCAAAACTTATTTCTTGCTAAACTAAGAAACTAAGTAATTACCTAAAATTTGATAAGTTTCAAAAGTGCTTTTTCTATCTAGTAAACTACCAGCAAAGTTTACATCAGAATAATAATCAAGTCAAAGGAGAACTCCTATGATACTAAAGTCCTAAATGCATTGTACCACAAAGATATTTGAAATTCTTTTGATAACATTCAAATAAGACTCTTTTAGGACTTTATTGAAATCTAGCACATAAGCAAGTAGCAAACATAACATCGGGTCTACTAACATTTAAATAAAGAAGGGATTCGAACATACCTCTAAATCACTTTCCATCAACAGATTTGTCATTCGCATCCTTTTTGAGTTTGGTTGTGGTGCTCATTGGAGTTTTGCTTATTTTAGCTCCATCCATGCCAAACTTCTTAAGAATTTCTCTTATATATTTAGTTTGATTGATAAAAGTCCCATCTTTACATTGCTTGATTTGAAGTCCAAGAAAGAATTTGAGTTCTCCTATCATACTCATCTCAAACTCTCCTTGTATTAACTTGGAGAATTCCTAACACAAGCAATGGTTAGTAGCACAAAAAATAATATTATCAATATATATTTAAATAATTAATAAATCATGCTTGAATTTCTTTATAAAAAGAGTTGTGTCAACTTTTCCTTTAGAGAACCCTTTCTCTAGTAAGAAGTTGCTCAATCTTTCATACCAAGCTCTTAGAGCTTGTTTCAATCCGTACAATATTTTTGATAGTTTAAAAACATGATTTGGATAATCAACATTTTTAAAACCCGGAGGTTGTTCAACATATACCTCCTTTTCAATGAAACCATTTAGAAATGCATTTTTAACATCCATTTCTAAATGTAAGTAGCATTCTAACCTTACAACCAGGGCAAATGTTTCATCATAATGAATGCATTCCTCTTGATTATAACCTTTAGCTATTAGTTTAGTTTTGTTCCTAGTATGACACTGTGTTCATTCATCTTATTTCTAAACAATTATTTAGTGCCTATAAGAGGATGATGTTTAAGTCTAGGAATTAAGGATCAAACCTTATTTCTCTTAAATTGATTTAACTCTTCTTGTATAACAAGGAACCAAAATTCATCACATAAAGCATTATCAATATTTTTTGTTCAATTTGAGAAATGAAGGCTAAATTAATAATAAACTTTAATTAAAATCTAGTAGTTACCCCTTTTGTAGTATTACTTATAATGAGATCTTGAGGATGAGCTTTCTTGAATTGCTAATCCTTTGGAAGTTCATCCTTCAAGATAGGTTGAGATGTCTCCTTATTATCCTCCTTACTTGGACCTTTAAGTTCCAAAGGCTTACTAGTATTTCTTCTTGAGTGATCACATCCACATGCTCATCTACAAAATCATTAACACTACAAACATGCTTTTTAGAGTTAAGTGAGTTTAATTAATCAAATACAATATACATTGACTCTTCAACTATTAAAGTTCTCTTATTAAAGATTCTATATGCTTTACTAGAGGTGGCATAGCTTAGAAAAATTTCTTCATCGGCTTTAAAGTCAAATTTTCCAAGATTATCCTTGGTTTTTAATATGAAGCACTTGCATTCAAATACTCTTAGATATGAGATTTTGGGTTTTTAATAGCTCATAAGAAGTTTTATTTAAAATTGGTCTTTTAAAAACTCAATTTGAAATATAACAATATGTGTTAACGGCTTCAGCCCAAAAGTATAAAGGTAAATTATACTCATAAAGCATTGTTCTAGCCATTTCCACTAGAGTTCTATTTTTTCTTGCAACTACCTTATTTTGATAAGGAGTTCTAGCAGATGAAAACATATGTGACATACCATTTTCATTATTTATTTTTAAATTCGATTCCATTATTAATTCTAATGGATGAAATATAAAATCCTTTTTCTTTTTGAACTCTTTTTAAAAAAAATTCAAAAGCTTTAAATGCATCATTCTTATGAGCAAGAAAACACACCCAAGTGTATCTAGAGTAATCATTAACCAAAAGATAAGCATAGTGCATACCACCGAGACTAGTAACTTTAGTTGGTCCAAATAAATCCATATGTATAAGTTCAAGTGGCCTAGAGGTTGACACTACATTCTTAAGCTTAAATGAAGACTTGGTATATTTTCCCTTTTAACAAGCATCACAAGGTTTATCCTTAGAGAAATCAAGTTCGGGTAAACCAATCATAAATTCATGTTTATAAATATCATTCAATAGCTCAAAATTTGCATGTCCTAACCTTCTATGCCATGTCTATATGTCAAGAGAAATAGACATTAAATATTTCATGTCTTTGTTATCAATAACATAAACATTATCTATTCTTTCACTACTAAAAATTACTTTATTTTCATCAAGACTATTAATAAAGCAATATCTAGGATAAAAAGTCACTTTATTTCCCATGTCACATAATTGACTTATACTAAGTAAATTATGGTTAAGACCATCAACAAGCAACATATGATGTATAAATAAGGATTGAGGATTACTGATTTCTCTAATACCTATAATTCTTCCTTTAGCATTGTCTCTAAATATGACATATCCTTTATCCTTAGCATTAAAATTATTGCTTTGTGTTGTGCTACATGCTTATAAGTGTTGTGTTTAGTGTATATGTAAGCATGTTTAGGTTGTGCTTTTCTAGCATGAGACTTATTCCTTTATGTCATATGGGATTGAGTCTTATGAGACTTTCCTATAATATTTGACATATGAGACTTATTAGCTTTAAAAACTTGAGTCTCAATTAGTTTAAAAGTAGAAGGAATGGAATTATGTGATGCTTTAACAAATTTAATATGTGATGATGATGAAGATGAGGCTATTCCATCAGCATATCCAATTCTATGAGTATTTTTATAAAATTTTTGAGAGTCAAGTAAATTATTTAAACTCTCTTTTCCTTTTTGAAATTTTGATATGGAATTTTTTAGCTCAACTGCCTTATTAGAAAGTTTATCATTTGCATTACTTGCTTTCTTAAGTTTCTCTTCCAAGGAATTTAAAGATTTTAAATCACAAGTAAGTTTCTCATTTAACTTAACAAGTTTAGAAAACTCAATCTTTAAATTTTTGAATTCATTAGTTAAGCTAGTTAACTCATGCTTATAATGTTTCTTTTTAAAAAATTAGGTTTTTGCATTTAAGTAAGAGTTTTCTCATAATAAAGCTCTTAACATCATCATCATCATATTCATCATAAGTACAAGATTCATCACAAGAAGAGTTAGAAGTAGATGGTACCTCTTTTTCATCTTCAAGAGCCATTAAGTAAAGATCGGTAGCTTTTTGTTGCTCATCCTATATCTCTGATTCAGAATAGTTATTCCAAGTGGCTTTAAAAGTTGTTCTCCTTTCTTTTCTTCCTTTGCCTTTGTGTTTAAGCCTTAAACATTCACTTCTAATATGTTTAGGGTTCTTGCATTCATAGCATGAGACTTCTTTATTCTTTATGAAGTCACTTCTATTAAATAATGGTTCAAAGGATTAAAAAGAAAAAGATTCAGTCCCCATGATCTTGAATTCTAGTAACTAAGTACCTAGAACCTAAGCTCTGATACCAATTAAAAGTGTTTTAGAGGGGGGTGAATAAGGCTAATGAGGATTTTAAGAAAAATAAAAATGATTTTAAGGAATTGATCAAGAATTAAAAGAGAATAGAGTATGAAGAACAATGAACATAATGGTTTAAGAAGTTTAAATTTGACAACAATCCTATGTCTCCACCTAAGTTATCCCCAAGCTAGAATTTTCAATCACCCATAATCTTATTTACAAGATTGAGATTATACAAGACTTTTATGACTCACTCTTACAACCTTACAACTTAAGTTTTCAAACTTACTTAAAAACTAAATCTCATGTGTTTTAATGGACAACACTTAAACCAATTCCTTTTAGAATAGAATCTCACTTCCCATTTTCTTAATCCTAGAAAATAAAAGAACAAGAATGTCTATTCTAACACTCACCAACTCTCACAAGAGTTATACAAATACAAAAATTATTTAAGAGAGAATTTGAGTGCTTAATTGAATGATTAAGAGAGTATAATAAGTAAACAAGTTTTTTCAATCTTCAATTGAACTTTATAGAGTGTTTATATAGATAAACACTAAAAAACATAGCTGTTGGATGTATCAAACATGTCTCCAACGTCTATAATTGATTTTTGAATGAATTTAGACTTATTTCTATTAGAATGCCGCTCATGATCATGAGAAGCAAGTTCTGGCTTATGAGGAGTGAAAGTACTAGCCGTTGCATTAAAAAATGAATATTTGGAGCTGTCAGGACTGCCCTTACGAGCTGCTCATGAGTGAATAGTGCTCATGAGCGGCACTGTCCTTTTGCTCAATTTTGCTCTCAAAAAGCTTTTGCTTGTGAGGAGACACTTGTAAGTCCAAAAATATCTCTTTTTGACACATAAAAGCTCTAGATACTTTTGGTATAAGATTGAGATATTATACTTCACCAAAATATAGTATAATGACAGTATTTCATATTTTCGGACTTGAATGATAATTTTGATACAAATAAATTCCTACACACTTGAAAGAAATTATTAGAAAATTAAATTGATTGTCAAATATCAAAATTAAGAGTTTGATGATGCAAATGGTCAACACGTTTTATATTTATAAATATGGTTATCATATTTTTTGCATGTTATATAATTAATTTTAGTGATAAAAAATATTACTAATCATGAAAAGTATGTTTTTAATTGAATCTAATTTATAATATATATAAAATGAATTTTATGATTTTTCATATTTATAAATTAACTTTTATATTTTTAATATTTATAGATTAACCTTATATTTTTAATATTTATAAATTGATTCTAGTGCCTATATCCTATATTTTTTTAAAAAAATTATTTCCCCGTATCCGTATTCTTATTTTTTATGTCCTATTTCCATATCCGTGCTATTTAGGTTTTATCTATTAATATGGTAAAAATTATCTGGTGACATGGTGTCATTATCACATAGTAAAAAACCTCTATCGTCTAAAATAAATAGTATAATTTTAGAAATCATACTAATATTTAAGAAGAAAAATTAAACTTAAATTAATAAATTTTTTTATTTTTTACTTAACTATGATGATAATTTTTTAGAAAAAAATATTTAATAGATTTATGACTATAATTTTTGAATAGAAATTGTATATTTTTAAAGTAACGAAAAAGCATTATGTTTAAATTTATTAAAATTATACTCTTATTAAATTTATAATATTGAATTATAACGTGAAAAAAACAATATTTATTGTTCTAAAAGATTTTATTAAATTAAAGTTCAATAACAAAACTAATTTATTTGCATAATAATTAAAAGTTTAACAGAAATGTAATTTAACTTTTTTTTTTTAAAAAAAAAAAAGAAAGAAAAAAGTAAAAGGAATCGTAACAGAAATAAGTGGAATTAAAAAGGTGGGAGAAAAGATTCAGTCAATTCTTTAATCACCCGTAGACACAGCACATTTTCTTCTATTGGAAAATTTCACAACAAAAAATGTAAGTTGATAGATGCCCACTACTGCTTCTACTGCTCCCATTCACCCCAATCTTTGCCCAGTGGTGCCATGTGGTTTTCTTCATTTTCATTTTCATGGTATGCTTTCGTCTCATTTTCTTAATCATTAATTAATTGCTTTTTTTTTTTTTTTACCTAAAGCAAACCAAAAATTCCGTTTCAGCTGTGATTCTTTCCATGATTTCGTGCCTCAATTTTGGTGTTCTTGTTATTCTTTGTCGTTTTGCTGCATTGAATCTGAGAAACCCATTTGTTATTTTCTTGAATTGTAGCTAATCTGTTGAATGGTGGTTTCTGATATTAATTAATTTAGGAATAACCTCCTAGCCGTATGGTTGCTGCCTGAAACATTTGCTTCACTTTGTCTGATTTCTATTCACTTCTTGGTAATTGCTTTTAGTCAAGTTAAAACCTTTCATATTGACTGCAGAAATTGAGGAACTCAGCATATAAGGTAGATTTGATAGGAATGGGGGAAACCAATGCTGCTAATTATGCGGGTGTGAATGTCGATGAAGTACCTTCTCCTAGGTTACCTAAATATAACAAAGTATCAGTTTTACCCCTTGTTTTTCTCATTTTTTATGAGGTTTCTGGAGGTCCTTTCGGGGTTGAGGATAGTGTTCAGGCAGCTGGTCCACTATTGGCCCTTCTTGGTTTCTTGGTCTTTCCACTCATATGGAGTGTCCCTGAGGCATTGATTACGGCTGAGATGGGCACCATGTTCCCTGAAAATGGGGGTTATGTTGTTTGGGTTTCATCTGCATTGGGTCCGTACTGGGGGTTTCAGCAAGGATGGATGAAATGGCTAAGCGGGGTGATTGATAACGCTCTATATCCAGTTCTTTTTCTTGACTATTTGAAGTCCGGAATTCCAGCTTTAGGTGGTGGGTTTCCAAGAATGGCAGCAGCCCTAGCTTTGACACTTATGCTCACTTATATGAACTATAGGGGTTTGACCATTGTGGGATGGGTTGCAGTTCTTTTGGGCATATTTTCAATTGTTCCTTTTGTGGTTATGGGAATGGTGGCAATTCCTAAGTTGGATCCTGCAAGATGGTTTGTGGTGAATTTGCATGATGTGGATTGGAATTTGTATTTAAACACCCTCTTTTGGAATTTGAATTACTGGGACTCAGTTAGTACACTTGCTGGTGAAGTGGATAACCCAAAGAGAACCCTACCTAAAGCTCTTTTTTATGCTTTAATATTGGTTGTTCTTGGTTATTTCCTCCCTCTTTTGGTTGGCACTGGTGCTGTTCCACTGGACCGTGATATGTGGACTGATGGGTATTTCTCGGACATTGCCAAAATGCTTGGAGGAGTTTGGCTGAGATGGTGGATCCAAGGAGCTGCAGCAATGTCAAACATGGGAATGTTTGTTGCTGAAATGAGTAGTGACTCTTTCCAGCTTTTGGGCATGGCAGAGCGAGGAATGCTACCAGAGTTCTTTGCTAAGAGATCTCGTTATGGAACACCTCTTATTGGCATTCTGTTTTCAGCTTCTGGGGTGATCTTCTTATCATGGCTAAGCTTTCAGGAGATTGTAGCAGCAGAGAACTTCTTGTATTGTTTTGGAATGATTTTGGAGTTCATAGCATTTGTACAGCTACGGATACGACAGCCAGCTGCATCTCGGCCGTACAAGATACCTGTGGGAACAGTTGGAGCAATTCTTATGTGTATTCCTCCAACCATTTTGATATGTGTTGTATTAGCTCTTTCAACATTCAAAGTAATGGTTGTGAGCCTTTTTGCTCTGGCAATTGGCCTTGTGCTTCAGCCGTGTCTCAAATATGCTGAAAGAAAGAGGTGGATGAAGTTCTCTGTTAATGGTGAGCTCCTGGACGTTGATAATGTCGATCAGGAGAACATTTATTCCTTGATAAATTAACCCCACCCTGCTTGTCAGCATATGCAGAGATGACACTACAAACAGGTGCTTAAATCATCAAGAATCACACCAAAACCTGTAAGCTGCAGTCTTTTAACTTGGGAAGGTATTTATAGACAACTAGTACATGGCAATTTTGCATCTTGTGAATGCAATGGTGTCACTAAATGGTTCAGGAATATCTTCATGGTTTATAAATGCATGGGTGTTGTTAAAATTATAAGGATCATATCATTCGTCTATCCCATAAACAAATTGAGCTTGTCAAACGTGTTAGAAATGTGTGGCCTTGTTTTGAATGATGATAGATGAAGCTGGTGGTAACACAAATGTCCCAATGGCTGTCTAAGAAACAACATCAATTATCTTTCTGTTTAATTGGTCGCTCTTTCTTTCTTTCTTTCTTTCTTTCTTTCTTTCTTTCTTTGAATATAGACCACATTTTATCAACTCCCGAATGTGGTTCTGTAGCTTTAATGACTTTTGAAACAAACAACATACAAAATAGAGAAGAGTGTCTCTTTTTTTCTTTTTTTTTTTTTTCTTTTTTTTTTTCTTTTAAGAAAAAGAATGGCTTTTCATTTTTTAAGATCTCTTAATGAAAATGAATTAAACGTTAATGTTTCTTCAATTTGTAAGATCTCTTAATGGAGAAATATATTAGATACGTACTCTTCAGTTTCAGAAAATTTACAGCTTCATTTTTTTTAGCAAAATCCATAACGAGGCTTCTAAATTTATCGACTTTTTAGTTTTAGGCCTATAAAATTTTATTTTGTATATCTAGACCCTCGAACTTTACGGGTTTAAAGTTTTAAATCCTTCTATCAATTTTAAAAAAAAAATTATTTTCTTTTAGTTCTTAAAATTTTATATTTTTAACATTTATACTATTTTTTTACCTTTTAATATTTAAATCACTTTTAAAATTTTTTCATCAGTAAAAAATAAATTTATTTATTTTAATTTCTAATATTTTAAATTAAAAGCATGAATTTATATACATTTTTAAATAATTTTAAATTTTAAAAATAAATAAACAAATTAATGTTAAGATTAAAAAATTATAATAAAACTAATGTTTTTCAAATTAAAATATTATGATAAAAAAGCACACCATAAGTAAAAGAGATTATGATAAAAAAATATTTTATAATTCTTCTAAATTTAAATTTTATATTTTTCAATACATTTTTTTTAGTTTTTTGTACAAAATTTTAATTAAATTATTGTGAATAATTTTTTATAATATAACCTTTATAAATAGTGGATACCAATGCATATTTGTGCATCATCAAAAAACGGTGATAGATTTTCTAACAAACACAAACTTTTATAACCGTTATTTTTTTATCATGCTTTTTAAATAAATGAAAAAAATTTATATTATAAAAATTTATTCACAATAATTTAAAATATTGTGAAAAACATTAGAATTATTATAATTTTTTAAAAAATTTAGCATAATAGTATTAACTTGTTTGTTTATTTTTAAAATTAAAAATTATTTAAATATGTATGTAATAATTTAAAATATTAGAAATTAAAATAAGTAAATTTATTTTTTATCAGTGAAAAAATTTTAAAAGAGATATAAATGTTACAAAGTAAAAAATGGTATGAATGTTAGAAATATAAAATTTCAGAGATCAAAATGAAATAATTTTTAGTAAAAATTTTTCAGAAGGGGCTAAAACTTTAGATTCATGAAGTTTAAGGGTTTAAATATACAAAATGAAATTTTAGGAGATTAAAGCTAAAAATTCGATAAGATTAAGGGCCTCAATAAGGATTTTGCCTTTTTTTTTAAATGTGTAAAGGAAAAAAGGAGAAAAATTTAGAAGTATAGTGGAGGTATATATGGACGAATATTGTATAAAACAATTGAAGATGAAAACAGAATAAATAAATGTTAGAAAATTATTATAAATAATTAATTAATATAAATTATTATTACATTAATGAAGAAGGTTCAATTAAATTAATATCTGAAAAACCAATTAACCATTTTTTTAAAAAAATTTATCAACATGTGAATGAAGCTGTTGGATACATCAGACCTTTCTAGCTATCTTCTTCCTCCGTCCATTTCTCTCTCTTCTGTAACTAGCCCATATCTTCACTATTCTTGAGTGATTTTTAGCCATTTTTGGTAAAAAATACCTCCAAAAAAATTAATATTCTACAATATGAATAGTATATCTTCTTGATTTGAGCTTATATATTAAATCAATATGGGTTTTAACCCATTTTATAATAATTTTTTGGTATTTTTGTGTGGATTTAACTCAAATTATGGTTATACTTGCAAAAGAGAATACATCAGAGATCTAGATCTCAACTCTCTCTCTAAGCTTGAGGTGTTTTTCATCGGATATTTGCTAAACAGATGCTCTTACAAATCAGAGCTCACTCTCTCTGGTTATGGTTTCTTTGTAATTTTTTTCTTAATCTCTTATATTTCTCCTTTTGTTTTACCTTTTATTGTTTGTCAAGTATTTTACTTTTACCCAAACTTCTCTATTGTAAGAGTAAATCTATGATTCTAAATTTCTTGGCCATGCTTGTAAAAGTCATTTGATATGCAGTCCTCTGATGACTCTTTATAAGTCTTCTTTGCCTTCAGGCTTAATGACAACTTGATGTTTAAAAAAAAAAAAACTATTATATTCCACACTTATTCGAATAAGCTTTGATTTGGCCCTCAAACTTTTCATGAAAGTTCAATTTGGCCCAAAATGACATTTTTTGGCATTTTAGCCCAAAACTTGCAATTTATGTATCATTTAAACCCATTTTCTCACAATTTAAAGAGCGTGTAACACACGTCCATTTAAAGGTGCATTAATAATTAAAAAATTAAATTAGCATTATAATTTAGCCTAATTAACTGATTAATAATGGTCTCAATTCCCTTTCCATCAGCCTAAGTCTACTTCTTCTTCACCATGTGCATTATAGTTATTCTCTAACACTTGAATTCACCTATCATTCAAATATTTGTTAAAGTGGTGTATATAACCTGAGAACCTGAAGGAGAATAAGTAAATCAATAACCATATCGATTCTGACATTACAATCAATAGAGCCTCCTCACTCTGTTAGCTTCTCTGAGCTCAATTAGACTAAAAAAAGCGTAACCACTAGTCAATCAATAAAGAAAAAAATAAAGGGAAACCCCACTTGATGAAAAAATCCTCCCCAAAAACTAAGCAAGCAAAAAAAAAATGTTGTGCAAAATTAGTAGAAAGAAAGGAAAAAAAACAACAATGCAACAGAAAGACATTCAGGAAGAAACTAAGAAGAAATCGAAAAACAGGGGAAAGAAAAACAATACCAAAGAGTGCTAATGCACCCAACAAAAAAAAACCATGCGTATGAGAAAAAATGCAAAACCCAGCAAAGCCAAACAGAATTGAGGCAAGCATAGAGACATCACTGAATAAATCCAAAAATATAACTAAAAATCACAACTAAAATGCAGGTCTACGAGCTATATATTAAGAACCATAACCAAAATGCAAGTCTGTGAGATATATATTCTTCGATTTGTATGAGACCTATGATGCATCTCATATGAATTTATTACATTTTACATAACCAGCTATTAAGGCACTTTAAGAAACAACATTTTCTATTGGCATTTCATCAATATTTTATGAGCATAATCACAATAGCTGCTCTTACAATACGTATCCCCTTTAACTATTCTCGATTCTACATAAAACCCATGAATCGATCTCCCAAACTAAGCATCACTAGCCATCCCGGCTGCATAAAGAACATTAACAATTATTATCTCATCAATATTCACACTTATTAATCTCATCTACTTAAAACATCTTATTCCATCAATAGGACAACCATTCCTAACATATCCATCAATCATTGTAGTCCAACTGAAAACATCTCTTTGTGAACTGATAGATGAGCCACTGATAATGGTGTTCCATAAATAAATATTGCTGGGTGTTTAGTTGTAATATGGTGAATGAGGAGTGACGAACAAGCGAAATGATCATGGTGATAGAGGGTAGGGGAATGAAAGCGTTTTGTAAGGAAGAAAGCATTTCGTGAGAGGCTATGAGTGATAAGAAAAGAGTGAATTTGCTGGAGATGGTTTAAGCTTTTTAAGCAATGGTGCATTATAGCACAATGAGCAAGAAGCTCGCAAACATCCGCTTAGGTCTATGTGCATTGTACCAAAATGTCGTTTTGCATGTCTCTTTTTGTTCATTTCCAATTTGTATGGAAATGACGCCGATTACCAAAAGTGTAGTAAAAAGCGGAGCAAAAGAGAAGTAGGGAAGTTCTTTAAAGGAAATGAAACAGAATAAAGGGAAGTTCTTTAATAGAAACAAAAAATTCAGTCCTGTGGGGCTCTTTGAGGCGATTTTAAACAAGATTGGCTCAAATGTCATCCCTGCTGCTCTCCAAAACGGCACCGCTACAAGTTTGATGCCATTATTAAGACTTGATCGAGCTTGACCTGGACAGAAATCTTTGGTGGTGACCAGAGCTTGTCCTTTTTCTTAGTCATTAGTGACGGCTAAACCGTGACCTTGAAGGGCAGTTTGCAAAATCTCTATTATTGCCGCTACTGTTTTAGGGAACAAGGGAGAGTAGAAGGGAAAAAAGAGATAGAAGTTTCAAGACACTATAAGAACTGGTGATTAAATTTTTTGTTTAATTGAGTTGGTTCAATTTTTAGGATAAATTCACACAACTTTAATGAGTATGTGTTATTCACGCTCCAAGATGGGTTTAAATGATACATAAATTGCAAATTTTAGGCTAAAATGCTAAAAAAGGTCATTTTGAACCACATTAAACTTTTGAGAAAAATTTAGGGACCAAATCGAACCTTATTCCACACTTATTCTACTATATAAACAATCGTAGACTTAAAAGTTCAGATTAAATTATACATAACTTTTGAAATCAATTAAAATTTTTAACTTAATTGAATACACCCGAGAAGGAAAATAGAACATACAGTTGGGAAAGAAAAGAGAAAATTGATTTTGTTAAGCCCAAAACAAAAGAAAGGAAAAGGATGAGAGAAGACAAGAGAAGAGGAATGGGTCGGGGAAGAGAGGAGGAACTCCATCTCCATGGAGCGGCAAGGTCCGGTGACTTGAAGGCTATTGAGTCAATTCTGAGTTCAAATCCTTTAGCCATAAACTCGAGAGATAAGCACTCCAGAACTCCGTATCCTTTTGTCTTCTCTTTTTAGGTTTTTATGGTTTAGAATTATTAAAATAATTTGATTGTTGAATCAAATCAATTTTAAGACAGCTCTCTGAGCTCAGCCACCCAAATATTCGAAAAGCATAAAAAACATCAAACCCTGAATTCATCCATTTCTTTGTAAAATTTCTGGATTCTGGTAAATTTCTGGATTATTATCCAGCAAATACACAGAGAGAACTATGAAAGAGCATAATTGTAAAGACAGAGCATGCTGAGTAAGCTAATGTTGCCTGCTGATGGTCATGTGTGCTTTGAATAGTGTTTTCAACCTAGGAATAGCAACACAAGTTTTCCAAGTCAGTCATTTGCTCTTTCAACTCTATGCTGCTATGTTGGAGACAGCAAATTTATGAGTTAAAAATTTAGTTTTGAAGTTTGTGGGTTGGATTATGTGTAAAATTGGAGACACTAAATTTGTTGTCTTATACAATATGAGTCATTATAGTGTTGTTTTACCGAATCCAAACTGTTGCTCAAGCCTCTTAACTTTTTCATTCTAGTTTCAATTTGCCCATTATAGAAACTTGGACTGATTAAGTCATTTGGTTTCATCTTTCTATAAGTGCCTGTATATGGTGAAGACATGGGATAAGGGATAAAAGAAAATTGGGAAGCGAGAGACTTAATTTGGATTAGGCCATAGCCCTAGTTGATAAATGTCAATTGTTGTTCCATTACTTAGTTCATTACATTGCAGTAGTGATATTTCACTAATAGTTGCATAATGTAATATGTATTAACTATTAAATGACACAGATTACGTACAGGTTCTTTATGAAGTGTCTGTTTATTGGAGGTATACAAGAAAATGAGCTGAATTAGTTCTTTTATTTTTCTTTTGTATATAAAGGTGGAATCATCAATGGAAACTCTTCTTTTTCTGATGCAACAGTGTTTGCATGAAGAGAAATAGATGTTGATGTCCTAGTCGATTGTGTGACCATTAAAACATGTTCTACTGAAGGATCAAAGATTTTTTTTTTTTGTGGGCTGTAAATTTCTTTTGTCTGCATTATTTTTACGTAATTTTGGTTTATGGCATTTCTGGTTTTAATTGTCACACCTATTGTTTGATGGTGATCCCCTCTCACATAAACTGTTGGATTGACCAGTCTGACAAATTTTGTTCCTTGACAAAGTAACCTTGTGGTATAGATTGCATTTGGCAGCATGGTCAGGGCATGCACATGTGGTGAATTACCTCTGCCAAGAGAAGGCTGATGTTAGTGCTGCTGCGATGGATGACATGGGTGCAATTCATTTTGCTGCACAAAAGGGCCATTTAGAAGTTGTCCGGACTCTGCTTTCATCTGGGGTTTCTGTCAAAGCTTCCACCCGAAAGGGCCTAACTCCACTTCACTATGCTGCTCAAGGGTCTAATCTTGAGTTAATCAAGTATTTAGTAAAGAAAGGTGCAAGCCTTACTGTTAAGACAAAAGCAGGAAAGACCCCTCTTGATCTTGCAAGCAGGGAAGAAATCTGCTTGTTTCTAGAAGAAAAGGAGCAATCATCTAAAAATGGGAATCTGAATGCAAAAGAGAAAGCTGAAGAATCCAATCTGAAGCCATCATTGCCAGATAAATCAGAAATGGCTGGGGGCGAAGCTCCGGTGTCAGAAAATGAAGAGCAAGAGGATGAAAGGGTTAAGAGGAAGGGTGAAGAAGGTAATGATACGAAGGAAGCCTCTGCCGAACAAAAAAGGCGGAAAGTCACACTTAATCATCTTTTAACTGAAGATGATACTCAAGAAGATGAAAACATTTAAGAAAAGATTACGTCTTTTAAAACCAAAATTCCGGACAGATAGGGTAGCAACATTAGGAAGCTCACCATACTCACTTTGGGATTGCTGCATGAGGTGTTGTCATTTTATTTTGATCCAGTAGGAGAAATCAACTAGTGAAAACGTTTACTGCTTCAGTTTTCATTCCTGAAGAGCTGGAGGAACAGTTCAAAGAGTGACAATGATGCAATGTATTCATTCTGCCTACTCTGTTTGGGAAAGAATCCATATGCATGAATGTGTATGAACTGAAATTCTAGGAGTCCTATTTCACTTTCAGATCTAAATTCTGTTTTCACTTTTTAAGTTTTTCATAAGAATAATGAACAATCTGTATAGTAGACCAAAGAAATATTGCTCTAAATATAATCTGCACATTCAAGCTTAAAATTTGTATGAAATCTTAAGTTGCATTTGTATCATCATTTTTTGCCTAAAGCTAAGCTAATTGAATATGGGGAGTCTGTATTTTCACAAATTTTAATTTTTTTTTATTGTTTGTACATCTGTAATTTAATTGAATGGAATGTTCATTTAACTTGCCACTGGTTAATAATCTGCGAGCTGCACGGATTGTAACTTAATATTTTTGAAATATTTTAATATTTTATTATATTATCAAATACTAAAGTATAAAAAATAATTAACTAATTATATATATATATATATATATATATATAGGCTGACAATTTGTAATACGATCCGTTTAAACGACACGACATGACACAGAATTAAGCGGATTGATACATAATTAAGCGAATTTAGATTTAGGTTAAATGAGTTTGGGTTATAAACGGGTTAACCCATTTAAAATACGAATAAAGTAGTATCTAAACGGGTTGAACCTGCCTAATCCGTTTAGACACGTTTAAAATTGATTATTAAACGGGTTACATGATTAACTTATAATCTGTTTAGACACGTATAAACATGTTTATTAAACAAACCATACGATTAACATGTAATATGTTTAAACACGTTTATATAACATCTTTATATTTATTAAATTAGTATTTGCAATAATATATTGTATTAATAATATTATTATGTAGACTTCATATATATATATATATATTGTTAATTGTGTTTATATGAATTCCTATATACTTTTGGTGAATTATATTATTAACTATAAACTTTTATAGTATTCTAAGTTTCTAACAATGTCAATTGAATTAGATATGCAATGCTAAAATTATATATCTTTAAAATGTAGTATAAATTAATATTGTCAATTGTTTAATATATTACTAACATATAGTCTTGACATATATATAGTCTTCACTCTTTATATTATTACATATAATAGATTTTGTTTCATCAATTATGTTAATAGAAATTTTGAAATATATCAAGTATTTAAAATACTATATAATATAACTTATTTTTATATATAGATTTTAAATAGTAAAATAGAGTAAAAATCACATATTTATATTAAGATTGTATGAATTTCATTAAATTAATATTGATGTTATGATAAAAATTTTAGTTTTAAGTGTTGATATTAACCTAATTTAGTTTTAAGTTTTCATATAATATTAACCTAATATAATATTTTTAATATTAAACGTGTTAAATGTGTCCTAAACGTGTATTAACAGATTTAGACCTAAATAGGTTAAACGTGTATTAACACGTTTAAACCTGAATAGGTTAAACGGATCATGTCGTGTAACTTGTTAATAAATGTATCCGTGTTTGGGTTTATAGCTTTGACACGATTAATTAAACAGGTCGTGTTCGGGTTGACCATATATATGTTATTATCTTGTTTCGACATGACCCGTCGACACAAATTGCCAGCCTTATATATATGGAGAGAGATTAATTTCAATATTATATTTAATTAGTTACGTATTATCTAACCAAATTATTTAAGTTTTAATTAAATAATCACTTCACTTTTATTGGTTACTTTTATATTAATTTAATCTTTATTTGATTGTAAATAAATTGTTAATATGCAAATAATTTTTGAAGCAACACAATATAAAATAATGAAATGGTGTCAAATTGAAAGTTCATTTTTTTTTTAAAAAAGGAAAAGTACAAATAAGTATCATGTGGTTTGAATCTTAATTACATCTTGACTTGTGGTTTTAACCCTAACAAAGTGGTACCTTGAGCTTCAAACCATTAGCAAAAATTAGAAAACATATTGACATTGTTAATAAAGTTGACGTGGTAAAGGGCAATTTCGTCTCTCCATTGCTGAATATGTCCAACGTGTAAAAAAACAGAAGGAGGGAAAAGCTTTGTGTTTTGGAGCCTAAAATTCTGAATTCACCCAAACATAACACATAATTCTTAGCAATTGAAATCCTTAAATCCCTAAAAATCCTTAAGTCTATTCCTTTGAAAAAAATCAACTTTCATACCAAGCAGAAAACATGAGTTAGTTATCTCAAAGTAACAACAGACTAGCATCGCCTATGAAGACATGTGGTTATGGTTTGCCATCTCCTATAAAGATATCATCTACTCTGGTCAATTATTGTAAAAATTTTACAATTGTGGGAAATTTAAAGAAACAGGTAGGCATGGATGCAAATTTTTTGAATGAGTTGATAGTCCATATACAGGAACATAGAATATTGGCGATTTGAATGAATGAGAGGAAGAAATGGTTATGTGGAGAGCAAGAGAAGCATAGATGGGTGATGAATTCAATAAATTAAAGGAGCTATTGCTTATGAATCAGATGGAATTGAGTGCATACAAGCATGAGACAGTTAAACTAAAAATGGAGTTGAAATAATCTATACTATATATACAAGTATATAGTATCGATACTATATAAAAATTGAGTGAATACTATATTTTTAGTTAAGCTAAAAATACAAGAAAAGCATTTTTGGGCAAAAATAGATATGTACTTTTTATATATTTACAAAAATAGTCTTAATTTGATTTTCAAAAGCTTTTAGAATTGATAAAAATAGTTTTAGTTTGTATTTTAAAATTTAAAATTTTATAATTAAAAATGGTATAGATTTAAATAAAAATAGAAAAATTATATTGTATTTATTATCAAATTTAAATAAATACATAAATTATTAAATTAGTATAAGCTTCATGTTTATTTTAATTCTATTATAGATAAAAATAATATTACTCTTCCATATTAATTTTTATATTCTATAATTATATTATATTTTTTTTTAATTTTTAGCACAATGTTGAAAATAATCACTATATGAACATTTTTAAACAATTATTTTTATGTTAGTATTCTTTTTTTATAGTAACTCTTAAAATTTAATATACATTTTATATGAATTATTATCAATAATATATATTAAAACAAATTAAATATTTAATAAATATTTATTTTTATTTTTAATATAAAAGTATGAATAGAGGGAAAACTTTTTTGGATAAAAATAGACATGTACTTTTTATATATGCACAAAAATAGTCTTAATTTCATTTTAAAAAGTTTTAGAATTAATAAGAGTAGTTTTAGTTTGTATTTTAAAATTTAAAATTTTATTTTTAAAAATGGTATAGATTTAAATAAAAATAGAATAATTATATTATATTTGTTATCAAATTTAAATAAATACAAAATTATTAACTTAGTGTAGGCGGCGGGGTTTAACGCATGTTCAAGTATTTGGCGACCACGACACTGTGTGGGCTCGAGACCCACTAGGAATACGAAATAGGTCTTAAAGCCTAATCAGAGATGAAGTCACCACTCGGATGATAGTCGGGACACACTTATACGACAACTGGATTTCACGGAGCTTCCCAGAAGCCGTCGTTAGAGAACGGGTTCGGAAATTGGGTATGGGTGTTTAAATGCCCATCCAACCTTGCGGTTGGCCTTCGTTTGTGTTTTATAATTTATTACCCTTGATTAGTCAATGATTTCTTTATTACCACGTGAATTACAATTTCCTTTCGACAATTGTCTCATTTTATAATTTAGCCCGAGTTTGCATATTCATTTAATTTATGTGATTAGTCCCAACATTCACCATAAATAAAAAATATAATTTACAACCATACATTCCAAACAAAATGGGAAAGGGGTTAAGGATTACAATGTTTTATTCAAAATAAAGTGTAATAAATAGAAAATAAACTGAAAATAAACTACGTGAATTAAATAAAACCTCTTAAGAACTAATTAACGGGATAAATACTTGATGATTATAAATCACTGAGAAACCCTTATAGTAGACAAAATGTTATTCCCAAAATACATAAAGATCATGCATAAAAAAGTCCATAAGATTAGCTAATGAATCAATTTAGTGAATAAAAGAAACAACGTGATAAGAGAAATAAATGCTAAACTTCAATTGAACGACATAATAAAGTGATCATACAAAATAGACCTAAGAGCACTAAGGCATGTACATTCATGGGAATCATAAACGATTTATAAAAAATGAGATAGGATCATGTAAGACCCTGTTAGAGTGGTGATTGCCTAAAAAAATGAGACAGGATCATGTAAGACCCTGTCAGAGTGGCGATCGCCTCTGCCATAAGGCAATCACCTCTACTATGAAGCGATTGCCTTATGGTAAAGAGACAACGCCTCTTAGTAGAGGCAATTGCCTAATCAGTAGACGTAAACGACTCTCAAAAGTAGTAAAATGTGTTTTTAAGCAAGCACCAACTAGTAAAAACAAGCTAGATACACAACTAAACCAAAACTTAGTGAATCGTATTGAAGACATGACATATCACAAATAATTAGAATAAGAAGCAAGTAACTAAGCAAGTAAATTAGGAATTCAATAACACTAAGCTTTAATATTGAAAGAAAGTAAGAATCATTATTGAAACAAAAGCTTTTTCTCAAAATGATTGGCCCTCAGAGGTAAGTATGGATTTGATCTTCACTTGAATGCTAAGTCCCCCTTTTTCTTCTAAAGGAAAATGAATCTCTAAGCTTTCTTTTTCTCTTTTCAAGAACAAGTTTCCTTCCCTTTTTTTAGAGCTCCCTTCCTTAAAACCTCTCTTATTTTTTTTTTGAAAATTTTTCCAAAAGTCCTCCTTTTTCTCTATCATTCCTCTTCTTTATTCACACCTCTAGCCCATTCCCCTACTACACTCCTATATCATTACGTTTTCATTGCATTTTCTACCCTTTTTCTTTTCCTAAAAATTTCTTTTCCAGACTACAGGCTGAGCTCTAGTTAAGGTGGGCCCACCCATAACCATCATTGTCACCTCTGCATTTAATGTAAAGGCAAGTGACAAAGTGCAGAGGAGGTGCCTTTATGATGAGGCGATCGCCTCTTCAAAGAGGCATCACCTCTCTATCCTACCTTGCACTAGGCCGAGGTGAACTGGGCCTGCTTTATGAAGGATTTAGGCTTGGATTTGTGGGTTTCCAGCCCTTGGGCTTATTTGTAAAAAGATTTCAAATTTTCCTCTTGCATTCAAATTTTACATTTCTCATCATCGGGCTTTGTTGTAGGCCGACCAAACTAAACATTCATAATTTGCTCCTTATCACGGGCTGATCGAACCGGGTGTCTACAGTTTGTCCCTTGATTTTTTGAAAAATCAAATGCATGCAATGATAAATTTTTGAAAAAATCACATGTACAATATAAGAAAATAATAAACAACATACTTGACTCCCAAGTTTCAATTGAGAGATGAGTTCTTCAATCTCAAAACGTGATCGTGATCCTTAGATTTTTCTGGCTCGATCAGCCACTCATTAATATTTGATAAATTATCTGAAAATGATGATCCTCGGGTTTTTCTAGCCTAATTGCCACTCAACTAAAATGCAACTCTCGGGTTTTCCTAGCTCGATGACCACTCAATTAAAACATGATTCTCGGGTTTTCTTGGCCCAATCACCACTCATCCAAAATGCGATTCTCAGGTTTTCTTGACCCAATACATTACTCAACTAAAATGTGACTTTTAAATCTTTTTAGCCCAATTGCCACTCAACTGAAGTACGGACTTCAGGGATATAACTTAAACAATCCTTTCCTAATCATAAGCTTTAAGGATAACACCCAAATAGGCCTTTCTTGATCATAAGCTTTAGGGATACAACTCGAATAGCCCTTTCTTAATCACGAGCTTTGGGGATATAACTCGAATAACCATTTCTTGATCACGAGCTTCGGGGATACAACCTGAATAACCCTTTCTTTTGAGATATAATCCTTAGGTTTTTCTAGCTCAAGAGGTAGTCCCTTATTAGAAATGGGAAACTCACACCTTCATCCTCGGGTTTTCCTGGCCTGAGAGGTAATCCCTTATCTGAAATGGGAAACTCATATCATCATCCTTAAGTTTTCTTAGCCCCAGAGGCAGTCCCTTATTTGATACTTCAATTAGAGAAAATCCACAGCTTGCCCCTAGCTATGGGTCGATCAAACTGAATGTATGGTTTACCCTCGGCTACGAGCTGATCAAACTGAACGCATGGTTTACCCCCTACTATAGGCCTATTAAACTGGGAAATGAAATCTTCAATTCAAAACGTGACCATGATCGTCAGGAGTTCATCCCGATCAACCACTCATTAATATTTTGATAAGTAAACATGTGACAAGAGAAGAAAATACCAATGGAAGCCATATAGCCATACAGGCATCAGGCGAGAACACATAAAGAGAAGCTGTATAGCCATTTAGGCATCAGGTGAGAAACACAAGAGAAACCATATAGCCACACAAACGTTAGGAAAAAATAACAATAATGAATACTGTATAACCTTAAGGGCATCAGGTAAGATCAACAAATAAATAAAAACATGCATTAAATAAGATCAAACAGGAAACACCATATAGCCTTTGAGGTGTTAGGCAGATAAAATCACAACATGCCATATAGCCGCACGAGCGTGAAGTGAAATCAACCAAAACAAGCCATGTAGCCTCTAAGGCATCAGGTGAAATCATAACATGCCACTATAGCCTTAGGGGCGTTAGGCTAAATAGACAACAAATAAAACATGCATAAAAAAAAGACAAACAAAAAGTGATATATAGCCTTTGGAGCATTAGGTGTGGACAATTAAATAAGATTAATTTAAAACAAGCTATGTAGCCTTATAAGCATTAAACTAAACAAATAATAAACAAAACATGTATCAAACAAAGACAAATAAAAGATGCCATATAGCCTATAAAGCATTAGGCAGAGACAATTAAACAAGATCAATTCAAAACAAGCCTTGTAGCCTCACAGGTGTCGGGCTAAATCAATATAGTAGGACCATATCCTATGCATTAGAGTTAGCCCAATCTAAAGACACATCCAAAATATTCTATGTTGATGTATTATGATCGTGGTCTTTGAAAATCCTTAAAAATAATTTGACAACACAAGCTTATATAGTGTGTGGAATGCATATGGAAACGTGCATTTATTCTAATGCATGCATGTATGAGATGTTAAAATAAATCTTGCAAAAATTTTATATATGCATGTGCTAAGAGAAAACAAGAAATCTTAAATGATTTAGCCAAATGCCTTTTCTATTTAAAGTTAATCTTTAGGAATTTGTCCCTTTTCCATCAAAGAATCTGAATCCAAAAGTTGAGTCTATCCAAACGGAACAGTAATTAGGACCCTCTCATGATCAAATTGGGATTATGATAACAACACATACCCCCAGTTTAGTTACTTCCTTAAAATGCTTTATTGTCATTTGACAGTTGTGCTTGACCCTCCGTTTGTTCCCCAAATTGTATAAAAGCTCTATTGCTCATAATGAGGCTCAACTTATCTCAAAAAACTGCCCCCCAGTTAAGGACTTGATAGATTCTCTAACTTTTGCACCACCAAGTAGAACATTTTTCTCTTGAACTGCTCTTCTCAGAATGAAAATGCAACCAATTTTATTTTACATTCCCTTTTTTGCCTAAGTCACTCCCTTTCTAAAGGTTTTCGAACCTGGCTGGGTGTTTCATTTTCTTTCTTTTTTATTTTCCCTCTTTTACCTAGGTTCCTCCCTTTTTAAGAGTTTTCAACCTAGCTGGGTGGTTGAAAATTCATGGTGATGGTCGACCACTTTTGTTATACTCGATGTTCATGTTGTCACTTTAGCTGCTGACGGCTCTTACTACTGATTGTCAGACGTTGATGTTACTTATGTTATTGATTGTTGCAAAACTAATGAGTCCAGTTTGACACTTCACATGCTAACAATATGTTAGTCATGACTATCTTCACTTGATTGCTTCCCTATTATAATCAGGTATGTCACATTATACTTGTTATTGATCAGCTCTTTGCGGGTTTTTTGACTAACTATTTTTTAGCTTACAATTGGTGGGAGTTTTATTTAAGAATTAGGACTTTCCAAGGATTGCTCAAAATTGAATTTTCAAATGTTGGAGGCACAAATAAAAATTTCCCTTTTTCTTTTTCTACACTTTCCTTCCTTTTCTTTTCTTTTTCGTTTCCATTTTCTTTTTCGTTTTCATTTTCTTTTTTCTTTTTTATTTTTTTATTTCTTCTTTTTCTTTTCTTTTCTTAATGAATATTAGGAATTCATTTCAGGGAAAACTGAGGTTAAATGTGCCCGAAGGAAAAGTTTGAAAGTTAATTCTGACATTTTAGTCCTCTTATTTTATGGTTTTTTTTTAAATGTCTCTCTCATTCAAGCATAATATTGCATGCACAATTATAACAAATTAATACTTATGTAAATTAAATAATTAAACATTCATTAGCATAATAGAAAATATTACAGCAAAACATTGTTCAAAACCATTACAACCGATAATAACTATCCTTGAGTGTACAAGTCCAAGTCAGCTTCAACTTGCACTCCAAAATAATACAATTCTTTGAAGTCCCTTATACCCATGTCCTTTAACTTGTTAGCTAGAGGTGGGATGCAACTTCAATGGCTATTATTAACTGGTCTGACTCTGTAGGTCTGTACTTCATCTGAGCTAACTTTCCTCTCCACCTATCTAAGAACCTCACGAAGGACTCGTTAGGTTTTTACACTGTCTTCTGTAGCTCATGAAGAGAAACCTCAAACTGAGAGTTTAGCCCATACTGTTTGATAAAGACTAAACACATTTCCTTCTAATCTTGTTGGACTTGTCCATCCAGAGTGTAGTACCAATTAACAATAACTCCTTCCAAGGATAATGGAAATTGCTTGATAATTTGAGCTTTTGACAACCCAGTGGCCTTTATGTAAGTGACATACTGCTTCAGGTGCAAGTGAGGATCATCAGTCCTAGAGTTTTTCTTCATATTCTAGAATTTTTATTTTGGAGACAATGATTCTTGAAAATCCAAATCTAAATCAACATTAGCAAAGTTCGGATTGAGCTTATGGTTCTTTAGTGCGGTCTGCAGTTGATTTATTTATTTTGTCAGGTCTTTCATCCATTTGATCTTAGTTGAATTTGCTGATGCTTTTCCTTTCAATTGCTCACCTAAAACAATTCTAGTTTCATAATCATCTTCATTAGAGAGCATCTTTCCTCTAATCTTAGCAACCATGTCCTTGACCATTTGTCGCATCTTATTCCCTATTTATTTCAATAGTTCTTTCTTGAAAGCTTCAACATCAAAATTAGAGGGTCTTACCATTCTAGTCCTTTATTAAGTGGTCTCAACTGTTTAATAGGCTCCTTGATATTGGTGGGCCAAATTCCTTTTATCTACTTCCAAACAAGAAGAGGTTTATGGCTAAGAAAAATGCATTTTTAAAAGTTACAATGAATGTTATGTATGCTTGAAAAGCAAGAATTTTTTTTTTGAAAATTTAAATGAATGTTATGTATGCATGAAATGCAAAATTTTTTTTAACTTGAACAAAAACAAACAAATAAACAAATAAGCATGAATTTAGGCATGATTACTTCTACCCTTATTCCTCCTACACATGTATTCAATAGCGAGTTTCTTATCCTAGGATTTTTGGCCTGGTTTTAATTATCAACAGGGGATAACAAAACTGACATATGTAAGATAACTTTTAAAATGAACAAACAAGTAGTAAGCCTTTGCATAAAAATAGGTCCATCATAGTAGGTTATAGAGGCATGAAAGGACTATTTTGACATAGTCAATCTATAACGGGCCAAGATTTTATGCCAAGGTCCACCATATAGCATCAAACACATACATTTTGGAATATCCTAAAGGAAGTTGCTAGGTTACTACATAAGCTAAGTTTCGGGTGAAAAAAGGCTTCGGCTCCCACAATGATATACCTCCATTATGTCTCCCCACTCAAGGGTCCGTATAACGTGGATAAGTAAATGCTAGAGTGATAATAATCAAATACTACACTGCCAGGTTTGAGTGAAACACAAGCAGCAAAGAAATGACTATCATCGGATTATTTAGGGATTGAGTGCTCATTGTGTGAAAATGTGTAGTGAATGCAAAAGATGCAGAAGAAATAAGAAAATAATTAAAAATGATAAAACATAAAACACTGGAATCAGTTTCTCTATCCCTAATGGAGTCGCCACTGTGAGTGGCGGTAGGGTTGTGCAGTATCCACCCGAACTTGCAAAACCGCATCGACCCAAACCAAAAAATTATAATGGATCGGCAAGTTCAGATGGAGGGAAGCGGGTCGGAGGAGAGGAAGGGAAAATAACGGGTTTCAGTTTGCGGTTCGAAGTAGGGCTTTTAATACCCTACTCGCTCGAATATCTGATATTGTATATATACATACATGAAATGTCGTCGTTTTGCCTTCGCTATATAAATACATCTTAAACTAACTAACCCTAAACCTAATTCATTTTTCATTGCTCTCTCGTTCCTTCTCTCTAGCACTATCCTCTGACCTCTCAACTTTTGAGTCTCGCCCCCTTCCTCTCGACTCTCGGCCTCTCCTCTAACCCTAAATCCCTTCATTGTACACCATAAATCCCTTAGTTTAATCTTCAAATCTCTTCATTCTAACACTAAATCTCTTCATCTAAAGTGTTATTTTACAGTTTGGACTATCTTTGACCTTTGATAGTGTACTTAATACTGTCCTAGACTAAACTGGTTTCAGTTATGCTCCTTTTTGTCCATTGACATTGCCATTGACCATCGATCTTGAATTTCTTTTGATGTAAAGAAATTTAAGGGGTGACAGATCATATAGATTCAAGAGTTTTTTTGGTAATAATGATTTTTTTGTTTAAGATATGATCGCATGTATGTTGTTTTAATATATATGTTGTGATTTGGGATTTTTGTTAACTTTTTTTGATCTGTTGTGATATGGTTGCATGTTTTATAAATGTTGAAGCTGGAGATTTTTAAGGTGGAAGCCCTAATATAGAAATATTTGGGACTGGTACTTGGAATAGATGCCTTGAATAAGTACTACGGTGGAAGCTCTTGAATCTCTTATTCTGTTGTCACCCCTAAATAGTTGGTATGATTTCTCTGTTGTTTAGTTATTTTTTTTATATTAATACATAGTATATCTTGAAACTATGTGGATCAAAAGGGATTTTAATGGATCTATTGTGGATCGAAAGGGATTTTAATGGATCTGTGTAGATCAAAAGGGATCTTAATGGATCTATGAAATTTTTTTTATGGAAAAAAATATTTATTTTAATCAAATAAATTTTTTCAGTAATTATTAATTTATTTTAAAAATATATTAATATATTTTATAACTTATACGAATAATTGTATATTAAATAGATTTTTAAAATGCAAAAAAATATAATATTTTTCAGTATCTAGTTATAAAATATATATTTGTATATATATTTTTTTATTTTTTATATATTTTAAAATGATAAAAAATGATAAATATATTAATAAATAAAGGTTTATTTAAAAATAAATTATTTAATATATTTAAAATATATCAAATTATTTATTTTTTAAATAAAAAAATTAATTTATTTGATTTAAGTAATTTAATTGGTATTACCATTTTGCTTTGTTTTGTTTTATATTTCTGATCCTTTGTTATCTTTTATTTGTTTCAATGAGCTTAATTTATTACGTGTTAATTGTTTTCTTTTGTGTCTTTCAATTATGTAGATGGACACTAACAGGGATGCCAGTGGCAGTTCAACTGCTACTGGTGACCCTGTGGCTCCTAATAATGAGGTGGAAGCAAATAAAAATTCCCATGAGTAGTCTGCTGCTCCTTCTCAATAGCAGTCGCCTGCTTCATCAAAGCAGTTTGGGAAGCAATAAAAAAAAAAGAAGCAAGCTGAAACCAGATCAGCAATCTAGGAACATTTTGAGCAGATATGGGAGAAGAATTTGTTGGTAAAAGGCAAAATGCATATATTGTGCTAAAGAACTATGTACTGAACCTAGAAAATATGGCACTTCATCACTTAGGAACCACATGCTTAACTGCACCAAAATGCCTTATGATAAGCAAACACGACAATCACTTCTTACATTTGGACTTGATTCAAATGTATCTGAACCTAATGCTGGAGTAATTGGGACCTAGAAATTTGACCAGAATTTAATTAGAAAAGCCCTTGCTAAAATGATTGCATCTTATGAGTTGCCTATTAGATTTGTTGAGTCTGTTGGGTTTAATTAGTTCATGTCTGTTGCATGCCCTCATTTTAAAATGCCATCCAGGTGGTCTGTGAATAGAGATATTTTCGACATCTTTGTTGAAGAGAGGCTTAATTTGAAAATTTTTTTAAAAACAAACTATCAAAGAGTATGTATTACAATAGATACATGGACTTCGCTCCAAAAGATAAATTACATGTGCATAACTGCTCATTTTATTAGCAACAAGTGGAAGCTTAATAAAAAAATTATTGCATTTGTGCTTATGAGTTCAGATAAGGATTAATACATTGCTAAGGCACTTGAGAACTCTTTGCTTGAATGGGGTTTGAAAAATGTTTTTACTATCACTCTTGATAATGCTTCAAGTAATGATACTGCCATGTCCTTTTTTCAAAAAAAATTATTGAGTTGGGGGGCTAGTGGGGTTAGAGTTAAATATGCGCATATGAGATGTGTTGCTTATATTTTGAATTTAGTGGTGCATAAAGGGTTAAAGGATTTGAACATATATGTTAAAAGGATTAGGGAGGTTGTTAGATACATAAGGAGCTCACCATCTAGATTAAAAAATTCAAATAATTTTCAGACTTAATTAGTATTGAGTCTCAGACTACTCTTTGCCTTGATGTTGCAACTAGGTGGAATTCCACCTATTTGATGTTGAAATCTACTTATGAATTTGAAAAAAAACTTTTAAAAAGTATGAAGAAAATGAATCAAGTTTAAGGGCTGATCTAGGTGATGATATTCCTGATCACTTTGACTGGCAATGTGCCAAGAATATGGTTAAGTTATTAGAACAGTTTTACAAAATGACACTGAGAATCTCTGGTTCTCAATATGTGACTAGCAATACATTTTTCTTTGAAATAGCTGACCTGTTTTTCACTCTCACTGATTGGAAGCAATCTGATGATATGTATATGAGGTCCATGGGACTTAGCATGAAAACCAAAATTGACAAATCCATATAAAATGAATTATCTTGTATTCATTTCTTATATTTTGGATCTAAGAGACAAATTAGCATATCTTTAATTTTATTTGGAAACCATTTATGGGGAGTCAATTGGTTGTAGACTATTCATTCATGTTAAAGATGCTCTTCATGAATTATTTGAGGATTATAAAACTACCCATGAAGCATCTTGTCCCTCTAATGTCATAACTGGTGAGAGCCAAAATGTGAACTCAACTGATGTGTAATCAAGTTCTAAATCCATTTTGGTGTTAAAAGCCAAATTTAAGTAGTAGCAATTATTGAGTGGCATTGGTGGAAGTAGCAAAAAGAATGAACTTGATACATACTTATCTGAGGCAACCTTGGAAGATTTAGATGAGGGAACATTTGATCTATTGAGGTGGTGGAAGCTCAATTCAGAGAGGATGCCCATTCTTTCAAGTCTGGCTCGAGATGTATTAGCCATCCCAATTTCTACAGTTGCATCTGAATCGACATTTAGCATCGGTGGATGAGTGCTTAATTCCTTTCAAAGTTGTTTAACACCAAAGCTTGTTGAGGCCTTGATTTTCACTTAAGATTGGCTTAAAAAGCCTCTCCAACAACATATTTCAGTTAAAGAATCACTTGAAGATTTAGAAAAATTTGAAAAAGGTACTTTTTTTTTTAATTTTATTGCCTTTTCAAATTCTGTATTGTTTTTTTTCCATTCTTATGATTTTTTTTTGGTTTTTTTTATATAATATCTCCCTCCATTGGGTGTTGGTCCTATTGGCCCTTCTACAAACTCAACTGGTGCTAGCTAATTAGAGAATGCCTATCTTATCTAAGAAAAACTTTGCTAACAATTATGTTGAAGCTCTACCTTAACTGTCATTAAAGAAGCATTTGAACTCAGACACTCAGTAACCCTTTCTCAACTTCTTTTCAATGTATATTGCTTGCTACTTTGCTGGTTGCTTGCTTATTTTGCTTTATGGTTGTTTATAGGTAGCTTTCTGATTGTTCCTTTGTCTGTTGCATCATACTTGTGGGGATTATAATTCTTTTGCTTTTGTTGGCATTTGATGTTTATGTTTGTCTGTGACACCTGTTGTGCCATATTTGTGTTGCAACATCTTTAATAGCAAACACAACAGATGCCAGGGTTGTATTTTTCCAAAATATAACCCTCAGGTGGTTGTTGTGTATGGTTAAGTGTTGCAATTCACTAATTTGGTGCCTGTGTTAGTTACAGTCTTTAATCTTATTCATTATTTGAGGCAATGATGAAGCTTCCACCAAACTATTTGATAATCGATTTAATGCAATGCTATTTATTTCTTAGGTAGTAAATGGTTTGCAGTTTGTTGCCAGAAATTGAGCATGCATTAATCCAAAGACATGAAAATTTTGATTCTGAGCCTCATTTGTTGTTAACAACTTATTAGTTATTATTTTCTTTTTTATGCATAAGTTGATCTACCCTTTTTAATTTTGTAGGTTGTAAAAATCTATGAATGCATGCAAGAATTGCGATTTGCCTTTTTTTTGGCTTGTGCAGACTCTGTTTAACAACAAATCTCTTCTATTGTTTGTAAATGGCAGAAATAGTGTGTAAATGCCAATGGCAAAGTTATGTTTTATTTTGCTATATATTTTTTGTTAATGTCAGAAATAGTGTGTATATTTTGCATAGATTCAATTCAGAGCTTCTGAATAGAATATATTATTTTTTGTTTTAGGCCAAAGGCCTTATAATTGTATTTTGTAATTTAAAGGGCAGGACCCTATATTTTGTAATGGGCTCAACCTAAATTATTAGAAAGTTCCAATTTTAATTTTGAATTTTTGATTTTAAGGCCCAACCCATAAAAGCCCAACCTGATATGCCTATCCGATGAAACCCGAATATTTTGGTTTTCCGACTCGTATATTTCTGTTCTATTTTATCATCAGTTTGGTGTCCATATTTACTCAACTGAACCTACACGGTTATTAGTTCCATAAACCCAAACCCGTCCGACCCGCCCGATGCATAGCCCTAGGTGGCAGGGTTTAGCACGCGCCCAAGTGTTTATCAACCACGACACTGTGTAGGCTCGAGGCCCACTAGGAAATACGAAATAGGTCTTAAAGCCTAATCAGAGATGGAGTCACCACCTGGATGATAGACTGGCCACACTTATATGGCAATTGGACTCTATAGAGGTTCCTATAAGCCGTCATTAGAGAATGGGTTTGGAAATTGGGTATGGGCATTTGAATGCCTACCCAACCTTGCGGTTGGCCTCCGTTTGTGTTTTGTAATTTATTACCTTTGATTATTCAATGATTTCTTTATTACCATGCAAATTATAATTTCCTTCTGACAATTGTCTCATTTTATAATTTAGCCAGATTGAACATTAATTTAATTCATGTGATTGGTCCTAACATTCACCATAAATAAAAAATATAATTTACAACCATACATTCCAAACCAAATGGGAAAAGGGTTAAGGATTACAATGTTTTATACAAAATAAAGTATAATAAATATAAAATAAACTGAAAATAAACTACTAGAATTAAATAAAACCACTTTAGAACTAATTAACAAAATAAATATTTAATAATTAGAAATCATCGAGAAACCCCTACAGCAGACAAAATATTAGTTCCCAAAATACATAAAGATCCTGCATAAAAGTCCACAAGATTAGCTTAGGAATCAATTTAGTGAAATAAAAGAAATAACCCGATAAGAGAAATAAATGCTAAACTTCAATTGAATGACATAATAGAGTGATTATACAAAATAGACCTAAGAATGCTAAGGCATGTACATTCATAGGAATCATATATGATTTATAAAAAAACAAGATAGGATCATGTAAGACCCTATTAAAGTGGTGATCACCTCTACTATGATGCAATCACCTTATGGCAAAGAGACAGTGCCTTTTGTAGAGGCGATCGCTTAATCAGCAGATGCAAATGACTCTCAAAAGGAGTAAAATGTGTTTTCAAGCAAGCACCAACTAGTACAAACAAGCTAGATACACAACTACATAAAAACTTATTGAATCATGCTAAACACATGGCTTATCACAAATAATGAGCACAAGAAGGAAGTAACTAAGTAAGTAAATTAAGAGTTCAATAACACTAAGCTTTAATATTGAAAGAATGTAAGAATCATTACCAAAACAATAGCTTTTTCTCAAAATGATTGGCCCTTAAAGGTAAGTATGGATTTGAATGCTAAGTCTTCCCTTTTCTTAAGAAAAATGAACCTCTGAGCTTTCTTTTTCTCTTTTCAAGAACATTTTTCCTTCTTTTTTTTAGAGCCCCCTTCCTTTGAAACCTCTCCTTTTTTTTTGGAAATTCTCCAAAAGTGCTCCCTTTTCTCTGTCCTTCCTCTTATTTATTCACAAATCTAGCCTATTGCCTTACTACTCTCCTTTATCATTGTATTTTCTAGCCTTTTTCTTTTCTTAAAATTTTTTTCCAGACTAGAGGCTGAGCTCCACTCGAGGTGAGCCGACTTTTAACCACCATTGTCACCTCTGCATTTAATGCGGAGGTAAGTGCCAAGGTGTAGAGGCGGCACCTCTACGATGAGATTGCCTCTTCACTTACTGCCATAGAGGCAATCACCTCTTCACAAAGGCGTCGCCTCTCTGGCCTGCCCTGCACTGGGCCTAGGTGAGTTGGGCTTGCCTTACTAGGGTTTTGGGCTTGGATTTATGGGTTTCCAGCCCTCAAGCTTATTTTTGAGAAGATTTTGGGTTTTCCTCTTGCATTCAAATTTTACATTTCTCATCACCGAGCTCTGTTGTGGGTCGACCAAACTGAGCATCCACAGTTCGCTCCCTATCACCGGTCGATCGAACCGGGTGTTTGCACTTTGTATAAGCTTCATATTTATTTTAATTATATTATAGATAAAAACAATATTACTCTTCCATATTAATTTTTATATTCTATAATTATATTCTATTTTTTATTTTTCATGCACAATTTTTAAAACTATCACTATATGAACATTTTAAAACAATGATTTTTATGTTAGTATTCTTTTTTATAATAACTCTTAAAATGTAATATACATTTTATATGAATTATTATGAATAATATATGAATTATTATTAATAATTTATTCTATTAATATTATAATAATCTTTATTTTTAATAAAAAATTAATGTAAATTATACATTTAATAACTATTTTAACTACGTGCATTGCATGTGTGAAAAAACTAGTATGAAGTAAAAAAGAGCTTAAAATTCACATGTAAATTCAAATGTAGTTGCAAGAAATTTGTAGTCTTATATTCGCTAGTTATTATGGCATATGTTGTCAGTAGCAGTGGCAAAAGGGAACAACTATAGGAAAGGGATGTTGTATTTGCCTTAGAATGAAAGTAGTGTATTATGTAATGAAAGTGTTTGTTAAAATGCATCAATGAGATGACTAATTTTGTAGTTAACTATTTTGTAACTATGTAATGAAAGTTAACTATTTTGTGAATATGTCATGAATGTGTTTATTAAGTATCAAATTAGCATATTGAAACATCTAATTCAAACATCCAAGAGCAGTAGAAATATCAAAAAAGAATTAAAAAATTTCTAAAGCTCCATCATATTGATGTTTTGATATATTAATATTCATAATACAAAATAAGTGATGTTCTGATGAAACTAAATGGATTTCTAAATAACAAAAGCAAAGGTGTTCATACTAGATTACACCCTCAGAATTGAAAAGTCAAAACACAGTTGACATCACATTGGAAATAACATAAGAAATCTATTGTGTCAATAGCCTTGCATTTGTTGCCTTCTTTTTTCCTTGGCAGGTGCAGGTGCAAAAGATGTAAGCTCAATTGCCCTTTTTACCTTTTAGTAAGATGAAAGGGGTATATTGACTGTCCTCTTTGCAACTACAATTGTAGGAGTTGCATTAGTTGGTTAAGGCCTTGGTGGATTAAATTGACCTGCAATAGTCTACATTTAAGAAAAATTTGGTTAAAATTAGAGTATAAGTTCTAACATAACCACTAACTATATTATTACATTAGATGGCATAGGTTGACTTATTGATCTAACAAGACCATCATTGAATCTAATAAGCCTTCCAAAAATTATAGTTGGTGGGTTGGAGCTATTTGGATAAGGTTGACTTACTGATCGTATAACATCATCAGGTCCTATTTGTGTATGAGCACCAAATTTTGTAACAACTAGTTGCCTTCTTATTCTAACTATTATACAAAGACCCTGAATATTAATGCATTTTTCTAACACAAACTAAAGTTACATGGGATTCATAATGACTGAAATAAATGATAAGTAATTATATCATAATATACATACCTGTCTTGTACCAACACCATTTGATTTTTGATTTTTCAGTATATTTCTTCTTTGCCAAGCTGTTTCACCAGTTAGAGATGCTTTACACCCTCAAACATTGTAACCTATTTATTTACAGTTACCACAAACCATATAACCACCACTTCTTGAAGTCTTATATGGGTTATTAGGCTAATATGCATTTCTAATCCTTTTCTTTTTAGGTGTACCTACAAGTTTCCTTACTATATTATGATGGACACTAAGAAAATCCGTCCTTTCCCATTCTTCCTTGCTTGGAATAGGGTATATCATGTGCTTGTATATTGATAAGTATGTAGCTTTTAAGTAACATATATGGACACAATTTTTAGGTTGCTCAATATTTGTCCAAATTGCACTTATAGCATGCTTGCAGGGTATTTCAATCAAGTCCCAATACTTGCAACTACATGTTTTCTTAGATAGATCAACCACATTCCCTATGTCACAAAAGTCAACTTTGTATCTCATTTCACCATCTAGAGTGCAAAAATAATCTCTGCTTTTAAACTTATGCTTCTCTAATTTTTCTTGGGCATTTGGATAAAGTTCACCTCTATACTTTTTCATTCTAATTGCCTTCACATATATCCTCTTCATTAACCTCCTCCTAATCCATTCTAGCATATATAATATTGACATATCTCTTATAGCTTTTATATATGAATTAAAAGACTCACATATATTATTTTAAATTGCATCACATTTGGTATGAGTAAAGAAAAAAGCTCGTGGCCACTTTGCAGGATTCCCTTTGCATTAACCAATAATGAGCTTTAACATCAAACTCTTTAAGTTTATCCATATGAAACTACCATGTCTTTTTAGTCCTTGTGCCTATAGCTGCCCACAATAACTTCTTATAAATTAAATCCTTAAACATAAAATTCTTAACAATATGCTTTATATAGTGTCTGTGTTCAACACTTGGCATCATTTCTTTAAAAGCCTCCCTAAGTCCCTATCATAATAACAATAAACACATTCACAAGTTACTAATTAACTTTCTAAAGAATTGGAGATTATATCATAATTGAATCTAAAAGAAATAACACTTCATCAAATTAGCTTTTACTGATCTGACATAAAAATCCACCCTATTTCATTATGACTTCCAAAATCTTCAAAAAGTAGATTTAAAAACCATTTCCAAGAAATTTTTTCTTTAATGTCAATAATAGCCATTGCTATAGGAAACATGTTTTCATTTCCATCACGACCAACAACATATAAGAGTTAGCCACCCTTTGATATTTTAAGATGGCAACCATCCAATCCAATAATAGTTCTCTGTAAGCACCCAATTTTGGGATGCAATTATACACAATTATGATGTAAGCCCCTATGATGAAATTCATTCAAAAAATTGAACTTGGTTGTCGATTTTCTAGACTTTAGGGACTAAATTGTAATATTTTTTAGGATTTGATTACAAATAAGTCAATTTTTCAAGGGTCTTTTGTTAATTAAAAGTAAAAAAAAGGTCAACATTTAATGTCGATCGACGTTGCACAATGCCAACACGTAAAAGTGCCATTTTTTTATTTTTCGCTTTTTTTTCTTATTTTTTATCGATTTTTTCAGTGTTTTGATTGGTTAAAAATTGAATTTTATTATTATTATTTATCTAGAAAAGATTTTAATGCATTCAAAACATGTAACTTTCAAAAATCAAATCCTTTTCAGTCTTTTTTTATAAGGAGATGAGTCTGTTCCTCCAAAGGAGGAAGTCAGTACGCATAGACTCTGCATGCATGCAAGAGAGGGATTTTTTTCTGGGAAACTCACACACACAGAGATTGAAAAAAACTTGACTATGCCAAAAACCCTAAAATCTAAATGCTACTAAGAATGCCCTTTCTAGTCCAGAATCAACAACAATTCAATTTAAACGGTGATAATCCAATCTGAGGGGCTAAAAAGGGCATTTGCACAGCATCTAAAATTATTAGTGTTCTTTTATATTTCATTCTTTTCTATTATTTTCTTTTTATGATTTTTATTTTGTTATTGTTTTGATTATTCAATTTCACTACTAATCTGATTTCTTTTGTGTTTTTATTTTGATGTCTGCATGTGGATTGAGGAGGATATTGCGTGTGTTTAGACGAACAAAAGGTCTATGGAATGCCATGGAAGAACCTGTGTTATTTTCCAGTAGAACTTAAAAATTTTATTTTTATTTTATGTTCTGGTATCCTGTGTAGTTTTTTTTAATTCATGGGTGTATAATTTGTTTAATTTTAATTTTGTACGTTGTTTGTAATAGCCCCAGTAGTGGAAATAGTGAAAGATTTAATTTTCTGCACTTCAAAATTAATTAGTAAAACTAGGTTCATTGGGTAATCTTTTATAAAATTAATGGTGGCTTTAGTTAATTAGGGTTTGTATGTAATTAAATTAGGTTTTTTAGAAATCATATGTGAATGTGTTTTGATTTGATTTTACTATGTTTTTTTTTTATGTTTTTGGGCTTTTTTATATTATTTTGGGCCCTAAGCCCACGCTTATGTCAACTCACTTTAAATAGATTTAAAAATGATTTAGGGTTTTAAATAATTAAAGTCAATTTAGGCCCATTAGGTTAATTAGATTTTAGGCCCACTTAGTTAATTAAAACTTGTTTAGACATAGCTCAGCCCACTTAATTTCATTTCTTTTAAAATAAATAGACCTAGGCTCACATTTCACTTAAAATAAAACCAAATTAGACTTAGGCCTATTAATTTAACTTTCCTTTAAAATTGAATAGACTTAAGCTCATTCCTTAGACAAACTAAAATAAGTAGATCTAGGCTCATTAATTAAAAATGTAGGGCCACTTTTAGTCTCTTTCACACTTGTAAATAAAATGTAAACTTTTTAATAAAATTAACATAGTTTAGACTTAAGGACAATGCAATCTTGAGTGCATTTTTTATGTGTAATTTTATTGACTAGATGCCTAGGATTTAGATGGATGTTAAATAGGGTTTAATAAAATTGCATGTAATTAGAGGATGAAATAATCATTTATAAAATTATTCTAAATGAACACGAGACTAAGAGAAGTTAGTATTCCATATCTAGAATCTCCTAGTTGTGGTGCTAGCTTTCTTTTAGGGAATCGAGTACCACCTTATTGATTTGTCCCTGCTATTACCCTGGGTGGAGATTCCTCATCTCCACGCCATGTCTTTGTGACAATGGTTAGTGTGTTATCTAAGGCCCTGAGCCTAAACAGTGTCACGATTGCTAAAATCTTGGACGCGCACTAAACCTCGCCGTCTACAATGGTGATTCCACTGGGGATAAGACATACTAATTCTACTTGTGTTCTTTAGAATTATTTTATTAATTATTATTTTATTCTTGCATTCATTCTGCATGTCCTTATGACTGATGTCGTTGGTTTATGATTCCATGATTCCACTAGCTTCATGGGGTTATAGATTGGCTAACCATCAGTCTTAGCCTTAACTCGATCCAAGAGAGATTGCTGGGCTCATTTGATTGGAGCTTGTAACCTAAGTCCTTAAAGGGGGTAGTCTTCTCTCGAGTTTGTAAAGGATGTCGAGCCCCTCTAACCTTGGCCTGTAACTCAAGTCGTAAAGGAGGGCATCTTGCTAAGGGAACCTTAACCTTTTTATCGGACCCTAACCACATGTAATGGCTTAGTTATTTCCCCTAGGATCTACCCAAATTGCTTGTGAATGTTGCCATGAGGTATTTCTATCTATAAAGGCCCAAGCCCATACTTTAGAAGCCCATCAAGACTAATAAAGATTGGGCTATGCTTTTATACCTAGAAATATTGTTTCTATGCTTTACTACTTTGAGAGATTTAGCATGCGCGTTGGTCCCTGATATCCCCTATTGATATTAAGACTAAGACTAAAAATCCTAGGAAAAGAAACTTGCCATTGAACACGTGTGTGGGAGTAATAAGGTTAGAAGGTTTACCTGTATGAGGGTTTGTTGATTGCCTCTTAATAATTGCTACGTGCTAAGTGCTTGCTTGCTACTTGTTGTATAGCATATACATCATGCATACGTACAGTCCATGCATCATACTAATACCTTATTTTGTAGCCCTCATAGATTCATCTGGGTCATCTCGTGTTTGGGGATGATGAAGTGGCAGATTAAACAGAACAGATCTAAGCCCTAAGTCAATAGCTCAAGAGATCCTTCAAGAACTAAAGAAGAGTCCAATCAACCCACTGTACCTAGAAGCTAAACCAACTCAGACTGAAATGGAACAATAACCAGAGATGTGGACCTTAGAGGATATTAAGTGAGCTTTGATGGATGACATGAGAGCTATGATGCAAGATAAATTGAGACAGGCTTTGGCAGGACTAGTGCAACCTGTTGTTGGATAACCTACTGCTGTTGTTGAACAACCATTTGTTGCTACTATTGAACATCCACTTGCTGTAGGAGCTCCACCTGTTGCTGTAGCTCCTCCACCTGTTGCTGTAGCTCCTCCACCTGCTACTAACAATGCTGAGGGGCAACTTACTGCTAGAAATGTGCCTGCTACTGATGCGAGAATGGAAGATGTTGAAAACTACATAGTAGAAAAGGTAAAGAAAGAGTCACTTGAATTGGTCCATGACCTTAAGTCCAAGCAGATGCAAGCACTGACTTAGAAAATATCCAAGATGGAAGAGCTGATTAGAGGATAAGGAATGGGATATTCTTTTGACTTTGATGACAGGCTGCAAATGGAGGGAGATAAGCTGCCTGAAAAATTCAAAATGCCTCAACTGCAGAAGTTTGATAGTAGAGGAGATCCTAGAATTCACTTGAGTCAATACACTACAACTATAAGAAATACAAAAGCACCTCTAGGAGTAGTCACTAGGTTATTTGTGCTGTCTCTTGAAGGAATGGCTATGAACTGGTACCATGGGTCAGAAAAGTCTATTAGAATTGATTGGAAAGAACTTTGTAATGCTTTTTTTGAAATAATATGATTATAATACTAGGTTGGAGGTATCCATCATGGATCTAGAGTTAACTAAACAGAAATCAAATGAGTCTTTTTCTGATTTCTTAACTCGTTTTATGAATAAAAAAGGGATGATGAAAAACAAGCTTGCTGAGAAGGATCAAGTTAGAATGATAGTTCATAATGTGTCACCTAATTTGGTCGAGAGGCTACAGATGATGAATCCCAAAACCTTTATGGATTTGTATGATGATGGGTTATAAGCTGAGGAAATTGAGAGTGAGAAAAAGAAAATTGCTAGAGGCACAGGAACCCGAAACTACCTAACTCGGGGCATACAATAAGGAAGTACTAGTCGAGATGTAGAGGTGCGTGCAGTTCAGCAACCCAGGAGATTTTCTAACTTTAACTAGCCACTCTCTAAAGTCCTAGAGAGACTAATTCAAAAAGGCCTGCTCAGACCCCTGACCTTTTCCAAACCCCCAAATCCAAATGTCCCTGGCTGTAATCCAAATAGTTACTGTAAGTTTTATCAAGTAACTAGCCATTCCACAGATACTTGCATTCTCCTAAAACACGAAATCCAAAACCTGATAGACTCCAAAAAAATCATCGACCCTGAGAAATCCATTTCCAACTCAAACACCAGAAACAACCCTTTCCTAGACTATCAAAATATTCCACCACTAGCCATTATGATGATCAACTCAGGAGTTCGCAAAGAAGAAGTGGAGGAGAATCTAAGCCCTGTAAACATTGAGAAATCTCCTAAGGCCCCTAGAGGAGTGGAGGATTTAGTGGGAGAACCCTCAGGAAATTTTGATTACAAAGTGTTCTATTCCAAGCCACCCTCTACTGATATTCCTATTAATTCAATCACACCCTTAGGATGGGATGATGAGTTTGAAGATGAGTTGGTAAAAGGAGAGATTGAAATTGAAACTCCTGCATCATTATTAAGAGGCGTAGATGATTTATTGGGGTAGCCTTCGGGCAAATTTGATTTTAATACTTAATTAGATAATTATTATTTTAATTAATTTTAATGTTAGATAATTAAATTTTCACTCATTATCTAATTTATTATTTTACTTTTTAATTTATACTATTTAGTTTTGTAAGTCATTTTGACATTATTTTAATTTACAATTGATAACTTGTTTTTCGGAACTTTTGAGTTGAAACTCTGTAAGTGGTTAATAAAGGACAATCATGAAAAATGAGGAGAATCCCTACAAACCCTCCGATATCTAAGTCAGAATATACAGAGAGAGAATCTAGAGAGAGAAGGAGATCAATTCGACTACAAAAGAATAGAATGAATGAGAATGAAGGATATAAAGTTATATTTATAGTGATAATAATGTTCAAGCATGAAAGGAGTAAGATTACTCTTTGACTAGTAATCCTAAACCAATTAGGAGAATATTCCTTTTTTTTTTTAGGAGTCTTCAGTTTTAGGAACCTTTTCCTGAATATTTTTTGTTGTCTTTCCTTTCCGAGTAACCTGTATAGAAAATAAAGATTTTAATTAAATAGGAATATATATGTGGGGTATCAACAATTAGTTAGTCAATCGTTAATTTTAATAACTTATTATTTAATTAATGAAAATTATAATTTTTTAGGTTATTTTGTATTGTTTTAATGTACAATTAATTAGTTACTTATTAATGCATATAACTTCAATTTCAAATCAGTAAATAAATAGTTATTTATTATCTAATTAATTTTTATTTTGATTCAATTTTACAAGTTACTTTTACATTTATTTTAATTTAGGGATAAGTACAATTTAGATCCTTATGGTTTCACCAAAAGGTAAAGCCAGTTTTATATTTTTGTTGGGATTTAGGTACCTTGTATTTCACATTTTTTTTATACTTTAATACCCTTGTAACAAATATCATTATTATTTTATGAGAAAACATTAATATAATATTAAATTTCAATGATAAATTTATTCTATATATAATTTATGATCAATTTAACTAATATGTTATTTTTAAAAATATTGTAAATTAATTTTAAAAATTATTTCTTTTTATTCATATTTAAATTAAAAATAAATCTAAATTTATTTTTTTGTGAGTTTATTGTAGTTAGTTGAATGGTATATTACTCGGTATATGCTTGGCATTTTACGCCTTCAACGTTAGATGCCCAGATTTGATCCTTACAAAGAAAAATCTACTTCCACTCAATTATGGGTGTGTTATTATAGGTTGCCATGGGAACTTTGAGATGCTCAAATACTTGCTGATATCACTCATAATATTGGAGTTCCATTATGAATTGATTGAGCCACCTTGGACGGAGATTTTAGTCACTTTGTTAGAGTCCTTGTCGACATTGACTTAACAACTCAATTGCAATATCAGTTGGTAATTGATTATAATGGTAATATTTTTTATATTAATGTTACTTATGAAAATATTCCTTTATTTTACAGCTCCTATCATAATATTGGTCATAGTTCATCAGATTGTCGTCAACATAAATTAGATGTTAAACCGAACTCATCTGTTCCCCCTATGAAACAAGCAAAGGGGTGTTCACGTGTTCGAAAAGTTTGGTAAAAGAAGCTTGCTCTAGTTGCCATTCCATATGATGTTGATAATGCAACCCAGTATTTAAAGGAGGCAGAAAATCTTGATCTTGCAACTTTTTCACAAGAGGTCACCTCTTCTAATAAGAATGTTTTGATGGTTCCCTTTGAATCTCACAATAATTTATGTTCTCATGTGAATCAACTAGAGCCAATCACGCTGGTAGATGTTTGTCTACCATAGTTCCTCTAGAAAATGTTAGCACTTAGAACTGATAGACATTGCTGATCAAGAAGGCACTGACAATCTTCCAAAATGGTAAACAGTGAAAAATAAAAGTACATCTCCTTTAAAATAAATCAAATTGATTGGCCATAAGCCCATCATTAGGGCTCATTCATGTACATCTCAATGAAAGCTCTTTTTTGGAACTGTAGGAGTCTTGTTAATAAGGCCACTCAACTTACTCTCTCTAATTTGTGTAAAGCTCACCATCCTGATGCTTTATGTATTGCTGAGCCTAAGATTGATTTTGAAAATATTAGTTTTCACTATTGGTTTGTTATAGGGTATTCTTTGGTTACAAATTATTCTTCTTCTCTCTGGGTTTTGGTCTCTACCTCCTTTAGTGCTAGTAATGTTACTCTTTTGGCAACTTCAGAACAATAGATCATTGTACAATTTTATATGGAATCTTCTTGGCATTTATTACTTATGTTTATACTTATGTTATCTCTTATAGATGCAAGCATCTTTGGAATAATCTTCACCACCTTTCATTAATTATAATAGCAACTAGTATATTTTAGGGGATTTTACCTCATTTTTTGGATCCTATAAAAAAGGGGTAGCTGAACTCCTTTTTCTTGATCATGCTCTGAGTTATCTACCGGTATGAGCAATTATGACCTTACTTGTTTAGACATTAGAGGTTCTTTTTATATATGGACTAATAATAAATTTAGGGATCAACGTATTAACATTCGGCTAGACTGGGCTTTCTGCAATAACAAAGCTCTAGGCTTTTGGAGGTTTATAGAATGCTTTGCTCTTATGTGCCATCAATCTGACCATAATCCTATTTTACTCAGCTGTCATCATATGTAAACTTTTAATTATAGTCCATTTCAATTTCATTTAATATGCAACCACCCCTAATTTCATTTGGATGTTGAGGGATTTTATAACACTCTTTCTTTTAGTGGGCATCCAATATTTATTCTCCTGTATAAGCTTAAATTTCTTCAGGTGTATCTTCGCAGTTAGAATAGAAAAACTTTTGGTCATGTGGATGTGAGTATTTCTTTGGCAAAACAAAATCTTATGGACGTTTAATCTACCATTAAAGCTAATGGCTTTTTCAAAGATCTTCATTCCAAAGAGATGGAAGCTTAAATGCTTCTAGAAGAACATCTTGAAAGTAAACATGGTTTACTAGAAGATCAATATCATATTAAATGGCTTCAACATGGTGACCGCAACTCCAAATTTTTTCACAGTCTTATTGCCTGGAGATGTCCTTAGGCTAGTATCCGTAGTTTGGTAATAAATGATTCTTTAGTTTTGGATGATATTGCAATTCAAGATCATATTGTGGATTATTTTACACCTCTCTTCTCTGCTCCTTCGGTGCAATGTGATTGCTCCCCTATCTGACATATTATTCCTCCTTTGGTTTCCATTGATGATAATAATTATCTCCTTTGTGTTCCTCTAGATATGGAAATCAAGGATGTGACTTTTTTCCATAGATCCCTATAGTGCTCATGGCCTTGATGGATTTATTGATTTATTTTATAAAAATTATTGGGACTTTATTGGTAAGAGTCCATCATTCTTTATAACAGGTTCTATTTTCCATGGGCTTAATTCCAATTTTCTACTTTTTATTCCAAAAATTCATAATGCTGACTCTGTTGATAAGTTTCGCCTAATTGGCTTGGACTATTTTCTCTTCAAGTTTATTACAAAAAATTTTAGCTGACATATTAGCCTCTAGTGCTACTAAAATTATTGATACTCATAAATTTGGTTTTATTCAAGGTTAAAATATAGAAAATTGCATTGCTATTACTTTAGAATGTGTCAATTTGCTTAATATTCGCTACTTTGGAAATAGTATGGCCATTAAGATTAACATTCGTAAAGCCTTTAATACTATGGATTAAGACTTTATTCTTATAGTTTTGGAGAGTTTTGATTTTCCTTAACTTTTTGTGATTGGATGAAGACCATCTTTAATTCTGCCCGTATCTTTATCCTTATTAATGGTTCTCCTAAGGCTAGTTTAAATGTTCATGTGGAGTTCAACAAGGGGATCCTTTATCTCCCCTGCTTTTTTTTATCTTACAGAAGATTATTTAAAAAGATTATTGGTTCAAGCTTTTAATATTCAATCTTTGGTTCCTATGCATGCTCTAGGTCAAGTTTAATCCCCTTTTCATTTACTCTATGTGGATGATGTGCTTATTTTTTTTTGTGCCAATATTGCCAATATTCAAAAGCTTGTTTAGCTTTTCAATAATTATGGAGTTATTTTGGATCAATATGTTAATTGGAATAAGTCCAAAATTATTTTTGGCAATCATATTTCCAATAGTCGTATGCTTTTTTATACTCTTATACTAGCTTTAGGAGAGGTTCTTTGCCTTTCAATTACCTCAGTGTTCCTTTGTTTATTAGAGCTCCGAAACATAAATGGTTGTAGGTGATTGCTGATAAAATCCTTTTAAACTTTGATAAATGGAAGGGCTCTACTTTATATATTATAAGTCACTTAGCTTTTATTAATTCAGTAATTTATGGATCTTTTCTTCATTCTTTTATGGTTTATAAGTGGCAAATCCATTTAATTAAAAAGTTAGAGAAGTCTATTAGAAATTTTCTTTGGATGGGTGATGTTAAATCTAAAAAACTTATTTCGATCAAATGGGATCTTTGTTGTATGCCTCTTCAGGAAGGTGGAGTGGGTTTAAAAAAGCTTTCCTTACATAATAAAAGCTCTTTAAGGTAAGTTGGCTTAGAGGGTTACATATGATACCAATTTTGTTTTCTCCTTTCTTAAAAGTTGTTATCTTACTATGTTCAAGCAACCTCGATCCACTTCTTTTTCATTTTCTATCTAGACTGTTTTGTGGATTTGCAAAACAATTGCCAATGGGTGGTTCTTGCTCATTCAAGCCTTAGCTTTAGGTTTGATAGTTGGCTTGGCTATCGAATTGTTAATAAAATTAGTATTCCTTCTTCTCATTATAAATACCTTCATGCTGCTATCTCTGATGTGTTTTATGAGGAATCATGGAACTTTCCAATGTCTTTTCGCAATTCTTTTCCTCATATTGTTGCTGACACTAATAATGTGGTTTTCTTTTCTCTTAATGTTGACACTTATATTTTCCATTTTTCCCCAACGGGCTCTATGACTTGCAAATATGCTTATAATCACTTTAGAGTTGTTTTGCCCAAAGTTGCTTGGGGTCACTACCTTCCTCCTTTAAGATCTTTCCTCACTTGGAGAGTTCTTCATGGTAAAATTCCAACCTTGGAGAATATTTGCGCCAAAGGCATTCCCGTAGTTTCCTCGGTTCAGCACTTGCTTCTTTTACTACTCCGATGGGTGTTAGATTTGTTTTTGTTGCAGAGATTTTAGTTATGGCCATTACAGTCAATAAGGCATCTGAGATTGAATCCTACTCCATCTATGTAGTTAGATTACTTCAGTCAAGAAGTGTGGTTATTCCCTATAATGTTTGTGCAGATTGGCAGTGTTGCATTAACCAACTCAATTATTTAAATATTTACCTTGTTAGAAATAAAATTATTCATAAAAGAAGAATAAAATATGAAAATGGATTTAGATGCAACAAAATAAACAATATTTTAAAGAAATTTATCATATAAGAAAATTAATATTTGTTAGAGTAAGTTTAAAATCGTAATAAAAAAATACAGGAATATAAACTTCATCACGAACCAATTCAATGTAAACTTGTATAATAGATAGAAATTAATAGAATAAAATATAAGATTAAATTTTCAAATAAAAATAATAAATTTCAAGTTACATAAATGTAAAATAAAATCTATAAATTAAAAAACATTAAAATTAAAAGTTCATTTCTAGATTATTATAAAAATAAAATAGTTTACACTATGAATGTAGGTGATAGTATAAAAGGAATATAAATCTGTATGAAATATATAAATTAATAATAAATAGCAATTAAATATCTCAACTAAAAATTATAAAATTCAAGCCAAATAAATGTATAATAGAATTAAAATTAAAATTTTATTTTCACAAAAAAAAAATGTTGTAAAGAGAAAATTTTAACTTATCATGGTGCAAGTTCCCTACGATTAGTTCAAATAGCAAAAGGTGTGGACATCTAGTTGAGGAGAGTAGGGTTCAAATCCTCCACCCCTTTCTCTCCTTCTTATGGTGTTAAAAATTTAACTATTTATACTAGTTGTTCAAAAAAAAAAATTATCATGGGGCAAAAAGAAGAGGAAGAGATTACAGAGCAAAATGAAGAGGAACCACTAGTATGATATTTAATATAAAATAAAAATAAAATATTTCAAATAAAATTATGGATTTCAAGTATAGAATAAATAAAAAAGAAAATATATGTTCATTTTTTTATGAAAAAATTGGTAACAAATATAAAGTATAACAACATAAGTAATAAATTAAAATAAGAAAAACAGTATAAAAATTCATTGAAAGGGTCATGAGAAAAAGAGAGATGATCAATAAAATTTTTGAATAATAATAATAATAATAATAATAATAATAATATGCATATAAACAAAATATACGGAGTGTAGAATTTGATAGGAAGCTAAGGTTAAACTATTGATATGATTGTTTGGATTGCATAAATTTTATAAAATTCAAATTTTGAGTCTTCAAATATTTAAACATTCTAAAAGATTTTGTATAAACTAAAATAAAAGTGAAAAGTGATAAAGATCAAATGATGTTTAGTATATGAATAAAGTGATTTACTAATACATAAAACATCCTCCCATCAAGAATTCTTATATGATCTTTAGAAAAATCAAGAACTAATGAGAGGTTTAATGGAAAATAAATTTGAAACCTATTTTTTTTTAACGGTTTTATATTAATAGTCTCATATTTAATCTTCACCTACAATATAATAATAAAATGTTGACAAAGAATGTTTAAATATAACATGAAATATATTGATTTTGATGATTTATAATGAGTTAATTTCAATAAACGCAACCCTTCCAAATGGTTTAATATACCATTATACTATTGAAATAATTAGAACTTAACAAAACTCATTATTATAGCGGTCACAATTTAACTAATTTTTATAATTAATTTTTGATTATAAAATTAACATTCTACATACCTTTAAAATAACTGTAAAGTATGAAAAAAAATATATATATACAATACCTCTAAAAATGGCTTCTAAAATAGAAGAAGTGTTCTTTTTTCATAATTGTATAACGATTAATATGTAAGCTTTTTTAAATTATACAATACACAACGATAAAAAAATATATAAATTTATGGCAATTTTATAAATATGTATTAATTTATATAATTCAAATATACACTTCATAACTTTAAATGTAAAAGTGTAATATAATAATACATATATTTGTTAACTTAACTACAATAAAATAAATTAAGTATTAACATGAGAAGCTTTTTGAGTAATAAACTTAAATAAAGATGAAAATAAAAATCTAAGATAATAATAGCATAAACAAATTAAAATTAAAATGTACAATTTATAAAATTTAATTATGGTTTTATAATAAATATAAAATTTATAAATTATAAAAAATAATAACATAGCATTTGATACAAGAAATATTCTTTAACATATTATATATACAAAATTCTGATATTTTTAATAGAGTTTAAAAAATTATTATGTAAAAATAAAATTTAAAGTTAAAAAATTAAATAATAACAAAATGCATTTAGTTACTGCCGAAGCAATTTACCCAAAATTAAATAAAATAGGTAAGTTGCTTAAGCTGATTTTAAACCCTTGCTGAAACACATCTCCTGCCCATATCCATATCCTTCACTTTCCACTCAACTGGTACTCAGATCGTCGTGCTGCACCACCACCACCATGGACATGCTGCTGCACACTTCTACTCTTACACCAAACCTATCGTCACCGTCGCCATCACCATCTTCTTCTTCTTCTTCTTTCAAAGCTGCTAAACCCTCTCTTGCCTCTTTCAATTTCAATCATAAAAAATGTTTCCCATCTCTGAAGGCCGCCTCCAAAACCCTAACTCCCCAGTTCACTGCTCCCCAGACCCCCGCCACTGCTATGCGAGGTGCTGAGTCAGATGCAATGGGTCTTCTGCTCAGAGAGAGGATTGTGTTCTTGGGTAATAATATTGATGATTTTGTTGCTGATGCTACCATTAGTCAGTTGTTGCTTTTGGATGCTCAAGACCCTACTCGCGATATTCGCCTCTTTATCAACTGTCCTGGCGGTTCTCTCAGGTCAATTCTGTCCTTTCTGTTTTTCAAATCTTAAATTAATCCTCAATATCTATCATATATCGAAGCATTTTAGCATTTCTGTAAAACCCAGATGCAAGATGATGTATAATTAGACGTAATATGCTAGTAGGAGATTCTGTTGCTTAGATTGTTTCTATGAAAAGCAGTTAGAATAGGACAACTATTGCCAAAGAATCACAAAGAGAAATTTCAATGGAATTTTCAGTTTGTTTATTGATTGCAAAAGAATAACTCATTCATCGCCAGTTGATGGTTTATTTATTATATGTAGCTGACATGATAGCCTTAACAAAAAGGATATTTGCTTTGAACTAAAGTTCTAGTTACTATGATGGAGAAGTAGGATTTTACATGGTTAGGCAATAATTTGCTTGTAAATACTAGGGTTATTTGACATAGAAATTTTGTTTTCCTTGGTTTGTAATACTGATTTCCTAGAAATTACCTCTTGGGGAATGGCATTTTTTTCAATGTTCACTGGAAAAATTGCATTGTTTTGTCTACTGTACATGATTTTTCCTAGAGTAAAATGGATGGAATTTTTCGAAATTTCTACTAGAAAATTGCATTGTTTTGTTTATTGTACAAATTGCTTTTGCCTAAATTAAAATGTGAACAGTTTGTCAGGCAGATCATTTTTGGTTCACTCACCAGTGTCTTAGGACAAATTGTTAGATAAACTTCATTGTCTTCCAACATAACTTTTGTCTATATTGTTAAAATTATATTATAACTTGGAATCTTTGAGTTGTGGGTTTAACTGTGTGCATGGGTAATGCAGGATAGGGGAGGAGACAGTCTAAGGGAAAAGGAAGTAAGGGGATGGGAGGAGAGGGGAATGTCTTTAACCCTACTGTGCAAAAACTTAAAATTAGATAAAAGGTGGAGAGAGGAAATATATATTTTATTTCTTTGGATGTATGGGAAGGGAAGCGTTATATTTTGTAAAAAAATAAATTGGTCCATAACATTCAACTTAGCTTTGGTTGACCATAAAATTATAATAGTAAAATGGTAAGACTGAAACCTTACTTCCTCCCAAGTTGAAGTATCTTACACCTCAAGATGGTGCGTGATTATGTCATATTATAGGAAGGGAATGGCTATCCTTCTTTCTATTGCTCCTAAAATAATTTGAAAGCCACAGAAGATTAGAAATGAATTCCTATTGATTTTCCTTGCTTTTCTCTCATTAAACACCTGGCCATGCGTCAAGTATGACTAAATGAATTTGTTACTTTTAGTTCAACAAGTTAGAGACCTGTCAACACATCTGTTCCCACAAAGCCTCCCTTTTGATATGCTATTTTTGGAGAATTGAATTAGTTGAGTGATCAAAGGGGAAGTCCTACTTGCTTACTTTCTACTAAAAAAACTTATAAAATCCATAAAAGGCTACGTGGTAGGATGTTTTAATTCTTGACTGGTGTACTTTTCCCAACAAGAAACCAGAGACCATCCTTCCATGGGTGATTCTCTGCTCCTAGGCTTTAGCTGAAATGCTAGACAGTAGACGCATTATGTACAGTTGGGCGAATGTTATAAACTTAGATTTGCAACTTGTTTGCTCAAATGATAGCAAAATAAAGCAAAAATTTAATGTTCATGCCATCCACTACTGCAAGGAAACACACTTGGTATTTTAAATATGATTTCTAGTTTTGCATTACCATGTAGAAAGAATATATTTAGTCATAAAAGCTGAAAGAGATGATCTGCTGTTGGTTACTCAGATGGTTCTTCTTGTTCACTATCTGATTTTATACTTCTTTATGTCATAAATCAACTAAATTCCACTTCAGCACTTTGCCCCTTGAAAAGAGAACAAGAGGAAAATAAGGGTCTGTTCTAGTATGAACCTGAAGTATGGCTATCCTTCAACCTTAGCCTTAGGATGGATAAGGGTCATATGTTTAGGTTCTCATTGCAAAGTCTGTATTTATCCCACACCATGTATAAACACTGGTAATACGTAGAAAGAATTTACTGTCACTGCTGCTTGCTTATTTTCTGTTACGTGTTGGAAACGTATCAGACGTCAAGAATATACATGGGTTATCTGGCATGTTGCCAAAAGAAAAATACAGGAAGAACACTTGCATTCTGGATGTATGTATTCTGTGCACATACTCAATGCCTAGAAAAATAGCCTACAATTTCCAGCCCTTCATTAGAAGTTCACCATTCAATAATGCATTGATGTATTAATTTTCATTTTTTTTCTAGGTGAAGCTAGAGTCAATTCATGGTAAAGCACCCTTGCTGCATTACTTTGGCTTAATTCTTCTGCTGATTTTTTTTTTTTTTCACAATATATGCCAGTGCTACAATGGCTATCTATGATGTGGTGCAGCTTGTGAGAGCTGATGTTTCCACTGTGGCCCTTGGCTTGTCAGCATCAACAGCATCTGTTATCCTTGGTGGTGGCACCAAAGGCAAACGCTTTGCCATGCCAAACACACGGATCATGATTCATCAACCTCTTGGAGGCGCTAGTGGGCAAGCAATAGATGTAGAGATTCAAGCACGAGAAATTATGCATAACAAGAATAATGTCATTAGAATTATTTCAGGTTTCACTGGCCGCACATTTGAACAAGTCCAAAAGGATATTGATAGGGATCGTTACATGTCTCCAATAGAAGCAGTTGAATACGGAATTATTGATGGAGTTATTGATAGAGACAGCATCATTCCTTTGGCTCCTGTGCCAGAGAGGGTAAAACCAACATTAAACTATGAGGATATGCGTAAAGATCCAATGAAATTCTTGACACCAGATGTTCCTGATGATGAGATATTCTAGCTTGTGTCGTTTGCTAAAAGGTATTTCACGTCTTATCACCTGTTAAACTTGGTGTAGTAGCTAGAAGCTGTAGCCAAATCAGGATTCTTTGGAAGAGAATTTACTATGGAAATGAACATTTAAAAAAAAAAAAATTGTTGTCCAACAATTGATTAGTGTCTGTTTCTTAAACATTGAAATGGGCAGTTTTGTGTTTGTGAAGACAGGCTGTCAAAGTATTTTATCCCTGGAAGATATTTAAAGAATTTGCGAGACAGCCCTACCAAATGCATTTATTTGCAACATTCCAGGGAAAAATGACTTCCAAGAGAGGTATTATGAAGATTGCAGAACTGAAATGAAGTCGCAATTTTTCATTACATGAGCTGTAGAATTCATTTTGTAGACTTTTAGCTATTGAAAGCTTAAACCATTGAGTTGCTCTTGAATTTGTATGATAATTTAAAAAAGAAAGAAAAAAAAAACATGCTAGCTCTGTGCAATTGCTTTTTTTTTTTTTTCTGAAATTTAACCCAGAATTAAATGTACAATGGCTATCCTTTTGCTATATCAGCATTCCAACTTGCTGCAATATATATATATATATATAAATATGTATAATGGCCAAAATTATATAAAAAATAAATAAATATGCAAGGATTTCTTTTTTATTTTTTTTCTTTCTAGTGATTCTGTTTGTTTATTAACACAAGTTGACAAGTTGTAGCTACAAGTGTTTGTGCTATTAGGTGCACTCGCCAATTGTACACATTATAATTGTATATTTAATGAGCTGAGAATTAAAATTGGAACACCAGGCATACACTTCCAACCGATAGCAATGGCCTTTTCTCGAATGATTTTGTTCGGATTATTCAGATGTCTCTCGTGTATGGATTTAAAAATCTCATTGCATTCATGATGCTACGATTTTAACTGACTGATCAGATGATTGTTTATATTCGAATGTGTTGGAATTTTGTTCTGGCCTATTGGATGATAATAATGGAATTTGTTGGGTGATTTACCATTTACTTGCTGAAGTTGCTTCCTTTCAAGAAAAATAAAGCTATTTGACAAATTTAGCAAATTGGGATTAAGACTTAGTTATGTTGAGTTTAATGTGATATGCTAATGCAAAACCGTTGTTATTAGATTTCATGGGCCTGCCAATTCTTCTAAGAATTGTATCAATTTATTTATGATTGAGAATTTTACTGCAATTGACTTATAGAAAGAACAATTTACTAAAAAAGAAGAATTTATTGTGCACTATATAGCTTTCAGCAGTCCATACATGATCTTTGTTTTCTTAAATGTGTTTTGTATGTCAGTGTAGGCGGTGGTTTTGATCGCGCGTGCAAATGTTGGCAACCACGATATTGTGTGAGTTTGGAGCTTATTAAAAAATATATAGTAGGCTTGGGGCCTAAAATGGAGATGGAATCGTCATCCGGATGAAAGTCGGAACACACTATACAACAACTGTATTCCATGGAGGTTTCCAAAAGTCGTCATTAGAGATCGGGTTCAAAAATTGGGTATGGACTTTTAGAATGTCCACCCAACCTTACGGTTGGCCTCCGTGTGTGTTTGGTATTTTATTACTTTTGATTATTAAATTATTTCCTTATTAACATACAAATCGCGAGTGATTTTTAATTTTATATTTTATTCTCGGTTTACACATTAGTCCCATTTCAAACTTATATCCCCAACATTCAATCACAAATAAATAAATAAAACAAATAAAAATAATTTACAACTATTCATTCCAAATAAAAAGGGAAAAGAGATTAAGAATTACAACTTTTTGGTGTAAATAAGCATAAAAATACTAAAAATAAACCATATATAAATAAAAAATAAACTAATTAATTATACAAATTAATACTCTAAAAAATAAATAAATTAAGCAAACATCTAGTGATTAAAAATCACCAAATAATTTCTGCAACACATATAAGTTAATTCCATACAACAACAACAATAATATTTACAAATCATCAACAAATAGTATGCACAAAAATAAATGATAATAAACTCATAAAATAGTCTAGTAAATATCACAAAAAGGGAAATAACATGGGAACAATATCAATCAACATAGGAATCATACATAATTTCAAGAAATATAACAAATTAAACACAAAAATCATGCCAAACATGCACAACACAGACGGAAAATTATGGCATAATTAGGCAGGACTCTATTAAAGAGGCATCTTCAAAGAGGCATTGCCTCATTACCAGGAGGCGACATCTTGTCACCACATCACAAAGAGGCGACGCCTTGCCTCATCCACCGAGGTAGACACAACCTACATTTCTTAAATCCTAAGAAACATGATGATCAAGCACGTAAATGAGAAATAGACGTGAATATACAGATATCAACAATCAATACTCAATATTCCATGCAATCTTGCTTCTCTATAACTTTAAATAAGTAATATGATTCAAGAAAACACTTAAAAGAATAATAAATCAATACTTTAATGAAGGCAAAGAACTTAAAGCTAAAAAATGAAGAGACTTTGTCTTGGACGAGTTGATGCTTCTAACTAAGCCCTCAGAGCTTGGTTGATGAAGGAGTGACTTTGAATGCAAGGAAGGTTCCCTCTTCTTCTCAAGAATCAAGTCCCTTAAGCTTTAGAGTCTTTTCCTCTTCAACCTTCAAAGTCTTTTCTTCTCCTTTCCTTTTTTTTTCCTCTTTCTGTGTGTTTTGTTCTCTTTTAGGTGTTTCTTTCTAATAATTAGCCAACCTCCCTCTTTTGCCTCCCACATTCCCTTTTAAAGCCTGTTTTATTTTCTCCTTTTTTAAATTCCCAAAAACCCATTCTCACCCTCTCTTCATTGTCTTTTGTCATTCCCTAGGCTCTTTATTGTCTTTTCCCCTTTTCTTTTACATCCAAAAATGACCAAATCTTAGTAGGTGGACTTCTAACCACTGCCATTAATGGCATTTAATGCTTCAAAGAGCAGGTGTGATGAGGCGACGCCTCTTTGATAAGGCGTTGCCTCACCAATGCCTGGGGTAAAGAGGCTATGCCTCTTCACCTGGGCCAGGTCAAGGCTCGTTAGTTAAGAGGCTATGGGCTTGGGCTTTGGCTTAGTGTTTGGGCTTGGACATAGTTTTTGTGGGCTTGGCTTAGTGTTTGAGTTTTCAGGGTCAATTTTAGAGAAGTCTCAAGCTCCCCTTGCATTTAAAACTCGAACTTTCTTATCATTGGGCTTTCGTTGCGGGCTGATCAAATTGACAATGTCCGTAGTTTGCCCTTTTGGTTTTTCAAAAAATTAAATTTTTTGAAAATAAGTTTTCAAAAAAGCAAAATGCACATCAAATAGAGAGTAAGAATGACATACCTGACTTGTGAGTTTCACTTGGGCCATCAGTCTTAGAAATTCAAACTTAAGAGGTCGAGCTTCTTCTCTAAAATATGACCATGTTCCTTGGGTTTTCTTGGCCTGATCAGTAACTCATTAGTAAATTTTATTGCGAATCTTAAGCATGGTTCAATCTTCACTCAATAGAGATAGAAGGGAAATGTAGCCATGATCCTCAGGTGAAGCTAACTCGATCAGCTACTCATTATAAATTTGGCGTGATTCCCAAGTTTCCTGGCTCGAGGAGTCACTTAGTAGAAAAGATGAAGAGTAACCATGTTCCTTGAGTTTTCCTAACTCGATCAGTTACTCATTATGGTTTGGTGTGAAGCTTGAGCATGACCCAGTCTTCACTCAGTAAAAAGAGATGAAATGTAACCATGTTCCTTGGGTTTTCTTGGCCTGATCAGTTACTCATTATAGTTTGGAGTAAAACCCGGGTTTTCCTGGCTTAAGAATTACTCAATAAAAGAATAATGCACTTTGGGGATTCAAACTAGACCAGACACCTCCTGAAATGCTCACTTCAGGGATTCAAACCTGCCCAGATGCTTATTCTTTTGTGCACTTTGAGGATTCAAACCCAACCAGACGCTTATTCTTTCTTGCACTTTAGGGATTCAAACCCGACCAGATGCTTGTTCTTCTACGCACTTTAGGGATTCAAACCCGACCAGATGCTTGGTCTTTTACGCACTTCGGGGATTCAAACCCTACCAGATGCTTGTTCTTCTACACACTTCGAGGATCCAAACTCGACCAGATGCTTGTTCTTCTATGCACTTTGGGGATTCAAACCCAACCAGATGCTTGTTCTTCCACTATTTTAATCAGATCATTCTTGTCTAAAGATCAATTTTGGGGTACACCTAAACAGTGATGTGAAAATTCTCATTTTTTTATAGGCCCTAGGCCATTCGATGTTTTATTTCATCAAGTGTACCTCACCCTCTTCTCCTCATCTTCCTCTCTTACCCTAACCATAAAAATTCTCACTTTTCTTCTCCAAGGGTTCACCTTTTCAATTCTCTCTCTTGTCTCTTTTCCTCCCTTTTTTCTTTCTCTTTTATTCTCCGTATTCTCTGACATGGATGCCGCATAGACCCCAGATTTGCCCATGTGGGACCCAATGACACTTACAGTTCACCCTTCTTGGAGTTTCAGGCTCAGTATCAGAGACGAGATCCCCATGTTTGCAGACGTATGACCCCACATATGTGGCTTAGCCACCGGAGAGGTTTGTACCAATTTCTTTAATTTTTCCTGCAAATATCATCAAATAGTATCAGGTTACTGTTCATATATTTATGAATTTAACTAAAAGAAATTAAATGTTCTTGATAAAAAATTAAAATTTCAAATCATCCTATTAAATTGTCGACATGAAGAGGCGTCGCCTCTTCGATAAGGCGATTGCCTTTTTGATCTGGCGATCATTTCTTCGTGAAGAGGCATTCACCTCTTCAAGTTAGGCCTGCTCTTAAAGAGGCGAATTCGCCTCTATATAAAGAGGCATCACCTCATCACTGAGGCCATCGCCTCTTTGATAGAGGTGTCGCCTCAGCGATAGGATCCATAAAAAATTTTGAATTTTTATTACGTAAATGAAGATTTTACTCCCTCAGCTCAATGCCTACACCCTCAAGGGTGCTGGGAACTTTAGCGATGCACGAATCTAGTATGATGAGCTTCTTGAGGCCATATAGAATCAGATTCATGACATTGGGTTCTCCAATTTTATCCTGGGTGTATAGATTACTAGCCCTTGGATTCCCTGATGGAGAGGTGGTCCGACACCACCCACACCTTTCATCTTCCTTTCAGGGAATTGACCCTAGATCCGGTGGCCTTCGCTGTAGTTACCGGCATTGCTTGTGCTAGAGATTCTGTTCCCTTTGATGCCAGCCTTCATCAATTATCTCCCAATCATCTTGCTTTCATCGAGCATTTGCTTGGGATGGTCCCAAATATGAAGGGGACCCACACAGTGAAGCTTGGGTCGATCAAGAGCTTCTACACCCATACTAGAGCTGAGACGGCCATTACACCCCTATAGATTCATCAAGTGATGTGTGCTTTCCTTGTTTATCTGCTGGTTACTACTCTTTTCGCAGATACAACTAGCTTTATGGACTTGAGCTTTTGATGTCGCTGAGGGACCTAGACTTGGTGGCGACCTACGATTAGGGTAGTTCTGCCTTAGCTTATCTTTACAGGAGCATGGATGAGCTAGTGCGCAGAGCTAGATGACTCTGCGATTTTTGGCATGCCATACTGGTATTTTATTTTCTCTTTTCTCCTTTTATATTCCATTCCAATTGTCACTTTTCAATTTTACTAACAATCCATTATTTATTTCATAGGACTGGGCTTTACAGTTAGAGCTGATAGTGGGGATCACCAGGGTCATTGACACTCCCTTCTCTACGATAGCGAGGTGGGGTCCCAACGAGGCATGGAGGAGGCCTTTGGCTTGCATTCATATCCACCGTGAGTGGCTGAACACACTTACTTATGATGAGGTATGCACTTAAAAATGTAACTAAAATTAACAATAAACTCATTAATCAAATTCACCTACTTGTTTATTATTGTAGCTATGCCTGGACTTATGGGGCCTTTAGGCTGGGTGGACGTAGGCCATGGTTCACTCCATCCCTCTGTCCAAGAAGAGTTTTTCTCAGAGGCCCTGATTGTAGAGTGTGGTTCCTTGGGGAGAGGATACATCAGTGGTGGTCAGGTGTGCGAGTGAGGCGTCCACCTCTTGCTCCTCCCCAACATATCTTTTAGGCATATGAGTTAGAGGGAGATGAGCTCAATCATGCCCTGTAAAGAGAGGATGTTGCAGACTATTGCAAAAGGAGGAAGTCTCACTATGTAAACTTTACACGAGCTCATCTTTTGTAATGAGTGCCCCTTCCTGAGCATGCACTTCAGGTAAGCATGCAATGTTTTATTTTATTTATTATTTTATATTTATTTACAGATGATGTTCTTTGACTTATTTTTCATCTTTTAGGTAGCTACTAGGGCACCTGCTCCTTACCCTAGGCCCTACGCATAGGAGAGGCCTCATCAATGCCCACACATCATTCCTAGTGGTGAGGGTTCTTCTTTTAGGGTGCCATCCTTGACAAACCCCTCCAGCGCTCAATCCTAGGTAGTGGTTGGTAGACTCACTGGCACTCTCGATTTGCTGACTCATTGCTGGATGCCTTCTGGTGAGCTCTCTCATCAGTTTCTGAAATTGGATATGACTCTAGAGCTAGCATTCATCCTAGAGGCTATTACCTATATAAGTTTCCTTCTCTAGCAATTTTGTTCTCAAGTCTTATAATATGTGGTTAATTCTAACATTATCAATGGAATAGATACCTCGAGATCAGGGAGAGTACATGTACCGGGTGGTTGAGGCCCATAGGGACTTCCTGATGCAGGTGATGCAATAATGGAAGGTACACACAAAATATGCTCTATTTCTATATATATGCATGCTTTCATGATTTCTTACCTTTTATTATGCTTTAATAGGATCAAGACGAGGCCAGCTAGGCTAGGATCACTGCCTTGGAGCACTAGCTCACTGCTCTTAAGGTCAAGAGCAATGAGGAGGAAAGGGCAACCGAAGAGGAGTCTGAGGATAGCAGCAAGGATGATAGGACCAATCCCACTGATGCTTTTATGGATGTGCCAGCCGATGAGCCTGTGGATGAGCCAGTTGATGAGGAGGCCGACGAGTCCGACATCGATGAGTAGAGAGGACCCTCTATAGATTTTTATTAGAATAGGGGCATCCTTATCTAGAAACATTGGAGGCTTTACATTGTTGCCCTCTATCTGTCTGAATTATTTTTTTATTTGATTGACTTTTTTTATGCCTTTATATTTTGCACTAATAATTTTTTGATGAATTTTGAATGAATGAAGGCCTTTTTATCGATGGAACGCCCTACTCTGACTCTTCATATACAACTTAAAAAATTCTCAAAAATGCAAAGATCTGTTCTGCCTGTCATAGAGACATTACCTTTTTAAAGGAGCATCACCTCTATGTGAAGAGTCGACATATGATTTGCCTTTTCTCATAGAGGTATTGCCTGATCATAGAGGTGAATGCCTCTACATGCCTGACCTGTAGCTATAAAAACCCCTAAATCTTCTTCAAAATCCCTAATCTCTTTATCTCGTTATTTTCCCCTATTCTTCTTTCCCAGATAACATTTCGACCCCCAATCATGACTGAGAGAAGCTTGAAACAACTATAACTAATTTTGAAAAGTCTAGATGGCAGGTCATGGGCTAGAATGGAGCCATTTCACCTATCCACCTTTTGATCTTTGCATGCTAGGAAGATAAACTTCTCATTTCTCCATGTTCTTGCTTAGTTTTGGGATCCTCAAAAACATGTTTTCTAATTTAACACAATGGAGATCTGCCCCCTGCCAGAGGAATTTAAAGCTATCCTGGGCTCTCACATAAATTTTGCTTAACAGATTGTTATTCCTTTAGTTTTAACCCCGGATTTGTACACCATCCAATACCAAATGGCAAGATTGCTCAATATGTCCCCTCAATCCTCTTTTCGTCACATTTTCGACGATGAAATCCTGCTTAGCCCTTTGGTAGAGAAGGTAGCGGTTGTAGATAACAGTGAGGTTCCTTGGCCTTAAATGATGGCACTCTACCTATATGCTCAGTTCTTGTTGGTCTCCCCTTCTAGTAACTGTGACCTGAAGATCCTACATGTTTTGGACCAAGTGGAGAGTGGATTGAGGCCATTATCGAACTTGATAACTTTTTTGAGACCAGGAGATTCTCTAGGAGTCCATTTCTACTAGAGGTGAGTCTTTTTTTTTTTTTTTACCATTTTCTGCTTTCCATCGTTCTTACCCATTTATCAATTCTACAAGCTTGGTTACAAGGGAAATCAAGATTGCTCGAACCACCTAGAGACATTACTTACTACAAGGCTAAACATTGTCGTACTAGGAGACTTCATCATATCCTAAAGGTTATCCATAACTGGTTATCTACATTTCCTGATACTCTAATTCAGTGGATGTGCCTATGGTGGAGACTGCAACACGTGACCCTCCGGTCCTATACCTATTGTGTTCCTTTACTTGACCTTCATTTTTCCACCTTCTACAATCCAGCTCAACTTTGCAGACAATATGGATAGAAATAGTGGATTGTGGAGCTCGTACATGAGTTTGAACTAGGGCCTCTTTCTCAAATTTTTTTGGACATCTAGTTACTACTTGGCCTCAGAGGATTATTCAGAGGTTCATTAACTACAATGGAGATTAGTCTACCGATGACCAGTACAAGGCATGGGTTCAACCACAACAAGTAGAAAAGGATGAATTTATAAGAAATAGAAGAACAATGGTATTACAAGCATCGAGTACCCAAGGGAGTCACAAGAGAAGCAGATGATATTAGATCAGTTTATGAAACTTAGTCTTTTTATGTACTTTATTTGTCGAATGAGATTTCCTTTTGAGTTAGACATATATGTATTAAGCATTTAATGCAATGTTTATAATAATAAAGGAAATTCATTCCATTTAATTTAAGCATAATGTGACTATACAATTTTGCTTTTTACATATCTCCTATCGTTAATTGGCTTGCCCTTGCAAGTTTTTCAACTAACTATTTTCTCTTTTCTCTCTCTCTCTTTTTACATGTCCTTTACTTTTGTCTAGATCACCTTTTCAGGTTTTCAATCCAACATGACTTTTTTCTTTTTTTCTCTAACTTTTCCCTAGGTAGCCTCTTTTGAGGTTTTCTCCATAGCGAGACTTTATAAAGAGTATTTCTTGAGTTTATCCAAGTTGATGGGCTCTCTGAATTCATTTCCCTTTAAGTCAGAAAAAATAACAGCCCCTTTTAAAAATAACTTCTTCACTTGATAGGGACCTCCCCAGTTCAGCTTGAACTTCCCCCATGGATCAATCATAATTGGCCTAGTGAGCTTTAAGACCAAGTCACACTGTTTGATATTGCCTGACTTAATCTTCTTATTATAAGCCCGGGATATCCTTTTATGGTAAAACTGAGAGTGATACATAGCCTTTAATCTCTTTTCATCTAACAAAGTTAGCTGTGCCAATTAACTTTCTACCCATTGGTACTCAGGGATTTTAGACCATAGGAGTTCCCTTAGTGACTGAATTTTGACCTCAACTGGTAAAATAGCTTCACATCCATATTCCAGAGAATACAGAGTGGCTCTTGTTGATGTTCTGGCAGTGGTTCTGTATCCTCATAATGCAAACTGTAGATAACTTGCCCAATCTTTGTAATTTTCTAGTATCTTGGCCAATATTCTTTTCACATTATTGTTTGCTATTTCTATGGCTCTGGTCGCCTGTGGTCTATAAGGGGATGATCTATGATGCTTAATCTTGTATTCTTCTAATAGGGTGGTCATTTCTGCTCTAAACTGAACACCATTATCAGTGATGACTTGATGAGGCAACCCATATCGGTAAATTATGTTCTTCTCTATGAACCTGGCCATTTGTTTCACCCCTACAGTAGTGAATGATTTCACTTCTACCTATTTAGAGAAATAGTCGATCGCCAGTATGATATAATGATGTTTGTTGGATGCTTTCTGCTTTATCTCTTCAATAATGTCAATTCCCTAGACTGTAAATGGCCAAGGAGAGGTCAATCCTTAAAATTTCATAGAAGGCAGGTGACTCATATCACCATAGACTTGGCAGTTATGGCATCTCTTTACATACTTCATGCAATCTACCTCTATAGTTAACCAGAAGTACCCTTGACGGGTTATCTTTTTAGCGAGGATTGTTCCATTCATATGCGGCTTATATACACCTTCATGAACTATTTCCATGGTCTTTTGTGCCTCACCCTTATTGACACACCTTAGGTGTACTCCAATTGGCATCCTTTTATATAACATCCCATTGTGGCTAATAAACTACTGTGATAACATCCTCAGTGACATCCTTTCTTTTCTATAGGCTTCCTCAGGGAATTACCATGTCTCAAGATATCGCTATAGATAATAAAACCAAGGCTTCTTTGCTAGGTCGATTGACATTATTCTAATTTCCTCATAGCAAGGAATTCAGGCCCGTACTAAGATAAGAGGCTTCATTTCCACTCATTTTCCTCCTTCCTATGTCGAAGCCATGGTATCCAATGCATGTGCCATCTGATTCTCCTTTCGGGGTAAGTGTATGAATCTGTATTGCATGAAGGACAATAGGATCGTGGCCGAATAACCCTAATACAACTTTAGCTTATCTTCCCTCACTTCCCATTCCTTGGTGATCTGCTTCACCACCAGCATTGAATCCCCATGCACTGTCACCTCTTCTGCCCCCATATTCTTGAGTGCTTCCAAATAAAAAATGCAGGCTTCGTATTCAGCTTGGTTATTAGTGACCTTGAATTCCAACCTTTTTGCCATTGGGATTACTTCTCTTTCCAGCGTGACCAAAATCATGCCAATGTTCGCCCCTCTACTGTTCACTACTCCATCAAAGTACATTTTCCAGGTCTAGATTTCTATTGCCCTAAGGTGTTCATTCGAAAATTCTAACTCCTATTCTTGTCCATTATTTATCAGATTTTGGGCCAAGAAGTCTGCCACAGCTCTTCCTTTTATCACTTTTTTAGTAACACAGTCTATGTCGAATTCAATGAGTAGGACTAACCATCTAGCTAATTTTCCTGTTAGTGACAGAGTTTGTTGGAGATATCTAATGGGATCATACTTAGAAACTGCTTGAATCCTATAGGATTGGAAGTAATGTTGTAGCTTTTTTGTTGCCCAAATTACAGGTAAATAGGTTCTTTCTACTAGACTATAATTGATTTCATAAGGTAGAAGCTTCTTACTTGGATAATATACAACATCCTCAACTCTCCTTTCTCCTTCTTGAGCCAACATTGCACCAATCGCTTCTTTTTCTATAGCCAAGTAGAGAATTAATGGCTAGTCTTGGCGGCTACAAAATTAGAGGATTCATCAAATACTACTTAATAGTTTCAAAGCCTTTCTGACACTTATCATCCTAGATAATCAGATGATTCTTCTTTAAGAGCTTGAAGATTGGTTTATAAATGGTAGTCAGTTTGGCTATGAACTTGTTGATGTGTTATAGCCTTCCTATAAACCCTCTGACTTCTTTCTCATTCTTTGGTGCATGCATTTCTTTGATTGCTCTGACTTTGTTTGAATCCACCTCTATGCCTTTTTGATTGATAATGTGTCCTAATAGTTTTCCAGAAGTCACCCCAAAAACGCATTTCTTCAGATTCGGTACGAGGTTATACTTTTCAGCTCTTGCCATGATCTTATTTAAGGCTTCGAAATGCCCTTCTCTAGTAAGAGATTTCACCATCATGTCATCTACATACACTTCTATCTCCTTATGGATCAGGTCATGTAGTAGTGTGGTAGCCATTCTTTGGTAAGTAGCTTCTGCATTTTTCAATCCGAATGGTATAACTGTGTAACAGTAAACACCCCACTTAGTGATGAAAGAAGTCTTCAACTTGTCAATTACTACCATTATAATCTGATTGTATCCTAAGAAGCCATCCATAAAGGAGTACATGGCACTGGAAGCTACACTGTTGACCAAAGTGTCAATGTTTGGTAGAGGAAAATCATCTTTAGGACAAGCCTTTTTCAAGTCCCTATAGTCCACACACATCCTGAATTTACCATATTTCTTAGGAACCGAGACTATGTTAAATAGACACCAGGTGTCATTTACCACTTCTAGGAACTTCACTTTCAATTGCTTTTCTACTTCTTCTTTGACTAGGAGGGCCCATTCTGGTCTTAATCTTCTCTTCTTTTGCTTTATCAGAGCAATGTGAGAATACATGGGAATCTTATGCTCTACAATCTCTTTATCGATCCTAGGCATATCCTTATAGCCCTAAGCAAATACTTTCTATCTTTGTTTAAGAGTTTCTTTTATTTTTTCTCTCTCATAAGGAGTTAAGTCAAAAGCAATAAGTATATTTTTAGGGTTAAATAATTCAAAAGCAATAAGCACTTGTGCCTAGATTAAATAATTCAGTTTGCACTGAATAAATGTCAAACATATGCATGAAATGATCATCACACATAGTATAGCCATTAGGAAACACATCACACAAGTAAGCATAATCAAACTTCATCACATTAATTTTAGAAAGAAAAATGTCATCGATCTCAAACAAATTAAAAATAGAAAGGTCAATGTCATAATAGAAAACATCTATAATAGAATTAAGGACAAAGGTTGTGAAGTTGAATTCCTCTTCTTAGTCAACGGCATCCTTTAGCTCCACTGTAGGAATGTCCTCCTTTGATGCCAGAGTTAGTATTAGCTCTTCTACCATAGGCTTTTCAACAATAGGCTTTTGGTTCCCATCCACACATTCAGATCTAGGGACCAGTTTCTCAGCAATCATTAGTGGCTCTTTAGTAATTGGCACATTCTTCCACAAATATTTCCCAAAGCATCTTCTTCTTTGACTCAACCATAATTCTACTTTTCCCAAACTTGCCCTTAGTTTCTTCCTTTTCATCAGACTCATCCTCCCCTGAATATCCTAACCCGTGCTTCAAAATTGGTACCTTGGGTTCGATGAATTTTGGTGGGCCCTATTGATTCTTTTCGAGTCCTATCCCAGGCATGAACTGCATGCTCTTCATCATGCTAACAATCTTTGGGTTCAGCTCATCTTCATAAATCATGTAGACTTTGAAACTCGGGTTGTTCGGGATCTCAGTAGGAGCTAGTTTCAATGTAGCAACTGTGGCCTCCGTCTCAGCCATTATAGTAACCACCCTGCCCTCACGTGGAAATTTAATCTTTTGATGAATGGTGGATGACACTCCCCCTAAAGGATGGAACCATGGTCTTTCCAAAAGAATAGCAAAGGTGACTAGAATGTTTATTACATGAAGGTTAACCCAAACTTCAATAGGTCCAGTCTTGATTAAAGCTCAGAAAGCTCTTTCAATTGGCCCTTTTGTATCATCATAAGCCTTTATGACTACATCAGAGGGTTTCAAATCAGGTACCATCAAGCTCAGCTTCAGTAGGATCTTCAGAGGACACACATTAATGGTTGACCTATTATCGACCATGACACAACATGTTAACTTGCCTTTTACTTCGACCTTAATGAACAGGGCTTTGCTATGATCCCTTCCTTTTAAAGGTAAGTAATCATCTGTGAACACAATTGCCCCTTGATGACTTTCAATTAGTGAGTTCACCATTTGCTCTGGAGTGTGTGTCAAAGGTATCTTCTTGTGATAGAGAGCAAAAACTAGTGCTTCCCGATGGGCCCGAGAGTTCATAAGTAGCTCCTAAATATTGACAAGAGTTTTCTCATCACTTTTGGCCTCAATAATCTCCTTAGCTTTCATATTTTTCTTTGATCCCACTTTTGAACTACTTCCCTCTTTCTCTGCCTTAGCCTTCTTCACTTCTTCCTTTCCCTCCTCCGATTTCTCAGTGGACTGCGCTGCTCTCCTCTCATTGTTCTTCCATAAATCAACTGCTTCTCCCTCTTTGTCATCAGAACTCTAGATATCAAGCACATTTACATGAGACTCAATGTCCCGCTGCCTCAGATTCAAGTTTTTTGGTTGTAGTTTTGATGGGGTAGGTGTGACATTAACAAAGGAATTAATAACTTGTTCCTTTGTTAGGCCTGCATTGATCATCAAGATATGGGGATTTGGTGGTGGTACATTTTGGTAGTTGGGTAAAAGGTTATTTTGGGCATTTGGTTTTCTAGTTTTTGGGTCAGTTATTTTGCCTAAATTGATCAAATCTTGAATCTCATGTTTTAGGCGAGTGCAGCTTTCTGTATCATGCCTAATGTTCTTATGGTACTTGCAGTATAGTTTTGGGTCAGCATTTGGGAAAAGAGGTTGTTTAAGTAAGGGTTGTAGAAGGTTATTCTCAGTAAGCTTTTCCAGGACTTTGAAGAGGGGTCTTCCCAAATTGGAAAACCTTCGGGACTGCCTGACTGAGTTGATTTGTATATTACTACTCGGCCCGACTTCGCCGCCAGATCCAAACCCTTATTTGTTCGCAGATCTTCCATTAAAGAACTTCTTTTCTTGTGCAAGGTCTGATTCTTTCTGTACTCCAAACATGTACAACTCCTCAATGTTTTGAATCCCTAAATCCCTCAGTTTCTTAGAGAGAGGGAGGACACACCCTTCCATAGCTATTACCAGCTGATCAGATTTCGCAGGCGGTTGCTTCATTTGTGCTAATTGGGCTCTCCACCTGATAAAACAATTTGTAAAAGATTCATTGAATTTTTGCTTCAGGTTTTGCAAGTCTCTTAGGGAAGCCTCCATCTGAATGTTGAGACTATATTGCCTGATGAATGTAGCGCATAGTTCCTCCCAATCAACTTGAACACATGATTCTAGTGCATAATACCATTTGATGGGTGCTCCTTTCAGGGATAGAGGGAATTGCTTCACAATCTGTGCCTTAAGCAGTTCAGTCATCTTTATATGGGTCACATATTGCTTTAAATAGAGTTGGGGGTCCTCTGTGCTAGTGAACTTTTTTGTGTCAAAAAACTTGAACTTCTATGGCAAGGGATCATCATCCTTATCTAGGCTTAGCTTGGAATAGCTCATTGGGGGCATCAATCCCTTTTTCCTTCATCATCAGCTGCATTTGGGTCATAGACTTGACAAGGTCTTCAGCCCAATCCAGCTTCTCTATATTTCCTTGGGCATCTTCTTTTTGGTGGATAATAGGTTTTGCTAATACTGTCTGTTGATAATCTTCTATCTCTTGCCTTTCAGGAACCTTGACATCCATATCAAAATGTCGAGGTTGAGGTGCTGGTGGTTGGGGCACTGGCGGCTGTGGTGTTAGCGGTTCCCCTCTAGTTGTACCCATTATTTCCCCTATAATTTCTCTCATGATCGCCCTGGTTTGTTAGGCCATTTTAGCTTTCAATTGTTCCTCGAAGGCTTGAACATCAAATTTTTCCATCTTAATCCCTCTACAAATTTTAACCAGACAGCCTATGTCAGATCGCTTCTTATTGGTAGATTGTTATGGATCTATATCTATAACCATTGAGGGTCAGAAACATGCATGGCATGTATACGTGAAATGCAAGCCCACTAGTAAGAAGGAAAACAAAACATATATGCATGTATCATAGGACAAAACAAAAAGCTCTCTAACGATATCTCCACCCTTATTTCTCTCACACACGTGTTCAATGAAGAGTTCCTTGTCCTATCATTTTTGTTCTGGGTTTTGATTATCAATGGGAGAAAATAAAATCAACAGATACAAGATAACTCTCAAGACGATATAAACAAGTGGTAATTCCTTAAAATAATTCCAAAGTCCATTTTAAATGGGCCAAGAATGATATCAAAGGCCTACCTTGTCAAGATCCCTTAGAAATGGGCTAATAATAGGCATGAAAGGCCTGTCTTGTCAAGGCTTATTTTGTAATGGGATTGGGCCTTATTTAGAGGTTTACCGTATGGCATAAAACTCATGCATTTGGAAAAAATAACTTAGTGGAAATTGCTAGGTCATTATATGAGCTGAGTCTTGGGTAATAAGCTTCGACTTTTATAGCTATATACATCCATTACGTCTCCCCACTCAAGGTTCTGTGCGACATGGATAAGTACATGCTATGAGTGACAATAATCAAATATGTCACCACCAAGTTTGAATGAAACACAGGTAGCAAAGCAAAAAGTATTGTCAATTTATTTGGGACTTGGAGTGCATCGTGTGAAAACATGTAGTGAATGCAAAATTTATGAAAATAAAGAAATAATCAAAGATGATAAATTACAAAACACTTGGAATTAGTTTCTCTATCCCCAGTGGAGTTGCCAGTATAGGCGGCGGTTTTAGTCATGCGCCCAAGTGTTGGCGACCATGACATTGTGTGATCTCGGGGCTCACTAGGAAATACATAGTGGGCTTGGGGCCCAAAATGGAGATGAAGACACCACCCGGATGAAAGCCGGGACATGCTATACAACAACTGGATTCCAGGGAGGTTCTTAGAAGCCATCATCAGAGATCGGGTTTGGAAAATGGGTATGAGCTTTTAGAATGCCCACCCAACCTTGCGATTGGCCTTCGTGTGTGTTTTGTATTTTATTACCTTTGATTATTAAATTATTCCCTTATTAACATACAAATCGTGAGTGATTTATAATTTTATATTTTATTCCCAGTTTGCACATTAGTCCCATTTTAGGCTTATATCCCCAGCATTCAATCATAAATAAATAAATAAAACAAATAAAAATAATTTATAACCATTCATTCCAAATATAATGGGGAAAGGGATTAAGGATTACAACTTTTTAGTGTAAATAAGCATAAAAATACTAAAAATAAACCATACATAAACAAAAAATAAACTAATTAATTATACAATTAATATTCTAAAAAATAAATAAATTAAGCAAACATCTAGTGATTAAAAATCACCAAATAATTCTTGCAACACAAACAAGTTAATTCCATACAATAAGAAAAATAATATTTATAAATCATCAACAAATAGTATGCACAAAAATAAATGATAATAAACTCATAAAATAGTCCACTAAATATCACAAAAAGGGAAATAACATGGGAACAATATCAATCAACATAGGAATCATCCGTAATTTCAAGAAATATAACATATTAAACATGAAAATCATGCCAAACATGCAAAATACGGATGAAAAATTATGGCATAATCGGGCTGGACTCTGTTGTCGCCTCATCATGAAGAGGCGATGCCTCTGTTGCCTCATCACGAAGAGGCGTCGCCTCATCAATAGAGGCAGACACAACCTATATTTCTTAAATTCTAAGAAAGATGATGATCAAGCATGTAAATGAAAAACATATGTGAATATACAAATATCAACAATCAATACTAAATATTTCATGCAATCCTACTTCTTTATAACTTTAAATAAGTAATATGATTCAAGAAAACACTCAAAAGAATAATAAATCAAGACTTTAATGAAGGCAAATAGCTTAAATCTAAAAAATGAGGAGACTCACTGTCTTAGACGAGCTGATACTCCTAACTGAGCCCTCAAAGCTTGGTTGATGAAGGAGTGGCTTTGAATGCAAGGAAGGTTCCCTCTTCTTCTCAAGAATCAAGTCCCTTAAGTTTCAAAGTCTCTTCCTCTTCTTCTCCTTTCTTTTTTTTACTCTTTCTTTTTCTTTGTGTTTTTTAGGCCTTTCTTTCTAACAATTAGCCAACCTCCCACTTTTGCCTCCCACATTCCCTTTTAAAGCCTCTCTTATTTTCTCATTTTTCAAATTCCCAAAAACCCATTCTCACCCTCTCCTCATTGCCTTTTGTCATTCCCTAGGCTCTTTCCCGCCTTTTTCCCTTTTCTTTTACATCCAAAAATGACCAAATCTCAGTAGGTGGAGTTCCAACCACTGCCATTAATGGCATTTAATGTTGTAGAGAATGGGTGTGATGAGGTGTTGCCTCACCAATGCTTGGCCAGGTCAAGGCCCATGGGTCAAGAGGCGTTGGGCTTAGACTTAGGCTTAGGCTTAGTGTTTTGGCTTGTACATGGTTTTTGTGGGCTTGGCTTAGTGTTTGGGCTTTCAGAGTCGATTTTAGAGAAGTCTCAAGCTCCCCTTACATTCAAAACTCAAACTTTCTCATCATCGGGCTTTCGTTGTCGGCCAATCAAACTAACAGTGTCCACAGTCAGCTCAACATGACTATTTTGTTATGTAATTTTTAACATTATTGTCCCTTTTATTTTGATTTAGACTTAAGTGCTGCAACTGTATCTCTTTTTGGTCCACATATGTAAAAACCTAGATCAAAACATAAATAAATTAAGTATCTTTCATATGTTTTTCTCATTATTTTAGTTGATTTTGTAATGTCTTGCATCCTATTATTTTTAGCCAATACTTATTAAACTTATATAAAGTATCTAATAACTTATATTTTTTAGCTATTTCAAATTTTTATTATTAGATTATTTGAAAATATTTATAATACAGATTTTATATTTTTTAGTTTTAGTTTGTCATTTATTATCTTTAAATAAAAAATATATATATAGATGTAGGAGGGCAAAGCCAAAACAAAAAAAAAACACATAGAACTAATAAATTCTCACTCTTCTAGTCCAAGAGACACCTATCTGATCATTTTCTAGAAACTTGATCTCAAAGGAAGGTGGATTGTGAAGCACATGAATTCTTAATTGATGTTGTAGAGCTTCATTCCCCAAGCAATCAACAACAAAATTAGCCTCCCAAACCACATGAACCAATTCTTCTGTAGAAAATCCTAACATACAACGACCAAATTAGCATGAACACTTTGACACACCAAATTGCCATTCAGCCAACCCACTACAACTGAAGAATCAACCCTCCAAAACAATATTCAAATATCCCATCTCCTAAGCTAGGTTGTATAGCAGCCTAAAGTTTTGCCCTTAGAGCATTATAATAGCCTATATTAATCATGAAACCCTTCAGTCAACGCCCATTACTGTCTCTCAAAACCCCTCCACTTCCTACTATATTAACTAGACCCTTACTATGCCTATATGTATTGATTTTAACATAACCTACCAATGGGAGGAGACCATCCAAACGGATGATCCTTATACACAACATTAGGAAAGACATCAAATAAATGCTCAGACAACGTAGGACTAACCTTAAAGCAATAGTTATTAATAAACTCCACCTTGACATGATCAAGTTTATTTTCACCTTGAAAGACAAAACTACAATGCCATTTCCAAATCCTCCAAAGAGTAATAGCAAATATATCATGCCAGCTAAACTGTTTCCCTTCTCTTCTATTGTCAATCATTTTAAGCCAAACCCAATCCACAAAACTGTTACATTGAGAACTATTCAAAGCCACAAATAGAGATGAGCAACCCCATATACTAGCAACTTTAGGACAATCCCAAAAGAGATGCAAAAGAATCTCTTTAATACCAGAACATAAAGGGTAATGTGAGTTATCCATAAACCTTCTTCTAACCTGTTTAGCATTACACATAAGCCCTCTATTGCACACAAGCCAAATAAAAACATGAACTTTTTGAGGGACATTAAGCCTTCAAATCAATCTCCAAATATGACCAACCCCATCATTCTTATGCTACTGGACTTCATAAGCTATTTTTACTAAAAAATCACCATTGTTTGAGAGAGACTAGCACATACTGTCTTCTATGTCCTGGTTAAAATGAACATAAAATACAGATAAAATTTACTTAACCCAAAGTGGAAGTAAGTCATTCAGCTCTACCTAGTTCCAACCTTGACCTATAATCCAACAATCAAGAACCATTTTACATTGAGCAACCAAAGGAACCTCCTTTAACACAACTGACAACAAAGGAACCTCCATTAACCAGGCAACCATCCAAAAATGAGTGTTGCATCCATTTTTAATTCTTTTCCACCTGAAGTAAGATAGGAGAAGCTTTAACCATAACTTGCCAAACAAAAGAAGCTCTATGTTTAGTCATAATTCCCATTGCAAAAGTATCATGTCTAAGGTATTTGCTTCTTAACACTTTTGACCAAAGAGTATCCACCTCAATAGTTGCTCTCCATCCCAACTTAGCAAGAAAAGCCAAGTCCATTTGATGAAGATTTCAAATACCTAAGCCATTATAATTCATAGTGAAGTCACCACATTATAATTAACAAGGCTAAAGTGCTTAACATTATTGTTGCCCCCTCCTTATAAAAAATGCCTTGCAATTTTCTCAATCTTGTTATAAATGGATTTTGGGATACAAGCCATGAAAAGAGTCCTAGAGGGGGGGGGGGGTGAATAGGACTATCAAATAAAAATGAGAAATTAAAAGAATTCTTTGTAAGAATTTAATGGAAGTTGAGAAGGAAGAATGAAGAACACAAAGATTTAAAGAGTTTGGATTCAACAATAATCCTACATCTCTACCTAAATTATCCCCAAGTTAGGATTTTCAATCACCCACAATCTTAATCACAAGATTGAGATTACACAAGAGTTTTATGGCTCACTCTTATAACCTTACAACATGAGTTTTCAAGGCTCACTCAAAAAACCAAAATCCAAGTGTTTCAATGGACAACACTTAAACCAATTCCTTTAGAAATCAATCTCACTTCCCTTCTAATCTAACCCAAGATTTCAGATGAAGATAAATTCTATTTCTAACACACACCCAACTCTCACAAGAGTTATACAAATAAAAAATTGTTTAAGAGAATTTAAGAGCTCAATGAATGCTTAAGAAAGAAAGAATGGTAAACTTGTTTCTCAAATTTAATTTAGCTCTAGAGGTATTTATAATTAAAAATATAGCTATTGGAGGTGCAAATTATGTGTCCAACATCTATATTTTTGATCATTGAAAGTGAAGTTATTAGACAGCTATTCATGTATTGAAACCATGATTGACTCCTCAAGAAGTTTGAATTTACCCATACTTTCTTCATAGAACTATAGATATTTGAATTATCTTTCTATATAATTTTGAATCACCTAAATTGGACATCTTTATCTCAGAATATATCCAAAATATTAAGAGCTATGCAATTTGAAATGCAGAATACTATCAAACAGCTATACCCAAGTTGAAGCTGTGATTTGCTCTTGAAGAAATTTTAATTTGCCCATAATTTCTTCATAAAAGTTGTATATATTTGACTTATATTTCCATATCATTTTCAATTACCTAAATTGGACTTCTTTAGCTCAGGATATGTCCAAAATACTAAGAGCTATGCAATCTAAAATGCAGAACACTGTCAGACAAGTTGAAGCTGTTATTTTATCCTAAATAAATTTGAATTTTCCTATTATTTATTCATTAAATTTTTAGGTATTTGGATTATCTTTTCATATCATTTTGAATCACCTTATTTTGACTTCTGTAACTCAAGATTTATCCAAAATACTAAGAGATGGGTAGTCTAAGATGGCAGACGTATACGTGGATTTTGACTCAAAATTTGCATAAAAAAATGAACTTGGATTTTGAAAAATAAGCCCAATTCAGAAAGCTCAAGATGACTACTTCAAATGTGAAGGGGATAACTTTCTTATTATAAATCTCTAAGGATGTCAAAAGGCTCCTTGAATCTCAAAGGTCCAATTAGCCCAAGATAATTATGCTTCATTTTAACTTCCAATAGTCCTAACTTATACACACTTAAATAAAAAAATTAAATGCTCAAATTAAGTTTGTTAATATCAAAATTAAGATTGATTATTGCTAAGTTCAACAAGCCATTTTCATAGAGTAATAAGGAATACTCATTAAAATAGAATGAACTAAAACCACCCTCCCTAGAAGGGATAACGTTTTAGACCTCCCCCCAGCTAGTCTAGAATTAACCCAATCAAGCACATGTTGAAAGTTTTATTGCATTAAATGGCCATGAACAATATAAGCCCCTAAATATTTACCCATCTCCTTGACTATTAGAATTCCTGAAAAAGAAGACAAATCATTAGCTAAATTACTAGACACATTTTTGGAAATAAAAAGACTTGACTTTGAATAATTAATACACTATCCTGAGGCTTGACAAAATGAGTTCAAATAATCCTGCACCACTATCATCAGTTCCATGAAAGCTTTAACAAAAAGAACCATGTCATCAGTAAGTAGAAAATAAGGGAGAGTTGGCCCTCCCCTTTAAATAGAAATTGGCTTCATTTGCCTACCTACACAAAGTGATTAATCAATTAGGAAAGCTGTTCAATGTACAACACAAATAAGTATGAAGACATAGGATCTCTTTGATGAATTCCCCAAGACAACTTAAAAGAATTGAGCTTTGAACCATTCCAAATAACAGACATAGAGGACGACAAAACAAACTCCATAACATTCCGAATCCAAGTAGAAGAAAGCCCTACATCCATCAAAGTACCCTAGAAGAAATCCCAAGAATCTTTATCATAAGCTTTCTCTAAGTCGATTTTAATTGCCATAAACCCCTTACCAGCTCTCTTCATATGCATAAAGTGAATAACTTCTTGAAAAATCACCACATTATCACTTATTTTAACTGCACTAAGATGAGCTTTTAATGCCCATTAAAACGAACTTTGGAACTATTTACAGGCATTATTACTTATTTGTTTTGTCTCAAGAGTTATTTTGTATACATCAGTTTTATTATCCCCTATTGATAATTAAAACCCAGACAAAAAATTTTAGGATAAGAAACTAAAAATTAATCACGTGTGTAGGAGAAATAAGGGTGGAGATTATTGTTTGAGAGCTTTTTATTTACTTCCTTATTATACAAAAATAAAGAATGCTTATTTTTTGTCTTTGGATAATGTCATACCTCAAATTTAACTGTCCCCAAAAAGGTCTAATGATGAAATGAATCTTCAAAATGACTAGAGACTGCTCGTTTGTAATAAATCTAAAGTGTGCAACCCCAAAAACACTAACCGATTCTATTGGTGTACAAAATCAATCACCAAGCTATTAAGTTGTGCTCTAACCTAACAAAATACAAACTATCAGAATAATAAGAGGCTTATTTTGAGCAATATTCTCTCAGAACGTGTAACTTGTTGAGCCGATATTCATTTTACCAAATCAAGACCCAACTTCATGAAAAAAAAGGAAATTGATTTTGAAAAAATGGATTTAGGAAACACATATGGAAGGCTTCAAAACCTCTGGAAGTGGTTTCAGAATAGTCCAAAATAACCCGAGGAATGATGCATGTCGCTTAAAAGTGTGCGTATTATCATGAATGCCCCTAGGTGTCACGTGCTTAAATCGAGGTTGAATTACATAAAATGGACTTCAAAAATGCATCTGAAAGGCCTAAAAAAACCTTAGAAACCAGCATCAGATAGCCCAGAAGAGCCTCAAATTATGTGCGCATCATATGAAAGTGCGCATGACCACACACGAGTGTTTAGTCATGCACATTTTGTGTGGCCATGCGCTCTGTCCTATGGACACATGTGTGACCCCACACACACCCCCTTTCCTCAAAATTTGCACTATAAATAGGGCTCTCCACACCTCTTTTTTTTTGGGTGGGAGAGTAAAAGAAACACACACACTCCAAAGTATTTTCGTTCAAAGACATTGAAAACCCACTTCTAGATAGTTTTAACTCTCCTACCACATTTTCTTAGATTATTATATCTCATTTGCACTAAACCTAGCCTCATCTTTGTCAAAGTGCACTTCAAAGGTATATAAACTAGCATTATTCTACATGTTATTTTGAACCTCTCAACAAGGAAAGCTTGATAATCCCTTGAAGCTAAAGCCTCAAAAATCACACAAGCTCAGTTGAATCTGAGGACCTCACAATCAATTTAGCACGTTTATTTTATCGCACTATATTTTACTTTATTATCGCTAACATTTGTGAAATATATTATGCTTGTGTGATGAGACTAGCAATTTACATGCTATATGAATAATTTATGCTTTATGTTGCTCATCTCATATCATCATTATCCATCCTCTAGTTTTGAAACATGAAATCATATTGTAAAAATCAATAACATGAAAAGTTCATATTCCAGACTAGAGTCATCATGTTCCCAGTCTAATGATATCATTATGCATCGCTTATATTGTTATAGCATAAAAAAGTCCATATTTTGAAATATGGGGTTGGATATTCTTAGGCTAAAGATTTTGAGGATGAAGATGAGGTTGCTGTTGAAACCAAGAGGCATGGATTATAGGATGTGTTTACTAAAAAGGCACTGGTTACCCATACATTGGAACTCCTGAACCTCTTTTGATGGCTGGGGAAGTGATCCTAGGATTTGGAATCTTTGCTGAATTTATGAATGGTGCAAAGAAGGTTACTGCTGAGGTCATTTCTATGGAAGAGCTAGTATTGGCTAAAGAAGAGTTCAAAGAGGTCATTACTGCTTTAGAGCTGAAGGATGCTGTTGATCGGGAATGGGAGCTAGATTTTGAGATCTGTGTTTTGAATTCCATCATGGACATTTTCTATGATGATTTTGATGTTGCCCTCACTACTTTATTTGAAACTGATGACTTGTTCTTTTCTAAAATGGATGCAATGAATTCTGATTTTTCTTATTTATGTGATGTGTTTCCTAATGGTTGTTCTATTTGTGATTATCATTTCATGCATATATTTGACATTAATTTTATGCAAACTGAATCATTTTTTTTAGGCACAAATGATAACCCTAAAAATATACTAATTGCTTATGATTTAACTTTTGATGAGAGAGAAAAAATGAAAGAAACTTTAAAAAGAAGGTAGAAAGTATTTACTTGGGGCTATAAAGATATGCCAAGGATTGATAAGGAAATAACAAGACACAGAATTCCCATGTATCCTCACATCATACTAATTAAATAGAAGAAAAGAAGGTTGAGGCTAGAATAGGTTCTTTTGAAGGTTGAAAAGCAGCTAAAAGTGAAGTTTCTAGAGGTGGTAGAAGCCACCTGATAGCTAGCAAATATTATTCTGGTCCCTAAGAAAGATGGAAAGGTTAGGATGTACATGGACTATAAAGATTTAAACAAGGCCTACCTAAAAGATAATTTTCCTTTACCGTATATTGACACATTGGTTAATAATGCGACTTCCAGTGCGATGTACTCCTTTATGGATGGTTTCTTAGGATATAATTAGATCATGATGGTAGTAATCGATAAGCTGAAAACATTTTTCACTATTGAATAAGGTATATATTGTTACTTGGTTATGACATTTTGATTAAAGAATGCATGGGCTATGTATAAGGGGATGACTACCACCTTACTGCATAACATGATCCATAAGGAGATAGAGGTATATGTGGATGATATGATGGTGAAATCTCCAACCAGAGAAGGGCATTTTGAGGCTCTAAGCAAGTTTTTGGCAAGGGTAGAGAATTAAAATGTAAGATTGAATCCGAAGAAGTGTGTTTTTGGGGTGACATTGGGGAAATTGCCGGGACACATTGTCATTCAGAAGGGAATATAGGTGGATCCAGATAAGGTTAAAGTAATCAAAGAGATGCATGCACTAAAAAATAAAAAAAGAATTTAGAGGGATCATTGGGTGATTGCAATACATTAGTATATTTATAGCTAAGCTAACTATTATTTATGAGCCAATCTTTAAGGCAATCTTTAAGCACCTAAGGAAGAATCAGTCAGTAGTTTGGGATGATAAATGTCAACAAGCTTTTAAAACTATTAAGTTAATGAATCCTCCGGTCTTATAATCGCTAAAGCCAAGAAAGCCTTTAATTCTTTATTTAGAAATTGAGAAGGATGCAATAGGTTCCATATTAGCTTAAGAAGGTTAAAGTAAAGTTGAGCTCACAGTGAATTTACCTAACTAAGAGACTCCTATAGTATGAAGCTAATTATAGGCTGGTAGAGAAGATGTGCTTAACTATGATCTGGGCAACTAAGAAGCTTTAACATCATTTCCAATCTTACAAAGTACATACAGTCTCTAAACATGACCTTTTAGATATCTTTAGCAGACTTTGTCATTCACAGGAAAATTAGCCAAATCATTGGTTTTGCACACCAAATTTTATGTAGACTACATAGCAAAGAAGGTAGTGAAAGGGAGAGTAGTGGCAGACTTCTTAGCTCAAAACCCAGTAAATGACAAACATGAGTGGGAGCGAGAGTTTCCAAATGAGCATTTGGGGGCGATAGAGGTTCAATGTTGGAAGATGTACTTTGATGGAGTAGTCAATAATAAAAGGGATGGCATTGGTGTAATTTTAATCATGTCGGAAGGAGAAATGATCTTGAAGGCAAAAAGGTTGGAGTTTAAAGTAACTAATAATCAAGTAGAATATAAAGCTTGCATCTTTAGGTTGGAGGCACTTTAGAATGTGGGGGTAGAGGAGGTCACAGTATATGGGGATTATATGTTGGTGATAAAACATATCTCCAATAAATAGGAAGTCAGAGAAGACAAATTAAGAATTTATTGGGATTATTTTGTTACCTTTCTTTTAGCTTTCACTCAATAAAAATTTATACACTTGCTACGAGGGGAGAACTAGATGGTAGATGCTTTAGCCACTTTAGCTTATGTATAGGAAAATGTGAAATAAATAGAAATTAAGCCCCTAATTCTAGTAAAGTCTCGAAACCCCTGTTATAAAGAGGTAAGGGTAATTTTGGTTGATACTGCAGAAAAGCCCTAGTTTCATGGTTTGCAATGGTATTTAGAAATGGGGCAATTCCCTGAAGATGTTGATAAGAAAGAAAGAAGATCCTTTAGGATGTTGTCACATCAATTCATCAGCCATAATGTGATGCTATACAAAAGGATGCCAATTGCAGTTCACTTGAGATATATAGATAAAAATGAAGATAAGAAAATAATAGAAGCAATTCATGATGGAGTATGTGGACCATATATGAATGGGATAGTCTTAGAAAAGAAAATAACTCATCAAGGTTACTTTTGGCTAACCATGGAAACAAATTATGTTAAGTTTGTAAAGAAATGCCACAATTGTTAAGCCTATAGGGATGTTAGCCATTTACCGTCCATAAAACTTCAAGGAATGATTTCTCCTTGGCCATTTACAGTTTGGGAAATTAATATTATAGGAGAGATAAGGTCAAGGGCATCAAATGGTCATTGATACATTATAGTGGCAATTGATTATTTCTCTAAATGGGTTAAAGCTGAGTGTTACGCTACTGTTAGCTCGAAGCAGATGGCTAGATTCATTAAAAAGAACATAATTTATAAATGTTGCCTCATCATGTTGTTATTGATAATGGTGTTCAGTTTTGAGTAGAGGCAACAACATTATTAAAGGAATATAGAATTGAACATCATAAGTCATCTCCATATAGACCATAGGGAAATGGGGCAATGGAGGCCGCAAATAAAAATGTAAAGAAGATCTTGGCTAAAATGATGGAGAATTATCAAGACTGGGAAAAATATCCGTAGTTTGCATCATAGGGATATAGAACTACTAGAACGTCAACTGGAATCACCTTGTATTCCTTGGTGTATGGGTGTGAAACTATGTTGCTTGTAGAGGTAGAGATTCAATCATTAAGGGTTCTCTTAGAGTTTAAAATTCCTAAGTTTTAGTGGGTAGAGAGCCAATTAGTGCAATTAATGTTATTGGATGAAAAGAGAATGAAAGTTATGTATCACTCTCAACTGTATCAGAAAAGAATAGCCTGAGCTTATAACAAGAAGATTAAGCTAGGGATGATTAAGAAGGGTGATTTGGTGCTGAAGCTCATAAAGCTAATCATGACTAACCCACAAGGAAAGTTCAAGCCAAATTAGGAAGGTCCTTATGTGGTGAAAAAGTTATTTTCCAAGGTGTTGCAATTCTATCTACTATGGAAGGGAATGAGTTCAGAGAGCATATTAACTTGGACAAGCTCAAGAAATACTTTTGTGAAGTCTCACTAGGGAGAAAACCTCAAAAAGAGGCTATCTAGGTAAAAGTTAGAGATAAAAAATTATAAAAAATAAAAGTCCTAATGGATTGAAAACCTTGAAAAAGGCAATCCAAGCAAAAATAAAGGACATGTAAAAGGAGAGACAAAGAGAAAGAAAAATAGTTACCTGAAAAACTTGCAAGGACAAGCCATCTAATGACAGGGGTTATATTAGAAGTGTAATGTATAGCCATCTTGTGCTTAATTTAAATGAAATGGATTGCCTAAATTATTGTTGAACGTTGTATTAAACGTCTATTACAAATTGTTTAACTCCAAAAGGAAATCCTATCTAACAAAAGGGAATTGATGACTAAATTTCATAAACTAATTTTATTTTCGCTTCTTTTGCTGAACATTCTAAGCACTCAAAATTCGCAATTCTCTTGTCCTTTTATTTTTCATGAACTCATCCTTTTTTGTTTATTGCAATTAAGTCCATGCCTTAGACTAATCATTGATGGACTGATCTTCCTGGTAGTCAATATGCCTCTAAATGATTATGTGAAGCCAAGTAGCAACCAAATTGTTTAGGAAGTTTTGAGAGAGGGGTCCTAGTTTGAATCCAAGCATTAACCCCATAATCAACTATTTCTGTCCATATTATTAGCAAAGATATGCAAGATTGTAGAAATTGGCGAAGTAAAGGTCAGCTATAGGGACATAGTAGGTGTAAGATTAGATGGTCACATGTTGTAGCCTTCGCCATGGATATACCATCAAATCATAGTATTATGAAAGGTGGACAACTAGTTATGAATGTCTTTTGGTATGAGGTGGAGCTTTTTAGTGCAATAATGCTTTGTCTTATAATGCACAATCTCTTTAGGAGGCTTGAGTAGTGTCAACTTTTCGTGAAGCCATGCCTAAAAAGAAATAAATTACAAAATGACAAAAAAACAGAAAATAAAGAGAGGAGAAGGTTGACCTCCAATAGTAACGGGCTTTTATAGAATAGCCTGGTTTTTAAAAATTTGTTAGCCTGATGATAGTTTTTGCTAGAATAAGGGGGAAATGGTTGAGCCCAGCTTCCACTTGGTCCAAGATATGGATGACTTTTGAATCACACTCACCAGAAGTGGAAACTAGTAAGAACTGGGCATATAAGTAGAGGGTGATCATCTGTGGCCAATAAACTTCCCTCTTGTCTATAATTGCAATATGCTCAAGGAAGTGTCCCACCAAAAATTTATTATTAAAGATGTAGCAAGGAGAAGAGTGAGGTGAGAGATCGAATAGTCTAGCCATCTGATGTTGGATGAAATGTAAGTCCAGAATTTTGACCTGAGGGATTACAATTTGACAGGTAGAGTTCAAGTGACATCCTAAAATAGCCTTGAATTCCTCTGGCAAGGAGCATATTTCTAAAGAATTGAATTAGAAAACATGTTTGCTTGGATCCCATAATTGAGCTACGACATGGAGAAAGGGAAAGTTGATTCTCCTTGTATGAAGAGATAAAAAAACTGACAAATGGAAGGGGTTTAATCTTACCCATGATTCACCATTTAAGCTTTTTAGGATCAATTGCAATTGTTTAAGACTTCTCTCAGTCATATTTAGGAATTTTAGGGCTATCGGGAGAGAGAAAATAGAGAGTTGAGGTATAGATGTGAGAAGAAGAATTAATTTTACTAAGAGAAATGATGTTTAAAAGGGGGATCTTCAGCAGAGGCAATGAGGTGTTCGCCTCTTTGATCAAACAGTGCCTTATCATAGAGAGGCTTTTAGAAATCACCTTTTCGAGAAGAGGCAATGCCTAAGTGAAGAGACAATCACCTCTATGACAGTCAGAGGCATGTTTTAATTGTATTATTCAATTTGACTTTTTCTTATTTTGATTCTTTAACAGGAGATTTGCATGATTGAATGATGTATTTATGTAACATTATACTGAAATGGTAAAAAAATTCCTCAATGAAATGAGAAAAATGTTTTAAATGTTCCATTAAATATGAATATAAATATGCAGAATAAATTTGAAACAATTTTGCAATATAAGAGATTAAAAAATAAAGAAAAGTTTAGATCCTAGTCTAAGAAGTCTCTATCTCAGTAGCCTTTGTATCATCTCCATCACCACCTCTATCAGAACTATCGCCATCATCGTCATCGGTGCCCTCTTTATTTTCTTCTTTATTGTCCTCCTCCTTAATCTGGTTAGCAGCAACTTGGCACTGAAGGGCTGTGATCCTGGCCTGGTTGACTGCATCGTGATCCTGTTTGTACACAATCCAAGGAAAGCACTACCCTCCTGTAAGCACCCAATTTCGGAATGCAATGTACATAGAGCAACGAAAGCCCCTACGATGAAAAATTAATAAAGAAATTGATCTCTAGTATTGAAATTTAAGATTTCAAGGACTAAATTGTAGAGTTTTTGGACCTAATTGAAAAATCTTGATTATAGAAATGTTTTTTGAAAATTTTTAATTTTTCGGGTTTGAGCAATTTACCAGTCGGCATTTAGCTAATGCCGATCAACATTGGCCTAATGCCGATTCGCATTGGCCTAATGCCGATCGGCATTAGCCAAATGCCAATCGGCATTGGCCTAATGCCAATTGACATTGACCTAATGCTAATCAACATTAGCCAAATGCCGATCAGCATTGGCCAAATGCCGATAAGCATTACGAGCATTTTTTCAGTATTCTCTATCATTTTAGTTTTTTTTTTAGTTTTCTGATTGGTCAAAAAATTGATTTTAATTATTTTCTTAAAAGATAATTGTGTTTACTTTTTCAAAATGCATAAATCACTTTCAAAATCTGCGTCCATTTCCTAAAATTGAGGAGAATTAGCTCTGTAAGTCTCTTAATAAAAGGTAGAGATTGTATAAGTGAAGGAGGATAGGCTCCTAACTGTGCAAAAACCCTAGAGAGAAAAATCATAGAGAAAAGCAAAAAAATACTAGTTTTTTTTCTTCACTACACAGAAAAAGAACAAAAACCATACTCTTTTATTTTCAATAGTCCAGAGATCAATCAACACAGAGTCAATTCTCAAAATGGTGAAATTTTATTCTAAGGGGAATCAAACAACATTTGCATAGCATCTCTTTATCCCTTTTCCCTCTTTGATTTCTTTGATTTTTTTATTATGTTGCTTATTTAATTTACTAACGTGAATTGTGGTTCCTATTTTTTTTATTCAATTGGGATTTGAGGTGGACACTGTCTAAATAATTAAGAGGAAAGATCCATGGAATGCCATGGTGTTTAACTGTGATTAGATTTAAGGTTTTATCTTTTTATGATCATTATTTTATTTGTGTTTTATATGTTTAATTTATTTGGGTTTTTACTTCATTTTAATTTCCAGTACATAGTGTGTAATAGCCCTAGTAGTGGGAAATAGTAAAGATTTTATTTTTCTATGTTCTTTAAAATTGGTTAATAAATTAGGTTTAATTTGGTAATTTCCCATTAAAATTAATGGTGGCAGTAGTTAATTAGGGTTTATGAAATTGATTTAGGGTTTTTAGAAAATTAGAAAAATGTGTGTTTGATATATTTTTTATGTTTTATTTGTTTTAGGTTTGTTTTTTTTATGTTTTTATCCTTTTGGGCCCCAAGCCCATGTTAAGTCTAAACCCACATAAAAAAATAGGCTTAAAAATGATTTAGGTTAATTAATTTAAAATTAATTTAGGCCCATTTAGGGTAAATTAGATTTAGGCCTACCTTTTAGTTAAAGAAATTAATTTAGACTTAGATAAGTCCAATAAAGCATTTTTTGTTTCTTTTCTAAAATATGTAAACTTAAGCCCACTCTCATTTAATTAAAATTGATTAGAACTAAGCTCATTTTAAGTTTAATTTATTTCTTTAAACCCACTTTTAGATAATTAAAATCAATAGATTTAAGCTCACTAACTAATAAAAAATGTAGGCACCTTTAGTCCATTTTCACTTGTAAATACAAATTGTAAATATAGCTAACTTTCAATAAAATTAACATAGTTTAGACTTAGGGACGATGCATTTAAATACATTTTTTATGTTCGATTTTATTGACTAGATGCCTTAGGGTTAGATGGATGTTCAAATAAGGTTTAATAAAACTGTATGTAATTAGAGAATGAATTAATAATTTATAAAGTAATTCTAAATGAACATGAGACAAAAAGAAGTTAGTATTCCGTTCCCAGAATCACCTGGTTGTGGTGCTAACTTTCTTTTAGAGAATCGAGTACCACCAATCGAATTGTCTCAGTTATTACCCTGGGTGGTGACTCCTTATCTCCTCGCTATGACTTTATGGCATAGTGGTGTGTTCTCTAAGGTCCTGAGCCTAAACAATGTCGTGGTTGCTAAAATCGTGGGTGCGTACTGAACCTTACAATCTATAGTGGCAACTCCACTAGGGATAAGAGAAACTGATTCTACTCGTGTTCTTTAGAGTTATTTTATTAATTATTATTTTATTCTTGCAGTCATTCTACATGCCTTATTAAACTGATGACATTTGTTTATGATTCCATGATTCCATTAGCTTCATGGTGTTGTAAATTGGCTAACCATCACTCTTAGCATTAACTTAGTTCAAGAGAGATTACCGGGCTCATCTGACCAGAGTCTATAACCCAAGTCCTAAAGGGGGTTACTCTTATCTCAAGTTGGTAAAGGATATTGGGCCTCTTTGACCTTGGCCTGTAACTCAAGTCCTAAAGGAAGGCATCTTGGTAAGGGAACCTTGACTTTTTCATTAGACTCCAACCACATATAATGGCCTAGTTACTTCCCTTAGGATTTACCCAAATTGCTTGTTTAATTTTTGCCATGAGGTATTTTTATCTACAAAAGCCTAGGCCCATACTTTTGAAGCCCACTTGTGTTAATAAAGATTAGGCTAGACCTTTATATTTAGAAATGTTGTTTCTATGCTTATTGACATAAGGTATTTCAATCTATAAAAGTCCAGGTCCAGACTTTTGAAGTCCCATGGGGTAATAAAGATTGGGCTAAGACCTTTATACCTAGAAATGTTGTTTCTATGCTTTACTAATTTAAGAGAGATTTGGCATGTGCGTCGGTCCCTGATATCCCCCGTTGATATAAAAGCCAAGACCAAAAAATCCTAGGAAAAGAGACTTGCCATTGAACATATGTGCAGGAGGAATAAGGTTAGAAGGATGTATTTTGTACACATGATTGATACTTTCTACTTGTTGCTTGTTGCATAGCATGTGCATCATGCATACATGCACTTCCTCCATCATACTAACACCTTATTTTATAGCCATCATAGATTCAACAGGGTCTTCTCATATTTGGGGATGGAAATATGGCAAACTAAGAAGAACAAGTCAGAGTTTTAAAACCTTAGCAAAGGAAATCTTGAACATACTGGATAGACTGGAAAGAAGCCCTATCAACCCATTTTACTTGGAAGCTGAACCAACTTCACCTAAATCTGAACAAATGGAACAATAGTAAGGGAATTGGACCTTAGAAGACATCAAGGGAGCTCTGATGGATAAGATGAGGGCTATGATGCAAGATGACCTAAAATAAGAACTATTTAGACTGATGCAACTTGCTGCTGTCATACCACCACCTACAATTGAACAACCACCTGCTACTACTATTGTCCCACCTACTGTGGATGCTCCACCTAGTGCCAATAATGTTGGGGGGCAACCTATTGCTAGAAACCCACCTGCTATTGAGGTGCAGCCTGAGGATATTGAGAACTACATGATAGAAAATGCAAAGAAATAATCACTTGAACTGGTCCATGATCATGAGTCCAAATAGATGCATGCCTTAACTCAGAAAATGTCCAAGATGGAAGAGTTAATTAGAGGATAAGGCATGGGGTTTTCATTTGACTTTGATGACATGATGCAGATGGGAGATGATAGGCTGCTTGACAAGTTCAAGATGCCATAACTATAAAAATTTGATAAGAGAGGAGATCTGAGGATTCATCACAACTAGTACACAACAACCATGAGCACTACTAAAACACCATTATAAGTGATCACTAGGTTTTTTATACTATCTTTAGAGGGAATGGCTGTAAACTGGTATCACGGGTTATAAAAATTTGTGAGAACTGACTAGAAAGAATTATGTACTACCTTTTTGAAATAATATGACTATAACACTAGATTGGAAGTGTCCATCAGAGATCTATAATTGGAAAAGTAGAAACCCAATCATTCTTTCTCTGATTTCCTTACCAGGTTCATGAACAAGGTAAGACTGATGAAGAATAAGCTAGCTAAGAAGGATCATGTTAGGATAATAGTCTGTAATGTGTCACTTAATCTGGTAGAGAGATTACAGCTGATGAACCCCAAAACATTCATAGACCTATATGATGATGGTCTGTAAGAAAAAGAGATTGAGAGTGAGAAGAAGAGAAATGCTAAAAGCACCGAAACCTGAAATTACCCAATTAGGGGCACACAATAAGGAAGTACTAACCGAGTTGTAATGGCACGCGCAGTTCAGCAACCCCGAAGATTCTCCAACTGCAACCAACCACTCTTCAAAGTCCTAGATAGGCTAATCTAGAAAGGCATGCTTCGACCCTTAACCTTTTCCAAACCACCAAACCCAAATGTCCTTGACTATAACCCTAACAGTTACTGTAAATTCCACCAAGTTGCTGGCCATTCCACAGACAACTGTATCCACCTAAAACATGAAATCCAAAACCTTATAGACTTTGGAAAAATCATAGATCCTGAAAATTCTAATTCTAACCCAAACACCAGAACTAACCCTTTCTCAGACTACTGAAATGTCTTACCATTGACCACTATGATGATAAACTTGGGAGTTAGTAAAGAAGAAGTGCTAAACTCCTTTGAAAGTTTAAACCCTACAACCAATGGAGAATCTCTTGATACCTCTAAAGGAGTAAAGGATTTACTGGGACAGCCCTCAGGAAAATTTTATTACAAAATGTTCTATTCCAAACCACCCTCTACTGCTATTATCATTGAATCAATTAAGCCCTCAAGTTGGGGTGATGAATTTGATGATGAGCCAATGAAGGAAAAGAAAGAACATGATACTCCTAAATAGCCATAAAGAGGAGATTTATTGGGACAATCTTCGGCCAAGTTTAATTATAGAGTACTCTACTCTAAGCGCACTTCAACTGATATACCAATTGAAGGGATTATGTCAATAAGATGGGGTGATGTGTTTGGAGATGATAAAAAACCTTTAGCTCCCGAATAGTCTTGAGAGGGAGTTGAAGATCTATTGAATTAGGACTTAGGTAAGCTCAATATGGAAGAGTTGAAGGAGAAAAAAATGCAGAAGTATGGAAAGTAGAAGTATGGAAAGCTGGGAAAAGAGATCAAATCATTGGAGTTGTTGACATTTTATATGACTTTGATGAATAAAACTCGAGTGGTCATGATGTGTGGAGTGATGATCTTAAGGTAAATCATGTCACTAGGAGTGGAAAGAATTACAAAGTAGCTAAAAAGAAAACCAAGAGAGTCACAAAAAGAGAAGAAACAAAAGATACAAAAGTAGAGGAAGAACAGAAAGAAGACCTGATTCTGGAATAACTTAAGAAGGCTAAGGCAAATGTCAGCATTTGGGAATTATTGATGCATTTAGGTAGCCATAGAAGAGCTCTTATCAAAGCTCTATCAAACATGAACATTGAAACAACAGCCACACCTGAGGCTATGGTGGCGAAGGTGGTAGAAAAGAAACATAGGCTGATAATGTTCTCAGATGATGACTTGCCTTTGGAATGAAGAAACCATAATAAGACACTGTTTATTCTAGCTAAGGTGAGGGAAAGAGAACCAATTTTGATATGGCTGATGATGGATCTGCTATTAACATGTGTCCCTTGAAAATCTTGCCTAATTTAGGTTTGAAGGCTGATGACCTAATAGATGTAAACCTTATAATCAGAGCCTATGATGATAACATTAGGAATATGGAGGGGACATTCCAAGGTCTAGTTAAAATAGGACATATGGAATCAACTATTGAGTTCACCATGTTGGATATACTTGTTACTTATGCCTTGTTATTAGGAAGGTCATGGTTCCATGCCTTAGGAGGGGTACCCTCAACTGTGCACCAAAAGATAAAATTCCCTTATGAAGGAGAGGTTGTAACTATAGAAGCTGGGACTAATGCCACTATGGAAACCATATTGGACAAATAGAAGTAAATGTGTGCACCCCCTGGTTTCCAAATTATTGGAATATTTGACGAAACTGAAATGGATATGAGAATAGAAAAAATGATGAAGAGTATGAATTATCGGCCTGGACAAGGGTTGGGGAAGAATGAGCAAGGAAGCCCTAGTCTCTCAGAGTTCAAAAGCCAAGGCAACACAACTGGTTTGGGTTATGTTGAAGAAACAAAGCTGATAAACAGAAGAGCAAAGAAGTGGTTTAATGCCAAACAAAGGAAGCTCTCAAAGAAAATTGGGTTAATAAGTGAGAATTTCATCAAGCCATGGGAAGAAAAATACTATTTGGGAGCTAAGGAATTAATCAATGTTACTGGAATAAATGTTCCTAGATTTGAGATCTTCAAGAAGCAGATTGTGGAGAACCTAGTGAAAGATAATAAAGAGGAAGCAATGAAGCTAGCAACTGAGAGGACGGGCAATGCTACTGTTGAGGAGCTGCTGTGTCTACTACCTGAAGAAGAGCCACCCCAAGATTTAGCTACTATCATTAATGATAGCTTTATTGATTTTTTTTTATAAAGAAACTGATGTAATAATGTCTGGTCTATTTGAGGATGAAAAATCTATTTTTTTTCCATAGTAAATGATATGAATGCTGGTTTTGCTTACTTATGTGATGTGCATCTTGATAGTTCTGTGCATTATAATTTTGATTGTTCATGCATGTTTGACCTTAATTCAATTAAATTTGATTCATTTGACATGGGCATAAATGATAATCCTAAGAACATTTATATATCACATGAGGTAACTCCTAAAGAGAGGAAAATTTTTGAGGGAATATTAACAAAAAAAAAAGTAGTATTTGCTTGGACCTACAAAGACATGCTAGGTTTAAACAGGGACATTGCAGAGCATCACATTCCAAATCATTCAAAAATTAAACCTGTAAAAAAAAAACTACGCAAGCTAATACTAGAGTGGATTGAAAAGATAAGAGAGGAAATTGCTAAACAAATCTAGGCTAACTTTCTAGAAGTAGTGGATTATCCTCAATGGTTAGCAAATATAGTACTAGTACCCAAGAAAGATGGTAAGGTATGTATGTGTGTAGATTTTAAGGATTTAAATAAAGCATGTCCGAAGGATGACTTCCCTTTACCTCACATCATTGTAATAATGGATAGTGCGACATCTAGTGCAACGTATTCCTTTATGGATGGGTTCTCAGTGTATAATTAGATAATGATGGCAATTATGGATAAGATCAAGACAACTTTCATCATGGAATGGGGGACATATTGCTATAAGGTTATGCCTTTTGGGTTGAAGAATGTAGGTGCAACATATCAAAAGGTAGCCACCACTCTTTTCTATGACATAATGCACAAGAAGGACCAAAGGGGATAGAGCATACAATGTATTATCTCAGTAAGAAGTTCCTACCATATAAGGAAAAATATGACTTGATTGAGAAGACGTGTTTGATTATGAGGAGCGATAAGAAAATTAAGGCATCATTTTTAGTCCTATAGGGTTCAAGATATTTCAAAGGTAGATCCCTTAAGGTAGTTATTTTAGGTGCCTACTTTGACTGGAAGAATGTTTCGATGGCTAGGACTTTTGACTGAGTTTGATATAGAATACATCACCACAAAAGTCAGTAAGGGAAGGGCAGTGGCAGAATTCCTACCTCAAAATGTAGTTGAGGGTGATGAATAGTGGAACTTGGAGTTTTTGGATGAGAACTTGGCAGTCATAGAGCATTAGGAGTGGAAGCTTTACTTTGATGGGGCTATAAATAACAGAGGAGCTAGATTAGGAGTAATTCTTATCACACTAGAAGGAGAGATTGTACCAATTGCCAAGAAATTAGACTTCAAGGTAACGAACAATATGGCTAAGTATAAGGCATGCATTTACAGAATTAAAGCAGCTTTAGCAGCTAGGGCAAAGGAATTGCTAGTTTATGGGGATTCAATATTAGTAGTTAGCCAAGCTAATGAGGAATGGGAAGTGAAAGAGGAAAAGTTGAAACCATATATCTGTTATTTGAAAGCTTTAATGAAGAACTTCAATAAATATCTCTTTATCCATTTGTCAAGAGATGACAATCAGATGGCAGATGCATTAGCAACACTCTCTTTGATGTGGGATAGTGTGACAGGATCAACTATTAAGCCTCTAGTAATTATGAAATCAAGAGCTCTGTGTTATGGAGGAGAGTAGATTATGAATGTTCAAATAGGGCCTAAAAAGAAGCCATGGTTTTATGATATTCAGAGGTTTATCAAAGAAAGAAAGTATCTTGATGGAGCGACCTTAAAAGAAAGATATGCTCTTTGTGTTCTCACACATAACTATGCAAGTCATGATAGAGTGTTATATAAAAGAATACCAAATGGAATGCAGCTCATATGTCTCAAGAAAGATGAAGCTAAAGAGGTAATGAAAGAAATTCATGTAGGAGCTTATGGTTCTCACATGAATGGGATGATCTTAGCAAAGAAGGTACTTAGGCAAGGGTATTATTGGATAAGTATGGAAAAGGATTGCATCATAAAAGTGAGATAGTGTCATCAATGCCATATTTATGGAAATCTTAACCATCTACCTCCTATGGTACTAAATAACTTATCATCACCTTAGCCTTTTGCAGCCTGGGAAATTGACATTATAGGAGAAATAAGGCTGATAGCGTCAAATGGGCATAAGTATATAGTCATGGCAATAGATTACTTCTCTAGATGGGTAGAGGTTGAATCCTTCAATGCTATGAAAGCAAAATAGATGGCATGGTTTATCGAGAAAAGTCTTATTTGCAGGTATGGGGTTCCACATCACATTGTGATAGATAATGGCAACCAGTTTTAGGCTGAAACAATGAAATTATTATAGAAGTATGGGATTGAGAATCATAAGTCTTCACCTTATTGTTCTCAAGCTAATGGAGAAGTAGAAGTAGCTAACAAAAATGTTAAGAAAATCATCTCTAAAATGGTTAAGACTTAGAAAGATTGGTCTGAGTTTCTTCCTTTTGCTTTATGGGAATATAGGATTACAGTTAAAACAGCCACAAGCCAAACTCCATTCTCCTTAGTATATGGTTGTGAAGCAATCCTACCAATAAAAACAGAGATCAAATCCTTGAGAGCAGTTATGGAAGCTTGAACACCTGAGAGTGAATGGGAACAAAAGAGATATGATCACCTTGCATCTCTAGATGAGAAAAGGATGAATGCTTTGTTTTGACATTAAGATATATCAGAGGAGGATAGCAAGATCATTCAACAAGAAAGTTAAGCCTGGAAAGATAAAAGTTATGGACATGGTATTAAAACAGTCTAGGGCAGTGGTGTTTGATATGAGAGGAAAGTTCAGACCAAACTGGGAAGGACCGTATTTAGTCAAATCAGTTTTGCCTAAAGGAGTTGTGAAGATTTCAAACTTGGAAGGGAATGAATTCATGGAGCCTGTTAACCTGGATCGCCTTAAGAGATACTACCTATAAGAATAAGATAAAAGTAGTAAAAAGAAAATAAAGTCCATTGATTAGAAAACCTAAAAAGGCTAGTCAGACAAACTTTAGGACATTCCCACTATTTAGAAAACCCATAAAGGGCTAGCAGGCAAAAATTAGGGAATAAAAATAAAAGAAATGGTCCCGTTGGCTAGAAAACCGACAAAGGGCTAATTAGGCAAAAATTAGGGTAAATAAATGAGAGAGAAAAATATTCAGCTAGAAAATCCGAAAGGACTAGTTGATAACAAGAATTATGTCATGTGATGTAATAAATGTACTCATTTTGGCCCTAATTAATGAATTCAATTGAAATTGAATTTTTATTTTGGCATTGCATGTTCTATCTTATTTATAATGCATAAGTACTAGAAAGGAGTATAGAACATGAAAGCTTAAAAATCAACTCTATGAGACCATTTCCTAGTGATGTATGTATTTCTTCTCTTATGACTCATCATGCAAAGCTTGAAATCCTGGTGGCTCTGTAGCTTGATTATCAGAAACATCAAGTAAGCTCAGCTTCTCTTATAACCAGATCTGGAAAATATAAAAATAAATAAAACAAAATGAAAGCCTGCTTAGTCAAAAACCTGAGATGGTGGCTTAGGCAAAAGTTAAGGTAAAAAAAAAAAGAACCTTTACTTTACTTAAGTCCACATATCCAAGTATGAGATAAGTTCAACATAGTGCATATAAATAGTACAAGATTTAGAACACAGTAGTATGACAGAAATAGTTTGATACAAATAGAAGTTAGAAAAGAAGATAGCCTAGATCAGTAATCCTGAGCACTAGAATCCAGCCATGGGCTCCATCCTCTGGTAGGATCATCTTGATGAAAGGTATCTGAAGGTCTGAAAGATGAAGTCCTAGCACTATGAGGATCAATGCCTAAACCTACAAGCTATTGGTTAAGCATCTCGATCTCGCGTTCCAAATCATTAGAGTAGCTCTGTACATAGGAAACAACATGTCATATGCATTTCATGCATAACATGCATACATTTGCACTTTTAATGTATATACTTACCCTCAAACTGTTTGTAACTTGCATAGTGAATAACCTCTGAGATGAGACAAGTCCATGCAAGTACTCCACTTATGTTCGAGGAACCTATTTTGTAAATTTACTAAAATTAGTGTTAAGTGTATAAATCATGTAGGGAATAAGTTAGAAAGACTCACATGAGAAGCAACATCTACTGGAGAAAGGATAGGAAGCTGAACATCACTAAAATGCATATACTGCTCAATTAGAGTCTAAACAGTAGAAGCCTAGTAGAATATGGACCTATCTGGGAGAGAGATATCACCAAGGGTAACACTCGTAAAAGCACTATCATGAATATTCTTGACATACTGAGTATGATGTACAGGGCTAGGTCTAGGCTCAAACCTCTAAATATTGGAAACAACCTCAGTCTCTAGAGCAATATTGGTCTCCTCTTCCATCACCTCGACAGTAGGAGAGTGAACCTCCTCAAACTACAAAAAGAAAGAGTGATTCATAGGTTCTAAAGGAAGTAGTTGAGACAATACGAAATTACCTCAGCATCCTAAATAGGAATTTGCTCCAAGAGGCTCTCATGAATGAACTGCTAATAATATCAAGAACATTCAAGAAAATCCAAGGCAACGTATCCCTATAGTGCATCTCTCAGCTCTAAACTTGTTAAATGCGAGCTGCAAAGCATAGAGGAAGGGACATCAAATGGAATGCAGCATCGAGAAGGGCCAGAACCCTAAATACCACATCAAACATCCATATTTAGGGAGCAAAACCCTCATGGGCTGAAAGCGTACTATAGTGGTCATAAAATTAAATCACTGGATGTCATCAGCACCCTCCAGCCAATCAAAGTTTATCTGCAATTTAGGTTAATTAAGTTTAACTCACATTAAATTACAAGATACTAATAATTTTATTTTTCTTACTAAGTGCCATTCAATGGTGTTCAGCTGATCACGATATGTCTGCAAAGTGTTCCTGTTGCTAGCAAAGTGAGAAGAACCCCATCTCATCATTAGAGGAAAGCTCTTATCAGAGCTAATAGCACTAAAGCCTCAAATTAACCTGATCTATATACTCCAAATTTGAAAGGAAGAGAGTATATCAATAAAAGGCAAAGAAAAGTAGACAATAAAGATTAAAGAAAAGAGAACGTACGTGCAAGATGTGCCAAAAGCTACACATTATGACAGCACCTCTACAGATAGTGTCCAATATGTAATAATGGTAAGCTAGTTCAGTAGATCCCCAATCAAGTGTGGCAACTCGATCCAAGTCATGAAGTGGACCAAGCAGAGCAATACTGACCTCATGATCGGTCTCATAAAAGAGGGTTGTACTCAATAATATCAGAAGAAGATACCTTGCCTTCTGGGTAATCTGACAAGGAGTAGTAGTGGGTAAACATCTAATCCCCTGAACTAAGGATGAAATCTAAACATTCTTCTGACTCTTCCACATCAGAACGAACCCTATCAGGTCACACATATACTGACTCTATGCATCTTCAGAAAGATTACAGTAGCTCACATCAAAAGGAACTAGGGACCCTCCAAAGGCAATCCCAATAATAGCAGAGAAGCTCATAGGAGAAATGGTTAACTCACCCATGCAAGTATGAAAAGTGTGGGTAGTATCCATCCACCGCTTTATCAAGGCGAATAAAGAATAACGGTCAGATCGGCCTTGAGCAGTCGAAAGTGCAGTAATGAATCACCTGAACCTGGAGGCCCAAATCAGACATGTCACATGCTTCGATAGTCCATGAAATAATTCTTGAGCTAGATTAAAATATCCCGTGAATTTCATGGGACACTAGTTAAGTTTAAAGGACTTAATTAGTAAAAAATGATGGGTAATTAATTAAGTAATTAATTAATCATGTTAATAGGAAATGATGATTAATTGATTAATTAATTAATTAGTTAACTTGTTAATAAAATGTTGAAAAATGGTGATTAGTTTTAAAAAAAATCTTTGAAATTTTCAGATCAGCAATCTAGAATGTCGATCAACATTCTAGATTGCCGATCGACATTCCACTATGCCGATAAGCCCTTCTCCTTTGTCGATTGGAAATATGATATTCTAGACATCCGATTAAACAAACAGACTACCAAGGAGCTGAATTTCGTATTTTCCAAGCTTAATTTTAATTCTATAATGTATTTTTAGCTAATTTTCTTATTTAATTCAATCAATATGCATGCTAGTCTCTACACTGGAATTGATTTTGATTATTAACTGTACAGGTAATATTTTGTAGAAATAAACTGAGAAGGTGAAGTGTTACCTCATTACCTACATCTCTGCACCTATGGGTGTGTAAATGAGTCAAAGGAAAGATGGATGAGCCCTCTCAAAGTCTGAGATCATTTTGAGGAAAATAAGAAGGCAGAATCCACTGATGTTCAAAAATTTTTGCTCTCTTATATTGTCTGTGTTACAAAGAGGCCATAGGATTTGACGGATCATGAATCAGACTTCAGATGATTAAGAAATCAAAGAAAGAAGAATCAATACAAAGAGAGAAAATGAAGGGAAAAAGAATGAAGCAGAAGAAAAAATGAATTGAGACATGCAAAAAGGAAGGAATTTATGAAGTGGAAAATATCCACTTTGGTCTACTACTTTTGTTTGCATAAGGATCCAAATTCTTTTGTTGCAATTTGGTCCATAATCACATTTTGATTATGAATTCATTCCTAATTACATCATGACATCTATCAAATTAATAATTCATAGAATTGTTAATATGCATCACCAGTCTATAATTCTGAGTTCTTTGCCAAGTACAAAATACAGATTTCATTTTTTACATTTTACATGCATTATTTGAATCAAAGGATTTTAAACTCATATGCTACATAGTAGCTATGACATAAACTTCAAATCATTATGTTATGTACTACACAATAGTCATAATTGTCATTATGTTATTAACTATATATCAGTTGTGACATAAGTCTTTAAATTTATCACTACTAGATGTCCCATAGGGAATATAGTATGCATCGCTAGACGTTCCACAAGTACTATAGCAGATTTTCAATTCATCATCATTAGACGTCCCACAGGGAATATAACGAAACTCATTCTCACTAGACGTCCCATAAGGAATATAGTGTGCATCGTTAGACGTCCCACATGGAATATAATGAAACTCATTCTCACTAGATGTCCCATAGGGAATATAATGAAATTTATTATTGCTAGACATCCCATAGGGAATATAGTGTGCATCACTAGACGTTTCACAAGAATTATAGAATATTTTCAATTCATCATCACTAAATGTTCCACAGGAAATATAGCAAAGCTCATTTCCATAAAGTTCACTAGATGTTTAATAGGAAATATAGTGAGACTTGTCAAACATTACATCCTGCATAAAATTCACAACAATTTAAGCATTGACCTATCAATTAGGATGCAATTAAGTGTCCTAATTCTTTTTATCAAAATTGTGTGCTCTATTGCTTTATCATAATTTGTCAAGCAAACAACGATAAAAAGGGGCAATTGTAAGCACCCAATTTCGGAATGCAATTGTGCATAGTACAATGAAAGCCCCTATGATGAAAAATTAATTGAGAAATTAATCTCTAGTGTTGAAATTTGAGATTTCAAGGACTAAATTTTAGTGTTTTTGGACCTAATTGCAAAATCTTGATTCTAGAAATGTTTTTTTAAAAATTTTTAATTTTTCAGGTTTAATGAGGAATTTACTAGTCGGCATTTAGCTAATGTTGACCGGCATTAGCCAAATTCCAATTGGCATCAGCATTAGCAAAATTCCAATTGGCATTGGCCTAATGCCAATTGACATTGGCCTAATGCTAATCAGCATTAGCCAAATGCCAATCAAAATTGGCCTAATGTCGATCAACATTTTTTCAATATTCTCTGTCATTTTTTAGTATTTTTATGTTTCTGATTGGTCAGAAAATTAATTTTAATTATTTTCTTAAAAGATAATTGTTTTTACACGTTCAAAATGCATAAATCACTTTCAAAATCTACATCTGTTTCCTGAAATTGAGGGGAATTAGCTCCGCAAGTCTCTTAATAAAAGTAGAGACTGTGTGGGTGAGGGAGGATGGGTTATTGACTGCATAGAAACTCTAGAGAGAAAAATCACAAAGAAAAACAAAAAAATACAATTTTTTTTCTTCATTGCAAAGAAAAAAATCACGCTCTTTTGTTTTCAATAGTCCAAAGATTAATCAACGAAAAGTCAATTCTTAAAACGGTGAAATTCCATTCTAAGGAGAATCAAACAACATCTACATAACATCTCTTTATCCCTTTTCCCTCTTTGATTTCTTTAATTTTTTTATTTTTGTTTTGTTGCTTATTTAATTTAATAACATGAATTATGGTTCCTATTTTTTTATATTTTAATTCAATTGGGATTTAAGGTGGACACTGCCTAAATAATTAAAAGGGAAGATCCATGAAATGCCATGGTGTTGAACTGTGATCAAATCTAGGGTTTTATCTTTTTATGATCATTATTTTCTTTGTGTTTTATGTGTTTAATTCATTTGGGTTTGTACTTAATTTTAATTTTCAGTATGTAGTGTGTAATAGCCCTAGTAGTGGGAAATAGTAAAGATTTTAATTTTCTGCATTCTTTAAAATTGGTTGGAAAATTAGCTTTAATTTGGTAATTTCCCATTAAAATTAATGGTCGCAGTAGTTAATTAGGGTTCATGAAATTGATTTAGGGTTTTTAGAAAATCAAAAAAATGTATATTTGATCGATTTTTATGTTTTATTTGTTTTGGGCTTTTTTTTTTTATGTTTTTATCCTTTTAGGCCTCAAGCCCATGTTAGGTCTAAGCCCACTTTAAAATAGGTTTAAAAATGGTTTAAGTTAATTAATTTAGGCCCATTTAGGTTAAATTAGATTTAGGCCCACCTTTTAATTAATGAAAATAATTTAGACTTAGATAAGTCTAATAAAGAATTTTTTATTTCTTTTCTAAAATAAGTAAACTGAAGCCCACTCTCATTTAATTAAAATTGATTAGAATTAAGCTTATTTTAAGTTTAATTTATTTCTTTAAAATTTGTAGACTCAAACCCACTTTTAGATAATTAAAATCAATAGACTTGAGCTCATTAACTAATAAAAAATGTAGGCCCACCTTTAGTCCATTTTCACTTGTAAATAAAAAATGTAAATGTAGCTAACTTTCAATAAAAGTAACATAGTTTAGACTTAGGGACGATGCATTTGAATACATTTTTTATGTGCGATTTTATTTACTAGATGCCTTAGGGTTAGATGGATGTTCAAATAAGGTTTAATAAAACTGTATGTAATTAGAGAATGAATTAATAATTTATAAAGTAATTCTAAATGAACATGAGACAAAAAGAAGTTAGTATTCCGTTCCCAGAATCACCTGGTTGTGGTGCTAACTGTCTTTTAGAGAATCGAATACCACCAATCGAATTGTCCTAGTTATTACCCTAGGTGGCGACTCCTCATCTCCACGCTATGACTTTGTGGCATAATGGTGTGTTCTCTAAGGCCTTAAGCCTAAACAGTGTCACAATTACTAAACCCCGCCGTCTACACCTCCACTATTGAGTGACAGTCATCAGATGGTTACAATAAACCTCAATTAGGTGATGTATGTACACTCCTTGGTCTAAAGGAATCTACATAATTAAAGATTAGGTATTACTAATGCCTTGTTGAGGTTAATTATGAATGTAGGAAAAAGAAAAAGCTTACATGAGTAGCATCGAGAGTGTATGCCAATGTCAGCCTATCATCCAATGTTATGAACTCATGAGATAAGTTCCCAAAGGGCACCCAACAATGAGCTAACTATTAGGAATCGATTGTGCAATTAGGAATCAAATCCTAATTAGAGTAAATTTCAAAAAAATTATCAACACAACCCTTGATCTTATTAAGAATTCCAAAACCCTAGGATCCAATTTAAATTTAACACATAGCTAAATCATAAACCAATATAATTCCAAGAAATTAACAGCCTAGAAATTTGTCACGACCCAAAACAGGGGCCATGACCGGCGCTAGGGAACGGGAATTCTTTCGAATCCGGAACTCGTAGCAAGCCTAAAAATAAAATAAATCATGCAATAGTAACAATAACAATAATATATATATGCAGCGGAAATAAAAATCTTAAATATCATAATAACATTTTCATCACTGGATTTAAGTTAAATCTCATCTCATAGATATATAAATCTTTTAATACAAATCCAGTTTCAATATAATACATCTCTTTAAATAAAATACATGAAATCCCACACTTTAATTCATAACTACTGCAGTGTCTAGATTATAAAAATAAGACTCAAATAAGTAATTTACACAAAGAAGCCGGGGCGGAAGAAATCCGGCGTATCGACCTGCTACTGAGGTCTGAAGAAGTTGACTCTCCTGAAAAATAGTCAACGGAGGGGAGTCAGACCTCACTGAGTGAATTACTATAATATATATACATACACACTAAATGATAATGCATACAGTCAACATTATATATCTAATATATATATACAGGCAATTACACACAGATGCAATAAAATCATTTTTATATATTTTATCTGAAAATCATCTTTTATGAAGGATCACATAGAACCCTATGATATCGCAACCTCGGAAAATAGTGTTAGACAACACTCTAGCCATACAGGCTCACTTAATCCAAATATATCCACTTAATCCATTTAGACAGTAGACTGGCCCCGAGACACTAAGTCAACCGAGCTCCAGTAGTCTGACTGCCAGTGTGATTGGCCCCGAGACACTTGGTCAACCGAGCTCCAGCAATCACACCTCCAAACCATATCTCACACATATCAATGATCACATCAAATCAATATCCACAAATAAGTTAGTATTATAGCCTAAATACTATAGGCATACCGGTACGTACTCGGTCCTAGTGCTGCCCACTAGGTAGCACGTTCTATTGATATCCTTCATTAATAATATAAATCATTCATTCACAAAAATAAATGATGCATGAAGTTTAATAAAATATCAACATAAACCATATATATACTAGAAATATACCAAAAGTAAACCAGGTATATTTCGAGTATATATACGTCAAATAAATCTAGTCAAATCATAAATTAAACTAAAAATATATTTAAAAACATTTTAAATATATTTTATTAACAAAACATGTATATAATTTATTATATACTAAAAATAAACCAAAAATATACTTAATATAAACTTAAGAAATAATCAAATTATTTATGCATATTTAATCAACATAAAACATGCATTTCTAAATCATGCATTCTAAGCATATATATATAGTATAGTAACTCACCTAGTGCGCTCCACGAGACGGGTCCGACGGGCCTGGTCCACTAGCCCTCGGTCTCGGCGCAACTAAACAAGCAATAAATAATCGACATCATAATAAACCTAACAAAAATCCTAGAATTCGATCTAGAGTATTAAACACAGAATCAGAAATTAGGGTTCGACTGGACATCACGTTTTACGAGAATTCTACCGAAAATCCGGCAGAACCTCCCCTGTAAAACGGACATCTCTCTACTCAAAAGAGTAGAGCCGACCCTGCAAAGAAATACACTTCGAAAAATAGGCTCAACACAAATCCACAACCCCTCGGTCGGACTTCAGACTACAATCTACCGACCGGGGTCCACAACACAGAACAATTCCAGAAATACCAAAAATATCCTTATAACATAGAAATTCATTTTATAAGTAGAAATTACATAATTAACCTTTAAACACATTAAAAATCGATAAAAACTCATTTTATTTGAAAAACCGTATATTATATATATAATTGAAAATAATTTACGAAAAATAGTTTTAATTAGTTAAAAATACCAAATAATTTGTAGAAATCATTTTTATACCTTAAATAACTATTAAAACCAATTAAATTACATTTTTAGCCAATTTTGTGTAAAATTACCAAAATACCCCTATATATATAAATATACTTAAATTACTTCAAAAATTTACCAGAAATTATACAATTATCCAAAATTAATTTTCTCAACATATTTATCAATAATATCAATAATTAAACCCAATTATCCAATTAATTTCAAATAAAAACACATTTAACCTAATTTTCCCAAAATTACATAAACTCAAATAATTCAAAATAAATACTTAGAAATTCATAAAAATTCCAAATAAATTTATATAATTCATTTCAACACCTAATTTAACCATAAACCCCAATTTCATAATTTAAATAATTAATTTCCGAAAATTAGAAAATAATATTAAAATATTCAAAAATACCCAAAAATCCAAAAAATCTCCAAAAATTCCAAAAAAATTCATACATGTAGATTAAGCTACTAGGATCAACATTTGTGAAGGGAGTTTTCATGAATCAATCAATTCTAAGCTCAAAAAAATTGAAAACCCTAATGTGACTGAATTGAGTTTTAGCTCAAACCTCAAAATCCACTTGATTTCAGGCCGAAAGGAGCTTAGAATTGGAATCATCGGAGCTCAAGGAGTCGATGAAGACTGGCGGTGCACGAAATGGTGGCCGGAATCATCGTCGACGGTAAGAAGCTCAACTTGCTGCCATGGCGGATTCCGGGCGTTCCAACGGGCTTCCGGCGGCCTGGTCACATCGGAGAGGAAGAGGAAGGAAGGGGAAGGAGGTTGGCGGTAGCTGGTGGCGACGAGGGGCGGTCCGGCATGCTGGAATGGGAGGCGCAGTGAGGGTAGGCGATCGGGAGAGAATAAGGAGAGGGAGGGGGCAAAACGATAATTTGGCAAAAATTTTGATTTTTAATGTATATATGTATATATATATACTTTACACTATATAATAAAATAATATTAAATTACACACATTAAATATACACCACACACATAAAATTTAATATTTTAATAATTTATACTAAATAAAATTAATTAAATAACAATAAAACAAATAAATAATTAATAAAATATTAGGGTAATACTAAACCCTAATTAAATAAATATACACACACATAGGCTTTATTTAGTAATTTAAAAATACGCATGAGTTCATGCAAGTCCAAAAATATATTTAAAATAATTAATAATAAATTATTTACGTGAAAATTTCCCTGAAAATGTAAGTCCCGGGAAAATTTTACGTAAAGCACTGTAAATAAAACACAGTATTTAAAATAGGTTTTAAATACATATCAACTCGTGAAAATATCGTAGTATATATACAAAAATTATTAACACTGCATATCCCGATACAATGTAAAAATATTTTAAAAACACGGGATATTACAAAATTCTAATTTTTGAGGTTGGTGTAGACCATAATATATCTACTACAACAGTTGGCTCCTGTTTAATTCAACTTTTGAATCAACTTTTCAAGTCTCCCAATTGTAAGACCATTAGCTTAAAACACCAAGCTTGGCCAAATCTCAATCTTGCTTTGCTCAAAAGATAGCAACAATCCTCTCTCATAAAGACCCTTGTGATGTTAGCCCTTTTTCCTTATAAGAGTTCTTGGTTTAGTATATGTTGTGTATCTTTTGCTTTTCTTTTCTTATCTACATGTTTTTCTCCTCATTAATCGTAATTAATATCTACTTTTTTTGCTTTTTAGATATACTTGGCTAGTGATAATTGTAGAGAAATGTGACATCATCTATATGCCACAAGTCATTATATGTATTGGCCATTTGTAAGTCACTAGAATCCAAAATAGAATGATGTAGATAACACATCTCATGGACATTCTCTACATCATCCTAGCCTTACACTTGTCAATTAATATCTTTATTAATATTTGATTTAATAAAATCAAATATATATATATATATATATATATATATATATATATTTGATTTGATTTGCACTAAACCATTGGGCCAACTCTTGACCTAAAGCCCATTTCATAAACTAAATGGACTTAAATATATTAAGTGGGCTTGGTTAATTACTTTGTCTAATCTTTAGTCCAAAACACTTTTGGGCTTATGTCCATGACACTTGGGCCATTAGTCTAAGTAATTAAGAAAATAACTTATACATATTATTAATTTACTATCCCAATTAATATCTCATATTAATTAAGCATAAATTAATAATTAAACCTTTCATTGAAATTAGATTTCATGATATGCTAGAATCATTGCCTTAAGCAAAAATCCAATTTCATTAATCTCAATTAATTGATTAAACTCTTTAATCAATAATTAGATTAAGTCAAAGAGATTTGGTAAAATCTTATAGGTGTGACTTACTAGGTTCATGTCTAGTTGGCAATGAGAAGATAATATCAACTCTTGATATTATTTAAAACTCCTTTTAAATTTAAATGTGAAAATCCCAATTATTAACATTTAGTTCTCATAAGTTGTAAGTGACCCCTAGCATCGATATCATAACTACCCAATTAGATATGAATGTATTCATTAATGCACACGAACCCTTTGGTCATAATTATCGTGCACTAAAATCCCTCCATTAGAAGATCTCGATATAGCCTAGAGTCAAGGATTAGTCAAACTCTAATAGCTATAACATATGACCTCATCTTAAGTTCTATCTCTTGATTAAAACACAAAAACTACTAGAAACTCTTTCTAGCATTAAAACTCTTTTAGACTATTATATTTTTCATGGCTAGGAACTCTATCATCAAGAAAAGACTTAAATAATATGGGATCTTATTCTGATTTACTCTAGGTAATGAATCCTATCTTGGTTGAACACTTATACCTACATTTAACTAACTAGAGTTGCCACACACCGTATACCCATGTATGATTAACATAAGTATATAAGCGGTAACAAACTCTAACCACTCAAATGTGGATGACTGTGTCACCTAAGGTCAAAGGCTTCTATGCACTATTATGACCTAGATTATGATCATTAACTATAAGTGAATATCCATATGATCACATATCTAATGTCATAATTCGATCCACCCATCACATAAGTGTCCATATGTCTATTCTAATATCTTATATCAAACAACATGAGAGTCACTACATCCCACTATTAGTATCACATACTAATCAAGGAAAATAGAAAGAGGTGATAATCTAATTAATATTACCTAAATATTAATTATATGACTATAAACATTTTATAGCATATGTACTAAATAAGTTTGTTACTCATATTATCAACTCTTGATAATAAACATATTTAACATAAGGCTAATGGATAAATATTTAATTAAATAAACACTTTAAATAATAGAATATTCTTTTATAGCCATTGGGATAATTTACAATGTCATTATACATTACTAAAATGGCATTAGGTCATATCTATGCTAATAATAACAATTTGAGAGTGTAAGTTAGTTGACCAATAACTATCTGTGAGCTGGAACCGAAGGGAGCTCTAAGAGGTGGTGATGTAGTAGATATACCCTCTCTGCTGTAAGTGCAACGGTGGTCTCTCATGCATAAAAGGCTTGGCTCTATGAGTGGGATATGTGACTGCCATTTATGGATGGAAGAGTTTAAGTCAACAAGTAATTAAAAAAAGAAAAAAAAAGAAAGGCAAAGTCAAGTGTATACCTGAGTAGTGGTAGCAATTGAAAGAGGCACCTGTTGTAATAAATTGGCTCTAACAAAGTCCAAGTAGTGGCTCTTGCTCTTTACAGTGTGTGTCTCAATAGGGTCTTCTATGACAACTCTAGCCATCTCATCACCCTCCAATAGGTGCATCTAGAATATACCCATAGGAGGTGATATGGGGATGCGCCTAGCACGGGCACTACGATCCCAATAGAGGATCCTCTCACCAAGATATCACACTCAATAGCTAGGTCCACAAAGCAATATTAACCGTAAAGACAACAGTCTTGAGTGAGTCATCTCTAAGAACCACCTGTCTTGAGGACCCTACAAATCCTAGCGCAAGTGTAAGGAAGAACATGGTAAGTGACATCGATTCTATAACTATATGATACTAATGATAATGTCTATATTTTTTTAGGTACCTTGTCATAGGTAAGGGAGTTCAATGACTTCTGATGAATGTGCACACAAGCCAAATGCCTCCTCCACGAGTGACTAGCACCCCACTGAGCTAAGGCCGGGAAGTAAATGTCACTAATGCGGGTTATTCCGTAGATCAACTCCAGCTCTAAGGCTTAGAATTGTAAGGGAGAATTATTAGTAAATAATTAAGATAATTGGAAAATAGAATTCAAAAATAAGAGAGAGGGAATACTCATTAGGACTATATGCCAGAAGTTATAGAATCGTATGGCCCTATAGACTACCTCATCCATGCTCCTGTATAGTTAGTCCAGTGCATAACTACCCTAATCGTAAGAGGACACTTGATCCAAGTCTCTAAGAAGCATAAGAAACATCAGGTCAATTGAACTGGCAGTGTCAACAAAAAAGGTAAATAAACTATGAATGCCTTAACTATCTGGTCAATCTCTCAGTTGGTGGTAGCGACCTTAACACTAGCATGGGTGTAGTGTCTCCAGATGGAGTTGATCTTGATGGTGTGGGTCCTCTTCATGTTTGGGACCATACCAAGTAATCTCTTGATGTAAACTACCCAATCCAGAGTCATTCGATGGATGCTTGTGTCAAATGGAACAACATCACCTGTATAGGTGATCTTAATAATAGAAGCAAAGGAGACAGGGTCCACTATGAGCTCACCGAAAGGAAAGTAAAATGTGTGTGTAGTCTCAAACCACCTCTCCATCAAAGCATGCAATAACTAATAGTCAATTTGCCCTTAAGCATCTAGAAGTGATAGAATGAAATCCTTAAACCCAATATCTTGGATGTGGTCCTTGACATCATATATGAACTTGTTGTACCACACCCAAGCCCCACTAAAATTCTCAGCGCCTTTAAATGTGTGGGCTTTATACTGAAAATGAATAGGAAGTTAGAATTTGTGTAATTTGCTTAAAATCAAAAAAGAAAAGAGATGACTATTGTCAAAGAGGCGACACCTCATTAAAGAGTTAGTTCCTTAATGTGAAGAGGCGGTGCCTTTTAAAAAAGGCAATGCCTTTTTGTGTCAAAGCACACGAGATAATTTTTAATTTCTTAATCTTTTTTTTTTAATTCAATTAAGACCATTCTTATTTCTAATGATGAATATATGTCTACTAATTATAACCCTATGATTATTTGTAGGAAAAAAATGATTAGTTTGGGTACTGACCTCTCCGGAAGCCAAAGCGCATATATGGGTGCCCAAACTCGTAGTAAGTGGAATCTTATCCTTGACTGAGAATCTGAGGGTCCATAGAGGCTCTATAGGAGGCATCATCGGGTCCCATTATAGCAGATCAATGGTGCAAGAATTGTCCATTATTGAGAAAAAAAAAGACATGGAGAAAAAGAAAGAAGAGGAAAAAAGAAAGAAAAGAAAGGAAGAAAAGAGAGTTTTTTGAAAAAAGAAGAAGAGGAAAAAAAAGAAAGGGTTTTATAAAAGAAAAGAAAAAAAAAACCCTTTTACAAGCAAGAAAATAAAGTTTTTTTAAAAAATTTAACCTCTCAGTTTTAAACACAAAGGCTGACGGTGCGGATTTTTAAAAGACTACCTCTCAGATTTGTCAACTCGAGGTTGACGGCTAAAGCTTCCCAATTGTTGAAGAAAATTTGATCTCTCAGTTTTGAACACCAAGGCTGATGGCATGAATTTTTAGGGGATTGCCTTTCGGGTTTGTATACTCGAGGTTGATAATGTGAGCTTCCCAATTGTTAAAGGAACTCGACCTCTCAGTTTGGAACATCGAGGTTAACAACACAGAGTTCTTAATGGATTTGGAATTTTCTGACCAAAGTATTAGAATGTTATTGGATTTGGAATTTTCTGATCAAATTATTAGAATGTTATTAGATTAGAATTTTCTAATCGAAGTATCAAAATTTTATTGAAATTGGAATTTTCTTATTGAATCATTAGAATGTTATTGGATTGAAATCTTCTAATCGAAGTGTCAAAATGTTATCAGATTTGGAATTTTCTAATCGAAGTGTTAGAATATTATTGGATTTGGAATCTTCTGATCAAAGTATCAGGATGTTAACGATTTTAAAGTTTTCTAATCAAAGTATCAGAGAATAAGATTTGACCTCTCAGGTTTGTATACCCAAGATCGACTGCACAGATTTGGAAATATTCAGTTTTTAAGTGAGAATAAAAAATCAAGTATATCCTTTTATTGTTTACTTTTGTTGTCTTGCATATTAATTTTTAAAAAAATTTTAATTGCATGCATTTAGTTTTTTTGAAAAATTAGGGGGTAAACTGTAGACACCCGATTTGATCGGTCCATAAGAAGGGGTAAACTATGGATGCTTAGTTTGATAAGCTCACAACAAAGCCCAACGATTAGAAAGTATGAAGCTTGAATGCAAGAGAAGACCTAAATGCAAGAAAAGACCCAAAATCTTTTTGAAAATTGACTTAAGAACCTGAACCTATTCCGAAAGCAAATGCATGCAAACATAAAACTTAAACTCACAAATCTAAGCCCAATCCCATTCTAGCCCAAAGACCTAATTTCTATGTCAGGGCTAAAGAGGTGATGCCTTATAGAAGAGGCATCACCTCTATGATGGTCACTTTGATGAGGTGATACCTCATCGAAGAGATGCCACCTCTATAATAACCACTTGCACCTGCATTAAATACAGAGGTGACAATGGTAGGCCCACCTCTTACTGAACTGTACCTATTGCATGAAAAAGAGGATTTTGAGTGCAAAAAGAAAAAAAAAGTGGAATGATGAAGGTGAAAAAAGGGGGTGTCTTGTCAAGGCATAAGGAGTTAAAAAGGGTATGGAGAATGAAAAAAGGGGGGCAATCTTCAATAATTTTTTAGTAAGTTTTAGGAAGAAAAGAGAGAGGGGAGAGCTTTAGAGAGAAAAGAGGAAATGTTCTTAAGAAGGAAAGAAGAAAAAGCTAGCTTGAAAGTCTATTCTTAAAGAAAAAAAAAAAAACTCTTGCATTTAAGTGGAGATTGATATCAAAACCAATCTTTGAGGTCAACCATTGTGAAAAAAACTAGCTCATAATTAGTAAGAGTTTCTACTTTTTAGGTTAGGTCTTTACATGGATAAGTTCTCTTTATTTACTTATCTGTATTTCTTTATATTTGTCCTTCATTTATGTTATGTTCATGACATGATCCTTTAGTTTACTTAGTTGTCACGACCCAAAACAGGGGCCATGACCGACGCTAGGGAACAGGAATTCTTTCGAATCCGGAACCCGTAGCAAGCCTAAAAATAAAATAAAGCATGCCATAACAACAGTAACAGTATGATATGCAGCGGAAAGTAAAAATCATAATATCATAATATCATCCATATCAACTGGATTTAATTCAAAACTCATCACATCACATATATAAAATCTTTAATACAAATCCAGTTTCAATATAATACATCTCTTTAAAATAAAGTACATGAAATCCAATACTTTAATTCACAACTACTGCAGTGTCTAGATAAAATAAATAAGACTCAAGTAGACAATTTACATAAAGAAGCCGGGGCGGAAGAAATCCGGCGTATCGACCTGCTACTGAGGTCTGAGGAAGTTGACTCTCCTGAAAAATAGTCAACGGAGGGGAGTCAGACCTCACTGAGTGAATTACTATAATATATATACATACACACTCAGTGATAATGCATACAGTCAATAGTATATATATAATATGTATATATACAGGCAAATTCATACAGATGCAGAAAAATCATTTTTATATATTTTACTGAAAAATCCCAATTTATGAAGGATCACATAGAACCCTAGAATATCGTAACCTCAGAAAGTAGTGTTAAACAACACTCTAGCCCTACAGGCTCACTTAATCCAAATATATCCACTTAATCCATTTAGACAGTAGACTGGCCCCGAGACACTAAGTCAACCGAGCTCCAGCAGTCTGACTGCCAGTGTGATTGGCCCCGAGACACTTGGTCAACCGAGCTCCAGCAATCACACCCAAATCACATCTCACACATAACAATAATCATAATCAAATCAATATCCACAAATAAGTTAGTATTCTAGCCTAAAGCTATAGGCGTACCGGTACGTACTCGGTCCTAGTGCTGCCCACTAGGTAGCACGTTCTATTGATATCCTTCATCATTAAATATAAAACATTCATTCACAATAAATGATGCATGAATTTAAATAAAATAACAATATAAACCATATATATACCGGAAATATACTAAAAGTAAACAAGGTATATTTCGAGTATATATACGTCAAATGCATTCAATCAAATCATAAATTAAACTAAAAATATATTTAAAAACATTTTAAATATATTTTATTAATAAAACATGTATATAATTTATTATATACCAAAAATAAACCAAAAGTATACTTAAATACAAATCACATTATTTATGCATTTTAATCAAAATAAAACATATATTTCTAAATCATGCATCCTAAGCATATATATATAGTATAGTAACTCACCAAATGCGCTCCACGAGACAGGTCCGACGGGCTTGGTCCACTAGCCCTCGGTCTCGGCGCAACTAAACAAGAAATAAATAACCGATATCAGAGTAAACCTAATAGAAATCCTAGAATTCAATCTAGAGTATTAAACACAGAATCGAAAATTAGGGTTCGACTGGACATCACGTTTTACGAGAATTCTACCAAAAATTCGGCAGAACCTCCCCTGTAAAATGACATCTCTCTACTCAAAAGAGTAGAGCCGACCCTGCAAAGAAATACACTTCGAAATACAAGCTCAACACAATCAAAATCCCACGGTCGGACTCCAAACCACAGTCCACCGATCGGGGTCCACAAACACAGAATGATTCCAGATATACCAAAAATATCCTTAAATCACAGAAATACATTTTATAAATAAAAATTACATAATTGACCTTGAAACACTATAAAAACCGATTAAAACTCATTTTATTAGAAAAACCGTATATTATATATATAATTGAAAATAATTTACGAAAAATAGTTTTAATTAGTTAAAAATACCAAATATTTTGTAGAAATCATTTTTATACCTTAAATAAATATTAAAACCAATTAAATTACATTTTTAGACAATTTAGGGTAAAATTACCAAAATACCCCTATATATATAAATATACTTAAATTACTTCAAAAATTCACCAAAAATCATACAATTACCCAAAATTAATTTTCTCAACATATTTATCAATAATATTAATAATTAAACTCAATTAACCAATTAAATTCAAATAAAAACACATTTAACCTAATTTTTCCAAAATTCCATAAACTTCAATAATTCAAAATAAATACTTAGAAATTCATAAAAATTCCAAATAAATTCCTATAATTCATTTCAACACCTAATTTAACCATAAAATCCAATTTAATAATTTAAATAATTAATTTCCGAAAATTAGAAAATAATATTAAAATATTCAAAAATACCCAAAAATCCAAACAACCTCAAAAAATTCTACAAAAATTCATAAATGTAGATTAAGCCACTAGGAACAACATTTGTGAAGGAAGTTTCCATGAATCATCCAATTCGAAGCTCAAAAAAAATTGAAAACCCTAATATGACCGAATTGGAAAAATCAAAACCTAAGCAAATCTAAACCATTTTAGCTCAAACCAAAGCTAGAATCACACTCACCGGAGCTCAAGGAGAAGAAATAGACCGGCGGTGTCGAAAACGGTGGCCGGAGGAGGGAGAAACCGCGAAGGGAAGATTTCGGCCAAAAGAGGAAGAAATGAAGCTGCCGGTGCCGGGAAAAGGGGCTGGAGGCGGTGGAGGACGGCTGGGAACGGCGGTGGCAAGCCGGGAGGCACACCGACGGTAGGTGGCCGGAGTTGCAGACGGTGAGGGATGGTGGTCGGGCGTCGGGCGCGGGAGAGAAGGGAAGAAGAAGAAGAAAAAGAAAAAAGAAAGAAAAAGGAAAGAAAAAGAAAAAGAAAAAGAAAGAAAAAGGAAAAAAAAAGAAAAAAGAAAAAAGAAAATAAAATAAATTAAAATAATTAAATATTAATAAATAAATAATAATAAAATAATAAATTTTAATAATTTAATAATAAATAAAATAATTAAATAATAATAAATAAATAATAAAATATTAGGGTAATAATAAACCCTAATTAAATAAATATACACACACAGGCTTTATTTAATAATTTAAAAATATGTATGAGTTCATGCAAGTCCGTAAATACATTTAAAATAATTAATAATACATTGTTTACGTGAAAATTTCCCCGAAAATGCAAGTCCCGGGAAAATTTTACGTAAAATACTGAAAATAATAGACAGTAATTAAAATAGGTTTAAAATACATAACAACTCATAAAAATATCGTAATATATATACAGAAATTATTGACACTGTATATCCCGGTACAGTGTAAAAATATTTTAAAAACACGGGATATTACAGTCTTCCCCCCTTACAGGAATTCATCCCCGAATTCCAAAAAAAACAAGATCAAGAAGGAAAGAGATACGGGTAAGAAGCTCGCATCTCAGCTTCAGTCTCCCACGTATGCTCTTCAACTCTGTCGCTACGCCACAGAACCTTGACCATCGGAATCTGCTTCGATCTCAACTGTCGAACTTGAAAATCAACGATCGCCACAGGTTCTTCCACAAACGTCAAATCTTTACTCACTTCCACACTGTCAGGCTGCAACACGTGTGAAGGATCTGAGATATACTTCCTCAACATCGAGATATGAAATACTGGATGCACCTGTGACATACTCGGAGGCAAATCCAACCGATATGCAACAGTGCCAACTCTCTCCAAAATCTCAAACGGTCCAATGTATCTCGGTGCTAACTTACCCTTCCTGCCAAATCTCATCACACCCTTCATCGGAGATACTTTTAGAAAAACGAAATCTCCAACCTGAAACTCCACATCTCTGCGCCTAGGATCCGTATAACTCTTCTGTCTACTAACTGCGGTCTCTAATCTGCGCTTGATCACGGCGACTTTCTCTGCAGCATCCTGAACCATCTCTGGTCCAGTCAAAGCTCTCTCACCAATCTCATCCCAACTCAACGGGGATCTACACTTCCTTCCATACAACGCCTCATATGGTGCCATGCCAATACTGCTATGGTAGCTGTTATTATATGCAAACTCAACAAGCGACAAATGATCATCCCAGCTACCTCCCAAATCCAAGACACACATCCTCAACATATCTTCCAGTGTCTGGATCGTCCTCTCAGACTGACCATCTGTCTGAGGATGAAAAGCAGTACTGAAATCCAACCTAGTGCCCATCGCTTCCTGCAACTTCTGCCAAAAACGAGAAGTAAACACCGAACCTCTATCTGACACAATAGACACAGGTACTCCATGAAGGCACACAATATGCTTCACATACAACTTCGCCAATCTAGCAACTGAATATGTGGCTTTCACAGGCAAGAAATGTGCAGACTTCGTCAACCTGTCTACAATCACCCAGATGGAATCGTATCCATCCTTCGAATGAGGTAAACCGACCACAAAATCTATAGCTATCCTTTCCCACTTCCACTCGGGAATAGGAAGAGGCTGAAGCTTCCTAGAAGGCTTCTGATGTTCGGCTTTCACTTGCTGACATGTCAAGCACTTAGCAACATAATCAGCAACATCCTTCCTCAATCCATCCCACCAGTATAGATCTCTGATACTGTGGTACATCTTAGTAACACCTGGATGAACGCTGTAGGCTGTAGAATGTGCTTCCTCTAGGATCTCTTCTCTCAAATCATCCACATCAGGAACACACAATCTACCACTGATCCACAACACACCATCATCATCGAGTGTGAAATCAGTGAACTTCCTTGCTCTGACATTCTCTGCAAGCTCTTCCAGAATAGGATCTCGGCTCTGAGCTGCTTTAATCCTATCCCTTAGTACAGATCGTACTTTAAACTGAGCTAACAGTCCACCTGATCTACTGATCTTCATCATCAGACCTTGATCCACCATCAGATGCAACTCCTGGATCAATGGTCTCCTCTCAACACCAATGTGAGCAAGACTACCTGAGGACTTCCTACTCAAGGCATATGCTACCACATTAGCTTTACCTAGATGGTAAAGAATCTCGCAATCATAATCCTTCAACAATTCCAACCATCTTCTCTGCCTCAGATTCAAATCTCGCTGCTGGAAAATGTACTTAAGGCTCTTGTGATCAGTAAATATCTCACAAGTCACCCCGTACAAATAATGTCTCCAAATCTTCAAAGCAAAGATCACTGCAGCCATCTCTAGGTCATGTGTGGGATAGTTCTGCTCATGCTTCTTCAACTGCCTCGAAGCATAGGCTATCACCCTTCCATTCTGCATCAACACACAACCAAGACCAATTCTAGAGGCATCACAGTAAACTGTGAACTTATCCACACTATTAGGCAAAGCTAATACTGGCGCTGTGGTCAACTTCTCCTTCAATAATTGAAAACTATTCTCACAAGCTTCTGACCACTCGAATCTAACATTCTTCTAAGTCAAGCGAGTCATAGGGGCTGCTATCCTGGAAAAATCCTGCACAAACCGCCTATAATACCCGGCTAAACCCAGAAAACTCTGAATCTCCGTAACAGAAGTAGGTCTAAGCCATTCAGATACTGCCTCAACCTTCTGTGGATCGACCTGAATACCTTCTTTAGACACTACGTGTCCAAGAAAAGAAACACTCTCCATCCAGAAATCACACTTCGAGAATTTAGCATAAAGCTGATGATCTCTCAGTGTCTGTAGTACAATCCTCACGTGATATACATGCTCTTCCATATTCCTCGAATATACTAGTATATCATCAATGAAGACTACTACAAACTGATCCACATACGGTCTGAATACTCTGTTCATCAGGTCCATAAAAGCTGCTGGTGCATTAGTCAAACCAAAAGACATCACCAGAAACTCATAATGACCATATCTAGTGCAGAATGCTGTCTTAGGAATATCAGATTCACTGATCCGCAACTGATGATAACCTGACCTCAAGTCAACCTTAGAAAAGAACTGTGCACCCTGTAGCTGATCAAACAAATCATCTATCCTCGGGAGAGGATACTTGTTCTTCACTGTCACCTTATTCAGCTCTCTGTAGTCAATGCACAGTCTCAGGGTACCATCCTTCTTCTTCACAAACAGGACTGGTGCACCCCAAGGGGAAACACTAGGTCTAATAAAACCCTTATCCAACAACTCTTGCAACTGCTCCTTCAACTCTCTCAACTCTGCAGGAGCCATACGATAAGGTGGCATAGATATAGGAGTAGTACCTGGTACCATATCTATACAGAACTCAATCTCCCTGTGAGGTGGTAAACCTGGCAACTCCTCGGGAAAAACATCAGGAAACTCACAAGCAACAGGAACATCTGTGAGTGACAACTTCTCCACTGACGTATCCCTAACCAATGCCAAAAACCCCTGACAACCTTTCTTCAACAACTTCCTAGCAGAAATAGCGGAAATAAGATTCTGAGGTGCTGAACTCCTACCACCAACAAACTTAAAATCTTCTTGACCAGGAATTCTGAAAGTCACCTCCTTATTCCTGTAATCTACCACGGCATAGTGCTGAGATAGCCAATCCATTCCCAAAATAACATCGAACTCCATCACATCCAACAAAATCAAATCAGCGGGTAATTCTCTATCTCCCACGAGAACTGGACAACCAGAAAGAACAATATCGGCGTCCAAGGAATCGCTCAAAGGAGTGGCAACAGACAAAGGAAAAGCCATCCTCGAAGCTTGCCAACAAGATTTAGAAGCAAAAACAGGAGAAACAAACGAATGCGTGGCACCCGGATCAAACAAAACCCATGCATCCAGGTAACAAACAGAAAGAATACCTGCCACGACTGCATTAGATGCCTGAGCATCCTGTTGAGTCAGATGAAAAACTCTGGCCTGACCTCGACCTCCCTGCTGACTGGTAGAAGCCTGGCCAACACCTCTGGCACCTCCTCTAGTACCTCTACCACGACTCTGCTGTGGAACAAACTGAGTGGAACTCTGATGCTGGGCTGGTGGTAACTGAAATGGCACGGGTGCTGCACTAGCAATCGACTGCTGTGGGAATCACGGAATCTACTGCTGCTGATACCCGGAATAAGGACACGATCTGGCAAAATGTCATGTCTGCCCGCATCTGAAGCATGTCAGTGGTGTCAGATAACACGGTCCCTGATGGACTCTACCACAAGTCTGGCAAACGCTGGCAGCTGATCCAGAACTACGACCACTGCTGCTGCTCGAAGCACCTGACCCGAATCTAAACGATCTACGCTGACCTCCACGACCATGTCTACTGCTCCGATGCACTCGCTGCTGCTGTCTCTGACTCTGCTGAGTCGAACCTCACTGCTGACTACTCGATCCAACATGAAAACTCGAATATGGAGTAGCCTGCGATCCACTCGACTGAACTCCCAACTGATAATAATCAGGCATCGCTCCCTGCCTAACTAATCTCAGCTCAATCTCCTTAGCTAGCTCAATCACGGACTCTAGAGTAAGACCTGCTGTGGGCATACCAGCAAAAGCTGAACCCAAACCAGTAACGTACGTAGTAACAGCGAAATACTGATCTCGCATCAGATCCTCAGCATATCTACCCAGACGAAGAAACTCTTGGGTATACTCCTCTACAGATCGATCTCCACGAGAAATACTGGTCAGACGGAGACGATAACTCAAACGAAGAGGCTCTGGACAAAATCTCCTCATGAATCGCTCTCGAAACTGAGCCCATGTCATCGTCATCATATAGGGCTGGATCATCTGAATGAACCAATCCAAGGCTGGTCCCTCAACAGACAACTCAACAATCATGATCCGTTGGTACTCGGTATGAGCAGTCCGAGTCCTAGTCTCAATCGCATGCAGAAAATCTAAAGGATCAGAAGTCCCATCAAAAGCAATCCTGCCAACTCGGGCATAGAACAAAGCTGCCTCAGGGTCAGACATACCTTGCTGATAGGCAGGCTGAACAACTGGAGGAACAGGAACATCAAACTCAGGCTCTACAGGCTCCTCGTCCTGTAACTCTCTCTGCCTACGGCGACCTGCCGCTCCTCGAGGTCTACCTCTGCCACGACCTCTACGTCTAACTAGCTGCTCAGGAGGTAAAACCTCATCCTGAAAAGACTCATCATCCTCGGCCTCAACGACCGATGGAGCGACACGCGCTCGTCTCCTCATTCTGAAAAGACAAACGGAAAGATTCAGACAAAACAGACAACGGAGGAATAACGCTGAAAACTACAGCAAAGAATACTTATCAAGACATACTCAAACCTAATACACTGCAGTAGTCCAACAGAAAACACAACTTTAAAACTAGGGCCACAACTCACATAACTAAGCCCTGACACAAAACTCCGCTCTGATACCAACTTTGTCACGACCCAAAACAGGGGCCATGACCGGCGCTAGGGAATGGGAATTCTTTCAAATCCGGAACCCGTAGCAAGCCTAAAAATAAAATAAAGCATGCCATAACAACAGTAACAGTATGATATGCAGCGGAAAGTAAAAATCATAATATCATCCATATCAACTGGATTTAATTCAAAACTCATCACATCACATATATAAAATCTTTAATACAAATCCAGTTTCAATATAATACATCTCTTTAAAATAAAGTACATGAAATCCAATACTTTAATTCACAACTACTGCAGTGTCTAGATAAAATAAATAAGACTCAAGTAGACAATTTACATAAAGAAGCCGGGGCGGAAGAAATCCGGCGTATCGACCTGCTACTGAGGTCTGAGGAAGTTGACTCTCCTGAAAAATAGTCAACAGAGGGGAGTCAGACCTCACTGAGTGAATTACTATAATATATATACATACACACTAAGTGATAATGCATACAGTCAACAGTATATATATAATATGTATATATACAGGCAAATTCATACAGATGCAGAAAAATCATTTTTATATATTTTACTGAAAAATCCCAATTTATGAAGGATCACATAGAACCCTAGAATATCATAACCTCAGAAAGTAGTGTTAAACAACACTCTAGCCATATGGGCTCACTTAATCCAAATATATCCACTTAATCCATTTAGACAGTAGACTGGCCCCGAGACACTAAGTCAACCGAGCTCCAACAGTCTGACTGCCAGTGTGATTGGCCCCGAGACACTTGGTCAACCGAGCTCCAGCAATCACACCCAAATCACATCTCACACATAACAATAATCATAATCAAATCAATATCCACAAATAAGTTAGTATTCTAGCCTAAAGCTATAGGCGTACCGGTACGTACTCGGTCCTAGTGCTGCCCATTAGGTAGCACGTTCTATTGATATCCTTCATCATTAAATATAAAACATTCATTCACAATAAATGATGCATGAATTTAAATAAAATAACAATATAAACCATATATATACCGGAAATATACCAAAAGTAAACAAGGTATATTTCGAGTATATATACGTCAAATGCATTCAATCAAATCATAAATTAAACTAAAAATATATTTAAAAACATTTTAAATATATTTTATTAATAAAACATGTATATAATTTATTATATACCAAAAATAAACCAAAAGTATACTTAAATACAAATCACATTATTTATGCATTTTAATCAAAATAAAACATATATTTCTAAATCATGCATCCTAAGCATATATATATAGTATAGTAACTCACCTAATACGCTCCACGAGACAGGTCCGACGGGCCTGGTCCACTAGCCCTCGGTCTCGGCGCAACTAAACAAGAAATAAATAACCGATATCAGAGTAAACCTAATAGAAATCCTAGAATTCAATCTAGAGTATTAAACACAGAATCGAAAATTAGGGTTCGACTGGACATCACGTTTTACGAGAATTCTACCGAAAATTCGGCAGAACCTCCCCTGTAAAACGGACATCTCTCTACTCAAAAGAGTAGAGCCGACCCTGCAAAGAAATACACTTCGAAATACAAGCTCAACACAATCAAAATCCCACGGTCGGACTCCAAACTACAGTCCACCGACCGGGGTCCACAAACACAGAATGATTCCAGATATACCAAAAATATCCTTAAATCACAGAAATACATTTTATAAATAAAAATTACATAATTGACCTTGAAACACTATAAAAACCGATTAAAACTCATTTTATTAGAAAAACCGTATATTATATATATAATTGAAAATAATTTACGAAAAATAGTTTTAATTAGTTAAAAATACCAAATATTTTGTAGAAATCATTTTTATACCTTAAATAAATATTAAAACCAATTAAATTACATTTTTAGACAATTTAGGGTAAAATTACCAAAATACCCCTATATATATAAATATACTTAAATTACTTCAAAAATTCACCAAAAATCATACAATTACCCAAAATTAATTTTCTCAACATATTTATCAATAATATTAATAATTAAACTCAATTAAATAATTAAATTCAAATAAAAACACATTTAACCTAATTTTTCCAAAATTCCATAAACTTCAATAATTCAAAATAAATACTTAGAAATTCATAAAAATTCCAAATAAATTCCTATAATTCATTTCAACACCTAATTTAACCATAAAATCCAATTTAATAATTTAAATAATTAATTTCCGAAAATTAGAAAATAATATTAAAATATTCAAAAATACCCAAAAATCCAAAAAACCTCCAAAAATTCTACAAAAATTCATACATGTAGATTAAGCTACTAGGAACAACATTTGTGAAGGAAGTTTCCATGAATCATCCAATTCGAAGCTCAAAAAAAATCGAAAACCCTAATATGACCGAATTGGAAAAATCGAAACCTAAGCAAATCTAAACCATTTTAGCTCAAACCAAAGCTAGAATCACACTCACCGGAGCTCAAGGAGAAGAAAGAGACTGGCGGTGTCGAAAACGGTGGCCGGAGGAGGGAGAAACCGCGAAGGGAAGATTTCGGCCAAAAGAGGAAGAAATGAAGCTGCCGGCGCCGGGAAAAGGGGCTGGAGGCGGCGGAGGACGGCTGGGAACGGCGATGGCAAGCCGGGAGGCACACCGACGGTAGGTGGCCGGAGTTGCAGACGGTGAGGGATGGTGGTCGGGCGTCGGGCGCGGGAGAGAAGGGAAGAAGAAGAAGAAAAAGAAAAAAGAAAGAAAAAGGAAAGAAAAAGAAAAAGAAAAAGAAAGAAAAAGGAAAAAAAAAAGAAAAAAGAAAAAAGAAAATAAAATAAATTAAAATAATTAAATATTAATAAATAAATAATAATAAAATAATAAATTTTAATAATTTAATAATAAATAAAATAATTAAATAATAATAAATAAATAATAAAATATTAGGGTAATAATAAACCCTAATTAAATAAATATACACACACAGGCTTTATTTAATAATTTAAAAATATGTATGAGTTCATGCAAGTCCGTAAATACATTTAAAATAATTAATAATACATTGTTTACGTGAAAATTTCCCCAAAAATGCAAGTCCCGGGAAAATTTTACGTAAAATACTGAAAATAATAGACAGTAATTAAAATAGGTTTAAAATACATAACAACTCATAAAAATATCGTAATATATATACAGAAATTATTGACACTGTATATCCCGGTACAGTGTAAAAATATTTTAAAAACACGGGATATTACATTAGTGAAGTTGTTAGTTTCCATTATTTCCATTATATTTTTTTTTACTTAGAACTTATGAAGCTCGTCCATTTATTGTTATGCCTATTATTCATAAAGAGTAGATGGACGAACTTATTGAGTTCGTCCATCTACTCTTTATGATGAGGCGGCACCTCATTAGCGAGGTGATCACCACTTCAATAGAGCCATGTGTAGCTTTATAATTTCTTTATCTATTCCACATGGTTTACATTTGTATGTATTCTTACGTTTATTTGACTTTATAACTTTTTATATGTTTATTTGAAATAGTCATGAACTTATTACTTCCATTTATTTATATTTAATCAATGGACTCACTTGGTGGCTTCCTTTTTGTAGGATTTATATACTTAGGGAGATTAATATTTTGCTCATTTCAGGGAACTTGAGATGATTTTATTCATCCAATTTTAGCTAATATTCCTTTTTTTTTTACTCATTCCTTACTTACATTTAGTTCATTTTCTATTTACTTTTGGTTTATTTTCTGTTTATTTTGTTTTCTTGCATGTAAAAAGGGTTGTAATTTATTCTCCTCCCTCCTTTCTTTGTATATAATTTTATCTCTATTTTGTGAATAAAGTTTTTATTTATGTAGTGAACCACCCTTAAAATGCATGAATTTTAATTAATGTGCAAATTAAATTTGGACTAAAATATAAAATTAGAAATTGTTCAAAGAAAATTATAATTTGCATGTTAATAAATAAATAATTGAATAATTAAAGAAAATAAAATATGAAACACAAACGGAGGTCAATCGCAAGGTTGGATGGACATTCCAAAAAGCCTATAACCAGTTTTCGAACCTGTTCTTTGAATATGGCTTTTGGGAACTATTATGGGATTTAGTTGATGTATATTGTGTTATGAGTTTCATCTAGGTGGCAACTCCTTTTTCAATTTGGGCTTCAAGCCTATTTTGTAGTTCCTAGTGGGCCTTGAGCTCATATAGTGTCGTTGTCACCAAACACTTAGGCACGCAAAACCCACTCCCTATAGTGATTTATTTTATTGAAAATTTATTTAGTTATTTTTCCATTCAAATTATTTATATAATCATTTTATTTCACACTATATGCATTATGAGGAATCAAAACTAGTTTTAGTTAATTTCATTTTTATTAGACTCATTATTCATTATAATATTAAATAGAAGTTAGCACAATTAGAATAGAAAATATACATTTAATTATATATATAATACTAGAGTCCTAGAGGCAGTGAATAGGACTATTGAACTATAATAAGAAATTAAAAAGACTTGAACAAGAATTAAAAATAATGTTGAGAAGGAGGAATGATGAGCACAATAATTTAAGGAGTTCAGATTCTCAATAATCCTACATATCCACCTAATTTATTCGTCAGTTAGGATTTTGAATCACCACAATCTAATTCACAAGATTAATTGTTACAACTTGAGTTTTAGGCTTAACTCAAACCTTACAACTTGACTTTTCAAGGCTCACCCAAAAACTAATTCACAAGTGCTTTCAAGGTTCATACTAAAACCAAAATCCTAAGTGTTTTAATGGCTAAACACTTAAATCAATTCCTTTATAATAGAATCTCACTTCTCATTTTCTTAACCCCAAAAAATAGAAAAATAAGAATTTCTATTCTAACACTCATCAACTCTCATAAGAGCTATACAACAATAAAATGAATTTTAAGAGAATTTTTGAGAGAATTTTTTAGGGGGTTTAATTGAATGCTTGAAAGTATATGATGAGTGAATAAGCTTCTTCACCTCAATATAATCTTCAAAGGTTATATTTATACTTTTGAGCTGTAATTGGCTAGGTCCTAGTCGGGATATCATTAGTCGTGGTTGGCACGAGCATTGAATAGTCATTATGAGCCATTGTATTTGAATTTCTACATTGGTCCTAATCGAGATCACTTTGTCCCGGTCAGGACTAGCTTGTCTTAGGCATTGTCCCAACTGGGAAATTGGATTGGGATCAGTTCTGCCAAAAATTGAGTTTTTGCAAAATTGGTCTGCCTTGGTCTCGATCAAGACTACGCTGGTCCCGGTCGAGACCATGATAAGATTTGCACTTTTTTGTGCAATTTAGTCCCCTTGTTGAGTCCGATCAAGATAGTGCTTGTGATGTCTTTCTGAAATGATTTTTCTTTGATAATTCATCATTATTTTGACTTCCAAATTATTCCTAACTTTTACACACTTGAAGCAAACACATTAGTTGCACAAAATTAAGTTTGTTAATATCAAAATCATGATTGATAACTTGTTAAGGTCAACAATCTCCCCCTTTATGATTTTGACAAACCTATTTTGAGTTTGATAATATATTTATTAAATATTGAGCCTTCAAGTCATTAAATAAAAAATTTGACAAGTGTCTATTTTCATATTTCAGTATTCATCCTAAAATTTAATGTGTCAAATTCTTAAAAATCCTAATTTTTATTAAAAATAAAATATTGATTATAGTTTTTTAGTATTATTCTTTAACTAAAATACTATTATACATATTCTAACACTACTCAAATTCTAAATTTTTTATATAATGCGTATTTTTTAATCTCAAATCACTCAAATCATTTTTTTTAAACCATTAGACATTCTATTTTTAGAATTTTTTTTAGTTATTATACATACTCCAATAGTAATTTAATAGTTTCAAAATAAATTCTATTATATTTAAAAGTAATGGCAATAAAAATTAAAGAAAATAAAATTAATGTACTATATTTTATTTTTAATTTATTTAGTTACATTTTCCTTTTTATACAAAAAAAATTATTTTAAAATACATATGTTTTATTCAATATAAAATATTTTAATTGTACTACATTTAAAATACTATTCTTTTTCATTAAGAAATTATGTTTTTTGTTCTAATTGAAACATTCACCTTTTATTCAATTAAAAATAAATTTTTCCTTTTATTTAATGTAAGTCAAAATGCATAACTTATCAATTATTTTGTATTTTATTTCTCCAATTATTATTATTACTATACACATTATATATGTATATGTGTATGTAGTTTTAATAAAAATTATTAAATGCAATTGTTATAATAACTGTCTAAATTTTTATTTTTATGTTTAATTAATTTGTAGTTTTAAATTTATTAAATTTATTTAATAATTATATTAAAAAGTGAAAATTATTTAAAGTCTGTGCATTCACGACTAATGTATATTTAATGTTGAGCCATAAAGTTAAAATTCTTATTTTTATATGCACTTTTAATAAAAAAAATTATTAAATAAAATTGTTATAATAACTTTCTAAATTTTCAATTTTATATTTAACTAATTTGTAGTTATAAATGTTGTAAAAAAAATTGTATTTTTAAATTTATTAAAATTATTTATTAATGATATTAAAATATGTATATTATTTAAAATCCATGTAACGCGCGTTTTCACGATTAGTTGTATTTTAATTTTCATTTGAGAAAGAAAAAATAACGTTTAACTGGAAATATAATTCCAATTAAATTAAACTTATGTTTTAATTAATTTGTATTATTAAATTACCAAATTATCCACTTATGTTTTGATACTAAGAGAAGGCGTTTTAGGTTTTGCTTAGTAACATAAGGTTATATATAGGGTCCTCTTCTACCCCTGCGGCCTGCACTATAGTCTACAGAGGCGTAACAGTGTAGATCCCCTCCCTCCTAATCCATCAGTTAACAAACAGGTAATCAATTGGATTTCTTTCATTCATTAGCTAAGACAAAATTCAAAAGTTTTAATGTTGCAAATTCAATTTTTGGAATTAAATTGAAAAGTTTTAGTTTGTTGTTGTTGTTGGGCAGTGCAGGAATGACGATGGAATGCTTCACATGGATTCGACATCTGTGGGAGGAAGTAGTAATAGCAGTAGTAGTGAACAACAAATTGAAGAGGGATATTATTAATACCACTACTCATATTCCTGATAAAATCCTTGTTTTTCAAATACTGAGTCGGCTTCCTCGAGATGATATTGTCGAATGCCTCAGCGTCTGCAAACAATGGAATGCTCTTATACCCACTCCTCCTTTTTATCGAGCCCACCAAGCCTTTGCCTCTCCAACTCCAACTCCCACTGTTTTTATCCAGCATTATGTAACGGGTAGGCCTCACCAAAACATGGCTTTATATTTTTTTTTTATCATTGTGCTAAGACAAACAACAAAATGGTCAAGAAAGTATGCCCCAGCTCTATGGAGAACATCCGACACCATACTCCTGTGCTTGAGTTCAGCTGCAATGGATTCCTTGTATTCAGAACACGCCATCCATCATTCTTTTTCTTTATCTGCAACCCCGTTACTCGTGAAGCAATAACCTTGACAAAACCGGTCAAGGAAGGTGCTGTCCGTGGTCTCTATTTTCATTTACCTACTAGAGAATACAGGTTGATTTATGCATTTCTAACTGTTGCTAATGCGTGGCAGTATCTGATACTTGGTCAGATCAGCTGCAAGTGGAGAAAGCTGTGTACTTTTAGTTATATCCCAGCTCGCACACTACCTCCTATAAATGTCAATGGATTCATTTACTGGATGTCTGATAGCAAGTCAGAAGATTATACACCTAGTTTTCCTCCTCGATGTACTTCATCTATAATCACATTTAATACCCAAACTGAAAAACTCCAAGTTATGCCTCATCCTGGGGATAGATGCGCTCACTGTCGAAACCAGCACGCATTGATGCAACTCTTACAAATGGAGACCAAGTTATTATTTTGTAGTCGGTACGGCAAACGCATGAAAATTTGGGTGCTTGAGAACTGTGTGGAATGGTTTTGGGTGGAAAGGTATAACATCAACCTTGGACGGGTCTTAAATCCATCTATGATGATCACTTCTTTCCTTTGTTTCCCACGGAAAATAAAGCCTGTGAGTGTCAAACATGGGGAGCTGCTACTCTGATGTTATTTTGGAGAATTGTTTCCATTAACTTCCTTGGTAGATTGTTGGCATTTAAAAGGACTGTATCGATATCATTTAAAACGTAAAACTTTTAAGAAGATTGATGTTAAGATTTTAGAATCTGATTCTTCCTTGATAGGGGAGTTGTCTTTTCATTTGACTGCTTACACCAAAAGTTTTGAGTGCTGGCGTAAGCAGTTATGATAGAATTATGTTGTTAATTTTATGGTCACAGATTAGTAAAGATAGCATTTACATATATATTCGCTTGGTTGTTAAAAACTTGCATTTATGTTATTCAGTGAAGTAGTATGGGGTAGAAATTCTTGACTTTCGATTGTCTTCTTGGAACGCATCTTCATTATATGTTGCAGGGCGAGTGAGTTTGGGTCAATCTGTCATTGAAGCTATATATGCCTGTTTATTTGAGGGCAGGATAATATGTATTGGGTTTTCTCGATCTTGTAGTGGCAAGTTTACATCGATCTTGATATGCATGCTTATGACGTACTTACTAAGGAACATGATGTTCATACAGATTCAATGATTTGGCATACTTGCTGACGAATGTAGAGAGGATGCGCAGGCATATTAGTTCCTCTAAGTGTGGCAATGCAGCAGAAAGCGTATTTAGAGATTGTATCGATGCCAAACAGGTTTGATTAAATCACATAGGCACTACTTTTTCTCATGGAAATTCATTAAGGACTGAATCCAGAAAAAAAGGGCTTTATACTCAGACTTGAATATTACACTATTTTTATATGATCCACTTGCATTTCAACGCAGAATGCAAATTAAAGTGTTGACATGATTAATTATAAGAATTAGTTCTGATAGCCTGTCACAATCAAGAAATATATAATTAATTTCCAATATATATATAATAAAATGTGAGGAATTAAAATGACCGATATAACCCAACGTTAGATAGAGGAAAACACTTGAGACTTAACTCAAGTGCTAAGAGTACTTTACTCTTGAAGAGTTGAGGTCATAAGTTTAATATCCCTCCCTTTACTAGGCATGTGAAACCCACCCTGGATGATGGTTCACAAAAATGGTTTTGAAATACTAACAGCTAACATCTACTCCATCTATTTCGTTCTAATAGACGTTTAAGGTTTTGTCACATAAATTAAGAATCTTATTTAATAGATATAACTATAGGTACAAATGACTATATTATCGTTTTTTAGAAAGATTAAAAATTAAAAATTATAATTACTCAAATTAAAAATTATAAATTATAAATACTCAAATTAAACTCATTTATTTACCTATTCTTCTCCCCATTCAAATTGTGATTTTTATTCAAAACAAAATTCTTCTCCACCAAAATTTTCAATCACAAATTATATACAACTTTAATTTCCTACCAAGTATTATTATGAATAGTTTTAATCACAATATAATTCTTTAAACAAATGCTACGTTTTTTTTTTTTCATTTAAAATATAATTCTTCATCTATGGAGTTTTGACATCTTTGTATTATTTTTTTTAACATCTCTTTAATTTCTTACTGGAATATTATATGCAATTTTTTTTCATTATGATGCAAAATGGAATTGCTAATTATCAATTCACATTGGAAAAAAAAAATTGAGAGTTGGAAGTTTTTTTTAATTACTCAAATTTACACTAAAAACAAGATATGTGTAAAGTTAGAAAGTAAAGTTTATTTTTTATTGGTAATCTAAAATCGTTGATTGGAATGAAATAAATTCAAAAATCTTAAACGTCAATTGGAACGGAACAAAAAAAGTAACAGCTAATTTTCTCTCCCCCATCTCAATGATACTAGATGTTATATTAAGTTAAAAGAAAAAAAGAAAAATATGGCGTTAAAATTTTTTTTTCCAGACCTATCATTAATTACCTTAAAAATGATGCATTGGAATATTGAACCATTTATTATATTATCCGTATGCTCCATTGTTGAAAATAATACACCCTATGCCATAAATATTCCATACCTAAGCTGCATGTGTGACCATATAACTTCATCATCCTGGAATTTGGAATTTTTTTCACACTAACAGGCAGTGAAATTAATATCTACTGTGGTGATCAATTTTCTATTTTGAGTTAATAATAGCTAAGTCACTTTGATATTGATATTGTTGTCACTTCCTTCTAATTTAAAATCAAATATCTAAAATGGAAGACGATAATATGTTAACTAGTCAAGAAGTAATGCCACAGATATTTGGCGAGAGTGAATATGAAGATTTAATGAATACAAATGCAAAGGGAAACAAAATTGGTTTTACATCCTTTAATTGATATATACAAAACACGTGTTAATAAAATATTATATAATACAACTATTTAATGGAACTTATATCATGTAAAATATTTACATTTTTTATTTATAAATTTAAACCTAACCCAAATTTGGCTTTTCAAAACTAGAATTCAACTCAAATTTGGCTCTTTTTTAATTTAATATTTTTAGTTATTTTTATATTTAATTTAATGTTTTAATTTAATAAAATTAAGTTAATTTAGTTCATAAATTAATTTGTAAATGTAACTTAATTTTATTGAGTTAAAATTTTTATTCAATAAAATTAAGTTAAATTTAACACAATTTTATTATTTAACTTAAATTTTACTAAGTTAAAATTTTTATTTAATAAAATTAAGTTAAATTATTTTATAAACTTATTTTACAAATTTTAATTTAATTTTATTATTAAAAATAATTCAATTACCAATTGATCTATAGATTTTAATTAAATTTTATTATCATAATTTTATTTTTTAATAATTAATATGGCAAAGGTTGAATTCAAGATATATTTTATGCTATTTAAGTTTTATTGTAATATATTAATATGTATTACATTTATAAAATAAATTTATAAATTGAAAGATATTGATATATAAATATTTTGATAAAAATGTGAAGTTAGCAATGAAAAAATTTCTATTATTAAAAATTGAAAGTAAATTACAATTATATTATTTAAATATAAAATTAATTAACTAAAAATATTAACTTAAAGAATGAGCTAAATTCGAGTTTTGTAAGTCAATCTCAAGTTAAGTAGTCACATTACACAATGTTTACATAAAAAATATTTTACATGATATAAGTTTCATTAAATAGTCACATTACACATTGTTTTATTGACATGTGTTTCACATATATCTATTAAAGGATATAAAAATTAAAAAAATAAAAGTTTGAAGACTTAATTAAATGTAAATAATTCATTAAGAACTTCTTGAATGAAACTTCACTTGAAATTTAATAGAAATAGTATGACGTGGAAATAATTTGACAGAAAATCTATTCAAATTTAACGAATGTCAAATTAAGGAGGTAAAAATTAGAAAAATAAAAGTTTGAGAACTCAATTAAAGACAATAATTCAAGAAGGGCCAATCGAAAAAACAAAACTAAAAAATTTAGAAACCTTAAAATGGTTTGAGTTACCGTTAAAAAGATCAATATCAATAAATCAACAAGTATTTCTTTAGTTTCAATTTCAATTTTCTAGTTTAACTTTGTACCTTCAGCTTTAGTTTTCATTTTGCAATTATATAAACATCTTATTTCAATTCCAAATTGATTCTTTGCATTCACTTCATTTTAATTTTCTTATTAGTTTTCTTTTGGTATTTATTAGAGTCTAACCATAACTATTATTTCAAGTTAGTTATGAATCAAATAAATTTAAGTCCCTTAATTTGCAATAATCGGTTATGTACACTACAAACAACTACCAATTTAACGATGAATTTTAGTCGTCACAAATTAGCGACGGAAAAAAATCCATTGCAAACATAAGATTGGAAGCTGGCGGGATTATTAATTAGTGACGGATTTTCTTTTTCGTCTCTAATTTAGCGACGGAATTTTGCATTCCGTCGCTAAATTAGCAATGAAAAATGTAATCCATCGCTAAATCAACAACGGAATCCATATCTATCGCAATAATAAACTCAATTTTTTAAAAAAGTTAGTATACTAAAAACAGCGATGGAATTGATTCCATCGCTAAATTAGCGACAAAAAATTGTTTACGTCGCTATTATGCATTCATTGCAATTTTCAGCTAATTTTATTTTCCCTAAAATTATATCATGGAAATTAGCAACGGACTTTATATTCCATTGCAATCGGCAATTAATTTATTTTTTGTAAAATTAATATATTAAATATAGTGACAAATTTTATATTCCATCACTAAATACGATAGATTTTGTTTTCCGTCGCTAAATAAAATCCATCTCTAATTTATTCAATTTTTTTTTACTAACTGAAAAGCTATTTCTGCATTTTTAAAATTTTGGTTGAATTCAATAATTGTATGATAAATTGTTCATTTAATTAATTTTATTTTTAAAAATATTCTAGTTTACATAATTATAATATTTTTCTCAAATTTTTATAATTACCTTTTTCTTACAATTAATGAAACTTTTAAAAATTCAATTTAAAAATATCTTATATTGAATTTATTATTTAAATTTTTTATTAACTTTTGTGTTATGTATTATAACAGTTAGTTGTTTATATTATTTTTCAAAAAATTATTTATAAAAAATTATTATATAATATAATAAATATGAAAATAATAACAATAAAAATTATAAAATAAATATAAAAATATTATCTTTATAAAAAATATTGTATATATTTATGACAAAATATTATTGTATACTATTGACTTTTCTTAATAAATGATTAAAATTGCTACTAGATAAATAAATAATTAAATTATAATTTAATTCGAATTATCTTATCACAAAAAATATATAATTTTAATGTCATAACTAAATATAACTATAGAAATACTAAACATAACTATAAAACTATAAATGTAGTTTTCATCAAAACTACATAGTTTTTGCTTAACCTAATTCACTACTATTACAAAGTAATTTATTATTAAATAATACTAATTTAGCATTAAATCAATATAATACCAATTAAAATTCTTATTGAATCTTAAATTCTAAAATATAATATAATGTTATTATCCAATTATTCAATTACATAGTTAGTCTTAAGCTAAAACTACCTAATTTTAATGTTATAAAGCAAGTTAGTATTATTGTATAATATTTATTTAGTATTAAATAAACATAACATTGGTTAAATTTATTATTAAATAAATATATAATTAAATTAAAAATTATATTTGAATTTGAATTTGAATTATCTTATCATAAAAATATATAATTTTATGATCATAAATAAATAATTTGTCCAAAACTAAAAAATTAGGTATCTTTCCATAAAACAACGTAGTTTTGTTGCAGCCTAATTCCCAAGATTATTCTTTCATTTAACCTATTCGCTTTACCTAATTCCCAAAATCCTTCTAGCAGCTGCCTCCTACACCTCCCACCCCCACCTCTCATCCCTGCCCTACCCTCTATCACATTTGTCGTCTGCCCTCGTCTGACTGTTAGTAGCCTCCTCTGCAATCGCCAACAGCCTTTTGGCCCACCCTTGTCTAGTAGAATCATGAATCGTCAAGCTCTTCACAACTCCAAATTGGCAAGCTCCTCACAACTCTTTATCATAGTATATCCTACCTCTCAATTATAAGAAGACATCGACGCTTGGTTGACAAAGTTGGTTTTGGTTGTTATGTGCTTTTGAACTTTTGGTTGTTTTTAATATTTAGTTTTAAAGATAGTTATTTAGTTGCCTACCTTCTACACTTGATTCATATGTATTTTTTTCTTTGCCTACTTTATATAATTTTTTTATTATATATATATTTTAATTGCTTTGTGTTCTTTGGAGCTTTGTGAAGGTGATTTATTATCTAGGTTATTAAGGTTGTTAAGTTGAAGATATTTGCATTGTAAATGTGTTATTTTGTGATATAGCCATTGTAGGTATGAGAGGTGGCCATTCCGCAAGTCAAAGAGTTCATTCTGCTGGTTATGGGGAAAATTTACCATCCTTACCAGTGGATGCTCCTACATCCACTTCCCTACTAGCTATTGGTTTACCCCCTAGCTTAGATATGGGCACGCCATCATTTGTCCCACAAACTGAGCCAAAGTCTTCAATAGGATTAGCACCATTAGGGTCATCACAGATATGCAGTAGTACACAAAGGGGAAATACTAATAATATTTCCCCAGTTGATAGAGATAAAATGTATGAAGTAAATTATTTATTCTGACACTTGTAAAGAATACTTTATATAATGTTAAACTTTAACATTTTCATTGTTATTTATTTTATAAACGGGTTTTCACCAAGTAATAGGACTTTAAATAAAATTACTAAGATATTTTGGGAGAGGCTAGACAAGGAAGGTGCAACATGGAGCTTAATGCCTAATACCACCAAAGGGTTATATTGGGAGGAATTTAAGGTAAATATTGTTTAAATGTTTGGTAATAACTATTTGTAGTATTTTTTACATGCCTTTATCATGTTTTTATTTATTCTAACTCTAATCCTATTTTAATGGGAATATTTTATGTGTAATATATAGTAATTACCAAATTATTTTCATAGAAAGCATGTAAATGGGATGAAGCAAAAACGCCATCAGTGAACAAAGCTTTTTATAAGGTGGCAGTAAAAAGATACCAATATATGTTGTGCAAGATGTGAATTGAAGGAAATAAGGAAAAAGATATATCGGAAGATGTATGGGATAGTTGGCAGCAATATTGGAATACCCCTGAATATAAAAAAAATGTGAATAAGTTGTTAAAAATTGTCGCACTGAGAAAGGTGGACCGGGCATGGGTCTTTGTACACATACAGGTGGTTTTAGATCAATAATTGAACACTGCATGGCTTTGGCAATAATTGAAATTTCATAATTATCAACAGCTTGTTTTTTTTTTTTACAAATTAATGAATTCAATGATGGTAAGCTTTTAGGAAAAGGAGTTAGAACATCCTCCTACCCCATTTGAAGTATTTAAGAAGATGCACACAAAAAAGGATGGATCTTTTGTTGATAAAAGATCTAAGGACATTAATGTAAGATATATAAATATTTACTATTTAGTTTTTCATTTTATCTTTGAAATTTTTAAAACTCATTTTCAAAAAATAAATTTATAATTAATCAATAATTATTAGATAATTATGTATGAAATTGTGGAGAGCATGGTTGCTTCTACTTCTTAGCCTACGGAGCCTGTGGAGGTAGACATGAGCCAAATTTATTTGTAAGTTATTGGAAGTGAAAAAAAGAGGCGAGTACAGGGCTCGGCTCTTATGCATCCACATTTTACCTTTAGGCTTTCAGTAGTTCCTCCGTCGCTTCACGATATGATTTTACATTGGATGAGCATTTCCAATAATATATGGATGAAGTAGTGGAGGTGAAGGTGGAATTATGGGTTTAAGAACTTCAACAAAAGATGACTGAAGATATGAAAAAACATAAAGAGCAAGTCGAACATGATAAACATGAAATGCAAGAGCACATGGAAAAGTTTATACATATGTTTTCACTATCTCAACCTAACTCTCAGTTTCCACCTTTTACACCTCTAGATCATGATGCTACAAGTCCTTAATTGTTTTGCATAATTGATTATGTAGTTCATTTGGATAAATTATTATGTGTGGGTTTTTTTTTTATTATTATAGATCATGATGTTAAGTTTTGTAGTTTTTATGTTTGCAACAATGTATTGAATTTATGTTTGCAAGGATGTATTGAATTTATGTTTGTTTTGAAATGGATGTACTTTAAAATATATATAATGTTACTTGATTTCAATTATTTTAAATTTCTAAATTACTAAAAAAAATGTCATAGTTGGTACATAATTTGATTTCAATTGATAAAATATGCATTTAAATTCTTTTTTCAATTTGCTAATTTAGCAATGGATTTTTGAATTCTGCCAATAAATTAGCGATGGATTTTAGGTTTCCATTGCTAATTTTAGCAATGGATTTTTAAAATCCATCACTAAAATATAGCGACAACCATTTTAACAACATATGAAAATCCATTGCTAAGAGTTTTAGCGATGGATATTCCTATTTTAGTCATGAAAAATTTCATCACTAAACTATCTATTTCTTGTAGTGGTAGAAGTTAGAATTTTGTAATGTTTAGTTAGTTGGTGTACTTACACATGTGGCACACTTGCAATTTCAAGTTTCAATGGCTGAGTGGAAATAAAATTAACATGTATAATGACACATACTTAATGATGCCGAGAATAAGAAGTTTTATATATATATAAAAAAAACACATTATTGGATCATAAGATTAGGAGTGCCTAACGTAATAGAAATAAAAGGTTTCATTCCCCACATCATAGAGAACATCAAGATAAAATTTCAAATTAAAGAGAAAGTTGTATAAAACATTCAAGTCCTATTAAGACCTATTGTTGGGCAGCAACAGGTTATAAAGAATTTATTCTCCTGATTGAATGATGAAGTCTTTTATTTAGATGATGCTTAATGAACATAAATATCACAATATATGCTTGCAAACATACACATTAGATTTTTAAAATCCTTGAAGAATTTGCTATCAGGGAACAAAACATATTTTTTGAAAAGTTGAGTAAGAAGTTAGATAACCTCCTATAACAAATTATTAACATGAATAAGTAAAGTTTTAAAAGTGCTAATGATGAATCTCTTCATAAGGCAACCAAATATCTTAAAGAACTCGGGACACAATCCTTTAGAGCATTGCATAAGATTGGTTTTTGGTTCTGTATAATGCATATTTATCAAAAAGAAAAAGAAAATTAAGCACTCAATTACCAATCTTATTGCTTGAGATTGTGTTTATAAGAGTTTTTTTAGGCTTAATGTCACGATCCGAACCTAAAGGGCACATGACCGATGATAGGGAATAGGAATACATAAAGTAACCAAATCCCATAGCAAGCCTTAAAATAAAAACACATGCAAATATAAAAAAATAATACAATAGAATTAAAACTTTAATTAATATAAAATGAATCCTTATATCATAACATAATAAAATATGTTCATACAATATTCAAATACAAGAACATAATCTAATACAATACAGATACTAAAAGAAGAAGTACGATAACTACAACGTTTACTAACATACAAGAAAAATAATGGTTTAATATTTACATAAGTCGGCTGGGAAGGAAAGAGTCTAGCGTATAAGTCTAATAGAGAGGTATGAAGTGAAAGATCCTAAAAAAATATTGAGGAGGGTCAACCTCATTGAGTAAGTTAATAAATGAAATGTGTATAGTATGAAAATCTCCTTTAAAATATAATTTATGGAAAATATATAATTTATAATTTATAATTTGAAACATTTGATTTATTGAAATCGCCCTTTGTCGAAATAAAGTATTTAAAAAAATCATAAAATACTATATAAAATATAATAAGCTTCTTTAAATCATTTTTTATAAAAAAACTAGGTAGAACCATAGTCCACAATTCTAATAGCCTTACAGTTCTCTTATAATCCACAGACTGCCGATTACCGAGAGAAAAGTATCAATCGAGCTACCAGCTACAACTAATTCACTTAAATCAATACTTACTGGTAGTTCTTGAGAGCAAAGGATAACCGAACTACTGGCCCCAGTAATATATAAATCACGCATGAGAGCAAAGTACCACCGAGCCATATAACTTTCAACACTCACTCTCAATCCTACCGGTGTGCACACAATTTTGATGAAACCCATCAGGTAGTCCATTCTATCGTCGCTTATTTTAAAATAAAAAAATATAAATAAATGAGAAAGAATAAAATAAAATAAAATTTACTAATCATGTGAAAATTTAACATAAACATACTAATATAACTATGGCAATAATGGGACAATTTAATTTAAATAGATATTCTTATAATAATATAATTCTTTGATAAATTCTCCAATTTATCAAAATCAATCAATCAATCAATATATATATATATATATATATATATATATATATATGGGAATACATAAAAGAAATTTTCTGTGATTATTTACATTTAGCATCCATTTCAAGAAATTATTTTTCACAATAATTAGGAAACAGACTTTTCTCTAAACTTCCAGGAGAATTAGGACTTGAAATACATAATAAATGGAAGGAGAAACTTAGAACGATTCCTCCAGACATAGTCACAGGATGGGATAACATAGGACATAGAATACAACATATAATGCAAGTATCAAAAGACAAGTGTATAGCAATAGCTGTGAAGAAAAAAGACATACATTAAAATGTACTTATCCATAATTTCAGACTTTGATCCAGACAATGATGAATTTTGGTTAGACAAAGACTATAATATTCGTAAACTTAAATATATAGACACTAATGACAATTCAGACTATATTGATGAATTCCAAGAATCTTTTAATAATATTGAAGAATTTTAAGTAATAATACAAATAAAATCTTAATGAATCCTACAGAAAGTACACAATCTAATCCAGAATCACAAAATGTAGATTCACCCCATAGTTGTCCCTTAACTAATATTGGTGAATTTTCATTTATGTTAGAAGTCCTAATCATCATATTTGAAGTAGATTCATCATTTGTATCTTCTTTTATGATAGATTTGCCTTTTTCATAGTCTGTAAATCTTACACTGTATGAATTGTCTGTGTGTTGGTAATATTCTGCATTTGTAGGGGTTAATGTCTCATTAACTAGTCTTATATGTCCTAAATTCCATTCTAATCCTGCTAATGTTTGTGAATTTATTTGTCTTGGAGGAATCATTTTGGTTCCTGTTATGGATATAATGTCAACCAGTCCACTTAAGTCTAATTTATAGGGTGTGGCTATATTATGCATGGCTTTTCCTATAAATTGTATTTCTAAAAGAATATTGTCTCCCATTAAGTCTTGATATCCTTTTGTTAGTATCTTGATTTTAATATATTTCTTAAAATCATTTATTATCATATTGAAGTCTGGGGCAATATAGTTTATGCTACCATTGTTGTTCATGTCTACTTCCATTATTCCTATAATGGCTTTGTCAAAGTCTGAGTGTTTGGTATCATAAAGTACTACTAGTACTTTTATTCCTATACCTGCTCTGGCTAAAGTCCTTATTCCAATGACTACTAGTCCTAGATGGATATAGTTAAGATGTCTATATGTCCTAAGTTGGTTGCTACCTTCCTGAGAAACTAGTGGTATTATAACTTTTTGTCCATCAGGGCATGCAATCCTAACATTTTGTCTTAAGGTTAAAAGTTGTGTTCTTCTTGTGAGATTATCTAAAAATCCTTGTTGATATATTGTTCTAGGATTTAAAGTCCTTAATTTTTTGTCAGAAAATATACTTGTATCATTTTCTAGGTCTATTGTCTGTTCCAAAGTTTGTGTGGAATTTTGTCTACGGAATAACCAAGATGTCCTATTATCAGGATTTTGTTCTCTAATAGTTCTAGATCTTCCTGGAAAGAGTCTTATTTGGGTTTGGGTTTGAGTTTGGTTACTCATGATGTCTTAAGTTTTCCTACACATAAAAATTTATTTGTGGGCTTTTTTTCTTGAACAATTTTCTTTCCTATGTCAGTAGTTTCAATCTTAAGATTACTAAGTCTTGAGGAAATAATGTCTAATTTTGTCTTTATGTTTAGGGGTGTGCCAGAAGATTTTGATTCTAATAAAATTTGTCTTGTTTCTATTTTGTCAAGTCTTTGGTGGATATGAGCTAGTAAGGCAATGATAGTATTGTTTTGGGCTATTATTATTTTTTCTAGTAAGGCTTGAACCTTAGAGTTATGTGTGTAGCCTATGTCAAACTGAGTATGAGAGTCGTTATATATGTGTGTGTATCCTTTTGCCTCTTCAAAATATGTGTTTTTATAAAAGTCCATTAATATCCTAATACTGTCTTTTTTAAGTCTTTAACCATGTCTTTTATTAATATGATTTCTTTTTCAATTAATGTCTGATTATGATCCAGTTGTTGATCTAGTTTCTTAATTAATTTTCTTGTCTGATGCTCAGTTTCTTTTGGTTTATTGTCCAAAATTAATTGAGATAATATGTTTATGTCCTTTTTACTGGGTAAATTGTCTAATCTTTTATTAAAGATGTCATGAGTATTTTTTAAATAATTAATCTGACTTTTTAATTTAGAAATATTATCTAGTGTCTAGATTTGTTTTTGGAAAATAGTCTCAAGTGTTTTGTTAAATTTGTCTTGTTGTTGACTTAAGGAGTTTCCTAATGAAATTATTAAGTCTGTTATTGTATTTAAATGTGGATTAGTATAGTGTAAGCAATGTGTAAATTCTCTACTATGTCTATAAAAACATGTATGTTTTGTCTTGTCTAAAGATATGATTGTCTTATGTGTACTGTTTATAGCTAAGTCTAAATAATCAAAATTTGTGTAGTCTAAGCTGTCCAGTTTGTTTAATATCTACTACTTTGATACCACTGGGGGTTGGAGGATACTTCCTAAAATTTTTTTTTGTAAAGTATACTAATGCCAAATGTCTTGGTGTCTAAAGGAAAAAAATTTTCCTAAAGAATTTTAAGTGCTAGGTGTCAGGTTAAAGTGAATTTATCACCTTACAGTTTTTTAAATATTTAATTTGTCTTTTAGTCTTTTCAATGTCCCATTTAACTATAGTAATGTTGTGATTTAGTCCTGTGTTCTTAATACCATAAAAGTATAATGTGTTTCGTCTGGTAATTAAGTCAAGATATGTCTGTATGCGTTCTTGCAAAATTAAATTTTCTTCAACTAGTTTAAGATTTATGTTGTCTAAGGCTTGTCTACTCATTAAAGTGTGCAGATTACTTGACAGTCTTATAAATGTCTTATTCTAAAAATTATCTTTTCAATTTCTTTTTTAAGTGAATTTATAAGCTGTTGTTTTCTAAGTCTGTCTGAGTATGTGCTTCTTTTAATGAGGCTACTGTAAGTTTCTTGTAGATTGGAAAGTCTTATTTCTTGTTATGCTATTTGGTAGTCTATCCTATGGATTGTGTGTCTAACATTCATAAAGAATCTGAGTCTGATTCTAATGTTTGGGAAACAGAAGGTTTTGTACTAAAAGTCTGTTCAGATGCTTGTATTTGTGGGATATGAGGAAATTGTCTAATTAGCAAGTTTTTGAAATAAAAAGATTCATCTAGAGACTAATCACAGTCTATGTCATGATTTTCTATGTGATTATTGTCTTCAACGTCTATGTAATGGATTACTTCCTGTCTAAATTCGTCTAATGATTGTCTACTTTATAAATCTAAAAGACAAAAATTTTCTAAAACTTTTTCAATAGTGGTCATGAACAGATACTGTTTTAATCAAAATATCAAAAGAAATATTCATCCATAAGATACTCAGATAAATAATAAAAAACATTCTTCATTTCCAGCTAGTTTATTATAATCTGTCTACATGCATCACCCTAAATAATAGATATAACGAATGGATTAAAAATTTAAATAAGTAAACCAATAGTATAAAACTTAACCTATATATTTAAGGATAAACTAGTGAGTTTCCCAGAAACTCTACCCGTTCATAATCCTTATTCACTGGAGTACTTTATAAGGCCTCTTTTTGGCCACTCTTTTCCTCCTAAGGATAATACTAAGGAGTACTACTAGTTTGCTTTCCTTAACATATATAGTCTGAAAGGATTATATTATTGATTATAACTTATTTAAATTTTTCATGCAAAATTAATTATATCAAAGATAGAGTCATACATATAAATTTTATAATAAAATACTTGGAATTAAGAAAAATTTCTTTTATTTATCTTTTCTCTCTGGATGAACCTTAAAAAGAGCTTAGAAATACATAACTTAGAAAAAATTAATTTCCAATTCTTATTTTGCTTGACTCATAAGGAAGTGATTTTTCTCCAGATCCCGGATAGGGCAAGAGATGGATTTCCCTTATGAGTTTGCTCTACTCTTAGTAAAGAGGGCTTTCAAAGTCTTCTATATATCTTATACTGAGGGAAGAGCCCTCTTTATATAGCTGGAGGATAGAAGAAAAATTACATAAAATACCCTTTACTGGAAGGGCAATACAAGAAAAGTCAAAAAAATAATTATGCTTATCAGGATTAGATAAGCATTAGTAAAATTTATTTCTGTCTTCACGTGGGTTGGCCCACTTTTTATAGTCTTTTCTTTATTAGCTGTCTTTATTCTCTTCATGAAAGGTGGAGGGGTCCACCATTTGTCTTTCGCTGTCTATTGGAGAATGTCTGCTACCAGAAGTGGAGTGAGTGTCTGACTCTATGTCTTTGCTTTTCTGATCTTTTTTGTATAATGTCTTATACACTTTAACAATAGTATGAAACTCGTTGGATCCTTTAAAGTAGAAACTGATAGAGCTGGACTCTAATAATCCTTTTGTAATATAAACTTTTTCATAATGGGTTCCATCACATAAGTCGTAAATGTCTGTTTTAGGCCCATTAATGTTAAAGAAAAAGTTATAAGCAGTTGTCCTGGCCTTCCAGTGAACTAGGGCTTTAGGCCATAGATTCTGATTCAAAGTCCATGAAGTTTCTGGATGGAGATGTTCTGAGGGAGTCTTTTTGTATCTTGGATGTCCAAGGGTGTGGATAAATGCCATTGTATAACAAGGTTCTGTCTGTCCATCTATGCCTTCAGAGGGAACCATAGTTAATTTAACATGAATGGCATTATGGCCTGCTGCTTCAAGTAGTGGCAATTCAAGGATTTCTGGTAAATTAGTGATGTTGGATGGATCATGGATCCATATGTCTGTCAAAGTCCATGTTAGTAAAATTGGAGTGGACTAATTTCAACATTTTTGAATTTTTTACCAAATGGAAACCTATCAACCCATATTCCATAAGATCTGAATGAATAAACAAGTTGACAATGACAAGAGGATGTCTTTCCACATAAGTGGTGTTCTTTCCTGCAAGGATATTTGTTATCACAATGAAAAATATAACCATAAAAGATGCCATCATTAATAGCATTACATTCAGCAAACTGGTCATTGTGACATAAGTCCAAAAATTCTTGAAGGATGATGAACTTTGTCCATGATGTGTCCATTATGTCTTCGATCCATATATTCAAAGAATAGGGGACATTGTGTTCTATCATCACAGTCTTATTTTTTGTATTGTTTGTAGGAACTGTGTGTTTGGTGAGTGTCTTTGCATAAGATGTTCCTAGTTTATAGAAGGATGAGTTAGAAGTTGGATCATAAAGTCTCTTTTTTGCTACTAGGCCAATATAATATGGAGTATTGGGTTGAAGATAGTCTTAAAGGTCTTTTTGGGCTTCTTTATAGTCATAAAAACCTTTGAATTTTGGTGTCTTTAATGTCTTATCAAATTTAGACATTTGCTTATGGACCTCAATTCTTTCATTAATGTCAGTCCAGTTATCGTAAATTCTTACATATAGGCCATTATAAAGAACATAGCATAAGAATTTTTTGCCCAATGGTGTCTGGGATGTTTGGAAATAATTAATTAGGGCATTAATTACTCCCATTTTCTTAGTGATTCCCCTTTCCTCAGTAGGGAGATTCCAGATATTGTCTATTATGCAGAGTTGAGGACCACTGAAGTCTTTTCTTTCTGCAAAATTAAAAGTATGAGTGTCTTTGAAGACTGGTAATTCTTGTTGACCAAACTTCATAGTTGCAACAATTGCGTTTGTCTTGATGTAAATTGTAGGTTTTTTAGAACCCATGTCTTTTCCAGATGGAAATGTCTTAATGTCTGAGTTTTGATTTTAAGCACCAAAACCAAGTCTTTCTTTAGTGTCTGAGGATTTTTCCTCTGGATTACCCTATAAACACATCAAAGGATTAGTCTGGATAAATTATCTGCAAGAGTATTTTTCTTGCCATCTATATGTTCAAAAGAAGGCTTAATACCTTTGTTTGTAATTAAATTTACAAAATTTAACCATTTGTTTGCATTAATCTTCTTTTTTGTTTATTTATTGTAAAATTTTACAATTGCTTCACAATCTATCCTAATTGTAAACGGTTTTTCGCAAATGTATAAATAGAATTTTTCAATTCCATTTATAACTGCTAATATTTCAAAGTCTAAGGATGTAATGCCTTTTTCTTTATAAATACCTGAAGAGTATCTACAAATTTGTTCTTCTGTCTTAGGCGAATACTTATGAGGTTTTGTATAAATTTTTTAATGTCTTGTACTATTTCTACAATCATGTAATCTGTGTTTAAAGGAAGTCTAAGTAGAGCAAGATTTTGTACGCATTTTTTAATGTCTTGTACTATTCTAATATCCTCATTATTAAAATGTCTTTGGCCTTTGATAGAAGTTTTATTGTATAAAGGCCCAGTCAGTTTAGATAAGTCTTTAATAAAAGGCCTAGCATAGTTTAAGAGTCCTAAAAAGGTCTGCAGTCTTTTAAGTTCCTTAATTTTATCAGGAAATTCTAAGATCTTCCTAGTAATATGAGGTTGGAGTTTTATTCTTCCTTGTCCTATTTCAGAGCCTAGGAATTCAATATGTCTTTTATTGAGAGCCATTTTCTTTTTAGATATTAACATTCCATGGTTTTCAAATATGTTAAATACAGAATGTAAGTATGCGAAGTGCTCTTTTTCAATTTTTGAGAAAACTAAAATGTCATCAATATATACACAAGTAAATGTACTACAATGTCTAAATGCTTCATCCATTTTCCTTTGAAAAATTTATGGAGCATTCTTTAGTCCAAATGGCATTACTAACCATTCAAAATGTCCTTCAAGACAACTAAAAGCTATCCAGGGAATACTATCTTCATGCATTTTAATTTGCCAGAAACCTAATTTTAAATCAAATTTATTGAAAATTTTTGCATTTTGTATTTTCTAATAGGGTTTTCTCCTATAGTCATTAATTTTTCAAGTCTATTAATTATGTCACCTAATTCTATATGTTGTTCTAAAGTTTTTCTAACCTTAAATAAGTCTACTAGGTCTACTAAGTCTATATCCCTAAATTCTTCAGAATCAAGAATATTTTCTTGAGTATCTATTTCTTCTCCTATTAGGAAACTGTCTTGATTGTGTTTTTTACATTGTCCTTTAATTTTACAGTTGTAATTTTACAGTTTGTCTATTTTATTTTTAGGAAAATTTGGCAATGGAAGTGGTACCCTATAATTCTCACCACGCTATGTGAGCGCATATTATGATATTATAGGGCTAAGTATGGGTTTTCTAACAAAGAAAATAGACAATAAAAGTTGGTGATCTATGTCTATATGTACTTTGTCTTGGAATTTAGGACATATAAGACCAGTTAATGAGACATTAACCCCTACAAATGCAAAATATTACCAACACATAGACAATTCATACAATGTAAGATTTACAGACTATGAAAAAGGCAAATCTATCATAACACGCATTTTATACATCTAGCTCTAAAAGTTATATATGGAAAATGTCTACATTTAAAACATGGATTTGTGTCTGATCCTGAGACTTTCTACCTTAGAAAATAGAGTAGACATACTAGAAGATTCTTATGACAACCTTTTAGAAGAAATTAAAAAACTCAAGAAAGGAAAGCAACAAGAAAAATTGGATAATTCACCTAATTTAGGAATAAAAATATCTGAACCAGGTGAATCATCAGACTTTCAATTTCATACACTTATGGCTTTAGAGACACAAGGATCACAAATAGAAAGTTCACAGACAGAAAAATTGGTATATCATAAAATACCAACCATATGCAATAAGGCACCTATAACAGAACTCAAAGTTTCAGTCCTACTAAATGTTAAGGGAAAAGAAATGGTTTTACCAGCCCTTATAGACACAGGAGCCTCAAAAAATATAGTAGACATAAGAATAGTAGAATTTTTAGATAAAAATTCTATAAGACATCATCCACAAGGTAGAAAAGCACACAATATGATGGGACAGCTTTTCGGATACATAAGAACATTACAAATGCACACTTAAAAATTGCTGATAACTGTAGCCAATATGGACAAACATGTCAAGTCAGCTAGTAGGAGAAGAAACAGATACTCAAGAAAATATTCCTGATTCTGAAGAATTTAGGGATATAGACTTAGTAGACCTAGTAGACTTATCTAAGGTTAGAAAAACTTTCGAACAACACACAGAATTAGACGACATAATTAACAGATTTGAAAAATTAGGGACTATAGGAGAAAACCCTACTAGACATTGGAACAAAAACAAAATAACATGTAAGTTAGACATAATCAATCCTGATTTAACTATTAAAGCAGGAAAGATTAAATTTAACACTTGGGAGATAGAGGAATGCAAAATGCATATATATATATATATATATATATATATATATATATATATATATATATATATATATATATATATATATATATATATATATATAGTTTAATTATTAACTTATAAGTTGAATGCGCTCCTCTACGCAGTCGTACTTGACCGGACCTGTCGACTCGACTGGAGGCACGGCTAAAGAAAAGAAATAAATAAAAAGGAAATTAAAAAAATGGAAATCCTATAAATTCTAGATTTCTAAGGAAAGACTCAATTAAAATATGACTCTACTAAAATCGACTCGATATCACATTTTACGAGAAATCTATTAAAAATTTGGTAGAGTGTCCTCTATAAAATGGACATTTCACTACTAAAATTAGAGCTGATCCTACACGCAAACACACTTCAAATACACAAAATGCTCAACTTCTTAGGTTGGACCCCCGAACTACAATTATTACCTAATTGAGAACCAATATACTTAAAATCAATAATAAAATAATAGATGTTCATAATTCACTAAAATCCATAAAAATTGATAAAATATCACAATTCAACTTATTTAAATAACAGAAACATTAAAGATATTTATTTTCAAAATAATTACTAAAATCTCATTATAATTAAATAATTTTAATAAAAATTCATTTTTCAAATATTCGAAATCAAATAGCATAAATTAAAAATAATTATTTAAATAGCTCAAATATATAATAAAATAGCTAAAACTTCCTTTAATCATAAAAATAATAAATAAAACTATTATTTGAATATATTTCTGGGAATTATTACTAATTAGCTAAAAATAGTAAATAATTCAGAAAAATTATTTTAATACTATCTATTACTAAAAAATTATCCAAAACATAATAATTAACAATAATTTCAATTAAAATATAAAATTTACTAATTTATACTAATTTTTTCAAAAATCAAATTTTTACATAAACTTTCAAAAATTCATAATAAATAATCGAAACATAAACTTCCTTCACAAAATATGCTTAAAATTATTAGTAAAATTTATAAAAAATATAATTTTCCTGAGTGCAGAACAATACATGAATGATAACCCCGAATCCGGAAATTCAAAATTTTGAGAAAAATAAATAAAAATCACATTTAGCTTCCTCACAACCTCTACAACAATTAATCTCAAAGCAACAATAGCTAATAAAATCAAATAAAGGAAACTAACAAAAAATCAAAATATTAAAAATAGAAATATATAAAAACGAGATAGTTACTAAAGTCAAAACTCAAAATGGTTCGAAGATTTGAGAAGTTTAGAGGATGAGCTTCCAAAAGAGACCAACCTCACGCCCTGAAGTGGTGGTTGGCGGTGGTGGCATTGCGTTGGGTGGTTCGATTGACAGTGAAAAGAAAGAAAGAAAGAAAGAAAGAAAGAAAGAAGAAAGACGAGAGGAAGAAAAGACCATGCACGTTTGACTTTTGTATTTTTTTAAGTGAGAAAAAGACAAAATAGTATATAAAAATAATATTTTAACCTTCTTTTTTAAGTAAAAATAGTACAATATAATAATATATTTTAAATAAAATATCCCCAGGCAAGCACATATACACAAATAATAATATTGTAAAATAATTAAATAATAATCAACATTAATAAATTCCATAATTTAATTTAATAAATAATTAACTAAAATAATAATTAAAACTCAATTATTCTCGCCCACAATATATATATACACACAATATTAAAATACACTACAACAATAATTCACAATAATAAAAATAATAATATTAATAATATTAAAATAATATTCAACACTAAATCTTCAAATTTAATTTCACAAAATAATCAAATATTATAATTTAATAAAATAATTATTAACACTGAAAATCCTAAAAATTAATTTAATAATTTATAAAATATCGGGTTATAACACTTAACTCCAACCTTTACAAAGCAATGAGCTTTTCTAGGCTAAGCTCTAACACAACAAGATTTCAAGTGTTTAAGGTTCACACTTAATTGCCACCAATTACTAGTATTAACTCCTCATTTCCCTTTTTCAATCAAAGAAATGGAAGAAGAAGAGACCTATATTAGCACACAACCCACACTCAATTTACAAAGAGAATTTTTAAAGAAAGAGTAGCTCAAATAGATGTTCAAAGCATTCAATAGCTCAAGAAACTTATTAAGTGAAGTTCTAGAACTTGTATGAAAACTAGTTATTAGGGGTCATGTATTCATCCCCATCCTTCTCCATCTTTATTAATTGAGTTTTTAGCTTTTTACAAGATTTTGTCTACTCATGATCGTAAGCACCTCTTCAAGATTGTGAACATTAAATATTATAACCTTTGGAGCTACAAAGAGCCCTTGAGGCTTTATAATGACTGCCTCAGGATCATGAGTGCATGCTCTCAATTGTGACTAGCCTTTTCATGATCCTGAGTATGAATCATGAGCAGTCCAGCAACTTTAGGCTTGAGAGACTTGAACTCGTGGTTGACTTTTCTAGTCTCCTCATAATCATAAGCTGCTGCTCATGATCAAGAGCAACAATTGATCATGAGAAAACTCTATCCTTTTAAGCATTTGAAGTCTTCTTGTGCTTTGAGTTATTGCCATGATTTATGATGCATATGTGAGGGTCCTCTTATGCTTGACTTTTGTGTCATTTTATACATTTTTTAAACATCCATTTTAAAGTCTTTTAAATTCTAACTTACACTTCAATCACTTAAAAAAAATCATTACTATATAAACATTATTTGTTAAAGTTAAAATACAATTGGTGACTTAGTTGATCATGCAAATGTTCAACAATCTTCCCCTAACTTTGTCAAATAATTTTGAATTTTTGAATATTGAATGCATTTTTATATTTCTCCCCCTTAAATATTCAATATATACAATATTCATTTTACTTATATAAGGTTAAAAATGCTCCCCCTTAATGTGCTCATATCAAACATTTAAGTGAATATTCAATTAATACATAATGCATTGCATTCATGGTTAAAGAAGAATTAATGCATTTAAAGTCTTTAAAATCATTATCCAATTCTTTTAAAAAATTTAATGGAATGCACTTAAAGTCTTTATGAATCAATTTCTTATTGATTACCAAAAAAATTCAAATAGAACTCCTTCTACTCCCCCTTTTGGCAAAGAACAAAAAGGAGAAAGAGATAAATATATTGAAATAAAAGAAACTAGCATTACATCAAAGGGTAAATACATAAATAAGTAAAAAAAAAAACTAAAACACAAGCATAACTAAATCATGAAGATAACACAACCTAAAAAAATAAAGATGTAGTCCCAACATAAATTATTCAAAGGCAAATAAATAAACAAAAGCTAAACATCATTGTCTTCATTTAGATCTTAAGGGTCTTAAAATGAAAGAGATGAAGGAGAAACCCATTGACATTACATGTTGTAATGGGGATAGAGATGATGAACATCAAACTCTAAATGATCCATCCTTTGGTCAAGTTGTTCAAGACTGACATCCACATTATCAAACTAATTGTTAAATTGGCCTCAAATAAGGACATCCTCTCAAAGAAGTGGCCAATCCAAATTGTTTTATCATCTTGACCTTGTGCACCCTTAGAAAAGCCATCATCACCCCTTACACATTTCCTTTGAGGAGGAGGAGGAGGAGGAGGCATGAAAGAGGGATCTTGAGCATTTTGACCATCTGGATCATAGAATTAATCAATGTTTTCAAATACTTGCTCAAGTTCTTTATTTGATTGAGCAACTTCTTTACCCTTTTAAAGCCATTTATTTGGACTTACTTAAATTGTTTGGATTTTTTTTATGAAGGTAGAGTTAAGATGAGTTGAAGGAATAGAGAAAAGGTTGTTGGTGTTAACTTTAAAATGATATACAATCTTAATAATAAATGCCCTAACACATAAATTGAAACAACCTTTTAAACTCAATTTGAACACCATCTAACATGTAATGAAGAAGGAAGAGGTCATTAAAGGATATTGCTTCATGAGTTTGACCCTTAGCATTGATGGAATAGGTAAGAAATTATTGGATATAGTAAAGAGCCTTATAGAAGAGAGAAGAGGACTTAGTGACACCCGCTTAAAAAGTAATGGATAGATGTTTGTAATGGTTAACCCAAAAATTATGAATGCACCAGAGGTTGTTTGTTTAATGGAGACCCCTTTGAGTGAAACCAAAAATATTACCAAAGTCTTTTGTAGTGTAAAACATATCTCTACCCCTCCCCTCAATTTAAATTTCATGCTATTCAATGGATTTTTAGCATTAATATAGGTGGCTCTAAGGCAAAAGGTAAAAAGAAACTCAACCACAAGTTGAGGGTTGGTAGGAAGAATGTCAAATGCAAGATTAAAAAGCCCTACCTTTTCAAGAAGCCCTTTCACTTACTCATTGCATTCTAGTTTTTTAAGAGCTACTTTAGATATGAATCTTGAAGGAATTATAGGATTTTAAGACCAAGATTAAGTTCTGGCAAGAATTTATATTGAAGTGTAGGAGATTGGAAAAGTTCTTTTGGTTTGCTCTTTGATTGCCCTCCTAGGAGTTGAAGAAGAGGAAGGTGGAGGCTCTTGTCTAGTGCTCTTTTCAATGGCCATAAGTGAGTAAAATGAAAAGAAAAGAGAGAAGAGTAAAGGAGATAGATGTTGAGAAGAAAAAAAGATTGTAAGTGATGGAGATATGAAGAGAAGGAAGGATTATAAAAAGGAAATATTGAAGTAATGGTAAAAAGGGTGAAAAAATGACTTTTTATAATGATTTATGGCCAAGAATGACCCTTAGATGAGGTAAAAATGAAGGGTTTAGATTCTATGTACATTTTAGAAGATAAAAAGTTATTACTCTTTAACAAGAGTGTAAAAACAATCATATTTGACCTATCAGAGTGCTCCTCATGATCATGATCAACGATTATGAGGGGCACAGGGCCTGAAATGGCCACTTGTTAAGAACTAGTGCTTTTAAAAGTAATGGTCATGACTGTCCCCTTGGCCCTTGAACTTTTGAAATTAGTTTGATTAGGTAAAAAAATGTTACAATTTCATCCCTATGGACTTAATTGACAAAATATTTTTAATTAAAACTAGGCCTTGCTTAAAGAAAGTTAAGCATGCAAATGTGGAAATTAAAGGAAATTTTTTTTGCTAATTTTAAATAATTAATTAATTGAATTAATTTCAATAATTAATAATTAATTAGAAAAATAAGAAAAATAAAAGAGTCACATATAGGCAAATCATGTATAATTTCACATTAAAGAAAAGAAAAAATGGAAAATAATTATTGTGAAAATAAATAAATAATCAATATCATAAATACTAATTAAAAAAAAAAGCAAATAATCATTATCATACTCATATGAGAGTAAGTTTAAAACTACTTATTCACTATCAAAAGCACTGTTACACATGAGAGTGCATATAAATGAGTATGCAAATGACATATAATGATAATAAAAATTTAAAATTTTAACAATTGAGTAGAGAAACACAAAATGACTATAAGCACATAGCTTATCATCATAAAAAATTATTAGCATAAAATTAGGGAGTCAAATCAAGTTAGCACCATCTAGCATTGCAAGCTTATGCTTAATGAAGTTCATCCTCTCTTCGTTAAATGGCTTGGTAAAAATATCTGCTAGTTGGTGATTAGTGTTTACAAACTCAAGGCTAATATGACCTTCTTAAACATGATCCCTATGAAAATGGTGTCTAATATCTATGTGCTTCATTTTAGAGTGTTGGATAGGATTTTTGCTTAAGTTGATAACACTTTTATTATCATATTTAATAGGAATATGATCAATAGTGATGCCATAGTCCCGTGATTATTGTCTTTACTACAATACTTATGAGCAATAACACCTGCACTACATATTAGACTTCGATGGTGGATAAGGTAATCAAGACTTATTTTTTGCTAAACCAAGATACAAGACATTGACTTAAAATTGATAAGTCCTAGAGGTGCTTTTTCTATCTAATAAAATTTCAAAAAAATGCACATCTGAATAATTAAAAAAGGTTATAAGAGGGATTCCTATAACACCATAGGCCTAAATACAAGATTCCAACCAAGTACTTGAAAATTCTCTCAATAGCATTCAAATGAGATTCTTTTGGATTAGATTGAAATCTAGCACACAAGCACGTTGTAAACATTATATTTGGTACACTTGCAATTAAATAAATGAGGGATTCGATCATACCTCAATAGCACTTTTCACTAACTAGCTTTTTGTTCTCATCCTTAGGTAGCGGTACTCATAGGTGTTTTGCTAGGTTTGGCTCTTTACATACCAAACCTTTTGAATATCTCTTATATATTTTGCTTGGTTAATGAAAATCCCATCCTTGTATTGCTTGATTTAAAGCCCAAGGAAAAAAATTAAGCTCACCAATCATACTCATCTCAAATCCCCCTTGCATTAACTTTGAAAACTCTTTAAATAAATAATTATTAGTGGCACCAAATATAATGTCATCTATATAAATTTGCACTAAAAGCAAGTCATTATTGGATTTTTGGATGAAAAGAGTTATGTATACCTTTTCTTTAGAGAAACCCTTCTCTATTAGAAAAGGTGCTCAACCTTTCACAATAAGCTTTAGGAGCTTCATTTAATCCATACAATGCTTTAGTTAGTTTGAAGACATGATTTGAAAATTAAAAGTTCTCAAAGCATTACAAGTCTTATCCTTAGTGAACTTGAGTTTGGGTAGACCATTCATAAGCTTAAATTTACAAAGATCATCAAGAGGTTTAAAATTAGCATGTCTTAGCCTTCTATGCCATGTCCATCAGTCACGTGATATAAAAATCAAACATTTAAATTCTTTGTTATCTACTTTGTTTGGATCAATATCATACACATTATTTACTCTTTCACCACTAAAGATTACTTTGTCATCATTAAGGTTACTAACAAAGCAATGCTTTAACCCATGCCATATAATTGACTAATACTAAGCAAATTATGCTTCAAACCATCACCCAAAAGCACATGATGAATAGAGAAGGTTTAGGGATTACTTATCTCACCAATTCCAACAATCTTCTGACGTGCGCAATCCATAAGTGTACGAAATTATTCAAGTGGAATATAAGATATCTTCTAATAGAGATTGCAAATTGAGTATTGAAATACTCAACGTGATTGTTTATTTAAACACCATTTTTTTGTTTTGAAAATCAAATGAAAATAACAAAATAAATCTAACTTAATTTAACAATCAAATTTGAAACTAGGGTTCTTATTTTCAATTCAACCTTTTTTTTAAGATAAATTAAACATCTAAGTCTAAGCTAATCTCAATTCATTTTAAGAGCATCTTTAAAATTATAGGTTTTCCTCTTAAATAAACCCATAATTAATTGAGTATAATTAACACCAAGTTTTATAGCTCTCACTAACTAAGTGTTTCTTAAACCTAAATTTAAGCTTAGTTTTAATCAATATTAGTTACTTAAATGTCTCTCAACTAAGTAAGCAACTAATAGGTTATTATTTAAATCTAATAAAACCTATATCTTAATCAATTTCTAAAGTGTAAATTTAATCTAAGGGTGATCAAGCCTAAAATGACATTAAGTTCAACAATAACCAATGAATTAAGATTAAAGAATTATGTTCAATTATAATATTCACATAGTTGAAATGAAATAAGAACCCTAAAAATCTATTTAGCTACTCATGTTGATGAAAAGAGAAGAAGAATAGAAGAAATACCCAATCATTATTAAAGAAAATAAATACAAAAGAGTTTGAATGAAGAAAACCCTCTTTAATGCTTAACTAGCTTGTAAATGAAGGACTTGTTTCTTTCAAACTTTAAAACTAAATCTCTAAATCAACATGAACAAGAATTGAATAAAAACAAACTTTGATTCTTAAGAAAATAACGTGTAAAAGTGATCAAAGATTTGATTAATGTTCTCTTAGAGGCTCCTTTTTATAACCCCAGCCTCCAGTGATCTTTGAGGTTGTTATAATTCAAAACCATGAAATCCCCTCAAATTAGCAACTCAAAATTTGAATTTAAAAAGTTTTTGAAATAGTGCACATGTTGTACCCAGTCTTCTTGAAATGTGTTGAATCAAATGTCACTATGTAGGTGCACGTGGCTATGTTGTCTTTTCAACATCTAGGCATGGTGGTGTGCACCCACACACATGACTATGCAACATCTTATAGCTTTAAAACTTCATTTTTCTTTAAGGATTTGACTTGTTCAAACCTCCAAATCTTATCTTTGACCTGTTCAACTCCTTCAAACCTCTCCAATGCATCCTAAATTCAAAAGTACAGAAAGATTAACTTAATAAACTTAAAAATCAACAAAATGAATAAAATCCTAAAAACTATACAAAAAGATGAAAAATAACTAAATGATCTTTAAATTAACTAAAAATGAAACTAATTAGATTCTAATCCCATAGAAAGGAGTGTTCAAAACATAAATTTTTCACACTCATCAAATTCCCCCACACTTAAGTCTTTGGTTATCCTCAAGCAAGACATGAAAACAACCCATTCATATAAAGAATCAAAATCATCAGTTGGTTTTAACTTGACTAATTATTCTAATCTTCCTTTACTATAAAGTTTAAAAAATATAAATTAAAACAATAACTCGAGGTCAAGGAAGTAGCATTTATAGTGTGAAGAGCAAACTCTTCCATTGAATTCATGAAAATGAGCAATTAACACCCAAGAAAAATGAAAGTAAATAGGGATTATCTCAATATTTAAGCAGTCCAATAATCACACATGCAAAGCAACCATATGGCACTCAGCTTATTTATTAATCAAAGCTTTCCCAATCTCAATATCCCCCACCTTTCTTGCACTACTCAATATGGATACCACCAAAAAGGGTCCTTTGGATACTCTTACTCTAATCTAGAGCATTGGAGTAAAAGGAGCATTTAAGAGTTTAAATTTAATATTTTTAGCTCCTAACAAGTGCGTTTTACCTCATTTTCTTAGAAGATGATTGCTCATAGGTGCCTAACTATATATGAACTAGACTATCCTAAGAGAAGAAGTTTAATTCATACTTATAAGCATTTTTCTCAAATATCAAGCTTTCAAGTTCAATTATTTAATGGAATAGTAAGTAATAAGTTCATTAAAAATAAAAAGAATCCCTAACCACAAGTCATTTTTCTAATTTAAAATTCAAAATAAAACATTAAAGGAAGATTAACACACTTACTCAAGGAAACCATATGTAATGAAACAAACTCTTTACAAGAATAGGTTCAAAAACTCAACTGAAATGAATATAATCAATATGCATGTCCTCAATTTATTCTATAAACAAATAAACATATGAAAATGAGAATAACTAAAGAAAACAAAAATAAGAGAAAAGTGTACTTCCCTTATTTGGATGCACATGGAGGCAAGGTGAATGGGAAGATGAACTCTGTCTTCACTTGGCCCTTTTGACCTTTTGCCTTGAGCAAGTTGTTGTTTAAGTTCTTTTATTTGGGCTTACAACTTCTCCGCTCTTTCCTTACATCTCCTTTCAAAGCCTTCCATCTCATTTGACAAGTCTATAATCAAGTTCCCAATTCTATGATCATAAAGGCTCATCAGCTCTTTAACTTCCTTTATGGTTTTCTCACTCCATTCATCAGCCCTTCTTCTCTTCCCCAATTAAGTCTTATTGACAGCATCATCATATTCATTTGTTATAGCTGTTAGTAGAGGAATATCACCATGCTTCATATAACATCTCCTGGAATTAACATCCTCTAGCTCTCCCCATTCAGGGATAATTTTAGCTCTAATGAGGCAATCTTCATTGATGAATTCAATCTCCAATGGTTTAAAATTATGCTTAGTAATCTCAAATGGTGCGAAAAACAAAGCTAGCCCATGACAATATGCCCCATTGATATTAATTCTTTTCTATACTATATAACACACCACATAGAATGAAAAACAAAGCATGTGCTACACACCTTTGTGTTAGTATGCATGCACCATAACAAAAATAGTTCACCAAGGGAAACTCTTGTATTGTCCTTTTTCCCAAAAATCCTGTATGACATGAATTTATGCATTAACAAACACGAGTGACTCTAAATTAAACCACTTTTTATGACATGTCCTTCACAAACTCTATCCCCACCAGTGATTCCAGACCAAAATTTACTCATGCTAAAATTTGATGGAGGTTGACAAATACCTCCATTAGAAAAGCCCAAAAAATTAGTTATCAGCTCTTAATAAAGGTGTACTCTTGCCTAAAAAATGTACATAAAAAGACTCCTTGATTTTCATCTAAAATCTTTAATGTAATGTGAAACTCAATTGTTAGCTCAATGGATACATCACATTGAACTTATTTTAGTTTTACCCAACCCATTCTTTCACACAAGGCATCAATGAAATCCTTCAATCCTATATTACCTAACACATCATCATCAAAATACTTAGGCATGCTGAACTTTCTTTTAGTTAGAGACCAGAACCTCTTACTTTGTTCTTCAGAATAGATGGAAAAGAAAGCATCATATTCATCCCTAAGATCCTACGACTCACTTCTCTTACCAATGGACTTCTTTCCTTTAGCATTAGATTGTTAGTTCTTTTTTCTAGCCATATTGAAAGAAACACGTTAAATTGCAAAAGAATGAAAGAAATAAAGTGAAAGTAGATGAATGTGTAGACATATGGTTGCAGTAGAAAGTTTAATGCTTTAAATAAAAAGAGAAATAGGAAGTTCAAAAGCATTAGAAGTGTAACAGAAAATAAAATTTTATTTAAAGAGATAAAATTTTATTTGAAACTTAAATAAAATTGAACCTTTATTAAAAAAAAAAAAAATACAAACCTAAATAGATAAGGAAAATTCAAAAAAATTCAAAATCCTAAAATTAATTGGAAATTCAAAACTTCCTCAAACTAATGGAAATCAAAACTAAAATTGAAATTGAAACTAAAAAAAATTTTAATGAAAATTTTTAATGCCCCCCCCCCCCCCACTTAAACATGCAATGTCCTTATTGCAAAAAATATTAAAGCAAAATTTTGTTGCTTGCCACAATTAGCAGGTCGTATGGCTATGCAACTCAACACATATAGTCATGCCTGCATGTGGAATTCTTGCATCTCTATGGACTCAGTGCACAACCATGTCTGAATTATAATTTTGGCATTCTAGACATGCATATATATGTTGAGTTTGTACAATAATGCCTAAAACATTGTTTTGATAAGATCTTGACACTTTTCTTTAGATTATTACATCAAATTGATGTAACTTCCACCTAAATTTCATTTTAGTGTCATTATAATTATCACATTGTAACATAAATAAGGGAGAAATTAAATATTCATTTCAAACACAATAAAAAAATAACAAACTTAAACATTAACAAACCAAAACACAAATCATAACTTAACATGTCCAAAAGAAACATAAACTAAAGAAACATTATTCAATCAAACTTAAAATGAAAACACACAACATTCAAAGCTAAAACAAATGAAACATTTTGCATTAAACTTCTTCACTCATCTCCCTCATCCTCGAATGAGGATTCCTCTTCTTGTTTAGCTTCAGGTTCATCATCATGAGTTGAATATGGAAATAGAACAAATTTTTAGGAGTTAAAGAAAGCCATAAGGTTATGGTTGATCATGTTGACCTTATGATTCATTCTAATCATTGTGTTATCCATTCTAGTTGCTAGTGAAGTCAATTCACCAACATTCGAATCAGTAACTCCCACTTGAAATTCCAAATCATCTAATCACTATATCACTATAGATGGCGGGGTTTAGCACCCGTCCAAGATTTTAGCAACCACGACACTGTTTAGGCTCAGGGCCTTAGAGAACACACTAACCACTGTCACAAAGACATGGCGTGGAGATGAGGAGTCGCCACCCAGGGTAATAACTGGGACAATTTGATTGGTGGTACTCAATTCTCTAAAAGAAAATTAGCACCACAACCAAGAGATTCTGGATACGGCATACTAACTTCTCTTAGTCTCGTGTTCATTTAGAATAATTTTATAAATAATTATTTCATCCTCTAATTACATGTAATTTTATTAAATCCTAATTAACATCCATCTACCCAAAAAGGCAACAAGTCAATAAAATTACAAGTAAAAAATGCACTCAAGATCGCATTGTCCCTAAGTCTAAACTATGTTAATTTTATTAAAAAAGTTAGCTAAATCTACATTTTATTTACAAGTGAAATGGACTAAAAGTAGGCCTACATTTTATTAATTAATGAGCCTAAATCTATTTTTTAGTCTTTCTAAGATATGGGTTTAAGTCTATTCAATTTTAAAGAAGAAATTAAATTAGTGGGCCTAAGTTTTAATCTAGTTTTATTTTAAGTGAAATGTGGGCCTAGGTCTGTTTATTTTAAAAGAAGTGCAATTAAGTGGGCTAAGCTAAGTCTAAACAATTTTTAATTAACTAAGCGGGCCTAAAATCTAATTAACCTAATGGGCCTAATTTGATTTTAATTATTTAAAGTCCTAAACCATTTTTAAACCTATTTATTTAATGGGTTAGACCTAAACGTGGGCTTGGGGCCTAAAAAAACATAACAAAACATAACAAAATCAAATCAAACATACATTCACATATGATTTCTAAAAAAACCTAATTTAATTACATACAAACCATAATTAACTAAAGCCACCATTAATTTTAATTAATTTTTACCCAATTGAACTTAATTACTAATTAATTTTAAAGTGCAGAAATTAAAATTTTTTACTGTTCCCACTACTAGGGCTATTACAAACTACATACAAAATTAAAATTAAATAATTATTCACCCAGAAATTAAAATAAATTACACAGGATGCAGAACAAAAATTAAAATCCTAAGAACTATTATTAAAACAGTACAGGTTCCATGGATCTTCTGTTCAATTAAACACAGGCGGTTTCCCCTTCCTCAATCCACATACAGACATCAAAAAAAAATTAGCGCTGAAATCAAATAATTAAAACAATAACAAAAATAAAATAAAAAAAACATAAATAGAAAATAATAAAAAAAAGTAATAAAAGAAATAGAAAAATAACACTGGAGATGCTGTTCAAATGCCCCTTTTTGAGCCCCTCAAATTGGATTATCACCGTTAAAATTAAGATATTGTTGATTCTGGACTATTGCCTTTGGAAATTTCAGTATCGAAAATTAGGGTTTTATGCTCGTTGTCTCTCTTTTTTCTCACTGTGTCTTCTTTCTCTCAGTCTCTCCCTGTAAAAATCCTTTCAAAAACTAGAAGAAAAAAAGAAGTCCCTCCAGCCAAAACCTCTCTCTCTCGTACACATGCAGACTCTACTTTTAAATGCAGAGTCTGCACGTACTGAACTTCCTCCAAAGGAGGAATGGACTGATGATCAGATAGCGTTTGTTTTGATTTCAAAAAAATATCTTCTGCGTTTCTTTTTAAAAAAAACCTTATCAGATAAAATTTTGAATGTTTCAACCAATCAAAACACTAAAAAATCGATAAAAATAAGGAAAAATACTCAAAAAAAAATGGAATTATTGCACATCGGTACTGTACAATGCCGACCGACATTGTATAATGCCGATCGGCATTGTCTAATGTCGATCGGCATTGTGTAATGTCGGTCGGCATTACACTAATGTTGATCCTAAAAACTTTTAATTACTAAAAGACCCCTGAAAAAATGATTTATTTGCAATCAAATCCTAAAAAATATTGTAATTTAGTCCCTAAAGTCTAGAAAATCAACAACCAAGTTCAATTTTTGAACAAATTTCATCATAGGGGCTTACGTCTTAATTGTGCACAATTGCATCTCGAAATTGGGTGCTTACAATCACATAATTCAAATATGCTTCTTGTACCTCTTCCTCCTCCTCTTCTTCTTATGTAGGTGGTGATTTGTTTGGATGAATGAGAATGGGTCTTCCTTTCTAATCCTTCCTAATCAATCCTATGGCCTCCATCATGTAGGAATCAATCAATGAATGACCCTTAACCATGTCAAAGGGCATGTTTTCCATATAAAAGCCTAGGTCGTTAGCTATAGTGGTGACTGAACCTCCTAATTTAATGGCCCCAGTAACTTTAGTAGCCACATACCTCAATTTAACAGCAATAGCATGACAAATATCCAATTTCCTATTATTTATTATACAATATAAGATGTTTTGCTCAATAGTAGAGATTGCAACATCTCCCTCTTTCCTTTAAAATAAGGAATCAAACATGCCTATATAAATATTTCAAAGCTAGTTAATGGATTTGACATTCTTTCATTAACCTAGCCTCATAGAAAACCCTTCTTTGCCTTGTAATTTCTCTTTAAAAGACATCTCTATTATACTTAACATTAACATCTTGATCTTTAGGAAAATGGTACACATCATTAAGCTCAAACAATCCAAGTTGATGTTCCTCATTTTCCTAAATGAAACTTAAGTAATAGAGCATGTTCATTAAAGTAAAAAGATGAGAGAAATTTACAAGTTGGCCTAATATAGGTAGGACTTTGCATCATTATAAAATCATACTAACCCATTGTATTCATATACATATTGATGTCATTAAACAAATCAATATCTTTTAAGGATAAAACACTCATATATCTATTGTTGTGACTCTTAGATGAAATTTGAATGAAAAGAATAATTGTAAGATGAATGGAGAGAATAATGTGAAACGAGGAGAGAATGGATGTTTAAATAGAGTAAAGAAAGTGAAAATGAGGATTAAGTTTAGAAACCTTAGGAATAGAGAAGTGGAAAAGTGGTTAAAATTGTAGAACCCTCGAAATATAAAAGTGAAAAGACATGGGGAAAGTGGAAAATATGGGAAAATGAAAATATACCACTTTAGATGAAAAGATATCACTAATCAATGCCCTACGAGTACCAAACGTTGGAAAAATAGTCTTTTTGAGCATCTTTTTAACCACCTTTGCATCATTAGGAATGGTTGGTATTGCTTCTACCCATTTTGGGACATAGTCCACCATAACCAATATATACTTTTAGCCTAAAGAACTAGGAAATGGACCCATAAAATCTATGCCCCAAACATCAAAAAGCTCAACTTCAAGAATTCCTTTCAAAGGCATCTCATGTTTCCTAGAAATATTATCCATTCTTTGGCACCTATCACAAGTAAGCACGAAATCTCTAGCATCCTTAAATAAAGTAGGCCACTAAAAACTAGATTGAAGTACCTTAGATGTTGTTTTAGATGTACTAAAGTTTCCACCAACATCTAAGGAATGGCAATTCCTCAAAACATCTTGAACTTCATCTTGAGGAATGCACCTTCTAATCAAACCGTCTACACATCTCTTGTAAAGCAATAACTCTTCCCAATAATAAAATTTACTATCATGCAAAAAATTTTTTTGTTGTCTATAATCCAACTCATAAGGAAGAACACCACTAACAAGGTAATTTGCAATATCAATAAACCATGGAAGTTCCTTTGACACTAAATTGAATAGGTGTTCACCATGAAATGTCTCATTGATTGGCACACCATCATCATGTTTCTTTAACCCTTCTTGATCTAACATTGATAGATAATCTACAATAAGCTTCTCACTTCCTTTCTTATCTCTCACTTCCCAATCAAACTCTTAAAGCATTAGAATCCACCTTAGGAGCCTAGGTTTTGCATCTTTCTTACTTAAAATATACTTGAGGGTTGCATGATCTGAATATACAATCACCTTTTGGCCCATAAGGTATGCTCTAAACTTGTCAAATGCATAAACAATAGCAAGCAACTCTTTCTCTATAGTGGTGTAGTTGATTTGAGTATCATCAAGTAGTTGCTAGCATAGTAAATCACATAAGGCTTTCCTTCCTTCCTTTGACCCAAAACAGCCCTTATTGCAAAGTTACTTGCATCATATATAATTTTGAATGGTTGCTCCCAGTTAAGTGGTTGCAAAACCAGTGCTGAAATGAGAGCTACTTTTAAAGTCTTAAATGCATCGAGGCATGCATCATCAAACTCAAAAACGGAATCTTTAGCAAGTAGTTTGCATAACAACTTAGCTATCTTGGAAAAATCTTTGATAAACATTCGATAAAAAACTTGCATGTCCAAGAAAGCTTCTTATATCCTTAACACACTTTAGAGGTGGAAAATTACCAATAACCTAAATTTTTGCTCTATCAACTTCAATGCCTCTCTTTAATACCAAGTGCCCAAGAATAATTCCTTCTTATGCCATGAAGTGGTACTTTTCCCAATTCAAAACCAAACCATACTCAATACACATGTCAAGAACTTTAGAGAGATTATCTAGAAAATGGGGGAAGTTAGAACCATACACACTAAAATCATCCATAAAAACTTCTACACAATCATTTAGTAAACCATTAAATATTGAAAACATGCAACTTTAAAAAGTTGCAGGTGCATTACATAGACCAAAAGGCATATGCCTAAAGGAAAATGTACCATATGGACATGTAAAAGTAGTCTTAGCTTGGTCTTCAAGATGATAGGAATTTGGTAAAAACCATTAAGTCCATCTAGGTAACAAAAATAAGAAAAATTATCTAGTCTCTCTAAAACTTGGTCAATAAAAGGTAATGGATAGTGATCTTACCTAGTTGATTTATTTAAATTTCTATAATCTATACACACATGCCATCTTGGGTATTAGATCATTAGATTCGTTCTTAACAATGGTTAAGCCCCTTTTTTTTTAACAACTTGAATGGGGCTCACCCATTTACTATCACGAATATAATATATGATTCCATTATCAACCAAATTAGTAACCTTTTTTCTAACCACCTCTTTGAGAGTGGGATTTAATCGCCTTTGACATTCAATAGAAGGCTTGGCGTTATCCACTACGAGGATTCTATGCATGCACATATTAGGACCAATACCCTTCAAATCATTAATGGAATAATTCTTATGACTAAGCAACACATCATATAAGGCATCAACATTATCACTAGGTAAAGATGAATTTACAATTAAAGGAAATTTAAAGTTAGAGTTAATAAATGCATATCATAGATTTAATGGTAAAGGCTTAAGCTCTAGCCTTCCTTCTTCATATTGTTGAGTAAACTTTGAATCATCATCCTTCCTTAAAGGTTCAAATCTTGAAGTCCTATGAGAAGGAAGGTATGAATTTAAGTCCAAGGTTCTCACACTAGCTTCTTGCATCATATATCATTCAATAGGGTCTTTGCTTAGACATTCATTTATCACCTCATCAATAAATTCATTAATGATGTCAACTGAGTCAATTCTATTTGCTACTTTTATAGGTGTTGACTTCATTATTTTGCATTCATTAAATTCCATATAGTCATTATTCACTTCTAATGTAATCTTGCCTCTCTTCATGTCAATGATTGCACTCGTTGTCCTAAAAAATGGTCTCCCAAAAAAATTGGGATTTCAATATCCTCCTCTATTTCTAAGACAATAAAATTGGCTGGGATAATAAATTTACCCACCTTTGTTAGCACATTTTCAAGAATGCTAAGTGGATAACTCATAGATTTGTCTGCCATTAAAAGATACATATTTAATAGCTTAAGCTCTCCTATATCAAGCCTCTTTTAGATGGAGTAGGGCATAAAACTGACACTTGCACCAATGTCACACAAACCTTTATCAAAGTGAGTATCACTAATGACATAAGGAATAGTAAAACAACCAGGATTCTTAAGCTTTAGTGGAGATTTGGAGTACATAGCCTTAGATTCTTCAATAAGAGAAACTAAACCATAATCTTCAAGTTTACTCTTATGACTAATAATATCCTTCAAAAAATTACCTCATGTTATCATTTCTCTAATGGCATCCATAAATGGAATAGTAATGGTGATTTCCTTAAGGTAATTAACGAATTTATATCTAAGCTTCCTCTAATGAACCTTTAAGGAAAAGGAAATGCTTTAAAGTCTACCTTAGGTTCATCTACTTTAAATGGTATGGCATCTCCCTTTTTATCCTTCTTTATACCCTCAATATTATTCTTAGTACCAACAACCTCATCATCATTCCTATTACTAGCTTCTATCTCTACTTCATCATCATCCTCAACCACTTTCTTATTCTTACTAGCAACTTTTTCGACTTTCTTGCTACTCCTCAAAGTAATTGCTTGGCAAGTCTCTTTTTATGCAAACTTCGATTGGCTTGGTAACTTTCCTGTAGGTTTAAAGTTAGAGGAAGAGGCTTGCTGAGCAATTTAGTTTTCAAGGATGCAGTTATGGCAGCCAATTATTCAAGTTTGGAGTTGATTTGCTTAAATTGCTCCTCACTTTGTTTTTTTAAGGTCAATTATTGGTTGACAACTTGTTCCATAAGTGTTTCAAGGTTGGATTTAGGTTGAGTAGGATTAAAAACTTTTTGTTTCATGGGAAATCCTAGTGCATTTTACAATTTGGTATTTGGATTAAATGGTAGACTAAGTTGAGAGGATGGATTTGACCATGAAAACCCAAGGTGATTTCTCCATTGAGGGTTATAAGAGTTAGAATTTAGCCCCATTCTTTGGTTGAAAGGTCCTTGTACATAGCTAACATCCTCATTAGTACTCAAATTACATTGAGAATATAAATGAGATGGTCCACAAAACTCACAAACAACATTAGTACTTTCTACAGAATTAATTTGAGTTTTACTTACCAGCTTAGTGAGAGCGTCTACCTTTGCATTCAATAGGTTGATAGTGTCAAGCTCTAAAACTCCTTTGGCTTTTGCCATTGTTGTTTCATCACCCATGTACCCTTGCGATGCAAGTTCTTCAAGTAAAGTAATAGCCTCCCTAGTTATTCTATCCATCCATTTTCCATTAGAAGCTACATTGACAATATTCTTATTCTCATCTGTTAACCCATTGTAAACGATTTAAGGGATCATCCAATTCGGAAAGCCATGATATGGGCATTGCCTTTGAAATTCTTTAAACCTCTCCCAAGTTGAATATATTGTCTCACTTACATTTTTCTTGACATTTGTAATCTCATTACATAACTTAGCAGTCTTGTGTGGTGGAAAATATTTGTGTAGGAATGCTTGCTTCAATTGGTCCTAAGTTGTGATTTATTCATTTGGAAAACTAGTAAGCCATATTTGCGCTTTATCTTTGACTGAAAATGGGAAAATTCTAAGCCTTATTACATCATCGATCACTCCATTTATCTTATAGGTTGCACACATATTTAGGAAAGTCAATATATGAGCATAAGGGTCCTATCCTTGTAAACCCCCAAACTGATTATTTTGCACCATTTGAATGATGCTTGCTTTGATTTTGAAATTATTGTTAGCAATAGATGGTGCTACAATTCCTCTAAAACTACCCGATATGTCGGGTATAACAAAATCGCCTAACATTCGTCTCACCGGTTCAACCATATTTGTCGATTCCCTTTGATTCACTCGTCTATATCTTTGTTCCCTGCGTATAGCATGTATAGTTGATTCAATCTCAGGATCAAAGTAAAGAGTATTATCACTAAGACTTCTAGTCTTCATCATAAAATTCAAACATAAAGTCAAATAATCAAAATCAAATAAATAATGAATTATAAAATGAATACAAAATGAAAACCTAAAACAACTCTTCTTTATCCTAAGTTAATAAAAATTACTGAACAAATTCTTTGGCAACGACACCAAAATTTAGTACTGGTCAAATGTACAACCATAGTCTCAAGGACTAAATATAGAGCGAGTAGGGTGTCGAACACTAAGGAACTGGGAGTAAATTTTGTATTAATCGGATAATTATTAAGATGGATATGTAAGATAATATCAAAATAATAATAATTTATTCTAACTAACAAAAGAAGTTCTAATTGCTAACTAGTCTACTAAAATAAATATACTATCAATAGTTTATAGCAAAATATATGAGAGAATTACAATTTAAAATTAATTAAGAACCTTGAAAGTAAAAAATCATATAAATAACATGTATTGATTGGAAGTTAGTAAATAATTCTCAAAAGCAATTCTCATTGTCAATCAAGAATATTTTCTCTTAGAATCCATATTCATTCTTATGAAATTATAAAGATAAGTGAAAATCATTAAATGTCATACTAATTCTTTATTCCCTTAAGGCGAATGTCTCATCTCCAAGTACTATTTCAATCCTTAAGTAATTTCAATTACATTTCCACCAAGTTATTCTAATTCTCATTATAAATAATTGATTAACTACTTACATATGGTGATCAAACATACATAACACTATTTGCACTAATTAAAATTAAATCATAAATAACATAAGATAAAAATATAGTTATTAAATTAATTCATCATTGCAGTTCTCTTACAAAGACTTAACCAAGATACATGATTAAAGAACAACAAGGAAGAATCAAGTACTACAAAAAAAAGGGAAAAGGAAAGATTGAATGGATAAAACCTTTACTATTTCTTCTCGTGATTGCTTGGTATTGAATAATCTTCTCTTATTTCTTGGTTATGTCCTTTTCAAGTTTGTCTTCAAAAAATAGAATTTTTACAATGATTTCTAAACCAAAAACTAAGTAATATCTCCCCTTAAAACAAAGCCAAAGTCATATATTTATAGGGTTCTTAGGGTTGTAATTTTTGCCCTTTAGAAAGGAATGTAAAAATGAAAAGATGCAATGAAAGGGTGTCGGCACCACTGTGATGACTTGGCATGAGAAGCCTCTGGAACAAATCGACAAGGTATGATGACTTGTCATGGTCTTTTTCTGTCTCAATATGTCTCTTATGATAACTCAACATGGTGTGACAACTCAGGACTCTTAACTTGATCCTCATTTTGACTTTGCACATATCATACTTCATTCTAAAACAAATCCAAGTCCTCCTTCATACATGATTTAAGCCTAAAAACATAACAAAACACACAAAATCAACATAAGAACAACATGAACAAAAAAGATATAAGTAATACTTGCATAACCAAATAAACACAATCAAACATAATAAAATTAAACCTTTACTACCCTCAAGAACTATGCTTATTTGCTCTATAACAACTTTGTCCCTAACCTTTTTCATCTTTATCAAAATAAGGTTTCAACCTTTTGTAATATTTTGTCTCCTTAGGATTGTGAGAATTGAATATTATAACCTTTGCAGCTATAGAGAGCTGGTAAGACTTTGTCAGCATTGCCTCAAGAACATGAGTGCATGCTCACGATCATAAGCACCCTTCTCACAATCATGAACAGGGATCAAGAGCAGTCCAATAGCTTTAGGCTTGAGAGACTTAAACTAATGGTTAACTATTCTGGTCTCTTCATGATCATGAGTTACTACTCAGGATTATGAGCGACAATTGATCATAAGAAAACTTAATGCTTTTGAGCAATTGAAGTCTCTTTGTGCTTTGAACAGTTGCCATGCTTCAATATGCATATGTGAGGGTCCTCTTGAGCTTGAATTTTGTGTCTTGCTTTTTTTAAAAGCAGCCTCCCTGCACTCATGTGAAAATGAGTATTTTATAGGTAAAAGAAAAGAAACCCTAATCTTCAATGATTGCTGAATCACATGAGATAGTATTTGATTTTTGAACTAACACATCCTGATATTGATAACCAACACATCTCAGGATCGTGAGTATCAAATTTTATAGCCTTTAGAATTATAAAGAGCCATTGAGGATTTCTCAGCACTGCCTTAAGAACGTGAGCGCAAGGTCATAATCATGAGCACCCTTCTTATAATTGTGAGTAGGGATCACAAGCAGTCCAATGACAGACTTGAACTTATGGTTAATTATTCTGGTCTCTTAATGATCATGATTTACTGCTCAGGATCTTAAGCAATAATTGATCATGAGAAAACTTGATGCTTTTGAGCATTTGAAGTCTCCTTTTGCATTTAGTAATTGTCATGCTTCAAGATACATATGTGAGGGTCCTCTTGAGCTTTACTTTTGTGTCTTTTTTTTCGAAAGCAGCCTCTCTGCACTCATATGAAAATAAGTATTTTATATGTAAAAGAAAAAAAACCCTAATCTTCGATGATTGTTGAATCACATGAGATAATATTTGATTTTTGAACCAAAATGTCATGATATTAATATTTATCAGGATTATTTTATCCTTTTTTTAATTTTTTTGTCTAATCAAAATCAATGAAAATTATTTACAAAAATTAAAAATTAATAAAAATAAATAAATTACCACTGATCGAACTTATACATTCCAAATGGAATTGTAGATTTCTAATAAGAAATGTGCAATTCTGATCAGAATTACCTAATTTTGATTGGTAACTTCTCTTAATTTAATATTTAATTACAAAAAGACCCCTAAAGGAAAATAGTACTTTGCAATTAAGTCCCTAACAAAAAGACATTCTTTAAAAACATAATTTATTTAAAAATTCACCTATAAAAGTAAAAAAAAAAAACTTGTAATTATGCCCTCAAAACTTTATGATTTAGTCGTGATACTTCGGCAATCAATATTTGATGACCTATTTTAATTAAATTTTCATCATTAGACCCTCATTGCATTCTACACCAGTCCTTCCTGAAATAGGATACTTACTCTTATATATATTGATTGAGAGTGAAAACAACCTATTAGGGATCATTTAATTTATCCCTAACCTTTTTCATCTTCATCCAAATAATTTTTTATATTTCTATAAGATTTCATCTTCTTAGGATCATGAGCATCAAATTTTGTAGCCTTTGGAGCTACAAAGAGCCATTGAAGCTTTGTCAGGGTTGCCTCAAGTTCTTGAGTGCATGCTCACAATCATGAGCGGCCTTCTTACAATTATAGGTAGGGATCATGAGCAGTCTAGTAGCTTCAGGCTTGAGAGACTTTAACTTATGGTTAATTTTTGTAGTCTCTTTATGATCATGAGTTACTGCTTAGGATCATAAGCAACCATTGATTATGAGAAAACTTAATCCTTTTGAACATTTGAAGTCTCCTTGTGCTTTAAGCTATTTCCATGCTTCAAGATGCATTTGTGAGGGTCCTCTTGAGCTTGACTTTTGTGTCTAGTTTTTTACAAAGTAGCCTCCCTACACTTATGTCAAAATGACTATTTTATAGGTAAAAGAAAAAAAACCCTAATCTCTGGTGATTGTTGAATCACAATAGATAATATTTTATTTTTGAACCAAAATGTCCTAATATTGATAATTCTTAAGATTATTTTATCCTTTCATTTTATTTTTTGACCAATCAAAATCAATGAAATTTTTTTACAAAAATTAAAATTAACAAAAATAAATAAATCACCACTGATCGGACTTTTACAATTCCAATCAAAATTGTAGATTTCCATTTGGAAATATTGAATTCTTATAGGAATTCTATATTTTTTATCGATAATTTCTCTTTTTTAACATTTAATTACAAAAAGACACTTAAAAGAAAATAAAAATTTACAATTAGGTCCCTAAGAAAAAGACATTCCTTATAAACTTTATTTATTTAAAAATTAACCCATAAAAGAAAAGAAAAACTTGTAATTACGCCCTTAAAACTTTATGATTTAGTCCTTATACTTCGACAATCAATATTTGATGACCTATTTTGTTCAAGTTTTCATCATTGGATCCTCATCGCATTGTCCACCAATCATTCCCGAAATTGGGTGCTTACGCTTATATATATTGATTGAGAGTGAAAACTACCTATTAGGGATCATTCACTTTGTCGCTAACCTTTTTCATCTTTTTTAAATTCATTTCTTAGCTTTCTATAAGATTTTGTCTTCTCTGGTTCATGAGCATAAAATATTATAGCCTTTAGAGCAATAAAGAGTCATTAAGGATTTGTCAGGACTGCCTCAAGATAATGAGCTCAGGCTTACGATCATCAGCAGCCTTCCCACAATCCTAAGCAGGGATCGCAAGTAGTTTAATAGCTTTAGGCTTGAGAGACTTGAACTTGTGGTTAATTATTCTGGTCTCCTTATGATCATAAGTTACTACTTAGGATAATGAGCAATAATTTATCATGAGAAAACTTTATCCTTTTGAGCATTTGAAGTCTCCTTGTGCTTTGAGTTGTCGCCATGCTTCAAGATGCATTTGTGCAGGTTCTCTTGAGCTTGATTTTTGTGTCTTTTTTTTAGAAAACAGCCTCCCTGCACTAATGTGAAAATGAGTGTTTTATAGGTAAAAGAAAAGAAACAATAATCTTTAATGATTATTGAATCACAGGAGATAATATTTGATTTTTGAACCAAAACTCCAGATATTGATAATTATCAAGATTATTTTATTCTTTTATTTTATTTTCTGACCAATCAAAATCAATGAAAATTATTTACAAAAATTAAAAATTAATAAAAATAAATAAATCACCACCGATCAAAATTGTACAATTCTAATCGGAATTGTAGATTTCCAATCGGATATGTGGAATTCTGATCGGAATTCCATATTTCCGATCGATGACTTTTCTTTTTTAACATTTAATTACAAAAAGACACCTAAAAGAAAATAAAACTTTACAATTAGGTCCCTAAGAAAAAGAAATTCCTTATAAACTTTATTTATTTAAAATTTAACCTATAAAACAAAAGAAAAACTTGTAATTACGCCCTCAAAAATTTATGATTTAGCCTTGATACACCAACAATCAATATTTGATTACCTATTTGGTTCAAGTTTTCATCATTGGATCCTCTCGCACTATCCACCTGTCATTCCTAAAATTGGGTGCTTACACTTGTATATATTGATTAAGAGTGAAAACTATGTATTATGGATCATTTACTTTGTCCCTATCCATTTTCATCTTCATCAAAATAAATTTTTAGCTTTCTACAAGATTTTGTTTTCTCAAGTTCGTGAGCATCAAATATTATAGCCTTTGGAGCAATAAAAAGACATTAAGGATTTGTCAGGACTACCTCAAGATCTTGAGTACATGCTCACGATCATGACCAGCCTTCCCATAATCCTGAGCTGCAATCGTGAGCAGTCTAACAACTTTAGGCTTGAAATACTTGAACTTATATTTTGTCACGACCCAAACCCAGGGGCGTGTGACTGGCACTAAGGAATGGGAAAGCATAAAGCTACTGAATCCCGTAGTAAGCCTTAAAAGAAAAACGCAGAATATTTAAACTTTGAAACCTTACAATAAATAATTTACTCACAATGCATATTATCAAACTGATTTTTCTCAATATAATTTAAACCATAATATCATAATGCATAAAATAAATAAACATCAGTTATACAAATAATATCTCAGTACATAAATTATAAATACATGATATCCCAAATAAATTATGCAGTTATACAGTTTTGTCTACCGTGGCATAAGAATATAAATACAACATAACTAAGTAGACCTATGTAGAATAGCCGGTGATGAAGCTACATGGTGAAGAGAAGTAGGCCTAACAGAAAAATCCCAAACTCCTGAAAAAAAATTGAGGGGAGTCAGACCTCGCTAAGTAAGTTAATAAAGAAATGAATGTGGTTTAAAAGTCTCATTAAAAATAAATTTTTTTATGGAAACATAATATAATTATAATTTTATTCAAATCATTTGACATGCATATAACAAATCCATTTTTCAAAGGAAAGAATTAAATATTTAAATGCTTTTTAAAAAATTTCAGTATAAAAATTAGGTAGAACCTGATTTATGAATTTTTTTATAACAGTCACACGACTCACATACATCCAAGACTGCCGAATCCCGACAGCAAAGCATCACCAGGATACACAGCCACAATCATATCACTTAATCCAATATCACTGGCAGTGTCCGAGAGCAAAGCATCACTAGACCATCAGTCCCAGTGATTTAATAAATAATAATCCAAATTATACTATCAATGTCCGAGAGCAAAGCATCACTAGACCTTCGGCCCCAGTATTTGCTAAATAAAAAAATATTATACTAATGGCGGTGTCTGAGAGCAAAGCATCACCTGACTATCGGCCCCAGTAATATAATTAATAATCACATATTTTACCGATGCGCATACAGTCCTGATGAAACCCATCAGGTAGCCCGTTCTATTGTGGTTTACTTAAAATAATTACAAATAAATAAAATAAGGAAAATTACAATAAATTAAATCAACTATAAATAAAATCATGCAACATCATATGAAGAATGCCAATTAGAATTCATAAAATTAAATTCATCAGAATTTAATATGATTTAAATTAAAAGACCCAACACTCAAATCAAATATTAACTTACAGGATAAAGGCACTCCTCTGGCACGTCATGTCCAACCTTGACTGGTAGACGTGACTGGAGGGGAGACTAAAAAATAGAAAAGGAAAATGACAATCAAAAAATAGAAACCTAATTTCTAGAGTTTCTAAGGAAAACTCTATTTGAACTCAAAATAACAATTTTTAGGATTGACTCGGTGTCATGTTTTACGAGAAATCTACTAAAAATTCGGCAGAGTTTTCTCTGCAAAATAGGCATCCCTCTACCGAAGTAGAGTCAATCATACAAGTATACACAATTCAAAATTTCACAGTGGCACAACACCTCGGGTTGGGACCCCAAACTACACAATTCCCAATCGAGGTTCACAAAAAAAACAAATAAGCAAATCTTAAATATTAATATAGTAAATCACCAAAAACTATAAAAAAAAAATTAATAATTAATCATCATATAATTTATTCAATTTTCAAAACACTAAATAAAATTATTTTCACCATAAATTAATAAAATTTCAAATAATAATATAATATTAATAAAAACCCAACTTTCCAAATATTCAACATAATATAGTCAAATTCAAACTTAATTTGTTCATATAGTTTAAATATACTCTAATATTAATTAAAAACTCATTTAAACCACAAAACGATAAATAATTTAATTTTGAATAAAATTTTCAAAAATAGTTAGTATTAATTAACTAAAAATAATAAATAATTTATAAAAATTATTTTAATACCACATTTTATCTCAAAATTAACTAAAACATATTATTTAATTATAATATCAACAAAAATATACCTTTTACCTATTATTTCAAAATTCACATAATACTAATAATTTCTTAAAAAAATTAAATAAATTATCAAAAATTATTTTATCACTACTAAAATTACCAACATAATATACTAACACTAATTTACTCAAATATTCACCCAAAAATAATTAATTAATAACATTAACAAAATATACATAAAACTTAAAATATCCAAATAAATATACAAAATTCCATAAAATCAAATTAATTAATCTAAATCATTTTTTATATACTCTTAGCCAAAATCAACCCCAAATAATTTAGATCAACTAATATATGTATAGATCAACCCAAAAATTAACCACATAATTAAAATAAATTCTGGTTAATTAGTAAATATAATAAAAATCAACACAAAATCAACTAACAAACAACCTAAATCTAACTAAAAACTAACCTAAAGCTAACTAACTACTAATCCACTGACTCACTTCAAGCTTAACTCAGGACAGGGGAGGGGCTATTGCTGCAAGTTTGAGTTGTTGTTGCCCCCGATGACAATAGGTGGTGGCAGTGATGGTGCTAGGTGTCATGGCAGAAGGGCTAGAGGCTTCTGCTTTTGCCGTTTCTGCTACTGATCTTGCTGTTGCTTCACGTTGTTGTACCTATTGCTACTTCCGCTGCTGTTGTTTGGCGCGAGGAAGAAGGAAGAGCAGGGAGATGGCTGCTGGTTCGAGTGCACAGTAACAGGGGAAGAAAAATGGTGTGAAAGGAGAAGAAAGAAAGGAGGAAGAGGAGATAGGGGTTGACCAGTATAAGAAGGCTTTTAACCAACTTTTGGTCTGAAAACTAATATATATACATATATAAAGTAGTTTAAGTAACATACATATATATTAGGTAGTTAAAGTAGTGTGTATATATATATATACCCACTCAACACACACACACACACATATATATATATACAACAATAATAATAATACTAGCACTAGTTAAAATAATACTATAAATAATAATAATAAACAATAATAATGCTATGAATAAACTATTAGGACAATTAAAATAGTAAAGTATGTGCATAAAATAAAATGATGTAAAAATAATATTAATAATAGCTCTCAATAAAATTTTAAATTTAGTACTTAAATATAATAATTTTAATATCACAATTATAACAACATAAAATAAAGATAATTAATATTGTTAAAAACCTCAATATTTATATAAATAATTTAAAATATTCGGGTTATTACATATTTGATTTTTAAACCAAAACATCATAATAATGAATTATCAGGATTATTTTGTCCTTCTATTTTATTTTATGACCAATCAAAATCAACAAAAATAATTTATAAAAATAAAAAATTAATAAAAATAAATAAATCATCACTGATCGAACTTGTATAATTCCAATTGGAATTTCATATTTCTAACTGGAATTATGGAATTCCAATTGGAATTACATATTTAAACATTAATAGATAAAAGAATAGAAAAACTTATAATTACACCCTCACAACTTTATGAATTACTCCTGAAACTTCAGTAATGAATATTTGATGACCTATTTTAATTAAGTTTTCATCATCGGATCCTCATCGCATTCTCCATCAGTCATTCCCAAAATTAGGTGCTTACACTTATATATATTGATTGAGAGTGAAAACTACCTACTAGGGATCATTTAATTTGTCCCTAACCTTTTTCATCTTCATAAAAATAAGTTTTAGCTTTCTGTAAGATTTTGTCTTCTCAGGACCATGAGCATCAAATATTATAGCCTTTGGAGCTACAAAGAACCATTGAGGCTTTATCAGGACTGCCTTAAGATCGTGAGTGCATGCTCAAGATCCTGAGAAGCCTGCTCACAATCCTGAGCAGGGATCGCATGCAGCCTAATAGCTTATAGCTTGAGAGACTTGAACTTATGGTTAATTTTTTTGTTTTCCTCATGATCATAAGTTACTACTCAAGATAATGAGCAACAATTCATGATGAGAAAACTTAATCCTTTTGAGCATTTGAAGTCTCCTCGTATGGTGAGTTGTTGTCATACTTCAAGATGCATATATGAGGGTCCTCTGGAGCTTGAATTTTGCGTCTTTTTTTTTTAGAAACTAGCCTCCCTGCACTTATTTGAAAATGAGTATTTTATAGGAAAAAAAAAAGAAATCTTAATCCCTGGTGGTTATTCAAATCACATGGGATAACATTTGATTTTTAAACCAAAGCGTCCTAGTAATAATAATTGTCATAATTATTTTATCCTTTTATTTTATTTTTTGACTAATCAAAATCAACAAAAATTATTTACAAAAATCATAAATTAATGAATAAATAAATAAATAAATCATTGCCAAAAGGACTTGTATAATTTTTATCAGAATTATAGATTTGAGATTGAAAACATGGAATTCCAATTGAAATTCCACATTTTCAATCAAAAATTTATTATTCTAATAGGAATTACATATTTCCAATTGGTAAGTTCACTTTTTTTAACATTTAATTACACAAAGACATCTAAAAGAAAATAAAACTTTACAATTAGATGCCTAAGAAAAAGACATTCCTTAAAACTTTATTTATTTAAAAATTAACCCATAAATGAAAAGAAAAACTTGTAATTTTGCCCTCAAAGCATTATGATTTAGTCTTGATACTCCAATAATCAATATTTGAATACCTATTTCAATTAAGTTTTCAACATCGGATCCTCATTGCATTTGCAACTAGTCATTCCCAAAATTGGGTGCTTACACTTGTATATATTGATTAAGAGTGAAAACTACCTATTAGGGATCATTTAATTTGTCCCTAACCTTTTTCATCTTCATCAAAATAAGTTTTCAACTTTTTGCAAGATTTTGTCTTCTAAGGATCGTGATCATCAAATATTATAGCCTTTGGTACTACAAAGAGTCATTGACATTATGTCGTGACTACCTTAAGATTGTTAGTGCATGTTCATGATCATAAGCAGCCTTCTTACAATCTTAAGTAGGGATCGTGAGCAGTCCAGCAGCTTCAGCCTTATGAGACTTGAACTTATGGTTAATTGTTCTAGTCTCCTCATGATCATGAGTTATATCTCAAGATCATGAGCAACAATTGATCATGAGAAAGGTTTATCCTTTTGAGCATTTGAAGTCTCCTTATGCATTGAGTTGTTGCCATACTTCAAGATCTCTTTATGAGGGTCCTCTTGAGCTTGACTTTTAGGTATCATTTTTTTAAAAAAAAAAAAGCAACCTCCCTGACCTCATGTGAAAATGAGTATTTTATAGGTAAAAAATTAAAAACCCTAATCTCCGATGGTTGTTGAATCATAAGAGATAATATTTGATTTTTGAGCCAAAACGTCTCGATAATTATAATTATCAGGATCATTTTATCCTTTTTTTTAATTTTTTGACCAATCAAAATCAACAAAAATTATTTACAAAAATCAAAAATTAATGAAAAATAAATAAATCACCACTAATCAGAATTGCAAATTGTCGATCGAAAATATGGAATTCAAATCAAAATTCCATATTTTCGATCAAAAATATGTAATTCTAATCGGAATTACATCTTTCTAACTGGTAACTTCTCTTTTTTAACATTTAATTATAACAAGACATTTGATAGAACATAAACTTATAATTAAGTCCCTAAGAATAAGACATTCCTAAAAACTTTATTTATTTAAAAATTACCCATAAAAGAAAAGAAAAGAAAAACTTGTAATTAAGCCCTAAAAACTTTATGATTTAGCCTTGATACTCTGACAATTAATATTTAAAGACCTATTTTGATTAATTTTTCATCATTGGATCCTCGTCGCATTCTCAACCAGTCATTCCCAAAATTGGGTGCTTACACTTGTATATATTGATTGAGAGTGAAAAATACCTATTAGGGATCATTGAATTTGTCCCTAACCTTTTTTATCTTCAACAAAATAAGTTTTCACCTTTCTGTAAGATTTTTTCTTCTCATGATCATAAGCATCAAATATTATAGCCTTTAGATCTACAAAGAGCCATTGAGGCTTTCTCAGGACTGCCTCAAGATCGTGAGTGCATGCTCACAATCATGAGCAGCCTTCTCCCAATCTTGAGTAGGGATTGCGAGCAGTCTAGCAGCTTCAGGCTTGAAAGACTTAAACTTATGGTTAATTGTTCTGGCCTCCTCATGATCATAAGTTACTACTCAAGATCATGAGTAAAAATTTATCATGAGAAAACTTGATCCTTTTGAGCATTTGAAGTCTCTTTATGCTTTAGGTTGTTGCCATGCTTCAAGATGAATATGTGAGGGTCCTCTTAAGCTTGACTTTTATGTCTTCTTTTTTTAAAAAGCATCCTCCCTGCACTCATATGAAAAATGAGTATTGTATAGGTAAAAAAAAGAAACCCTAATCTCTAGTGGTTGTTGAATTATAGGAGATAATATTTGATTTTTAAACCAAAATGTCCTGATAATGATAATTATTAGGAATATTTTATCCTTTTATTTTATTTTCTAACCAATCAAAATCAACAAAAATTATTTGTGAAAAATGAAATTAAGAAAAAATAAATAAATCATTGCCGATTCGACATGTACAATTTCGATCGAAATTGTAGATTTTCAATTGAAAATGTGGAATTCCAATCAAAAATCTATAATTCTGATTAGAATTACATATTTCTGATAAGTAATTTCTCTTTTTTTTACATTTAATTACAAAAAGACCTTCGAAAGAAAATAAAACTTTACAATTGGGTCCCTAAGAAAAAGACATTCCTTAAAACATTATTTATTTAAAAATTAAACCACAATAGAAAAGGGATAATGGCCTTTTTAGTTGTATAAGTTAACTAGTTCTCAAAAATTAGTCCTAAAAGCCATTTCCTTCACAATTAAGTCTTTAAAGTTTTTAAAATTTTCACCATTAGTCCTCATTTGTTAACTTGGATGAAAATTAATTACATGGACAAATTGACCACACTTAACTTCATACTTCACCTACCATGTCAACATACCCACTGCCACATCATCATCATCCTTATCATCATCATCATCTTCTTCTTCTTCTTCCATAGTCTTCATCTTATAATATCTACTAGTTCAAAATCCAAGTAAAGATTAACTAAATTTTTTTTTGTTGCTCTTAGATGAACATTTTAATGTGGAGGGCATATAGTGAGAAATTGCCAATATAAGAAGTTTGAGGTTTGGAGAAGATGACCAAGATGAAGAAGAAACATAGCTCTCAATGACAACTTTGTAAGCATCAAAATAAAAAATGAAACAAAGCATCAATTTCCTTGCTTTTTAATTTGTAGATATTTTTTTTGCATAGATAATGCAAATGGACAAAAATGGCAATTAACGGTAATTAAGAAACACTATTAATAACCATAAATGATTTAAACTCTATTCAAAGTCATTAATCTCTAAGAAAATTTTTTTTTTGTACAAAAAAAAAATACCCATATGGGTCAAATATGAATTTACAAAAATTAAGAGTGTATTTTAGTTAACCAAGCATCTTAAAAAAGCTTATTGCATCTTAATGGCAACTAAATCTTCATGCCAGCAATGGCTTCTATAGTTACTTGTAATGTATGCCACTGCACCGCTATTATTAGTGTTATTAGCAATGCATCTTTAGCTATGACTCATCAACCTAATAACCTTAGCAACAATATGAGCGGTTGCAACTGCATCTTCTACTATAGTTGATGTATCAATAGCCATTGCAATTGCATTTTTGTTTAGATATTATTCTTCTTTATCAATAGCCATTTTCATGGGTTACTATGAGTGATTATGATTGTGACTGTGATTATGTTTCTCTCTATATTATTTTATAAAACTCTATCTTTTTTTCTCCTTAGAATGACAAATTGTGATGGGAGTGGTTTGTTGGCTTTAATTTTATGGAATTAAGTTAGGTTTTTTAAGGCCAAGTACAACTTAAAACCATTTAATGACCTTGCCCATTTAGCAAATTGAAGTAATTGCATGCATTTACAGATGCAAAAATGGTTAAGAAGAAGAGTGATGAAGAAGAAGAAGACAAAGATGAAGATGATAATGATGATGTGGCAGGTGAAGCATGAATTTAAGTGGGGTTGATTTGTCCATGTAAGCAATCTTCATCCAAGTTAATAGATGAGGACTAATTATGAGAATTTTAAAAGTTTTAAGGAATCAATTATGAAAGAAATGGCTTTTAGGACTAATTTGTGAAAATCATTTAACTTATAGGACTAAAAAAGTCATTATCCCAAAGAAAAACTTGTAATTATGCCCTCAAAATTTATGATTTAGTCTTAATATTCCAACAATAAATATTTGAAGACATATTTCGATAAAGTTTTCTTCATCAGATCTTCATCGTATTATCAGTCAATCAATCCTAAAATCAAGTGCTTACACTTTTATATATTGATTAAGAGCGAAAACTACCTATTATGGATCATTTAATTTATCCCTAACCTTTTTCATCTTCGACAAAAATAAGTTTTCACCTTCCTGTAGGATTTTGTCTTCTTAGGATCATAAGAATCAAATATTATAGCCTTTGTAGCTATAAAAAGCCATTGAGGCTTTGTCAGGACTGCCTTAAGATCATGAGTGCATGCTTACGATCATAAGCAGCCTTCTCACAATCTTGAGCAAGGATCGCTAACAGTCCAGTAGATTTAGGCTTGAGAGACTTGAATGTATGGTTAATTGTTCTTGTCTCTCTTCATGATCATAAGCAACAATTGGACATGGGAAAACATGATCCTTTTGAGCATTTAAAGTCTCATTGTGCTTTGAGTTGTTGCCATGACTCAAGATGCATATATGAGGGTCCTCTTGAGCTTGATTTTTGTGTCTTCTTTTTTTAGAAGGCATCCTCCCTACAATCATATGAAAAATGAGTATTTTATACGTTAAAAAAGAAACCCTAACCTCTAGTGGTTATTGAATCATAGGAGATAATTTTTTTTATTTTTAAACCAAAACATCCTAATAATGATAATTATCAAGATTATTTTATCCTTTTATTTTATTTTCTTACCAATCAAAATCAATGAAAATTATTTACAAAAAATGAAATTAATAGAAAAATAAATAAATCATCACCGATCGAACTTGTACAACTTCAATTGGAGTTGCAGATTTCTAATCGAAATTATGGAATTATGATCGAAAATCCATATTCTTGATAGAAAATCTATAATTCTGATCAGAATTACATATTTTTCTTTTTCTTGTAGTTCTTAGGTGAACATCTTAATGTGGAGGGTGTACAATGAGGATTTGCCAATGTAAAAAGTTTAAGATTTAGAGAAGATTACCAACGAAGAAGAAATACAGCTCCCAATGCCAACTCTGTAAGCATGAAAATAAACAACAAAATGAAGCATCAATTTCCTTGCTTTTTAATTTGTAAACATTATTCTTGCATAGAAAATGGAAATGGAAAAAAATGGTGATTAAAGGTAATTAAGAAACACCATTAATAACTATAAATGATTAATCTATATTCAAAGTCATTAATCTCTAAGAAAGTTTTTTTGGTAAAGAAAAAAAATGCCCATATGGGTCAAATATGAATTTCCAGAAAATTAGGAGTGTATTTTAGCTAGCCAAGTAGCTTAGAAAAGCTTATTACATCTTAATGGCAGCTAAATCTTCATGCCAACAATGGCTTCTACAGTTACTGGTAACGTATGCCACTGCACTATTATTATTAGTGCTATTAGCAACGCATCTTTCACTACGACTCATCAACCTCACAACCGTAGCAGCAGCATGAGCGACTGCAACTGCGACTTCTGTAATAGTTGATCTATCAATAGACATTGCAATTGCATTTTTTTTAGATATTATTCTTTTTCTTCATAAAAAACATCTTGATCATAACCATTCGCATGGTAGCCGATTTTCGTGGGTTGCTGTGAGCGATTGCAATTATGACTGTGATTATGTTTCTATATATATTATTTCATAAAACTCTATCTTTTTTTATCCTTGGAATGGCAAGTGGTGATGGGAGTGGTTTGTTGGCTTTGATTTAATGGAATTAAGTCAGGTTTTTTAAGGCTGAGAATAACTTGAAACCTTTTAATGGAGTTGGCCATTTAGCAAATTAAAGCAATTACAAATGCAAAAATGGTAGAGAAGAAGAGTGATAATGATGTAGAATAAGAAGAAGAAGAGTGATAATGATGTAGAATAAGAAGAAGAAGAAAAATATGAAGATGAAGATGATGATGATGATGATGATGATAACGGTGATGATGATGATGATGATGATCATGTGGCTTTGATATGGTGGGTGAAGCATGAATTTAAGTGTGGTCGATTTGTCCATATAAGCAATTTTTACCAAGTTAACAGATAAGGACTAACGATGAGAATTTTAAGAATTTTAAAAATTTTTCACAAATGACTTTTAGGACTAATTTACAAAAATCACTTAACTTGTAGGACTAAAAAAAGCCATTATCCTAAAGAAAAATTTGTAATTATGCTCTTAAAATTTTGTGATTTAGTCATGATACTCCAACAGTCAATATTTAAAACCTATTTCGATCAATTTTTCATCATCAGATCTTCATCGTATTCTCAACCAATCAATCCTGAAATTGGGTGCTTAGACTTATATATATTGATTAAGAGTTAAAACTACCTATTATGGATAATTTAATTTGTCCCTAACCTTTTTCATCTTCAACAAAATAAGTTTTCACCTTTCTGCAAGATTTTGTTTTCTCAAGATCATAAGCATCAAATATTATAGCCTTTGTAACTATAAAAAGATGTTAAGGCTTTATCAGGACTGCCTCAAGATCATGAGTACATTCTTACGATCTTAAGCAGCCTTCTCATAATCTTGAGCAGGGATCACGAGCAGTCCAACAAATTCAGGCTTGAGAGACTTGAACTTCTGGTTAATTGTTCTGGTCTTTTCATGATCATAAGTTACTACTCATGATCATGAGCTATAATTGATCATGAGAAAACTTGATCCTTTTGAGCATTTGAAGTCTCATTGCACTTTAAGTTATTGCCATGCTTCAAGATGCATATGTGAGGGTCCTCTTAAGCTTGACTTTTATGTCTTCTTTTTTTAAAAAGCATCCTCCTTGCACTCATGTGAAATATGAGTATTTTATAGGTAAAAAAAGAAACCCTAATCTTCGGTGGTTATTGTATCATATGAGATAATATTTCATTTTTAAACCAAATCCTGATAATGATAATTATTAGGGTTATTTTATCCTTTTATTTTATTTTCTAACCTATCAAAATCAATGAAAATCATTTACAAAAACTAAAATTAATAAATAAATAAATAAATCACCACCAATCGGACATGTACAATTCCAATTGGAATAGCAGAATTCTAATCGAAAATGTTGAATATCAATTGGAATTCCATATTTTTTATCAAAAATCTATAATTTCAATTAGAACTACATATTTCTAATCGGTTACTTCTCTTTTTTTTACATTGAATTACAAAAAGAGCTCTAAAAGAAAATAAAACTTTACAATTGGGTCCTTAAAAAAAAGACATTCCTTAAAACTTTATTTATTTAAAAATTAACCCATAATAGAAAAGGGATAATGACCTTTTTAGTCCTATATGTTAGGTAGTTTTTACAAATTAGTCCTAAAATCCATTTCCTTCATATTCGAGTGCTTAAAGTTTTTAAAACCGTTAGTCCTCATTTGTTAACTTGGATGAAATTGCTTACATGGACAAATTGGCCCCACTTAACTTCATGCTTCACCTACCACATCAACACACCCATTGCCACATCATCATCATCATGTTCTTCTTCTTCTTCCATAGTCTTCATCTTCTAATATCTATATATTCAAAATCTAAGTAAAGATGAACTAAATTTTTATTTCTCTTACAGTTCTTAGGTGAACATTTGATGCAAATAGCGTACAATGAGGATTTGCCAGTGTAAAAAATTTGAGATTTAGAGAAGATGACCAACAAAGAAGAAACACAGCTTCCAATGTCAACTTTATAAGCATGAAAATAAACAATGAAACAAAACATCAATTTCTTTGCTTTGTAATTTATAGACATATTTCTTGCATAGAAAATGGAAATGGACAAAAATGGTGATTAAGGGAAATTAAGAAACATTATTAATAACCTGAAATGATTAACCTCTTTTCAAAGTCATTAATTTCTAAGAAAGTTTTTTTTTTTGTAAAGAAAAAAATACCCATAAGGGTCAAATATGAATCTCCAGAAAATTAAGAGTGTATTTTAACTAACCAAGTAGCTTAGAAAAGCTTATTATATCTTATTGCAACTAAATCTTCATTCCAATAATGGATTCTACAGTTACTGGTAACGTATGCCACTGCACAATTATTATTAGTGTTATTAGTAACGCATCTTTCGCTATAACTCATCAACTTAACAACCTTAGCAGCAGCATGAGCGGCTGCAACTATGACTTCTGCAATAGTTGATGTACCAATAGCCATTGCAATTGAATTTTTGTTTAGATATTATTCTTCTTCTTCACAAAAAACATCTTGATCATAACCATTCACACTATAGCTAGTTTTTATGGGTTCCTGTCAGTGATTGCGACTGTAACTATGTTTCTCTCTATATTATATCATAAAACTCTATCTTTTTTTCTCCTTGGAATGACAAGTGGTGATGGGAGTGGTTTGTTGGCTTTGATTTAATGGAATTAAGTTAGGTTTTCTAAGGTCGAGAATAGCTCGATACCATTTAATGGTCTTGTCCATTTAGCAAATTGAAGCAATTGCATGCACTTGTGGATGCGAAAATGGAGGAAAAGAATAATGATAAAGAAGAATATAAAGAAGAAGAAAAAGATGAAGATGATGATGATGATGTGGCTTTAATGTGGTAGGTGAAGCATGAATTTAAGTAAAGTCAATTTTTCCATGTAAGTAATTTTCATCCAAGTTAATAGATGTTGACTTACTATGAGAATTTTAAAAATTTTAAGGACTCAATTATGAAGGAAATGGCTTTTAGGACTAATTTATGAAAACCACTTACCTTATAGGACTAAAAGGCCATTATCCCATAAAACTCTATGATTTAATCATTATACTCCAACAATTAATCTTTAAAGACCTATTTTGATCAATTTTTCATCATCAAATTTTCATTAATTCTCAACCAGTCAATCCTGAAATTGGGTGCTTACACTTGTATATATTGATTGAGAGTGAAAACTACATATTAGGGATTATTTAGTTTGTCCCTAACCTTGTTCATCTTCAACATAATAATTTTTCACCTTTCTGCAAGATTTTGTCTTCTCAAGATCGTAAGCATCAACTATTATAGCCTTTGGAGCTATAAAGAGTCGTTAAGGCTTTATCAGGGCTACCTCAAGATCGTTAGTGCATGCTCAGGATCATGAGCAGCCTTCTCACAATCTTGAACAGGGATCGCAAGTAGTCCAGTAGATTCAAGCTTGAGAGACTTGAACTTATTATTAATTATTATAGTCTCCTCATGATCATGACTTACTGCTCATGATCATGAGTAACAACTAATCATGAGAAAACTTTATCCTTTTGAGTAATTGAAGTCTTATTGTGCTTTAAGTTGTTGCCATGCTTCAAAACACTTATATAAAGGTCCTTTTAAGCTTGACTTTTGTGTTTTCTTTTTTTTTTTGAAAGCATCCTCCCTACACTCATATGAAAAATGAGTATTTTATAGGTTAAAAAATAGAAACCCTAATCTCCAGTTGTTGTTGAATCATAGGAGAAAATATTTTATTTTTAAACAAAAACTTCCTGATAATTATCAAGATTATTTTATCCTTTTATTTTATTTTCTGACCAATCAAAATCAACAAAAATTATTTATAAAAAATGAAATTAATAAAAAATAAATAAATCATTGTCGATCGGACTTATACAATTCTGATCGAAATTGTAGATTTTCGATCGAAAATGTGGAATTTCGATCTGAATTCTATATTTTTTATTCAAAATCTATAATTTTGATCAGAATTACATATTTTTGATTGGTAACTTCTCTTTCTTTTAACATTTAAATAAAAAAAAACCTTTGAAAGAAAATAAAACTTTACAATGGGATCCTTAAGAAAAAGGCATTCCTTAAAACTTTATTTATTTAAAAATTAACCTATAGTAGAAAAGGGATAATGGCCTTTTCAGTCCTATAAGTTAATCGAGTCCTTAAAGTTTTTAAAATTTTCACCATTAGTCCTTGTCTGTTAACTTGGATGAAAATTGCTTACATGGACAAATCGACCCCACTTCACTTCATGCCTCACCTGCCACGTCAACACACCCACTGCCACATCATCCTCATCATCATCTTCTTCTTCTTCCATAATCTTCATCTTATAATATCTACATGTTCAAATTCCAAGTAAAGATTAACTAAATTTTTATTTTTCTTGCAGTTCTTAGGTGAACATCTTGATGTGGAGAGTGTACAATGAGGATTTGCCAGTGTAGAAAGTTTGAGATTTAAAAAAGATGACCAAGACAAAGAATAAATGTAGCTCCCAGCCAACTCTATAAGCATGAAAATAAATAATAAAAAAAACATCAATTTCTTTGCTTTTTAATTTGCAAACATTTTTCTTGTATAGAACATGGAAATGGACAAAAATGGCAATTAAGGGTAATTAAGAAACACTATTAATAACTAGAAATGATTAACCTTTATTCAAAGTCATTAATCTCTAAAAAAGTTTTTATTTTCATAAAGAAAAAAAATACCCATATAGGTCAAATATGAATTTCCAGAAAATTAGGAGTGTATTTTAACTAACCAAGTAGCATAGAAAAGCTTATCGCATCTTAATGGCAGCTAAATCTTCATGCCAACAGTGGCTTATATAGTTACTGGTAACGTAGGCCACTGCACCATTATTATTAATGATATTAGCAATGCATCTTTTGTTATGAGTCATCAAACTAATAACCTTAGTAGCAGCATAAGCGGCTACAACTGTGACTTCTGTAATAGTTGATGTATCAATAGACATTTCAATTGCATTTTTGTTTAGGTATTATTCTTCTTCTTCACAAAAAACATCTTTATCATAACCATTCAAACTGCAGCCAATTTTTGTGGGTTGTTGTGAGTGATTGCGACTTTGATTGTGATTATGTTTCTCTTTATATTATTTCATAAAACTCTTTTTTTTTCCTCCTTAGAACACCAAGTGGTGATGGGAGTGGTTTGATGGCTTTGATTTAATGGAATTAAGTTAGGTTTTTTAAGCCAAGAATAGCTCAAAACCTTTTAATGGCCTTGCCCATTTAGCAAATTAAAGTAACTGTATGCATTTGTAGATGAAAAATGGTGGAGAAGAAAAGTGATAAAGAAGAAGAAGAAGAAGAAAAAGAAGAAGAAGACAAAGATGAAGATGATAATGATGATGATGTCGCTTTAATGTGCTAGGTAAAACATGAATTTAAATGCGGTTGATTTTTCCATGTAAGCAATTTTCATCTTAGTTAATAGACGAGGACTAACAGTGAGAATTTAAAAAAGTTTAGCGACTCAAATATAAAGGAAACGGCTTTTAGGACTAATGTGTGAAAACTGCTTAACTTATAGGACTAAAAAAGACATTATCCCAAAGAAAAACTTGTAGTTATGCCCTCAAAACTTTATGATTTAGTCCTGATACTCCAATAATCAATATTTGAATACCTATTTTGATCATGTTTTCATCATCATATCTTCATTGCATTCTCAACCAGTCAATCGTGATATTGGGTGCTTACACTTGTATATATTGATTGAGAGTGAAAACTACCTATTAGGGATTAATTAATTTGTCCCAAACCTTTTTCATCTTCATCAAAGTAAGTTTTCACCTTTCTTCAAGATCTTTTCTTCTTAAGATCGTGAGCATCAAATATTATAGCCTATGGAACTACAATGAGTCATTGATGTTTTCTTAGGATTGCCTCAAGATTGTGAGTGCATGCTTACGATTATGAGCAGCCTTCTCACAATCCTGAGCAAGGATCTTGAGAAGTCTGATAGTTTCAGGCTTGAGAGATTTTAACATATGGTTAATTTTTCTAGTCTCCTCATGATCATGAGTTACTGCTCATGATCATGAGGAATAATTGATCATGAGAAAACTTGATCCTTTTGAGCATTTAAAGTCTCCTTGTGCTGTGAGTTGTTGGCATACTTCAAGATGCATATGTAAGGGTCCTCTTGAGCTTGACTTTTGTGTTTTTTTTAGAAAGCAGCCTCACTGCACTCATAAGTAAATGAGTTTTTTATAGTTAAAAAAAAGAAACCTTAATCTTTGGTGGTTATTAAGTCACAGGAGATAATATTTGATTTTTAAACTAAAATGTCCTAATAATGATAATTATCAGCATTATTCTATTATTTTATTTTATTTTCTGACTAATCAAGATCAATGAAAATTATTACAAAAATAAAAAATTAATAAAAATTAGGAGACTTTAAATATGAATTTATAGAAAATTAGGAGTGTATTTCTGCTAACCACGTAGCTTAGAAAAGTTGATTGCATCTTAGTGGCATATAAACATTCACGTCAATAATGGCTTTTACAGTTACCGGTAACATATCTCACTACACTGTTATTATTATTGCAATTCATAACACATCCTTCGCTATGATTTGTCAACCTAACAACCTTAGCAGCAATATGAGCGGCAGCACCTGTGACTTCTGCAATAGTTATTGTATTAATAATCATTTCAATTGCATTTTAGTTTAGATATTTTTCTTCTTCATGAAAAATCTTGATCATAACCATTTGCACTATTGTTGGTTTTTGTGTGTTACTGTGAGTGATTGCAACTGTAACTATGATTATGTTTATCTTTATATTATTTCATAAAACTACATTTTTTTTCTCCTTAAAATAACAAGTGGTTATTGTGGAAGTTTGTTGGCTTTGATTTATTGGAATTAAGTCATGTTTCTTAAAGCTGAGAACAGCTCGAAACCATTTAGTAGCCTTGCCCATATAGCAAATTGAAGCAATTACATGCATTTACATATGAAAAAATGGTAGAGAAGAAGAGTAATAAAAAAGAAGTAGAACACGAAGATGAAGATGATGTGGATTTAACGTGATAGTGAGAGTGTTGATGTGGCAGGTGAAGCATGAATTTATATGGGGTCAATTTGACCATGTAAGCAATTTTTGTCCTAGTTAATAGACGATGACAAATGATGAGAACTTTAAAAATTTTAAGGACTTAATTATGAAGGAAATGGCTTTTAGGACTAATTTAGGAAAACCACTTAACTTATAGGACTAAAATGCCATTATAGTAAAGAAAAACTTGTAATTATGCCTTCAAAACTTTATGATTTAGTCCTTATGCTTCAACAATCAATATTTAAAGGCCTAATTCGATCGAGTTTTCATCATTGGATCCTCGTCACATTCTCAACTAGTCATTCCCGAAATTGGGTGCTTACACCTGTATATATTAATTGAGAGTGAAAACTACATATTAGGGATCATTTAATTTTTCTCTAATCTTTTTCATCTTCATCAAAATAATTTTTTAGCTTTCCATAAGATTTTTCCTTCTCAGGATCATGAGCATTAAATATTGTAGCCTTTGGAGCTGCAACGAGCCATTGAGGCTTTGTCAAGGCTACCTCAAGATGGTGAGTGCATGCTCACGATCATGAGCAGCCTTCACACAATCCTGACCAGGGATCGCAAGCAGTCCAATAGATTCAAGCTTAAGAGATTTGAACTTATGGTTAATTGTTCTGGTCTCCTCATGATAATGACTTACTGCTCAAGATGATGAGCAACAATTGATTATGATAAAACTTGATCCTTTTGAGCATTTGAAGTCTCATTGTGCTTAGAGTTGTTGCCATGCTTCAAGATGCATATGTGAGGGTCCTCTTGAGCTGGACTTTTATGTCTTTTGTTTTTTAGAAAGCAACCTCCCTGCACTCATACGAAAATGAGTATTTTATAGGTAAAAAAAGAAAAACCCTCATCTACGATGGTTGTTAAATCATAAGAGATAATTTTAAATTTTTAAACCAAAATGTCCTAACAGTTATATTTATTAGCATTATTTTATCCTTTTATTTTATTTTCTGATCAATCAAAATCAATGAATATTTTTTACAAAAATAAAGAATTAATAAATAAATAAGTAAATCATCGTCGATCGGACTTGTATAATTCTGATAGGAATTGTAGATTTTCAATCAAAAATGTTTATTTATTAATTAGTAATAAATAATTCCCAATATTTATACAAGTCCGATCCTCATTGGATCCTCATTGCAATCTCAACTAGTAATTCCCAATATTGGGTGTTTACACTTGTATATATTGATTGAGAGTGAAAACTACCTATTAAGGATCATTTAATTTGTCCTTAACCATTTTCATCTTCATCAAAATAAGTTTTTAGCTTTTTATAAGATTTTTTCTTCTGAGGATCGTGAGCATCAAATATTATAGTGTTTGGAGAAATAAAGAGTTGTTATGGCTTTGTTAGGATTGCCTCAAGATCGTGAGTGCATGCTCACAATAATAAGCAGCCTTCTCACAATCATGAGCAAGGATCTCAAGCAGTCCAACAGCTTCAAGCCTAAGAGACTTGACCTTATGGTTAATTGTTCTGGTCTCCTCATGATCATGACTTATTATCATGGTCATAAGCAACAATTGATCATGAGAAAACTTTATCCTTTTGAGCATTTGAAGTCTCCTTGTGCTTTGAGTGGTTACCGTGCTTCAAGATGCATATATGAGGGTCCTCTTGAGCTTCACTTTTGTGTCTTTTTTTAGAAAGCAGCCTCCTTGCACCAATGTGAAAATGAGTATTTTATAGGTAAAAAAAAAACCTAATCTACGGTGTTATTGAATCATAGGAGATAAAAAAATTTATTTTTAAACTAAAACATCTTGACAATGATAATTATCAGCATTATTTTATCCTTTTATTTTATTTTCTGACCAATCAATTCAATAAAAATTATTTACAAAAATTGAAAATAATAAAAATAAATAAATCACAGCTGATCAGACTTGTGTAATTTCGATTAGAATTGTAAATTTTCAATCAAAAATGTCAATTTTCGATCGAAATTCAATATTTCTGATAAAAAAATATATAATTCCGATCGAAATTATATATTTCCCATTGGTAACTTCTCTTTTTTTAATATTTAATTACAAAAACACTTTTAAAGAAAATTAAATTTCACAATTAGGTCCCTAAGAAAAAACTTTCCTTAAAACTTAATTTATTTAAAAATTAACCCATAAAAGAAAAGAAAAACTTGTAATTATGCCCTCAAAACTTTATGATTTAGTCTTGATGCTCAGAAAATCAATATTTGAACACCTATTTTGATAAAGTTTTCATCATCGGATCCTCATCGCATTCTCAACCAATGATTCTCGAAATTAGGTGCTTACACTTGTATATATAGATTTAAAGTGAAAACTACCTATTAGGATCATTTAATTTGTCCTCAACCTTTTTCATCTTTGTTAAAATAAGTTTTCAGCTTTCTACAAGATCTTGCCTTCTAAGGATCATGAGCATTAAATTTTATTGCCTTTAAAGCTACATAGAGTCGTTGAGGCTTTGTCAGGACTACCTCAAGATCGTGAGTGCATGTTCATATTCATAATCATGAGCAGCCCAACAACTTCAGGTTTAAGAGACCTAAACTTATGTTTAATTGTTCTTGTCTCCTTATGATCATTTAACTGCTCAGGATCATAAGCAATAATTGATCATGAGCAAGCTTGATCCTTTTGAGTATTTGAAGTCTCCTTATACTTTAAGTTATTGCCATGCGTTAAAATGCACATGTGAGGGTTCTCTTGAGCTTGACTTTTGTGTCTTTTTTTAGAAAGTAGCCTCCCTACACTCATGTGAAAATGAGTATTTTATTGGTAAAAAAGAGAAACCTTAATCTCTAATGATTGTTAAATCACAAGAGATAATATTTGATTATTAAACCAAAACATCTTGATAATGATAATTATCAAGATTATTTTATCCTTTTATTTTATTTTCTAACCAATCAAAATGAATGAAAATTATTTACAAAAAATAAAAATTAATAAAAAAAATAAATCACTGCTGAAAGAAATTATACAATTTCTATCAGAATTACATTCCATATTTTTTATTGGAAATATGTAATTCCGATTAGAATTACATGATGTTGATAGGTAACTTCTCTTTTTTTAACTTTTAATTATAAAAAGACCCTTATAAGAAAATAAAACTTTACAACTAGGTTCCTAAGAGAAAGACATTCCTTAAAACTTTATTTATTTAAAAATTAACCCTTAAAAGAAAATAAAAACTTGTAATTGCACCCTCAAAACTTTATAATTTAGTTCTGATACTTTGACAATCAATATTTGAAGACCTATTTTTATTAAGTTTTCATCATCGGATACTCATCGCATGCTCAACCAGTCATTCCTAAAATTGGGTGCTTACAGTTGCCCCCCCCCCCTGAGTCACTGTTTACTTGAAAAATTGCATCAAAGAAAATAAGCACATAATTTCTAAATAAAAAGTCAAAACACTTAACTATGTGCCATGACTATGCATGACACTATGCAGTATTGAATGTGATTTAAGGAACACTAGAATTCCTATGGAATTTCTAGCTCTGATGTTATCATCGTGTTCAATGAATAGCAATTAACACAATGTTTAGTGCATTTTGAAAACAGACTATAGTTCTAGTGGAACATATAGTGATGATGTTATCATTGTATTTAGTGAATAGCGATTGATACTGTGTTCAGTGTTTTTTGAAAATAGGCTATAGTTTTAGTGGAACATATAACGGTGATTCTATCACTGTGTTCAGTGAATAGTAGTTGACACTTTGTTCAATGCATTTTACTATATTCCCTGTGGGTGGGATGTTTAGTAAGTGATAAGTTTCTACTATATTCCCTATGGGATGTTTAACAGTTGACACTATATTCCCTGTGGGATATTTAGTGATAGTGATTTTCACTATATTCCTAATAGGACATTTAGTAATTATGATTTTCATTATATTACCTATAGGACATCTAACGATTATATTCCCTATGGGACATCTAGTGATCGTGATTTTCACTATATTTCCTATGGGACATCTAGTGATTGTGATTTTCACTATATTCCCTATGGGACATCTAATGATTATGATTTTCACTATATTCCTTGTGGGACATCTAGTGATTATGATTTTCACCATATTCCATGTGGGACATTTAGTGATTGTGATTTTCATTATATTTTCATGGAATGTTTAGCAAAAATATGTTATAACTATTGTGTAATGTCTAGCTAATTGTACTATAGCTCCTATGGAAAGTCTAGTAACTATAACTAAAAGTTTTGATATATTTCTTGTGGAACATTTAGCAAAAATATGCTATAACTACTGTGAAGTGTCCAACTAATCATGACCATGCTATAGGTCCTATGGAACATCTAGCAGAAAGAGTAAACATGTTATAAGTCCTATGGAGCTTATAGCAAGTTAGATTTAAAAACATTTTATATGTCCTATAGAGTGTCTAGCAAGTTGTGATTTGAAAGCATATTATAATTTCTGTGGAGCATCTAGCAACTTGTGCTATAACTACTGTGAAGTGTCTAGCTAAACTGATTTGATAATGTGTTATAACTATTATGTAGTGTCTAGTAAATTATGATTTGATAATGCACTATAACTTTTGTGTAGTGTCTAGCAAATTGCATCAAAAGTGTGCTTTGTGTTTGCGCCATGTAGCTATTATGAGCATTAGATGATTAATAATGCCACTGTAGGGGGAACATTATATAGTCACTTATGGGCTTTTCATGATACAATTCTTAGTGATGTTGATGATGATTCCATGATGTAGACTTTGTGCTAGTGTTGATCTCACATGTTGGGTGTATCTCCTTTTGAATTTACAATTCCTAAAGACTTGTTGAAGTTTGTTTCAATATGATAATTGTAAAAAGTACATTATATTTTTTAAAATTTATGATAAAATTCATCACTTTATCACGAGATAGCATGCACTCAACGAATCTCACTAATTTTGATTTTTAAGAATATCATTTATTTGTCATTTGTAAATGTCAGAAGTATCGTTAACCATCTTATGTTGAGAGCCTATTTTTAACCAAGTGTATAGCTTACTTCCATACCTAATTTTAGGGAGAATTTGCTAAACAAAACTTATGAAAATTGAGCATAAACATATCAAATTCTGAGTATTAAAATAATCTTTGAGTTATTTTTATGATTTTCTTCCTTATCTGAGCATTCCCCTCCCTTTCTCATATTATTTAGCATGTATACTGTTGGAAAGGTCCTTCAGATACTCATACTCTTTCTCAAGCATTGGAGTAAAAAGAGCAGCTTTTGACATGGTCCTCTTTTAGTATTCCCCCACCTTTCTCATATTACTCAGCGTGGATACTGCCAAAGGTTTCACGTTGATACTCTTACTCATTTCTGAGCATTAAAGTAAACTATGCTTACTCTTATTTTGATTCTCCTCTTAGTATTCCCCCACCTTTCTCATATTACTCAACATGGATACCATCAAGGGATTTTGTACTCATACTCATTTTTTAGAATTTGAGTAGATTAGACGTACATTTATTATTCAAAAGACTGAAATGATACTCTAAAATTCAAGCAATTTATACGTTTGGTCCATAAATTTTGTTTTTGCATTTTCTTCCCCTCGTTCGAGTACAAAGTGAGCATTAGTTGATTAGAGTTTATAAACTCTCAACGTAAAATTGTTACCTAAACATATGAATTCTACAAGGCTAACAAAAAAGAGTCATTAAGATCAAAATTCATGAGATAAATTTTTGCATATGATCTCATGAAGTTGATGAATTTACTTTTAATTTATGGATTTTATTATTGAGATTGTACTTTATTACAGAATCTAAGGAAATAGAGTTCTATTACTTCCCTTAATTATTTTGATGAGTGTTTGGCAAATTGTTTGTCATGCAGGGTGCTATTCTGATGAGCAATTCGTGTTTGCCTTCTTACTCGTTCTTACTATTATGTTGGTTCCTTTCTCCTTTTTTATTTTCTTTTATTTTTCTTGCATAAAATACCATAAGTTAGTCAAGTCTGTTTATAGGCAGGTGAAGAAATTTTAGTAAAATGTAATATTTTTCTTTTACACTCCCTTTTAATGATGATGTCTCTAATTACAAAGGTCATGATACTCTACCATTGAGGTCATGCCCTAGGGTTAAATTTGTCTTTCTATCATTCCATTGATGCTACGGTAAAGGGCTTTGTTCCTCTTCTTGATATCTCCTATAAAAAAAGTTTAGGAATTAGATATCTTATTTCATTATCAAACAAGTTTTTAGAGTGCATTCATCTCAAATTTTAAGTGCATTCTTCCCTTTTTAGGGCTAACGCATGTATTGCTAACATATTGGATAGTCTCATCAACATATTCCATACTCTATACTAGTCTCAATGTTGTGGAGTTCTACTCTGACTGGCCAAGAGTTGATAGTGGCTCTCTAGGGACTCAATGCCTTATCTTTGCTTAAGCATTCTCATGGTTATCAAAGGTACATTCTAGAGCATCTTTTGGAACAAATTTCCATTGACCCATCTGAGGTACGCTTGTCTTTTGTTACTCCTTATGTTATTGACTATCTTTTTCTTTTATAGTTTATGAGAGTAGGTTTTCCTCTTGTTGAGGCTCCAGGTAATGTTCCAGATAATTCTCCAGATGAGGTTATGGAGATGGATGTTAAGTCTAAGGAGCCTAACACTTATATCTAGTCCCTTAAGGTTGCCAAGATGATGCTTTTACAAGTACCACTATCGATGATATTCCCTTGCTAGATGGCCCATGTTTTATTGGGCTCCTGTAGTCTAGAGTCCCATTAAGCATCAGGTTCACCTTGATAGCGTTACCCTTTTTCCTTTAGATGCTTCACATGTGAACATTCTGACTACTTTTCTACACTTCTACAACACTAATTTTGAATGTTAGTAGCAGAGTATTTACACAATCTTGCCTAGGCTCAAAGACTTTTATTATGCAAAGTAAGTATTTCACAATAAATGTATGCAAGTGTATGCATGTTATGTATGACATGCATAATCCTAATAGGTCTTTTATTTGGAACAGAGCTATGTTGTTGATCTTGGAGTGTAAGAATAAGGTGCTTCATCAATATCTTGTAGGTTTGAGCTTTGAATGCTTTACTGTTGGTACTTCTAATGTTAGAGATTTCAATTCAATTTGTCAGAAAGATGATCAGGCTAGCAAGTATGGTCCATGGCTTGACACTAGAGCTTGTGATAAATTGATGCATTGTTGAACTTTTCTTTTTGTTACTACTTTTGTTGCATGATAACTAATGTATTTGTATGCTTACTGTTTACTTCTTTCTGCCTTAAGATCTCTTTTGCTAACTCCTGTAACTTAGTGTTCCATCTTTAAATGCATATTCACTATTCTTTAATTCCTCCCCCCCCCCCCCCCAAATTTTATTTTTCCCCCTAGAGTTATGTTTTACCCCAAAGTTTGATAATTTTCCTCCATGGAGATGGTGACACTACAATCATCACTACTTTTGGTGAATAGAGTCGTCTTATACCTATCATTCTGACTAGATTCATTAATGTTATTCTAGTAGTCTTCATTTCTTTATGTGAGAAAGCAACTCAGTTTATTCACTACTCATGTTGACCCTTTGTCTTACTAACCCCATTAGTTGTAATCTCGTGTATTAAAGATGTAGAAGAGTGAGTGAACAAGCTAAAAGTGAGTTCTTGATACTCAATTAGACTTGTTCCTATTGGAAATTGAAACATGTAATCATTAACTTGTGTAATCACTGTGTTCTTTTGTTTTGGCTACATGCTTCAACCTTCTTTTTTATATCACATCTCCATCATCAATATGGTCATCCCCAATCCATCATCACTATTATTACTAATTTCTAGGGCTATTCTTTAAGGCAAGAATTTTTAGACAAGATGAAAAATATATAGCTTCAAAGGATTTTTTAGCAAAACATAAAGGGCTTGATGTTGATGCCACAATTAATAATAGTTACAAGATAAGAGTTATAATGCAAATTACTAAGCCACTTGAATTGTTTATGGACAAGAGGACACTAGACTTACAAACAAAATCACAAAGGGGTGGCAAAAAGAGAAAACATAACTAAAATAGTGATCTATAGCTCTGATTTTAGCTTTCATTATGTTTTTCCTTTTTATTCAAATACTTATGCAGTATATAAAGACAAATATGTGATATTTGAACAAAATTTTAGATTCAATTTTACTCATTCATTGAGGCAAAAATGAGTACATTCATTACTTCATATTATATAACTCATGTCATCAGTAAGTCCTTTTATATTTTCTCACTAAATATTTCTCTCTCACTTTGGTTTCCTTAACTTTTTCTTGATTGGTCCTTCTTGTGTTTTCTCACTTTTATTTTCTCTCTTTTCTTTTCCTTTCTTTTTTTTTCAAATTTTCTCCCTTCAGAAGTTATATCATGTGATATATGAATTTTCTTTAAATTTAAATTTATGTCCATGTTGAATGAATCTAAATAAATTGAATTTATATCAAACATGTAAATGCGATCAATATCATAATGCATAATACCATTAGGATATACATGACATAAGTAAGCATGATCAGAATTCATATCATCAATAAATAAAACAAAAAGTTCTAAAAAAACTAAAATATTATTCAAAGAAAATGATAAGAAAATTATTTTTTATTCTAGATAATAATGATGTTAAGTATCATGGGGACTCTTTTTTAAGTGGTTGACATAACAGCTACTCTTGCATTTCCTCATCTTTGTTGTTTCATACAAGGTTCTAAATGATCTGTTCTTTGAAGATCTCAATCCCAAGAACATCCACACCAGGCACATTAACAGGTTCCTCTGCACTGAGGTAGGACTTCCTATGTCCTTTTTTGACAAAACTCTCATTTTGTGGTTTTATTTTCTTTCCGTCCTTGCATACCATAACTATGCATGTTTTTTCCTTATCCAATAACTTCTCATCATTAAACTCATCACCTCACCCTATAGGCATAATTGACTCAATGGGTATGTTAAAAGAAGATGGTTTAGTATAAAACACCTTGTAATTAAACTTGCCTAAGGGCTAGCCTAATAAATCTTCAACTCCTCTTTGCACATCTTTGGGGGCATTAGTTTCAAGGTTTATATTCTTAAAGAAGCTTAGCACTTCTTCCTTACTAACTCCTGAGTTGATTATCATAATAGCTAAGAGTGGTACATTCTAGTAGTTTGAGAAAGTGCTATTTTTTGTGCTTAGGTTTTCAGAGTTTATGATTTTTTCAAAGTCTATAAGGTTTTAGATTTCATGTTTAAGGCATATACAATTATCTGTGGAGTGTTTGAGATTTTGGTGAAATTTGAAATGCTTGTTTGGGTTATAGCCTGGGGTATTTAGGTTAGATGGTTCTGGATTAGGTAAAGGTTAGAGTATTCCTTTTTGCACTAAGTGTTCAAGGATTTTTTACAAAGGTTGGTTGAAATTTAAAAATCTCCTTGGTTATTGAACAACATGTACTTCCATAGCCCGGCTAGTGCTTCCTTACTGTGTGCCCCTAGTTTGACAGTTTCTTACTCCAACACTTCGAGTAGTATTCTTTTTTTCACTGTTAATAGCTTGCAATCCAACATTCAAATATGCAAATGTCTTAGGATTCTTCCTCTACAACCTTTCAACTAGATTTGGTAATACATCCTAAACAATCATCCCCACTTGATCTTTCTTAGCTAGCTTGTTCTTTATTAAATTTTCCTTGTTCATGAAGCTTGTCAAGAAATTTGAAAATTCTAAGTCCCTAATAGACACCTCTAGCTTGGTTTTATGGTCATACTGCTTTAAGAAAGCATTAAAAAAATTTCTCCAGTCAGCTTGAATATGATTTTTCAGCCTTTGATACCAGTTCACTTCTATGTCTTCTAAAGATAGCATAAATAGTCTAGTGACCATTGCTAAAGGAACTTTGATAGTGTTCAAGGTAGTTGAATACTAGTTAAGATATGTTCTCGAGTTCCCAGTACCATTAAATTTTCGTAGTTAAAGCATTTTAAACTTATCAAGCACATCATCAAATTCAATGAATAAACGATGCCTTGCACTCTCATCAGCTCTTCCATCTTAGACATTTTCACACTAGGACTCATATTCCTGCACCAACTCAAATGATTCTTTTTTGGCTTTCTCTACCATGTGGTTATCAATATTCTTAAATTTTATTTCTACAACGGGTACATTCCTAGCAGCATTCAGTTGTGGTTCCCAAGCATTATCATTGTTAATAGGTGGATCATCCAGAATAGGTGGGATAGCAGCAACAGGTGGTATAGTAGTAACATGTACAAGTGCAACTATAAGAGGTGGTGCTAACCTAGCTAAAGCTTGTCTCAATTCATCTTAAATCATGGCCCTCAAGTCATTCATGGACCAATTTTCCCTCTGTTGTTGCTCCATCTCTTCTATTTGACTAGTTGGGTTAGTGCAACTTCTAGATAAAGTGAGTTGATAGGTCTCTTTAACTATCGACTTTGGACTTGAATTGGTTCTCATTAATTTTCCACTACTCAATTTCCAAACACAGGAAAACTCAGATGAATCTATAATAGTTGAAAAATAAAGTGTTAGTATGATGCATGAAATGCATGATGCACGTGCTATGCCACAAATAGCATGTAGCAAGTCAAGTCAAGTATACAAATAACAAGTCAAATATATAACATACATCCTTCCAACCTTATTCTTCCCATACACGAGTTCAATGGTGAGTCTCTTTTTCTAGGATTTTTAGTCTTGGCCTTAATATCAACATAGGATATCAAGAACCGACGTGCATGTCAAATCTCTCAAAGTAGTAAAAGCATAGAAATAGCATTTCTAAGTATAAAATATTAGGACAATCTTTATTAACCCATATGAGTTTTGAAAGTATGAGCTTGGTCCTTTATAATAGAAATACCTTATGGCAACAAACACAAGAAATTTGGGTAATCCTAGGGGAACTAACTAGGCCACTATATGAGTTAAGTCTACTAGAAAAGTTAAGGTCCTCTTAGCAAGATGCCCTCCTTTAAGACTTAAGTTACAGGCTAAGGTCAAAGGAGCTCAGCATCCTTTGCAAACTCGAGAGAAGACTACCCTCATTTGGGACTTGGGTTATAAACTCTAGTCAGATGAGTCTGGTAATATCTCTTAAACCAAGTTAAGGCTAAAAGTAATGGCTAGCCAATTTATAATCCCATAAAGCTAGTGGAATCGTAAAACCATAAAACAACGCCATCAATTTACAGGGACATGCAAAATGAATGCAATAATAAAATAATAATTAATAAAATGATTCTAAAGAACACAAGTAGAATCAGTATCTCTTATCCTTAATAGAGTCGTTGTTGTAAAGGGTAAGGTTTAGTGCATGTCTAAGATTTTAGCAACTGTGACTCTGTTTGAGTTCAAGACTCTAAAGAACACACTACTATATCATAAAGATATAGTGTGGAGATGAGGAGTCACCACCCAAGATAATAACTGGGACAGCTAATGAGTGGTGGTAACTCGATTCTGTAAAAAAAAAGTTAGCACCACAACTAGAAGATTCCAGATACACAATACCAACTTCTCTTAATCTTGTATTCATTTAGAATTACTTTATTAATTACTAAATTAATCCCTATTTACATGTAATTTCATTTAAATTAATTTAGCATAATCTAACTTCAAAGACAGTCATGAAAGAGCATATAAACAATGCATTCATAAAAGGCAACATCCTTAAATTAGTCTAATTTACATTGTTTTTAATTAAATAGGCTAAATATACATGTTTTATTTACAAATGACTCTAAAAGCTAATGATTATACTTCCTATTTAATTTTAATTTAAATGAGCCTAAGTCTTTTGAATTCAAAAAAAAAAAAAGTGAGCCTAATTCTACAATTTATGAAAGACTTTAAACTAATGGGCTTGAGTCTAATTGATTTTAAATTAAATGAAGTCATCCTAAACCTATTTATTTTAAAGGAAATGTTTTAATGAGCTGAGTTAAGTTTAAATTAATTTTAATTAATACAAAGTGGGTCTAAATCTATTAACCTAAATGGGCCTAAATTAATTTTAAAGTTAATTAAACCTAAAAAATCAATTTTAAAAACCTATAATAAATTAATGAATTAAAGTCTAATGTGGCCTTGAAGCCCAGAACGAATAAAAATAAGGAAAAGCCCAAAAACATTAAAAAAAATACCAAAACAATCAAACAAAAAGATCAAATAATCAATTAAAATTATTTATTCTAAAAAAAACTTAATTTGATTTCATGCAACCTAAAAATTAATCTATCATCATAATTGATTTTAATAATTTTTACCGAATGAACCTAATTTACTTATCAATTTTAAAACAAACAACAAAAATAAATGTTTCACTATCTCACTATTAAGGCTATTACAACATACTGCAGAATAATAGAAATTAAAATTATACAACCCCAAAATAAATAATAATACAGGTACCAAAATAACATAGGAATGGTAAAATAAATAAAAATAAAACCTAGACTACATTTAAAATATTTGTGGGTTATACCAACCGAAGAACCACTATTCAGTCACCCTCAATTCACATTTTTCATCATTCAACCCAAGATCAAAGAAAAGAAACAACGAAAATGAAGAAATAAATCAGTATTTAATAAAAATAATAAATAAACATAATTAAATAAACAATTAAAGAGAACATAAAAGGAATGGAGAATAATTGTTGGATGCAGTTTGATTGTTCCTCAAAGGGGTTAATCATCGTGAGAAATAGGCTCTTAATTTTGGATTTCAGAACTAATTAAAAACAAAGAACGTAATTAAAATTTGTTTATGGTGTCTATGTAAAGTTCAAGAAAGAGAAGACTAGTTCTTTTTTTTTTTAGAAAGCAACATTCCTGCACTCATGTGAAAATGAGTATTTTGTATGTAAAAAAAAAAAAAAACCCTAATCTCCGATGATTGTTAAATCACAGGAGATGATATCTAATTTTTAAACCAAAATGTCCTAATAATGATAATTATCAGAATTATTTTATCCTTTTATTTAATTTTCTAACCAATCAAAATCAAAGAAAATTATTTACAAAAATAAATAAATAAATCACTATCAATCGAACTTGTAGATTTCCGAGCGGAATTACATACTTCTCTTTTTTTTAACATTTAATTATAAAAAGACCCCTGAAAGAAAATAAAACTTTATAATTAGGTCCCTAAGAAAAAGACATTTCTTAAAACTTTATTTATTTAAAAATTAACCCATAAAAGAAAAGAAAAACTTGTAATTACGCCCTCAAAACTTTATGATTTAGTCTTAATGCTCCGACAATCAATATTTGAAAACCTATTTTGATCAAGTTTTCATCATCGGATCTTCATCACATTCTCAACCAGTCATTCCCGAAATTGGGTGCTTACACTTTTATATATTGATTGAGAGTGAAAACTACCTATTAGGGATCATTTAATTTTTACCTAACCTTTCTCATCTTCATCAAATAAGTTTTCAGCTCTCTACAAGATTTATCTTCTCAGGATCGTGAGCATCAAATATTATAGCTTTTCGAGCTATAAAGAGCCATTGAGGCTTTGTCAAGATTGCCTCAAGATCGTGAGTGCATGCTCACGACCATGAGCAACATTCTCATAATCCTGACTGGGATCGCAAGCAATCCAGCAACTTCAGGCTTGAAAGACTTGAACTTATGTTTAATTGTTATGGTCTCCTCATGATCATGAGTTACTGCTCAAGATCATGAGCAACAATTGATCATAAGAAAACTTGACCTTTTTTAGCATTTGAAGTCTCCTTGTGCTTTGAGTTGTTGCCATGCTTCAAGATGCATATGTGAGGATCCTCTTGAGCTTGACTTTTATGTCTTTATGTAGATTTGTTGAACCTCCTTTGAAGTCTTTTAAATTCTAGCTTATACTTCAATCACTTAAATAAAAATCATTAGTATATAAACAATGTTTATTAAAGTCAAAATAAAAGTAGTGATTTAGTTGATCATGAAAATGTTCAACATATAAAAAAGCATTTTTTCACTTTATAGAAAATGATAAAGTTTGATCAAGAGGATGCAGCTTAGGTTAATGCCAAAGCCATAAAAAGATGATTTTTTTTTTCAATGATGTTATTTTTATTTAATTTAGTTATAATATTTTCATTTGGTCAATAATTATTTTTATGACAGTTATAGGAAGATCATTAAGTTGTCATAACAAAGTTGTTTTGATTTTTAACCATATCTATAACAATTGGGGAATTGAATGCATACAAGAATCAGAGTTGGTGGAGTTATCACAGACAGATGCTAGATAAAAATGTTTCTATATTATGGAAATTGTCATGAGTGGCTAATGACTGATGCTTGAACATGCATAATTTTGAGGAATGAACATATCTAATTAGAAGTTTCAATGTATGATGCTTCCACTATGATGATTGCTCTATTGTTTGATTCACTTTACGATGTTGTAGAGATGCTCTTATTATAATTCTTCCTCCATGTTGTCTACAAATAATTAAGTGAAGCTGATAGAGTGAAGGAAGGTAGACCTATTATTGATGATTTGTCAGAATTAATAACAAAATGATGAATTTTAAAAAATGGAAGAGATTCAAAATTTCAAGTAATTATTCATGTGCATTTAGCTTGCAGGCAAAATGCATGCGGGGGAACATTATTTTGACCATTTATTTATTTATCAATTAAATTAAGAGAAATTAGTAGTTCATTAGGAATGAATTAATATATAGGTGTTAGTGATTTAGTGGGAGAATTGGAAAGTGGGAAGCTATGGTTAAACGAGAATATGTGTTGGTGAAGAAGCCATTGAAAGTTAATATTTTAGTGGAGATAGTGCTCTAGTGGAGTTATAATTACTAGGAGCAATTATCATACTGGAGATTTAGAAGGAGAATTTCAATAACTCCTACAACAAAAAGATAACGCAACAATTAATAGCTCAAAAATCAACATCAACAAATTAACAACATTTTTTTTAGTATAGGTTTAGCTTTCAATTTCAATTCCTTGGTTTAGCTTCGCACTTTCAACTTGACTTTTCATTTTGTGATTAAAAAATGTACTCCTATTCCAAGTTAATTGATGTTTTAGGATAGAACTTTTATTCCAATTTATTTATTTAATGTTTTTAATTTACCAATACATTTTAATTATTTTTTGTCCTATTACATTCATATTTAAATAGGAGAATTAATTGAATAAATATACTCCTTTTGAAAATATACAAAGTTAATAATTAGTTGAGAAAATTATTATAAGAGTAGTATAGTATTTTATACATATATTAATTACATTCCTTAATTTAAGTGCACAATCCTTAAACGGCAATTAAATTGGAACATAGGGAGTACTTTCAATTTTAGGTTGATCTAACTACACACTTGACATGCTTCGTAATTTTAAATTTTTAAGGACCAAGTGGAAACAAATATGTTTGGAATTGTTTTTTAATTATGAAAAATATATATTTATCCTATTTTTAAAGATTAGTTATAAACTTTTTGTTCATATAGGAGGGGCTAAATTTAAATACTTAAGATGAATAAAGGATTGAAGTTTTTGTACTCCCTCTATTTATAATTACACTCCATATTAATTTTCATACACATGTAATAAGTAACAATATAAAGATAACTTGAATTTTTTGAAAAAATAAAAAAATTTCTCTAAAATCTCACAACACATAAAAATAAAAATAAAAACAACTTCTAACTCAATTTATTATATACTCTAAGAATTAAAGATGCTAAGAATGTTAAATAATAATATAAAGACAATTTGGTTTTTTAAAAAATAAAAAATATCTTCAAATTTCGCAACATAAACAAACACAACTTATAAATTGATTTATTATATACCCTAATATTTATTAAAAAAATATAAAAAAAATTAACTATCACTATAAAAACAATAAAAATTTTAAGAAGCATTTTGAAATATATATATATATATATATTCAGAAATGCCAAATCTTATTTACATTCTTAATTAATATTTTGGTATCTCTAATGCTCTTCTTTTTCTATCTACTCAATTTCTAAAGATTAATTATGAACTTTTTGTTCATATAGGAGAGGCTAATGCCACGGTTAGAGTTTAAGCGCAGAGATAATTTTCGTACGGCATCCTAGGTCTCCCGTATACTTAGGGGTAAACTTTCATCCATCTCCAATACTCACTAGTTTCGCACTTCCATGGGCTCATCAGGGGAGCGGGGACAGCTCTCGACCAGTGTGGTATCTAGGTAGTACGTCCATCCAAGGGATAGACGGCCACTAATGGCACGTACTCACCACCTTACGCTGCCCCACATCCCATGTTAAGCTCAACCACCAAGCATCTCGCGCAGTCCTGCGCGTCACGACTAATAGTCTGTGACATCCTCCCCACTCAATTCATGCACATCCTTATACATGTTGGGGAAGACTCTTTTCCTTTCTCCTTAACTAGCTAGAATTTGTGCGCAATTCCCTGCCTATTCACCCTCGTCTCAATCTTTTTATAAAGGACCCACTTGCAAACACCCCTACTGCCTTAGGTACACCAATGTGGTAAAGAGTGCTTGGCATACTCGCATCTAACACACAGCATTGCTAATTTTTGAGAAATCATCTATGACATTCATCGCCTTGAAATATTGCTCAAGACCGAACGAGAAATTATCCACTATAGTGGCATTGCAAGTGTCATTGTACATGGCAGGTTTGGGGACCTTTAAACCGTGAGGGGCAGCGGAATTAGTAGTGGCAACAGTGCTTGTTGAGGGCGGACTACCTCAACAAAGAACATCCATCTCTATACAAAGCTCTTTCACTTCGTCTTGAAAGCTCCTTCGCAAATCAGCAAACTTTTAGTTTAAAGAGCGTAGTTCTCTCCTAAAGGCTTGGCCAAGTTCCCCAATCATAATCTTGGCAGCCCTGGTGATCTCTGCATTCTCATGGAGGAGGTTGTCAACCTGATCATTGAGCTCACCAACGGTTATAGATACGCTAGCCAAGTCCCTCTCAAGGCTAGCAACTCGGGACTTTATAGGCTCACGTGTTGGAGCCTTGGATTTGCTTCGCCTTTATTATGAGTGTTGCTCTTCACACCCACGGGTCTATTCAATGTGTTACTCTTCCACCGAACCAATGATAGTTCCTCCTTCGCATACCATGCTCAAATCACACAACCATCAGTTCTTAGGATGAAACCATTGCTTTGATACCACCTGTCACGAACTCAACCTTGGAGGTTAGCTAAGTTGAACAGCACTTAGTCACACTTACAAAAGAAGCAAAACTAAGTAAGCCTAAATGTGAGCTAGAGTGGATTTTAAGTGAGCAAAGTAAGGCAAAAAGGGTCTAGGACGAGTGTAGAGTCAAGTAATAAAGTTTGCAAATGTGTAGAGCTTTATTAAGTTTGTCATCATCTTTACAAGTATGTGGGGTGGCCTTTATATAGGTTTTCCACCTCCATTACATGTGGCTATAATTAATTCATCTAGACATTTCTACAAATATCTTATGTACAAGAAGCTTCTAGAGTCAGGCTGAATGGGAAGCTTCTAGAATGCAGCCCTCCTTGCTTGAGCATGGGAAGTTTCTAGATAGCACTGTGGCAGGGTTAGATAGCACACTACCATGGCCATCCTCTACAATGTTTCAGCACCTTCTGGAGAGTTCCCTTGCACACACCTTGGCTAGGCATGCCTTAGTCAAAATTATGTCCATGTGCACCATCATTGGCCTGCTTAGTTTGCCAAAATGGACGGGCTGTAATACCCTCCCCCACTCAATCTCGCGACATCCCTGTCACGCCTTAAGCCTTGTATTTTTGGATATGCTGGGGAAACTGCCATAACAAATCCTCACGCTCCCATGTAGCCTCCGGGTCTAGCAGATTTTTCCATTTCACCAAGTACTCGGAGTAGTTAGGCACTCCTCGTCTTCTTATCACTTTATCCGTAACAATGAACTCAAGTTCTTTGTCAAATTCAGTAACAACTATCGTTATAGCTCTTTTGGATTCGCCATGGTTGGGGTCTTCCTTGTCCTCATGGTATGGCTTGAGCATACTCACATGGAAGACCTTGTGGATTTTCAACTTGGAGGGGAGTTGGAGTTGGTAGGCAGCAATGCCAACTCTCTTTATGATTAGGAAAGGGCCTTCGTAGCACCTCACCAAGGCTTTGTGCACTTGGCGAAGGGACTTGAACTAGTTGGACAGGAGCTCGAACATCACTAGATCGCTAACGTTGTACTCCCTTGAGTGTCTCTTAACATCAGCCCACTTTTTCATGCACTTTGCTGCCTTATCAAGATAAGCTCTTGTGATGTCCGTCTCTTCGTGCCACTCCCTCGCAAACTTATTGGCAAAAGGGTTGACTCCTCCATAGTTGGCAACAATGGCATTTGGTGTCAAGGGCTGCTATCCCAAAACAACTTCAAAGGGAATCTTGCCTTTAGATTTACTTCGCTATAGGTTATAGGAGATTTGGGCCACATCAAGTAACTTCACCCAATCTCGTTGATGTGCACTCATATAGTGCCTCAAATATAGTTCCAGCAAGGCATTAATCCTCTCAATTTGGCCATCGCTTTGTGGATGAAAGCTTGAGGAAAAGTTGAGATCCGTGCCAAGCAACTTGAACAGCTCTCGCCAAAATTTATTGATAAACTGAGGATCTCAATTGTTAATGATGCTCTTAAGTAAGCCCCAAAGCTTCATAATGTTTTAAAAAAGGAGGCGAGCCCTCCTTTATGCGATTAAAGGGCTTACCTTGTAATCTGTTGGTGCAGGGATAAAAGTAGCATACTTGTTGAATCTACCCACCACAACCATAATGTTGTCGAACCCTTCAGATTTAGGCAAGGCAATAATGAAATCCATCGAGACACTTTCCTAAGGCCTTTCAGCAATAGGAAGGGGCTCAAGAAGGCTAGTAAGCTGTTATTGCTCGACCTTGTCTTGTTGGCATACGAGACAAGTCCACACATAAGCTTCCACATCATCTTTAAGTTGCGGCCAGTAATAGTTTTGTTGGACTATAATAAGAGTGTGAGCCATACTAGGATATCTAGCTTATAAGGAGTTATGGCACTCCTTCAATATCTCTCGTCGCAAATTCCCCCACTTTGGCATATACATTATGTTGCTAATGGTAAAGAGAAGGCCATCTTCCTCCCAAAATCTTTGAGTTTTCCCCTCAACAGCAAGCTTGAGGATGTTCCTGGCCAAATTATCTTGTTGTAAGCCCTCCTTTATGCGATTAAGGAGGTCACTCTCAGTAGTACTGAAGGCAATGGCAGCCAACTCCGCTTTTCTACTTAGCGCGTCAGCTTTAACGTTGGCTTTACCTAGCTTGTATTCAAGCTTGTAGTCAAATTCGGCCAAGAAGTGTTGCCAGCAAGTTTGCTTAGGACTCAACTTCTTTTGAGTCTAAAAGTAGCTCGTAGCTACATTGTCAATCAAAATTGTAAACTTGCTGCCAAACAAGTAATGTCTACATGTGCTCAAGCAATGGATGATGGCAGCCATCTCCTTCTCTTGGACAGTATATTGCCTCTCCATTTCGTGAAGCTTGCAACTTTCATAGGCAATTGGGTGCCTATCTTGCATAAGCAAGCCTCCAATGGCAAAGTCAGAGGCATCCATGTGCACCTCAAATGGCTTTTATAGTCAGACAGCATCATGACGGGCACTTTTGACACTGCTTCCTTTAAAGTATCGAAGGCATTTTAGCATTCGTCACTCTAGTTCCATGCCTTGTTCTTCTTGAGGAGGTATGTCAATGGGGCGATAATAGCTTAATAGCCTTTGATGAACTGCCAATATAGTTCACCAACCCAAGAAAATATCGCAACTCAGGGACCTCCGAAGTGGGCTACACTCCTAGATGGCTTGAACTTTCGCTAGATCCATTATAAGCTTGTCATCTTTAATTCGATGGCCAATGAACTCCACTTCTTGCTTCGCAAATGAGCATTTCTCCATTTTCACGTATAGCTCATGCTCGCGAAGCACTTGGAAGACTTGCTTAAGGTGTTGCACATGCTCCTCGAGGATGTTGCTATACACCATAATATCATACAAATAAACAACCATGAACTTATCAAGGAAAGGGTGAAGTACCTTGTTCATGAGAGTACAGAAGGTAGCAGGGGCATTTGTAAAGCCGAAGGGCATGACTAAGAACTCAAAAGCTTCGTATCGTGCCACACATATTGTCTTCAGCACGTCACTAGGGGCTATGCGAACTTGGTAGTAACCAAACCACAAATCTAGCTTCAAAAAGTAACGAACCTTCACAATTGATCCAACAAGTCAGCTATCAAAGGAATCAAATACTTATTTTTAATAGTGATATTGTTCAAGGCCCGATAGTCTATGCACATCCGTAGTGAGCAGTCTTTCTTCCTTTGAAAGAGGACTAGTGCACCATATAAGGCCTTTGATGGCTGAATGAAGCCTGAATCCAACAAGCCTTAGAGTTGTCTTCTCAATTCAACGAGCTCTTGAGGTGACATGCGATAGGGTGCCATGGCATGGGGCTTGGCACCAGGCTAAAGCTCAATGTGGTGATCCATATCTCGTTTTAGTGGCAACTTCTTAGGCAGCTTGAGAGGCATCACATCGTTGTACTCGTTAAGGACTGCCTCAATGGATGGTGGCAAGGAAGGGCTAGGCTGCACAGTATCATCATCCTCTTTGAGCTCCCTTATGGTTGCAACATAGCACTCCCCATTCTTAAGGCCTCACTTGAATTGCAAGGCAAAAATCATAAAAGATTTTGATTTCACCATACTCTTAAAGGGATCACTTGAATAGTAGAGTTTTCAAGGATCAATAAGGAGCTCATAGAAGGGTCCGAAATGGCAACGACCTTATAGAAAAATGTTAGACTGAAGACAACCTTGAAATCATTCATGGGCACAACGATGAAATCTAGCATACCTTGCCAATCGCCTATTTGCAACCTTCACTCCTTCAGCAATGTCATGTACAGGCTTTGCCTCTGAGTTGACAACTTTAATTGTGCCAATCCCTTTAGGTAGTTTTAAGCCTAAGTGCATTGCCTCGTGCACATCCATGAAGTTGTGTGTAGCACTCGAGTCCAGGATATGGTAGGCAGCTTTGCCCTTTATGGAAGCATCAAAGTAAAGCAAGCCTTTCTCTTTGGAGACTGAAGGGGAGAGGAACTTCAAAAGAGTACCCAAGTATTGCAAAGAACCCATGTCAGCTTAGGGTTCATCTTGGGGCTTCTCCTTGTTGAACTCCGCCATAATTGCATTCATGGCTTTCCAATTAGGACAGTCCCTTACCCAGTATGGTCCATCGCAAATGAAGCATGGCTTAGGAGGCTTGGAGGCAACAGCTTTATTTTTTAATGAGGGGCCTATTTCAGGCTTAGAGTTGTTGCTAGAGGGTCTCTAATTGCCTTTGTTGTAGTCCCTCTTTTAGGCTCCCTTACTCTTTGATGAGCTAGTTTTCTTGCTCATCTTGAGTGGAGTAGTCCTTGAGGTTCTCCACAACAGTAATTGCCTCGTCAAGGGACTGAACTCCTCATTGATCAAGCTCCATCTTGATCCAACCCTTTAACCCATCTTTGAAGTTGAAGAAGAGTTGATGGTCAAATAAATTCGTGACTTCTAACATCAAAGTGGTGAATTACTTGACGTAGCCAAAAATGCTACCCATTTGCCTCAGCCGATGTAGCTTGCTAAGCACCTCTTCATTAGCATTGCGAGGCATAAAGTGTTTTCGTAGTTTAGCCTTGAACTATTCGAACGTGTTGATTGTGCAAAGCCCCTTTTCTTTATCGGCATGCTTCCTCCACCATAATTAAGCAGCATCCCTCAAGAAAATGGCAACTTTGCTAATTTTCAAAAAATCATCTATAACATTCATCGGCTCGAAATATTGCTCAAGATCGAACAAGAAATTTTCCATTGTAGTGGCATTGCAAGTGCCATTATACATGGCAAGTTTGGGGACCTTTAAACCGTGAGGGCCAACGAAACTAGTAATGGCAGCAGTGCTTGTTGAGGGTGGACTGCCTCGACAAAGAGCATCCATCTCTCTACGAAGCTCTTTCACTTCATCTTGAAACCTCCTTCGCAAATTAGCAAACTTTTGGTTTAGGGAGTGTAGTTCTCCCCTAAAGGCTTGGCCAAGTTCCTCAATCATGACATTGGCAACCCTAGTGATCTCCGCATTCTCGTGGATGAGGTTGTCAACCTGATCACTGAGCTCACCAACGGTCGTGGATACATTAGCCAAGTCCCTCTCAAGGCTAGCAACTTAGGACTCTATAGGCTCATGTGTTTAAGCCTTGGATTTGCTTCGCCTTTGTTGTGAGCGCTGCTCTGCATGCCCACGGGTCTATCCAATACGTTGCTCTTCCACTTAACCAACCAACTACAGTTCCTTCCTCGCTCGCCATCCTCAAATCACACAACCAGCGGTACCTAAGATGAATCGTTGCTCTGATACCACCTGTCACGAACTCAACCTTGGAGGTTAGCTAAGTCATGTGGCACTTAGTCACACTTGCAAGAGAAGTAGAACTAAGTAAGCCTAGATGTGAGTTATAGTGGATTTTAAGTAAGCAAAGTAAGACAGAAAGGGTTTAGGATGAGTTTAGAGTCAAGCAATAGAGTTTGCGAATGTATAGAGCTTTATTAAGTTTGTCATCATCTTTACAAGTACGTGGGGTGGCCTTTATATAGGTTTTCCACCTCCATTACATGTGGTTATAATTAATTCATCTAAACATTTCTACAAATATCTTATGTATAATAAGCTTGTAGAGTTAAGCTGAATGGGAAGCTTCTAGAATACAGCCCTCCTTGCTTGAGCATGGGAAGTTTTTAAATAGCACCTTGGCAAGGTTAGACAACACACTACCATGGTCATCCTCCACAATGTTCCAGCACCTTCTAAAGAGTTCCCTTGCACACACCTTGGGCTAGGCATGCCTTAGTCAAAATTCTGCCTATGTGCACCATTATGGACCTCAGTTTGCCAAAATGGATGGCCCTGCTCAGTTTATAGCCTACCCATTTTGGTAAACTAAGCAGGGCCATGATGGTACATGGGTAGAATTTTGACTAAAGCATGCCTAGCCCAAGGTGTGTGCATGGGAACTCTCTAGAAGGTGTAAGAACATATGGAGGATGGTCATGGTAGTGTGTTGTCTAACTCTACCAAGTGCTATCTAAAAACTTCCCATGCTCAAGCAAGAAGGGCTACATTCTAGAAGCTTCCCATTCAGCCTGACTCTATAGGCTTCTTATCCATAAGATATTTGTAAAAATGTCTAGATGAATTAATTATAGCCACATGAAATGGAGGTTGAAAACCTATATAAAGGCCACCCCACATACTTGTAAAAATGATGACAAACTTAATAAAGTGCTCTATACGTTTGCAAACTCTATTGTTTGACTCTATATTTGTCCTAGACCCTTGCTGCCTTACTTTGCTCACTCAAAATCCACTCTAACTCATACCTAAGCTTATTTAGTCCTACTTCTCTCGCAAGTGTGACTAAGCGACTTAGCTAACCTCTAAGGCCGAGTTCATGATAGGTGGCATCAGAGCTTGGTTTCGATCCAGGGACCTGTGGGTTATGGGCCCACAGTGTTACAGCCCGCCCATTTTGGCAAACTGAGCAAGCCCATGATGGTGCACATGGGTAGAATTTTGACTAAGGCATGCCTAACCCAAGGTGTGTGCAAAGGAACTCTCTAAAAGGTGCTAGAACATTATAGAAGATGGCCATGGTAGTGTGTTGTCTAACCCTGCCAAGGTGCTATCTAGAAACTTCCCATGCTCAAGCAAAGAGGGCTGCATTCTAAAAGCTTCCCATTCAGCATGACTCTAAAAGCTTCTTGTACATAAGATATTTATAGAAATGTCTAAATGAATTAATGATAGCCATATGTAATGGAAGTGAAAAACTTATATAAAGGCCACCCCACATACTCTTAAAGATGAAGACAAACTTAATAAAGCTCTACACATTTGCAAACTCTATTGTTTGACTCCGCACTCGTGCTAGACCCTTATTGCCTTACTTTGCTCACTCAAAATCCACTCTAACTCGCATCTAGGCTTACTTAGTTCTACTTCTCTCGCAAGTATTACTCAGTGTCGCACAACTTAGCTAACCTCCAAAGCTGAGTTCGTGACAGGTGGTATTAGAGCAACAGTTTCATCCTAGGTACTGCTGGTTGTGTGATTTAAGCATGGCAAGTGAGGAAGAAATTGTCGCTGGTTTGATGGAAGAGCAACGCACTGAACAGACCTATGGGCGTGAAGAGCAACGCTCACAATAAAGGCGAAGCAAATCCAAGGCTCCAACAAGTGAGCCTATAGAGTCCCGAGTTACTAGCCTCGAGAGGGACTTAGCTAGCGAATCTATGACTGTTGATAAGCTCAGTGATCAGGTTGACAACCTCATCCACAAGAATGCGAAGATCACCAGGGCCGCCAAGGTTATGATTAAGGAACTTGGCCAAGCCTTTAAGGGAGAACTACGCTCCTTAAACCAAGAGTTTGCTGATCCGCGAAGGAGCTTTCAAGACGAAGTGAAAGAGCTTCATAGAGAGATGGATGCTCTTTGTCAAGGCAGTCCGCCCTCAACAAGCACTGCTGCCACTACTAGTTTTGATGCCCCCCACAATTTAAAAGTCCCCAAACCTTCCATGTACAACGGCACTCACAACGCCACTACCATGGAAAATTTTTTATTCGGTCTTGAGCAATATTTCGAGGTGATGAATGTCAGATGATTTCTCAAAAATTAGCAATGCTGCCTTTTTCTTGAGGGATGCTGCTTAATTATAATAGAGGAGGAAGCATGCTGATAAAGAAAAAGGACTTTGCACAATCAACATGTTCGAACAGTTTAAGGCTGAACTACGCAAACACTTTATGCCTCGCAATGCTAATGAAGAGGTGCTTAGCAACCTACGTCGGCTGAGGCAAACAGGTAGCATTTCTGACTACGTTGATGCTAGAAGTCATAGATCTATCTAACCATCAACTATTCTTTGACTGCAAAGATGGGTTAAAGGATTAGGTCAAGATGGAGCTTAATCGATAAGGAGTTCAATCGCTTGATAAGGCAATTTCTTTCAAAGGAAGAAGGATGGCTCGCTACAGATGTGCATAGACTATCGGGCCTTGAACAAGATCACTATTAAAAACAAGTATCTGATTCCTTTGGTAGCTGACTTGTTTGACCAATTAGGGAAGGCTAGATACTTTTCAAAGCTGGATTTGTGGTCTGGTTACTACTAAGTCCACATAGCCCCTAGTGATGTGCCGAAGACAGCATGTGTGCCATGATATGGAGCTTTTGAGTTCTTAGTCATGCCCTTCGGCCTTACAAATGCCTCTACCACCTTATGTACTCTCATGAATAAGGTACTTCACCATTTCCTTAATAAGTCCATGGTTGTTTATTTGGACGATATTGTGGCTCATTTGCGAAGCAAGAAGTGGAGTTCCTTGGCCATCAAATCAAAGATGGCAAGCTTATGATGGATCCGGCAAAAGTTCAAGCCATCCAAGAGTGGCAACACCCTTCGAAGATCCCTGAGTTGCGATCTTTTCTTAGGCTGGTGAACTATTATCAACGGTTATTTAAAGGCTATTTAGCCATTGCTACCCCATTGACAGGCCTCCTCAAAAAGAACAAGGCATAGAATTGGAGTGATGAATGTCAAAATGTCTTCGACACCTTGGAGGAAGCAATGTCAAAGGAGCCCATCATGATGCTGTCTAACTATGAAAAGCCATTCGAGGTGCACACAAATGCCTCCGACTTTGCCTTTGGAGGCGTGCTCATGCAAGATAGGCACCCAATTGCCTATGAAAGTTACAAGCTTAACAAAACAGAGAGGTGGTATATTGTCCAAGAGAAAGAGATGATTGTTGTCACCCATTGCTTACGCACATGGAGACATTACTTACTTGGCTGTAAGTTTACAATTTTGACTGACAATGTAGCTATGAGCTACTTCCAGACTCAAAAAAAGTTAAGTCCTAAGCAAGCTCACTGGCAAAACTTTTTGGCCGAATTCAACTACAAGCTTAAATACAATCTAAGCAAAGCCAACGTTGTCGTTGACACGCTAAGTAGAAAAGTAAAGATGGCCGCCATTGCCTCCAGCACTGCTGAGAGCAACCTCCTTAATCATATAAAAGAGGGCTTACAACAAGACAACTTAGCCAAGAACATCCTCAAGCTTGTTGTTGAGGGGAAAAATCGAAGATTTTGGGAGAAAGATGGCCTTCTTTTCACCACTGGCAATAGAATGTATGTGCCAAAGTGGGGGAATTTGTGACGAGAGATATTGAAGGAGTGCCATGACTCTTTATGGGCTGGACATCCCGGTATGGCTTGCACTCTTACTCTAGTACAGCAAAACTATTACTAACCGCAGCTTAAAGACGATGTGGAAGCTTATTTGCAAACTTGTCTCATATGCCAACAAGACAAGGACGAGCAACAACAGCCTACCAACAGTAACAACAACCTTCTTAAGCCCCTTCCAATTGCTGAAAGGCGTTGGGAAAGTGTCTCGATGGATTTTATTATTGCCTTGCCGAAATCTAAAAGGTTTGGTAGCATTATGGTTGTGGTGGTATTCCTACACCAACAGATTGCAATGTGGATGAGACTGCTCGCCTCTTCTTTAAAAATGTTGTAAAGCTTTAGGGCTTGCCCAAGAGCATCATCAGCGATAAAGACCCTCGATTTATCAGTAAATTTTAGAGAGAGCTGTTCAAGTTGCTTAGTATGGATCTCAACTTTTCCATAAGCTTCCATCCACAAAGCGACGGCCAAATAAGAGGATTAATGTCTTGCTGGAACTATATTTGAGGCACTATGTTAGTGCACATCAACAAGATTAGGCGAAGTTACCTGATGTGGCCCAATTCTCCTATAACCTCCAACGAAGTAAATCTACGTGCAAGAGTCCCTTCGAAGTTGTTCTGGGACAACAGCCCTTGACGCCAAATGTCATTGCTACCAACTATGGAGGAATCAACCCTTCTGCCCATAAGTTCACGAGGGAGTTGCACGAAGAGGCAGACATGACAAGAGCTTGTCTTAATAAGGCAGCAAAACGCATGAAAAAGTGGGCTGATATTAAGAGACACCCAAGGGAGTACAGCGATGGCGACCTAGTGATGGTCAAGCTCCTGCCCAACCAGTTCAAGTCCCTTTACCAAGTGCACAAAGGCTTTATGAGGCGTTACGAAGGCCTTTTCTCGATCATAAAGAGAGTTAGCGTTGTTGCCTACTAACTCTAACTCCCCTCCAAGCTAAAAATCCATAATGTCTTCCACGTGAGTATGCTCAAACCATACCACGAGGACACGAAAGACCCCAGCCATGGCGAATCTAAAAGAGCCCTAACAACGGTTGTCACTGAATTTGACAAAAAAGTTGAATGCATCCTTGCATATAGAGTGATAAGAAGACAATGAGTGCCCTACTACTCCAAGTATTTGGTGAAATGAAAAAATCTGCTAGACCCAGAGGCTACATTGGAGTGTAAGGATTTATTGTGACAGTTTCCCCAGCATATCCAAAAATACAAGGCTCAAGGCACGATGGGGAGGTCGCAAGATTAAGTGGGGGAGGGTGTTACAGTCGCCCATTTTGGCAAACTGAGCAAGCCCATGATGGTGCATATGGGTAGAATTTTGACTAAGACATGCTTAGCCCAAAGTATGTACAAGGGAACTCTCTAGAAGGTGCTAAAACATTGTAGATGATGGCCATGGTAGTGTGTTGTCTAACCTTGACAAAGTGCTATCTAGAAACTTCTCATGCTCAAGCAATGAGGGTTGCATTCTAGAAGTTTACCATTTAGCCTAACTCGAAAAGCTTTTTATACATAAAATATTTGTAGAAATGTCTACATGAATTAATTATAGTCATATGTAATGGAGGTGGAAAACCAATATAAAGGTCACCCCACATACTTGTAAAAATGATGACAAACTTAATAAAGCTCTATACATTTGCAAATTTTATTGCTTAACTCTATACTCATCCTAGACCATTGCTGCCTTACTTTGCTCACTCAAAATTCACCCTAACTCACATTTAGACTTATTTAGTTTTACTTCTCTCGCAAGTGTGACTAAATGTCACGCGACTTAGCTAACCTCCAAGGTTGAGTTTGTGACACTAAGCTTAAATACTTTCAAGGTGAATAAAGGATTGAGATTTTTGTAACTCCTCTATTTATAATTACACTCTATATTAATTTTTGTATTATAGGTAATAAATAGCAATATAAAGACAACCTTATTTTTTTGGAAAAATAAAATTTTTTTTTAAATCTGGCTACACAAAAAAAACTACTTCTAAATCGATTTATTATATATTTTAAGAATTAAAATGTTAAGAATATTAAATAACAATATAAAGATGATTTGATTTTTTTTAAAAAAAATAAAAAAAATCTCTTAAAATCTCACAAATAAACAAACACAACTTATAAATCGAATTGTTACGTCTCTAATATTAATTAAAAATATGAAGATAATTCTTTTACTATGACTATCAAAAATAGTAAACATTTTAAGAAGTTTTTTTTTTTTAAAAAAAAATCAAAATTATCAAATTTTATTTTCATTCTTAATTAATATTTTTGGTATCTCCAATGCTTTTTTCCCCCTTTACACACTATTTTTTGTGTTCCATTTTTATTAGAGAATTCTGAATAATGCTGTTGAAAATGGAAAAATAGATTTTTGAAAAATTAAAATGTGGGGACTTTGTATAGAATAATGTAAAAAAATTTAAAATTTATGAAAATATTTCAAAATTAAACTCTAAGATTATTTTCAAAGTAGTAAAATTAATATTTACGAATATTTTCTTTTTACATTTTTGTTATAACAAAAAGAGAAAAAAAATAATATATAAATTTATTTAATAAGGATTTAAAATAATTTTTTTATAATAAAATTAGATCCTTAAACTAAAATGTGTTATAATTACAATTGGTAAAGTTGAATAGGTAAATTGATATAATTTTAAAAATACGATATAATTGGCAAAAATTAGAGTAGAGTTTATCAATTTTCCTAAAAATAAATGATAAGAATTTGATTTCAAACGAGAAGCATGCTAATGTAATTATGGTCTAAAATGAAGAAGGTAAATATAAAATTTGCTCAATTGTTGAAAAAATAATTATATAATTTGCTTAATCTTTTTCAACATCAAAGAAAAAACAGCATAACCATCCCCGCTTGTCTGGTCCATCAAGTCACATGAAGCATGACCAAAAGGTATCAAAAAGAAGTGCTGAACAAAAAGTAAACCTTCTAAATTGTTTCCAAAAAAACTTGCTGATGATGTATATCAACCCCTGTATGCCTGCTTTCTTCGCAGGTTTTTAGTTTATGGGGGCAAAAGTACAAAATACTTCTTTTTTGCATTAAAACAACTGCATTTACCTCTATCCTGCATGGTAATTTGTAAATGAATTTAAGCACCTCGTCCATACACCAGCCTTGGGCACTGTAGCATCTCCTCAATCCTGCGCAAAAAAGACCAACATTCTAAGCCTCTTCAAGACTATTTTCTTGCCTGTAAGAAAAGCCAATTTTAGGATTCTATACTTTAGGAGTTAGGACACTTTAGAGATGCATCTATGGATCAAGAGAAAATAATATGATGAACTACATCGGCACATGGCCAAGCAAATTTAGCTTCAATTGGCATATCTAAAAGGCTATGTTCATAATTACAAAATTGAAAGTATTCATTATGATTGCAAATTTCACTAATATCTACATATAAACACTATATATATATATATATATATATATATATATATATCATATAGCTATCTAATGGCATAACCGTAATAAAGTGGCACTGGCTATCTCATAATAACCTATTCTTTCCAACAAAATCCTAATTATGTGATTGATGTCAACATCATTACCCTTGCATAACTCACCTCTTGGCGCATTGAATTTTTATTTTTCTACTAAAATTCTTCTCCTTTTGGAGCACAGTAATATAGAATATGAAATAACGGAGAAAAATAAAATGCACAACAATCAAATTCTAGCAGGAGATTTTATATCATAATGAAAAAGAAAGCATGCAAAATATTTATAACCATAATAACAAATTATAAATTATGAGGGGGATGGCTGAATATAATTGTGATCACTTGGTATTTTGGTTTCTTTACATTCACATGATAAGTGAATTACTTAATGCCGTGACTTCAAAAAAAGAAAAAAAAGAAAAAAAAGAAAGCTACCTTTTCTGCAGGAGAAGCAACTTTGTCATCCTGTTCCCTCATTTCCAACTCTTCAGATAATGCATTTAACAAGGTCCCAAGCTGACATGACTTCTCATAAGCGTTGTTGTCCCCAATACCAGTAAGAGATCCGCTCTTTGATTCTTTCATATCCAAAGCTGTTCCATTCTCCTGAATTTTGCTCATTTTCTTCTTCTTCTTTTTCTTCCGAGAGTGACTTTCATTAGCAGATTGGCCAGCACTGATGGGAAAAAAAGTGCTGTTACTATCAAAAAGAAAATTCTCTATTTCACTAACGATTAAGAATACAAATCCATAGAATTCTCATTTCAGTAATTCATGCATTACTAGACTCATCCATTTCCAAAAGCCGCAAAGTAAAAACACATCAAATAAGTGACCTCCATGCAATTCTTCATTAAAAGAAACCATGAGCTTTGTAATTTTGAACATAAACTGATAATAATTTCCATATTATTGTGATATCCCAATTTGTGTTACCACGAAATGTAGTCATGACTCCTGAGCTATAAACAAACTACATTTGTTGGGCTTCTATTTATTTTATTATATTGTGACTTGCTTATGGGATTTTATAGGTAACAAGTACAACACCAAAAACATACGATAATATATAGAAAAATCCACGAGAATCACCAGAATAGTTCAAAACACAAGAATGCTTGCCTCTGATTTTGTTCATCTGGCAAAGATCCATCGCATTCAATGCCATCAGACATAAACTCATCTTGGTTATCCTTTTTTATGACACTGGTACTGAACCCAGCTTCAACTTCAATAGTTTTATCTTCAACCGGCCTTTTCCTTTTTCTTTTTGATTTTACACAATTTTCAGGGTCCAACTCAGAAGAAAGCAGCTGGGAATCCCCTGGCAAGTCAATATTCCTAATAAAGAGCATATAAGATGAAGATATTGCAAATTAAGATATTAGTTTCTTGAAAGCTCTGCAAAAAATTCAAGCAGAAAATGCTGAATGACAAATTATTCTTGGTTCACATAGAACAGGAGGCAAAAGAACTGATGCTACTAACTTATCATTTGCTTGCTTCTGATTTTCTTCAATTTTCAATGAGATATCCTTATCTATATTTTCACCCTTAGCCTCATCCAGCTGAGCTTTATCCTCTCTATTAACACTGCCATGGGCAGGACTCTCAGCTCCTGCACCTGTATCCTCCTTTGCACGCTTTTTCTTTGTCTTCCTGGAGTTAGCAGCAATTCCATAGACCAATTCAAGAGCAGGCCTGTCCAAAAAGATTTCAATAGAGACAGAGCAAAGTACAATGTTATCTCTTCTACATGAAAACAACACATATCTTTTCATGAACAAGCATTGTAACTAAAATATATCCTTTTTAAGCTATTACTTAAAAATTTTCTTCAGTGGCCAATCTTTGTACAAGAATAAACATTACTAGCAAGAATGAGGTTGACTGGTTTGTGCAGATGAAGGAGATGGTAACTTTTACGAGATAATTTTTTTATGGTTGATAGAAGTCTTATGGATATAAAACTTCTATAGCTCCCAAGGATTGTAAAAGAGAGCACTGGTTACAATTTAGCAAATTTTCTATCAAACTGGCAGATAGCATATAGTTAATTGATAAGATTTACCATGAATTTCATATATAGAAATGTGCAAATAGCATAGAATTCTTTAGATATCTTAATCCAAAAACAATATGACCATTAAAATAAAAGATGATCATTCAACCTGTTGACCATTTAAGGAAGTGTTAGTAAGACAAGAGTCAAACTTACTTATCATTTCCAACTCTTTGATCTGCTTCATTTTTCACAGCGATGTCTTGACTTGATTTATCATCTTTTGTCTCACCTTGCTGGGCCTGATCCTGCTTAAGGACAGAATCATCTTCTATTCCAGCTTTAAGCTCTTTATCCTCTTTGGACAGCATTTTTTTTTTCTTCTTAGACTTTATGCTTTTCTTTGAGCTTGCTTCGGGAGAATGCAGAAGAGACTCATGCTTATCAGGCTGCCTGCACAATAACATAAACCAAGTCAAAGAACACATAGAGATAAAAGCAAGAAATTAACGTCAGCTAACATGCAAAGGAAAATATAATCAAGAGCATAGCAATGACAATTATGATATGAGCCAAAAATCAAACTCACTTGTAACTTCCAACCCTCTGGTCTTCTTCATTTTTCACATCAACATCTTGACTTGGTTGATCAACTTTTGTATCATTCTGCTTGGCCTGATCCCATTTAAGGATTGAGCCACTGAAAAAATCATCTTCTGTTTGATCTTTAAGCTCTTTCTCCTTTTTGGATTGCTTTTTCTTTTTCTTGTTCCGCTTTGAACCATTCTCCATGCCCTCTTCAACCACTTCAACAGAATGCAGGATGGACTCATGCTGATCTGGCTGCCTGTACAAGTACATCAATGAAGTAAAACACAGACATGGATAACAGCAAGACATGGATACCTGATAACATGCAGAGGAAATTTTAATCAAAACAGCTTCTACATATAAATTTCTATAAACAAATATTCAAGGAGAAAAAGCCTCAAAGCAGTTCATTTGCAATTTAGCTCATTCATAATTGAAAAAAAAAAGGAAGAAGAACAACAAGTTAATTACAACTATTTTTTGTTGTGCCACAGCAGTGCACCTTACCAGTTCATGTCAGTATTTGCAAAAGCATCAGCTTCTGTTTCTGCCACTGTAGAACATTTGCTACCATCTTTCACCTTGTTGTTAATTGTCTGACTTGTTTCTTTCTCGGCATTTTCTTCTGCTTCTGAATTTTCATGCCTTGCAGCAGCAGATTTACAGAGTGATGAAATGGTAAGCATGTCTTCATTTTCACTGTTCAATACTGCTATACTAGTGCCACCATCAGCTAAATTTTGCTGAGATATGTGATCTTCTTCAGATTGAGTGGGTTGGTACTTCTTCCTAAGTCTTCTATGGTTGGACTTCTTTTTCTTAGGTTTCCCTTTATGCAATGCTTCTGCAACTTCTGATGATCCCAATGACCACAAGTTCAAGCAGCACAAATATCAGATCAAATTGCTTAATCCAGCAATGAAAATGCACAAACAAACAACTATCAATATTTCAGGAAAATGAGTTCTTAGGCTCCCTAATATGCGACAAGGGCTGATCAAATAACAATCAAAGGACAGGAAAAGGGGAAAAATTCTGAAACAAGGGTACACTGTTTTAGCTCAGCATCAGATTCATTTGTGCCACAACTTGATCTAACAATGATACTCAACTTAGCTATATAAAATGCTGGAACAAGTTATGATCAATAACCCAAGTAGACTTGCATATCTATGGCTGGCTGGATCATTATTTTATGCAGTGACTAAATCATATCTGTAAAGAAGTAGCAAACCCGATCTGACCAAAATGTACATAACATATGAAAACATTAAACTTCACTTAAACACATCATATACATATAAATGCCTTTAATGACATTGACAGCACTTCACTGTAAGGAAAATAAATTAGGCCGATCTATTTGCTAAACATATTTCATGAAAAAGCAAGAAATGGAAAGCAAAGATTAAACTTAAATTATTAATGTTGTGAAAATTCAACTCATTGATAGATATTGAACAGAAATGAAATTGAAGTGAAAAACTAAACCAACCTTCGCTGCTGGAAAGAGGAGAAGGTATGATGAGTCGGGGATCATCGAGGTCGTCAATAAAACTATCTTCGTACTCATCTTCATCTTCATCACCGCCTTCAACTGATCTTTCAGTCTCTGTATCTGCAATATCTTCTCCGTAGGATTCTCTAGCGCCATTACAATCAAGAAACGAAGAATCAGCAAGACTTGAAGCAACTATAACAAATAAAGCCAAAGACACAAACAAAAAGAGGGCAGATAGATACAAGTCATCGTCGTCCTTGCGACCGGTAGTCCCGGACAGAAAGTAACCAGTGAGGTGGACGCTTCGGGGACCAATAACAGAGAAAATGACGTCGTCAGGCTCGTCGAACTCCAAATTCAATTGGCATGATTCCATGTGTTCAGGAAACAGTGAGCAGAGAAAAACGGGAGTTTTGTCCCCTACATTACACTGAACGACACTCTTCTTCTTCGTGGTTTCATTGCCATTCCCTAAAGTTGCCTGAGAAATGTGAAGCCTTTCTCTTGTAGTATCAGGTGTATGTGTGTATGGCTTCCCGGGTTTAACTTCCGTTCCCCAGAACGCCATTGTTGATGCTTTGCTGTCGCTGTGCCTGTTGCTCTTGTGGAATTTCAAACGTTTGTTCTTTTTTATAAACCCTAATTCTCCATACGGATTAAATGCCAAAATTGGCCCTTTTGAGTTAAGCTTTTATCTTTTTTTCCCATGTCTGCTTTTTGGAATTAAGTTTAGCAAGAGAAAATTGGCGGAAATGTTATCTCTTCTCATTCCATTCCACGTATAAATAAATTAAGAGTGAAAGTACATTTTTGTATTCACTCTTTAGTTAGGCAAAAGAAATATCTCTTATTAAAAAATAAAATCTCAGCCATTAATTTTTTTTAGACAGAAGGTGAAGGGAAGAAAAATTTAAATTTCTCACCTTAACAGGAAATCGACCTCATAATTAAAATTAAGTCAACTCAAAGTGGGTAACTCAATTTGTAAAGATACATATTTGCGCCTTTATGTATATGTCTAGGAGTAAATTTGCCCTTAACGGACCAGGAGACCACTGTCCATAATCATTCTCACTCATCCTATCATCCTCAACGGTGCCACTTTGCTCACTGGCATGGCTAGACCTGGCCATGGTTCAAGAACCGTTGGTCCTGATTTCAAGGTCAGTGGAATCAGATCAAAACCGGACATAGGATTGGTTAAAAAATTGGCTAGTTTCGGTTTCGATTTTGGTTCCGGTTCAAATTAGTAAGTTTTAATTTTGAACCTGTTCAATTTGTTATAATTTTTTTTATGCTATAAAGTTGAAATAAAAATTAATTAAGACATTTTAATAAGTTTTTTTTAGTTAAAAATGAAAAATTATACTTTAACTTAATTTTAGATAAAAAAAATTTTGAAAAGATAGAAATAAAATTATTTTATGTTAGTTTTTATATATTATTGGTTGAAATAAAATTTTTTACAACATATATATATATATATATATATATATAGCTCAAAAATATTTATATTATATATAAATTTTAAAAAAAAATTAAAGGGTTTGAATTAAAAATTATAATTGACTATGATTTGAATAAAAAAATGTAAAGATAATGAGTATATATATATATAAATACTGGTTTGGAACCACCGGTTCACGGTTCCATCTAAGGAGGAATTAGCCTTGAACTGGTCCTCTCCACAGTTTTGGGTCAATTCAGCCTGATTTTGGGTTTGACCAGTTTCAATTCGATTTTGATCAGGTCATTTCCAAATTCGATTCAGGGTTTGAACCGGCCCGTGGCTAGGCCTAGCCACGGCCCTCAGACAAATTCGCTCTTGAGAGGTCAAAACTCAATCCATCACTTATGTGTTGGAGTTAGGATTGGCAATTTATGACATGACCTGTTTAAACGACATGACATGACACCAAGTTAAATGAGTTTGGGTTTAATATAAACATATTCAGGTCATAAACCGATCAAAATCCATTTATGACACTAATAAAATAGTGTCTAAACGGGTTGAACCTATCTAATCCGTTTAAATATGTATAAAACATATTTAATAAATAGATCACACGATTAACTTGTAACATTTAATATTTAATAATTTAATATTAAATATCATTAATTTAACATTTAATATCATTAATTTAATATTTAATAAATTAAATTTATTAAATATAATAAAGATTTATGTATCTATAATAAAATTATATATTTTACTACAAATTGTCAATTGTGTTAATAATATTTAGTCTTAATATATTGCATTGTATATATATTGTTGTTTTATATGTTATTGGACAATTTTACATTTTTTATGAAGTTTCAAATATTATAATGATATTTAAAATTTATATGGATGTTTAAACTTAAAAATAATTGTTTAGGATTTGTATTTTTAATTGGTTTATATATATATATATATATATATATATATTGTGATTTGATGTTAAAACATGTTAAATGTCTTAAACGTGACTTTATCATGTTTATAACATATCTAAACACATTTAGACTTATATAAGTTAAACGGGTTATATCGTATAACCTATTACTTAAACATATCCGTATTTGGGTTTATAGGTTCGACACGATTAATTAAATGGATAATGTTCGGATTAGTCATATATGTGTGTATTACATGTCTTGACACAACCTGTTTATGACCTATAAACACGAATTATCAACCTTAGTTAGGGCATTCTCCCATCGCCAATTCTCCCCCAGGCATGAGTCACCATATGCTCATCCTCAAGCTCACGCCACATTTGTAGAATTAACAACATCCAAGTGCTACACCTCCTATTTTTCTTATGTGCAATTAATTGGGAATGTTCTTGTCGGTCGATAATCTATTTTTATATGTCATGATTTTCTTTATTATTTAATTATGTTGATGTTCATATGTCTATAAAACATCATGGGTGGCTTGAGAATATATGTGATTGGTACATATCAAGGCAACTGAAAAAGAAATTTGAGATGAGTTAGGATCCTGATGTTCTTGAGACTTGATTTTCTTATATTTTTTTTCCATTTATATGTTGTTAGTTAGATGATACAGATGAATTGAAAACTATTTACTAACTTTAGTACTTGAAACTAGGCATGACATTCTATTCTTTTAGTTGCTCAATGGTGTTGCTGGGAATTACATTAGGTGATGTGTCATTCACTTTGATATATGTCCCAACTAGTTTTTTTTTTTTTTTTTGAACTTGAACTAGAGTGTGTGAAGGTGAGGGAGAAAAAGAGAGTAAAAGTGAAAAGAAAAAGAATTTTAAGGTTTTAGTTTATACTTTTCTATTAAAAAGAATTTAATTTAATATAAAAAGAAAACGGATGGTTAGTTTTCAGTTAAATGGAGAGCTAAAAAATTTTATTTTTCAAATTTTATGCACCTTTACCTAATAATTAATGGTTGAGATTTTACTTTTTAATAAGAGATATATCATTTGCCTAACTAAAGAATGACTACAAATAGGGGTGATCATCAGTTGGTTCAGTTTGTTGTACTATGAAACTGATTGATTAACGACGACATTAATTTGAAACTAAACCAAACCAAAGTGTATATAATAACTGAGGCTTCGATTGGCCAAAAATAAATCGGAAATGTCAGTTCGGTATTTCACTTTGGGCTGGTTGGATTGGATCTAAAAGAAACAAATATATAATTGTATATATTACTAAATATTTTTAGGCCTTACCCATTTACAAAAGATATAAGGTTTAACTTTTACAGACCTCCAATCCCAAAATGTATAGGCCTAATTTTGAACAAAATATACAAATATTTAAGTTAATTACAACTAATTACTTAATACAAAAGAATCAAAGAGCTTGCAAATATAAAAAAAAATAAAGGCATTACATAATTGTCATGGTGTAATCAACAAAAAAATGTATCTGCCTACATGAACCAAAAAACTAGAAGGCTTAATCTCACTTAAAATTCCTGCAAAATAAAACATAAAATAAGAATAAGATAAATCAAACAGATAAAAAAGAATATGAAAATTCATAGTGTACATAAAAGAGGCTCATATTGCTTTGTTTTAATTTATGTTTAGCATACAAACATAGATGCGGTAGCAAGAGCATCATTCAGACTAATCTAAACTCTGAAGACACAAAATGCCACCAAGATAAACTATTGTAAGTATACTAAAAATATCAAAAATTGCAAGGGTGGAAGCATCATCACAGTCACAAGCAGAGACTAAAAGAAGATGCTCAAAGTAATTGAATAAATCATAAATGGAATGCAGTAATATTCTTGATAGTTTGTGAGAAAAAAAAAACTTAAAGCCACCAAAGAAATACTACAAAGTATCCCAAAATAAATTAGATAATATAAGGTGGAAGCTACTTCATCATAGCCTTTAAGATGCATTGTAACAACATTTCAATAATGGTCACATGTGCACCTTTGTCAAAGGCTAGCATAGCATGCCAATGCACATTCAATGTAATCCAGTAAGCAATCAAACATGACATGCTTTCATTTATTAAATAGATAAATGAATAAATGAATAGCTTATTTACTGTCTAAATATGGTTAGCAAGATACAGAGGTTATGGCAGATGTTGTTGCAGTGTGCAACCACCAACTGCCACTGCATAAAAAAATAATTTTTCTAACTTAGAATTCATGTTGAAGGGCTAATGCCCAGTTGTGGTTGTGGTAGATTTGAACAAAAGAGGAAAAAAAATTAGAATAAGAAAGAAGAAGATGAACAAAAATGAAAAAATAATTTAAATTAAAATAAATAAACTTTGATTCAGAAACCTTTTTCAATATTCTCAAGTTTATCAAGCAATTCTTCTACTGACAGTTAGCTGTTTGGCAATCTTAGTCAATCTTGAGTACAAATCAGTGCCTGAACAATCTTAGGAGTTAATGAACTCCTAAAAGCTTCCAACACACGGCCACTAGTACTGAAGCATGATTTAAAAGCTATTGTCAAAATTGCCACAGCTAGGATATCTTGAGCCATCTTTGAGAGGATAAGAAACCTCTTAGCATTGAACTTCCACCACTTTAAAATATCAAAATTAGAATTCTCATCCAATATTGACTCACTTAGATATATATCTAACTTGCTTCCTTTGCTTTCACCCAAACCACTATTCATTTTCTACTTCTTAAATTTGGCCTTTTACAATGACATTGATTTGCCTTGGACAAGCAACTCAGGCACAAAACTAGCACAAGATGAATGACTTTTAGTACGATACATAATAGATGCAGTAGAAGAACCATATAATGCAACATAATCTTCAAATAACAAGTGCAAATCAGATGTGATTGTGTTATACAAATTCAAACCAAACACCTTACCATATATTTACTTCAAAGCAAATTCCATATATTCAAGTTTATTTGTAAGATCAAGAATATTATAGATAAAATGAGTGTATTCATTTTCTGTGGGTCTCCCCAATATTTAATAAATTTTATTCTCATATTCATTCGTATATTATGAACAGACAAATTAGAAGAATTTTGCCACTCACTCAGCATGCAATATAAGTTAGATATCTCAAAGAAGAAAGAGTTTAATGTAACATATTGAGAACCACTTATTCTTAATGTCATGTCATAAAATATTTCCAGCATGTCAATAAGTTTTTGAACACACATCCAATCCAGGAAATCAAGTATATACTCAGTTAAGTCTACTCTAAAAGCAGTGTCTTCTTCCTCATATTATTAAATGGCCCTTTGAACTTTGCATGTAGTTTTCAACATTATTTAAGTGGAGTTCCACCTTGTGGGCACATCTAGTATCAATGTAGACTTAAACTCTATCCCAACTAACTCAGAAAGTTCATTGAACTTTATTAAGCGTGCAGGAGAGCTCCTAATGAATCTAACACATTCCCTAACCTTTTTTACAGCTATTTTTGCTTCTTTTAACCCATCATTTACAAATAAGTTCAATATACGAGCTATACATCTTATATGCAATGTTAGCCCCCTAACTCAATAACTTTTTCTTAAAATACCTAATAGCAACATCGTTAGAACTAGCATTATCAATAATAATGGTGAAAACAAACTTCACACCCTTGTTAAACAAAGCATTTTGTAATGATTTAGCAATATACTCCCCTCTATGGGAGTTGATAAGCATAAAAGATATAATGTTTTTATGAAAATTCTAATTAAAGTCAATGAAATGACATGTAACACACATGTAATTAATTCTTTGTATGGATGTCCATGTATCAATGGTAATGGAAATTCTTTGACTTTGTGTTTGTAAAAACTATTTAAGCTTCCTCATTTCAATCATATAAATAGCATAAATGTCTCTAGAGATAGTAATTCTAGAGGGAATCTTAAACCTTAGACAAGTTATAGCCATAAACTTCTGAAAGCTTATCCTTTCAACAAATTTCAAGGGTAGTTCATTAATTACACACATTTCTTCCAGTGCATTCCTAATGGCATCTTGGTCAAATTTCCAAGTCCCAATGATACCAAAGGACTTACTATCATTTGCTTTCATATTAGATTTAGGTTTCAGTGTTAATAAAGCTTGTCTAGTTTTCTTATTATTTAGGTGTTTAGTGCAATGCAATAAATGATTTCTAAGGGATGATGTTCCATTAAGTTTGGAATGACATAAATACATAGAAGTACAGTACTTACACCTCGCCTTCACACATACACCTGCTTCATAAATCTTTTTAAAATACTCCCAACAAGTAGCTCTTCTTGTAGTCTATTTTCCATTTTTAGGAACGATTATTTCATTTTGTGCTTCCATCACTTTCTGAGCTTCAAGCTTATTAATACTACTAAGTGCAACAATATTAATATTTTCTTCCATCTAAAATGCAACACATAAGAGCTAATTAATTTAAAATGAACAAAATCTTTATAAAGCAAAAACAAAACAGGTTAACAGACACACCTTAACACTGTCAGTGTATCTGAAAGGAGCAATGATGCAATGAATAAAAGGTTAAGCAGATTCCACCCTTTTTATTTTCGCATTCACATTATTGAAATTCTAGTGAACCTGACTATTTATTACAGTAGCTTTAAACCTTTATATAACAAGCACTATCTGTGCTTCCATCCAAAATTATTAATTTTGTGCACAATATATTTGTGCATAAAATATGATTATAACACATTGGAAAATAATTATAAATAATAAAACAAAAATTCAGTGACAAGATAATGGCCACATGTTCATTCCAAATGGATAAACTCATTAAATATTTAGAAAACCAATAGATCGATAGTGCAAGTGAAACAAACGTTTTAACTTAAAATACCTAAAATAACAATATATGTGTTAAAAAGTAAAAACATTAGCTTTCGGCCATAGAGTAACAGATCAAGAGATAACAACCTAAAAATCATAAATAAAATAGTATTTTCTAAATATAGACAGCTTCCACTTAAGCATGGAAACAAACCATTAAGAAAAATCAAAGATCTGATGTCAAAATCAAGAATAATAAACAAACAAACCAATCAATTTGAATAAATGAAAGATCTGTTGTCAATATCAAAGATTTACCTAAAAAATAACTAAACATAAACAAAAAATCAAATCGATTAAGTCAAAAAACCACAAATATCAACAAAAAGACACATGAACCAATCAATTTGAAAAAAAAATGAAAGTTCTATTGTCAAAATCAAAGATTTACCCAAAAAATAAAAAACATAAAAGAAATAAATGAAGTCCAAAATCCATAAATAAAGGAAGATCCAAATAAGCATGCATACATGCTTATGAACACCACAAATTTTCTTCACCATTACCTTTTTTTAAATAATCGACAACAATAACAATAAATAGTCAATTATTAGGTTTCTTAAGTCACTGTGTTTCTATTATATGAAACAAAAAAGACAAAATAATTAATGCAGCATTTTGAATCAATATTACAAAGTAGGTGATGAAGAGAGGCGAAGTAAAAGGGAATGGCTTAGAATGGAAGAGAAGATGTTAGATGAGATTAGGGATTTAGGGATACAAGATGAAGAAGTTCATAAGAGAGAAAAGAGAAGAGGTAGAGGCCGTTATGAGGGTTAGGGTAGAAATGAGTTAGGGTTGGTTTAAGTTTGTATTGATAGTTAGGTTATATATATATATATATATATATATATATATATATATATATATATATATATATATATATATATATATATATACTTTCAAAAAATTGGTAAATCGACTAGTTTAATAACAAAAATTGAACTGATTTTCAAAAATTTGAACTTACCTCTGCTCCAAACTGAACTGCATGTCTCCAATTTCAGAAACTAAACTGAACGAACATTTCAGTTCGGTTTTGGCAGGAAATTGGTTGGCGGTCGGAAATTGAACACCCCTAATTACAAGCCCTTTTTTTTTTTACAAAAAACACAAAAGAATGAATACAAGCAAATAGAGAAAAAAAAAAAGGTAAATTATTTAAACCCCTGAGGTTTGCTTAAATATATTAGTTGATTCTTAACATTTTGGTACCTAAGTTTTGTTTTCATTATACTAATTCATCCTTCCGTTAGTTTTATTGTCAATTTATGGACTTAAACTCCAATTTTTTTATAGAAAATATTTCCTTTTAGTCCTTAAAATTTTATATTTTTAAAAATCATACCATTTTTGCTATTTAGATGATATTTTAAATTTTTAATTATTTTCACAAGTAAAAAAATAAGTCACTTATTTTAATTTTTAATATTTTAAATTTAAAAAATGAATGTATATTTTAAAAATTTTTAAATTTAAAAACAAATAAACATATAAACATTAAGATAAACAATTGCAATAGTATTACTACTTTTCACTATATCTTTTATTATAGAAGTCTTGTTTTTTACAAATTTTTTTTAGAATAAAATATTACAATGACAAGCAACACTATAATTTTTAATTGTATTTTGTAATCTTTGTAATTTTAAATTTCATATTTTTCATAAATATTAATCTTTTCGTTTAGATTCACTCATGATCAAAAATTTTAACTAATGTGAATAAGTTTCTTTAATCTAAGTTTTTAGTAAATTTTTAAAATAATTTAAGATATTCAAAAATTTAATAAGGGGTGAATCTAAGTAAAAAAAAAATTAACATTTAGTAAAGTTTAGATTAAATAAGTTATATAAAATATAAAACTTATTTCAATTAAAAAATTATACAATAAATTTTTATCATAATATTTTTTTTATTATATTTTGTATCTTTATATAAAGAAAGGTATAGTTTTCATTGAATATAAAATTTTTATAATTTGGAATATTATTAAAACAAGTAGTGCTTCTACAATTTTCTTTATATATTAACATTTTGTGTTTGTGTGTATATATATTGAAAATACTTTAAAGGGGGCGTAAACAAGGCAAATTGTCATGACCCAAAACAGGGGGCCATGACCGGCGCTAGGGAACGGGAATTCTTTCGAATCCGGAACCCGTAGCAAGCCTAAAAATAAATAAATCATGCCATCATAACAGTAACAATATAATATGCAGCGGAAAATAAAAATCATAATATCATAATATTATCCATATCAACTGGATATAAATAAAAATCTCATCCCATACATAAAATCTCTTTAATACAATCCAGTTTTAACATAATATATCTCCTTTAAAACAAAATACACGAAATCCAATACTGTAATTCACAACTACTGCAGTGTCTAGATAAAATAAATAAGACTCAAGTAGACAATTTACATAAAGAAGCCGGGGCGGAAGAAATCCGGCGTATCGACCTGCTACTGAGGTCTGAGGAAGTTGACTCTCCTGAAAAATAGTCAACGGAGGGGAGTCAGACCTCACTGAGTGAATTACTATAATATATATACATACACACTAAGTGATAATGCATACAGTCAATAGTATATATATATCTAATATATATACAGGCAAATACACACAAATGCAGAAAAATTATTTTTATATATTTTACTGAAAAATCCCAATTTATGAAGGATCACATAGAACCCTAGAATATCGCAACCTCAGAAAATAGTGTTAAACAACACTCTGGCCATACAGACTCACTTATACCAAATATATCCACTTAATCCATTTGGACAGTAGACTGGCCCCGAGACACTAAGTCAACCGAGCTCCAGCAGTCTGACTGCCAGTGTGATTGGCCTCGAGACACTTGGCCAACCGAGCTCCAGAAATCACACCCCAAACCACATCTCACATATCAATAATCACAATCAAATCAATATCCACAAATAGTTAGTATCATAGCCTAAATACTATAGGCGTACCGGTACGTACTCGGTCCTAGTGCTGCCCACTAGGTAGCACGTTCTATTGATATCCTTCATTAATAATATAAATCATTCATTCACAGTAAATGATGCATGAATGTAAGTGAAACAACAATATAAACCATATATATACCGAAAATATACCAAACATAAACCAGGTATATTTTGAGTATATATATGTCAAATAAATCCAATCAAATCATGAATTAAACTAAAAATATATTTAAAAACATTTTAAATATATTTTATTTACAAAACATGTATATAATTTATTATATACCAAAAATATACTTGAATATAAATCACATTATTTATGCATATTCAGTCAAAATAAAACATGCATTTTCTAAATCATGCATCCTAAGCATATATATATAATATAGTAACTCACCTAATGCGCTCCACGAGACAGGTCCGACGGGCCTGGTCCACTAGCCCTCGGTCTCGGCGCAACTAAACAAGCAATAAATAACCAACATTAGAATAAACCTAACAGAAATCCTAGAATTCAATCTAGAGTATTAAACACAGAATCGAAAATTAGGGTTCGATTGGATATCACGTTTTACGAGAATTCTACCGAAAATTCGACAGAACCTCCCCTGTAAAACGGACATCTCTCTACTCAAAAGAGTAGAGCCGACCCTGCAAAGAAACACACTTCAAAAAACGAGCTCAACACAATCAAAATCCCACGGTCGGACTCCAAACTACAGTCCACCGACCGGGGTCCACAAACACAGAATGATTTAGGAAATACCAAAAATATCCTTAAATCACAGAAACACATTTTATAAATAAAAATTACATAATTGACCTTGAAACACTATAAAAACCAATTAAAACTCATTTTATTAGAAAAACCGTATATTATATATATAATTGAAAATAATTCCCGAAAAATAGTTTAATTAGTTAAAAATACTAAATAATTTGTAGAAATCATTTTTATACCTTAAATAAATATTAAAACCAATTAAATTACATTTTTAGACAATTTAGGGTAAAATTACCAAAATACCCCTATATATATAAATATACTTAAATTACTTCAAAAATTCACCAAAAATCATACAATTATTCAAAATTAATTTTCTCAACATATTTATCAATAATATTAATAATTAAACCCAATTAACCAATTAAATTCAAATAAAAACACAATTAACCTAATTTTCCAAAATCACCTAAACTTCAATAATTAAAAATAAATACTTAGAAATTCATAAAAATTCCAAATAAATTCCTATAATTCATTTCAACACCCAATTCAACCATAAACTCCAATTTCATAATTTAAATAATTAATTTCCGAAAATTAGAAAATAATATTAAAATATTCAAAAATACCCAAAAATCCAAACAATCTCTAAAAATTCTACAAAAATTCATACATGTAGATTAAGCTACTAGGAACAACATTTGTGAAGGAAGTTTCCATGAATCAATCAATTCAAAGCTCAAAAAAATCGAAAACCCTAATAGGCCGAAATTTACAAATCGAAACCTAAGCAATTCTAGACCATTTTAGCTCAAACCAAAGCTAGAATAACACTCACCGGAGCTCAAGGAGAAGAAAGAGACCGGCGGTGTCGAAAACGGTGGTCGGAATCGGCGTGATCGATGGTGAGTTGATTTTCGGCTTCTCCGGCCAAAATCACTCTCCCGACGCCGGAAACGGCCTCCACAGGCGGCGAAACTGGTCGGGGAAGATGGTGGCACACCGGACGGCACACCCACGGTGAAGGAACGGCATGACAGGCGGCGGAACGACGATGGGGAATCGGTCGGAGAAGAAGAAGGAGTCGGGGGCCAAAATGTAATTTTGTAAACTTTTGTGATTTTTGATGTATATATGTATATATATATATATTATACTATATATTAAAATAATATTAAATTACACACATCAAATATACACCACACACATAAAAATATTAATATTTTAATAATTTTTACCAAATAAAATTAATTAAATAACAATTAAAATAATTAAATACTTAATAAAATATTAGGGAATTAATAAACCCTAATTAAATAAATATACACACACCGACTTTATTTAATAATTTAAAAATATGTATGAGTTCATGCAAGTCCGTAAATACCTTTAAAATAATTAATAATACATTGTTTACGTGGAAATTTCCCCGAAAATGAAAGTCCCGGGAAAATTTTACGTAAAACACTGTATATAAAACACAGTAATTAAAATAGGTTTAAAATACATATCAACTCGTAAAAATATCGTATATATACATATTCAAAATTATTAATACTGCATATCCCGATACAGTATAAAAACATGTAAAAACACGGGATATTACAGTCTTCCCCCCTTACAAGAATTCGTCCCCGAATTCTAAAAAGAAAAGATCAAGAAGGAAAGAGATACGGGTAAGAAGCTCACATCTCAGCTTCAGTCTCCCACGTATGCTCTTCAACTCTGTCGCTACGCTACAAAACCTTGACCATCGGAATCTGCTTCGATCGCAACTGTCGAACTTGAAAATCTACGATCGCCACAGGTTCTTCCACAAACGTCAAATCTTCAGTCACTTCCACACTGTCAGGTTGCAACACGTGTGAAGGATCTGAGATATACTTCCTCAACATCGAGATATGAAATACTGGATGCACCTGTGACATACTCGGAGGCAAATCCAACTGATATGCAATAGTGCCAATTCTCTCCAGAATCTCAAACGGTCCAATATATCTCGGTGTTAACTTACCCTTCCTGCCAAATCTCATCACACCCTTCATCGGAGATACTTTCAGAAAAATGAAATCTCCAACCTGAAACTCCACATCTCTACGCCTAGGATCCGCATAACTCTTCTGTCTGCTAACTGCGGTCTCTAATCTACGCTTGATCACGGCGACTTTCTCTGCAGCATCCTGAACCATCTCTGGTCCAATCAAAGCTCTCTCACCAATCTCATCCCAACTCAACGGGGATCTACACTTCCATCCATACAACGCCTCATATGGTGCCATGCCAATACTGCTATGGTAGCTGTTATTATATGCAAACTCAACAAGCGATAAATGATCATCCCAGCTACCTCCCAAATCCAAGACACACATCCTCAACATATCTTCCAGTGTCTGGATCGTCCTCTCAGACTGACCATCTGTCTGAGGATGAAAAGCAGTACTGAAATCCAACCTAGTGCCCATCGCTTCCTGCAACTTCTGCCAAAAACGAGAAGTAAACACCGAACCTCTATCTGACACAATGGACACAGGTACACCATGAAGGCACACAATATGCTTCACGTACAACTTCGCCAATCTAGCAACTGAATATGTAGCTTTCACAGGCAAGAAATGTGCAGACTTTGTCAATCTATCTACAATCACCCAGATGGAGTCGTATCCATCCTTCGAACGAGGTAAACCGACCACAAAATCCATAGCTATCCTTTCCCACTTCCACTCGGGAATAGGAAGAGGCTGAAGCTTCCCAGAAGGCTTCTGATGTTCGGCTTTCACTTGCTGACACGTCAAGCACTTAGCAATATAATCAGCAACATCCTTCTTCAATCCATCCCACCAGTATAGATCTCTGATACTGTGGTACATCTTAGTAACACCTGGATGAACGCTGTAGGCTGTAGAATGTGCTTCCTCTAAAATCTCTTCTCTCAAATCATCCGCATCAGGAACACACAATCTACCACTGATCCACAACACACCATCATCATCGAGTGTGAAATCAGTGAACTTCCCTGCTCTGACATTCTCTGCAAGCTCTTCCAGAATAGGATCTCGGCTCTGAGCTGCTTTAATCCTATCCCTCAGTACAGATCGTACCTTAAACTGAGCTAACAGTCCACCCGATCTACTAATCTTCATCATCAGACCTTGATCCACCAACAAATGCAACTCCTGGATCAATGGTCTCCTCTCAACACCAATATGAGCAAGACTACCTGAGGACTTCCTACTCAAGGCATCTGCTACCACATTAGCTTTACCCGGATGGTAAAGAATCTCGCAATCATAGTCCTTTAACAGTTCCAACCATCTTCTCTGCCTCAGATTCAAATCTCGCTGCTGGAAAATGTACTTAAGGCTCTTGTGATTAGTAAATATCTCACAAGTCACCCCGTACAAATAATGTCTCCAAATCTTCAAAGCAAAGATCACTGCAGCCATCTCCAGATCATGTGTGGGATAGTTCTGCTCATGCTTCTTCAACTGCCTCGAAGCATAGGCTATCACCCTTCCATTCTGCATCAACACACAACCAAGACCAATTCTAGAGGCATCACAGTAAACTGTGAACTTATCTACACTATTAGGCAAAGCTAATACTGGCGCTGTGGTCAACTTCTCTTTCAACAACTGAAAACTATTCTCACAAGCTTCTGACCACTCGAATCTAACATTCTTCTGAGTCAAGCGAGTCATAGGGGCTGCTATCCTGGAAAAATCCTGCACAAACCGCCTATAATACCCGGCTAAACCCAGAAAACTCCGAATCTCCGTGACAGAAGTAGGTCTAGGCCACTCAGATACTGCTTCAACCTTCTGTGGATCAACCTGAATACCTTCTTTAGACACTACGTGTCCAAGAAAAGAAACACTCTCCATCCAGAAATCACACTTCGAGAATTTAGCATAAAGCTGATGATCTCTCAGTGTCTGTAGTACAATCCTCAAGTGATATACATGCTCTTCCATACTCCTCGAATATACTAGTATATCATCAATGAAGACTACCACAAACTGATCCACATACGGTCTGAATACTCTATTCATCAGGTCCATAAAAGCTGCTGGTGCATTAGTCAAACCAAAAGACATCACCAAAAACTCATAATGACCATATCGAGTGCGGAACGCTGTCTTAGGAATATCGGATTCACTAATCCGCAGCTGATGATAACCCGACCTCAAGTCGACCTTAGAAAAGAACTGTGCACCTTGTAACTGATCAAATAAATCATCTATCCTCGGGAGAGGATACTTGTTCTTCACTGTCACCTTATTCAGCTCTCTATAGTCAATGCACAGTCTCAGGGTACCATCCTTCTTCTTCACAAACAAGACTAGTGCACCCCAAGGGGAAACACTAGGTCTGATAAAACCTTTCTCCAACAACTCTTGCAATTGCTCTTTTAACTCTCTTAACTCTGCAGGAGCCATACGATAAGGTGGCATAGATATAGGAGTAGTACCTGGTACCACATCTATACATAACTCAATCTCTCTATGAGGTGGTAAACCTGGCAACTCCTCGGGAAAAACATCAGGAAACTCACAAGCAACCGGAACATCTGTGAGTGACAACTTCTCCACTGACGTATCCCTGACCAATGCCAAAAACCCCTGACAACCTTTCTTCAACAACTTCCTAGCTGAAATAGCAGAAATAAGATTCTGAGGTGCTGAACTCCTATCACCAACAAACTTAAATTCTACTTCACCAGGAATTCTGAAAATCACCTCCTTATTCCTGCAATCAACCACGGCAAAGTGCTGAGATAACCAATCCATTCCCAAAATAACATCAAACTCCATCACATCCAACAAAATCAAATCAGCGGGTAATTCTCTATCTCCCACGAGAACTGGACAACCAGAAAGAACAATATCGGTGTCCAAAGAATCACTCAGAGGAGTGGCAACAGACAAAGGAAAAGCCATCCTCGAAGCTTGCCAACAAGATTTAGAAGCAAAAACAGGAGAAATAAACGAATGCGTGGCACCCGGATCAAATAAAACCAAAGCATCCAGGTAACAAACAGAAAGAATACCTGCCACGACTGCATTAGATGCCTGAGCATCCTGCTGAGTCAGATGGAAGACTCTGGCCTGACCTCGACCTCCCTGCTGACTGGTAGAAGCCTGGCCAACACCTCTGGCACCTCCTCTAGTACCTCTACCACGACTCTGCTGTGGAACAAACTGAGTAGAACTCTGATGCTGGGCTGGTGGCAACTGAAATGGCACGGGTGCTGCACTAGCAATCGACTGCTGTGGGAATCACGGAATCTGCTACTGCTGATATCCGGAATAAGGACACGATCTGGCAAAATGTCCTGTCTGCCCGCATCTGAAACATGTCAGATAACACGGTCCCTGATGGACTCTACCACAAGTCTGACAAACACTGGCCGCTGATCCAGAACTACGACCACTGCTACTGCTCGAAGCACCTGACCCAAATCTGAACGATCTACGCTGACCTCCACGGCCATGTCTACTGCTCCGATGCACTCACTGCTGCTGTCTCTGACTCTGCTGAGTCGAACCTCGCTGCTGACTACTCGAACCAACATGAAAACTCGAATATGGAGTAGCCTGCGATCCACTCGACTGAACTCCCAACTGGTAATAATCAGGCATCGCTCCCTGCCTAACTAATCTCAGCTCGATCTCCTTAGCTAGCTCAATCACGGACTCCAGAGTAAGACCTGCTGTGGGCATACCAGCAAAAGCTGAACCCAAACCAGTAACATACGTAGTAACAGCGAAATACTGATCGCGCATCAGATCCTCAGCATATCTACCCAGACGAAGAAACTCTCGGGTATACTCCTCTACAGATCGATCTCCACGAGAAATACTGGTCAAACGGAGACGATAGCTCAAACGAAGAGGCTCTGGACAAAATCTCCTCATGAATCGCTCTCGAAACTGAGCCCATGTCATCGTCATCATATAAGGCTGGATCATCTGAATGAACCAATCTAGAGCTGGTCCCTCAACAGACAACTCAACAATCATGATCCGCTGGTACTCGGTATGAGCAGTCCGAGTCCTAGTCTCAATCGCATGCAGAAAATCTAAAGGATCAGAAGTACCATCAAAAGCAATCCTGCCAACTCTGGCATAGAACAAAGCTGCCTCAGGGTCAGACATACCCTGCTGATAGGCAGGCTGAACAGGCTGAACAACTGGAGGAACAGGAACATCAAACTCAGGCTCAACAGGCTCCTCGTCTTGTAACTCTCTCTGCCTACGGCGACCTGCCGCTCCTCGAGGTCTACCTCTGCCACGACCTCTACGTCTAACTGGCTGCTCAGGAGGTAAAACCTCATCCTGAAAAGACTCATCATCCTCGGCCTTAACGACCGGTGGAGCGACACGCGCTCGCCTCCTCATTCTGAAAAGACAAACGGAGGAATAACGCTGAAAACTACAGCAAGGAATACTCATCAAGACATACTCAAACCTAATACACTGCAGTAGTCCAACAGAAAACACAACTTTAAAACTAGGGCCACAACTCACATAACTAAGCCCTGACACAGAACTCCACTCTTATACGAACTTCGCTCTGATACCAACTTTGTCACGACCCAAAACAGGGGGCCATGACCGGCGCTAGGGAACGAGAATTCTTTCGAATCCGGAACCCGTAGCAAGCCTAAAAATAAATAAATCATGCCATCATAACAGTAACAATATAATATGCAGCGGAAAATAAAAATCATAATATCATAATATTATCCATATCAACTGGATATAAATAAAAATCTCATCCCATACATAAAATCTCTTTAATACAATCCAGTTTTAACATAATATATCTCCTTTAAAACAAAATACACGAAATCCAATACTGTAATTCACAACTACTGCAGTGTCTAGATAAAATAAATAAGACTCAAGTAGACAATTTACATAAAGAAGCCGGGGCGGAAGAAATCCGGCGTATCGACCTGCTACTGAGGTCTGAGGAAGTTGACTCTCCTGAAAAATAGTCAACGGAGGGGAGTCAGACCTCACTGAGTGAATTACTATAATATATATACATACACACTAAGTGATAATGCATACAGTCAATAGTATATATATATCTAATATATATACAGGCAAATACACACAAATGCAGAAAAATCATTTTTATATATTTTACTGAAAAATCCCAATTTATGAAGGATCACATAGAACCCTAGAATATCGCAACCTCAGAAAATAGTGTTAAACAACACTCTGGCCATACAGGCTCACTTATACCAAATATATCCACTTAATCCATTTGGACAGTAGACTGGCCCCGAGACACTAAGTCAACTGAGCTCCAGCAGTCTGACTGCCAGTGTGATTGGCCCCGAGACACTTGGTCAACCGAGCTCCAGCAATCACACCCCAAACCACATCTCACATATCAATAATCACAATCAAATCAATATCCACAAATAGTTAGTATCATAGCCTAAATACTATAGGCGTACCGGTACGTACTCGGTCCTAGTGCTGCCCACTAGGTAGCACGTTCTATTGATATCCTTCATTAATAATATAAATCATTCATTCCCAATAAATGATGCATGAATGTAAGTGAAACAACAATATAAACCATATATATACCGAAAATATACCAAACATAAACCAGGTATATTTTGAGTATATATATGTCAAATAAATCCAATCAAATCATGAATTAAACTAAAAATATATTTAAAAACATTTTAAATATATTTTATTTACAAAACATGTATATAATTTATTATATACCAAAAATATACCAAAAATATACTTGAATATAAATCACATTATTTATGCATATTCAGTCAAAATAAAACATGCATTTTCTAAATCATGCATCCTAAGCATATATATATAATATAGTAACTCACCTAATGCGCTCCACGAGACAGGTCCGACGGGCCTGGTCCACTAGCCCTCGGTCTCGGCGCAACTAAACAAGCAATAAATAACCAACATTAGAATAAACCTAACAGAAATCCTAGAATTCAATCTAGAGTATTAAACACAGAATCGAAAATTAGGGTTCGACTGGATATCACGTTTTACGAGAATTCTACCGAAAATTCGACAGAACCTCCCCTGTAAAACGGACATCTCTCTACTCAAAAGAGTAGAGCCGACCCTGCAAAGAAACACACTTCGAAAAACGAGCTCAACACAATCAAAATCCCACGGTCGGACTCCAAACTACAGTCCACCGACCGGGGTCCACAAACACAGAATGATTTAGGAAATACCAAAAATATCCTTAAATCACAGAAACACATTTTATAAATAAAAATTACATAATTGACCTTGAAACACTATAAAAACCAATTAAAACTCATTTTATTAGAAAAACCGTATATTATATATATAATTGAAAATAATTCCCAAAAAATAGTTTAATTAGTTAAAAATACTAAATAATTTGTAGAAATCATTTTTATACCTTAAATAAATATTAAAACCAATTAAATTACATTTTTAGACAATTTAGGGTAAAATTACCAAAATACCCCTATATATATAAATATACTTAAATTACTTCAAAAATTCACCAAAAATCATACAATTATTCAAAATTAATTTTCTCAACATATTTATCAATAATATTAATAATTAAACCCAATTAACCAATTAAATTCAAATAAAAACACAATTAACCTAATTTTCCAAAATCACCTAAACTTCAATAATTAAAAATAAATACTTAGAAATTCATAAAAATTCCAAATAAATTCCTATAATTCATTTCAACACCCAATTCAACCATAAACTCCAATTTCATAATTTAAATAATTAATTTCCGAAAATTAGAAAATAATATTAAAATATTCAAAAATACCCAAAAATCCAAACAATCTCCAAAAATTCTAAAAAAATTCATACATGTAGATTAAGCTACTAGGAACAACATTTGTGAAGGAAGTTTCCATGAATCAATCAATTCGAAGCTCAAAAAAATCGAAAACCCTAATAGGCCGAAATTTACAAATCGAAACCTAAGCAATTCTAGACCATTTTAGCTCAAACCAAAGCTAGAATAACACTCACCGGAGCTCAAGGAGAAGAAAGAGACCGGTGGTGTCAAAAACGGTGGCCGGAATCGGTGTGATCGACGGTGAGTTGATTTTCGGCTTCTCCAGCCAAAATCACTCTCCCGACGCCGGAAACGGCCTCCACAGGCGGCGAAACTGGTCGGGGAAGATGGTGGCACACCGGACGGCACACCCACGGTGAAGGAACGGCGTGACAGGTGGCGGAACGACGATGGGGAATCGGTCGGAGAAGAAGAAGGAGTCGGGGGCCAAAATGTAATTTTGCAAACTTTTGTGATTTTTGATGTATATATGTATATATATATATATATATATATATATATATATATATTATACTATATATTAAAATAATATTAAATTACACACATCAAATATACACCACACACATAAAAATATTAATATTTTAATAATTTTTACCAAATAAAATTAATTAAATAACAATTAAAACAATTAAATACTTAATAAAATATTAGGGAATTAATAAACCCTAATTAAATAAATATACACACACCGACTTTATTTAATAATTTAAAAATATGTATGAGTTCATGCAAGTCCGTAAATACCTTTAAAATAATTAATAATACATTGTTTACGTGGAAATTTCCCCGAAAATGAAAGTCCCGGGAAAATTTTACGTAAAACACTGTATATAAAACACAGTAATTAAAATAGGTTTAAAATACATATCAACTCGTAAAAATATCGTATATATACATATTCAAAATTATTAATACTGCATATCCCGATACAGTATAAAAACATGTAAAAACACGGGATATTACACAAATGAACAATAAATGGAAATTAAAAGAATTCTTTGCAAGAATTGAAAGAATGTTGAGAAGGAAGAATGATAAACATAAGAATTTAAGGAGTTCAGATTCTCAACAATCTTACGTCTCCACTTAACTTGTCCCTAAGTTAGAATTTTCAATTCCTATAATCTTATTTAGAAGATTAAGATTACACAAGAGTTTGAGGCTCACTCTTTTAACCTTACAACTTGAGTTTTCAAAGGCTCACTAAAAACCAATTTCCTAAGTGTTTTAATGGCTAAACACTTGAACCAATTTCTTTAGAATAGAATCTCACTTCCTGTTTTCTAAACCCAGAAAATAGAATAATAAGAATATCTATTTTAACACTCACCAACACTCAAAAGATTTATACAAATATAAAATGAATTTAAAGAGAGTTTTGAGAGCTTAATTAAATGCTTAAGAGAGAATAATGAGCAACAAGTTTCTTAAAATTTCAATTGAACTTTAGGATTTGTTTATATAGATAAACAACTTAGATTATAGCTATTGGATGCATTGATTATGTCTCCAATGTTTTTTGTTGATTTTTGAATGATCTTAGACTTATTTCTGTCAGAACACCGCTCATAGTCGTGAGGAGCAAACCCTGGCTCATGAGGAGCAAGTTTGCTAGTCATTGCATTTGAAAATAGTCGTTATAGCATGTCTTTACTGCCATTATGAGCTGAAGCCTATTCCTCATGATCGTGAGGCAGCTCATGAGGAGCACTACCTCTTTCGGCAAAAATTGCTCGAACAGGCACTATAGAGGCTTGGCTCATGAGGCATTAGTGAGATGCTCATAAGGGGATCACAAAAAGTCTAATTTGGTATATTTTTGATATATCATTGCGCCTCAAAGATTAGGGATTTGCATAGGTTAAGATACTTCATCGAAATTCATATTAATACTCTTTTAAGGAGTATTTTATTGTCTTCCAAACATTAAACAATCACCCTTAATGATAGATCAACTCTCTACACACTTAAATGAAATTATTAGAACCTAAATTATTTGTCAAAGTGCAAAATTAGGATTTTGATCATGCAAATGGTCTACAATCTCTTCCTTTTTGGCTTTGGCAACCAATTTGATAATATATTAAATAAAGTGTGTGTGTGTCAAAAATAAACAACATGAATAAGTGCATATTATACAAAATAGCTCCTCTTTACAAATTAAATAGGTACATTGTGTAAAAAGAATATTTTCCTCCCCCTTAATATAGTCATCATGTATCATATAAAAAAATTTGAATTAACATAGCATATATAAGGGATAACAAATAATTGTGAAATTTTTTTTTCTCCTTTATATAAATATATTTCTTTATTACTCTCCTTGTTGTAGACATGATAAGAAATATAAATTTAATATTTCATTCCCCTTTTTATCAAAAATAAAAACAACATAAAGTTTAACATGAGGAAAGAAGTGTAATGACCCTGTATTTTTAAATAATATTAATATATTTTGGGATATGCAGTGTTAATAAAATTTTAAATTTTATTTATATATTATTATTAAGAGAAAATGACATTAACCTCCCTGAGTTTAGGCCTAATTTACATTTTAAAACCCTATAGTTTCAAAATCAAATATTAACCTCCCTATAGTTTCAAAATCAAACACTTAAGGACTTTTGTTGACTTTTTTGCAAAAAATGACTACTATACCCTTGTTTTCTGTAAGAGCAAATGACATTAACCTCTCTAAAATTAAACCTAATTGACATTTAAAAACCTCTTATTTCAAAATCGAATATTAACCTCCATTTAATTTTAAAATAAAACATTTAAGGACTCTTATTGACTTTTTTTACAAAAAATGACCATTATACCCTTGTTTTAACATATGTCTTCTCTAATCTCATACATATAATCCATAACATATTTTCTCTAACCTTATTACATAAAATTCCTAGCATTTACCTTTCTCCAATTTTTATATTTTTTTAAAAATTTTAAAAAAGTTAAAAAAAATTTTATAGATCTAAAAATTACTAATTATTAATTCCTTTTAATTTTTGTAAATCTAAAAATTTTTTAACTTTTAATTTTTAAAATAAAATTTTTTGTATATAAACTTTTTATTTTTTTTTATTAAATGTATATAGATTGATTGTAAAATTTTTAGATCCATAAAAATTATTTTTAACTTTTTTTAAAATTTTTTAAGAAATATTAATAAATGATTTTTATAAACTAAAAAAATTTTAAAAAGTTATAAATGTATATTTTAAAAGTAATTTCATCAATTCTCATTGTTATTCAAACATAAACTTTGGGGTAAATGCTATGAATTATATGTAATGGGATTAGAGAAGATATATGTCAAAACAAGGATATAATGGTCATTTTTTGTAAAAAAAGTCAATAAGAGTCCTTAAGTGTTTGATTTTGAAACTATATGGAGGTTAATATTCGATTTTGAAATAAGAGGTTTTAAAATGTCAATTACGCCTAATTTTAGGGAGATTAATGTCATTTGCTCTTACAGAAGATGAGGGTATAATGGTCATTTTTTGCAAAAAAAAAATCAACAAAAATTCTTAAGTGTTCGATTTTAAAACTGTAGAAAGGTTAATATTCGATTTTGAAACATAAGGTTTTAAAATGTAAATTAGATTTACCCTCAGGGAGGTTAAAGTAATTTTCTCTATTATTAATTGTGTATATTTTTCATTTATTTTATTTTAAAAGCTTAATTTACGTAAAATAATTTATTTGGGAGTTCTATTATTTAAAAATATTGTCATTATTATTATTATTATTATTATTATTATTATTATTATTATTATTATTATTATTATTATTATTATTATTATTATCTTCATTATGTGCATGTGTTAGTGTGTATCATGTAATATATAAATGGATAAAGTTAAAGTTATATTTATATATATATAAAGTGTTAAGCATTAAAACGGGTCAACTAGTCTTTTCCCACTATTTCTTTCTTCCTCCTTTTTTCTTCACGCCATTTTCTTTCCCCTGTCTCTGTGCAAAACAAACCAGCAGCCTTCAACCCATCGGACCACCACCACTCACCACCATCACCTTCCTCCTTCCTCCAGACGTTGACCAAAAAATTGCTTGAAACAGCAGCATGCCGAGAGACCTCCATGGACGCCGGTGATGATTTTGGCCACCTCAACTCACGTTTTCGGTCTCTTTTGAACCCTATAACTTCGGTAAAGCTAGTTCTAAGCTCCATTTGAGCTCAATCTTCCTTAATTATGAGTTATCTCAAGTTTTTAGTTTATGTGTTTTAGGGTATTTTTTTGAGTTGGATATTGTTTGATTCATGGATTTTTTTTTTCTTTAGAAATGTTGATTAGTATAGCTAAATCTTCCTAAATATAATTTTTTGTTTATTTTTTTGAATTATTTTGAATTATGGTTATTTTTGAATATTTTAATATTAAAAAAATTGAATTTTCATTAATAATGTTAATTAATTATTGTGAATGGAAATTTGGCTAAATTAATTTATTAATTTAAGAGAATTTATATAATAATTTTTGGTAATTTTATATAATTTTTGAGAACATATTAGTATTATGTGATTTTGGAAATTATAGGTTAAATGTGTGTTAATATTGAAAATATTGTTAAATAATAGGTTTAAATGATTTTGGAATAATAAATGGTGTTAAAATAATTTTTGTAAATTATTTACTATTTTTAACTAATTAATACTAATTTTTTTGAAAATTATTTGCTATTTTTGTGATTAAATGGGTTTTTAACTATTTTTAATATATATATAACCTATTTGAGGAATTAAAAATGAATTTTACTACTTTAATGTTGAATAATTGAAAATTTGAATTTTATTAATATTATATTATTATTTGAGATTTTTATTTAATTATTGTGAAAATAATTATATTTAGTGTTCTAATATTTAAATATATTATTTTATGGATATTTATGGAATTTCATGATTTTTAATATATTTATTATTTTATATTGGTTATTGGTGAATTGTGAATCTCGGTTGGGAATTTGTGCAGTTTGGGGTCCTAACCCGAGGTGTTGAGCTTTGTAGAATTTAGAAGTGTGTTTTCTTATAGGATCGACTCTACTTTTTAATAGAGAGATATCTGTTTTACATAGGAGATTCTACTGATTTTTTGATAGAATTCTCGTAAAATGTGATATTGGGTTGATCCTGAATCTTTGTGTTTTGACTAGATTTTAAATTTTTAGATCGAGTCTTTCTTTAGAATTCTTAGAATTATAAGTTAGAATATATTTTGATTTTTATGATTATTTATTTTCTAGCTGCGCCGAGACTGAGACTTATCGGACCAAGCCCATCGAGTCAGTCTCGAGGAGCACAAATTTCTGAGTTATTATTTTATATATACATTGTATGTAGATGCATGATTATCAGTTTTAATATTTTTAATATGAGTTTAAATATGAATTATTTCATTAAATGAATAAGTATATGTTTGGTATACTTTCAGTATATTTTGGTATATTTCAATATATATGTAATATCCCGTAATTTTAAAAATATTTTTACACTGTACCGGGATATGCAGTGTCAGTAATTTTTGTATTTTATATGATATTTTTATGAGTTGATATGTATTTTAAACCTATTTTAATTACTGTCTATTATTTTCAGTATTTTACGTAAAATTTTCCCGGGACTTTCATTTTCGGGGAAATTTCCACGTAAACAATGTATTATTAATTATTTTAAATGTATTTACGGGTTTGCATGAACTCATACATATTTTTAAATTATTAAATAAAGCCTGTGTGTGTATATTTAATTAGGGTTTATTATTACCCTAATATTTTATTATTTATTTATTATTATTTGATTATTTTATTTATTATTAAATTATTAAAATTTATTTTTTTTTCTTTTTTCTTTTTTTTTTCTTTTTCTTTTCCTTTTTCTTTCTTTTTCTTTTCTTTTCTCTTTCCTTTTCTTTCTTTTTCTTTTTCTTCTTCTTCTTCTTCTTTCTTCCCGTGCGTGACCGCCGGACCACCTATCTTCCCACCGTGGTTTCTCCCTCATCCGGCCACCGTTTTCGACACCGCCGGTCTCTATCTTCTCCTTGAGCTCCGGTGAGTGTTATTCTAGCTTTTGTTTGAGCTAAAACGGTCTAGAATTGCTTAGGTTTTGAGTTGAATATTTCGGCCACTTTTGGTTTTCGATTTTTTTGAGCTTCAATTTGGATGATTCATGGAAACTTCCTTCACAAATGTTGTTCCTGGTAGCTTAATCTTCATGTATGAATTTTTACAGAATTTTTAGAGATTGTTTGGATTTTTGGGTATTTTTGAATATTTTAATATTATTTTCGAATTTTCGGAAATTAATTATTTAAATTATGAAATTGGAGTTTATGGTTGAATTAGGTGTTGAAATGAATTATAGGAATTTATTTGGAATTTTTATGAATTTCTAAGTATTTATTTTTAATTATTGAAGTTTATGTGATTTTGTAAAATTAAGTTAATTGTGTTGTTATTTGAATTTAATTGGTTAATTGGGTTTAATTATTGATATTATTGATAAATATGTTGAGAAAATTAATTTTGGATAAGTGTATGATTTTTGGTGAATTTTTGAAGTAAATTAGGTATATATATATATATAGGGGTATTTTGGTAATTTTACCCTAAATTGTCTAAAAATGTAATTTAATTGGTTTTAATATTTATTTAAGGTATAAAAATGATTTCCACAAAATATTTGGTATTTTTAACTAATTAAAACTATTTTCCGGGAATTATTTTCAATTATATATATAATATACGGTTTTTCAAATAAAATGAGTTTTAATCGATTTTTATAGTGTTTCAAGGTCAATTATGTAATTTTTATTTATAAAATGTATTTTTATGATTTAAGGATATTTTTGGTATATTTGAATATATTTTCTGTGTTTGTGGACCCCGGTCGACAGATTGTAGTCTGGAGTCCGACCGAGGGGTTGTGATTGTTTATGGTGTTATTTTCGAAGTGTATTTTCTTTGCAGGGTCGGCTCTACTCTTTTGAGTAGAGAGATGTCCGTTTTACAGGGGAGGTTCTGCCGGATTTTCGATAGAATTCTCGTAAAACGTGATATCCAGTCGAACCCTAATTTCCGATTCTGTGTTGAATACTCTAGATTTAATTCTAGGATTTCTGTTAGGGTTATTCTGATGTCGATTAATTATTTCTTGTTTAGTTGCGCCGAGACCGAGGGTTAGTGGACCAGGCCCGTCGGACCTGTCTCGTGGAGCGCATTAGGTGAGTTACTATATTATATATATATGCTTAGGATGCATGATTTAGAAAATGCATGTTTTATTTTGACTAATTATGCATAAATAACATGATTTATATTCAAGTATATTTTTGGTATATTTTTGGTATATAATAAATTATATACATGTTTTATTAATAAAATATATTTAAAATGTTTTTAAATATATTTTTAGTTTAATTCATGATTTGATTGAATTTATTTGACGTATATATACTCAAAATATACTTGATTTATGTTTGGTATATTTTCGGTATATATATGGTTTATATTGTTGATTTATTTAAATTCATGCATCATGTATTTGTGAATGAATGTTTTATTATTTATCACTGAAGGATATCAATAGAACGTGCTACCTAGTGGGCAGCACTAGGACCGAGTACGTACCGGTACGCCTATAGTATTTAGGCTTTATTACTGACTATTTGTGGATATTGATTTAATGTGATTATCGATATGTGTGAGATATGGTTTGGGGTGTGATTGCTGGAGCTCGGTTGACCAAGTGTCTCGGGGCCAATCACACTGGCAGTCAGACTGCTGGAGCTCGGTTGACTTAGTGTCTCGGGGCCAGTCTACTGTCCATATGGATTAAGTGGATATATTTGGAATAAGTGAGCCTGTATGGCTAGAGTGTTGTTTAACACTATTTTTCTGAGGTTGCGATATTCTAGGGTTCTATGTGATCCTTCATAAAAGTTGATTTTCAGACAAAATATATAAAATGATTTTTCTGCATCTGTATGAACTTGCCTGTATATATACATATTACTCATATACTGTTGACTGTATGCATTATCACTTAGAGTGTATGTATATATACTATAGTAATTCACTCAGTGAGGTCTGACTCCCCTCCGTTGACTATTTTTCAGGAGAGTCAACTTCCTCAGACCTCAGTAGCAGGTCGATACGCCGGATTTCTTCCGCCCCGGCTTCTTTATGTAAATTGTCTACTTGAGTCTTATTTATTTTATCTAGACACTGCAGTAGCTGTAAATTAAAGTATTGGATTTTATGTACTTTATTTTAAAGAGATGTATTATGTTAAAACTGGATTTGTATAAAGATTATACATTTATGAGATTATATATGTGATGTGATGAGTTTTGAATTAAATCCAGTTGATATGGATGATATTGTAATATTTATGATATTTATGATTTTATTTTCCGCTGCACATATATATATTATATGGTTATTGTTATTGCATGATTTATTTTTATTTTTAGGCTTGCTACGGGTTCCGGATTCGAAAGAATTCCCGTTCCCTAGCGCCGGTCATGACTCCTGTTTTGGGTCGTGACAATATATGTGACATATGCATTTGACATATTCTTAATATGCATTTAAGTATGTTTTGGTATATTTATTGTTGATTTAGTTTATATGTAGCATATATACTTGAAATATATTTAATATATTTTCGTTATATTTTTAGTACATAAATGGTTTATTCTTTTATAAATAATGACATTTGTGTTTAATTACGCATTTATTTATTTTTCATAAATATACAATTTATACGAAGGATATCAATAGAACGTGCTACCTAGTGGTCTGCACAAGGACTATGTACATACTGGTTCATTAGACTTTAGAGTCGATATTGTGAGAATCATTTGAGGTGAAATTGATTATTGTGAATATTGAGAATTCAGTGAGTGAGTAGTGTGGTTGTTGTAGCTCAGTTGACCTAGTGTTTCGAGGCCAATCACACTAACAGTGAGACTGTGGGAGCTCAATTGACTTAGTGTCTCGGAACCAGTATACTGTCCAAAAATGGAATAAGAGAATTTATTTGGAATTAAGTAAGCCTGCATGACTAGTGAGATATTTGTTTGAGGTTACGAATATTATTAGGGTTCTATTTGATCTTGCACCTAAATAAATGTTTTCTGCATTTATTATATATATATATATATATATAAGCAGAGTTTGACATCTATGTGAAATGCTTGTATATGTATATATATATACTAATGCCTAACTGTATATAGTTTAGATTACATGTATATATATTATAATAATTCACTCAGTGAGATCTAATTCCCCTCAATATTTTTTTCAGGCGATTCCTCATCGTCAAACCTCAGTAATAGACCTCTACGTTGGACTTCTTCAACCCAGAGATTATGTAATTTATTTATTTGAAATTTTGTTGTATTCTAGAAAATTGCATTAGTAGTGTATTGTATCTGTAAAATGTTATTTTAGCAAGAGACCTATCTCTGAATATTGTATGAATATATTTTTATTTTATGAAATAACATTTAAGTATTTATTTATATATTGATTTAAGTTTTTAATTTTGATGTATTTTTTTTTATTTATTGGATGCTTTTTATTTTTAAGGCTTGCTACGGGTTCCGGATTCGAAAGAATTCATGTTCCTTAGCACCGGTCATAACTCTCAATTTAAGTCGTGACAAGAAGCATGGCCTAACATAAAAAATGTGTTAAAAAGATGATAACATGATCATTTTGAAAAAAAAAAGAAGCTAATATGAAGGAAATAATTTCAAAAATAAATGCATGTAGTAAGACTAAAATGCATCACAAAAAAAATATATATAGCACTCACTATCACATAATCATATAGAGCTTAGCTAGCTAATATACATGATCATATAGAGATTAGCTAGCTAACATACATGATCATGTAGCACTTAACATATCATAAACACAAATTATCACATAGCTTTTTATTCCCCTTTGTCAAAAACAAGAAGAAAAGAGGGAAATAAATCTAAAGGAACGAAAAAATCCTAAAGGAATTAAATGACCAAGAACTAAAGTAATGAAAATAAAGATACACTAAATCTTTATAAAATCTATGTCATACATAAATAAAGTAAGCAAAACAAGGTCTTTTGTCACATATGACAAAACTAGCCACACTTACAATGTTACTTATGCATATATAAACAAAATTAAGCAAAATAAATTTCTCCCCCTATTCAAATAGTTATATCACTAACATAAAGACATCTTTTAAAAAAACAATTCTTTCCCTGAAAAGAAATTAACTAAATACACATGAAAACTCAATTATTTCTCCTTATTTATCAAAATGCAAAAGGAAATTTTAACAAAATATAAATTGCATTAAAAGAGATAGAATTACAATGATATCAAAATATCAATTGTAAATGAAAAACGTAATAAACAATACACAAGACATAAACTAGAATCTCAAGGCTTAAAAAACTAAAAGTAAACAGTAAATAAACCAAACATAAACTTAAAAAAAATCTAATCTTGTGGAGTAAGAGGTGGAGGAGAATGAGGCCAAGTGCATTGTATGTTGTAATGAGCATACAATTGGTGAAGGGCCCCTAAAGTCTTAAAAACTTTTCAAACAAGTCCTTAAATCATGACAAATAGGTCCCTTTAACTCCAAAACATATCAAAACACAACCAAATTAAATGCTATTATAATTATTATCATAAATCAACATAATTGAGCATTTAAATGGGAAAAATAAATTTTTAACAAATAATTATTTTTAATAAAAATGAAAAATAAATCATGCAAATGGGAAATGTAATAAATCAAGTTATGTATATGAAATAGATTTGTTTATTTAAATAATGAATAAATTCAATAAAATTCAATAATTAATTATTAAATATAAATTATTTAAAGTAAAATTATACATGATTAAGATCATAAATACCAATTTTTTTTAAATGTAATCATAAACAAAAGTATCAAAAATGAAAAATAAATCAAAAGTATAAATAAAAGAAAAAAATATTTGTGCATGGATTTTATGAAATGGTATCAAATACGAAGAATAAACAGAAAGTAAAAAATAAGTTAAAAGCATGATGGCACACGAAATTTACGAAAATCATGATTTTTAATGAAGATGTACAACCATCAAGCCAAGCTTCAACCATCTATCATACCAAGCTCATGTTTAATAAAATTCAATCTTTCTTCACAAAGAGATTTGGTAAAGATGTTTATTAATTGATGATTTATATTAACAAATTCAAGAAAAATATCACCATTTTGCATATGATCACGCAAGAAATTATGTCTAATATCAACATGCTTACTTCTAGAGTGAATGGGATTCTTGCTAAAGCTTATAGTACTTGTATTGTCACATTTAATAGGAATGTAATCAAGTTCAATGCCATAGTCCTTAAGTTGTTATTTTTGCCTCAACACTTGTGAGCAATAGCAATTAGCCGCCACATATGCTGCTTCAGCAATGAACAAGACAACCGAAACTTGTTTCTTTTTAAACCAAGAAACTAAACATTTTCTTAAAAATTGACAAGTTTCAGAAGTGCTCTTTTGATCTAGTAAGCTACCAGTAAAGTCATCATAATAACTAATCAAGTTAACGGAAGAACTCTTAGGACACCAAAGTCCTTAATGCATTGTACCACAAAGATATTTGAAAATTCTTTTGATATCATTCAAATGAGACTCTCTAGGACTAGATTAAAACCTAGCATACAAGAATGTGGCAAACATGATATATGGTTTACTAGTAGTTAAATAAAAAAAGGATCTGATTATACCTTTAAATCACTTTTCATTACCAGGTTTACCATTCTTATCTTTGTTGAGTTTGGTGGTGGTGGTGGTGCTCATAGGTGTCTTACTTGATTTAGCTCCATGCATTCCAAATTTTTTTAGAATATCCGTGGCGTATTTAGTTTGATTAATGAAAGTCCCCTCTTTGTATTACTTAATTTGAAGTCCAAGGAAGAACTTGAGCTCACCCATCATACTCATCTTAAATTCTCCTTGCATCAACTTAGAAAATTCCTCACACAAGCAATGGTTAGTAGCATAGAAAATAATATCATTAACATATATTTGAGCAATAAGTAAAATCATGCTTGAATTTCTTTATGAAAAGAGTTGTGTCAACTTTTCCTTTAGAGAAACCTTTCTCTAATAAAAAGTTACTCAATCTTTCATTCCAAGCTCTTGAAGCTTATTTCAATCCATATAATGCTTTTGAAAGTTTAAATACATGATTAAGGAAATCAAAACTTTCAAAACCCAGAGGTTGTTTAACATACACCTCCTCTTCTATGAAACCATTTAAAAATGCACTTTTAACATCCATTTGATAAAGTTTGAAATCCATGAATGATGCAATGCAAGTAATATTCTAATAGCTTCTAACCTTATAATGAGGGTAAAGGTTTCATCATAATCAATGTCTTTCTCTTGATTATAACCTTTAGTTACTAGTCTAGCTTTGTTCTTAGTTATGACACATTGTTCATTCATCTTATTTTTAAACACCCATTTGGTGCCTATAATGAAGGCTAAATTTACAATAGACTTGATTTTACATCTAGTAGTTACCCTTTTGTAGTGTCACCTATGATGAGATCTTAAGGATGAGCTTTCTTAAATTGTCAATCCTTTAGAAGTTCATCCTTCAAGTTAGATTGAGATATCTCCTCATTTTCCTCCCTCTTTAGACGTTCAAGTTCCAAAGGCTTACTAGCATTTTCTTCTTGAGTGTGAACATTTACATGCTCATCTACAAAATCATCAACACTACAAATATCCTTTTAGTATCAAGTGAGTTTGATTCATCATATACAACATGAATTGACTATTTAACTACTAGAGTTCTTTTTATTAAAGACTCTATATGTTTTACTAGAGGTGGCAAAGCCTAGGAAAATTCCTTCATTGATTTTAAAGTTGAATTTTCTAAGATTATCCTTCATGTTTAATATAAAACACTTGCATCTAAATACTCTTAGATATGAGATTTTTGGTTTTCTATTGTTTCATAGCTCATGAGAAGTTTTATTTAAATTTGGTCTCTCACAAACTTTATTTGAAATATAATAAAATGTGTTAACAACTTCCACCTAAAAGTATAAGGTAAAGTATACTCATAAAACATTATTCTAGTCATTTCTACTAGAGTTCTAATTTTCCTTTCAACTACCTCATTTTATTAAGGAATTCTAGGAGATGAAAATGTATGTGAAATACCATTTTCATTACCAAAGGTTTTAAATAATTCATTTTAAAATTTGGTTCCATGATCACTTTTAATGGATGAAATACAAAATCCTTTTTCTTTTGGAACTCTTTTTGAAAAATTTTCAAAAGCTTTAAATGCATCATTCTTATGAGCAAGAAAACATACCCAAATGTATCTAGAGTAATCATCAACTAATATATAAGCATAGTTCATTCCACCGAGACTATCAACTCAAGTTGGTTCAAATAAATCCATATGCATAAGTTCAAGTGGCCTAGAGGTGGACACTATATTTTTAAGCTTAAACGAAGACTTGAATTGTTTTCCCTTTTGGAAAGCATAATAAGGTTAATCCTTAGCATATTTAAGCTTAGGCAAACTAATCACAAGTTCATGTTTATAAAGATTATTTGAAAGCTCAAAGTTTGCATGTCCTAACCTTTTATGCCATGTTCATATGTCATGGGAAATAGACATTAAGCATTTGATGTCTTTGTTATCAATTTTTCTAAATTAATAATATAAACATTATTTATTCTTTCACCACTAAAAATTACTTTGTCTTCATCAAGACTACTAACAACGCAATTTTTAGGATAGAAAGTCACCTTATTTCCCATATCATATAATTGACTTATACTAAGAAAATTATGTTTAAAACTATCAACAAGAAACATATGATGTATAGATAAGGATTAAAGATTACCTATTTTTCCAATGCCTACTATCTTTCCTTTGGCATTATCTCTGAATGTGACATGTCCTCCATCCTTTGTATCAAGTTTATTGAATTGCTCCTTATCTCTTGTCATGTGCTTGAACATCCACTATCAAGATACCACTTGCCTTTTTCTCTTGTGGATTTTAGGCACACCTACACAAGATAATTTCAGTGTTCTTTTGGACCTAAACCTTTCTTGGTCTAGGTTGGCTAGTTTCAAGACAATTCAAAGGAAGCAAATTCATGTCTAGTCTTCTATAGAAGCACACATTGTTGGGGTGTCCTTTGACCATGCAATACAAATATATAGCATTTGCAAACTTATTTCTTTTAGGAGCATAGGATTTTTTAGTAAATGAAACATGCCTTTAATGTTGTGGTGGTGTGTGTCTCCTATTATTTTGAGTAATAGTGTGAGACATGCATTGATAATGATAATGTGTATTTTGATAAGTTTGTGCAACATGTTTAGGTGAATTATGTTGTGCAACATACTTATGAGTATTGTGTTTAATGTACAAGTAAGCATGTTTAGATTGTGCTTTTCTAGCATGAGACTTACCCCTTTGTGTTATATAGGATTGAGTCTTATGAGACTTCCCTTTATTATTTAATATATAAGACTTATTAGTTTTGAAAGCTTAAGACTCAATCATTTTAGAGGTAGACTAAATGGAATTACATGAAGCTTTAATAAATTTAATATATAATGATGATGATGAAGAGGTAATTCCATTAACATATCCAATTCCATGAGTATTTTTATAAAATTTTTGAGAGTCGAGTAAATTATCTAAACTCTCTTATCCTCTTTGAAATTTAGATATGAAGTTTTTTTTTAACTCTACAACCTTATTAGAAAGTTTATGATTTTTATCACTTATTTTTTTAAGTTACTCTTCTAAGGAATTAGAAGACTTTAAATCACTAATAAGTTTATCATTGGATTTAACAAGACTAGAAAATTCATTTCTTAAATTTTCAAATTCTTTAGTTAAGCTAGTTAACTCATGCTTATAATGCTTCTTTCTAGAAAGTAGGCTTTTGCACTTAAATAAGAGTTTACTCATAATAAAGCTCTCAACATCATCATCATCAGCATAAGCACAATACTCATCATAAAAAGAGTTAACAGTATATGGTACCTCTTTTTCATTTTTAAGATCCATGAAGCAAAGATTATCCATTTTTTGCTATTCTTCTTCCATTTCGGATTCGAAGGAGTCATCCCAAGTAGATTTAAAGGCCTTTTGTTTCTCCTTTGCTCCTTTATTTTTGAATTTGAGTTTGGGGCACTCACTTCAAATGTGACTTGGTTTCCTGTATTTATAGTAAGTAACTTCTTTAGTTTTTTTCTTACCTTCCCCTTCATACTTCTTGTTAAAGTCCCTTGTTCTTTAAAAATTTTTCTTTCTCAAAAACTTCTTGAAGTTCCTAATAAGCATGGCAATATCACCATCTTCATCACTAAAATCTTTAATATTTTCATCTTCACTTTCTTTTTATAAAACCTTTAATGCTATGCTCTTTTTCTTCTTTTTCTTCTCTTCTTGTTCTTCACCTCTTTGCTTAATTGTGAGCTCATGTGTCAAGAGCTTGCCAATAAGCATATCAGTTAAGAAGGTAAAGAGGTCTTGAGCTTCCTCAATTGAAGTGACTCAAGATTCCTAATCCTTCTTATATAGGATTCTTAAAATCTTATTGTTTACCTCTTCCTTGGAAAATATTTTTCAAGTTTGTTGAGGGTTGTGAGGAGAGCATTGAGACAGTTTGTCATTTTGTGATTGATTCTTGAGGCTTCATTTTGAAGAGTTTATATTCACACATATGAAGTTGAACATTTTTTGCTTCTTATTTATACATTGCCTTTGTAATGGTTCTCTAAGGTCTCCCATATTTCCTTGGCCGAAATGAAATATTAAAGCTTGCCTCCTTCTTCTTTTGTCATGAAAGAGAGTAGAGTGATTATAGTTTTCTTGTTTTTGTAGTTTTCTTATTTTTGATTATTGCTCCAATCACTTCTTAAAAGAGTATTTTATACACCATCAATGGTAGTTTTTAGTGATTGCCAACCTTTAAGAATAACTTCCCAAAGTCTAATAGAATCATAATCTAGATATAGCTTCATTTTGAACTTCCAATGAGGATAGTCACTACCAGTAAAGGATGGTCTAAATGAAGAAAAATTTTGAAGTTCACTCCCCATGATCTTATATTCTAGCAATTAAGTTCCTAGAATTCAAGCTTTGATATTAAATGAAAATGCCTTAGGTGAGGTGAATAAGGCCAATAAATAATAAACACAAGTTAAAAGAATTCTTTGTAAGAATTGAAAGAATATTGAGAAGGAAGAATAATGAACACAAGAATTTAAGGAGTTTAGATTCTCAACAATCCTACCTCTCCTCTTAACTTATCCCTAAATTAGGATTTTCAATTCCCATAATCTTATTCACAAGATTGAGATTACACAAGAGTTTGAGGCTCAATCTTTCAACCTTACAACTTGAGTTTTCAAAGGCTTACTAATTTCCCAAGTGTTTTAATGGCTAAACACTTAAACCAATTTCTTTAGAATAGAATCTCACTTTCCATTTTCTAAACCCAGAAAATAAAGAATAAGAATATCTATTCTAACACTCACAAACTCTCATAAGAGTTATACAAATATAAAATGAATTTGAAAAGAGTTTTGAGAGCTTAATTGAATGCTTAAGGGAGTATAATGAATCAACAAGTTTTTTAAACTTTCAATTGAACTTCAAGAATGGTTTATATAGATAAAAAACTTAGATTATGATTTTTGGATGCATTGATTATATCTATAATGTCTCTTATTGATTTTTCAATCATCTTGGACTTATTTCTATCAAAATGCCACTCACAGTTGTGAGGAGCAAACCTTCGCTCATACGAAGCAATTTTGCTAGTTGTTGCATTTGAAAATAGCCATTATAGCCTATCTTTACTGCCCTCACAAGTTGAAGCCTGCTACTCTTTTGGCAAAAATTGCTCAAACAGGCATTGTAGAGGCTTGGCTTGTGAGGGGATCACTAAAAGTCCAATTTATTATATTTTTAGTATGTAATTGCTCCTCAAAGATTGGGGATTTGCATATGTTAAGATACTTCATTGAAATTCATATTAATACTCTTTTAAGGAGTATTTCATTCTCATTCAATCATAAAACAATTAATCTTGATGATAGATTAACTCCTTACATACTTAAATGAAATTATTAGAATTTAAATTGTTTGTCAAAGTTCAAAATTAGAAGTTTTATATTTTAAATAAGTGAATTTATTTTTCACTTATGAAAAAAAAAACTAAAAAGTGATATAGGAGCTAAAAAGTAAAAAATAGTATGAATTTTAAAAATATAAAACTTTAAGTACCAAAAGGAAATATGTTCTATTAGAAAATTACACTTTATTCTATAATTTGATAGCAAAACTAACAGGGGGATGATTTTGTAATATCCCGTGTTTTTAAACATTTTTAATACTGTACCGGGATATACAGTGTTAATAATTTTTGTATATCCTATGATATTTTTACTAGTTGATGTGTATTTAAAACCTATTTTAATTATTGTGTATTATTTACAGTGTTTTACGTAAAATTTTCCTGGGACTTGCATTTTCGGGAAAATTGTCGCGTAAATAATTTATTATTAATTATTTTAAATATATTTTCGGACTTATATGAACTCATACGTATTTTTAAATAACTAAACACCATGTATGTGTGCGATATTTATTTAATTAGGGTTTAATATATATTACCCTAATATTTTATTATTTGTTTATTAATTTATTGTTATTTAATTATTTTTATTTATTATTAAATTATTAAAATATTAAATTATATGTGTGGGTGTGATTTTTTTAAATATTTTATTAAAATTATTTTTTTATTATTTTTCTTTTTTCTTTTTCTTTTTCTTTCCTTTTTCTTTTCTTTTCTTTTCTTTTTTCTTCTTCTTCTTCTTCTTCTTCTTCTTCACCCGACCACTCCCTCATCACCAACCACCGTCTGTCACGCCATTCCCCCACTGTCGGTGTGCCTCCCGGCTTGCCACAGCCGTTCCCCGTCGCCAGCAGCCTCCTTCCCCGGTGCCGGCAGCCTCTTTTCTTCTTTTGGCCGAAACTTCTTCTCCTCGCCGTCGACGACGATTCCGACCACCATTTTTGACACCGCCGGTCTCTTTCTTCTCCTTGAGCTCCGGTGAGTGTGATTCTAGCTTTGGTTTGAGCTTAAATGGTCTAGATTTGCTTAGGTTTCGAATTTTCAATTTCGGCCATATTAGGGTTTTTGATTTTTTTGAGCTTCGAATTGATTGATTCATGGAAACTCCCTTCACAAATGTTTATCCTAGTAGCTTAATATACATTTTTGAATTTTTTTGGAATTTTTGGAGATTATTTGGATTTTTGGGTATTTTTGAATATTTTAATATTATTTTCTAATTTTCGGAAATTAATTATTTAAATTATGAAATTGTGTTTTATGGTTAAATTAGATGTTGAAATGAATTATAGGAATTTATTTGGAATTTTTATGAATTTCTAAGTATTTATTTTGAATTATTGAAGTTTATGTAAATTTGGGAAATTAGGGTTAATTATGTCTTTAATTGAATTTAATTGGGTAATTGAGTTTAATTATTGATATTATTGACAAATATGTTGAGAAAATTAATTTTGGATAATTATACTATTTTTGGTGAATTTTTGAAGTAATTTTAGTATATTTATATATATAGGGGTATTTTGGTAATTTTACCCTAAATTGGATAAAAATGTAATTTAATTGATTTTAATAGTTATTCAAGGTATAAAAATGATTTCTACAAATTATTTAGTATTTTTAACTAATTAAAACTATTTTTCGTGAATTATTTTCAAATATATGTATAATATACGATTTTTCTAATAAAATGAGTTTTTATCGGTTTTTACAGTGTTTTAAGGCTAATCATGTAATTTCTACCTATAAAATGTATTTCTATGTTATAAGGGTATTTTTGGTATTTTTTGAATTGTTCTGTGTTTGTGGACCCCGATCGGTGAACTGTAGTTTGGAGTCCGACCGTGGGATTTTGATTGTGCTCTGTGTAGTTTTTCGAAGTGTATTTCTTTGCAGGGTCGGCTCTACTCTTTGACTAGAGAGATGTCCGTTTTACAAGGGAGGTTCTGTCGGATTTTCGGTAGAATTCTCGTAAAACGTGATATCCGGTCGAACCCTGATATCGATTCTATGTTTAATACTCTAGATCGAATTCTAGGATTTCTGTTAGGTTTATTCTGATGTTGATTATTTATTGCTTGTTTAGTTGCGTCGAGACCGAGGGCTAGTGGACCAGGCCCTTCGGACCCGTCTCGTGGAGCGCATTAGGGTGAGTTACTATTATATATATATATATATGCTTAGGATGCATGATTTAGAAATATACGTTTTATTTTGATTAAAAATGCATAAATAATGTGATTTGTATTTAAGTATATTTTTGGTATATACTAAATTATATGCATGTTTTGTAAATAAATTATATTTAAAATGTTTTTAAATATATTTCCAGCTTAATTTATAAGTTGATTGGATTTATTTGACGTATATATACTCGAAATATACCTGATTTATTTTTGGTATATTTCTAGTATATATATGGTTTATGTTGATATTTTATTGAACTTCATGCATCATTTATTTTTGTGAATGAATGTTTTATGTTTATTAATGAAGGATATCGATAGAACATGCTACCTAGTGGGCAGCACTAGGACCGAGTACGTACCGGTATGCCTATAGCATTTAGGCTATATTACTAACTTGTTTGTGGATATTGATTTGGATGGATTGATTTATGTGATGTGAGATATGATTGATGGTGTGATTGCTGGAGCTCGGTTGACTAAGTGTCTCGGGGCCAATCACACAGGCAGTCAGACTGCTAGAGCTCGGTTGACTTAGTGTCTCGGGGCCAGTCTACTGTCTAAATGGATTAAGTGGATATATTTGGATTCAGTGAGTCTGTATGGCTAGAGTGTTGTCTAACACTGTTTTCGGGGTTGCGATATTTTAGGGTTCTATGTGATCCTTCATAAATTGTGATTTTCAATAAAAATATATAAAAATGATTTTTCTGCACTTGTGTGAATTTGCATGTATATATTTACATATTATATATATACTGTTGATTACATGCATTGTCATTTAGTATGCATGTATATATATTATAGTAATTCACTCAGTGAGGTCTGACTCCCCTCCGTTGACAATTTTTCAGGAGAGTCAACATCTTCAGACCTCAGTAGCAGGCCTGTACGCCGGATTTCTTCTGCCCCGGCTTCTTTGTGTACACTGCTTACTTGAGTCTTATTTTTATAATCTAGACACTGCAGTAGTGGTAAATTAAATTGTGGGATTTTATGTATTATATTTATGTGAGATATTGTATTATATTTGAAACTGGATTTGTATTAAAAAATTTATATATATGAGATGAGATTTGACTTAAATCCAGTTGGTGAAAATAATATTATGATATTTATGATTTTTATTTCCGCTGCAATTTGATATTGTTATTATTATTGTTGCATGTTTATTTTTTTTAGGCTTGCTACGGGTTCCGGATTCGAAAGAATTCCCGTTCCCTAGCGCCGGTCATGGCCCCTGTTTTGGGTCGTGACAGATTTAGTATAACATAAATAAAATTGAGGGATGTTATAATATATAACCAAAATAGTAGGGATCGACTAATATGTTTGAGTCAACCTCTGGGGAGTTTTAGTAATTTAACTAAAAAAGTGTCTGTTTAATTTTGGAAAATAATTTTTTTTTTTTTGAAAATTTTCCAAAATAATTAAAATAAATTTTATTATTTAGTTGTGATATTTTTTTTAATTTAGAAAACTATTTTGTATGAAATTGTTTTATCCTTTTTCTTATATCCTGTATTTAGATAAGAGTTCTCCTAAGCATGTTGGATGAGTTACCTTCAACATACTTTCTCTTTAAGGATTTATCATGGTAAGAACTTTATAGAAATTCTATTTTATAATGCATAAATGAATATTCAATTTCTAACTTTAAATAGAGATTTATTGCATTATAAAGGATCATAAATTATATGATGACTTTGTGATATACCTCTGTTATTAGAATTTTATGATTCATGATTCAAATCATATGATTCAAGTCAATTCACCCTAAATTCAATGTAAATCTATGGGAAAATCATAAAAGTACGAGAATTAATATTGAATCATACGATTCGATGGTAAATCGTAAGAATTTACAGAAATAACTTTTCTTTATAACAAAAGAAGATCTCCTGAAAACCATACACATGCACCATAAAAAGCATTAAAATTTGGGAAAAAAAATCTAACACTGTTTAAAGAACACTACCTTAAATGGGTCTCCATAAAAAAAAAACATAATATTAGCCTTATAAATATAAGATAACCACCGCAAGGCTCTCAATATTCAACGGTTCCTTAGACCTTGAACATTCCAACTTAAGAGCCTCATCATTCCATTGCCCCACAATTGGGAATGTCAGTTGCCACCTAAGAATCAAATCTTCTTTTTAAACTCAGTCGATGATGCATCCTGAATTACACTATCATCAGAATTTTTACCAAGAATTAATAACCTTTTTACCCCCACCATTAGCCCTTTTAATAACAATATAGGGACTTGCACTAAATCTGACTCTTGAGCATAATAAACCACACATTTAAAGTGTAAATCTCTTGGAATGTTGAGAATAGGTTGAAGGGGCATTGGATTAGCTCGAAAAGAAACCTAAGAATTAGAACCTAATAGCACACCTTCTGTAGAATCTTTAAACCTTACAAGGTAGTATCTAAAAGATCATTCCCTTTTATGTATTATATTTGCAAGAGACTAAGAAATAACTTGTTGATCACCTAAAGAACATCCACCACTTGGACTAGACTTATTATGAACGTCGATAGAAGCTAAGGGGTCAACAATTATTAATTGTCGTCTAAGTCGTGAACTAAATCAGAGAAAAACTCCTCGAAGGAATGGTTTTATACCTTGACTTATCTGTATTCAGTTTTAACTCAATTAAAAATTTATAGGAGGTTTTATTTATTTGATTTTATCAATTTAATTCAGTCGATAACCAAACTTTGTTTTCACCCCTCCTTGCAAATTTTTAGTTAACAAATATTATCATATTTTGAACCAACCAGTTAGTTCGGATAAGATTTGTAAAAAAAATAAAATAAATCATTTAAATTAACTAAAAATTCAAATAAGAAAACAATTCGAGATGCATAATTCATAAATCACATCAACCTATAAATTTAAATTATTAATTTGAATTTTTTATAAAAATTATATTTTCTTAAAATTCAGGTTAATTTTAATCTTATATGTTGATATAATAGTTTATTGTTTTATTTTGTAAAGTAATTAATGATTTTTATTTAACAATGCAAAATAATAAAAATTTTCAAAAGATAATGTAATATATAAAATCTATGATTGATGCATATCTTCCAAGGTTAATTCAAACTTTTTTTTTTTTCAGCTTTTAATTGAATTGAATCGGCTTCTATTAAGGGTTACAATTGAATGAATTGGACCGACAAATCAATAACTTTTTTTTTTTTTTAACTAGAGAGAGCTGTGCCACTGTCATTACTGAGTCTTTGACAATCTATTAACAAATTTATAAAATTATTTATTATGAAAAATTAGAACATTATATTTATTATTATTAAAAGCATGGATGGATCTCGATCGTAATATTCCACCGAATTATGCTGTTTTGTTGAACTTTCTTAGTCATTTGTTTTTCTTTAATTTGCTATTATTATTATTATTATTATCATCATCATTGGGCGTGATAAAAAATGTAGACATACGATGAAAGAGGGATCGAAACTTCTATCTTCTACTTTTATACTGCTGAAATTTAACCATTTCATCTAATTGTTAAAAAAAATCATATTTACTAATTTTCATACGGTTATATTAATTTATATGTTTAGCATTGGGATCTTTTACCACTCAATCTATAGATTTTTATGCTTTTTATTTAATCTATTTAAAGAATATAATTATCCTTAATTCACAATTTTTTTTTGATACAGAGAAGGGCAGAAGCCAAAATAAAAGAAAACAACACGCAAAACTAAAGAGCACGCACTCTCCTAGCCCATGAAACGCCAATCCGTTCATTCTTACTGATCACATTTATTTTTATATTTTATATAAATAAAAATATTTTTTAGCAGGTCTTGTAATGAAGGAGTCTTCTCCTTCTGTTATAAGTTTCTAATAATATCTTTCCCTTAAATATATTCTCAACACATATTAATTTATTTTTAAAATTCTATACAATGCATATATGTTTTATTTTTTATTTTTACTTTAATACATAAGATTAATTTTTCTAATAAAAAATTCCAAAAAATGGTTTCTTCAAAAGTTTCTATTTCAATTTATATTTACTATAATATTTTTCATGTTTAAGTATTTCAAATGAGATTGAAATATAGTTAAAATTTTTATTCTTAAATTTTAGATATAACATATTAATTTCATCACAAAAAAAGATATCTAATTCATGTTTTTATTATCTGGTTGGAAAGTTGAAAACCTCTATTATATGTACGTCTCTTGCGTGCTACACAATGTTAAACACCCATCAATATGAAAATGCCTCCTCAAAGGTATCAACATAAAAAAACTCTTTTTTAAAAAAAAATAAAAATCTCTTAAATTAAAATATTTTTGTGTCACTATCTTATTTTAAAAAAATAATAACAATACTAGAAGCTATAGACCTTATGAACATAAAGTAAATAATTAAATTATTCACGTCTTGAGAAAAAAAAAAAAAAAAAGAAATAGAAAACGGAATTTGGATGATAGCCGTTGATTTTCCCGCGTTATTCAACGGTTGAAGTTGCGTTAAAACAAACAGACAAAGGCGTAAAGCTTTGGAATCTTAGGACTATATTGTTCACAGATACCCGATTACTTCTCGCCTGCGCCCTTTATTTTAATAATATTTAAATATTATTTTACACGTTTCTTCATTTTAATATTTAGTCTATTGTATGCCCACAAATGACTCAAGCAATCTTCATGTACACTTTAATAAAATATGTTTTTATATTTATAAGAATAATAATAATTCCATCCACAAACAATTTTAATAATTTCGGTCAGACAATTTAAAACTGCCACTAGATTTTACCATTTTTTTTATCATTAGTAATTTTGACACTTCCAAATAATTTTTAGTGTCCGATTCGCACAAATATTGGTGACTTGTGCAATTACTAACAAAATCTCATTAATTTAAACATTTATGAACTATAATTATATTATTTTTAAAAGAAAAAATAATGAAATATCATTCCACCATTTTTTTTAGTAAAAAAATTAATAATTTAACTATTGATAGACTATACAATAAAAGCAGTGCTTATCTTAAAAGAGAAATTGCTACTTAAGTGCTTACTCGTTACCTAACATCATTCCACCATTTTAAATTTCTATCAATAATTGAATGGGAGATCCCACCCCAAAAAGGTACATATTAACACTAGTATAAGAAAAGAGTCAAAGGAATGTTAATGGAAAGAATAATAAAATCAATCAAGTGTGTTGGTTGAAAGATATTGTGCCTATTCTTCATTATTTATTTATTGGTTTTCAGCAAAGTTAAAAAATTTCAGTTGTCATTTGGGTGCAAGTTCTTGTAACAAGTCAAAGTATGTGAAATTTTTTATTAACTACATAATACAATCAGTTCCTACTCCAACCAAATTGCATTAGTTTTTATTTTTCTTTAAGTTCTTGCTCATTCTTTCATTCATTTATTATTAACATAAGCCATAATTCAGTTGTTTCTTGATTGTTTTATCAGTTTCAAGAAACACAAAATCAAGGACGCTTGATGAAAGGGTTTTATTGAGAAAGATTTTTGTTGTTGTTAAAAGGAATAATTAAGAGGAGAAGATGGCGGAAGGAGGAAAAGGGTACTCAGAAATGTATAGAAATACAAGTGAAGAGCTGTTCTTGAAGTCATTAATGGAGAGCTCAATTGGGATGCCTGCTCCTGTTCCTTCCATGGAGATGTTGGGCTTTAAGAATATTTCTCATTCCCATCATCATAACTTTCGCACTGATAGTGAAGAACTCTTCAAAAGCTGGCTTACTAATGGAGAGGCAAGCACCTCCATGCTTTACTTTTTAATTCTTCATGTTTCTGTTCATATTTGAGCTTTATAATTATCTAATTCTTGTATCACTTTTTGTATTTCTTCTGCAATGAACTCAACCAGAATTTGATCTGTTCATTAGTTACTGTGGGTATTTAAAGCCTAACATCATGAAAATGTTAGGTAGAAACCTGTGGGTTTTTAATCATCAACTTTATAAGCTGTGATCTATTACGTAAACTGTTCATCAAGCAGTGTCTGCAGTGACAAAATAATTGCTCATATCTTTTCTTCCAACTGATGGGTGATTTATATTTCAGAATCATAGCCATAATTCACCAAGTATAGCACATCGGACTCGACAAGCATCAAGGAAGTAAGTAGATTGAAATTTCATATGAAGGCAGGTTGTTTTTGTTAACACAGTCGTGAATGGTTATTCAGTTGTAATTGTCATTATTTGCTACTCTGCCATGGTTTCATATCTGCTATAGTGCCCTTAATCTCCACATTCTCTGATTCTTCAGGTTTATTGACGCAGCTTATTAGCGTGATAAGTAATTTTCATTGAACATGGCATGCCATTTTGTTATTCATTTCTTAAGCTTATTCTGATTTTTGCTATTCTCAACTTGTCATAGACCAAGTTGATGATACTGTAGTAAATAAATATCTCTACTGTAATTGCACTGCAGAATGTCTACTGAACTAGCCAATTTGAGCACTCAGCAACCTGGAGGTACACTGCAAAAGAAAAGAAGCAATGATGTGTTATCTGCACTAAATAATCCCGTGGCTCATGGCACACCCAGCGAACTCGGTCAGCAATCAAACAGGTGGCTAGCACATCTTTCTCCTATCTTCTCTTAATTATCTTCCGCTCCTTGGTTCTCAAATGCATCATACCATCAAAAGAGCAACATTCTGATTTATCTTTCTTCTTCTTGTCGCAATTGCCATTAGGAATTCTGCCGAAATAAATATGCAGGCCAGTGACTTCTACCTGGCTAAGGTTGGTTTTATTTGCTTTTCTAAAGTTGTTTCAGGCCTATGAATCTTCAGGATATGTAACAATTCTTCTTTTGAATGCAGGCATGGTTTCATAGTTCTCAACCCATGACAAGAAGCCGATCTTCTGAACTTCGGTATAATAACTAGATACATCCAAACTTTAGTTAATTATAATGCATTTCACAATTATGCGTACTTGTTGCTGTAGTTGATGATTGTTTTCTCTTTAAATCACAACTGCGTCCACGGAAGCAGTCAGGACTCAGGAATGTGATCATTATGATGTGTTAAATTCTTTTGCCAAGGTAGACTTGCCTGCATCTATTAATTGTGTAATCACTCATTTTGCAGGAAAAGGTATGCTGCAATGCAAGGTGGTCAGACAAGTTTAGGGAACAGTATCAACACTTTTAAAAATGAGTTTACAGATGCAAATGGATTTAGAGAACCTCCTATCCATGACATTGCTAATCAATTGGAAAAATTCATGTCACCATCTGATTCATCCTTAGTGACTTTCAATGCTGCACAAGTGGGAGATGTAGATAGAGTTTCTTCCGTTGTGAGCATGCTAAAGGGTACGCTGGAACGCAAGAAGCTCAGTAACCAGATTGTGAAAGAAACTGTTGAAGATAGTTCTAATGCAATTTATCTCCCTCAAGAAGTTATAAGTAACTCTAATTTTAATCCAGGAGAAGGGTGTGGCATTCATGAGATTCCACAAGGTTTTCAAGAAATGCCCTGTGGCCAAGTTAATGATGCTGCAATTTTTCAAGCAGTCCAAGATCTTGATCTGGAAGGCTTTGTAAATCCCATAAATTCAATTCAGTTGAGTACAGTTTCTCGAGAACCGTCCCCAAGTGAATCTTCTGCTGCTGCACCAGTGGTTTCATCTGGTTTTGATGCATGTGATGACCCTAACAATTCAGGTCAAACTCTAAGCATATGTGAGAGCTCAAGGAAACAGGTTGGAAATAACAAGAGTCCAGAGAATGGCTCTAGAGCCAAAGGTATGGAATGAATACGTTTAAACCCATTACTTCCATTTATCAAAATAGCAACATTTTAGCCCTGTTGCATCTGAGGCATTTGCTCAGAGTTTTTCCTACTTGCAGTTAAATTTGACTGCATCAGTTCATTCATGGTCTCGACACTTGAGACTTTTGAGTAGGCAGAAGGATTCTAATATGGGATTATAGTACCCAATCTCTCTGCATACCTGTGTTTCACAACTCTACATTATGTCTTTGAAAAACTGATAAGCTTTCTTATCCCTTTGGGTTTGACATATATCTGAAAATGCAGATTTTCGAGAACGTATAATTGAAAATTTGAAGGATGATCGAAAGGTATTCACTTTTCTTAAATGCTACATATATATAATTTCGAGTAAGATCTTCAATTCTTTGCTGACATTTTGTTTCTTTGCTGTTTACCTGGCTATTTATCTTAGAGGGGAGGCTTGGCTCGACATGGGTCTATTACTTCTGCAGGTTCAGGCAATAATCTTAGACTGAAGTTCACCTGCATGAGATTATGCTTTCTCACATCACATTTATCATTCTACATGAAAATGGAATAACTATTGCATCTACACGTGACATTTTTTTCTTCAGATATCTACTAATCTATTATTTATGAAAAGTCATGTCTATTGACATTTATGAAAAGTGGTGTCTTTTATATTTGATTTTTCAAGAGCCCCGTACTTTAGAAAAACATTTATCAAGAGTGGTGTCTTTTATTTTTTATATTCAAATAAATATTTATTAATATAGGTAAATCTCCTATTTTGTTCATGACTCTACAAAAAATCTTAAATCCGATTCACACAATTTATATTTTTATTTCAATACAAGTAGGCATTGTAATTTTCCGCGGGCACACATAGTTTGAATGAAATTCCATGTTCTGCAATAGAGTTCAGTAGCTAAATATATTTTCCAAGTCCATATTAATGTTGTGCATCTGAAATGCTTAGTATAAGTGACCACTTCGTATAAACTATCTACTGAGCATAAGCTGTAGCTTTGGTTGTTATACAATTGTGTGATTCTTACTGACCAACTGAAATTATGCAGTGGACAAAGGAGACACAACTAAAAAACGCAGGGTGGAGCGCTCCCGAAAGTAAGCTAAACTTTCATCCTTTTGGTTTCGTAAGATACTGAGATCATTCAAGCTTCTTATAATCTCCATGCTATTATCTACTTGACGTCCCACCTGTATTTGTAACTATGCATCATAATTCCAAACTTTATTAGACCATGATTGACAAATCTCCATTCATCAAGTTCTTGCATTTTACTTCAGTATAGGTGGTCAGGAGTATCTATCTCATGATCATACATTAGCCAGCTGGACATCAGAGCACTAGAAACTAGACTCATTACCCTTAAAACCTTCAACATCCATCCTGGATAAGATCTTGTTACCAAATACCCTGAATCTGCTGCTGGCCAGCAGCCTCACTTCAGGAGTCTCAAATACACAGTGACTTGGTTGCTCCCAAGTTCTGCGTAAAGGCAAAGATGAAGTGATGTATAAACATAATCATATGGTTAATATGAATTTAAGTTCTTCTGTAAAAGGTTCTATACTTTAAACCTGACCTCAGGGATTTTTGGGGGAGGACTTTGACCATTGACATACTGTCATATACAGTTGATGAATTAATTGGTGATGCAGAATGGCAGAGGCAAAGGAAAGAAATTCAGCACCGGCAGTTCCATCTGATATGCAATCTGTTATGAAGAGGTGCGAAAACCTTGAGAAGGAAGTGCGGTCACTCAAACTCAATTTGTCTTTCATGAACAGGTAACAACAATTATTAATGAAAAAAAACTCAAGATTTTATACTTGTTTGTTGAAGTTAGCATCAATTTGCTTAATTTCTTCAAGATCATATCAGTTTTGGATTGCAATCTGCTTGTTTAGTTTGCAAATGGCTTAATCTAGACTCTGCTTGCTTATTTATTAATCAACATCAGGAAGGATTCTGAACAGACTAAACAAATAGAAGAGCTTCAGAAAAAGAACGAGGAGTTGGCAGATGAAAAAGAAAGGCTTCTCGAAGAGATTGAGAGAATCGTCTCAGAGACAGGAAAATTGTGAAACTTGTTCTTCATCCTACTACATCGCCTACCTCATACTGATGTACAGCACCAAGTCATTGGCTGAAGCTGCAACATTTTATCGAAGATCTTATCTCAAGTATTCTCAAAAGAAGAAGGGGGAAAGGAGTTGTATGCATGGCCTTGATATTTGAATATAGGTGGAGTGATCTGTTAGCTTATCAAATTTAATTTCTCAGAATGAAGCAGTGGCATATGTAGAGTGAATTTCAAACTTGAAAGCTGGTCTACCTGTGAGGAATTCCCTAATTTAATTGTTGCATATCGAATCAAAATCATCTGGACTGGTCAATACTGAAAGGATTTGGATAAAAATTTCAATTGACAAGAACAATCATATGAAATAAGCTTTCCTGTTATTTTTCAAAACTGCTGTATTTGCAGAATTCAAGATAATTATTTCACATTCCAGTGAAACTTTCAAGTTCCATATTTAATAACATTTAGTAACTCAAATATTATCCTTAAAAAAAAAGTGGCAGCAGCAAACTATGAAGATCTATTCTTCTTAGATACATAAGGAGAAAAATAGAGAGCAAAAGATATGGCAGATTACTGCAGTGAATATGAAGTTATTTTCTTTTCATTCCTTTTTTTTTTTTTTTTTCCTTTAATCAATTCCTGAACCTTCAAAATAAGATGACACTGGCCAGCATATTTTAGAGTTCTCACAACATGCCCTATACACTAAACACTTCTTTCTCAAGTAAATGCAATTTTTTGCTCCATGTATGTAAATGGGTATTGCCAACTCCTGAGGAGAAACAGATGTAAGCAAGTTTACCCAATATATGTCCTCGCAATTTGAATCTATAACTTCCATGTCAGAACCTTACCTTCCACCACGAGTATGTATTTTACATCAAGCAGCTGCTTCATTTTACATCGTTCTAGCAATGATCATATTATACGAGGTAGATATTGACAGTATCCAAATAGCAATATGGACAGAGGAGAACTAGCACTTGAGAAGAAGATTGCTAACTGCCAACCTAGAAATTATATATTCTGTAAATATCTGGAAAACCAAGCCTTTTCCCATACTGGAGTACTAACCAACCTATAATTGAGAAGTATGCCACGAGAAAACATGCACGCTTGAAGAAGACCATTTTAATGGTTGGTGCAACCATCCGTGCTACATAGGTTTGGGACAACAAAGATTTCATATGATGTAGGATTCCTATAAAGCTGATGGAGATCAAGGACGTTGAAAAACCAGTAACAACTCCAGCTACCGTCTCCCACCTCCAAAAATGTGCGATTCCCTTCTGGAAAAAAAAGGAGCGCAAAGTCTTGATGCACCTGAGAATATAAACAATAACTAGATTACTAAGAAGCCACTAACAGACTTGCAACTTGAACATTTCAAGGACAAAAGAAAATCAATTTCAATGACAGGACCCTACTTTCAACAATAACATTCAGTTTTTTTAACTGTTATATAAAGAACTTGTCAAATTACATGCGAATTATTGTTTACTCTAGAAAGAAATGTATAACTGCAAAAATGGCCATCTATTTTTAACTGTTACAGAAAATGATAACTAAATCATATTCATCCCAGCAAACAGCACACAAATGTTAGAATAACCTATCCTGTACATTTGAAAACCCTACACCACCAATAAGCTTTAGCTTAGAGGTACTGGAATTATCTCTAAGGGCTGTGAGGGTCCCAAGTTTAATCCATAGAGAAAGCCAAAAAAAATTAACCCTCAGCCACCAACCTGCTATACAACATTAAAAAAATAGCAGCATCATATGAATGGGATTCACTAGCCACGAACAATAATATCAGCAGAAGGCAAGTAAGCTGGTAACTGGAGATATCATGGGTGGGTGAGTTGGAGCAGGTTGACTGCTACATGCCTAAACAAACCTCATAGTTTGAACAAGATAAGAAACGAAACTGTTGAAACATGGTGCATTGGTCTAACATGTTACCTTTGACTATGGATTAGAGAGAAGAATGACACCACAAATGTAAAAACTACCCCAAAGATTTCCTGTGAAAATTGTCTTGCACAGTTGCACCAAAAATAAATAGCAATTACAGACATTTGGAAGGGCAAATTTTCATAATGCAAGCTCCTGCATCTTAACAATTACATTGTTTCATGTTACAACTAATTTTCCCATTCCCTCATATAGAATATCTATAGCATTTAAAACGTCAAAAATGAAGGAAAGAGAGAAACATAAACTCTATTCCTGTGAGTTAGTAGAACTAAAGCAAGCACTCAATGGCTCAATCTCAATCACACTTAACGCCTCACTGTTTGTCCAAGTCTCAAATCATTAAGCTGACCAAGGCAAGGATCTACCAATTACAAAAATTGGTATGCACAAATTGATTGTAAGCAGAGACCATGCGAAAATTAATCTTGAAGGAGTCTAATAATGAGATTGAATAAGAAGGCAATATGTAGGAAATGTCTCAGAAAGAGCCTCACAGACCATGAGACTTGGAGAATGAGAGTGATGCTGATTCAAATAGTAAGGGTGATGAACCAGGGAAAAAAAAATTATAACTGAAGTATAGAGTTTTCTCCCACTTTATTACAATTTGCTAACAAAAAGGAAATGACAGCTTTGGCATAAATGTAACTATGTATTTTTTTTTTTTTTTGGCGTAAAGGCACCAGTATGACTGAGGTTTCTGACTTCTCCAACAGCAAGTAGACAAGAAAAACATTGATTTTAGGTCAGTGTGGCTGGAATTCATCTGTTTCTGTATCAACCCTAGTGCAAATATGGCAGCAACAAAAAACAAGTTTCACTGGACTTTTTGCAAAAGTGGCAGTATGCTTTTCAGAATTTGACAAACATATACAACACCCAGAATTTTAATACCTATTCTAAAAAATAATTAAACAAAGTTTCTTATTAACAAATCATATTAGGGTAGGTTTTGGAAGTGTATTAGGTCTCTTAGACTTTCAATAAAAACATACTATGGTTAACATAACATAATGAACATAGTTGTATGTATTCAATTCCTAAAATGTCTAAAAGAATTGATGTTATTGTCATTCATCCTCTTCAAAACCAAGCTAGGATCACATTTAAGACAGACAATTCACCAATGAGTACAGAATATATCATCCTCCCACAATAGTCATGATAAATTTTCCAAAATGAGTACAATGTATAAAGAAGAGAAAGACAATGATACAATGTAAAGAAAAAAAAAAGAGAGAGAGAGAGAGAAAGACAATGATACATTGACCATTTAAAAACTGAAAAACAATTATACTTGCTAACGCCTTTGCAGCTACCAAAGAAAGTAAAATATATGGATAGTGTACAATTGCAAAACTTTTAAATGATTCTATTATTTATTATTATTTTTTTATGCTGAAAAAATATTATAATATAAAAACTGATCGCCAAAAGATGAAAAAATTGTTCATGCAGGAGTTAATGTCACATTGTCAATAAGGATATTTGTTGCAATTTAATTTTCCAAAGATACTTCTTGTAGTGGACTTTAGTATCCAAGTGCAATAAAAGAGTCTCAAAGCTGTCACATTAAAATTTGTTCTGCTCTTCTTGCAAGGCTATCTGCTAAGACAATTACATTATGCTGATGTTGCCCTCATCCTCAAAAAGATTGATGATTAAAATCTGTTCATTCTTATTATCCTATATAATTATACAATAAACTAGTGATTCACGTTCAAACGTCTTATAGCTGCTAGCTTTGTTTTGACTTTATTTTGCTATATATACCATAGCTTTTATGAAATATTTTCATAACTGTTCTACGATTTGTAATGCACATATTGGTTTTTTTAAAAGTTCTTAAATCCTAGGAAAATCGCACTACGACAGTAGGTTTTCACATCCGAAAATCTAAATGTTTTAGTAGGATTTAGCCAGATTAGTGGTTCAAAAGAATAATGATATTAAATATCTTAAGTGAATTACCTAGGAAAAAGAACAAAAAAAAAAAGAAAAAAAAATACATATATCAATAGCATGATAAATCTACATGATTACATAAAGTAGTGTGTTCTTTTTCATTTTATTGATTTATTTCTAAAACTTATTTTAATTTTGAAATGCTATTAAGATCAACATAATATTATTAAATTTAGTAAACTAGCACGAGCTTCCTCTACCACTAACAATAAAAGACTGTAAAGCAAGGAAGAATAAAAACAAAACTCCAAAAAAATGCCACATTTTAAATCCAACTATGGCTGCTCCACAGCTTCAAAAGGGGTCTTCCTAAAACTCCACATATGAAGTTGAAGTATTAACTTCCCTCTCCATCCTCTCAAACACACCAGCAATTCAATACTACTCTACACAGAAACCATTGGACATCAAATATACACAGAAGCATTTCCAATAACAATGTAATAGTTCAAAATGAGATGATCTGCCAACTTTTCATTCTGCATGCATGGACAACATTATTTAAAAATCCTTTCTTGTTTAATAAAACTTTCATGTTCAAGGATGTAAGATAACGCCATCATTCAGACAAAAGAAGCACCTGTGCACTCCAACTCCACATATGCTCCTCAAGAATTATCCAAATAACTCTATGATCATATACACCAATTTTAACCAGTGGTGGATCCAAAATGATCCAGTTGAAGCAATATATGGGTGTGGTAACAAATTATACATCTGGATTTCCCTTGCATTTCTTTTACAACATTAATTTTTCATAAATTTTGTATCTTTATTCAGTTCTCTCATATTTAATGTGTAAGTAATATTGGTAATTGATACTTAAGGAGACACAATGGATAAACATAAGAGAAAAAACTTATGAACATGGGAAAAATAAACAAAGCCAAAGTTCTGGAGAAACCAAAATTCAAAATAGCCTGGTCACTTCTAACTTTCACTTGATCATAGAACTGCAAACAAGGCTTTTAAATCAGTATAGAAGCATTTGTACAAGGCATCTTCAAGAGAAAATTTATACAATAAAGTGCAATAAGAGAAATCCAGTATGTATCAACTTGATTAATTATCAGAATTCCAATGAGGGAAGTGACACCATTACTAGCGCATTAGAATTGTCCTGATTTGAATTCCTCAAGATCAATAAAAAATGCTTTCACATAATTTCCTTCATGATCATATAAAGGATGACGATATCTCATGTCTAATTCATGTACCATAATTTTAATCTTGTCTCTTGCAATGCAATAGAAAACAATTCTGAAAGCACATCTCCAGACATTTTTCAAAACAAGGTTTCCTCCTACATCTTCCTTATTTACTGCTTAACTAATCAACATTGATACCCCTAGTAGATTCCCAGGAGCCAAATCAAAAGGCAATACAACATTGGAGAACATATGCACTTATATAATTTAGTGTCTTGTTTTCTAGAAAAAAATTCCTAGAAAACTAGAAAATTAAGTTTAGTTTCTAGTGATTGAAATTTTCTATATGAATATGCAAAACTTCAATAACTATTTTCCTATCTTAGTCTAAAAGCTACTGGGTTCAAAATTACACAGTTTTCCAAATTCTTGCTTCAAAATGCAACACCTGCATGTTATTAATATTTTGCTTTCAGTATCCCTTAATCTCTCACACATTTATATATGTTAATGGTTATAAAGTTTTGTCTTAGAGTAGTCAATCATGCATTTCAGATTATCGTCTGACTGCACGGGTTCAATTCCAGAAATCAGCAATTTTTTAATAAATGATTTTCATTCTTAATATAAACTTAGATATAAATTTATCAATTTCTGATTTATGAAGTGAAATTTCTTTAAGTGAGAAAACAGAAAATTTTAATTGATTATGTCATAAATTATAGTAACAGCAATTTATACCTCAATGAACTAACATTTGTATAATGAAAACTGAACTAGCAAATTTTTTCATAAATGAAAAATAATTGTACAAAAGAGAAATTTTAACAAATGAAAAATGTTTTCCAGGTTTCTGTTTTCCAAATAAAAAAATAGAATGGGAACAGAAAAGAAATCTGAAAATAGAAGCAGGGAACTAATTTCCACAATTGAACATACCCTACAACCCACCAAGGCTTAATTACAGCCGTCCTTTTCCAAAACTCCACAAGTGAACTCATGTTATGTTAACTGGAAAACATTATCATATTTCAAAGATTTCTAACCTTTTAGAAAATCTGACATCAATTGTTTTCCTAAAATCCATTTCTCTAAACCTCAGTAACATGAACTTAAATCTGTACTAGTCTGCCAAATCATCAATTCAACCCTTGGATTTTCAACAACGTTGACGACTAGAAGTTCCTGCAACTTCTTTCTTATCTTGGTTAACCTTTTTGTCTCTAAACCCAACCTCATTTGTCTCCAAACCCAGCCTCATTTGTCTCCAAATCCAACCAACGTTCCTACTAGATTTATCCTGACCAAAACTTAATTACACATCACGAAAATCTTATGGCAAAAATAGTAAACCTTATGACATAAATAGTAGCATAGCTGTTCATATAAATCCATTGACCAGTGCACTAACAATCTGCCTTTTTGGTTTCTTCTGCTTACTCATTGGGGAAAAAAGAAAAAATCAATATAAAAGAAAAAAGAAAAAGAACGGAACCAGTGGAAAACAAAATGTTTTCTAAATAGAGGGGAGAATAGACTAACTAAAGCTGACTAACCTGTCAACAATATACAACATACAAAAAAAAGCACTAAACCATATTTAACTCAATGAGATGGATCAAAAGCCCACTAGAGATCAGGTAAATGAGGTATTAAAAAAAAAAAAAAAAACCATCCAAAAGATATTTGTTTGGAAAGAAGTTTTCCCTAATACGCACACAAGATATAGCATAAGTGAAGACACAAGTAACACATTATTTTCTTTTCTTTTGCCTTCTTTGCTAAGCATAAATTGAGTAATAACTGACTGCCCCTAAATACCTGTATTTTTAACAATGGAAATATAATTTTGAGGGAAAGGCACTGCACTCACAGAATAACATATCGTTTAAGCATCTCAAAAGCTGATGGATCTTTTGCTTGACAAGAAAAGAAATCATCACGATATAGGCTCACTTTGGAGATGCCAACCGTGTACCAGCAGTCATAAGTTTTATTGACCTGAAAAGGAGACGAGAAGGAAACAGTAAATTAACAGGTAGAAACTTGAGCAAAAACATGACTATAAAGAGAATTGGGCATCAATATGTGCTGCAACCCATTAATATTGCATAGCATTTTATCTAGATGCATAAGTTTTTATTTTCAGGAAAAAAGAAAGGACAAATACATGAAAGTTGTATCCTTTTTCTAGACACAAAGTGAGATTAGATTGTAAAGAAGCTTTGCTCAGTGCAACCCCTACCTTGAATATATCTTTAGTTAACCATGCAGCGCCAAAATTAGGCCTGCAATTTAGAGGAAGGACCTCACTTGGAGCCTCTGCAAATGCAAGTCGCCGCTGGCCCAAAGAATGGTCTTTGTATTCCACCTGTGATTGTCAGAAAAAATACATAATTACGTATCAGCAGAAGATACAATTTTTGGATTGATAAGCAACAAAGAAAGCAAATGACCAACAAATATTAATTCTTGAATCATATAAGGACCAATCCAACATTAAACCCATCTGTGGACAGCAAATGCTCTAAGTATTTGGTCTCTAAATAAACATAAAAGAGACTAGAAATTAAACAGTTGCATGGAAGATCACAGACCCATAGGAAAACAAAAAAGCTAACCAGACAACAATTTTAATGATAGATGATTATGGAATGGACTACACAAGTGCTTGCATGTGTGACAATTTCCAAATAAGCTATCAATAAGAGACTGCAATAGAGTACTTCCCATCACAATTCCATTCCTACTAGGACAGGCCTTAGAATCCACCCCCAGCAGCTGTCTAATGTGGATTCCTAAATATAACAGTTCATGCTTTGTTGTTTATGCCAAGGTTCCATAATCCTTATAATTATGGCCCTAAATCAGTTCTGATCATTCTGAAGTTGAAAAGCATAAACCAGAGTGCATATTGGTTATTATGTTTGTGCATAAAAGCTATCACGTCATATATAAGTCACATAATGTCATATAATAGTCACATATGTTGGATAAAATATCAGTTAATAATAAGCGTGGATGTTATTGTGCCCCATATATTAAAAATAGTCATAACAAAGCTGCACTGTAATTCCATGAAAGAAAGAGACCTTTTAAGAATAAGGTGCAGAGCGATGCAGTTAGAAGTGAGGTAAAACATAAACTAAGAAACACATTTTTTGTACAAGTAGTTTTTGTATTTATATGAGAAAGCAATCACCTGAAAGATGGATGCCCAATAGTAATCATAACGACAGCGAAATCTACTGGAATCAAAAGGATAGAAAACATGCTTGGCTTTATAATTCAAAAATCCAAGTTCACAGACCTTAGAAGACCTAAGATCCACACCTAAAACGAAAGAGAAAAACTCATATTATACTTGAAAATTCAAACCAAAGCAGAATAATAAACCTAAAGAATATATCAATGGAACAAAGATGATAAAAATGTCTACTTGCTAGCGGGAATTTTGCAAGTCAATTAAAAAAATGGACGAATTTGATTTCCAATTAGTCAATTCTCAGATAATTTTATGTGAAAATAAAATCAATGAATGAGAAAGAAAGATTAGACTTACTGCTGGAAAGAATGGTGCACTGAGAAGGGAAAAAAATGGGAGAAGAGACAGAGAAGTGAGCAGCGAAAACACCTAAAAATCCTATCAACAATGAGAGTGAAAATAAGGCCAAGATTGGGAGCACAAACGCTAAAATCAATCGAAGAACCAATATTATGCCATCCTTAACAACATCACCGCAACTACCAATCATTTCAAGCTCCGTTTCTTCTCCACCTGATCCTTCTTCTTCTTCAGAAGGGTCCATTTACTTTTCTTCAACTCTGAACCCTAATCAATTCGCCGCCAGAACCATTCATCCGGCGATCATCGGATCCTTATCTATCTTGTGATCTGAGGCTCTGCGTGCGAGTCTTAGTTTCTGCGCCGGGTTTTGTATTGGTTTCCTTTACGAAGATTTTTTTTTTTTTCCTGTAATTTCAGTGGATGGTCCCACTCACTCTGTAGCAGCAGCCATCATTCACTTGCTTTTGCTTATACAGGTCAAAGATCCACCAAGCAAAGCAAGCACCATCTATCTCCTCCTCACTGGTCAATGCTCCATTTTAATACAGGGAAACAGTGCATTTACGCCCTTTATGATTGATCCAATATTCAAATAGACCATTGAAAGTTGTTTTGGTTTAAATCCACCCCTAACATCAGTAAATTAAATTAGATCACATTAACACAACCTTGACTTTCTAACTTAACACCATTACAAAACATTAGTTTCTATCCACATGGACAAGTTGAACCCACGAGTGCAAATATCTGCCAACTACACTTAAAAGTCATGTCCTCCCCCTTCTTCTATATATGTGTCTTCAAAGTTTTTTTTCACCATTCTTATAATAAACAAAAGCTCTTTAGTTCTTAGCATTAAAAAGTCAAGTTAATCAATTTATTTTAATTTTTTAACATAAAAACATTGAAATTAAAAAAAAAAAAGAAGAAAATAACTTAAAATGCATTTTGTAACCTCATCACCAGCATCCTCAAGCTCCTTTTTATCCCACAATACATTTTTGGAAGTTATTTTCCACTCATGGATATGTTAACATCCTATAGTTACCTCTATAATGTGTTTCAGATCATGCAATCGATAATTTATATTTCTACACAACTATTGATTATATATAACGTATTGCTTTAATGGTTGACGCAGAAAGCGAATATAGAAAATAAATAAAATTAACAGTCAATTTTGAGGATAATATTTTCTATTTATAAGGTGGTACATCACCACCCCAAATTAAGTAGAAAATAAAATTCTACTATAGTAGCAAATTATAATGAGAATAAAATAAAATCTTAACTAAATCTAAACATTTTCTCTTATTAAATTTAATTAAATAGGAAAACATAATAATAATAATAATAATAATAATAATAATAATAATAATAATAATAATAATTCATGCAACCCCTCTATGTCATTCTCCTTCACCTAAAAAAACTTGTCATTAAATTTATGCTTGAAAATTGAAGTCTTCCCTACCAAAAAAACAAATACTTTGAATGCCTTAATGCCTTTATGAAGTAACTTGAGTCAAATCCTTCAATTGAAAATTTTGTAACTATGCCAATGATTTTAAAAAGAGAATTAGTAGTAATGTAATTAATTTTTGTAACCCTAATTAGAGTCAACATACTAATAAATTCATAAAAAAAAAAATTGATAATTTTAAACCATTGATTCAATATGAACTTTTTGATTTATCGAAATCTTCACATCAGTTTTGAGATCTTTAACCTTGCTATGAATCTCTTCTTCAATCTCAATTTTAATTTCTTCTTCAACAGCTTGAACTGTTAAAGGTGCTTCTTTCTCTTCTACCTCTTCTACTCCTTTAATTAACTGTTACTTCAATAACATCTTGATGCACTACTTTAACTTTAATGCTCTCCACATTATCATCAACTTGACACACTATATCTTCTGAAGGAGAAATAGACTCATTATTTAGCAAAAGAAATTCATCTTTTAATGACCACTTCATTATCAACCAAGATCTAATATGCACTCTTCCTTCTACCTTTTTATTTTGGATTGTAACTTTTTCCACGAAAAATAAACATACCCTCTTAACTTGTAGGTCGCTATCTTCACAGTTCATAACAGTGGTAGCAGATCTTCGTGATGGTTGAGCCAATGATGGTGGTGGTTGTCACATGGTGATAGTTATTGCTCCGATGCTTGCGATAGAGAATTTTTTTTTTTTTTAATTTTTTTCTTCTTTAGTTTTGTCCTAAGAGGAAAGGGTACTTTTAATCCTAAAATTCAGCAACAGACCAATTTGTGGCTAAATTTTAGAATTTTCTCACTAATAACTGATTTACGACAAATTAAAAAAGCTATTACTATTTAAAGATTGCATGTAATCCATTGTTAATCAATGATGGATAAGCCATCGCTAGTCAGTAATTGTTATAGTGGCACCAAACACCTACCAAATTTTTTAGATTATTTTGGTTATTCGTTGTTAACTTCATCTCTAATTGTACATTTTTCTGGTATCCATAGTCCATCATTAATTCATCATTAATTAGCAACAAAAATAATCTATTGAAAATATACGTAATTATTTTGCTTGTTTTTAGTAGTGAAATCTAGGGTATTGCAAATATGATAGTTTAACTAGCTTCCATATTATTTCTAATAGATGCATCGACAAAAAAAGCTCACACAACCCATTTATTAGTATAAAAGTATTGGTTATCCATTGATTAAGTAAAATTTTGCAATGGGTCATAACCATCATGTGAGTGGAAGATGTTGAATTTTAGATTTGGGTAGTCCATGACAAGTAAATCTAATCCAACTTAATTAAAAAAATAAAAAAAAGGAGAAAAAATTGTAGTTATTTTTTAAAAGTTACAAATAAAAGTATGTAAAAAATAAAGAGACATACAATAAAACGTAGAACAAGAATAACAAAGTTCTCTGTAAATGAATCTTCTACTATCGATAGACAAAAAAACAAATTAAATAGGGGCATAGTGTTTTTTCTATTAGAGTGACTGATACTAAAACGTAGTGATATTCAATTTTTTTTTTTTGAAATTATCAAAGTTATGTGATCCTAAACTTTATTATAATTATAATTTTGCATTATTACATTTTTATATAGTTGATATATCGGTCATCTATTTCTTATAGAGTTATAATACTAAAAATATATATAGTTATAAAAAATTATAATATATTTTAATTGTTCATTAAATATTTATATAATTAATATAAAATATGACCAAAAATTAATGTGTACAATTTTTTAATCAATAGAAATACATGAGCTTATTTAATAAATAAAATACTAGTGAAAAATTGTAATATTTGTTAAATAAAAATATTATTACATACAATCATCTCCCTTACAGTTAAACACTCAATAAATTAATAATTTAATTAATTAAGATTTTTTAAACAAATAAATATTAATTTACTACTCCATTTGTTTCTAATTATTTGTCATTTAAGGTTTTAATATGTAGATTAAGGAATGTGATCAATAAAGGTTTAAAATATTATACTACCTTTATAATAATTCGCTTAACCAATTATTAGTTTTATATATTCCCAAAAGGGATAAATTTAAATAAGGGTAAAATAGAAAAAAAATAGTTAAAATATATTAGTAATTGAAAACGTCATATGATTAGGAATAAAAATAGACACGTAAAACATTAAATATTTAGAAACAAAAGAAGTGTAATGTTATTTTTAAGGTTGTAAAATTTAAATTTATTTTTACTAATAAAATTTTTTATCACTGTCAAATAATTTAGACACACTTATACTTTGAAAAAGTATAATAGACCTTAATCATATTTCAAAATTATGTAAGTTATAATTAGATAATGATTGGCATTAAAATTATTTTAAAATTTTATATAGTAATATAAAAAATAATATCTGAATGGTTTATTTTAAATTTTAAATTGTATAACAATTATAAATATTCCTTCATTTGAAGTTCACCATTCGATATATGTTATATGATGATGCATTATTAATTCCGATTCCTTCTAGGATATTTATAATGGTGTATTAATTTCCAATTATTTCTAGGACGATAAACCTACCGTCTAGGGTAAAGAGCATGTTTTTTTCTTGGTCTGAGTACTCTTATGTTAAAATTATGGATAATTACTATTTTTCCCTCAAATTTGACCATAACTACTATTTCATCCTTTCTTTAAAAAATAACTGAAAACTCTCTCAATATTTGTCAAACAATTTCTCCCAGCGTTAAAATGTAAGAATGTCCTTAGAACATACTGTTAGTCAAAGGTTAAAAAGTCAATAATTATAAAAAATTCGAAAATACTTTTAATTTTAAATTTAAACTTAATTTGATTAAACATTTAATTAAAATTTAAAATATTTTTAAAAATAAAATATAAATACTTTTATGCAATTTGATTTTTGGTTAAAAGTTTTAAGTAATAAATTCACTATCTTGTTAAAGAATTGTAGTTTTTTTAATTTAATTAAAGAATAATTTGAAATATTTTTATTTTTTAGACTGTAACAGTGTAAAAAAGATTGTATGATTTAAAAAGTAAATTAAATATGGTATAATATTGAGAATAAATATGTATTTTTAAATTATTTAATTTTTAATGGAAATTTTTTATACAGTATTATGAATTTAATTAGGGATGAGGTACATATTTTTAAGTTATTTTTATTATTATAGTAGTATAAAAGAAAACGTGAATGAATTTTTTAAAAAATAAAAATTTAGATTAAATATAGTATAGTATTATATTGAGGGTAAATAATTTTTTTTTTGTCATTTAATTTTTTTTTAAACGAAGGAAAAAATTGTTTAGTAAATCTAAAACTGGGGAAGTTTTAGTTATTTCTTAACAAATTGATGGAGTAGTAATTATTGTCAAATCTCATACAGATAATAGTAATTTGTTGTGGATCCCTCTTAATAGAGTCCACAAGCTTTATATTAAAAAAAGGAAATAGGAACAGAAGTCAAAAGGCAGGCACTGAATGAAAAAAAAAAAAAGTTTTGTATGCAAAAAATAGAGAGAGCAACGAGTAAGTAAAATTTTGAGTACTCTGTGTGCTTGTAAAAGGAAAGAGTATTTTAAAAGTGTTTGAATTTTTTTTTTCAAAGGGTGAGTGACAAAATAGTGAAAAAATTATTTTGGAATGTTTAGGAAACACTTTGAGTGCTACTATTTTAGTGAGATTTTTTTGTACCTCTAGTGTTAATCTAGAGAAGACTTTCTCTTGTACCTACTAATTTCATAATTATTCTATTTTTGTCTCGTGGACATAGCCCAAAAATCAAGGGTGAATCATGTTAAAATATTGGTGCTATTTTATTATTATTATTATTATTATTATTATTTATACAACTGGTTTAACTACCTATTTTACTCACCGATTAGTCGATTTAACTGCCTATTTTATTCACTCATTGACTGGTCTAACCGCCTCTATTTAATTTAATTTATTTGTTTAATTATTTCTGTAGTTATTTTATTTTGCCTCTGTGAAAATTATTCCACTGCATCAACTCTGTTAATTTTCCTAATAAGTGGTATCAGAGTTGTTGGTTCGTGTTCTAAAGGCATTATTAAATACTGCAATGATAGAAGCTAAGACTAGCATGATGGTCAGTTTAAATGACACAAATTACCACATATGGAGAAACAAGATGAAGGATCTCCTATTTGTGATGAAGTTGCTTCTATTGGTTTTTGTTACAACAAAACCCAAAGGGAAGGTAGATAAGGAATGAACATTTGAGCATGAGCAAGTGTGTGGTTTCATCTGGCAGTACGTTGAAGACAATGTGTATAACCACATTTGCAATGAAACTCATGCACGGACATTGTGGTACAAGCTTGAGGAGCTGTACGCTTCAAAGACCGACAACAATAAATTATTTTATTTGACAAAATTAATGCATATAAAATATCGGGAAGGCTCTTCTGTCGCCGATCACTTGAATGAAATGCAAGGGATCATGGATAAGTTATCGGGAATAGGCATAAATTTTGGTAATGAAATTCTTGCTCTTATGGTGCTGGCTTCTCTGCTAGAGTCATGGGAGATTTTGAAGATTTCACTTACAAACTCTGCACCAAATGGTGTAGTAAATGTGGAGTTTGTCAAAAGCGGTATTCTGAATGAAAAGATGAGATGCAGATCAAAGGGTGCCTCTTTAATACATTCAGATATCCTTATTGTAAATTCCAGGGGAAGAAGTAAGACTCGAAGCTCAAAGCAAAGAGATAAGAGCAGAGGAAAGTCAAACAAGTATGCAAATATTGAATGCCATTACTGCAGAAAGAAAGGCCACATCAAGAAGTTCTGTCAAAAGTTTAAGGACAAGGACAAGAATAAAGGCAAAGATGTGAGAAAAGATGATAGCAGTGATGATGATGAAGCAAATCTTCTTGGAGAATTCAATATCCTTTTTTATGATGATACTGTTAATCTTACTACCCATGAGACCAGTTGGGTGATTGACAATGGTGCTTCCATTCACGCTACATCTCGAAGAGAATTCTTTTTATCCTACACTCCAAGAGATTCTGGATTTATGAAGATGGGAAATGACAATCGAACAAGAGTTGCTAGTGAAGGAGATGTGTGTTTGGAAATGGCAAATGGCATAAGATTAATTTTGAAGAATGTCAAGCATGTTTAAGATATTCACCTGAATTTGATCTCAACATGCAAACTTGATGATGAAGGTTTCTGTAACACCTTCCATAACGGTCAATGGAAACTCATCGAAGGCTCACTAGTGGTGGCTAGAGGTAAAAAGGACTCAGCATTGTACTTTATGTATGCAAATATCTCCAAAGACATGGTGAATGTTGTGGAGAAAGGTAGTACAGTCGAGTTATGGCATAGAAGACTTGGCCACATAAGTAAGAAAGGGATGATAGTGCTGGCTAAGAAAAATGTGTTATCTGGAGTAGATCTTATGCATATGGAGAAATGTGTTGATTATTTTGCAGGAAAATAAAATAGAGTTGCTTTTAGGAGTTCTCCTCCTTTCAAAATGAAGAATGTGCTGGATTTAATTCATTCAGACTTGTGTGGGCCAATGCCAAAGTCACTTGGTAGTTGTTAGTACTTTGTGACTTTCATTGATGATCATTCTCAGAAGACATAGGCATATACCTTGAAGTCAAAAGATCAAGTGCTAAATGTCTTTAAGGAATTTCACACCCTGGTGGAAAGACAAACTGGCAAAAAGTTAAAGTGCATCCAAACAGACAACGGTGGAGAGTATTATGGACCATTTGATGCTTATTGTAAAGAGCATGGTATTCGACATTAAATGACACCTCCAAAGACACCGTAGTTGAATGGTTTAGCTGAGAGGATGAATAGGACTTTAATGGAGAGAGTTAGAGCTCTACTCTCACAGTCAAAGTTGCCTAAAACATTTTGGGGGGAAGCTCTACTTACATCAATACATGTGCTGAACCTTTCACTATGCGTTCCTCTACAGTCTGACACTCCAGAGAGGGTGTGGTCAGGAAAAGATATTTCCTATGGTCATATGTAGGTTTTTGGGTGCAAAGCCTTTATGCATATTCCTAAAGATGAGAGGTCCAAGCTTAATGTCAAGACACGACAATATGTGTTCATTGGCTATGGTTAATATTAACTTGGCTATAGATTTTATGATTCAGTCTAGAAGAAGCTTGTCAAAAGTTATGATGCTATATTTATAGAAGATAAGACAATTAAAGATATTGCCAGAGTTAAGAAGAACATCCTTAACTTTAAAGATGATTCAAATTTAAAGTTAGTTCCTTCAACAATGGTGCCTAGGGAAGTTGGGGATGAAAATGAAGTTATTCCGCCAGATAGAGGTGATAAAGATGCTCATGTTGAGATTCCATTTGAAAATAATGATGATAGTGTTCATGATCAACCACTGGTAGATGAGGCTTCTCTAGTGCCACTGCGGAGATCTAATAGAATCAGATAACCTTTTACCAGATATCCTTGAGATCAGTATGTGTTACTAACTGATGGGGGAGAGCTAGAAAGCTTTGAAGAAGCTATGAATGATGAACACAAGCAAAAATGGTTTGAAGCCATGTAGGATGAGATGAAGTCTCTGTATGAGAACAAGACGTTTGAGCTGGTGAAGTTGCTTGAAGGTAAGAGAGCTTTGAAGAATAAGTGGGCGTTTAGGATCAAACATTAAGAACATAATCTCCAGCCATGATTCAAAGCTAGACTGGTTGTAAAAGTATTCAACCAAAGAAAATGTATTGACTTTGATGAAATTTTTTCTCCAATCGTGAAAATGACATCCATCCGCACTGTGTTGGGTTTAGCAGTAAGTTTTGATCTGGAGATTAAGCAAATGGATGTTAAAATTGCCTTCCTTCATGGTGATTTAGAAGAAGAAATATTCATAGAGCAGCTAGAGGATTTTAGAGAAAGGGGAAAAGAGGACTATGTTTGCAAATTGAAGAAAAGCTTGTATGACTTAAAACAGGCACCAAGATAATGGTACAAGAAGTTTGAATCTATTATGGGGGAGCAACACTACAAGAAGACCACTTTAGACCATTGTGTATTTGTTCAAAAATTCTCTGATGATGACTTTATTGTGTTGTTGCTCTATGTGAATGACATGTTGATAGTTGGTCGGAATGTCTTCAGAATTAACAGATTGAAGAAGTAGTTGAGTAAGTCTTTTGCCATGAAAGACTTGGGACCAGCAAAGTAGATTCTTGGCATGAAATTTATCAGAGACAGAGGCGTTAAGAAACTATGGTTGTCACGAGAGAAGTACATTGAGAAAGTACTTCAAAGGTTCAACATGTACAATGTTAAAGCGGTTAGCTGTCCTTTTGCTAATCACTTTAGATTGACTTCTCAGCAAAGCCCTTCCACTGATAGGAGAAGGAAGAGATGGATAGAGTTCTATATGCTTATGCAGTTGGTAGTTTAATGTATGCCATGGTATATACATGGCCAGATATTGCACACTCAATTGGAGTTGTGAGTCGATTCCTTTCAAGTCCTGGAAAGGAACATTGGGCTGCAATAAAATGGATTTTTAGGTATCTTTGTGGAACGTTCAAAATATGCTTATGTTTTGTAGACACCAAACCTGTGTTAGTTGGATATAAAGATGTAGACATGGCAAGCGATGTTGACTTAAGAAATTCAACGTTTGGTTACCTTATTACATTTGTAGGGGGAGTTATGACATGATAATCAAAATTATAAAAATATGTTGCTTTTTCTACCACTGAAGCAGAGTTTATTGTGGCAACTGAAGCTTGTAAAGAATTGCTATAGATGAAGAAGTTCTTAAATGAACTTGGTTTTCAGCAAGAAAAATACGAGCTGTTTTGTGATAGTCAGAGTACTATCCATCTTGGTAAGAATTCCTCCTTTCATTCAAGATCAAAGCACATTGATATGAGATATCACTGGATACGGGATGTATTGGAGAAGAAGCTATTGCAGCTAGAGAAGATTCATACTGATGAAAATGGATCAGACATGTTAACAAAAATTCTACTAAGAGATAAGTTTGAATTTTGTCGATTAGTCATCGGAATGGTGATGACCGCTACGTAGTTAGGAGGGAGAGAATTGTTGTGGATTCCTCCTAATGGAGTCCACAAGCTTTATATTAAAAAAAATAGTGGAGAAGTCAAAAAGGTAGGCACCGAATTTGGTGCCTACCAAATGAAAAAAAAAAAAAATTGTATGCAGATGGCTATTTATAGCCATCTGCAGCGGAGGATGAAGCATAACAAGCAAGGGAAAGCAAAAAATAGAGAAAGCAATGAGTGAATAAAAATTGAGTGTTCTGTGTGCTTATAAAGGGAGAAAGTATTTTAAAAGGGTTTGAGAAATTTTTTTCAAAGGGTAAGTGAAAAATAGTGAGAAAATTATTTTGAGGTGTTTGGGAAACACTTTGAGTGTCACTATTTTAGTGAGATTTTTTTTCCTCTAGTATTGATATAGAAAAGACTCTCTCTTGTACCTACTATTTTAATAGTGAAAAAATTATTTTATTTTTGTCCCGTAGACGTAGCCCAAAAATTAAGAGTGAACTATGTTAAAATATTGGTGCCATTTTATTATTATTATTATTATTTATATGATCGGTTTAACCGCCTATTTTACTCACCCATTGACCGATTTGACCGTCTATTTTATTCACCCATTTGCTGGTCTAACCGTTTCCATTTCTTTAATTTATTTGTTTAATTATTTTATTTGCCTCTATGAAAATTATTTCACTACACCATCTCTATTAATTTTCCCAACATAGAAATTATTATGTGAGTGCTACAATGGTTATCTATGCTGCGATGCACAATATGAGAGCAGTGTTTCCATAATGGCCCCTGGCATCTCAGCATCTATTATCCTGAGATGGCATAAAAGGCAAATGCTCTGTGATTGATCAAATTCAACCTATTGGAGACACTGCTGGGGCAAGCAATAGATATGGAGATTCAAGCAAGAGAGTTGTGCATCTATAGTACGTTATTTCATGTTTTACTGGCTGCATAGTTGAACAAGTGCAAAAGGATATTGTCAGGGCGATAATGGAAACAGTTGAATGGAACAATTGAAGTTATTTGAGACAGCATTATGCCAAAAATGGCAAAACCAATATGAAATTTTAAGAAAATGCATAATTCTTGACTCCAGATGTTCCTGGAGGTGACATGACATATATATTCTACCTTGTGTCATTTGCTGCAAGGTATTTTTAAACAAATACTTAAGAGAATTATAACTATTAATTATATACAAAAATGCTTAAGAGAATATTTTGGCAAAACATAAATGTCAACCAAGTTTTACTAATGTTTCTATGAATGTGTTGATTTGTTCGATAAGAATATTATTCATTTGCACTAAGGTTTCATTATAATTACTATTTCTTTTATTCTTTTTAAAAAATTAACTAAAAACTTTCCTAGTTTTAGATTCTGTAAACAGTTTTTTTCTCCATTAAAAACATAGTTAAATGACATAAAAAAACGTATTTATCCTTAATATCTAATTAAATTTAGAATACTATGACACATTTAATTAAAATTTTCTTTTTTAAAAAAACATTCATTTTTCTTTTATACTACTATAACATTAAAAATAATAAAAATAACTATAATTAAATTAAATCAAATTACATTAAAAATTATAAAATTAACTTAAATAAAAAAGATATATTTATCCTCATTTTGTTAAATCTATAGTATTATACAACATTTAATTAACTTCTTGTTTTCAATTTTTTTTAGAAAAGTTAATTTTACCTTTTATATACTATTATAATATTTAAGAGTAAAGAAATTTTAAGCAATGATTTAATTAAACCAAATCAAATTAAAATTAAATTTAATGTATCAAAATTAAATATTATAAAAAGACATCTTTGTTCTCAATATTTGATTAAATTTATAATATTATATCATATTAATTTTATTTTTTTTAAAATCCTACACTTTTTTTTACATTATCACAGTATAAAAATATTGAAATTTGAATATTTTAATTAAATTAAAAATTGAAATTCCTTAACAAAATACTGAATTATTATTAAAAATTTTATTTAAACATCAAATGGTATAAATATTTGCATTTTATTTTTAAAAATATTCATAAATTTTAATTTTAATTAAATTAAGTTTAAATTTGAAAATTTTAAAGGTATTTTTGGGAATATTGACATTTTGATCTTTGGCTAATAACATATTACCAGAATATTCTTTACACTTTTTAATGACGGAAAAAATTGTTAGGTGAATTTAAAAGTGGGGGAGTTTTTAATTATTTTTTGAAAAGAATGGATAAAATAGTAATTATGGTCAAATCTCAGGAGTAATAACAATTATTATTATTTTTATGATTATAAAGACTATAAATATCAATATATAATCATTTAGTATTATATTCTGAATTTGGTATGTGTGATAAAAAAAATTTAGTTGATATTTATTATTTAGTTTGTCCACATAAATTTATATTTTATAAATTTAAAGTTTTAGTTAATTTGGTTTTTGTGTGTATGCATACTACTTTTGTTTTCTTCACAAAATAATAAAAGATTTTCTAGAATATATATATATATATATATATATATATATATATATATATATATAATCCTTAATATCTAATTAAATTTAGAATACTATGCCATATTTAATTAAATTTTTCTTTTCTTTTTTTTTTAAAAATTCATTTTTCTTTTATACTACTATAACATTAAAAATAATAAAAATAACTATAATTAAATTAAAAAAAATTACATTAAAAATTATAATTTCAACAATTTTTTTTGTTGAAAAAATTAACTTAAATAAAAAAGATATATTTATCCTCATTTTGTCCAAATTTTGACCAGTATTTTTTTTTCATAATTCAACATTTATTTCTAAAAAGTTTATATGTTAAATTATTAAAATTTACAACATATTTCTATAAAAAATATAACAAATTTTATTTTAAAATACAAATATTTTATTATATGTAAAACACTTTTAACTCTGTTACAGTTAAAACTTACTCTTTCTTTTGATGAAAAATTATATATATAAAATAAAATTATTGCAATAACTCATTAAGTTGTCATTTTATATTTAATTAAATTGTAGTTTGAATTTATTAAAATTATTTAATTATTTATTTTAAAATATATATATTATTTATAGTTTACACAAATTGCAAATTTATGACTAGTTTTAATATAATATGTTTCTCATTCTATGTATAATTTTTTTTTTTTTGAGGAACTTATTCTATGTATATAGTCAAGGATAGAAGTAACAACGAATTTAAATTCAATAAATATCTTCTCTTAAAAACATTCAATAAATATAATTATAATTATCTATCTTGAAATTCTAAGAAGTAAAACTTTAATTTATTGTAGGAAACATATTAGCTAATTATTTATGTCTAATATTTAAAACTATAAACCACAATAGTCATTTTTTAAAAAAATTATTTCAACCAATTAAAACATACAAAAACAATAACAAATTTCAAAGATTTATAGAAACAACAAAAACGAAAAATCCATTAATTATCTCATTTAAAAAGTCGTAATTGAAGTTCTCATGTTTAAATTATTAGTTATGAATGTTCTTATAAGTTTTGCCCAAAATTTTTTGACAAATTTAATAGTATTAATTGTCTTTGATTTTCTTTAAATATTTGCTATGTATATATATTTTTTTGAAAATTTTATTTTAGCTTTGATTAATAACAATAATGAGTTTTCAAAACCTCTTATTAAATTGCAATAAATATTGCAAATAATAAAATTATTAAAACATATAATTTTATATGGTTGCAATAGATTATTTTGTTTTTCTATTAATAAAATTAAAAATTAAGAACAAATGAATAATGAATAAGAACCCTAATGAATATGATTTTTTTTTATTTTTTATTTTTATTTTTATTTTTATGAACACTCCATTAGCGAACAAGAAGTTAGGAATTACGCTTTTTCTTCTCTCAACTTGCATCATAGAGACAAAACCAAAAGAATAAAAAAATGGTGAGGATACTTGAAGAAAGATCAAATACAAATAGTGATTTCTCGCATTAAACTTTATGGCCATAGCAATTTTGGAGCACTTGCCAAGCAGAGCAGCATATTTGGTTTAAAGTTGAAAATCTTTTGAAAATATTTTTTAGCTTTGAGTTCTTTTTGTTGATATATGATTATTAAGCTATAGGTTTAGATGGATAAATTACTTGTGATAACATATTAAGCGAAAAAACTTTAGCGATTAAGAAGAAGAGGTTATCATTAATCCATAACTATATATACCGGTTTCAATTAGAGGTGTGATAGAATCAAATCAAATCTAATTAAACTTTTAAAAGTTCAAGTTTGGCTCATTTAAAAATAATGAACTCGAACCGAGTTAGAACTTGTTAAAATTTTAAAATTCTAGCCCAAACTCGGCTCGAGCTCATATTTGACGAGTTCGAGTTGAACTTGACGAGCTATACAAGGTCAACACATAGCTAAATGTCTCGGTTCACCATAAATACTTAGCCCGGCTTGGCTCACCTGTCAACTACATAGTTTGCACATGTGACAATGACATTTTATAGACTATTCATTTACTTTTCATTTGTCTCATTTTTAATGTGGATTTTGTATTGTGAAACTATATGCCATAAAAATTTATATTGTCCTTACAACTTATTTTTATTTCCTATTCAATGTGGAATTATAAATCTGAACATTATACACTATAGTCATAAAATTTTTATTACAAATTTAAATTTTTTTACTAGAATTAAAAACTTGAATTGTATTATATAATACTTAATGCTATACTTTATATTAATATTGTTTTACATCAAAAGTATATAGTTATAATTATTAATATATAATTTCTATTACATTTAGCAATTTAAATTATATATAATTTCTCTATACTCAATGTAGTTTTTATTTAATACTACCATATTGTAATTGCCCTAGAGGGGGTGGGGATTGGGGCTTTTGAGAAGTAAAAGAAAATTAAGCAGAAATTAAAGATAGATTAAGGATTAGAAGATTGCAAACAAGAACTTTAGGAGTTCGATTCACAAATGAATCTATGTCTCCACCTAACTTATCCCTAAGTTAGGATTTTCAATCATCACACCAATCTTATTGAAAAAGATTGATTTTACAAGAGTCTGATTGATGAATTCTAAACCTTACAACAATGAGCTTTTAACTGAGGCTTAGCCCTAACCATAAACCTAAGTGTTTTGAAGGAGAAACAATTCCTTTAGAGAATAATCTTACTTCCCTTCTAATCTATCCTAAGAATTAAATAAAGTAGAAGTTTTATCTCTAACATACAACCAACTCTCAAAGAGCTAATGAATCACAAAGAAATTAAATGAAAATGTTAATGCTTAATGCATGCTAAGAGAGAAATTTCAATAACCAAATATTTAATGCATTAATGAAGCTTTAGGTATTGTTTATATACTTAAGCATAAAAACTGTGGTTATTAGGGGTATTAACTTCTTCCCGAACCTTCTCCAAGTTCCATTAAATGCAAAACATCTTTTAACATGAAATCTAATGCTCACGGTCATAAGGGGAAGCTCACAATCATGATGCATAAAATGTAGTTGTTACTATTGCAGGTGACCATTGTGCATTGGAAAGTTGCCTAGTCATGAGCTACTTACAGTTGTTAAGGTAGATCGTGAGGGGCTCAAGCACTTTTGCTCTCTTGAGGAGCTGATTGCTCATGGGTTGGATGAAGACTCACAAGGTGGTCACGACATGTAGGCACCTACTTAGGATTATAAGGGGTGCTTGTGAGCAGTTCTGGACCTTTTTCTTATTTATTGATCCTTTGAGCATTTAGCTTATGAATAAGGCTCCTGATCATAAGCCTTGCTCGTGAGGGATGCCCTGTAGACTAGTTTTGAACATTTTCAATTCTTGAGTTGTCCTAAATGAACTTTAGACTTTATAGGGACTTGATGTTGACATTTTGATAAGTTGAGGTCTTGAATAACTTCACTTTAGTTCTTTACAAACAATTGGATATAAATACACTTAAACAAACACATTAGATTTTTTAAATTATTTGTTAGAGTCAAAACTTTAAAGATTGAATAAACCTAATGTCAATAATCTCCCCCTTTTTACTTTGATAAATAATTTATATGTGTGACTTATGCATAATCAAGTGAAGTCTATAAGTGATACAATGCTCCCCTTCATTCATGCATTAGATTAAAATATGCAAGATGTAACTCACCTTTGATGTGTGCATAATTACTTGTGTTTATTTATGAGTTTAACTAAGCAAGAGCATAGAGTTATTATGAACGTTCATAACACATGCATACATATAAATGTCTCCCCCTTTTTCAAAGATAAAAAAGAATAAGAGAATAAAAAAAAGAGATAATAAAAGGAACTTTCATTAATAACAACAAGATAAGCAAACATGTAGTCTATTAGAAAAACTTGAAAACATAATACAAAGAGCTAAACACAACCAACAAACATGAACTAAAATATAAACCAAATAAAAACAAAGGATAAACTAGACATAAACTAAATATAAACCAAATATATACTAAACATAAAGAGCATCTAAAAAGTAGGATCAATGTCTTGGTCATCCTTTTGAGTCTCTTTCATGAGATAGAGCTTGAAATACTTGAGGAGGAGGACGACCATGTGCATTGAAAATTGTGATATGCATAGAGATAGTGGATATCATACTACATATGATCCATCCTCCTATCAAAATGATCAAGCCTAGAGTCAACTTGATCATATTGATTGTTAAAGTTAAACTCAATAATGGAAAGGCAGTTAAAGAATCCTCCAACCTTAGTAGGTTCATTATAAATGCTTTGAGAGGTAGAGGGACCCTTTACTCATTTCCTTTTAGGCATGGAGGATTGAGGAGGTGGGGGGGCTTATTCTTCTTCCATTCTAACACATTGAAGGCCTAAAGTGCCAATGTTCTCATTGTCCTCTAAATCTTAAGCAAGTTCTTTATCTATTGCTTCTTCTTCTTCTTGCTTACATACCCATTGATTATTCACCTTCTTGAATTGGTTAAAATTTTTGAGAAATTTTTTATCAAAGAATGAGTAAAGAATGATTCAAGATGATTAAGTTCTATTCGGAAGTGTTGAGTAATTTTAGTCATTATCCCCCAATGCATATTGCACCACTTATACTATCACTAACTAACTAAGGCCGTTATTGTAACCACATTCCTAAAATAACATCAATATTTTTTTGAATGTAATGGACAACAAAGATATTATTAAATGAGATGGATTCATTTCTTAAACCCTTAGTATAAAAGGAATAGGTTATAAAGTGATGGATATACTAAAGATTTTTAAAAGAAAAGGAGGAGGATTTTGAATGACCCGTAAGGAATTATACCATGTGAGGTTTTACATTTTGATTCTAAAGAGTGTATGGAGACCAAAAAGTGTTTAGGGAATCAAGTCTCTTATGTGTAAACCCAAGGATAAAATCAAAGTCTTCTTTGGTTAAAAAGTAATCCTTTCCCCCTAATTTGAAAATCATGTTATGGAAAGGACTTTGCTAATTTATGTGTTGAGTTCTTAAGTAAAAGGAAGAGAGAAACTTAACCACAAGGGAAGGAATGGTAATGAAAGGAGTAAAAGCAAAAGTGAGCATACCAATTCTTTTAAGGAGTGATTAAACTTGAGTAACACCAAGAGATTCCAAGGCCACCTTAGACATGAATCGAGATGGAATAATCTTCCTCTTGGAAAATTAAGATGCTCTTTGCTTAATTTCAGAGTTAGTGTAAGAGAGAGGTGGAGTCTTCTTAGGTTGATATTATGTTGCTCTCTTTACTTGAGAGGAAGAGGTAGAGGGGGCTTGTGTTTGAGAAGTCTAATTCTTTGGTGCCATGGTAGAGCAAAATAAAGAAAATTTAGCAATGAATTGAAGATGGTGATTGAAAGGAGAAGAGAAGCGAGCAAATTTTATAAAAAAGAAAGGTATAATGATGAAGAAGGGATAATATGTGGTATATATAGAGTGAAAAGGAATTAAAAAGGTCATAAATTTAGTACAAAAGGAGTTAAAATTGTAAGGAGCCATTTGGAATTAAAGGGGTGGATTGGGTGTTACAATTCTAATGGAATTGTGACTCCTCACCTATCAAGTTGCTCCTCATAGTTAAGTCACGATTGTAAGGGGCACTAATAGTCATGAAACTACATGCCATTAGCAATTGCAGACTTTGCAACGACTCATGACCAAAATGCCAAGAGGACCCTAAAATTTTAAAAAAAATTCAATTAAGTCCAAAAATTATGACAATGTAGTCCTTACGAACTAAATTAACACTTAATTGGAATCAATTCAAGGGCAAATTAAATTCAATCAAAATTAAGACTATATTTATACATCATTGAGAATGAAGAAAGGCATTTTGATCAAGATTGTGTTTTGCTAATTTTTGAAATAATTAATTAATTAAATTAGCTTCAATAATTAAATTATTAATTAGCTAAGATAAGTAGCAAATTTCAAAAATTTTAGAAATTTTAAAAGCTAGCAAGGAAGGTTCAATTAAAATAAATAAGTAAAATTTCAAAGGCAAGTAACATTTTTCATAAAGCAAGGTTTATAAAAACTAAAGAAATTTTCAAATCAAGTATGCATATAGCTTAGTCAAAACACAATTTGCTCTATGATCAAGCCTTCAATCCAATAAAGGTGCCAATTGATTTCAAGTAATAATCATGCATCTAGCAATAAAGATCATATAAATGTAAGACATTTAGCTAACAATGGGTTTCAAGTATATGTATATATATCATGCCAAGCTCATGCTTAGTGAAGCTTAATCATTCCTCATTGAGAGGTTCGATGACAATATCTATAAGTTGATTGTTAGTGTCAATAAATTCAAGTAAGTTATCACCACATTGCATATGATCTTTTAGAAAATGATGTATAATATCTATATGCTTAGTGTTAGAATGTTGAATGAGATTTTTGCTAAGATTTATAGCACTTGTATTATCATATTTGATTTGAATGTGATTAAGCTCTATGCTATAGTTCCTATGTTATTGTTTAACCACAATATTTATGAGCAATAATAACTAGCCACCATATACTCGACTTTAGCAATGGACAAGACAACCAAAACTTATTTCTTGCTAAACCAAAAAACTAAACATTGTCCTAATAATTGATAAGTTTTGGAAGTGCTTTTTGTATCTAATAAGCTATCAAAAATCCACATCTGAATAGCTAACTAAGTTAAAGGTTAAACTCTTAAGATACCAAAGTCCTAAATGCATAGTTCCACTATGGTATTTGGAAATTCTCTTAATTGTATTCAAGTATAACTCCCTAGGACATGATTGAAAATGCACATATAAGTAAGTAAAAAACATTATATTTGGCCTACTAGTGGTTAAATAAAGAAGGGATCTAATCATACTTCTATATCGCTTTTCATCAACCGATTTTCCATTATTATCCTTGTTCAGTTTAGTAGTTGTGCTCATAGGAGTCTTACTTACTTAAGAATATCCCTTGTATTTTTGGTTTAGTCGATGAAGATCCTATCCTTGCATTGCTTGATTTATAATCTAAGGAAGAACATAAGTTCACCCATCATGCTCATATAAAATTCCCTTTGCATTAACTTAGAAAATTCTTTATATAAGCAATGATTGGTAGCGCAAAAAATAATGTCATATATATATATTTGAATAATAAGCAAGTAATATTTGGATTTTTTAATGGATAGAGTTATGTTACTCAACCTTTCATACCGAGCTCTATGAGCTTACTTCAATCTATAAAATGCCTTTTAAAGCTTAAACACATGATTAGAAAACTCAAAGTTTTCAAAACCCGGAGGATGTTCAACATAAACCTCCTCTTCAATGAACCATTTAAAAATACACTTTTAACATCCATTTAAAAAAGTTTTAAATCCATGTAAGATGCAAATGCAAGTAGCATTCTAATAGATTCTAACCTTATAATGGGTGCAAAGGTTTCATCTTAATTAATGCCTTCCTCTTGATTATAACCTTTAACTACTAGTCTAGATTTATTCCTAGTTATGATGCCTTGTTTATTCATTTTATTTCTAAACACCCATTTGGTGCCTATAATAGGATGATGCTTGGGCCTAGGAACCAAAGTGCAAACCTTATTTCTCTTAAATTGAATTAACTCTTCTTGCATAGTAAAGATAAAAAATTCATCACTTAAAGTATCATCAATATTTTTGGCTTCAATTTGAGAAATGAAGGCTAAATTAATAATGGATTTAAAGTTAGATTTAATAGTTAACCCCTTTATAGTGTCATAAATGATAAGATCTTAAGGATAAAATTTCTTGAATTTTTATTCCTTTGGAAGTTCATCCTTCAAGGTAGGTTGAGGCATCTCCTCACTATCCTCCTTTTTTGGACCTTTAGGCTCTAAAGGTTTGCTACCATTTCCTTCTTGAATATTCATATCCATAATCTACAACATCATCAACACTACCAAAATCCTTTCTAGGATGAAGTGAGTTAGATTCATTAAATACAATATACATTGACTCTTTAACTACTAGAGTTCTTTTGTTAAAAACTCTCTAAGCTTTGCTAGTGGTGGCATAGCCTACGAAAATTTCTTTGACTTTAGAGTTAAATTTTCCAAGATTGTCCTTGGTGTTTAATATAAATAATTTGTATCTAAATACTCTAAGATATGAAATTTTGGGTCTTATATTATTCCAAAGCTCATAAGAAGTTTTGTTTAAAATTGGTTTTTTAAAGACTTTATTTACTATATAACAAGAAGTGTTAATAGCTTTTGCCCAAAAGTATAAAGGTAAATTATAATTATGAAGTATGGTTCTAGCCATTTCCACTAGAGTTCTATTTTTCCTTTCAACTACCCCATTGAGGTGTTTTAGGAGAAGAGAAATTATGTGAAATACCATTTTCATTGTAAAAGGTTTTAAGAAGTTCATTTTCAAATTTGGTTTTATGATCACTTCTAATAGTTGAGATGTAAAAACCTTTTTCCTTTTGGACTCTCTTTGAAAAACTTTTAAAAGCTTTAAAAGCATTATTCTAATAAGCAAGAAAATGAACTTAAGTGTATTTAGAGCAATCATCAACTAAGACAAATGCATAGTGCATTCCACCTAAACTAGCAACTCTAGTTAATCTAAATAAATCCATATGAATAAGTTTAAGTGGCCTAAAAATGGACACTACATTCTTGAGCTTAAAGGAAGATTTGAATTGTTTTCCCTTTTGATAAACATCATAAGTCTTATCCTTGGTGAACTTGAGTTTGGGTAGCCCAACCATAAGTTCATGCTTACTAAGGTCATCCAATAGCTTAAAGTTTGCATATTCTAATCTTCTATGCCATGTCCATGTGTCATAGGAAATAGACATTAAGCATTTAATGTCTTTGTTATCAACCTTACTCAAGTCAATAACATAGGCATTATCAATGCTTTCACCACTGAAATTTACTTTATCTTTATCTAAGCTACTAACAAAGTAATTCCTAGGATAAAAGTGACTTTATTTCTTATATCACACAATTGACTAATGCTAAGTAGGTTATGCTTAAGACCATAAATAAGCAAAATATGATGAATTAACAAGGATTAAGGGTTACCAATTTCTCCAATGCCTACTACCTTTCCTTTAGCATTGTCTTCAAATGTGACATAACCTCTATCTTTAGCATTAAGCTTGTTGAATTGTTCTTTGTCTCCCCGTCACGTGCCTTGAACATCCACGATCAAGGTACCACTTACTTTTAGCTCTTATGGACTTCAAGCACACCTACATAACATAATTAAAACATTCTTTTAAACTTAAACCTTCATTAGTTTAAGTTGGTTAGACTTAAAGTAGTCTAAAGGAAGCAATTACAAGTGCAATCTTTTATAGAAGCACATATTGCTAGTATGATCTTTGGTCTTGCAATAGAAATATTCAACTTTGGCAAATCTATTTATTTTAGGAGTGTATGATTGCCTAGTATATGAGACATGCATTTTGTGTTGTGGTTGTATAGACTTTATAAAGGTCTTTTGTGCCATAGGACGAGAGTGAGACATACATTAATAATGACAATGTATATTATGAGATGATTGTATAGTATGCTTAGGAGTATTCTATTTATTGTATATGTAAGCATGTCTAGGTTGAGGCCTTTTGGCTTGAGCCTTAACTCCTTATGTTAATGAAGGTTAGGTCTTATAAGACTTGCCCTTATCATTTGACACGTGAGACCTTTTAGTTTCTAAGAGGTTTAAAAGTAGAGGGAGTAGAGTCATATGAAGATTTAACACATTTAATGTAAGATGAGGATGAGGAAGAAGAAATTCCATTTTTATATCCAATTCCATGAGTGTTCCTATAGAGTTTTTGAGAATCAAGTAGACTATCTAAATTCTCTTTTCCCTTTTTAAATTTAGAAATGGAATTCTTTAACTCTAACACCTCTTTAGAAAGCTTAAGATTTTCATCATTAGCTTTCTTGAGTTGTTCCTCTAAGGAATTGGAAGATTTCAAATCATTGGCAAGTTTTTCATTAGATTGAACAAGTTTGGAAAATTCATTTTTCAAGCTTCAAATTCCTTGGATAAGTTAGATAGCTCTGTAGACAGTGGGGTTTAGCGCGTGTCCAAGATTTTAGCAACTGCAACATTGTTTAAGCTTAGGGCTCTAGAAAACATACTACTATATCACAAAGACATAGTGTGGAGATAAGGAGTCACCACCCAGGGTAATAATTAGGACAAATCAAAGGTTATGGTAACTCGATTCTCTAAAAGAAAGTTAGCACCACAATTAGGAGATTTTGATTATAGAATACCAACTTCTTTCAGTTTTGTGTTCATTTAGAGTTACCTTATTAGTTATTAAGTTATTCCCTATTTACATACAATTTCATTTAAACTTTATTTAACATCCATCTAACTCCAAAGCAAATAGTCATGAAAGAGTACTTAAAAATTCATCCATATAGCACAACGTCCCTATAGTCTATTTTACATTGATTTTAATTAATTTAGCAAAATCTACATATTTTATTCATAAATGAAATAGAAACTAAAGGTGGGCCTACATTTTAATTAAATTAGTAAGCCTAAGTCTACCATTTTAATTCTAAAGATAGTGGGCCTAAATCTATTTAATTTTTATGGAAATGAGTTAGATTGATTTAATGGGCCTAATTCTAATTAATTTTTATTAAAATGAAATGATCATAAGTCTACAAATTATGGAAAAATGCTTTAATGGACTTTACTAATGTCTAAGTTAATTTTATTAATTAAAGGGGCCTAAGTCTAAATTATCCTATTGGGCCTAAATTAATTTTAAAGTTAATTAAACTTAAAAACCAATTTTAAAAGCATATTAATTAATGAGTTAAAGCCTAACATGGGCTTGGGGCCCAAGACGAATAAGAAACATAAAAACAAGCTCAAATAACATATTAAAGCAAATAATAAATAAAAAAACATATATACTGTGATTTTTAATCTCTATTCAATTTACATGCAACCTAAACATTACTACTGCCACCATTAATTTTATTAGCGTTTATTGAATTGAACCTAATTTAATAATCAATCTTAAGGTGCAGAAAATAAAATGGTTTCACTATTTCCACTACTATGGCTATTACAGTTCCTACATAAAAATTAATTATACATGCCAAAATAAACGAAATAAATAAAACCACATAAAATAAAAAAACACAAAATAGACAAAATAAAATGAATCCTAAAACTACATGATTTTCATAGAATTTAATCTATGGCATTCTATTGATCTTCACTAGGTTGAATAAAATGAATCACATGACTTCCTTTATTTCATGTATAGACCTTTATTTCATGTATAGATCACTCCCACCATAGCAAAAAGAATAAAACCAAATAGAAACACAAAATAGAATTAGAATCAACTCAAATGATCAAAATAATCAAAATAAAATAGAAAAGAAAAAAGGAAATAAATAAAGAAAATAAAAGAAGTACGATGAATGTGGTGTGATGCTATATTGATTTGCTCCTCAAAGTTTTTTTTATTCACAGTTTGTTATTGGAATAGAATATGCAAGCTTGATTTTATTTCTTTGGCTTTATTGTATTTTTTTTTAAGAACTCATGAACTTGAAAAAGAGTAAAAGGAAGACTTTGTTTTAAAACTCTCTCTACTTAAAATTTTTTTTTTCACTTGTAAGAAATCCTAACCTTCCCCCTCACTCACGCAAAAATGAGTAATATAAATAGTGTAAAGGAAAACCCTAATCTCTTGTGATTGTTGAATCACAGGAGATAATATTTGATTTTTAAAAATAAAATGTCTTGATAATAATAATTATTAGGATTTTTTTAGTTTTTATATTATCCTTTTTATTTTATTTTTTTACTAATCAAGATCAACAAAAATTATTTTCAAAAATTAAAATAAAATAAAAAATTTTAAAAAATTGAATTCACCATCAATCGAGACTATGTAATTTTGATCAAAATTATGTATTTTTGATCCGAAATACATAATTGTAATTGAAAATATACAATTTTGATTGAAATTCTATATTTTCGATAAAAAATGTGTAATTCCAGTCAGAATTATGTAATTCTAATTGGTAATCAATGAATGATCCTTAAAAGAATCTAAACCTTACAATTAGGTCCCTAAAGAAAACATTATAATTAAGTCCTTAAAAAAATGTAATTAGCCTTGAGATTGAAAAAGTAATGTCCACATACCTACTTATAACAAAATTTTTCATCATTGGAGTCCTCTGTTGCATCCACACTCAACTATCTTAAAATTGAGTGCTTATAAACTCATGGTCGTAAAGTTGCTTTTTAAAGAGTAAACTTTTGCATTTAAGCATGAGTATGCTCACAATAGAGTTCTCATCATCATCATCACCACCACCATCATTATAAGAAGAATAAGAAGTAGATGTTACCTAATTTTTATTTTCAAGAACCATGAAACAAAGGTTAGCCACTTTTTATTTCTCCTCTTCCTTTTCTTATTTAGAAGAGTCATCCCATGAAGCTTTGAAGGCCTTTTTCTTATCCTTTACTCTTTTGTTCTTGAACTTGAGCTTAGGGCACTCACTTCTAACGTGAACTAGTTTCTTGCATTCATAACAAGTAGCCTTTTTGTTCTTTTTACCATTATATTTCTTCTTATCTCTTTGCCTTGAGAAGAATTTTCTTTTGAAGAATTTTTTGAATCCTCTAGTAATCATTACTATCTCATCATCATCTTTACTAGAGTCCATTAAGCTTTCATCTTCACTTGCTTTTTATATAGCCTTCAATGAAATCCCCTTTTTCTTCTTTTTTCCTCTTCTCTCTCATCTCCTCTTTTGCTTTATGGTGAGCTTATGTGTAAAGAGCTTCCTAATAAGAACAACAGTAGAGAGAGTTGAAAGGTCTTAAGCTTACTTGATTGAAGTGATTTTAGATTTCTAATCCTTTTTAAGTAGGATTTTTAGAATCTTATTGTTCACTTATTCATTGGAAAAATATTTTCTAAATTTCTTGAGAGTAGTAAGAAGAGCATTGAGGTGATTTGTCATCTCCATTATTGACTCTTGTGGTTTGATATTGAAAAGTTCATATTCATACATGTGAAGTTGAACTTTCTTGCTTTTCACTTGCACATTTCCTTCATAATGGTTCTCAAGAGTTTCATATATTTCTTTTATGGATTAGTAATGTTGAGCTTTGCCACCTTCTTCTCTTGATATAGAGGCTAGCAATATTATTATAGCCTTCTTATTCTTATAGTTTTCTTCTTTTTGATCATTTTTCCAATGACTTTTATAAAAGTAGTCTCTACACCATCAATTGTAGCTTTATGTGGTTCCTAACCCTTTAGTACAACATCCCAAAGTTAAATGGGATCACTATCTAAGTACAATTCCATTTTGAACTTCCAATATAGGCAATCACTACTATAAAAAAAGGTCTTATAAGAGCTGAAAAGTTTAAAGATTCACATCCCATTATCTTGAATTCTAGCAATTAAGTACCTAGAGCCCAAACTCTGCTACTAATTATAATTGCCCTATAGGGGGGTGAATAGGGCTTTTAAGAATTAAAAGAAAATTAAGAAGAAGTTAAAGAGAGATTAGGGATTAGAAGATTGTATATAAGAACTTAAGGAGTTTGATTCATAAATGAATTTATACTTCCACCTAACTTATCCCCAAGTTAGGATTTTCAATCACCACACCAATCTTATTCACAAAGATTGATTTTACAAGAGTTTTATGGATGAACTTTAAACCTTACAACAATGAGCGTTTAACTAAGGCTTAGCTCTAACCATAAACACAAGTGTTTTAATGGAGAAACACTTAAACTAATTCCTTTAGAGAATAACCTTACCCCTTTTTGATCTATCCTAAGAATTAGATGAAGTAGAGGTCCTATCTCTAACATACAACCAGCTCTCAAAGAGTTAATGAATCACAAAGAAATTAGATGAAATATTAATATTCAAAGAGAAATTTCAACAACCAGGTATTTAACAATATGTGGCTATTGAGGGCATTAACTTTATCCTTAACATTCTCTAAGTTCCATTAAATGAAAAATAACTTTTTATAGGAAATCTGCTACTCATGGTTGTGAGGGGAAGGTAGCCATTACTATTGTAGGTGACCATTGTGCCTTGGAGGGTTAATTTAGTCATGGGCTGCTCACGGTCATGAGGGTAGACTGAGAGGGGCTTAGGCACTTTTGCTCTCTTGAGGAGCCAATTACTCATGACTTGGATGCCTTGGAGGGCTACCTAGTCATGGGCTACTCATGGTAATGAGGGTAGACCATAACGACCTTATGAACTTTTACTCTTTTGCGGAGCTGATTGCTCATGACTTGGATGAAGGCTCATGAGGTGGTCTTGGCCTGGAGGCACCTACTCATAATTGTGAGGGGTGCCCGTGAGTAGCTTTGGAATTTTTTCTTATTTTTTTTATCCTTTGAGCATTTAGCTCGTCGAGAGCTATGCTTCTAAGGGATGCCTTATAGACTAGTTTTGAGCATTTTTTATTATTGAGTTGTCCTAAATGTACTTTGGACTTTGTAGGGACTTGATGTTGACATTTCAATGAGTTGAGATCTTAAATAACTTCACTTTGGATCTTTATAAATAATTAGATCTAAACACACTTAAACAAACATATTAGATTATTCAAATTATTTGTTAGATTCAAATTATTTCTTTTCATCAATCTTGTTCTTGTTCTACACAACCCTTTTTTTTAAAAGCGAAAGCTTATATCTAAAATAGTAGTTTTATTCTTATTCTTGTTCTATATTGTTCTTTAATTTTTCAAATTTTTTCTTCCATCTTGTTCTTATTCTATAACTTTTTTTATTTTTATTGTTATTTTTATGAAAAGTGAAAGCTAATATATAAAATAATAGTCTCATTCTTCTTCTTATTCTTTAATTAAGAGTCCATACAAGTGTCATTATCTAAAACAACATACTAGAAAAGAGGGATAACAATTTTGCTAAACATAGTGGAGCTAAATGGTAAGTAGTAGGAACATGTAACTAATCAAATGACATTGCAGAAGGAACTAGTAAGGGCTTTGACATCCTCGATTATAAGGGTAACAACAATAGATATCTAAGCACAAGCTGAAAAAAATCAAACTTTACAATTAAATTTTGAATGCCTAGTTACTTAACATGTATGTTTCATCTAAAACAACACTCTTTTCTTCTTCTTATTCTACATTGTTATATAATTAAGAGTTCACAAAAGCATCATTATCTAAAACAGCATACTAAAAAAGAAAGATAAAATTTTGCCAAACATAGTTGAGCTAAATGATGAGCAGTAGGAACATGTAATTAATCAAATGAAACTGCAGAAAGAACTAGAAAGGGTTTTGACATTTTCCATTATAAGGGTGGCAACAGTAGATATTCAAGCACAAGCTGCAGATAAATTCACAATTAGACTCCACAATCAAACTTGAAACACCCACTTACTTAATATGTATGTTTCATATTTATCTATATTTTTTTTCAAATTGTCAATATAAAATTAACAATACAAAAATAACAATACACAATTAAAATAAAATTAGTAGCTAATATATTGTTAAAAAATATGTTTTACGGATAAAATAAATTAAAATAGTGAACTGTTAGTTATAATTTTTTTATTATTTTAGTTAAAATATTATTATAATTTAAGTAGTTGATTATTAATAAAAAAATTTTAAATTTAATTATATACTGTTAGTAAAACTAATAAGATTTTGTAGTTAAAATAAATTTAATTAGTGATGCTGTTTGTTAAAAAGATTTTGTTATAGTGTTAGTTAAAATATGATGATAAATTTAATTAGTTAAATGTAATAAAATTTATTTAGTTAGTTATATAACAACATTTTTTGTTAATATAAATTTAATTAGTGCCTTCTAATAATCTTCATGAGATGTGTTCCTATTATCACTACTAGTATTGCCATGGTTTTATGTGCAGTGTTGGTAACGCTACTGGTCATGCCACAATTAAAAGAATTAAATCAAGAATAAGAGTATATCAAATCAACATTATGAGAAAGAAATTAAAAATTAAGAAAAGACAGAATGTAATTAAATATTTTAAGAATTTTAATGGAAAATTTGGTACGATTTTTTTGCTTGGATAGAATTTGGAGGATTTTGAAAATTTGACTCTTTTCTTTATTTGTTTCAATTGGAAGTATTCATTTATCTTAAAATTATATATTATGTATTTTATTAATTTTTATATGTTTCACTATTATTATGTTATGATATTTGTTAATATATATTCTCATGTGTATGTAGAAATGGAAAGTAGAAATCGAACAGTCCAATTCAGTATCAATACTATTTTGAGAACCTTCAAGGGAACATTTATTCAACATCTATTGCAATTAAAGTTGACCAAACTTCTATGCCAGAAGCTTGAATGTGTGAACACACTCAGTTCAAATAACTCATAAAAATTTATTATGGTGTCATTTGATAAAAGAAGTAGACCAAGAAATAGTATATGCTGATTTCAATTTCACTTTTGACTAATGCCTAGCAATTTTAAAGCAAAATAATCTCAATCTGATGATGAATTTTTCCTACCATTGATCTAATACCACTACCTATATTCTTCATGATTACAAATGAACAATTAGGTCCCTAATTAAAGTAATTTTTTTTTCATTCACCAACAAGGATTTTAATTATGGGATTTGATAAGTCTAATATAGATTTTCCATGTGAAGGGTTAAGAGCTTGGGGAATTAAATTTATTGGATCTTCTACTTCATCAAAATCCATCAGTGAGGATTATCTAGCCATCCATGATATTATGAATGGTCTATTTCATGGATTAGTGATGCCTAAAGATATGGTAGAACTTTAGAAGCTTTTTTATAGTGGTCAACCAATGTATGACAAGTTTACATTTTATAATAGTTATGTCTTTTTTAAATTGAGTTACTAATAATTTGATTAACCATTAATTTTTTTAAATGTAGGAATTACAGGTTAATTTCGAATCACATTGCAATTCTAGCTTATGAAGAAAGAGGCATATTTCTTAGAAAATGCTTGGAATAGACTAATTCAAATAATAATTCTAAGGTTGCATATTTTCAAGTAGTTAAAATATTAGGTTGAAAAAATGGTCAAAAGAGTAAAACAACTCCTTAAGATGGTCCAATATTTACAAGTTTTATTTATCAACAACCGAGACAACAAATTAGACATCAAACTAGAGCATATGTTGATAGTGGAACTGTTGAAGAACTTAATAAATTACTAATCATATGTTGGAGAAACTTATTTGTGCATATTCGTGAGCAAAGCAATAAAACACCATATGTATGATGTCATTCTCTTAATCTTTTAATTTTAATTGATCTGTATGTGCTCTAATTTCTATAGAGTATAAACATTTTAAGAGTCCTTGAAACCGATGTCTTGATTATGCATGTTATTGGAGATTTGATTATAAAATTTCAAACATGTTTATATGATTACAATATATTATCCTCTTTTTTGATGTTACAAGTGAGTAATTTAATTTATACTTTACATGTTTCTAACTGCAATTATTTAGTCTAGCTAAATAACTTAACTTTTTTGTATTTACGGAGGAACCTTAAAGTGATAAAGTCAACTATGAAGTTGATGTTTTATTGTCATTAATTAACCTTTTCCCTTTTTATTTTTCTTTGATTTGATTTTTATATGAGATCAAAGTATGATGTTTAAGAATATTTTAAAATATTTCTATAACAATGCTCGGATTCTATAAAGCATTCTCTATTTATGGAGTATAAGCATGAGCTAAGTTATATTTGATTGGTCAATTGTCAAATGCTGAAAAACCTAAAATAACTATAATGACATTATTCTTGTTATGAATAATTCTAATGCTTGATTCTCCTTATCTTTGGCTTGCTCCACTAGTGCCTTTGATCAATCATAATCCATGTGTTTGGCATCGCAAAGCATTTGCCTTGCTATTTGTAATATCTCGTGTTTTTAAAATATTTTTTACACTGTACCGGTATATGCAGTGTTAATAATTTTCATATGTATATTATATGATATTTTTACGAGTTGGTATGTATTTAAAACCTATTTTAATTATTGTGTATTATTTACAATGCTTTACGTAAAATTTTCCCGGGACTTGCATTTTCGGGGAAATTTTCACGTAAATAATTTATTATTAATTATTTTAAATATATTTTCGGACTTGCATGAACTCATATGTATTTTTAAAATACTAAACACCGTGTATATGTGTACCTATTTATTTAATTAGGGTTTAGTATTTTACCCTAATATTTTATTAATTAATTAATTATTTTATTGTTATTTAATTATTTTTAATTAATATTAAATTTTAAAATATTAAATATTAAGTGTGTGGGTGTGATTTTTTCAAATATTTTATTAAAATTTTTTTTTATTATTTTTCTTTTTCTTTTTTTTTTCTTTTTCTTTTTTTTTTCTTTTTCTTTTTCTTCTTCTTCTTCCCGTGTGCGACCACCTTCCCCTCACCGCTGTAACTCCCAATCCCTGGCCGTCGGTGTGCCTCCCGGCTTACCACCGTCGTCCCCAGCCGTTCCCCGCCACCAGCAGCCTTCTTCCCCGACGTCGGCAACCCTATTTTCTTCTTTTGGTCAAAACTTCTTCTCCTCGCCGTCGACCATGATTTCGGTCATCGTTTTTGACACCGCCAGTCTCATTATTCTCCTTGAGCTCTGGTGAGTGTGATTCTAGCTTTGGTTTGTGCTTAAATGGCTTTGATTTGCTTAGGTTTCGAATTTTCCAATTCGGCCATATTAGGGTTTTTGATTTTTTTGAGCTTCGAATTGATTGATTCATGAAAACTCCCTTCACAAATGTTGATCCTAGTAGCTTAATCTACATGTATGAATTTTTGTGGAATTTTTGGAGATTTTTTGTATTTTTGGGTATTTTTGAATATTTTAATATTATTTTCTAATTTTCGGAAATTAATTATTTAAATTATGAAATTGTGTTTTATGGTTAAATTAGGTGTTTAAATTAATTATAGGAATTTATTTGGAATTTTTATGAATTTCTATGTATTTATTTTGAATTATTGAAGTTTATGTAAATTTGGGAAATTAGGGTTAATTATGTTTTTAATTGAAATTAATTGGTAAATTGAGTTTAATTATTAATATTATTGATAAATATATTGAGAAAATTAATTTTGGATAATTATACTATTTTTGGTGAATTTTTGAATGAATTTTAGTATATTTATATATATAGGGGTATTTTGGTAATTTTATAGAAAATTGGCTAAAAATGTAATTTAATTAGTTTTAATAGTTATTTAAGGTATAAAAATGATTTCTACAAATTATTTGGTATTTTTAACTAATTAAAACTATTTTTCATGAATTATTTTCAATTATATATATAATATACGGTTTTACTAATAAAATGAGTTTTTATCGGTTTTTACTGTGTTTTAAGGTTAATTATGTAATTTCTACGTATAAAATGAATTTCTATGTTATAAGGATATTTTTGGTATTTTCTGAATTGTTCTGTGTTTGTGGACCCCGGTCGGTAGACTGTAGTTTGGAGTCCGACCGAGGGATTGTGAATGAGATGTGGTGTTCATTTTCGAAGTGTGTTTCTTTGCAGGGTTGGCTCTACTCTTTGAGTAGAGAGATGTCCGTTTAACAGGGGAGGTTCTACCGAATTTTCGGTAGAATTCTCGTAAAACGTGATGTCCGGTCGAACCCTAATCTCAATTCTGTGTTTAATATTCTAGATCGAATTCTAGGATTTCTGTTAGGGTTATTCTGATTTTTATCGTTATTGTTTATTTAGTTGCGCCGAGACCGAGGGCTAGTGGACCAGGCCCGTCGGACCCATCTCGTGGAGCACACTAGGGTGAGTTACTAATTTATATATATGTGCTTTAGAATGCATGATTTTAGAAATATATGTTTTATTTTGATCAAATATGCATAAATAATGTGATTAGTATTTAAGTATATCTTTAGTTTATTTTTGGTTTATTTTAAACTATATGCATGTTTTATTAATAAAACAGGTTTAAAATGTTTTTAAATATATTTCTAGTTTAATTTGTAATTTAATTGGATTTGTTTGACGTATATATACTCGAAATATACCTGGTTTACTTTTGGTATATTTCCAGTATATATATGGTTTATAATGTTATTTTATTTAATTTCATGCATCATTTATTTGTGAATGAATGTTTTATATTTATTAATGAAGGATATCGATAGAACGTGCTACCTAGTGGGCAGCACTAGGACCGAGTACGTACCGGTAAGCCTATAGTATTTAGGCTATATTACTAACCATTTGTGGATATTGATTGATTATGATTATTTGATGTGTGAGATATAATTTGGAGGTGGGATTGCTGGAGCTCGGTTGACCAAGTGTCTCGGGGCCAATCACACTGGCAGTCAGACTGCTGGAGCTTGATTGACTTAGTGTCTCGGGGCCAGTCTACTGTCTAAATGGATTAAGTGGATATCTTTGGATTAAGTGAGCCTGTGTGGCTAGAGTGTTGTCTAACACTATTTTTGAGGTTGCGATATTCTAGGGTTCTATGTGATCCTTCATAAACGATGATTTCCAATAAAATATATATAAAATGATTTTATTGCATTTGTGTGTATTTGCTTGTATACATACATGTTATATATATATTGTTGACTGTGTGCATTGTCATTTAGTGTGTATGTATATATATTATAGTAATTCACTCAATGAGGTCTGACTCCCCTCCGTTGATAATTTTTCAGGAGAGTCAACATCTTCAGACCTCAATAGCAGGCCTGTACGCCGAATTTCTTCCGCCCCGGCTTCTTTATGTAAACTGCTTACTTAAGTCTTATTTTTATAATCTAGACACTACAGTAGTTGTAAATTAATTTGTGGGATTTTATGTATTTTATTTATGTGAGATATTGTATTATATTTGAGAACTGGATTTGTATTAAAAGATTTTATATATATGTGATGAGTTGAGATTTAAATTAAATCCAGTTAATGAAATTGTTATTATGATATTCATGATTTTTATTTCCGCTGCATTATATATATTGCTACTATTATTGCATGTTTTATTTTATTTATAGGCTTGCTACGGGTTCCGAATTCGAAAGAATTCCCGTTCCCTAGCGCCGGTCATGGCCCCTGTTTTGGGTCGTGACAAAGTTGGTATCAGAGCGGAGTTCTGTGTTAGGGCTTAGTTTTGTGAGTCGTGGCCCTAGTTTTAAAGTTATGTTTTCTGTTGAACTACTACAGTGTAGTAGGTTCGAGTATGTCTTGATAAGTATTCCTTACTGTAGTTTTTTGCATTATTCCTCCGTTGTCTGTTTTGTCTGAATCTTTCCATTTATCTTTTCAGTATGAGGAGGCAAGCGCGTGTCACTCCACCAGTCGTTGAGGCCGAGGATGATGAGTCTTTTCAGGCCGAGGTTTTACCTCCTGAACAGCCAGTTAGGCGTAGAGGTTGTGGCAGAGGTAGACCTCGAGGAGTGGCAGGTCGCCATAGGCAGAGAGAGTTACAGGACGAGGAGCCTATTGAGCCTGAATTTGATGTTCCTATTCCTCCAGTTGTTCAGCCTGCCTATCAGCAGGGTATGTCTGACCCTGAGGCAGCTTTGTTCTATGCCCAAGTTGGCAGGATTGCTTTTAACGGTACTTCTGATCCGTTAGACTTTCTACACGCGATCGAGATGAGGACTTAGACTGCTCATACCGAGTACCAGCGGATCATGATCGTCGAGTTGTCTGTCGAGGGACCAGCCTTAGATTGGTTCATTCAGATGATACAACCTTATATGATGACGATGACCTGGGCTCAGTTCTGAGAGCGATTTATGAGGAGATTTTATCCAGAGCCGCTTCGTTTGAGCTATCATCTCCGACTGACCAGTATTTCTCATGGAGATCGATCTGTAGAGGAGTACACCTGAGAATTTCTTCGTCTGGGTAGATATGCTGAGGATCTGATGCGAGATCAGTATTTCACAGTCACTACATACGCTACTGGTTTGGGTTCTGCTTTTGCTGGTATGCCTACAGTAGGTCTTACTCTGGAGTCTGTGATTGAGTTAGCCAAGGAGATTGAGCTGAGACTAGTTAGGCAGGGAGCAATGCCTGATTATTACCAGCTAGGAGTTTAGTCGAGTGGATTGCAGACTACACCATACTCTAGTTTTCATGTTGGTTCTAGTAGTCAACAGCGAGGTCTAACTCAGCAGAGTCAGAGACAGCAGCAGCGAGTGCGTCGGAGCAGTAGACATGGCCGTGGAGGTCAGCGTAGATCGTTCAGATTCGGGTCAGGTGCTTCGAGCAGCAGCAGTGGTCGTAGTTCTGGATCAGCAGCCAGTGTTTGTCAGAGTTGTGGTAGAGTCCATCAAGGACCGTGTTATCTAACACCGCTAACATGCTTCAGATGCGGGCAGACAGGACATTTTGCCAGATCGTGTCCTTATTCTGGGTATCATCAGCCACAGATTCCGCGATTCCCACAGCAGTCGATTGCTAGTGCTACACCCGTGCCATTTCAGTTACCACTAATTCAGCATCAGAGTTCCACTCAGTTTGTTCCACAGTAGAGTCATGGTAGAGGTACTAAAGGAGGTGCCAGAGGTGTTGGCCAGGCTTCTACCAGTCAGTAGGGAGGTCGAGGTCAGGCTAGAGTCTTTTATCTCACTCAGCAGGATGCTCAGGCATCTAATGCAGTCGTGGCAGATATTGTTTCTGTTTGTTACCTGGATGCATGGGTTTTGTTTGATCCGAGTGCCACACATTCGTTTGTTTCTCTTATTTTTGCTTCTAAATCTTGTTGGCAAGCTTCGAGGATGGCTTTTCCTTTGTCTGTTGCCACTCCTCTGAGTGATTCCTTGGAGCCGATATTGTTCTTTCTGGTTGTCTAGTTCTCGTGGGAGATAGAGAATTACCCGCTGATTTGATTCTGTTAGAGGTGATGGACTTTGATGTTATTCTGGGAATGGATTGGTTACCTCAACACTATGTCGTGGTAGATTGCAGGAATAAAGAGGTGACTTTCAGAATTCCTAATGAAGTAGAGTTTAAATTTGTTGGTGATAGGAGTTCAGCACCTCAGAATCTTATTTATGCTATTACAGCTAGAAAGTTATTGAGGAAAGGTTGTTAGGGATATTTGGCATTGGTCAGGGATAGTGGAGAAGTTGTCACTCACAGATGTTCCTGTTGCTTGTGAGTTTCCTGATGTTTTTCCCGAGGAGTTGCCAGGTTTACCACCTCACAGAGAGATAGAGTTCTGTATAGATATGGTTCCAGGTACTACTCCTATATCTATGCCACCCTATAGAATGGCTCCTGCAGAGTTGAAAGAGTTGAAGGAGCAGTTGCAAGAGTTGTTGGATAAAGGTTTCATCAGACTTAGTGTTTCTCCTTGGGGTGCACCAGTCCTGTTTGTGAGGAAGAAGGATGGTACCCTGAGACTGTGCATTGACTACAGAGAGCTGAATAAGGTGACAGTGAAGAACAAGTATCCTCTTTCGAGGATAGATGATTTGTTTGACCAGCTACAGGATGCACAGTTCTTTTCTAAGATTGACTTGAGGTCGGGTTATCATCAGCTGCGGGCCGATATTCCTAAGACGGCATTCCGCACTCGATATGGTCATTATGAGTTTCTGGTGATGTCTTTCGGTTTGACTAATGGACCAGCAGCTTTTATGGACCTGATGAACAGGGTATTCAAACCGTATGTGGATCAGTTTGTGGTAGTCTTCATTGATGATATACTGGTATATTCGAGGAGTATGGAGGAGCATGTATATCACTTGAGGATTGTACTGCAGACATTGAGAGATCATCAGCTTTATGCTAAATTCTCGAAGTGTGATTTTTGGATGGAGAGTGTTTCTTTTCTTGGACACGTGGTGTCTAAAGAAGGTATTCAAGTTGATCCACAGAAGGTTGAGGCAGTGTCTGAGTGGCCTAGAGCTACTTCTGTTATAGAGATTCGGAGTTTTCTGGGTTTAGCCAGGTATTATAGGCGGTTTGTGCAGGATTTTTCTAGAATTGCAGCCCCTATGACTCGCTTGACTCAGAAGAATGTTAGATTCAAGTGGTCAGAAGCTTGTGAGAACAGTTTCTAGTTGTTGAAGGAGAAGTTGACCACAGCGCCAGTATTAGCTTTGCCTAATAGTGTGGATAAGTTCACAGTTTACTGTGATGCCTTTAGAATTGGTCTTGGTTGTGTGTTGATGTAGAATGGAAGGGTGATAGCCTATGCTTCGAGGCAATTGAAGAAGCATGAGCAGAACTATCCTACACATGATCTTGAGATGGTTGCAGTGATCTTTGCTTTGAAGATCTGGAGACATTATCTGTACGGGGTGACTTGTGAGATATTTACTGATCACAAGAGCCTTAAGTACATTTTTCAGCAGAGAGATTTGAATATGAGGCAGAGGAGATGGTTGGAATTGTTGAAGGATTATGACTGTGAGATTCTATATCATCCGGGTAAAGCTAATGTGGTAGCAGATGCCTTGAGTAGGAAGTCCTCAAGTAGTCTTGCTCACATTAGTGTTGAGAGGAGACCATTGATCTAGGAATTGCATCTGTTGGTGGATCAAGGTCTGATGATGAAGATTAGTAGATCAAGTGTACTGCTAGCTCAGTTTAAAGTACAATATGTACTGAGGGATAGGATTAAAGCAGCTCAGAGCCGAGATCCTATTCTAGAAGAGCTTGCAAAGAATGTTCGATCAGGGAAGTTCATTGATTTCACACTCGATGATGATGGTGTGTTGTAGATCAGTGATAGATTGTGTGTTCCTGATGTGGATGATTTGAGAGAAGAGATTTTAGAGGAAGCACATTCTACAGCCTATAGCGTACATCCAAGTGTTACTAAGATGTACCACAGTATCAGAGATTTATACTGGTGGGACAGATTGAAGAAGGATGTCGCTGATTATGTTACGAAGTGCTTGTCGTGTCAGCAAGTGAAAGCTGAGCATCAGAAGCCTTCTGGGAAGCTTCAGCCTCTTCCTATTCCCGAGTGGAAGTGGGAAAGGATAGCTATGGATTTTGTGGTCGGTTTACCTCGTTCGAAGGATGGATACGACTCCATCTGGGTGATTGTAGACAGATTGATGAAGTCTGCACATTTCTTACCTGTGAAAGCCACTTATTCTGTTGCTAGATTGGCGAAGTTGTATATGAAGCATATTGTGTGCCTTCATGGAGTACCTATGTCCATTGTATCAGATAGAGGTTCGGTGTTTACTTCTCATTTTTGGCAGAAGTTGCAGGACACGATGGGCACTAGGTTGGATTTCAGTACTGCTTTTCACCCTCAGACAGATGGTCAGTTTGAGAGGACGATCCCGACATTGGAAGATATGTTGAGGATGTGTGTCCTGGATTTGGGAGGTAGCTGGGATGATCATTTGCCACTCGTAGAGTTTGCATATAATAACAGCTACCATAGCAGTATTGGCATGGCACCATATGAGGTGTTGTACGGAAGGAAGTGTAGATCCCCTTTGAGTTGGGATGAGATTGGTGAGAGAGCTTTGACTGGACTTGAGATGGTTCAGGATGCTGCAGAGAAAGTTGTCGTGATTAAGTGAAGATTAGAGACCGCAATTAGCAAGCAGAAGAGTTATGCGGATCCTAGGCGCAGAGATATAGAGTTTCAGGTTGGAGATTTTGTTTTTCTGAAGGTATCTCCGATGAAGGGTGTGATGAGATTTGGCAGGAAGGATAAGTTAGCACCGAGATATATTGGACCGTTTAAGATTCTGGAGAGAGTTGGCACTGTTGCATATCAGTTGGATTTGCCTCCGAGTATGTCACAAGTGCATCCAGTATTTCATATCTCGATGTTGAGAAAGTATATCTCAGACCCTTCACATGTGTTGTAGCCTGACGGTGTGGAAGTGAGTGAAGATTTGATGTTTGTGGAAGAACCTGTGGCGATCGTAGATTATCAAGTTCGACAGTTGCGATCGAAGCAGATTCCGATGGTTAAGGTTCTGTGGCGTAGCGATAGAGTTGAGGAGCATACGTGGGAGACTGAAGCTGAGATGCGAGCTTCTTACCCGTATCTCTTTCCTTCCTGATCTTGTAATCTTTTCTTTCTGGAATTCGAGGATGAATTCTTGTAAGGGGGGAAGACTGTAATATCCTGTGTTTTTAAAATATTTTTTACACTGTACCGGAATATGCAGTGTTAATAATTTCCATATGTATATTATATGATATTTTTACGAGTTGGTATGTATTTAAAACCTATTTTAATTATTGTGTATTATTTACAGTGCTTTACGTAAAATTTTCCCGGAACTTGTATTTTCGGAGAAATTTTCACGTAAATAATTTATTATTAATTATTTTAAATATATTTTAGGACTTGCATGAACTTATACGTATTTTTAAAATACTAAACACCGTGTATATGTGTACCTATTTATTTAATTAGGGTTTAGTATTTTACCCTAATATTTTATTAATTAATTAATTATTTTATTGTTATTTAATTATTTTTAATTAATATTAAATTTTAAAATTTTAAAATATTAAATATTAAGTGTGTGGGTGTGATTTTTTCAAATATTTTATTAAAATTATTTTTTATTATTTTTCTTTTTCTTTTTTTTTCTTTTTCTTTTCTTTTCTTTTTCTTTTTCTTCTTCTTCTTCTTCCCGTGCGCGACCACCTTCCACCACTGCAACTCCCGATCCCTGACCGTCGGTGTGCCTCCCGGCTTACCACCGTCGTCCCCAGTCGTTCCCCGCCGCCAGCAGCCTTCTTCCCCGACGCCGGCAACCCTATTTTCTTCTTTTGGCCGAAACTTCTTCTCCTCACCGTCGACCATGATTCCGGCCACCGTTTTTGACACCGCCAGTCTCTTTCTTCTCCTTGAGCTCTGGTGAGTGTGATTCTAGCTTTGGTTTGAGCTTAAATGGTCTTGATTTGGTTAGGTTTCGAATTTTCCAATTCGGCCATATTAGGGTTTTTGATTTTTTTGAGCTTTGAATTGATTGATTCATGAAAACTCCCTTCACAAATGTTGATCCTAGTAGCTTAATTTACATGTATGAATTTTTGTGGAATTTTTGGAGATTGTTTGGATTTTTGGGTATTTTTGAATATTTTAATATTATTTTCTAATTTTCGGAAATTAATTATTTAAATTATGAAATTATGTTTTATGGTTAAATTAGGTGTTGAAATGAATTATAGGAATTTATTTGGAATTTTTATGAATTTCTATGTATTTATTTTGAATTATTGAAATTTATGTAAATTTGGGAAATTAGGGTTAATTATGTTTTTAATTGAAATTAATTGGTAAATGTAGTTTAATTATTAATATTATTGATAAATATGTTGAGAAAATTAATTTTGGATAATTATGCTATTTTTGGTGAATTTTTGAATGAATTTTAGTATATTTATATATATAGGGGTATTTTGGTAATTTTATAAAAAATTGGCTAAAAATGTAATTTAATTAGTTTTAATAGTTATTTAAGGTATAAAAATGATTTCTGCAAATTATTAGGTATTTTTAACTAATTAAAACTATTTTTCATGAATTATTTTCAATTATATATATAATATACGATTTTACTAATAAAATGAGTTTTTATCGGTTTTTACTGTGTTTTAAGGTTAATTATGTAATTTCTATGTATAAAATGAATTTCTATGTTATAAGGATATTTTTGGTATTTTCTGAATTATTCTGTGTTTGTGGACCTCGGTCGGTAGACTGTAGTTTGGAGTCCGACCGAGGGGTTGTGAATGAGATGTGGTGTTCATTTTCGAAGTGTGTTTCTTTGCAGGGTTGGTTGTACTCTTTGAGTAGAGAGATGTCCATTTTACAGGGGAGGTTCTGCCGAATTTTCGATAGAATTCTCGTAAAACGTGATGTCCGGTCGAACCCTAATCTCAATTCTATGTTTAATATTCTAGATCGAATTCTAGGATTTCTGTTAGGGTTATTCTGATTTTTGTCGTTATTATTTGTTTAGTTGCGCCGAGACCGAGGGCTAGTGGACCAGGCCCGTCGGACCCATCTCGTGGAGCGCACTAAGGTGAGTTACTATTTTATATATATGTGCTTTAGAATGCATGATTTTAGAAATATATGTTTTATTTTGATCAAATATGCATAAATAATGTGATTAGTATTTAAGTATATCTTTAGTTTATTTTTGGTTTATTTTAAACTATATGTATGTTTTATTAATAAAACAGGTTTAAAATGTTTTTAAATATATTTCTAGTTTAATTTGTAATTTAATTGGATTTGTTTGACGTATATATACTCGAAATATACCTGGTTTACTTTTGGTATATTTCCAGTATATATATGGTTTATAATGTTATTTTATTTAATTTCATGCATCATTTATTTGTGAATGAATGTTTTATATTTATTAATGAAGGATATCGATAGAACGTGCTACCTAGTGGGCAGCACTAGGACCGAGTACGTACCGGTATGCCTATAGTATTTAGGCTATATTACTAACCATTTGTGGATGTTGATTGATTATGATTATTTGATGTGTGAGATATAATTTGGAGGTGTGATTGCTGGAGCTCGGTTGACCAAGTGTCTCGGGGCCAATCACACTGGCAGTCAGACTGCTGGAGCTCGATTGACTTAGTGTCTCGGGGCCAGTCTACTGTCTAAATGGATTAAGTGGATATCTTTGGATTAAGTGAGCCTGTGTGGCTAGAGTGTTGTCTAACACTATTTTTGAGATTGCGATATTCTAGGGTTCTATGTGATCCTTCATAAACGATGATTTCCAGTAAAATATATATAAAATGATTTTATTTCATCTGTGTGTATTTGCTTGTATACATACATATTATATATATATTGTTGACTGTGTGCATTGTCATTTAGTGTGTATGTATATATATTATAGTAATTCACTCAGTGAGGTCTGACTCCCCTCCGTTGATAATTTTTCAGGAGAGTCAACATCTTCAGACCTCAATAGCAGGCCTGTACGCCAGATTTCTTCCGCCCCGGCTTCTTTGTGTAAACTGCTTACTTGAGTCTTATTTTTATAATCTAGACACTGCAGTAGTTGTAAATTAATTTGTGGGATTTTATGTATTTTATTTATGTGAGATATTATATTATATTTGAGAACTAGATTTGTATTAAAATATTTTATATATATGTGATGAGTTGAGATTTAAATTAAATCCAGTTAATGAAATTGTTATTATGATATTCATGATTTTTATTTCCGCTGCATTATATATATTGCTACTATTATTGCATGTTTTATTTTATTTTTAGGCTTGCTACGGGTTCCGGATTGGAAAGAATTCCCGTTCCCTAGCGCCGGTCATGGCCCCTGTTTTGGGTTGTGACACTATTGGCTTAGGATAACAGATGCAGTTGATTTTGAGATGCCAAGAGCTACAATGGAAATAACAGCTCTTACATGGTGCACCATATCGTAGATAGCCATTGTATGTAGATCGATAGAAGAGTGAAAACAAAGAATGAAAGAAAAAAATTGTTTTTTCAGTATCTATGTATATTTTTTAAATTTTCAATATAAAAATTAACAATACAAAAATAACAAAACGGAACTAAATAAAATTAGTAGCTAATATATTGTTAAAAATATGTTTTATAGATAAATAAATTAAAATAGTGAACTGTCAATTATAATTTTTTTTATTATTTTAGTTAAAATATAATTATATTTTAAGTATTTGACTATTAGTAAAAATGTTTATATTTAATTATATATTATTAGCAAAATTAATAATATTTTATAGTTAAAATAATTTAGATTAGTGATGTTGTTTGTTACTAAAATTTTGTTATAATGTTAATTAAAATATAATGATAAATTTAATTAAGTAAATGTAAATAAAATTTATTTATTTAGTTAGTGCCTTCCTAATAATTTGCATGAGATGTGTTCCTATTATCACTACTAGTGTTGCCATGGTTTTGTGTGTAGTGTTGGTGATGCTACTAGTCATGCCACTATTAAAAAAATTAAATCAAGAATATTAGTATATCAAATCAACATTATGAGAAAAAAAATTAAAACCTTAAAAAATGTATAATGTATTTAAATAATTTTGAAGTTTAATGGAAAATTTGGCATGATTTTCTTGCTTGGATAGAATGTGGAGGATTTTGAACATTTGACACTTTTTTTTTATTTGTTTCAATTTAAAGTATTCATTTATCTTAAAATTATATATTATGTCTTTTATTAATTTTTCTATGTTTAACTATTATTCTGTTATGATACTTGTTAATATATATTCTCATGTGTATGTAGAAATGGAAAGTAGAAATCAAACAACGCTAATTCAGTATCAATACTATTTTGAGAACTTCTAAAGGAACATTTATTCAACATCTACTGCAATTATAGTTTACCAAATTTCTACATGAGGAGCTAGAATCAATGAACACACTCAGTTAGTTAAATAACTCATAAAAATTTTTTGTGGTGTCATTTGATAAATGAAGTAGACCAAGAAATAGTATGTGCTAATTTCACTTTTTATCAATGCCTAGCAATTTTAAAGCAAAATAATTTCAATTCGGTGATGAATATTTCCAATAATTGTTCTAATACCACTACCTATATTCCTTATGATTACAAATGAGCTATTAGGTCCTTAATTAAAGTCATCTATTTCATTCACCAATAAGGATTTTAATTATGGGATTTGATAGGTCTTATATAGATTTTCAAGGTAAAGGGTTGAGAGTTTGGGGAATTAAATTTATTGCATTTTCTTTTTAACCAACATCCATTAGTGAGGATTATCTTGCCATCCATTATATTAAGGATGGTTTTTTTCATGGATTACTGATGCCCAAAGATATGGTAGAACTTCAGAAGCTTCTTTATAGTGGCCAACCAAGGTATAACAAGTTTACATTTTATAACTTTTTTATATATTTTTTAATTGAGTTAATAACAACTTGAATAACCTTCTATTTTTTGAAAAAAAATGTAGGAATAACGAGTTAATTGCAAATCATATTGCAATTTTAACTCATGAAGAAAGAGGCATATTTCTTAGAAAATTTTTAGAATTGACTAATTCAAATAATAATTTCAAAGTTGCATATTTTCAAGCAGTTAAAGATTTAGGTCGAAAAAATGGTTGAAAGAGTAAAATAACTCCTCAACATGGTCCAATATTTGCAAGTTTTGATTATCAACTATTGGGATAATAAATTGGACAACAAGCTAGAGCATATATTAATAGTGGGACTATTGAATAACTTAATAAATTACTAATCATTTGTTGAAGAAACTTATCTGTGCATATTCATGAGCAAAGCAACACAACACCATAAGTGAGATGTGATTTTCTTAATCTTTTAATTTTAATTGATCTATATATGCTCTAATTTATATAAAGGATAAACATTTTTGGAGTCTTGGAGACCAATGTCTTAAGCATGCATATGGTTATCGATTTGATTATAAAATTTCAAACATGTTTATATGACTACAATATATTATCCTTTTTTTTGATGTTACAAGTGAGTAATTTAATTTATAGTTGACATGTTTCTAACTGTAACTATTTAGTCTAGCTAAATAATTTAAACTTTTTATTATGTTCAAAACTCGAAAGCGCATAGATCGTGAATTGTAGTACAAAAGATATCATTCCTAGGAGGATTGAATATTGAATACTAATATTTCTACTTATGTTACTAGTATGCAAATCAATACAATAATTAAGAAAATCAAAATATAAATTGAAATAACTAAAATTAAAAGAAAATCAAATGATAAAAACATAGAGCTAAAGTTTGGTTTCACTATTCCAATTAGATCATGAACACTTAATTATTAAAAACTTTGATTTTAGTTTAGCGTAATTGTTCTACAATACCTAAAGACTCTCTTGAGTTCAATTAAACATGTTAAGATTAAAGTTTAATCTACTCTTGTGGTTAAAAAGTTAATCAAAACTCATTAAGTTCCTTAACAATTAATTTACCACTGTAGACCCTACATACTGTCATGGTCCCTCACAGAGCTCGCCTACTCTCATAGTCGAGTGGTCGAAGTCCTATGAGTCTTAAGCTAGAAAATTTCCCTAACTCTCGTTGGTTAATTTACCTATAAACATGTAATCAAATAGGCCTAAAATGATAACAAGACATTAAGTTCAACACATAGAATTAATTGAAAATTAAATTAATAAACTTGTGTTCAATCACATTATAGAATATCTACTTCTAGCATAAACCCTAAAAAGAGTTTAGCTAAATATGGATTTAAAAAAATTACAAACATAAAATAAATAACAAAAGAATGAAGAAGAAGAAAAATAGATAAAACTCGTTTAAGCGTGCTTTAATCTTCAATCCTTGTTAAGCTCTTTAATCCCCAAAATGGCTCTCTTTAACCTAAAGTTAAACTTTTCTATTTATAGAGAAAAATACCCTAAATTTGTTGAAGGACTAAAATAGTAATTTTTCTCCTCTAAACCTCCTCCAATTAGGAAAATAACTCTATAATCCAACTCCTTAATTATTGGCTTTAATCCCAGACTTGTTATGAAAACAAAAATCCTACAAAAAACATACCAAAAATGCATAAATTAACTAGGAAACTAGAAAGCAAATAAAACTAAGCTAAAAAACTAAAATCCTAATAAAACACTAATTACAAATAATAAAATATAAAGAAATACTAAAAAATCATATAGAAATTAAATAGAAAAACTATACAATAATTGACACTAACACTTTTTTTATATTTGCAGAAAGAACCTTGAAGTGATGAAGTCCAAGCATGAAGTTGATCTTTTGTTGTCATCATTTGACCTTTTCCCTTTTTGTGTTTCTTTGATTTGATTTTCATATGAGATCAAAGTATAATGTTTAAGAATATTTGAAAATATTTGTATGCCAATACTTGGATTCTATAAAACATTTGTCTATTTATTGGGCATAAGCATAAGCTAAGTTATATTGGTTTGGTCAACTGTGCAGCCCTAGAAAACCTAAAATAACTATAATGAAATTATTTTTGTTATGAATAATTCTCATGCTTAAATCTCCATGTCTTTAGCTTGCTCCACTATTGCCTTTAATTAATCATGATCCATGTGTTTGGCATTGCAAAGCACTTGCTTTGCTACTATTTTAGGATAATAAATGTAGTTGATTCTGAGATGCTAAAAGATGTAATGGAAACAATAGCTTTTACATGGTGCACCAAATTGTAGATAACCATTGTATGTAGATCAACAGAAGAGGCAAAACAAAGTAATGAAAGAAAAAAATGTGCTTTTCCAGGATCCATATATTTTTTAAAACTGTCAATATAAAAATTAACAATACACAAATAACAATGCTCAATTAAAATAAAATTAGTAGCTAATACATTGTTAAAAAATATGTTTTATAGATAAAATAAATTAAAATAGTGAACTGTTAGTTATAATTTTTTATTATTTTAGTTAAAATTTAATTATAATTTAAGTAGTTGATTGTTAGTAAAAAAATTTATCTTTAATTATATACTGTTAGTAAAACTAATAAGATATTATAGTTAAAATAATTTTGATTAGTGATGCTGTTGGTTACAAAAATTTTGTTATAGTGTTAGTTAAAATATAATAACAACTTTAATTAGGAAGATGTAAATAAAATTTATTTATTTAGTTATATATATATTTTTAAAAAACAACATTTTTTGTTAATATAAATTTAATTAGTGCCTTACTAATAATATGCATGAGATGTGTTCCTATTATCGCTACTAGTGTTGCCATGGTTTTGTGTGTAGTTTTGGTGATACTACTGGTTATGCCAGTGTTGAAAGAATTAAATCAAATCAACATTAGGAGAATAAAATAAAAAATTAAGAAAATGTATAATGTAATTAATTTTTTATAAAGTTTAATGAAAAATTTGGTATGATTTTTTTGCTTGGATAGAATGTGAAGGATTTTGAAAATTTGATACCTTTCTTTATTTGTTTCAATTTGAGTATTCATTTATCTTAAAATTATATATTATGTCTTTTGTTAGTTTTTCTATGTTTCACTATTATTCTCTTATGATATTTGTTACTATATATTCTCATGTGTATGTAGAAATGGAAAGCAGCAATCGAACAACTTAAATTCAGTATTAATATTATTTTAAGAACCTTCATGGGAACATTTATTCAACATCTACTACAATTAGAGTTAACCAAACTTTTATGCTAGGAACTGGAATCTGCGAACACATTTAGTTAGTTCAAATAACTTATAAAAATTTATTATGTTGTCATTTGATAAATGAAGTAGTCCAAGAAATAGTATATGCTGATTTAATTTCACTTTTGACCAATGCCTAACAATTTTAAAGCAAATAATCTCAATCCGATGATGAATTTTCCTACCATTTATCTAATACCATTACCTATATTCTCAATGTTACAAATGAGCTATGAGGTCTCTAATTAAAGTCATTTTTTTCATTCACCAACAAGGGTTTTAATTATGGGATTTGATATGTCTAATATAGCTTTTCCATATGAAGGGTTAAGAGTTTGGGAAATTAAATTTATTGCATTTTTTTCTTCACCAACATCTATCAGTGGTGATTATCTAGCCATCCAAGAAATTATAGATGGTCTTTTTTCGTGGATTTGTGATGCCTAAAAATATGGTAGAACTTCATAAAGTTCTTTATAGTGGTTAACCAAGACATGACAATTTTACATTTTATGATGTTTACATCCTTTTTTTTTAATTGAGTTAAAACAACTTGAATAACCTTCAATTTTTTTTTTAAAAATGTAGGAATAATTGGTTAATTACAAATCACATTACAATTCTAACTCATGAAGAAAGAGGTGTATTTTTTAGAAAATGCTTGGAATGGACTAATTCAAAAAAAATGTTAAGGTTCCATATTTTCAAGCTGTTAAAAAATTAAGATGACAAAATGGTTGGAAGAGTAAGATAACTCATCAACATGGTCCAATATTTGCAAGTTTTTTTATCCACAACTGGGATAACAAATTAGATACTGAACTGGAGCATATGCTGATAGTTGGATTTTTGAAGAACTTAATAAATTACTAATCATATGTTGGAGAAACTTATCTATACATATCTATGAGAAAAGTAACAAAACATTTTTGAAGTCCTATAGACTTATGTCTTGATCATGCATATGGTTGGAATATTATTCACTTTTTTTATATTATAAGTGAGTAATTTAATTTATAATTTACATGTGTCTAATTGCAACTATTTAGTCTAGTGAAATAATTTAAACTTTTTTTGTAGTTGCAAGAGGAACCTTGAAGTAATGAAGTCCTAGCATGAAGTTGATATTTTTTTTATCATTATTTGACCTTTTCCCTTTTTGTGCTTCTTTGATTTAATTTTTATATGAGATCAAAGTATAATGTTTAAGAATATTTTCAAATTTTTTTATGATAATGCTTGGATTTTATTAAGCATTTCTTTATTTATTATAAGCATGAGCTAAGTTATACTTGCATGGTCAACTGTGCAGCGCTGAAAAACCTAAAATAACTATAACGACATTATTCTTGTTATGAATAATTCTCATGCTTGAATCTCCTTGTCTTTGGCTTGCTCCATTAGTGCCTTTGATCAATCATGATCCATGTGTTTTGCATCGCAAAGCATTTGCCTTGCTACTACCTTAGGGTAATAGATGTAGTTGATTCTGCAATGCCAAGAGTTGCAATGGAAACAATAGCTATTACATGGTGCATCACATCGTACAGAGACATTGTATGTAGATTAATAGAAGAGTCAAAACAAAGTAATAAAAGAAAAAATATGTTTTTTCAATATCTATATATTTTTAAAATTGTCAATATAAAAAATGAACAATACAAAAATAACGTGACACAATTAAAATGAAATTAGCAGCTAATATATTGTTAAAAAAATGTTTTATACATAAGATAAATTAAAATAGTTCATTGTTAGTTACAATTTTTTTTTATTATTTTAGTTGAAATGTAATTATAATTTAAGTAGATTATTGTTAGTAAAAAATTTTATATTTAATTATATACTGTTAGTAAAACTAATAAGATTTTAAAGTTAAAATAAATTTGATTAGTGATCTTGTTTGTTACAAAAATTTTGATATAGTGTTGGTGAAAATATGACGATAAATTTAATTAGGTAGATGTAAATAAAATTTATTTTTTTAGTTATATATATAATAACATTTTTTTGTTAATAGAAGTTTAATTAGTGCCTTCCTAATAATATGCATAAGATGTGTTCCTATTATCGCTACTAGTATTTCCATGGTTTTATGCACAGTGTTGGTGATGCTACTGGTCATGCCACTGTTAAAAGAATTAAATCATGAATTAGTATATCAAATCAACATTATAAGAAAGAAATTAAAAACTAAGAAAATTTATAATGTAATTAAATACTTTATGAAGTTTAATGCAAACTTTGGTATGATTTTTTTGCTTGGATAGAATGTGGTGGATTTTGAAAATTTGACTTTTTTTTTTGTTTCAATTTGAAGTATTCATTTATCTTAAAATTATTTATCATGTCTGTTGTTAATTTTTCTATGTTTCACTATTATTCTATTATGATATTTATTAATATATATTTTCATGTGTATGTAGAAATGGAAATTAGAAATCAAACAGCTCAAATTTAGTATCAATACTATTTTGAGAACCTTCAAGGGAGCATTTTTTCAATATTTATTGCAATTAGAGTTGACCAAACTTCTATGCTATGAGCTAGAATGTGTGAACACACTCAGTTAGTTCAAATAATTCATAAAAATTTATTATGGTGGCATTTGATAAATGAAGCAGACTAAGAAATAGTATATGCTAATTTCGATTTAACTCTTGACCAATACTTAGCAATTTTAAAGCAAAATAATTTTAATCCGGTGACGAATTTTTTCTACCATTCTTCTAATACCATTACCTATATTCTCAATGATAAAAAATGAGCTATTAGGTCCCTAATTAAATACATTTTTTTTCATTCACCAACATGGATTTTAATTATGGGATTTGATAGGTCTAATATAGTTTTTCAAGGTGAAGGGTTAAGAGTTTGGGGAATTAAATTTATTGCATCTTCTTCTTCACCAACAACCATTAGTGAGGATTATCTAGCTATCCATGATATTATGGATGATCTTATTAATGGACAGTGATGTCCAAATATATGGTAGAACTTTAGAAAGTTCTTTATAGTGGTCAACTAGGGTATGACAACTTTATATTTTATAAGGTTTTTTGTCTTTTTTTTTATTAATTTGATAAAAACTTGAATAACCTTCAATTTTTTTAAAAGTAGGAATAACAGGTTAATTGCAAATCGCATTGCAATTCTAACTTATGAAGTAAGAGACATATTTCTTAAAAAATGATCAAAATGGACATATTCAAGTAATAATTTTAAGTTTCCATATTTTCAAGTAGTTAAAATATTAGGTCTACAAAATGGTTGGAAGAGTAAAATAACTCCTCAACATGGTCCAATATTTGCAAGTTTCATTTATCAATAATTGGGACAACAAACTAGAGCATGTGTTGACAGTGCGAATGTTGATGAACTAAATAAATTACTAATTATTTGTTGGAGAAACTTATTTGTGCATATCCGTGAGCAAAGCAATAAAACACCATATTTAAGATGTGATTCTCTTAATATTTTAATTTCAATTGATCTATATGTGCTTTAATTTCTATAGAGTATAAACATTTTTAGAGTCCTGAAAACTGATGTATTTATCATGCATGTGGTTGGAGATTTGATTATACAATTTCAAACATGTTTATATGACTACAACATATTATCCTTTTTTTTTGATGTTACAAGTGAGTAATATAATTTATAGTTTACACGTTTCCAACTGCAACTATTTAGTCTAGCTAAATAATTTAAACTTTTTTGTATTTATAGGAGGAACCTTGAAGTGATGAACTTCATATTTTGTTGTCATCATTTAACATTTTCCCTTTGTGTGTTCTTTGATTTGATTTTCATATGAGATCAAAGAATGATTCTTAAGAATATTTTAAAATATTTGTATCATAATGGTTGGATTCTATAAAGCATTTCTCTATTTATTGGGAATAAGCACAAGCTAAGTTATATTTGCTTGGTTAACTATACAGCCTTGAAAAACCTAAAATACTTATAGCGACATTATTCTTGTTATGAAAAATTCTCATGCTTGAATCTCCTTATCTTGGGCTTGCTCCATTAATGCCTTTGATTAATCTTGATCAGTGTGTTTGGCATCGTAAAGCTTTTGCCTTGCTACTGTCTTAGGATAATAGATGCAGTTGATTCTGAGATGCTGAGAATTGCAATGGAAACAACAGCTCTTACATGGTGCACCACATCATAGACAACCATTGTATACAAATTAACAAAAGAGTCAAAACATAGCAATGAAAGAAAAAAAATGTTTTTTCAGTATCTGTATTTTTTTAAAATTGTCAATATAAAAATTAACAATACAAAAATAACAATAGGCAATAAAAATAAAATTAATATATTGTTAAAAAATATGTTTTATAGATAAAATAAATTAAAATAGTGAACTGTTAGTTATACTTTTTTTTATTATTTTAGTTAAAATATAATTATAATTTAAGTAGTTGATTGTTAATAAAATTTTTTATATTTAATTATATAATGTTTGTAAAACTAATAAGATTTTATAGTTAAAATAAATTTGATCAGTGATGTTGTTTATTACAAAAATTTTGTTATAATGTTAGTTAAAATATAATGATAAATTTAATTAGGTAGACGAAAATAAAATTTATTTGTTTAGTTATATATATATATTATAAACTTTTTTTTGTTGATATAAATTTAATTAGTGTCTTTCTAATAATTTTTATGAGATGTGTTCCTATTATTACTACTAGTGTTGCCATGGTTTGATGTGCAGTGTTGGTGATACTACTAGTCATGCTACTGTTAAAAGAATTAAATTAAGAATATTAGTATATCAAATCAACATTATGAGAATGAAATTACAAATTAAGAAAATGTATAATGTAATTAAACACTTTATGAAGTTTAATGGACAATTTGGTATAATTTTTTTGCTAGGATAAGATGTGATGGATTTTGAAAATTTAAAATCTTTCTTTATTTGTTTCAATTTGAAGTATTCATTTATCTTAAAATTATATATTGTCTTTGTTAATTTTTTTATGTTTCACTATTATACTGTTATGATATTTGTTAGTATATATTGTAATTTGTATGTAGAAATGGAAATTAGAAATTAAACAACTCAAATTCAGTATCAAGACTATTATTAGAACCTTCAAGGGAACATTTATTCAACATCTATTGTAATTAGAGTTAACCAAACTTCTATGCCAGGAGCTAGAATCATTGAACACACTCAGTTAGTTTAAATAACTCATAAAAATTTATTGTGGTGTCATTTGATAAATGAAGTAGACCGAGAAATAGTATATACTAATTTCGATTTCACTTTTGACCAATGCCTAGTAATTTTAAAGCAAAATAATCTTAATTCTGTGATGAATTTTTCCTATCATTCTTCTAATACCACTATATATATTCCCAATGATTACAAATGAGCTACTAGATCCCTAAGTAAAGTCATTTTTTTTTCATTCACCAATAAGGATATTAATAAGGATTTGATAGGTCTAATATAGGTTTTCAAGGTGAAGGGTTGAGATTTTAGGGAATTGAATTTATTGCTTTTTCTTCTTCACCAACAACCATTAATGAGGATTATCTAGCCATCTGTGATATTAAGGATGGTCTTTTTCGTTAATTAATGATGCCTAAAGATATGGTAAAACTTCAAAAGCTTCTTTATCGTGGTCAACCAAGGTATGATAGTTTTTATTTTCTAAGCTTTATGTCTTTTTTTTTTATTGAGTTAATAAAAACTTGAATGACCTTCAATTTCTTTTTTTAAAAATGTAGGAATAATGACTTAATTGCAAATCACATTGCAATTCTAACTCATGAAGAAAGAGGCATATTTCTTTGTAAAAACGCGGAATGGACAAATTGAAATAATAATTTTAGGGTGCATATTTTCAAGTAGTTAAAAAATTAGGTCGATAAAATACTGAGTTAAATAATTCCTCAACATGCTCTAAAATTTGCAAAAACTCCTCATCATGGTCTAATATTTGCAAGTTTTGTTTATCAACAACTGGGACAACATACTAGAGCATATGTTAATTATGGGACTATTGAAGAACTTAATAAATTACTAATCATATGTTGGAGAACTTATTTGTGCATATCTATGAGCAAAGCAACAAAACATAATATGCAAGATATGATTCTCATAATCTTTTAATTTTAATTGATTTATATGTGCTCTAATTTCTACAGAGTATAAACGTTTTTAGAGTCTTAGAGACTAATGTCTTGATCATGCATATGGTTAGAGATTTGATTATAAAATTTCAAACATATTTATATGACAACATATTATCCTTTTTTTTATGTTACAAGTGAGTAATTTAATTTATAGTTTACATCTTTCCAACTACAATTATTTAATCTAGCTAAATAATTTAAACTTTTTTGTATTGATAGGAAGAACTATGAAGTGATGAAGCTCAAACATGAAGTTGATCTTCTGTTGTCATCATTTGACCTTTTCCCTTTTTGTATTTCTCTGATTTGATTTTCATATGAGATCAAACTATAATGTTTAAAAATATTTTGAAATATTTGTATGAAAATGGTTGGATTCTGTGAAGCATTTTTTATTTATTAAGCATAAGCATGAGATAAGTTATATTTGTTTGGTCAACTGCGCAGCGTTGAAAAACCTAAAATAACTATAACAATATTATTCTCATGCTTGAATCTACTTGTCTTTGGATTGCTCCACTAGTGCCTCTGATCAATCATGATCCATGTGTTTGGCATTATAAAGCATATGCCTTGCTACAATCTTAGGATAGTATGTGCAGTTGATTCTGACATGCCAAGAGCTACAATGGAAACAACAACTCCTACATGGTGCACCACATCGTAGATAGCCATTGTATGTAGATCAACAAAAGAGTAAAAACAAAGTAGTTAAAGAAAAAAAATGCTTTTTCAGTATCTATATATATATTTTAAATTGTCAATATAAAAATTAACAATACAAAAACAATAATACGTAGTTAAAATAAAATCAGTAGCTAATATATTATTAAAAAATATGCTTTATAGATAAAATAAATTAAAATAGTGAACTGTTAGTTATAATTTTTTTTATTATTTTAGTTAAAATATAATTATAATTTATGTAGTTGATTGTTAGTAAAAAATTTTACATTTAATTTTATGTTGTTAGTACAACTAATAAGATTTTATAGTTAAAATAAATTTGATTAGTGATGTTTATCACAGAAATGTTGTTACAATGTTAGTTAAAATATACTAATAAATTCAATTAGGTAGATGTAAATAAAATTTATTTATTTAGTTATGTATATATTATTAAAAAACAACTTTTTTTGTTATTTTAAATTTAATTAGTGCCTTCCTAATAATATTTATGAGATGTGTTCCTATTATCGCTAGTAGTGTTGTAATGGTTTTATGTGCAGTGCTGGTGATGCTACTAGTCATGCCACTATTAAAAGAATTAAATCAATATTATTAGTATATCAAATCAACATTATAAGAAAGAAATTAAAAATTAAGAAAATGTATAATGTAATTAAATACTTTATGAAGTTTAATGGAAAATTTAGTATGATTTTTTTGCTTGGATAAAATATGGAGGATTTTGATAATTTGACTTCTTTCTTTATTTGTTTCAATTTGAAGTATTCATTTATCTTAAAATTATAGATTATGCCTTTTGTTAAGTTTTCTACATTTCACAATTATTCTGTTATGATATTTGTTAATATATATCCTCATGTATATGTAGAAATGGAAATTAGAAATCAAACATCGCAAATTCAGTATCAATACTATTCTGAGAACCTTTAAGGGAACATTTATTCAATATCTACTGCAATTAGAGTTGACCAAACTTCTATGCAAGGAGCTAGAATCTGTGAACACACTCAGTTAGTTCAAATAACTCATACAAATTTATTATGCTGTCATTTGATGAATGAAGTAGACCAAGAAATAATATATGTTGATTTCAATTTTACTTTTAACTATTGCCTAGAAATTTTAAAGCAAAATAATCTTAATCCGGTGATGAATTTTTCCTACCATTCTTTTAATACCACTTCCTACATTCCTGATGATTACAAGTAAGATATTAGCTCCCTAATTATAGTCATTTTTTTTTCATTCATCAACAAGGATTTTAATTATAGGATTTGATATATGTAATATAGTTTTACAAGGTAAAGGGTTAAGAGTTTGGAAAATTAAATTTATTACATCTTCTTTCTCACCAATAACCATTAGTGAGGATTATCTAGCCATCCATTATATTATAAATGGTTTTTTTAGTGGATTAGTGATGCCTAAAGATATGGTAGAACTTCAGAAGCTTCTTTATAGTGGTCAACCAAGGTATGAAAAGTTTACATTTTATAAGGTTTATGTCTTTTTTTCAATTGAGTTAATAATAACTTGAATAATTTTAATTTTTTTTAAATGTAAGAATAATAGGTTAATTGCAAATCACATTACAATTCTAACTCATAAAGAAAGAGTCATATTTCTTAGAAAATGCTCGGAATGGACTAATTCAAATAATAATTTTAAGGTTGCATATTTTCAAGCAGTTAAAAAAATAGGTCAAAAAAATGGTTGGAAGAGTGAAATAACTCCTCAACATGGTCCAACATTTACAAAAACTCAACATGGTCCAATATTTGTAAGTTCTGTTTATCAACAACTGGGATAACAAATTGGACAACAAACTGGAGTGTACATTAATAGTGGGACTGTTGAAGAACTTAATAAATTACTAATCATATGTTGGAGAAACTTATCTATGCATATCCGTGAGCAAAGCAATAAAAAAAATGTAATATGTGATTCTCTTAATCTTTTAATTTTAATTGATCTATATGTGTTCTAATTTCTATAGAATATAAACATTTTTGGAGTCCTAAAGACTGATGTCTTGATCATGCATATGGTTGAAGATTAGATTATAAAATTTCAAATATGTTTATATGACCACAACATATTATCCTCTTTTTGGATGTTACAAGTGAGTAATTTAATTTATAGTTCACATGTTTCCAACTGCAACTATTTAGTCCAGCTAAATAATTTAAACTTTTGTGTATTTGTAGGAGGAACCTTGAAGTGATGAAGTTCAAGCATGATGTTGATCTTTTGATGTCATCATTTGACCTTTTGCCTTTTTGTGTTTCCCCTATATGATTTTCATATGAGATCAAAGTATGATGTTTAAGAATATTTTAAAATTTTTTTATGACAATGCTTGGATTTTATAAGGCATTTCTCTACTTATTGTGTATAAGCATGAGCCAAGTTATATTTGCTTGGTCAATTGTGCAGCACTAAAAAACCTAAAATAACTATAAGAACATTATTCTTGTTAAAAAATAATTCTCCTGCTTGAATATCCTTATCTTTGGCTTACTCCACTAGTGCCTCTGATCAATCATGATCCTTGTGTTTGTCATCATAAAGCATTTTTCTTGCTAATGTCTTAAGGTAATAGATGCAGTTGATTTTGACATGCCAAGAGCTACAATGGACACAACAGCTCTTACATAGTGCACCACATCATAAATAGCCATTGTATGCAGATCAACAAAAGAGTAAAAACAAAGTAATGAAAGAAAAAGAAATATTTTTTCAGTATTTATATAATATTTTAAATTGTCAATACAAAAATTAATAATACAAAAAAGACAATAGGCAGTTAAAATTAGCAGCTAATATATTGTTAAAAAATATGTTTTACAGAGAAAATAAATTAAAACAGTGTTAGTTAAAATATAATGAAAAATTTAATTTGGTAGATGTAAATACAATTTATTTATTTAGTTATGTATACATTATTAAAAAACAACATTTTTTGTTAATATAAATTCAATTACTGCCTTCCTAATAAACTACATGAGGTGTGTTCGTATTATCTCTAGTAGTGTTGCCATTGTTTTATGTGCAGTGTTGGTGATGCTACTTGTCATGCCACTGTTAAAAGAATTGAATCAAGACTATTAGTATATCAAATCAACATTATGACAAAGAAATTAAAAATTAAGAAAATGTATAATGTAATTAAATACTTCATGAAGTTTAATGCAAAATTTGGTATGATTTTTTGCTTGGATAGAATGTGGAGGATTTTGAAAATTTGACATCTTTCTTTATTTGTTTCAATTTGAAGTATTCATTTATCTTAAAATTATAAATTATGTCTTTTGTTAATTTTTCTATGTTTCACTATGATTCTGGTATGGTATTTGTTAATATATATTTTCATGTGTATGAAGAAATGGAAATTAGAAAACGAACAGCTCAAATTCAGTATCAATATTATTTTGAGAACTTTCCAGGGAGCATTTATTCAACATCTATTGCAATTAGAGTTGACCAAACTTCTATGCCAGGAGCTAGAATCTGTGAACACACTCAGATAGTTCAAATAACTCATAAAAATTTATTGTGGTGTCATTTGATAAATGAAGTAGACCCAGAAATAGTGTATACTGATTTTGATTTCACTTTTGACCAATGCCCTAGCAATTTTAAAGAAAAATAATCTTAATTCGGTGAAGAATTTTCCTACCATTCTTCTAGTACCACTACCTATATTCCTAATGATTACAAATGAGCTATTAAATCCCTAATTAAAGTGATTTTTTTAATTCACCAAGGATTTTAATTATGGGATTTGATAGGTCTAGTATAGCTTTTCAAGGTGAAGGGTTGAGAGTTTGGGGAGTTAAATTTACTACATCTTCTTCACCAACAACCATTAATGAGAATTATCTAGCTATCCATGATATTAAGGATGGTCTTTTCATGGATAAGTGATGTCCAAAGGTATGGTAGAACTTCATAACCTTCTTTTTAGTAGTTAACCGAGGTATGACAACTTGACATTTTATAAGGTTTATGTCTTTTTTTTAATTGAGTTATAACAACTTGAATAACCTTTATTTTTTTTAAAAATGAAGGAAAAATGGGTTAATTGCAAATCAGTTGCAATTCTAACTCATGAAGCAAAAGGCAGATTTCTTAGAAAATGCTTGGAATGGATTTATACAAATAATAGTTTTAAGGTTCCATATTTTCGAGCAGTTAAAATATTAATTCTACAAAATGGTTGGAAGAGTAAAATAACTCCTCAACATTATCCAACATTTGTAAAAACTCCTCAACATGGTCCAATATTTACAAGTTTTGTTTATCAACAATTAGGATAACAAATTGGACAACAAATTGGAGCATATGTTGATGGTGAGATTGATGAAGAACTTAATAAGTTACTAATCATATATTGGAGAAACTCATTTGTACATATGTGTGGAAAGCAACAAAACACCATATGTAAGATGTGATTCTCTTAATCTTTTAATTTAAATTGATCTGTATATGCTCTAATTTCTATAGAGTATAAACAGTTTTAGAGTCTTGAAGACTGATTTCTTGATCATGCATATGGTTGGAGATTTGATTATAAAATTTCAAACATGTTTATATGACTACAACATATTATCCTCTTTTTTGGTGTTACAAGTGAGTAATGTAATTTATAGTTTACATGTTTCCAACTGTAACTATTTAGTTTAGCTAAATAATTAAATTTTTTTTGTATTTACTAGAGGAACCTTGAAGTGATATAGTCCAATAATGAAGTTGATCTTTTGGTGTCATCATTGGACCTTTTCCTTTTTTGTGTTTTTCTGATTTGATTTTCATATGAGATCAAAGTATGATATTTAAGAATATTTTAAAATATTTGTATGACAATGGTTGGATTCTATAAAGTATTTCTCTATTTATTGGGTATAAGCATGAGCTAAGTTATATTTGTTTGGTGAATTATGTAGCGCTGAGAAACCTAAAATAACTATAACGACATTAATCTTGTTATGAATAATTCTTATACTTAAATCTTCTTATCTTGGGCTTGCTCCCTCAGTGCCTCTAATCAATCATGATCCATGTGTTTGGCATTGCAATGCATTTGCCTTGCTACTATCTTAGGATAATAGGTGCAGTTGATTCTGAGATGCCAAAAGCTGTAATGGAAATAATAGCTCTTACATAGTGACCCACAACATAGATTGTCATTGTATGCAGATCAATAGAAGAGTCAAAACAAAGTAAGGAAAGAAAAAAAATATGTTTTTTCAGTGTCTATATATATTTTGTAAAATTGTCAATATAAAAATTAACGATACAAAAATAACAATAGGCAATTAAAAATATAATTAATATATAGTTAAAAAATATGTTTTGTGGATAAAATAAAGTAAAATAGTCAACTGTTAGTTGTCATTTTTTTTTAATTATTTTAGGTAAAATATAATTATAATTTAAGTAGTTGATTGTTATTAAAAGAATTTTATATTTAATTACATACTATTAATAGAAACTAATAATATTTTATAGTTAAAATAAATTTGATTAGTGATGTTGTTTGTTACAAATTTTTTGTTATAGTGTTAGTTAAAATATAACGATAAATTTAAATAGGTAGATATAAATAAAATTTATATATTTAGTGATGTATATATTATTAAAAATCAACATTTTTGTTAATATAAGTTTAATTAGTGCCTTCCTAATAATCTGCATGAGATGTGTCACACCCTGCCTCACATATCTCGAGGTGGACTATTAGCATCTCACCTCATCTTACATAGCCCGAGATGGACACTAAAACCAACCGTTCCACAAACCACTCATTTAAAACAAAATTCAGAAATACGTTCTAAATAATTGCTTGCATAAAGTCTAGCCACCACTGTTAAACTTTAAAATATTATATTTTACAATAATTTTAAGAGATAAAATCTCTATTAAAATGTTGTTGGCCAACCTTACTTCAACTTCTTTCTACACTAATTCAACATTGACCATTCACTAACAAGCCCTTATATTTGAAAGTTTTAGGAAAAAAAGAATGAGTACAAAAATACTTAGTGAATATATATTACAAGCAAAAATCAATTAGGTTAAATCATCACAATAAACTTCCACATTTGAACAATAGAGTACTTAAAATCCAATTATAATTTGCTTAAAATATCAAAGCCAAGATTTGCTTTTAAGCTTATACAAAATTTAATTGAGTAAAACACATGCTTTTCAAATATCATTACAACCTTTCATATGTATTCACTAACCCTTTAATCAAACATCACAACCTGGTCATAACATACATGCCATCACAAATTCACTCTCCAAGCACACTTGAAGGCTAACCCTTCGACTACATTAGCATGGAATGACCCTTCTCTCTTCACCGTCATGTAGTCAAGTGCCTTATTTTTTATTGTGCAATAACAACCATCACAATCTCAAATGTGCATATTATGCCTTAACACATTTTTACATCTCATATAGGATGTTAATACACCAAACAAATACCATTTCATCCAAAATAAATCAAACCATTCCATCACATTTATAGCTCATAAGAGTATTCAAAATCAAACCACTTCTTATAAAAATTCAAAGGAATAAAACTAATATGATTGTAACTCATTCAAATCATCAAGTAAATAAAATAAATCTCATTCAGCTTGCAAAACAAAGGCATATTGTAGTAACACCTTTAACTTGTGAATTTGAAACCTTTATATTTTTTTCAAAGCTTGAATAATTCAAGTAATTCAAATAATAATAAATCCAAGTTGAAAAAAATCTTATACATTAGTGTAGATTCTCAAAACATCATTTTGAAAGCTCACTTTATTGCTGATGTACAAATATTTAAAGGGCTTGAACATCTACTCACCAAAATAGCTTGTAAACACACAAAACTGATTCACTGAATTGCTCGACTTGCACTTGCTCTTTCCTTTCCTTTACCATCACTTAAAGCATGAAATTTTATTTAAAAATCATTAATATAATGATCCCACATATTGATCTAACCATGCAGCCCCTAAATGATATGTAAAATATGGAAATAAACTCAATTCCATAAATCTAACCCATTAACTTTAAAAGGGCTATTTTTAGGCCTAAATTAGAAAAATTTCTAGTAATTATAGAGAAGGTATTTTAACCTAAAATTTTTAAAAACCTTAGATATATGTGTCTAGTACAAGCCGTAAAAATTTCACTTCAATTTAATAACCACAAAGAGATTTATAGATGTCATATTACAATCAGCTTAATTGCTCTGATAGATTGAGCAATAAAATATTTTCACATATCCAACTAACATAAAGAATGAATCAGCTCAAGCTTTAAGAGAAAAGTTTTTAGAGAAGTCATTTAAGTTTCTATAACATTAAAGAACACTAAATTTTGAACTTTCTAGCTTAAGATATGATTAGAAAAGTGAGACAGATAAACTAGTAATTTAGAGCCTGAAAATGGTAGCTTGTTAATCTTAATCCAAATCAATAAAAACTCATAAAGTACTTACAAATCAATCACCAAAAGGCTTTTAGATTAAAGATTATAGGCTTAAAAGTTTTTTAGATCTTCAAATTGCACTTGCAAATCTAGCCTAAACTTGAAGAATCAAGAAACCCTCTTTTTTCTCTCCTTTCCTCTTATTATCTTCTCTTTTCTAAGTGTTTCCTTTTTTTTTTTTTTAACTTATATGTGGCTGCACGTAAGGACCATTACTTAAGGATGATTTTAGGGTTTCCTAGGATAGATCATAAGATAAACTATCCATTTTGACCCATAATGAATTGGTTTTATTTCCTATTAATCCTCAAGCTTTTAATTGGTCATTTAGCCAATTCATTCCTTCAAATTTAATCCCTATCAACCCTCAAAATTTTTATTTTTTACTCTTCACTTAATTTTAACTTCTTATCCCTTATTTTCTCATAATTTAACTTATTTTTAATGTCATTAAAATTCAAAACTTCTTGCTCCTTTATTGAGTACAAGTTGTGGCTCCAATCTGAAACACTAACCTAACTTTATGCAACACTTGACTTAGACTTAAGGGTATGGATGTTACAAGATGTGTTCCTATTATCACTACTAGTGTTGTCATGGTTTTATGTGTAGTGTTGGTAATGCTCCTAGTCATGGCATTAGTAAAAGAATTAAATAAAAAAAATATTAGTATATCAAATCAACATTATGAGAAAGAAATTAAAAATTATGAAAATGTACAATGTGATTAAATACTTTATGAAGTTAAATGGAAAATTTGGTATGATTTTTTTTTGCTTGGATAGAATGTGGAGGATTTTGAAAATTTGATATCTATTTTTATTTGTTTAAATTTGAAGTATTCATTTATCTTAGAATATATATTATGTCTTTTGTTAAATTTTCTATGTTTCACTATTATTCTATGATGATATTTATTAATATATATTCCCATACGTATGTAGAAGTCAAAATTAGAATTTGAATAGCTCATATTCAATATCAATACTATTTTGAGAACCTTCAAGGGAACATTTATTCAACATCTAATGCAATTAGAGTTGACTAAAATTCTATGTCAGGAGCTAGAATCTATGAACACACACAATTAGTTCTAATAACTCATAAAAATTTATTGTGGTGTCATTTGATAAATGAAGTAGACCAAGAAATACTATATGTTGATTTAGATTTCACTTTTGCCTAATGCCTAGCAATTTTAAAGCAAAATAATCATAATTTGGTAATGAATTTTTCCCACCATTCTTCTAATACCACTACCTATATTTCCAATGATTACAAATGAGATATTAGGTCCTTAATTAATTAGTGCCTTCCTAATAATCTGCATGAAATGTGTTCTTATTATTGCTACTAGTGTTGCCATGGTTTTATGTGCAATGTTGGTGGTGCTACTGGTCATGCCATTATTAGAAGCATTAAATCAAGAATATTATCATATCAAATCAACATTTTGAGAAAGAAATTAAAAGTTAAGGAAATATATAATGTAATTAAATACTTTATGAAGTTTAATGGAGAATTTGGTATGATTTTTTTGCTTGGATAGAATGTGGAGGATTTTGAAAATTTAACACCTTTCTTTATTTGTTTTAATTTGAAGAATTCATATACCTTAAAATTTTATTGTATGTCTTTTGTTGTTTTTTTCTATGTTTCACTAATATTTCTTAATATATATTCTCATGTGTTTGTAGAAATTGAAAGTAGAAATCAAAAAGCTCAAATTCAGTATCAATACTACTCTTAGAACCTTCAAAGGAACATTTATTCAACATCTACTGAAATTAGAATTGGTCAAACTTCTATGCCAGGAGCTAGAATCTGTGAACACACTCAGTTAGTTCAAATAACTCATAAAATTTATTGTGGTGTCATTTGATAAATGAAGTAGACCAAGAAATAGTATATGCTGATTTTGGTTTCACTTTTGACTAATGTCTAACAATTTTAAAGCAAAATAATCTTAATTCGATGATGAATTTTTCCTACCATTCTTCTAATAGCACTACCTATATTCTCAATGATTACAAATGAGCTATTACGTCCCTAATTAAAGTAATTTTTTTTCATTCACCAATAAGGATTTTAATTATGGGATTTGATAGGTCTAATATAGATTTTCAAGGTGAAGGGTTGAGAATTTGGGGAATTAAATTTATTGCATTTTCTTCTTCACCAACAACCATTAGTGAGCATTATCTAGTTAAAGAAGATATTATGGATGACCTTTTTCATGGATAAGTGATGCCCAAAGATATGGTAGAACTTCAAAAGCTTTTTTATAGTGGTCAACTAAGGCATGACAAGTTTACATTTTTTGAGGTTATGTCTTTTTTTAATTAAGTTAATAACAACTTGAGTAACCTTTAATTTTTTTAAATGTAGGAATAACGGGTTAATTGCAAATCATATTGCAATCTAACTTATAAAGAAAGAGGCATATTTATGAGAAAGTGATCGGAATGGATTAATTCAAATAATAATTTTAAGGTTGCATATTTTCAAGCAGCTAGAAAATTAGGTCGACAAGATGCTTGGAAGAGTAAAATAACTTCTCAACATGGTTCAATATTTTGCACACCCAAGGTTCTCTTAAGATCTAATTAATCTGCATCAAGTATAGAGAATTTAAGGAGGTGCATTTATAGTATGTATTTTTTTTGTAGGGAAAATACGGATATATATATATATTATTTTGGACAAGAATGTATTTTCTTTGACTATTTACCTTTTACAAAAATATACATGTATCCTCCATATATTTCTTTTATGTTTTACCATATATGGAGAACACTATATTTTTTTACATTTTCTTTTTTATTTGGCAATTGTAACTTGTTAACATATAAAGAATATTTTCTTTAACATTTTGGGCTTTATTTGATTAATTAATTTATTTTAAATTAATAATCAAATAACTTAAGTTGCTCAATGAGACAAAACCTAAAATTTAGTGGTGAATTTTAAAATTTTATATATCTACAAATGCCCTCTCGAGACGTGCTCATATAAATTTTAAAACAATCACGTCTCAGTTTTTTTTTAAAAAAAAAGAATTGCTTGTGCAAAACATTTTTGGCCATTTTATTAATTTTATAGGCCAAATCTTGTTATTTGTCTTGAATGGTTATGCAAAACCTTTTCATGCCGTTTCAATAATTTTGTTGGGCCTTCCAAATCGTGGCAACTTCCTCTTTTTGTTTTTTTCTCTCCCAATGTGAATCTTAAAAGATGTTGCCTAATTTACAATGGACTTGAGAGGTCCATGCAAGCACACCCATCCAAGTCTTTTCTTCCTTCCTTTTCTATTCTTTTGTTTCCTTTTGTTTCCTTTTTTAATAATCAATCTTCTTGATTCCTCATGGAATTTAGATGTCCTAATTTTTTTAATTTTTAATTTTTCCTTTTTTATTGATTAAGAAAATTAAACTTCTCTCTTTTTTACAGAATTCCTAATAAAAAAAGAAAAATAATTGATTGAATATAAATTCAGTTGAACCAGTATAAATAGAGATACCAATCCTTTTACTTTCCTTTTTTTTTTGTTAAATTAGTGTGTCCTGTCGAAGTGAGTCAAAGACGAAGTTTCGTTATATTGATTTCAACTCCTCCTCCAAGTATCTCTTAAACTATGACTTTATTATCTCCCGATATTCAGTCTCAACTTTATTATTGATATGTTGCTCTTTTTTTATTATTTTTTTATCTTTGCTCTATCGCTTTTTTTTATTCTTTTCTTTCTTTTTCTTTTTTATTTGATTTCTTTAATTCACTATTGGTTATTTTTCTTTTATTCTCTCTTTTTTAAAATGCAACCTCTTTTTTTTCTTCTATATGGCTTGCATGTTGATGTTGGTATGACTTTCTTCCTTTTTTTTTGTGGTTTGAAGATTAAACCTCTAGTTTCTGTAGGATGCTTCTCATTATTGCACTTTCTTCAAATATTGACTTACATTCTACACCTCAACATGGTCATCTTTAAGGAGATTGCTTCTTCAACATCAACAAATCTTCATATTTTGGATGTCAAAGCTTTGAAGATGGAGGATAGCATGGCACTTGAAGTCTACCTACTGGTAATTTAGGCACTTTGCTCCATCTTGGTCCTTCTCCAAAGATGTTCATCATCTAACTTCTTGAAGCTCCATGATTGATGTTAATGATTGAAGTAGTGATACTAATACTTCCAAGGTTACATTCCTTATTTATTCTCTTCATATAGCTTCACCTTCATCTAATGAGTTGTCAATGTTAAAGCATCACATCAATAATAGAGAACTATCATGGGTGTCATTTCCTTCATTCTTGGGCAAAGCTTCCTACATTGAAGGTTACTGGGAATGGACAAAAGATGTGTTATCTAGTTATAAGAAAGAATTGAACTCGTCCAAACTTTATGATGCAGTTTTTGCTTTGCTCATCACTTATGATTTTCAAGTAGAAGTCATGTGTAGTTTTTATGAACATTGGAATGCTTTTATAAATATTTTTTGGACAACTGTCAGTGAAGATTCCATCTCTCTGTGGAACTTAAAGAATTTAGGTGGCCTTTATACTTGTGTATCCTTTTTTGATAAAATTGTCCCTTCTGCTGAAAAGCTAAGTGGGATTGGTCGTGAAGTTACATCATCTTTCAATTAGTTACAAATATTTGTTTACCACTTTTCATTAAAATTGTAGAAATGTTGGTGATCATCCCTAAATGACCATCAAAGACTGGGTGAAGTTTTAGTTTTGTGGCTCTATAAGGTATAAAGCTCTTCTTAACCTAGAAAGGATGAACATGTCGACTATTAAAAGGAGATATTTAGCCATTTAGTTGTCATAAAAAAAACCCATGGTTTGTGCTGAAGGATGGACTAAACCATTTATTAATCTTCATATTAGATCTAAGGTTCAAAAAGAGGTTCATTTGGCTACTTTCTTATCATGTTGGCCATGTAAGTTTGCCTCCCCCCAAGAAAAAAAGTTAATTTAATACGTTGAAGTACCTATAAGGTTTCAAGTTTGATAGCAACTGACCAATGCTTTAATTTAGCAATTCAATTTTGGCTAACATTTATTATGCTTTAAGGGGAATTTTAACTACTTTAGACTTTAGTATTTTCCCACTCACTATATGTATGCATGGCTTGCAAGTATATTTATGATGCATGCCTCTTTAAAACTTAGTGCCATACCAACAATGGTTGCTTATGTTGATAATGGAATGGCTTGTACTTTAGAAGTTGTAACTATGCTAGATTTGTTCATGGATTTTTTATGCTAAATTAGGTCAATATTTGATGCACCAAAGAACATTTCCACTTTAGAGGACCAAAAGAGCATTTTGCTAGTCTTCATTTAAGCTTACTGACTATATATCTTAATAATGACTATGTGTGAGCCCTATAGTCCTTATAGGTTTAGTCAACAATTTGATTTTTGTTAAGACATACTTGGAAACCTCAAAGGAAAGTTCATCAATTTAAACTTACAGCTCATAATCAAACTTTGGCTATTTTAGTTTAGTCGATATGCAAGATTATGCATCACTTTACCAAAGGTATCAACTGTTGAAGCCATTTATGCTACTAAGGAGTATTTGGCTTGGTGGTCTGAGAAGTTTTTTGAGGCATCTTCCTATGTATCTACACATCTTCTAAGGGTCTTACTCCTCCTTCTGCATTGGGTGATATAGTGAAAAAGATGACTCATACACAATCTGTCACTAATATAATCACTTATGCGACTAGTAGCCAATAGGACCTTGCTCATCACTAGAATCATCAAAAAAGGACTAAGATATGGATCCTTGGAGACCCTAATGATGTCTAGAGTGCTCCTAGTGGTTCGATTCTTCTATGCGAGAGATTGGTAATTTTTTACCTCATCATTTCTCCTTTTTTTCTTTACTTTATTGTACATTTTTTACAATGTATAGATTTTTTAAACTTCCTTCCACCTTTTTTTATTTTAAATAAAATCTCGAGCTTCATGATTTGAACCCATAAATTAGGCATGTAGAATTTAGGGATTCTAAAGACACTGCATTTAGCACTAAAGCTTATTATATAGTGTCAACTACATTTAAAAATAATAATACTATAACCTCTATGGAGGATGCTTCCCAGATGCTTCCTGTTAATGATTTTACCACCAATAAATCTAAAACAAGTAACTAAAGGGAGTCAAGTAGGCGTAATAGAATTGAGTTAAACGAAGCTTATCATAGCAACCCATTTACAACTTTTCAACTTTGTGCTAATGACATGTTTCATTATTATTAACACCAAGTTACTACAGAGACTTAGTGGTACCACACTTTCTAAAATTCCTTTAATAATGGATGCCGTACAAAAATTCGTCAACATATTGAAGCAATTTGAGAGCATTAACATTTTTTTGCTAGAGAATAGCTTAGAAGATTTCATCCATAAGTTTGATGAAGTAAATGAGAAAGAACCCAAACTCCACTCTACCATGTTAGCTTATGATCAAGCCAAGCAAATTAAGAAATTGAACGAGCAATTGGACAATTCATTAGCACTTGAGAATGAAGCTGTCTACCATTGATCTTCTTTAGAGGCTAGACTTGTTGAACCTAAAGATGAGCTTAAGAGATTAAATACTAAGAAGAAAGATATTGAGTCCTCTTTAGAAGTATCTAAGAAGAGTATTCAAGAAAAATGAGGCAATATTTGTTAAATTCACCTTTAAATTTCCAACATAAAAAATATTCATGTTTATGATGCAGTTGATGAGGTTAGATTACAAAAGCTTCGTGGTATACTTTAAATAAATTTTGATGACTTGAAGACTCTTAAGTGAAAGCCTTAAGTTATTATTATTTTTGCATTTTCTCTTTATTTTAAGTTCTTTCATCTTCATATAATAAGACAGTCATTTAGCTAGTCAATTGAATAACACATGAGCTTCCTTTCTTTTTAAATTCTTTTGTTATTCCCTTTGCTATTGTGCAACATCTTATAATTTTCTTCACATACATTTTAACCCTCTTTTTTTTTCATGTGGCTGAGCTTGTCACGAAAGATCAAGTCAAAATATAGCTCAAAAAGATTAAAATTATTTTTATGTATGTGATTGGAATTGGCATAAAACCAAGCTACTTATATACTTTTTCATGAAAGATCAAGTCAAAACATAGTTCAAGAGGATCACAAATTATTTTAATTATATGACTGGACTTGGCATAAAACCATGATGCCTATGTACTTTCTTATGAAAGATTAAGTCAAAACATAGTTTAAGAGGATTATAAATTATTTTTATTTATGTTACTGGACTTAGCATAAAACCAAGTTGCTTACATACTTTCTTATGAAAGATTAAGTTAGAATATAGATCAAAAGGATTATATTTTTTTTTATTTTTTCATGTCATTCATATGTTTAGCTCATATGGGTCAAGAGTGTTGCCAAGGTTCAAGCACTGTACCTCTTCAAGAATCTTCCATTGATTGACCCAATATGCAACCTATCTTTGTCAATTATCTTGTAAGAACAGTTTGAATGAACTTCCTAAATAATATAAGGACCATATTAGTTAGAAATGAACTTATTTCCTATGCACCATGAGAGATTGATTGGTATTCTAATTATAAGGACTAGTTCACCAGCTTGAAAGGAGCAAGGGTGTATCTTCTTTGTTAAAGGCTTTAGCCATCTGGGTCTGGTAACACTCTAGTCTTTACTTTACTTTAAGCCTTCTTTCATCTAGAGTTTTTAATTCTTCAAAGCGTAAGTGTACATTGTCTTTGTTAGAAATACCTTTTTTAATGGCAATCCTTAAGGATGAGACTTGGCATTCTAGTTGTAATACAACTTTAGATTCATACATAAGTGAATATGGAGTTGCCCCCCTATTGTTGTTCGATGTATAGTTTGATAAATGCATAGAGCTTCCTTAATCTTTCATGTTAATACTTTCTCGTATGACTCACGATCTTCTTCAATAAATTGCACAAGCTCTTATTGAATGATTCTAAAAGTCCATTAGTTGGTGCATGATACATGGAAGAGTTATATTGTTTAAACTTGTACTTTATACATAACTTATCCATTGCTTTGTTATATAACTCTTTCCCATTATTAAGGATGATGTAATGAGGCACTCTATGGTAAAAAATGATGTAGTTTTTTTTATGGATTCCACCACTATTTCCTTATTGACTTCCTTGAGTGTGACAACTTAGCCTATTTGCAAAAGTAGTCAGTTGTAGCTAAGATATAAAGATGTCATTTTAAACTTTTAAGCAAATGACCAACTACATCTAATCCCCAAGCATCAAAAGGATAAGAAGCAATAGTTAGATGAAGTAGCTTAGGAGGCTAACAAATGATATTGGTGTATAATTGACAACCTTCACATTTTGTGGCATACTCCATACAAATTCTCACCATTGTTGGCTAGTAATATCCCATCCTTTTAACATAAAAATATAGTTTAGGCCCAAACTAGTGCCCCTAACACCCTCGAGTGCACTTATTCTAACACCTTAGTTGCTTCTTCTTTACTTAAGCATTATAACCATATGCTCTAAAAAGAACAGTGATAAAAGGCATCTTTATAAATAATAAAATGAAGTGCTTATCTTTTGATTTCTACTTTATACCTATCTTCGTTTAGCAATTTTCCATGATTTAAGTAGTCTATCAAAGGTTGGCACCAATCTTCCTTTTCTACTTAAAAAATAAAAACATGGTTCATGTACGTATAATAATCATTAATCATGGGCACAAATTTAGCACTACCCATCTTCTATAAAAAGAATTGTACCCTCTACATTTGAAAGAGCCGAGGTTGCTGCAAGGTTGGCTAGAGCATTTTCTTGCTCATTTTCTTTCCTTGCCACATGTTCAATGCTTATATTATCAAATTTTTTAAGCTGTGTGGCTGCATGTTGAAAGTAAGGGACCAATTTAGGCTTTTTTATATCATAAGCTAAAAAAAGCTGATTGATTACTAACTTAAAATCCTTAAAAACTTTGAGATGACTTATGCCCATGTTTATTTCCATTCTAAGACCTAATATGAGTGCTTGGTATTCAACTACATTGTTTGAGCAATATTAAGTAAGATTAAATGTATATAGAAGAACATCCCTTCCTAGTGAGAAAAAATAACCCTAACCTCGACATTATCTTAATGAGTAGCCTTATCAAAATTCATCTTGACGAGTAGCCCTATCAAAATTCATCTTCTCATGTGATCCTTCAATGAACATAACCTCTTTATTTAGTAGGTCATCATAAAATTATGAATAATGTGAATTGGATGATTAACTAAAAAATCAGTAAATGCTTAACCTTTTACTACTTTTTGAGAAAAAAAGCTTATGTCAAACTTTTATAGAAGGAGAGCCCACTTTGCTATTCTTTCATAGAGGACTAGTTTAAACATTATATACTTGATTAGATCAGCTTTATAAATTAACAACACAACTCCTAATAAGCATTCTTGAGCATCAGTGTATAGAAGCAAGGGATGACCTAGAACTAGGGCTTGTGAGACTGGAGGGCTTAACAAGTACTTTTTTATGTTCTAAAAAGCATTGTGATAAGCTCGATCTTATATGAAAGGGACATCCTTTTTCATTAACTTATGAAATAACTAACATCTACCAATAAGATTGGATATGAAATTATGGTATCCATATAGGGCGAACAGAACATGATTAGTGGGTTGTGTTGTGACACACAAACTTAGCAACAATAATGTTATTGATTGTTATTGATATGGGAGGGTTAGCTTAAAAAGGCTATATAGGTTGGAGTTACCACTCAAATATGACCCGAAAATAGGAAAGTAAGTGAGAACCTAATTTTCTTACTAAAGATTTTGAGTTTAGGGGATAACATTTACTTATCCTATTTCTCAATATACATAACTTAAATTACTCTTCATATCACCCTAATGTTGGTTTTGCATTTGCCACACTTGATTATTAGTCAATTTAAAATGGCATTGAATTATGAGTTAGAATGTAGGGTGGTTGAATTTAGCATGCATACATTGCAATTATAAAAAAAGCAAATAAATAAAAAATAATATACCTAATAATAGCAAATCAAATAACTAACAACACAAGCAAATAAACACATAACAAGCAACACACAAGCATGCAAGAAACAATAAAAAAAATAAACAAAACAAACAAAATAAAATAATGGGGAAAGGGATCAAGGATTATAACCCTTAAAATGGCATATTCTAATAAATACATCCACAATAGAAAAATAAATAAAGAAAAAGGGAATCAAGATTAAGGATCATCACTTTAGGAATTGTCTATTATATAAAATACATAAAAAATGGAAAAAAAATCATATTATAATAATCCCTACAAAATAAAGGTTAGTATGCAAACACATGCAAGCACACATCACACTTATAAAAATGACGGCGTAATACATACATGTCCCCTTGTACTTGTCACTTTTTATCAGTTTGACACCTTAACTTATTGTTTTACCATGTTGACACCTAAACTTGGCTAAAATATAATTTTGAAACCTCTATTAGCACACTTAGCATGGAATAGCGAATCAGCATGTGTCACATCATAAAGGTTTAATTGCCTAAAAACTATAAGTAGATGTGTCAAACTAACAAAAAGCGACAAGTACACGGGGTGATAGATGTATTATGTCATCATATTAGTGCAAATAGTGCATTTTAGCTGAGTTAAGGTGTCAAAATGGTAAAACTATAAGTTAAGGTGTAAAACTGGTAAAAAGTGACAAGTATAGGTAGGGGTGTAAACAAGTCGAGCTGCTCGCGAGCAATTCGATATTCAGCTTGATAAAAGATCGTATATAGAAGCTCATTTAATAAACAAGCTGAGGTCAAATTATATAAAGCTCGGCTTGTGAAGCTTGCGAACAATTTCGAATAGAAGCTCGTGAGCCAACTTATAATTGTAATGTTCAATAATTTGATTTTGCATATATAATATATAAATTTTTATAGTAAAAAATATTTTTAAAAAATATTATTAGAATAAAATCATATTTTTTATAAATTCTATTATAATTCATTTAGTAAATAATTTATTTTTAATTTTTAATGTATAATTTTAATTTATTATTTATATTTTTCAAAATTTCTTTAAGCTTCTTTATGCTCATTTAAGTTCATGAACACCAAATGAAAAAGCAAGTTCGGCTCGATTATAAATGAACCAAACCCGAACATGTCAAAGTTTGGCTCGGTTCGGTTTAATTACACCCTTAAGTACATGGAACCATGTATATATTTCATTCATATAAAATGAATAAAGATAATTATGAAAAGGAAAATAATTAAAATAATAAAAAGCATTAAAACAAACTAACAAATAAAGATGCTAATGAGAATTCATGATGCAAGATTAATAATTTAAATATCTTGGTGCTAAAATGTAATTTTTATCATAAAAAAAACACAAACTTTAGGATGAAAAATACAAGATGTTTAATAAAAAAGGAAAGTCAACAAAAATGTATTTTTCATCATAAAAATATAAAATTTATGATGAAATATACAAAATTTACAACAAAAAAGAGACAAATTAATAAAAGTGTAATTCCCCTCATGAAAAAAAATTGTGATGAAAAATAAAAAAATTATAATAAAAGAGGTAAATTAACAAAAATACAATATTTACCATAAAAATATATATTTTATGTTGAAAAATGAAAAATTTAAACTAAAAAGAGAAAAAATTGATAAAGCTATAATTTTCATCATAAAAAAGTAAACTTTATGATGAAAAATACAAAATTTATGATAAAAGCAAAAATCAATAAAAATACAATTTTCACCATAAAAATATAAATTTTATGATAAAAATGCAAACTTTATAATAAAAAGAGAAAACAAATATAAAAGTGTAGTTTTCATTATAAAAATGTAAACTTTGTCATGAAAAATACAAAATTTATGATAAAAAAGCAAAATCAATAAAAATACAATTTCCACCATATAGAGATAAATTTTATGATAAAAATTTAAAATTTATAATAAAAATAGAAAATGATAATGTTGAACATTTGCATGATCAAACTCCTAATTTTGGACTTTGATAAACAATTTTGATTCTAAAGATTTCAACTAAGTGTGTAGGAACTTTTGAATCAAAATTATCAGTTCAAGCCCGAAAATACGAAATACTATCATTATACTATATTTCAATGAGGTATAATATCTCAATATTATACCTAAAGTATCTGGAGCTGTTACGAGTTACCTCATAACCTGAATTGATAAGTTATGCTTTTGGGTTAATTTGACATCTGAGATTCAGGAAGGCTTTTTGACATATTTAGAGCTCTATAATAAGAAAATGATCTTCTTCACTTTTTAAGTAGACATATTAATCTACTAAATTGATTTTACTTGTCAAAACCTGAGCTCATTTGAGTGTGCAAATCTTCAATCAAAGTTAGCATATGTAGCTTTCATTTTAAATTGCATAGCTCTTAGTATTTCAGAAATATCTTGAGCTACAAATGTCGAATTGAGATGATTTAAAGTGCTATCAAAAGATAAGACAATTAACTACAGATTTAGTGAAGATAGTTAAGGCTGATTATATCCTCTTTAGTCTCAAAGAGTCATGATCCTGACCTGGATGAGAATAGTCCCAATCGAGACCAATTTCTGCAAAAAAATAATCAAATGGCAGAAATAATATCGAACCCATCAGGACCAGGGTGTCCCAATCAGGATTAGGGCATTTTTTCAAATGAAATGGCTCATAATAGTTATTTGGATGATATCCCGATTGGGACGGATGATATCTCAATCAAGACCTGATAAAATGCAGCTCAAAAGTCCAAATTTTTATTCAAATGAACTTGGATTATGTTGGGAACAGAATTAATGCTTCTAATAACTATGATTGGATTTCTCAAGTATAAATGCAACCTTTGAAGATCATTTTAAGGTTAAAAAACTTGCACATTCATTTTATAATCCAAGCATCCAATTAAGCTCTCTAAACTCTTTTCAAATTCATTTTTCTTGTTATATACTCATGTGAGAGTTGGTTATGTGTTAGAAATAGAATTTCTCTTTATCTTAAATCTTATGATAGATTAGAAGGTACGTGACATTTATTTCTAAAGCAATTGGTTTAAGTGTTGTCCATTAAAACACTTGGGATTTGGTTTTTGAGTGAGTCTTGAAAACTCAAGTTGTAAGGTTATAAGAGTGCGCCATAAAACTCTTGTGTAATCTCAATCTTGTGAATAAGATTATGGATGATTAAAAGTCCTAACTTGGGGATAAGTTAGGTGGAGACGTAGGATTTTTGTTGAATCCGAACTCCTTAAATTTTTGTGTTCTTTATTCTTCCTTCTCAATAGTCTTTTAATTCTTACAAAGAATTCTTTTAATTTCTCATTTTTATTCTATAGTCCTATTCACCCCCCTTAAGGACTATTTCAGATAAAAATATAATTTTCACCATAAATATATAAACTTTGTGATGAAAAATACAAAATATATAATAAAAAGAGAAAAATCAATAAAAATGCAATTTTCACTATGAAAAATATTAATTTTTATGATAAAAAATGCAAAATTTGTAAGAAAAAGAGAAAAATCAATAAAATGCAATTTTCACCATAAAAGTATAAATTTTATAATGAAAAATGAAAAATTTATAATAAATAGAGAACAATAATAATAAAAAAACAATTTCCACCATAAACATATAAATTTTATGATGAAAAATTCAAAATTTATAATAAAAAGAGGAAAATTAATAAAAATGAAAATTTGACCATAAAAATATAATTTCTAATGAAAAAGTGCAAAATTTATAATAGAAAGAGAAAGAATAATAAAAATGATAAAAATGCCAACTTTATTATCAAAATATGATTTTGTGATACTTTTATGCACTATAAAACCAAAACACCAATTCTACTAAAAAAAAAAAGAGAACTTTAATAAAAAGGATGCAAATATGAGATCCAGAATGCACAAATTCATATTTTATGCAAAATATGCAACAAATACTCCTTGATTTGATATGAACTTCCTATACCATTAACATATCATATACTACTTCCAAATATCACCTATATCATAGAAAAGTAATAAAGTAAATAAAATGAATGAAAAATGATAAAAATAAAAAAAATAGAATTAAGAGAAGAAGAGAAAAATGGTATACAAATGCGAAGATGCAATTTTTATTAAAAATAATATTAGGATCCTTAAAGGTATTTACCCTTATAGCGCGCTTTCATCAAGATGTGTTTTGGTTTGGTGAGAAAGTGCTAAAATCCTAAAAGAAATAAATAGAAAAGTGGTTTATAGTGTTTGCTAAAATCCTAAAAGAAATGGATAGAAAAAGTGGTATGTAGTGTTTGGTTGATTGGATTCCATAAGTCATTCCCCTTGATAGCAAGGGTTTGAGGCTAGGAATAATGCAAAAATAGTGTTCAAATTCGTCCAACATAGTGTTCTCTAAATTTGTATTTTCAAGCCAAAAAAAATTCCAAAAATGGGTGAATTTTTAGCTTTTATAGGTTCTAGAGACATCCCATGGTGGGTTAAAGTATACGACCCATAGGTATGGGTTGACAACCCATATGCATGGCATATTATGCCATGAGTGTGGGATCATCCCATACTCGTGGGATGTATGCTAGAAAGCACACCATACTTGTTTTTCACACTATTTTTCATTCTCAAGCTTATCTCAGGTGGTTTTTAAGGTTTAGGTGAGTATTTTTGGGTATTTTAAGAGTGTTTTTAGGTTTTGCACCTTATAGAAGGGCGCTCGGGATAACATTTTAAAAGTCATCCTTTGTCTAGTTGACAGAGACCTTTATTCTCATCATATCATTTTAGGAGAATACTGAAATTTGAGTATCAATAGTTACCCCATACATCATATACATTGAGCAAGTTTGTGCTTGTCAATGCATGAAAAGCAAAATGTAGCCAGTATAAGGCTAAAGGTGAGCCCATATAAAGCTTGGCCCATTTAAAGTAAAAAATTATAGCCTATATAAGGCATGAGCCCATGTAAGGTTGAAAGTGTAGCCTATATGAGGGCTGAGCCCATATAAGGCATGAGCCTATGTAAGGCTGAAAGTGTGAAATGCGACTTAGTTTTCAAAATCATGATGCATGTAAAATTTTCTTTGCTTGTGTTTTTATTGATTTATCAACATTTGGGGAAAGGTGTGTATTAGGGATTTTAAGTGACTTTGATTGTAGTAATCTTAATTTAACGTTATTTTTTATGTTTTACAAGAATGATCAGCAACTCTTAGCCAAGGATTTTTATTACCAAATGAAGAACAACCATCCCGAATGATTGAGTGAGAATCTCAAAAAGTAAGGCCTTTAAGAGATCATAGTGAAAAAAATAGTTTTTGTTGTTAAAACATTCCCTCAATAGGTATGAATATTGATTATACAATTGCTCTTGTAGGATTTTTCCTTTTTAGCATTCCCTACATTTCCTATGTTACTTAATATGAATGTCATTAAAGAGTCTTTCAGATACTCTTACTCGTTTTGAGTATTGGAGTTTATGAATAATAAATGCTAAAAATACTAGATTTTGAGCATTAGCTAGTTTCATTTCATTAGTATAAATGTGAGTTTTTTTTCCCCATTTAATAGCATGTTTTAGGATCATTTGCATTAAAGTTAAGATAATTAGTTATTTTTGTCATTTTATGCAATTTTAGTTAGTTCTTATATTTTTTTTACATCACTTTTGTCATGATTTTATTAGTTCCATTGTTTTGGATATTGTTTTGGGTGCTGGCAATGGAGTTTGAAAGCTAGGAGCTTATTGTTCAAAAGAAAGGGTAAGAAATTGTAATAGCTCAAATTATTTTTTTTAAAATTTTGCAAAGTTATTAATAATTTTTATTTTAAGTTGTTATTATTACATTAAATTTTTATATTTAATTACTAAATTTAAAATTCTATTGAGATCTATTAATATTATTATTTTTACATCATTTTATTTTTATGCACATACATTATTATCTTAATTGTCTTAATATTTTATACATAGCATTATTGTTTATTATTATTATTATTATTATTATTATTATTATTATTATTATTATTATTATTATTATTTATAGCATTATTTTAACTAGTGCTATTATTATTATTATTATTATTATTATTATTATTATTATTATTATTATTATTATTATTATTATTATTGTGTGTGTGTGTGTGTGTGTGTTGAGTGGGTATATATATATATATATATATATATACACTACTTTAACTACCCAATATACATATAATATACTAAACTTAAACTACCCTATTCAAGTATATATATATATAGATTAAAACCACCAACCCCACTTCTTCCCTTTTTCCCCATTTTTCCATGACTCCATTCCCTTTCTTTCTTGTTCTTTTGTTGTCCCATTTCTTTCTTCCTCTCGCTGCCTTCTTTCTTTTAGCAACCACTGTCTGCTCCTTTCTTCTTCTTGCTGCAACCACAACATCAGTAGCAATAGCAAAAACCACAACAATAGCAACATCAACAACGACAACAAGAACAACAACAACAACAAGAACAACATCAACAACAACAACAACAACAAGAACAACATCAATAACAACAGGGACAACAAATCAAAGACAACATCAGCCCTCCTTGTCTTAGATTTCTGCTTTAGGTGAGTTTTAGGCTGAATTAGTTGAGTTGTGAGGTTGATTTATGGGCTATTTCCTAGTTGTTTGCTAGTAGACTGTTAGTTGTTTGTTAGTGGACTGTTAGTTGTTTGTTAGTAGACTGTTAGTTGTTTGTTAGTTGTTTATTAGTTATTGTGTTTATTTTAATTTTTAGTCAATTAATGTAATTTTTGCTTAATTTATTTCTTAATATTTGGTTGATTTTTGAGTTGATCTATATGTAGTTAGTTGATTTTGAATTATTTTATTTAATTTTAATTATGGGTATTTTTGAATATTTTAATAATATAAATTATGTATTATGTTAATTAATTATTTTTGGTTGGAATTTGAGTAATTAGTGATTAGTATATTAAGTTAATAATTTCTGTGTTAATAAAAATTTTTTTAGTAAATTAATATTATTTTTGAGGAATTATTATGTTTATGTGAATTTTGGAATTTTGGGGGTAATTATGTAATTTGGTTGAAAATATAGTTAAATTATATTTTAAATGGTTTTAGAATTTTATAGAGTATTATAATAATTTTTATAAATTAATTACTATTTTTAACTAATTAATTCTAATTTTTGAAAATTATATTCAATATTAAATTATTTATTATTTTTGTGATTTAAATGAGTTTTAATTCATATTATAGTATATTTAAACTATTTGGGCAATTAAAGTTTGAATTTGACTATATTATGTTGAATACTTGGAAAGTTAGGTTTTTATTAATATTATATTATTATTTGAAATTTTATTAAATTATGGTGAAATAAATGTATTTAGTATTTTTAGAATTGAATAAATTATATTATGATTTATTATTAATTTTTATAGTTTTTGGTGATTTTATTATATTAATATTTAATATTTATTTATTTGTATTTTTGTGAACCCCGGTTGAGAATTGTGTAGTTCGGGATCCCAACCCGAGGTGTTCAGCTTCTGCGAAGTTTTGAAGTGTGTTTACTTGACTCTAATTTGGTAGATGGATGTCCGTTTTACAGAGAAAACTCTACCAAATTTTTTATAGATTTCTCGTAAAACATGACACTGGGTCAATCCTAAAAATTGTTATTTTGAGTTTGAATCGAGTCTTCCTTAGAATCTCTAGAAGTTAGGTTTCTATTTTCTGATTGTCGTTTTCCTTTTCTGTCTTTTAGCCGCCCCTCCAGTCGCGTCTACCAGTCGAGGTCGGACATGACGTATTAAAGGAGCGCCTTTGTCTAGTAAGTTAATATTTGATTTGAGTGTCGATTTTTTTTTTAAAATTTTAATCATATTAAAATCTGATGAATTTAAATTTATGAGATTCTAGTCGGCATTCTTCATATGTTACTGCGTGTTTTAATTTATAGTTGATTTTTTTTATTTTTATTTATTGTAATTTTCCTTATTTTATTTATTTGTAATTATTTTAAATAAATCAAGGTAGAACGGGCTACATAATGGGTTTCATCAAGATCGTGTGTGCACCGGTAAAATATATGATTATTAATTATATTACTGGGGCCAATAGTCTAGTGATGCTTTACTCTTGGACACTGCCAACAATATAATATTTGCTTATTTAATAAATACTGGGGCCGAAGGTCCGATGATGCTTTGCTCTCGGACACCGCCAGTGATATTGGATTAAGTGATGTGACTGCTGCTGTGTATCCTGGTGATGCTTTGCTCTCGGGATCCGGCAGTCTTGGATATAAGTAAGTCATATGATTGTTATATAAATTGATAAATCGGGTTCTACAAATTTTTTTTATACTAAAATGTTTTTAAAAGGATTTAAATATTTAATTTTTTCCTTTGAAAAATGGATTTCTTATATATATATCAAATGATTTGAATAAAATTATAATTATATTATATTTCCATAAAAAATTATTTTTAATGAGATTTTCAAATCACATTCATTTCTTTATTAACTTACTGAGTGAAGTCTGACTCTCGTCAATTTATTTTTTTCAGGAGTTTGAGATTTTCCTGTTAAGTCTACTTCTCTTCGTTGTGTAGCTTCATCACCGATTATTCTACGTAGGTATACTTAGTTGTGTTGTTTTAGTATCCGTGTACCGCAATAGAGAAAATTGTATAACTACATATTTTATTTGGGATATTATGTATTTATAATTTATGTATTGAGATATTATTTGTATAACTGATGTTTATTTAATTTATGCACTATGATATTATGTTTTAAATTATATTGAGAAAAATCAGTTTAATAATGTGCATTGTAAGTTAATTATTTATTATAAGGTTTCAAAGTTTAAATATTCCGCATTTTTCTTTTAAGGCTTATTATGGAATTCAGTAGCTTTATACTTTCCCATTCCCTAGTATCGGCATGTGCCCTCGGGTTCAGGTCGTGATAGAAACAAAAGCAAAATGAGGATTAGAGGACATGACATGGCTGTGTGCAAGAGTACACACAACCATGTCTAATTTGCAAACAAATTATTCATAGAGTCTAAAGGTAGACATGTGACACACAACAGTGCCTAATTACATGTTAGATAGCAAGTGATAAGGTCACATGACTATGTTCACTTCATGCACATTCATTTGCACATAGGCTGCTTTTTTAGGAAAGTTAATTTTTAGGGTTTTTATGGAACAATAATTAAAGGAGTATTTTTTTTCCTAAAAAAGAGATAGGAGATTATTGGTTTTTGACATAATATAATTTTCTTAGAAAAACAACTATTTTTCCTTTCGATTTTTGAATTAAATATTTTAGAACTCTACTCAATCAAGTGTTGGATTGAAGATTAATGTGTAGGGATCAAGAACATCATTCACCAATTAGAGCAAAAAGGTTTTCATATATTATTCTTTTAAATTTTAACTACATTTAATCATGAATATGTTTGGATTCTTAATCTTTTGTTTTTATTTTCTTAGCTCTATAAATAACTAAGTAGGTTAGTTAGGATTTTATGGACCTAGCTCAACAAGAACTTAATTAGGTTGAATTCTTATTAAAGGAATGTTTATTTCATAAGAGTTATTGGACTTAATGCTTTGCATTAGTTTAATCACCCATTGAATTGAACTAAATACTAAGGTTAGATTAAGAGATTAATTCTAGTGAGAAAATAATCTTTAACTCCCTAAAATCATGTTAGGCCTTAGATAATAAGGAATTAGTAAATAAGTGATTAGGTTAATATCTTTGTGGGAATAATAACTTTTAGTACTACTTATCAATTTTGTGCACTTACAGATTCATAAACTTCTACCTCTACCTTTTGGCAATATGAACAGCTAAATAAGTAGTGTTGTCTTTAATAAATACATAAAGTAGCAAGACTTAGCAGTGAAGTAAATAATCCATTAATGCATAATCAAGCAACACACAACTAATTTATATAACTTAGTTGCACATAACAGAGTAATGATTGCTTAATTTCTAATAACAACCTATTCTTTTCAGTTATCATAGCAATCAAACAATAGGTAGGCACATGTTAAGGTAATAAACTTGTTATTAGCACATAAGAGTTAAGGATCAAGTAGAAATTCAACATCTCCTTTAGCCTTCTATCCCTCAAAATATTCTGAAAGGCAGAGAATGTTGGAGCATATCTTTGTATAAGAATGATAATAATAACAATGTAACCAAGACTGATGAGAATATATAGTAAAAGCCTATCTTTTTAATTTTCTATCTAATAGCATATTTGTAAGCTCGCTAGTATATTTCAGTGACATCAGCACCACATAAGCCCCAAGTATATTTGACAAGTGGTTCCTCTTTGCATGGTATAATATAATTAAGTGACAAAGAAGAAATGAATGAAATAAATTGTTCTTTCCTTATAAAAAAAACTCAAATCATAAGAACATAAAGTTAAATTAGAGTGTATAAAATAAATAATAAATTAATTATTAGCATATGAAAATGGGACATAAAATAGTGAACAATAAATATTTTTCATTAAAAATAAATTCATTACTACAAGAAAATTATTTATACAACCCAAGTTCACCACACTCTTTCACTCACACTTTTATTTCATTGCTCTCGCTTGCACACCACACATCTTACTTTGTATCACTCATGGCACACTCACTCACAACACACACACATTCATAATTATTCTCACTTTTTTTTAATACATGATACTGCCATGCAAAAATGGTTTTATGTAGCCATTGTTTAGCTTTTCCAATCAAGCGAAATGATTGGCTTTTGTCATGAAAATCTTTGTAAGTTGTCCACTAACTTCTAAGACTTGTAGGAGAGTGACGTTGGTGCATGCATATTGCCAATCTTTGCTTGCTTATTAAGTACAGAAACTTCTAGAAATTTAATTAAGCTTGGGTAATTGATTTGTGCATTTATGTTAATAATGACTTTAGTAGTCCCCCTTATTACTAATATCCTTAATCTTCTTATTGATACCTAAATTTCAGTGGTTATCTGAAAAACTGATGATGAAGGTTTCTTATTGACCAAACATGGGGAAACTTCTTTAGAAGTCTTCCCAGGCATGCTTAGACAAGGTAAAAAGCCCAAAACACCCTAAAAAGCCCAAAAACACATACCTGAACCTCAAAACATCTAAAATGGACCAAAATAGCCAAAAAAAGAGGATAAAAACGGGGTTGGAAGCCCATGGGTTAGCTTGACCCACAAATGTGGGTTGATGATCTACACACGTGGGTCGTATGACCCATACTCTTGGGTCATAAGCTTGACCCACAAGCTTGGGTCATATAACCCATGACCCACACCTTTGGGTTGGTACCCTGAAACTATAAAAAATCAAATTTTGCCAATTTTAGGGGACTTTTTACACTTTTTTTTTTGAAAAAATATTCTTAAGAGAGAAAATGCTACTATATTAGGATAAATTTGGAGACTTTCTCTCTCCAAAAAAACATCTCCTTTACTATTGGAAACCTATTTTTCCCAATCGCTTTCAACCAAAAGTTTTTTTTTTTTTTTTTTTTTTTTAAGATTTAGACCCAAAATTGAAACTAAACATCATTTTAAGTTAAAGCATGCTTTAAAGGTAATCACTTGGTCCCTCTTAGGATCTCTCAACTATTTTAAATAAAAAAATTGCATTTCATACCATTTTTCTTCTTCTCCTACACTTTTCTTTTATTTTTCATCATTTTTGCATTTTATTTCATTTTATTTTAGTTATTTAGTTATTTATTATCTTGTGATTGAGCTAGGATTTTGTGGTGATTTTTGAAGTTTGAAATAAGATATGTAGAATGAGTGGATAGTTTGATTGATTCTAGGAGTGTTTGCATTCATTTTTGCACTTTTCATCATTTTTGCATCATTTTTCCTTTTTTTTTTTAATAAAAAATGGGTATTTTGGTGCTAGAGTTAGCATTTTTATTACTATTTTGCATTTTTATTAATTTTGATGCTTTCTTTATTTCCTTTTTTGAAATTTACTATTTTTATCTTAAAGTTCACATTTTTATGGCAAAGAATAGCATTTTTATCATTTTATTATTTTATTTGCATTTTATTATTTTTATTGCCTTTTTTTTTTTACAAATTTACTATTTTTATCATTAAGTTCACATTTTATGGTAAAAATAACATTATTATCATTTTCATTATTTTATTTGCCTTTTATTATTTTTATTGCTTTTTTTTATAAATATGTTATTATTATCATAAAGTTCACATTTTTATGGTAAAAATAGCATTTTTATCTTTTTTGTTATTTTATTTGCATTTTTATTATTTTTGCCATTTTATTTTCTCTTTTGATAAATTTACTATTTGTATCAAAAAGTTCACATTTTTATGGTAAAAATATCATTTTTATGGTAAAAATATCATTTTTATTATTTTATTTTCATTTTATTATTATCATTATTTTTATTTCCTTTTTTTTTTTGGTAATTTTGTTATTTTTATCTTAAAATTAATATTTTTATGGTAAAGATGCATTTTTTTTATCATTCTTATTAATTTTTTTTGCATTTTTATTATTGTTATTTTCTTTTTTGATGAATTTGCTATTTTATCATAAAATTCATATTTTTATCATTTTTATTATTTTTATTTTCCCTTTTGATAAATTTGCCCATTTTTATCATAAAGTTCATATTATTGTGGTAAAAATTGCATTTGTATCACTTTTATTAGATTAGTTGCATTTGCATTATTTTTGTCATTTTTATTTCCTTCTTGATAAATTTGCTATTTTTTCATAAAATTCATATTTTTATGGTAAAAATTACATTTTTATTATTTTGATTGCATCTTTATCATTTTCATTATTTTAATTGCAATTTCATCATTTTTATTATTTTAATTATATTTCTATTATTTTTTTCCCATTCTTTTCATTTTATTCTTTTATTTTAATTCCCTCATATTTTCTTTATCAAAAACTTCTATTTTCCTAATAGAAAATGGTAACTTAGCACCAAAATACCTAAATTTCAAAATCATCATTGGCACCCTTGTTTGTTTATTTGTTTAATTATTCTTGTGATTTCAATTATTTTTCTTTATCTCATCATGAATGATATATAAAATTGCTTTGAATGTGATGTGTGCTTGCATGTGTGTGAAAACTAACTTTTATTTTGCAGGTTTGTTAGAATATGCATTTTTTCTTTTATTTTCTATTTTTGATGTAATTAATAGAATAAGGAATTTTTAAGGCAATTTAATCTTAACCCGATTCTCCTATTATTTTCTATTTAATCCTTAACCCGATTCTCCTATTATTTTATATTTTTTATGTATTCATTAGAATAGGCTTTTTTCCAACGATTGTAATTCTTAATCCCTTTCCTCATTTCTTTTTATTTTTTTATTTGTGTGTTTTTTTAATATTATTTTTTTGCATGCTTGTGTGCTATGTGCTACTTATTTACTTGTTTGCATGATTATTTATTTGGTTGATGAATGTTTATTCATTTACTTATTTTTGTGATGTATGCGCTCTAATTCCAATTATCCCATGTTCCAATTTCCATTTTTTATTTAAATTGACTAACAATCAAATGTGGTAATTGGATTATTAAATCAAAACTAGGGTGAATAAATGAGTAATTAAGCAATGTATAATAAGAAACATGATAAGTTACTCCTATTCCCGAACTTGGAATCTCTGGTTAGAAAGGTGAATTTTTATTTCACTTTTTTCGATGAAGTCGGGTGGTGACTCTAATATACAAAGCCTATTCAAGGACCCTCCCATATCAATAACATCTGGTAGATGGTCACTTTAGCCTGTGTGCTCTGACATCATACTGATCCTGTCCTGTTATGACCCTCTCAGAAAGTTATAACAAGATATAGGTGTGTATAGGTTTTTGGCGACTCCATTAGGAATAATCTCTAATTTGAGGGGGGTATGATTGAAAGATGATTCCTTATTATGCATAACTTATTTATTCACTTTCACAATAGTATAATTGCATTTAACTACACTCACCACTTACACCCTTAGTCTCTAATCCCTTGATAATTTTGGATGGCATTACCACCATGATTCCACTCATGTTATAGGGTGACGAGATTAGCATTGTCACCTTTAGCCTTTACACAATCAAGAAAAGTTATAAAGTTTAAAGTGACGCGGCTTGGTTCTTAAGTCCAAAATGGGGTATAGTTTTTCTTAAGTAGGTAAAATAATGTTAAACTCATTAATTAGAGTCTGTAACCCTAGTCATAAGGGGACATTCTCACTAAAGGAACCCTTAGCCTTAAAACTGACTCAGCCCATGTAAATAAACCAGCAAAAACTTCCCTAGGATCCTGCCTAACTTTTAAATAATTACCTTGCCTTGATGTTGTCTATTTGATCTAACATTTATAAATGATATGACATCCCTAGTTTTTTTCATCAATTGTTATCATTATGTCAGTTATCATAGACTGCCTGTGCTTAGACCTTGTGTGGTCCTTGTTTACCTTGTGTAAGCTTGATGCATGAGGAATGTTAAGAATCATACACCTCAATTTAGATAGTTCGTAAGAACTAACAAATAGTAGCATTTTTTAGGATGGAACCTATAAGAAGTCATCCATTTGTCCTTATAAGACCGAATGGGTGAATCAAGAATTTAACTAGATTGCAAACATTCATGTTAAAAGAATTAAATTATAAACTACTAAACAAAACTCTTATGTTTCTTGGTAAACATATTGAATGTTGATGAGGGGGACATGAACTTAGATCCCTCATATTAACTGTAGTTCCTATGCTTGCAGTCGTGCATGAACTATAGATGCAACTTATGACTTGATGAATAGGCTTCTCATTGACATTATGTGGTTACCTTAAGTACATTTAAGTATTACTACCTAGCTTACCTTTTGAATCTGATCAACATGAATAAAAAAAGCCTAGTATAAGAGTAAAATCATAGTCCCCAGTGACTATGATTTGAAAACCCACCTAGGGCAAAAATCCATACCATATAAAGTGATAAGGTTGGAAGGAGTCATTGCTTGTGTTTGATTTTTTCATTTTACAGGTTTTTTTATGCTAACCTTGTTTGTTCGTTTTGCTTTATTTTCTTTTTCCATGCATATATACATATATGCAAGGGGCATTTTATTATGAACTAACTCACAATTTCTTTGCATCCATTTTTTTTGCACCATCATTAGTAGAATTATAATTGTCATGCCATGCATACACACTAACCCACCTATTTTACAGAATATGACATATTATGCACACATGCATTATCACTTATTTTCCATCCTAACCACCATATTTATACAACAATATAACTCCCTGAAAGCCTTATAAGCTTAAGGTTTATTCCCATTAAAGGAGAGTTAATAATTGTTAGGCATCAAAATGGCTAAACAATTTTGGAATCAAAGCATCAATGACCTACTCAAAGAGCATGTGAAACACTTGGTGGTTATGGTGGCTTAACTAACATCCTCTGAGATGAAATCAATACCATCCTTAATATTGAAGTCAAGAACATTTGTGACCAAACTCTAAATGCCATGGATGAGATAATTCTCTTAGGTGGCAATAACAAAAGGGCACTTGGCACTCCTAATTCTGAGATGAACAAAAATAAATAAGACATGAGCATACCTGGGGATATTAAAGGAAATTATGAGCTTTTGGGAGAAAGGCCTTTCTAGTCCCTTTCTAAGAAAACTAGTGCAATTGCATTTGAATTGATAATGAAAATTTTAGAATTAGTTGACAAGATCACCTAACTTGAAGTCTTAGTGAAGGAAAATGCTGACACCTTAATTAAAGGCTTTAATTAACTTTCTATCCTTATGAATAGGCCCTTGCTACACCACTGCAATTAGTCTCATCATCCTAAGCCTACAAAACTAGAGGTCAAAGAATGGGTAACTAAAGTTCAGTGGATCATAATCCATTACCTCCAAGGCTTCCTACAACTAATCACCATAAGAAATTTTCAAAGCTTGACTAACCCCACTCTAAAGTCTTACTTTAATAAAAAAAAACCTCTTGAGGCCTATTGAAAAAAAAGTTTTGCCTAACCCTCTACTAGCACACATCAATCTTAGCCTCTACTACCACTTTCACCAAATGATCAACCACACAATTGATAACTACCACATCCTAAAGCACCAAATTCAAGACTTAATAGATTTTGCAAAATTAAAGATCTAGAAAAATAACTCAATGTCAAAACCAACCTTTACCCATCTACCAAGACATGCCTGCATCATATGCCATCTCTTCAGGGCTCCCCGAGGCTTTCCTGGAAAGCTTTATATGAGATATTCCTAAGAGTGAAATAGAAGAGGTAGAAAGGGAAGAAGGGCTCTTGGTAGCACTAGAACCCAATTTATCAAACTTTATCTATAACTTAAGTGGTGATGAAATGGATCATTCTTATGAATATGTGTTTGAGTCTAAGGATGAAAATGAAAAAGAACCAAAGAAGAAGAAGGAAGTTCAGGACCAGTTAAAGCAACCCTATGGCAAATTTGACTTTAAGATGAAACCACCAACTGCATTGACTTATTAAGTCTAGCATAGATGATATCTTGTTCGATGACAAAATTATCTTGTTCGATGACAAAATTATCTAGTGTTTGTATTATTGATCTATTTGAGTCTTTTGATGTACCAAACTCTAAGTATAATGCAATAATGTTTGACTTTGCTTATTTGTATGATGCATGTCCTAATAATGATGTGCATTTCATCAAACCGTATATAAGCATCTTTGACATTCATTTCATTAACACTCAACCATTTAACATAGGCACTGACATGAAATCTCGTATATTGTATATTTCAAAAGATGTTACCCTTGGGAAAAATGAATAAATAATAATAATAATAATAATAATAATAATAATAATAATAATAATAATAATAATAATAATAATAATAATAATAATAATAATAATAATAATAATAATAATAATAATAATAATAATGGAAAAAATGAATAATACTTAGTTAGAAAACTTAAGAGGCTAACTAAGAATAGGGGTACTTTCATTTTGAAATACCATGCCTTTGGTAAATGTCATTAAGTACAAATAGGAAGAAATTTTCAAAGATTGAATGTGTAAAAAGGTAAGTGTTTAAATTAATATTTAGCACGCACAAAGGAAAAATTTACATTCATTAGTGCACTAGCATAATAATTGAATAAAGCAACAAGGATTGAAGAAAATAAAAAAAAATTAAGAAATATCAGAATGGGCCAAACAACCAATGACATCATCAGAATGTACAATCAGTGAAAGTATAATTAGCTCAAATATTTAAAGCATCATCAATATAGTTAGTGTAGAGTATTAGAGGGTGGGGGAATCTAAGACTCGTCCTCCTCCTCATCATCATCTGAAGGCACTCTCCTACTAGGTCTAACACTATAGATCCTCAACTCCTCAATCTCAGCTTAAAGCTATTGAATCAAGCTATAATAATAAGCCTCCTACTAGTGCATCGCCTCCTCATGTTGGTGTTTCATCTCCCCTCACTGATGCACTATCCCTGTATGCTCACGCTGCATAATAATATATATGCATTGGCATACACATAATACATAACATATTGCATATTGTGTATTTGAATAATAAAAGTACAGGAAAAGCTCACCTGAGTCTTTATTAAATGAGGGGCATGATAACTCATTAAGCTCCTAGTTCACTGGTACTATTACTTTGCCATCTCCCATGGGATCTGCATATAAAATAGTCAGCAAATAATAAACTTAGGAAAACATTAAAGAAATAAAGACAAGAACTCATATAGGTGGTGTTCTCAAGAATGAAGACTATAAGATTGGGAGATGCAGGGACCATGCAAGTCACCACACTGTTGTGAAGGTCATATCCTCTAAGCAAAGGAAGTAGAGGTACTACAACAACTTCAGAAACCATTTGAGTAGCCTCAGAAGGAGCATGAGTAGCCTCGAGAGGAACATTAGCAACCCATATACCATTAGAAACATCAGTGGTATCCCTACCTTAAGACCTCTTTAAATGGGACTGCCAATATAAAAAGAACATATCAAGATAAAAGCATAGTTAGCATAAAGTAATGCAAGAGAAACAAAATTGACCTGGTGAGCAAAAGAAGAGAGACATTAATAGAAGGAGCCCACATAAAGCTACCCATCACACCATCAATCAACTAAGGATTAATGGTCTCCATGTAAGAAAGGCCCTTCAGCTTTAAGCAACCATTACCATCCAGGCTAGCTAGTACAGTCTCTAAAGTCAAATCCACTAGGTCCTTCCCCTAAAACATGTCAATTGAAGGAGAAAACAGCACGTGATGGGTGGTAAGTCCCCTTTTCCAATCAATAATGCGCTCATCCAAGTACCAAGTGTGATCAATAGGTTAAGGTCATGAGCAAAATCCACCTAGTAGTGAGTCCAATAGCATGTTGCATCGCCAGAGAGAACTTTATGTGGAACTCTCCCCACCATCGGAGGTTGATCTGCAATAAGAACAAACTGTTAAGAGAAATAAAGAAAAAATGATGAAATCAAAGTAAAAAATAGAGACAAACCCTATTGAAGGTCAACCCTATAAGGGTAGCACAGGTTGTCTCTAAGGACTGCACATGGCCTCTCCAGACATTAGATGTCCAAAGAACAGGGAGCTGCTTAGGCAAATAGGTGACTATGGTGGGAGAAGTTAGGATGCGAAACTTAAAAGCCTAAATTTATAGAGGATAAAAACACGTCATGAATAATGCATTCAAAATTGAAAGGAAAGAAGCAATAGAACATCAAAAGTAACTCACATTAACCACCAAATGAAAACTACTGATCCATGATTGCCTTTGCATGCATCATATAAACCATGTAGGAGATAATCGTAGGCAGGGGAGCCCTAGTTGTACTCTCGCAAGCTATCAAGATTCCATAGCAGGGGAAGTAGCCATGAACCCCAAGTGCTACTCCAGTTCGAAAAACCATCATGCTCATCAGATAGAATATGAAACACTTAGCTAGTCTCTCAATGCCCACTGGCCCATCTCTTGTAGCCACCTTATAAGCATGCTTTAGACAGTCGTTGCCCTTAACAATCATAAACTCAAGGTTGCAATCAAATAGCTTTATGCACAATGTTGTTGGATTAGTAGGGATATCAAATAAAATGTGCCGCCTAGTGAAAGAGAACCCCATAATCACAGCAAAGTCAAAGGGTGTGATTGTCATCTCCCCAAAATGGAAGTGGAAGGTGTGTGTAAAAGCTCACCACCTCTCGATAAGGGCAGTTAAGTGACTCTCTAGCACCTATGGGCCCTCCAATAAGCCATCAATCAGGCTGTCAAAGCTAAGACCATGTGCCCGGTCTTGCACCACTCTTGACAGGCTCTAATAAAACTCCTTCACCCAGTAAAGCTATCGATCAGTACCAAGGACATCACCGCAGCCTAATAAAAGGGAAGTTAGTAAAACACAAATCCTAGCTAAAAATTTCATTTTAAAGACAAAAAGCTTGCACTAACTACTTCTCTATCTCTTACTTGCAGGTAATTCGAAGGAAAGCACCATGACCACATAAAAAGGAAGTCAACAAAAATAATGAGAATCTTAAGTAAAAATCACACTTGTAGCAAAATAATTCCTAACTACATGCTTTTACACTTGTTTGTAAGAAAATTCCAAAGACTAGCACACAATCGAGAGGGAAAATTCCTAAAGTTGGTTCCTAGTGACAACACTTCCTAAGAGTTGGAATCTATGTTCATTTTAATGATGAAAGTATCATGCAAAATTATTCTTATAAGAATAGAAAAAATAAATAAATAAATAATAATAATAACAAAATAAAATGAATAAAATAAAGCACAACAACAACAACAATAATATATATATATATATATATACTAATTTATTTTACCCAACTTTTCAGGAAAAATCTAAAAAGAAGCAAAAAAAAGGAAAAATTTCTAAGTTTCTGAATGCTGACCTATTGGCGGTTGAGCATCCATATGTGCCCTCCCAAGTTCGAGACCAGTGGGATGGACTAGCCTTTATAAGCTTTTAGCGTGTGGGTCTAGCCATGACCTATAAGTGTAGGTCATAACCCACACCTGTGGGTCGTGTGACCCATGAACCTCCATTGTGACCCATACTCATGCATTTGAAAATGTACTCTGAGGGTCTCTTTAGCTCTTGAATAAGGTTTGAAAGCATCCTAAAGACCTAAGAATTAACTTATGGCACACACGAGGCATCAAAAGCCCATAAAAAAGACTCAAAACTTGTCTAGAGAAAGTGAAGAAACCTTAGGGAAGTCTTATGTACCACTCTATTTTAAAATTATCAAATGCATATATGTAGTCATACATTGATACTTGCATTGCATTCTAAAATTATTTTTATGCTCTCGGAAGCAAACCTGCACTAAGAGAGGGGGCATGTAGCAGAGACAGACCAGTCAACCCTAACAGTGGTCATCTCACCCTAACAAAGTTTTTAAAATTTCCTAACTTTGATAAGCAACTTCAAGCCAGGATTCCTAAATTTTAATCAACTTAATACTTGCCAACCTCATGAAAGAAGGATAATCCACCAAAAGGAGAATCACAAGGAATCGAGATGCTCGAGTAGCTTGAGATTACCATAGAAAATCCCTAAATCAATTCAAATGCAAAAATCATACTCAATATACTTCAATGTTCAAATTAAGTAAAAGTATCCAAAGGATCCCTTAGCAAAATTCAAGTTGAGTAATATGATAAATAACCAAAAAGGGAAACCATTGCATAAAGGCAAGTACTCCAATGTTCCTAAAAAGAGTAGCGGTATCCCAAACACTCTTTGACAATATTCAAGTTAAGTAATATTAGTAAGGCAGGAATGTTTGAAAAGAGAAAATGCCTTGTAAAAATGAGTAGTATGATTAAGCATTTGTTTATAAAAGGGGAATTTTTTGGTAACACAAGCTATCTCGTTCATCACGACCCATGGTGATCTCATTTTAGGAGAATCCTCTTTCAATCATTTGGGATGGTTGCTCTCCACTTGGTAAAAAAATCCTTGGCAAAAAGTTGTGGTCAAATCTCAAAGAAATGACAAAAACTATGTTAAAGTAAAACTACCACATTCAGGATGGCTCAAAGTTCCTAATGCGCACCCATCATCAGAAAAGGTAAACTGCCGAAAGCACGAACAAAATTTGCATGCATCACAGCTTGAAAACCAAGTTGCATTACAACACATTAATTCTACATGCACCATAATTTAGAAGAAAACTACACAGTGTACATGCACTTTGGTTTTTCAAAGCTTGACACTTAAAGCTTGTTTAGGGCTATACAATGTACCTTTTTGTTTGTGGCCCATCCAAGGCTACACAACATTATATAAAAATTTTCTTTGCATTTGCTTCCTGTGTAATAGCAAGCATTGACTTAACCAACTCATGCACAAAAATACCCATAAAAATTTTCTTTTCATTTGCTCCTCATGTATTAGCAAGCATTGACTTGACCAACGCATGCACATCAACCCCAATAAAATTTTTTTTTTTGCATTTTCTCCCCGTGTATTGGTAAGCATTGACTTGACCAACACAAGCACAATAACCTCCATAAAAATTTTCTTTTCATTTTCTCCCCCTGTATTGACAAGAATTGACTTAACCAATGTACGCACAATAACCCCGATAAAATTTTTCTTTGCATTTGCTCCTTGTGCATTGGCAAGCATTGACTTGACTAACGCATGCACAATATCTCAAAAGAGTTTTCTTTGCATTTGCTCCCCTTACATTGGCAAACAATGACTTGACCAACACATGTGAAACATTTTATAAAATGTTTCTTTGCATTTGCTCCCCGTGCGTTGGCAAGCATTGACTTGACTAATGTATGCACAACACCCTTATGAAAGTTTTCTTTGCATTTGCTACCCATGCATTGGCAAGCATTGACTTGACCAACACATACACGACATCCCATAAAAGGTTTCTTTGTATAAATAGTGCAATTTGCTTCCCCTACATTGACAAGTGCCAACTTGATCAACGCACACGAAGTATGAGGCAACTATTGATACCTAAATTTTAAGGTCCTCTAAAAATTCAATGATGATTTGGACTTCTTCTTAATGTGCTCAGATAAGGTAAAAGCCCAAAACACCCTAAAAGCCCAAAAACACATACTTGGACATAAAAACACCTAAAATTAACTAAAATAGTAAAAAAAAGGATGAAAAACAAGGGTTGGAAGCCCATGGGTTTGCCTGACCCATGAATGTGGATTGATGACCCACACCCTTGGGTTATAAGCTTGATCCACGAGCTTAGGCCATATGACCCATAAATGCGGCTCACAACCCACACTTGTGGGTCGGCACCTTGAACCTATAAAAAATTCAAATTTTGCCCATTTTGGGGGGAGTTTTTACATTTTTTTCAAAAAAGACTTTTAGAGGGAGAAAATGCTACTATATTAAGATGAATTTGGAGACTTTCTTTCTCTAAAAAAACCTCTCCTTTGCAAGTGGAAGCCCATTTTTCCTATGTACTTTTAACAAAAAATTTCTTTTTTTTTTTTCAAGATTTAGACCCAAAATCCAAACCAAACTTTATCAAAGTCAAAGCACACTTCAAGGGTAATCACTTGGTCCCTCTAAGGATCTCTCAACTATTTTAAATAAAAAATGGTGTTTCTGTAATAACCCGAGATTTTATATATTTTTAAATTGTATCGGGATATGCAGTATTAATAATTTTAGTTAATATATTTGACTATTTAATTAATTTGTTAATAATTAAAGTTAATTTTTAATTATTTTAGGTTTTCTATGTAAAATTTTCCTGAGATTTACATTTTTTGGAAAAAAAAAACCTAAATAAATATTTATTTATATACGTTAGTCCATTTTATCAAATTGCATGATTTCATGCATGGTTATATTTTTCATATTAATAGATACACATATACATGCATTTATATATATATATATATATATATAAAGTTATCAAATTTATGATTGATGCCATTGTCTCTTTCCCTAAACCACTCGATGCCTTCCCCTCCCTTACTGTGCAAATCGTCCATTTCCCTTATCATTACTGTGCTTGTCAGTGTGCCACCACCTCCCTCAGTTGCTCTGCCACCTTCTTCCACCATTTTTGGCGTTGTTTGGCCATGAAATTGGCTGAAAACCTGAAACCCCCATAGATTCCGTTCTCCCTCGTTTAGCCACCGTTCTTGATGATTCTGGTGTGGGTTTTCTCCTAGATGTCCATAGAAGTCGATTCTAAGCTCCTAGAAGCTTGAAAACTTGAATTGATAAGGATTTAAGCTTGGTTTTGAATTTAGCCTCTTTTGCTTCTCAAATTTTTTGAACTTTGATTTTAATGATTCAAGCTTAAGTCCTTTACAAAAGTTTCTCCTAGTAGCTCAATCTACATCTTGTAATTTTTGTAGAATTTTTGGAATTTATTTTGAATTTTGTGAATTTTTTATTATTTTATTAATATTTTCTAATTTTCGTAAATTAATTAAATAATTTGTGAAATTGTGATTTACGGTGTTTATAGAGGTTGAAATTAATTTTAGAAATTAATTTGTAATTTTTTTTGATTTTTGTGTAATTATTATGATTTTATTTAGTTTAGGTGAATTTTGGAAAATTAGATTAAATGAGTATTTTGTCAAAATTAATTGGTTAGTTGAGTATAATTATAGATTTTATTGAATTAAATGTTGAGAAATTAATTTTAGAGCAATTGTATAATTTTTAGTGAATTTTTGAATAATTATAGTATATTATGTGAATTTATATATATTAAGGGTATTTTGGTAATTTGGTAATAAATTGGTTGAAAATTAAATTAAATTGGTTTTAATAATTATTTGAGGTATAAAAATGATTTTTACAAATTATATACTATTTTTAACTAATTAAAACTATTTTTCAAAAATTATTTTCAAATTATATATAATATACCATTTTTGTAAATAAATGAGTTTTTAATGATTTTTAATATGTTTTTGGGGCTAATTATGAAATTTGGATTTATAAAATGAATTTGGTTAATATTTGTGAATATATCGAGAATTGTTGATTTTTAATAATATTTTATTAAAATTAGGGTTTTTATGTAATTATCGGTAAAATAATTATTTTTAGTGTTTTAAATACCTAAATTGCTATAAGTTGATATATAAAGGATATTTTTGGTATTTTGATGTACTCTGTTTATATCTCGTGAATTATGAACCTCGGTTGGTAGAATTGTAGTTTGGAAAATCCGACCGAGGGGTTATGTGGTTATCCTATACTCGAAGTGTGTTTTCTTGCAGGACCAACTCTACTTTTTGAGTAGAGAGATGTCCATTTTACAGGGGAGGTTCTGCCAAATTTTTTATAGAATTCTCATAAAATTTGACATTCGGTCAAATTTCTATTCCTTGTCTGTGTCTAGTATTCTAGATCGAGTCTTTAGAAATTATGTTAGATTTATTCTAACTTCATATTGTGATTTATTTATTAGTTGCGCCGAGACTGAGGCCCAGTGGACCAGGCCCATCAGATCCGTCTCATAGAGCGCATAACTGTGAGTTGTTATTTTATATATACGTGTATTAGGATGCATGTTTTTTTAGAAATGTATGTTTAAATTTTATGAATTATGCATAAATAATTTAATAAATGCTTAGGTACACTTTAGGTTTTTTTTTTTGTATATTTTTGGCATATTTTGAATTAAATACATGTTTTATCCATGATTTATACTTAAATTGTTTTAAGTATATATATAGTTTATTTCAGGTTTATTTTGTAATTAAACTGAATTTGTTTAACTTATATATACTCGAAATATACTTGGTTTATTTTTGGTATATTTCTAGTATATATATGGTTTATATTGCCATTTTAATTAATGTCATGCATCATTTATTTTACGAATGTATGGGTTTATTTTTAAATGAAGGATATCAATAGAATGTGCTACCTAGTGGGCAGCACTAGAACCGAGTACGTACCGGTATGACGATAGAATTTAGGTTAAATTACTAACCTATTTATGGATATTGATTGGATTGGTTTGATTGATGTGAGATGTGATTTGAGAGTGTGATTGCTGGGGCTCGGTTGACCAAGTGTCTCGGGGCCAATCACACTGATAGTCAGACTGTTGGAGCTCGATTGACTTAGTGTCTCGGGGCCAGTCTACTGTCCAAATGGAACAAGTGAATTTATTTGGAATAAGTGAGCCTGTATGGCTAGAGTGTTGTCTAACACTATTTAAGGTTGTGATCATTTAGGGTTCTATTTAATCCTTTATAAACGAATATTTTTCAGTATTATATAAAATGATTTTTGCTACATCTGTGTGTATTTGCCTGTATATATATTTATTATATATACTATTGAATGTGTGTATTTGTCATTTAGCTATGCATGTATATATATTATAACAATTCACTCAGTGAGGTCTGACTCCCCTCCATTGATTAATTTTTTAGGAAAGTCTTCATCCTCAGACTTCAGTAGCAGACCTTTATGCCAGATTTCTTCCGCCCCAGCTTTATTATGTAAACTGCCTATCTGAGTTTTATTTTGTATTCTATACACTGCAGTAGTTATTTTAGTGAGTTATATGTATTATAAATGTTTGAGATTTAAATTTCCAAAGTTTAAACCAAGAATTTGTATTTAAATATTTTATATATATATGAGATGGATTTGTGTTATTAAATCAGTTAATGAGTTACATTATTACTTATGAGATTTTAATTTCCGCTATAAGATGTTTTATTTATATTAATATGTTGCATGCTTTTATTTTATTTTTTTAAAAGCTTGCTATGGGTTCCGGATTCGAAAGAATTCCTGTTCCCTAGCGCCGGTCATGGCCCCCTATTTGGGTCATGACAAAGTTAGTATCTGAGCAGAGTTCTGTGTCAGGGCCTTAGTTGTGTGAGTTGTGGCCCTATTTTTCAATGTTGAGTTTCTTTTGAAACTATTACAGTGAATTAGGTTTGAGTATGTCTTGATGAGTATTCCTTGATTTAGTTTTCTGCGTTATCCTCCGTGGTCTGTCTTGTCTGAATTCTTCTATTTGTCTTTTCAGAATGAGGAGGCGAGCACATGTCGCTCCACTGGTCATTGAGGCCGAGGATGATGAGTCCTTTCAGGATGAGGTTTTACTTCTTGAGCCGCCAGTTAGACGCAGAGGTCATGGCAGAGGTAGACCTCAAGGAGCGGTAGGTCGTCGTAGGCAGAGAGAGATATAGGATGAGGAGCCTGTAGAGCCTGAGTATGAGGATGTTCCTATACCTCCAGTAGTTCAGCCTGTTTAGCCTGCCTATCAGCAAGGTATGTCTGATATTGAGGCAGCTCTGTTCTATGCCAGAGTTGGCAGGATCACTTTCGATGGGACTTTTGATCCTCTAGACTTTCTGCATGCGATCGAGACTAGGACTCAAGCTGCTCACTCCGAGTACCAGCGGATCATGATAGTCGAGTTGTCAGTTGAGGGACTAGCCCTAGATTGGTTTATTCAGATGATACAGCTGTATATATTGACGATGATCTGGGCCCAATTTTGAGAGTGATTCATGAGGAGATTCTGCCTAGAGTCGCTTCGCATGAGTTATCGACTCCGATTGACCAGTATTTCTCGCGTTGATAGATCTGTTGAGGAGTATACTCAAGAGTTCCTCTGGCTTGGTAGATATGCAGATGATCTGATGTGAGACCAATACTTCACAGTCACTACCTACGTCACTGGATTAGGTTTTGCATTTGCTAGTATGCCTACAGCGGGCCTTACTCTGGAGTCGGTGATTGAGTTGGCCAAGGAGATTGAGCTGAGGCTAGTCAGGTAAGGAGCTATGCCTGATTATTACCAGCTGGGTGTTCAGTCAGGTGGATTCCAGACTACTCTATACTCAAGTTTCCAAATTGGTTCGAGTAGTCAGCAGAGAGGTCCAGCCTAGTAGACTTAGAGACAGTAGCAGCGGGTACATCAGAGCAGTAGACATGGCCATGGAGGTCAGCGTAGACCATTCAGACTTGGGTCAGGTGCATCGAGCAACAGCAATGGTCATAGTTCTAGATCAGCTGCCAGTGTATGTCAAACGTGCGACAGATTCCATCAGGGATTGTGTTATTTGACACCACTAACGTGTTTCAAATGTGGGCAAATGAGACATTTTGCTAGATCGTGTCCTTATTCCGGGTATCAGTAGCCATAGATTCTGTGATTTCCTCAGCAGTCAATTGCTAGTGCTGCACTCATTCCTTTTTAGTTGCCTCCAGCCCAGCATCAGAGTTCTACCCAGATTGTTCCCCAGCAGGGTCATGGTAGAGGTACCAAAGGAGGTGCCAAAGGTGCTAGTCAGGCTTCAACCAGCCAGCAGGGAGGTCGAGGACAAGCCAGAGTCTTCCATCTCACTCAGTAGGATACTCAAGCATCCAATACAGTCGTGGCAGGTATTTTTTCTGTCTACTACCTAGATGCATGGGTTTTGTTTGATTCAGGTGCCACGCATTCGTTCGTTTCTCCTATTTTTGCTTCCAAGTCTTGTTGGCAAGCTTCGAGGATGGCTTTTCCTTTGTCTATCACCACTCATCTAAACGTTTCTTTGGACACTGATGTTGTTCTTTCTGGTTGTCCAGTTCTTATTAAAGGTAGAGAATTATCTACTGATTTGATTTTGTTGAATGTGATGGAGTTTGATGTTATTCTGGGTATGGATTGGTTATCTCAGCACTATGCCATGGTGGACTGTCGGAGTCAAGAGGTGACTCTCAGAATTCCTGGTGAAGAAGAATTTAAGTTTGTGGGTGATAGGAGTTCAGCACCTCAAAATCTCATTTATGCTATTATGGCTAGGAAGTTTTTGAGGAAGGGTTATCAAGGATATTTGGCATTAGTCAAGGATAATTTAGTGGAGAAGTTGTCGCTCACAGATGTTCCTATTGCCTGTGAGTTTCCTGATGTTTTTCCTGAGGAGTTACCAGGTTTACCACCTCACAGAGAGATTGAGTTCTGTATAGATGTGGTTCCAGGAACTACCCCTATATCTATGCCACCCTACAAAATGGCTCTTGCAGAGTTGAAAGAGTTGAAGGAGCAGTTGCAAGAGTTATTGGATAAGGGTTTCATTAGACCCAATGTTTCTCCTTAGGGTACACCAGTCCTATTTGTGAAGAAGAAGGATGGTACCCTGAGACTGTGCATTGACTATAAAGAGATGAAAAAGGTAACAATAAAGAACAAGTATCCTCTCCCGAGGATAGATGACTTGTTTGATCAGCTATAGGGTGCACAGTTCTTTTCTACGATTGATATGAGGTCAGGTTATCATCAGTTATGGATCAACGATGTTCCTAAAATGGCATTTCACACTCGATATGGCCATTACGAGTTTCTAGTGATGTCTTTTGACTTGACTAACACACCAGTAGCTTTTATAGACCTAATGAACAGGGTATTCAGACCATATATGGATCAATTTATAGTAGTCTTCATCGATGATATACTGGTGTATTCAAGAAGTATGGAGGAGCATGTATATCACTTGAGGACTGTACTACAGACATTGAGAGAACATCAACTTTATGCTAAATTCTTGAAGTGTGATTTCTAGATGGAGAGTGTTACTTTTCCTAGTCACGTGGTGTCAAAAGAAGGTATCCAGATTGATCCACAGAAGATTAAGGCAATGTCTGAGTGGCCTAGACTGACTTTAGTTACTGAGATTCATAATTTTCTGGGTTTAGCCGGGTACTATAGGAGGTTTGTATAGGATTTTTCTAGAATTGCAGCTCCTATGACTTGCTTGACTCAGAACAATGTAAGATTTGAGTGGTCTGAAGCTTGTGAGAATAGTTTTTAGTTATTGAAGGAGAATTTGACCATAGCCCTAGTGTTAGCTTTACCTAATGGTGTGGACAAGTTCACAGTGTATTCTGATGCCTCTAGAGTTGGCCTAGGTTGTGTGTTGATGCAGAATGGTAGGGTGATAGCCTATGTTTTGAGGCAGTTGAAGAAGCATGAGCAGAACTATCCTACCCATAACCTAGAGATGGCTGCAGTGATCTTTGCTCTCAAGATCTGGAGACATTATCTGTATGGGGTGACTTGTGAGATTTTTACTGATCACAAGAGCCTTAAGTACATTTTCCAGCAGAGAAATCTGAATCGGAGGCAGAGGAGATGGTTGGAACTGTTGAAAGATTATGACTATGAGATTTTCTATCATCTGGGCAAGGCTAAATGTGGTAGCAAATGCCTTGAGTAGGAAGTCCTCAGACAGTCTTGCTCATATCAGTGTAGAGAGGAGACCGTTGATCTAGGAGTTGCATATGTTAGTGGATCAAGGTTTGATGATGAAGATTAGTAGATCGGGTGGACTGCTAGCTCAATTTAAGGTGCGATCTATACTGAGAGATAGGATTAAGGTAGCTCAAATAAAAGATCCTATTCTAAAAGAGCTTGTAGAGAATGTTCAAGTAGGGAAGTTCATTGATTTTACACTCGATGATGATGATGTTTTGTGGATCAATGGTAGATTGTGTGTTCCTGATGTGGATAATTTAAGAGAAGAGATCCTAGAGGAAGCATATTCTATAGCCTATAGCGTACATCCGGGTGTCACTAAGATGTACCACAATATCAGAGACTTATACTAGTGGGACGAACTGAAGAAGGATGTCGCTGATTATGTTGCTAAGTGCTTAACGTGTCAGCAAGTAAAAGCTGAGAATTAGAAGCCTTCTGGGAAGCTTCAACCTCTTCCTATTCCTGAGTGGAAGTGGGAAAGGATAGCTATGGATTTTATGGTCGGTATACCTCGTTCTAAGGATGGATACGATTCCATCTGGGTGATTATGGACAGGTTGACCAAGTCTGCACATTTCTTGCCTGTGAAAGCCACCTATTATGTAGCTAGATTGGCGAAGCAGTATGTGAAGCATATTGTGTGCCTTTATAGAGTACCTATGTCCATTGTGTCAGATAGAGGTTCAGTGTTTACCTCTTATTTTTTACAGAAGTTACAGAAAGCGATGGGCACTAGGTTGGACTTCAATACTGCTTTTCATCCTTAGACAGATGGTCAGTCTGAGAGGACGATCCAGACACTGGAAGATATGTTGAGGATATGTGTTTTGGACTTGGGAGGTAGCTGGGATGATCATTTGCCACTCGTAGAGTTTGCATATAATAATAGCTACCATAGTAGTATTGGAATGGCACCATACGAGGTGTTGTATGGAAGTAAGTGTAGATCCCCTCTGATTTAGGATGAGATTGGTAAGAGAGCTTTGACTAGACCTGAGATGGTTCAGGATATTGCAGAGAAAGTCGTTGTGATCAAAAGCAGATTAAAGACCGCAGTTAGCAGACAGAAGAGCTATGCGGATCCTAGGCATAGAGATGTAGAATTTCAAGTTTGAGACTTTGTTTTCCTAAAGGTGTCTTCGATGAAGGGTGTAATGAGATTTGGAAGGAAGGATAAGCTAGCACCGGGATATATCGAGCCGTTCAAGATTCTGGAGAGAGTTGGCACTGTCACATATCGGTTGGCTTTGCCTCTAAGTATGTCTTAAGTGCATCCAGTATTTCATATCTCAATGCTGAGGAAGTATGTCTCAAACCCTTCACATATGTTGCAGCCTGACAGCGTGGAAGTGAATGAAGATATGACATTCATAGAAGAACCTATGGCGATCGTTGACTATCAAGTTCGACAGTTGTGTTTGAAGCAAATTCCAATGGTCAAGGTTTTGTGGCGCAGCAACAGGGTAGAGGAGCATACGTGGGAGACTGAAGCTGAGATGCGAGCTTCTTACCCATATCTCTTCCCTTCTTGACTTGTATTTCTTCTTTTTCTGAAATTCGAGGACGAATTCTTATAAGGGGAGAAGACTGTAATAACCCATGATTTTATATATTTTTAAAATGCATTGGGATATGCAGCATTAATAATTTTAGTAAATATATTTGACTATTTAATTAATTTGTTAATAATTAAAATTAATTTTTAATTATTTTAAGTTTTCTACGTAAAATTTTTCTGAGATTTACATTTTTTGGGAAAATAAAACCTAAATAAATATTTATTTATTTACATTAGTCCATTTTATCAAATTGCATGATTTCATGTATGGTTGTGTTTTTCATATTAATATATACACATATACATGCATATATATATATATATATATTGACTATTTAATTAATTTGTTAATAATTAAAATTAATTTTTAATTATTTTAAGTTTTCTACGAAAAATTTTTTTTGAGATTTACATTTTTTGGGAAAATAAAACCTAAATAAATATTTATTTATTTACATTAGTCCATTTTATCAAATTGCATGATTTCATGTATGGTTATGTTTTTCATATTAATATATACACATATACATGCATATATATATATATATAGCATTTTTAGGGTTTATTATTATTTAAATATGTACATATTATATAGTTTTTATTATTATTATCATGTGATATATATATATATATATATATATATATATATATATATATATATATATATATATAAAGTTATCAAATTTACAATTGATGCCATTGTCTCCTTCCCTAAACCACCTGACGCCTTCCCCTCCCTCACTGTGCAAATTGTCCGTTTCCCTCACCGTCACTGTGCTTGCCGTCATGCCACCACCTCCCTCAACTACTCTGCCGCCTTCTTCCACCATTTCTGGCGTTGTTTGGTCGTGAAATTGGCCGAAAACCTGAAGCCTCCATAGATTCCGTTCTCCCTCGTCTGGCCACCGTTCTTGATGATTCTAGCATGATTTTGCTCATAGAACTCAATAGAAGTCAATTTTAAGCTCCTAGAAGCTTGAAAACTCAAATTGGTAAGGATTTAAGCTTGGTTTTGAATTTGGCCTCTTTTGCTTCTCGAATTTTTTGAACTTCAATTTTAATGATTCAAGCTTAATTTCTTTACAAAAGTTGCTCCTAGTAGCTCAATATACATCCTGTAATTTTTTTAGAATTTTTGGAATTTATTTTGAATTTTGTGAATTTTTTATTATTTTATTAATATTTTCTAATTTTCGTAAATTAATTAAATAATTAGTGAAATTATGATTTATGGTATTTATAGAGGTTGAAATTAATTTTAGAAATTAATTTGTAATTTTTTTGATTTTTGTGTAATTATTATGATTTTATTTAGTTTAGATGAATTTTGGAAAATTAGGTTAAATGAGTATTTTGTTAAAATTAATTGGTTAGTTGAGTATAATTATTGATTTTATTGAATTATATGTTGAGAAATTAATTTTAGAGCAATTGCATAATTTTTAGAAATTTTGAATAATTATAGTATATTATGTGAAGTTGTGAATTTTAAAGATTTTGCATCACTAACAAGTTTTTCATTTAATTTAACAAGTTTAACAAGATCATTTTTTAAGCTATCAAATTTCTTGGTTAAGTTAGATAGCTTATGCTTGTAAAGCTTCTTCTTAGAAAGCAAACTTTTGCATTTAACTAATAATTTTCTCACAATAGAGCTCTCATCATCATCATCATCATCACAATCAACAAAGGAAGAATAAGAAATAGATGGTACCTCATTTTCATTTTCAAGAGCTATGAAGCAAAGGTTGGCCATTTCTTATTGTTTCTTTTCCTTTTCGAATTCGGAGGAGTCATCCTAAGTAGCTTTAAAGGCCTTTCTTTTCTCCTTTGCTCTTTTGTTCTTGAATTTGAGTTTAGGGCACTCATTTCGGATGTGACCTAGTTTTTTGCATTCATAGCAAGTAACTTCTTTAGTTTTCTTCTTACCTTCCCCTTCATACTTCTTGTTAAAGTCTTTTGTTCTTAAGAAATTTTTCTTTCTAAAAAATGTTCCTAGTGAGCATGGCAATATCATCATCTTCATCACTAGAATCTTTAATATATTCATCTTCACTTTCTTTTTGTGAAACCTTCAATGCTATGCTCTATTTCATCTATTCCTTCTCTTTTTGCTCTACACCTCTTTGCTTAATTGTGAGCTCATATGTCAAGAGTTTATCAATAAGGTTGAGAGGGTAGAGACATCTTAAGCTTCCTCAATTAAAGTGACTCCGAATTTCTAATCCATCTTAGGTAGGATTCTTAGAATCTTATTGTTTACCTCTTCCTTAGAGAAATGTTTTTCAAGTTTCTTAAGGGTTATGAGGAGAGCATTGAGATGGTTTATTATCTCTGTGATAGATTCTTGAGACTTCATTTGGAAGAGTTCATATTCATACATATGAAGTTAACCTTTTTTGCTTATAACTTGCACGTTGCTTTCATAATAATTTTCTAAGGTATCCCACATTTCCTTGGTTGACATGTAATGTTAAAGCTTATCTCCTTCTTCTCTTGACATAAAAGAGACTATAGTTATCATAACCTTTTTGTTTTTATGATAACCTCCATTTGTTCATTATTTCATTGGCTTCTTGCAATAGTAGTTACCATAACATCAATGGTAGTTATAGGTGGTTCCCAACTTTTAGGAAAATATCCCAAAGTTTGATGGAATCATAATCAAGATATAGCTCCATTTTGAACTTCTAATGATGATAGTCATTGCCATTGAAGAATGGTCTAAGTGAAGAAATATTTTATGATTCACTCCGCATGATCTTATATTCTAGTAATGAAGTTCCTAGAATTTAAGCTATGATACCAACTAAAAATGCCTTAGAGGGGGTGTGAATAAGACTAATGAGTAATAAACTAAAATTAAAAGAATTTTGAGAAAGAAGAATGATGAACATAATAATTTAAGGAGTTTAAATTCTTAATAATCATACGTCTCCAACTAACTTATCCCCAAATTAGGATTTTCAATTTCCACAATCTTATTCACAAGATTGAGATTACATAATAGTTTGAGGCTCACTCTTTCAACCTTATAACATGAGTTTTAGAAGGCTCATTCAAAAAATCAAATCCCAAGTTTTTCAATGGATAAACACTTAAACCAATTCCACTAGAATAGAATCTTACTTCCCATTTTCCTAATCCTAGAGAATAGAAGAAAAAGAATGACTATTCTAACAATCATAAACTCTCACAAGAGTCATAAAAATGTATAAATGAATTAAAGAGATATTTAAGACCTTAATTGAATGCTTAAGAGAGTAAAATGAATAAAAAAGTTTCTTAAACTTTTAATTGAACTCCAGGAGTTGTTTATATAGATAAACAACTTAGATTATGGTTGTTGGATGCATTGATTATGTCTCCAATGTATCTTGGTGATTTTTGAATCATTTTGGACTTAGTTCTATCAGAACTCCACTCACAGTCATGAGGAGCAAACCCTTGCTCGTGAATGTCAATTTAAAGACAATTACATTAAAAAATGTCTATTGAATGCTATCAAGATTGCTCTCATGAGTTGAGCTCTACTCCTCATGATTATGAGGGCGGCATATGAGCAGCATTGAGAGTTTTGGTAAAAATATGCTCATAAGGCACTATACAAGGTCGACTCATGAGGGGTTCATAATGTGCTTATGAGTAGACCACTGTAAGTCCAAAAGTGTATATTTTTTGTGTATAATTATTTCTCAAAGACTTGCGACTTTCATAGATTTAGATACTTTATTGAAATGCATATTTATACACTTTCAAGGAGTATTTTATTATCTCAAATCATTAAACGATCATTCTTGATAATCAATCAACTTCTTACACACTTAAAGGAAATCATAAGAATCTAAATTGTTTGTCAAATTCTAAAATTAGGAGTTTGATCATGCAAATGGTCAACAAAACATAATAAGTTAAAAAATTTACATTAATTTAATAAAAATTAGATAACTTTAAAACTATATTAGAAGTTTAGGGGTCAAATAAAACTTTTAGTTTTTTTTCAAATTGGTCCATTTACCAGTAAATTAAATTCTAGAGATGTAATAGTTTAACTCAGTAAAACCTCAAGGATGTTATAGTAATTATTGAAAACCTAGGAAGCTACTAGTATAATAGGCTAAATTTTAGGAATTTATAGTAATTGACCCAATTTTTTTCTTGATTATATAGTAAAAAACGCAAATGCATCAAAATAATTTCCTATTGAAGCTCTTTTAACATCTCTAATGTTTTCCTAGCTCACATTAGGCACTTTAACAACCTATCTCAAATATTTTTAATTAGTAACTTAACAAAAAATGATAGACATGCAATGAAAAGAAGGATCTCTAAACATCATGAGAAGACATGCTATTTTCACATAAAGTGAATGGGTTGCTTTTTCCTCGTATAGTTTGTAAGTGTTCATTAGTCATTATTAGAGTTAAGTATCTCAACATCCATTCATTCATCTTCCAAGTCAGTGACATCCATTGTCTCCTTTGCACTAAAGTGTAGCTATAATGCAAAGAGTTTCCAAATCAACACCAATATAGCCATGTGATTCTTTGGTGATTCTTTTTGAATCAGCTTGTAAAAAAACAAATAGAGTTCAATTGAGTTAAGAGAACAAATGATGTTGATCAGATGGCTTTGAAATTTTTGGTTAAGTTTGATAAGAAGGGAGTGCACAATGGTGTTTTGAAGGGGATTTATAATATGTCAAATCAAAGTTGATTCACTAACCTATATTTAATATAGGGTTTACCTATAAAAGCCCAAGTTTTAGGCCCAAATTCAACTATTTATGGTCTCAATTTTGGCTTTAAAGTTTATGTTCATTTTTTAGTGGTTTTTTTTTTTAATGTTTTTGCCCTTTTCTTTTAAGGTTTTGTCTTAAACAATATTTATTTATTTTGTTTGACGTTGGATGACAATTTTTATGAATTTTAATAAAATTTTCTATTTCCTCTTAATTTTGGTATTCTATTTGATAATTAACAAATTTTGATGCCAACTATTCTGGTTTTCATTTGAATCAATAGATTAATAAAAGGTTGTGTTTTCAGGTATTTGTGCGCGAATCAATAGACTACAATAGTTATCCCTAATTTAATAAGCTTCTGCTACATCACAAAATAGGAGATCTTCAAATATAAATAATTTGATAAAAGAAAAAAAATTTGATATTTACATGATCTACCACCATCTCACCTCCCCGTTGACTAACTCATCAAATAATATCAGCTCTCTGCCAAAAAAAAAAGATAAATAAAATCAAGGATAAAAACTAAATATAGTTAAGAACATTATAATGAAAATTTTGGAAACTGAATGTACACTTGTTGTATGAAACCACATTATAGAAAAAAATGTTAAATGTAGTGTGCTTAAATAGAGTATTGTGACCAATGAAAGTGAAGAGAAAAAGAGGAGTTATTACAAACCATCAGAAGTTAAATTCAATAATAGATATAGAAAATTACATCTATTTTTTAGAAAATAAATTTCAACTACTTACCTTATCTTAAGGAAATAAAGTTAAAAAGCAAAACATTTTCCCTTGAAAAAGAAGAAATGGCTTATAGTTTTGTATGCTGAAATTATGCTACATTTTATTTTTCACCCTTTTTCTTATTATTGCCAACTGAAGAAGAGTTCTACTAGCATCTAGAGATATTTTTGGTTTCTCTTTTTTGTTATTCTCCAATATGAACTTCTAATATAAAGAAAAAAATGGAGATTTGAAGATTGGATTAGGATATCAATCCTTTGTGAACTTGGTTCATCTACTAGTGGAGAATTTTTAGGTTTTAATACATTAATCACCTATAAAAAATGGAAAAGAAATGAAATATTATCCATATCAATTAGACATATCAATTAATTGTGTTACTGCATGGGTTCATTTCCAAAAATTAGCAAATTATTTAATGAATGACTTTCATTCTTTAAACAAAAGTAAATATAAATTTATCAATTTTTATTTTTTGAAGAAAAAATGTGTCAACACTAGGTTTATCTAGCCTGCAAGTAAAGGCCTAGTTATGAGAGTAGCCTAAGCATCTAAGTCATACAAAGCCTAAATTTAATTTAATTCCCTAGAAAGCCCAAGCAGAGCCATTTTTTCAGCCTAGATCATCATTAAGGCGTTACCTAGTATGCTAAGGCACCGCCTTAGCAAACAAAGGTGATGCTTTACTGGATCAGATATTAAAAAAATATATATTCGCTAGTTATTGCATGACTCCCAAAATAATAGAAGTCTATTACCAGCAATGCATGAGAGATAGCAGGAGAGAAATCAGAAATGATGGGTGAGTGGAGAAGATAGTGAAAAGTGAGTGAGAGAGAAGAAAATAAAAGGAAAAGAGAAAAAGTGAGTGAGAGAGAAAAAAATACAAGGAAAAGAAAAAGAAAGAAAGAAAAATTAATAACAAACAACCAAAAAGAAAAGATAATGAGCTCTGAAAAAAAGGACTACAAAGAAAGTGAGAGAAGGAACAAAGGAGAAACCAAACAAGAGGAGGCTTGAGGGCTTTCCAATGAAAGGCTGAAAGGAGACAAATTAAAGAGGGGCTTGTTATGTCTTAGTTGTTGAATTTTAGAAGTAAAAATTGTCTTTAAGGGCCAAAGACAGGAGCTATGAATTTATGCTTCAAGAATAGTAACTTCCTTCTATCTTTGCTTTATCTTTTAAATTTTATTCTAAGCATAAGCATTTAATTTAATTTTAAGTTGATCACATCATTTCCTTTCAAATTTTTATAACCAAGAGATAATAAAACTATTATCTTTATGAATAACGTGTGTTCAAATTTAGTAAAGAAGTTTTAAATATATTATAGCCTGAAAGTGTAATAAGGTGACGCCTCTTCCATAAGGCGTCACCCTTTTTCATTAAGGTGATGCCTTACCACCCAAAGGTGCTGCCACATCTTTTGAAACACAACAATGTTTTCTCTTTTTTGTATATTCTATTCTATTTAACTCCTATTTTATTAAATATGTTTTATACTTTAATCTTTATTTATCAAGTTAATTATCTTTCAATTTCCATATGTTTGCTTGTTTATGGCATGGTATTATGCTTGAAAACCTCTTTTGTTTTGCAAAATTAAGTTAGATTCATCTTTTGTATCAATTCGTTAAAGTTTTAAATTTTGATGTTAATTGCTCATTAATTCTTATTTTATATTTTATTTTGTCATGTCCATTTTATTTATTAATTAGTTAAAATTCATATGATTAAATTAGATGTAATCATCTTATTTGTTTTTTTTATAAAGATTTAACTTTGTTGTTTCTTTTGTATGATTTTTTATTGTTGGGGATTAATAATCTTTATTTTCAAGATTAGTGTCTTTAGTGACAGTTTGGTCACTATTTAGTCTGCCTCTTAGTTTATTTATTTTTATTTTTTTTGCTATTATTTTATTTTATTCTATCTTGCATTTGAGTAAAGGGTGTAATTCATTTCTCCTCCCTTAAGTTCTTTGCATGTGCATTTTTATTTTATATTTAGATTTTACTTATTTATTTTGTTAATGTTGTTTGAATGTATAATGTGATGGTTAATGGATTAAATTGCATGCAATTGGACTAATAACAACTTTGATTTAATTGTAAAATTTAAAAATTATTTGATGAAAATTGCAATTTGCATGAAAATGAGGAAATAACTTAATAATTAAGGGTAATAAAACACAAAACACAAATAAAGATCAATCGCAAGATTAGGTGGGCTTCCAAAAGCCCATTCCCAATTTTCATACCTAGTCTCTAAAGGCAACTTCTGGGAAACTTCCGTGGAATTCAATTGTTGTAAAAGTTTTCCCAACATATAATTTTTTTTTATTTTTTAAGTGAAAATACAAAAATGTTTAATTGATTATGCCCATATAATTAGAAATGTTTACATAATAAAAAATTTTTACATAATCATAAATGTTTATATAATTGAGTATGCCCACATAATTAAAAAATAGAAATGTTTACAGAATTTTTTTTTTGTTTTAAGTAATTGTTACTTATTCCTTAATAATGTTGAAAGGAGGTGGACACCCACGAAAAACTCACACACGAAGATGAAGAGAATGTAAGAATTAAAATGTTTCATGAATTCACACTTCATTGATATAATGAACTTGTTTACAAAGGCATTTATAACTTAATATAGAAAAAAAGTTTCTGATGTAAACTTACAACTATTTTTAATAAACATGCTAAAAATAACTTAAACTTAAAGCCATTAATAAGTTAGTTCAAGTTTAGTTTCTAACCCCCCCCCCCCCCCCGGGTAAACTTGAACTTCTCATAACTCTTAGCTTCATTCTCAATTGCTAAAACTATCATGCTTGAGTGGCTTTGTGAAAATATCAGTAATTTGATCATGGGTTCTCATAAATTCTAATTCAACTTCTTTTTTAGCAATGCATTCTTAAATGAAAATGATACCTTATATCAATATGTTTACTTCGATCATGAAATACTGGATTCATTGCTAGAGCTTGAGCAGACTTATTATTAATCATGATTTTTGTAGCTTCCTTTTGCTCTAAATGAATTTCTTTTAGCAATATCCTTAACTAAACAACATGGCATGCACAAGATGTAGATGCAACATACTCAGTCTCATAAGTAGACAATGTTACAATTGGTTGCTTTTTGGATATCCATGCGAAAGTTGTATCTCCTATGAAAAATATGAATCCAGTAGTACTCTTTCGATTATCAGCATCTCTAGCCTAATCACTATCACTATAACCAACAATCTTGTAATAATTAGAAACTGAATAAAATAAGCCGAAATTGACTGTGCCTTTGAGATAGCGAAGAATTCTTTTTGTAGCTTGAAAATGAGTAGTCATCGGTAATTCCATATAATGACTTACAAGACCAGTTGCATAAAGAATGTCAAGTAAATAGCACAAACTTCTAACGAGGCTCTTAAAAAGTATTGGATTTACTCTTTCTCTTTGGTCATGCTTTGATGTCTTGATTCCACACTTTACAGGTGTACATATTCAATTGCAATAATCCATCTTGAACTTCTTTAAAATTTCTTTTGTATAGCCTTCTTGGGAGATGAAAGTTCCATTTTCATGTTGTTTAACCTCAATGCCTAGGTAGTATGGCATATGTCCAATGCCAGTCATTTCAAATTCTTTTGGCATTTCTCTTCTAAATTATTTGAACATTCTTGTATTACTTCCTAGAAAGATAAAATCATCTACATCTAAGTAGATGATCAAAACATCTTCATCTTTTATTTTAATATAAAGGGAATGCTTATAGGAACATTTAGTGAAGTCACTCTTTTAAAAATATTTGTCAATCCCACTACTCCATGCTATTGGTGCTTGCTTTAACCCATAAAGAGCCTTTTCAACTTAAAGACTTTATCTTCATGTCCCTTCACAATATATTCCAATGGTTGTTGGATATAAACTTCTTCTTTAAGTGCTCTATTAAGAAAGCTAAACTTTACATTCATTTGATGAATCTTCTATTTGTTTTGCACAGTTAAGGAAATAATTAGTTTTACTATTTCTAAACTAGCAATGGGAGTAAATACCTCAGTGTAGTCAATGCCTTCTTTTTTACTATAGCCTTTTGCAACTAACCTTGCCTTATACCTTTTAATTTCTCCATTAGCATTTTCCTTTGCCTTGTATACCCATTTAATATTGATTGTTTTATGACCTTTATGAAGTTCAGTGAGTTCCCACATGCCATTTTTCTCAATGGACTTGATTTCTTCATCCATTGCAATTCCCCATTATTCTTCTTGTACAAGTTCTTGGAAGTTTATTGGTTCACACTCATTAAATAAGCAAACGAGAGTTGGATTATCGATTCTCTCAATTCCCTCATAAAGATCTTAAAGACTTATTGAGTATTCTTTATTTCTTTTTTATAAAAAAGATGGTGGTGAATTTTCATTATCAGTCATCATTGGAGATGTGGGTGGCATAGTAAGCTCTTTTGACAACTACTCTATCATCTTTAGTTGCTCCTCTTCTTGGGAAGAAGTTATATTTTTCTTCTTAGACATCCCAAACCAAGGTGCTTTCTTTGTTAAATTCTACATCACGACTGAGAATTATTTTTCCATTTTTTAAATTGTAAAGCTTGTAACATTTGGAATTTGCATCATAGCCAATAAAGATGAGCTTCTCACTTTTGTCATAAAGTTTGCTTCTCTCTTCATCTGATATATGAGCATAAGCAATGCTACTAAATATTTATAGATGAGATATTCTAGTTTTCTTCCACTCCATGCTTTTTGTGGTGTCTTTCCCAATATGTTTTTGGTTGGTGTTCGGTTTGATAAGTAAACAGTACTAGCTACAGCTTCTGCCTAAAATTTCTTTAGTATTTTCTTGCTTTTCAACATACTTTAAGCCATATTGAGGATAGTTTTATTCTTCCTTTCAAAAACTCTATTTTGTTGGGGGGATCTTGGAATTATCCTTGCCTGACGTATTCCATTTATAGTACAAAATTCTTAAAACTCCTTGCTAGTTCTATTCTTCCTTTTAGTAACTCCATTTTATTGGGGGGATCTTGGAACTGTCCTTGGCTAAAGTATTCGATTTATAGTACAAAATTATTGAAACTCCTTGCTTGTAAATTCTCCTCCTCAATCAGATCTTATAGCTTTAGTTTAATGGTCACTTTCTTTCTCTACTATCACTTTAAATGACTTAAAAGCTTCAAAAAATTTTATTGACCTTAGCAATAATCGATCTTGATTTTGATCTTAATAAACTTAATTTTGATAATTTAATATATTTATTTTAAGTGTGTATAAGTTAGGACTAAATTGGAAGTCAAAATGGTAAAGAAATATCAAAGAAAAATCACTTTGGACATTGCTTATGAGCACGCTAATAACCGGGATCAACTGTGGTTGAATTTGCTCAATTTCAATAAATTTTAGAACTCATCCTATCCTGATCCCGATCGGGACCGTAACTATCCTATCTAGGATTAACTTCAGCAAAAATTTTAATTTTTAATAGAACATATCTTTATCTAATGTCCCGACCAAGACCATGATCGGGACAAGGTAGTCCTGACCGGGACAAGTTGATCCTGACCAAGACCAATCTAGGAAATCAAATACAATGGCTATAATAGCTAGGTTTTTTAATATCTTGACTAGGACTGATGTAATCCTAATTGAAACTTGATAAATTATAGCTCAAAAGTCCAAATTACATTCAAATGGACTTTGATTTAGTTAGTAATGAAATCATTACTTCTAACAACTATAATTGAATTGCTCAAGTATAAATGTAACCTATGAAGATTATTTTGAGGTTAAAAAGCTTGTTTATTCATTATGTACTTTCAAGCATTCAATTAAGCACTCTAAACTCTTTCAAAATTCATTTTATTTTTGTATGACTCTTGTGAGAGTTAGTGAGTATTAGAATAGAAATTCTTATTCTTCTATTTTCTAGGATTAGAAAATGGAAAGTGAGATTCTATTCCAAAGGAATTGGTTTAAGTGTTTAGCCATTAAAACACATAAGAATTTGGTTTTAGTGTGAACCTTTGAAAATACTTGTGTATCAGTTTTTTGAGTAATCCTTGAAAACTCAAGTTGTAAGGTTGAAGAGTAAGCCACAAAACTTTTATGTAATCTCAATCTTATAAATAAGATTATGGGGAATTGAAAATCCTAACTTAGGGATAAGTTAGGTGGAGAAATAGGATTGTTGAGAATTCAAACTCCTTAAATTCTTGTATTCATCATTCTTCTTCTTAACATTTCTTTTAATTCTCACTCAAATTTTTTAATTTTTTTATTAGTGTTCGATAGCCCTATTCACCCCTACCTCTACGGTACTTTCAACTTCTAATTTATGTTTTAAGAAATATACCTATATATTTCTTAAGAAGTTATTAATGAAAAGAAGAAAATAATTGTTATTGTCAAAAGAACTTGGCTTGACTGATCCACAAACATTTATATGTATAAGCTCGAGTGGCTTTCGAGCTCTTGTATTTGACTCATAAGGAAAGCTTTTCCTAAATTTCTTCCCGAGAAGACATCCTTTATAGAGTTTATCTGGGTGATTTATGGAAGGTAATCCTTTAACCATATTTTTCTTTAATAATAATTTAGGCCTACAAAGTTGACATGCTCATATCGAAGATGCCATAACCATGATGAATCCTTATAACAAGCTTTGAGACATTTTGCAACATCATTTTGAATATTAATTAAAAATATTATATTTTATGACATAGGCACCTTTGCAATAAGATTGTTGCTTCCATCTCTTATAGAAAGGCTATAATTTTTCATATGAATGTCATATCCTTTCTCTAAGAGTCGCCCTAAGTTTAAAATATTACTTTTCATATTAGGCATGCAATAAACATTTGAAATGAACTAATGTCTCCTATCTTTTAAGTGGATAAAAATGTCACCTCTCCCTTTTATCGATATTTTAGAATTTTCACAAAATGAGACATTTCCATTTACTAATTCATTTAACTCTATAAACATTTCCTTATTTCCACACATATGATTACTAGCCTCAATTTCAAGATACATGTATTGTATTTACCACCATTATTGTTCCTTTATGCTAGTAATAAAGTGGTATCTTGTATACTTTCATCTATATAATTTTCCTTTTCTTCAACTTTTCTATTTAGGGCCTTGCAATTAGAAGCATAATGCTTGAACTTTTGAGAATTATAACATTGAACTTTATTTTTGTCACATCTTAGGTTTGGTTGTGTTCTCCCATGACCTCTTCTTGAACTTCTTCTTTTTCATAATTGTTGAAGTTGGTATTGGAATTCTAGTCTCATTAGTTACTATGAGTTTTACCACATCCTCAACCATCACTATGTTGGCCTTTATTATTTTCATGACTTTCTTCCTTCTCTTTTAATTGTATCTTAAGGATTTGCTCCTTAACACCATGTTTCTTTTTATGCTTCTCTTCATAAACTTGCAATGAGCCTTGAAGTTGCTCACTTATCATGGTTTCCAAATCTTTAGTTTCTTTAATTGTCACGATGATATGCTCAAACTTAGAATCTAATGAGCAGAGTATCTTCTCCATATTCCTCATATCTTCCAATGTCTCTCCATTTCTTTTTAATTTATTAGAAATGGCTAAGACTCTTGATAAATAATTAAAAAATGTCTTAGTTTCTTTCATATTCAATGATTCAAATTCACCTCTTAGAGTTTGAAGATACACCTTTTGTACTTTTTCTTCTCCTTGATAAAAGGTCTGTAACTTCTCCCATGCTTATTTTGAAGAAGTTGCATTTAACATTTTTTTTTCAAAACCATCATAGTCTAAGGCTTGATAAGTGAGGAAGAGAGTTTTCTTGTCCCTTTTTCTATCTTCATATGTTCCAAGAAGTGCCTTCATTTTGATACTCTAATTATCATAATTGTTGGCTTTAAGTTATGGAACTTGAAAAGATGATACTCTATTTTCTGCCATAGAAATATTATAATCTTATAGTTTATATGGAGAAAGCTTTTATACCACTTTGTTTGATGGAGCTAGACACCCATAATAAATTCACACACTCATACACGAAGAAGAAAAGAAAGTAAGAATTCATTGATATAATGAACTTGTTCACAAAAGTATTTATAACTCAATATAATACTAAAAATAAATAACTTAAGATAGTAAACTATGATTCCATTGTAAACTTACAACCGTTTTTAATAAATATTCTAAAAATAACTTAAAATTAAAATCATTAATAAATTAATTCAAGTTTAGTTTCTAATAAATAAACCAACATCATATATATATCTATATACTATGTATAAAAGTTGAACACACAACTTTTGTCACATCATTTAAATAGACATGTGGCAATTCCTATTGTTGAGGAAGTAAATATTTTTATTGTATATATTAGGAAGCAAATATTTGAATACAATTAGGAATAAAGTCTTTATTTTATTTAGGATTTTACTTTATTCCTAATTAGGATGTGATTAGGATTCCTGTGTGTATATATAAGGGTTGTAACCCTTCTTTGAAAAGTATGAAAAAAAGATTTTTCCCTTAAATTTTATCTTCTTTTCTCTGAATTTTATTCTTCATGGTATTAGAGCATACCCATTGAAATCGAATTTCTTTTTTTTATTGAATTCTTGAAATCATTTTTTTTTTCTCTTCGAAATTCTTTGAACCCCTTTGAATCCTCAAAATCATAACCACTGAAAACACATCCATCATATCCCATGGAACACCAAATTTTATTCAAACCCTTCAAGATAATTCTTCCTTTCTTATAGGAATTATCCTTAATGATATGAACTATCCTTTATGGTCACAACTCATGGAGATGTGAATTGGAGCCATACATAAATCTGGCACTAGTAGGAGATAAAGCTTTAGAGACTTGGCTTCTTGATAATAATTGAGTTAAAAGTTGGCTGATTGATTCTATGAGTTTGACATTGATGCAAAGATTTATTCGTCTTTCAACAGCAAAGAAGATATGGGATGTTGTACCAAAAACCTTCTATGATGGATCTGATGATACTCAGTTGTTCGAATTGAACTAGAAATCATTCACAACACATCATAATGGTAAGCCATTACCTACATATTATAATGAACTGGTCAAAATATTTTAGGAAATTGATGCTCGAATGTTTGTATAAAGCGAGGATGTTAATGGAGTAGTATTACTCCGTAAACATATTACTTGGCTTCAAACACATATTTTCCTAGCTGGGCTTGATTTAAAATTTAATAATGCTTAAAGTGAAATACTCCAAAAGGATCCACCTCTTAATCTCAAGTTTAGTTATGCATATATGCAGAGGGATCATAACCAACACCATATGATGGAAGAGCCAAAGCTAATGTCAGACCATACTGTACTTGTAGCATCTCAGACTCATCCCTAGTTCAAAGGGAAAATACTGAGTAAGTCCATCATATACACATGTACTCATTATGGCAAAGTTGGACACTCCCAAGACCGGTGCTATAAAATTATGGGATATCCAGAATGGTAGGATTTCAATAGAAAACCTCATAAGAAGCTTGGAAAGGATGCAATTGCCACCTCTAGTGGTACTAAACCAAGTGGTGATCTTGATGCAACATCAGGTATGATAAATCTTACTCGAAATAATACATGGATTATTGATACAAGTGCTACTGATCATATGAAAAACTCCACTCACCATCTTACATCTATTTGCCCATATTCTGAATGCTAATGGAGGCATAGCACCAGTCACTCATAAAGGATCAATATCTAACTTTGACTCACTTATTCTAGATACTGTTCTTTTTGTTCCATCGCTTTCTTGTAATCTACTATCTGTTGGCTAAATCGCTAAAACCTTAAATTGCACTGTCAAATTTTGGCCTAATTATTATGTATTTCAGGACATTGTAACACCTTGGATTATTAGCTTTAGTGTTAAACGTGGAAAGTTGTACTATCTTGAGTTGCATGGTGATTCAAGTCAGAAGTCAAGTCAAGTCAAGTCCATAGGGTTAGTAGAAGTTGCTCTGCCAAAGAAAAAGTGATCTTATGGCATCGTCGCCTTGGTCATCTTTCTTTTTATTATCTTAGACAAATAAAATTGAAATTATTTTTGAATACCATAGACTCAGAATTCAAGTGTGATATTTATGAATTGGCAAAATGCCACCGAATCTTTTATGTACCGAGTTATAATAAAAATTCAATTCCATTTATGACCATTCATTCTGATGTATGGGGACCTACTCAGATTCCTACTCTATTTGGTTCTCAATATTTTGTAACTTTTTATTTATGAATGTACTTGGATGACCTAGGTAACACTACTTTCAAATAAACGAGATGTGTGCTCCGTGATTCGAGATCTATGCAAAATGGTTGCTACATAATACCAGAGTAAAATTCGAATCTTACGGTTTGACAATGTGGGGAGTATCTCAACTCGACCTCGAATGCTTTTTGCCGCGAGCAAGGCATTCACCACTAAGCATCCTGTGCCAGCACTCCCCAACAGAATGGTATAGCCGAACAGAAGAACTGGAAATTATTATAAGTCATCCAAGCATCATTGTTTGACATGAATGTTTCTTTAGAATATTAGGGAGAGGATGTTTAATTAGCTGCATATCTCATAAACCAGACACTATCAAGAGTACTTGGTTTCAAAATGCCTCTTCAGAAACTTTAAGAACTTGTAATATCTCCCTCTCTAAAAAATCTAGAGCCCTGAGTCTTTGGATGCATACATCCATCAGACACTTGGCAAATTAGATCCTCGAGCTATACAGTGTATCTTTATTGGTTATGTGGATCTATAAAGGGGATATCGGTGTTATGATCTGAATGCAAAGAAGAAGTATGTAACTTGGGATGTTCAGTTCCATGAAAATGCTCCATTTAGTGCTCTCTTCAGGGGGAGAAAAATCCGAACCTCTTTGAATTTAAAGATAGCATTCTGAATGTTTCAAATCCGAGTATCTTAAATATCCTAAGTCTACCGAGTGTTTCAAGCATTTTATAGACATCTAATGTTTCGAGCCCAAGCATCTCACCCAGATAAATAATTGAAGATAATCTGAGTAATCAAGATAGTACATCTTCCAAACCCATACCAAAAGCTGAAGAAAGTCCGAATGTGGATGTACACAATAAGGTAAACTCATCTCCCTTAGTAACTCCAAATACTAAGCCTCGTTATCCTTCTAGAATCAATATAGGGGTTCTGAAAAAACAATATGATCCAGACCTTCATACCAAAGCTAAATATCATATCAACAACTTCATATTAATCGACCATTTTTTTTTTACTCACATGCATTTACTATAAATTAATTATCTATTGTGTCTATTCAAAGTAATGTGCAAGAGGCTTTAGCTGATCTGGATTAGAAGAAATCCATGAATGATGAAATGGAGGCATTATAGAACAATTGCACATGGGATCTTATTCCTCTCCATGAAGGAAAGAAAATGGTGGGGTGCAAGTGGATATTCACTGTCAAACTCAATTTAGATGGAAGCATAAATCGATATAAAGCTTGGTTGGTAGCAAAGGGATATACTCAGAAGTATGGAATTCACTATGAAGATACGTTTGCCCCAGTAGCAAAAATGAACACAATCCGAGTTCTTATTTCCTTAGCTACCAACCTGGACTGGCCACTACAACAATTTGATGTGAAGAATGCATTTTTTAATGGAACCATAGATGAAGAAGTGTATATGGATCCACCACTTAGAACTAGATGTGCTGACTGAGTATGCAAACTAAAAGGGGCATTATATGGACTCAAGCAATCACCGCGAGCATAGTTTGGATGACTTTTAACTTTCATGAGAAAGCTCAGATATAAGCAAAGTGATGTTGATCATACACTATTCATCAAATAAAAGTTGGGTAAAGTCACTATTTTGATTGTAAATGTTGATGATATTGTGGTCATTGGGAATGATATGAGTGAGACAACAATCATGCAAAGATAGTTAGCATCCGAGTTTGAACTTAAGGATTTGGGTAACTTGAAGTATTTTTTAGGAATTGAAGTCTCAAGATTAGTTTAAGGGATTTCCCTATGCCAACGAAAGTATATGATGGACCTACTGACAAAGACAGACATGCTTGATTGTAAGCTAGCCGAGACTCCAATTGAAGTCAACCATGGACTTTCAGTCCTAGGACATTAAGTCCCAACTGATAATGATCAGTATCAAAGGTTGGTGGAAAGGTTGATTTACTTATCTCATACTTAGCCAGATATTGCTTATGCGGTAAGTGTTGTAGGTCAGTTCATGCATTCTCCGAGTAAAGAACATATGGGTATGGTATACCGAGTATTAAGATATCTAAAGTCTTCAACAACAATGGATAAAAAACATAATATGAGTGATATGGAAACATTATATGCATGGGGATTTTCTTCAGATGAAAAATTATGATCAAATATGGATGCGTAACAGTAATCGTCATGAATCAATCCATTTTGAAGATTTTTCTCACTTTTTTCTTATGCTCGACAAACCGAATTCATCTGGTTGATTTGTGAAAATGTTGTTCATTTTATTCATATTTCTGCTTTGCTTTAAGGGTTACGCTCACAATGTGTTTGTAATCTTGGTAGATTGAGATATTACTAGGGAAGTCAAAAAAGTTTGATGAGTTGATGGCTACTGTTATAAAGGAAGCACTTGATAATGAGGAGTAGAGTTGAGCTTGAGATAATGAATAGAGATTCTCTCAAGACATTATGGACATCATATGTAACAATATTTTTTATTTTTGATTTTCAAGTTTAATTAGTAGTTATAATATTTCTTATAGGATGTCCAATACAAAAACATTTTCTAAGAATATGTCATCACCCTTTTTTTAATCTCTCATAACAAGCCAACTGCTGGAAAATTCAACAACAAAGATAAAGGGTTTAGTATTCCAAATTTCTATCAAGCATGAACAAAAGCTTGATTATGGTGGTGGGTACATGAAATTACTTAGTGGCAACATTGACCAAAAGAAATTCAATGGTGACACTCTTTATAGGTAAAACAACTTATAATTTTTTTCTTTCACTGTGTCATCTTTGTCCGGTGGAAATTCTGATTTCATTTTTGTTAGTTGACTTCAGTATCATGTTTGGACCAAATATCTATGGCTACAACACTAAGAAAGTTCATGCTATTCTCAACTACAATAGTTAAAACCATTTGATCAAAAAGGAAGTTCCATGTCAAATTGACTAGCTAACTCATGTTTATGCATTGATCATTTGTGCTTATGCTATTGTGAAAATTTGAATAGGTCGTGAAGGATGTTTAACTTGATTTTACTATGCAATCATGCAGCCTGTCAATCCAAGCTTGGCTAATTCAAAAAGGTAGAAGACAACACTGAGGCTTTTAGGCTGCAACATAGCAAGGTCAGGCTAAGAAAGACTCGCTACAATGCCGGGGTAATTTTTTTTTTTTGGATGAGGTGATTAGTTTTCACTATTTCTTTTATTTAGGTTCATTTTTTACATTTCATTTTATAGCCCGAATGATGGGAATTTGGATTAAAGATTACAATATGCTAAGAAGGTATTGTTATGGTTTTGTTGGCTGAACTTATTGTACTCCACTTTAATTTTATTTACAATACAAATGACTTAATTATTGTTAATTCCAAAGAATTATATTTATTTATTCATCTTTGTTGAATTTTTTTAAATTCTCTCTCTCTATCACCAATAGGAAATTGATAGATACCAAATATTTTTTATATAATATTTTATTTTAATTTGTGTAGCCTTGCATGTTTTCAGGAATGCAATTGCTCCACCATCATATCCTATTTATGTAGTTGCAAAAAAGATGTGGGAGAGGCTGTTTAATTTGCTGCATATCTCATAAACCAAACACCATCAAGAGTACTTGGTTTCAAAATGCCTCTTCATAAACTTTAAGAACTTGTCATATCTCCCCCTCTCAATAATCTAGAGCCCTGAGTCTTTGGATGCATACATCCATCAGACACTTGGCAAATTAGATCCTCGAGCTATACGATGTATCTTTGTTGGCTATGTGGATCTATAAAAGGGATATCGGTGTTATGATCTGAATTCAAAGAAGAAGTATATAACTTGGGATGTTCAGTTCCATGAAAATGCTCCATTCTTCTCTCACTCCGAATGCTCTCTTTAGGGGGAGAAAAATTTGAACCTCTTTGAATTTAAAGATAGCATTCTGAATGTTCTGAATCCGAGTATCTTAAATATCCCAAGTCTACCGAGTGTTTTGAGCATCTCATAGACATCTAATGTTTTGAGCCTAAGCATCTCATCCGGACAAATAATTGAAGATAATCTGAGTAATTAAGATAGTACATCTTTTAAACCCATACCAAAAGCTGAAGAAAGTCCGGATGTGGATGTACACAATAAGGTAAACTCATCTCCCTTAGTAACTCCAAATACCAAGCCTCGTTATCCTTCTAGAATCAATATAGGGGTTCCAAAAAAACAATATGATCCAGACCTTCATACCAAAGCTAAATATCCTATCAACAACTTCATATCTATCGACTATTTTTTTGACTCACATGCATTTACTGTAAATTGATTATCTACTATATCTATTCAGAGTAATGTGCAAGAGGCTTTAGCTGATCCGGATTGGAAGAAATCCATGAATGATGAAATGGAGGCATTATAGAAGAATTGCACATGGGATCTTGTTCCTCTCCATGAAGGAAAGAAAATGGTGGGGTGCAAGTGGATATTCATTGTCAAACTCAATTTAGATGGAAGCATAAATCGGTATAAAGCTTGGTTGGTAGCAAAGGGATATACTCAGAAGTATGGAATTCATTATGAAGATATAATTGCCCCAGTAGCAAAAATGAACACAATCCGAGTTCTTATTTCCTTAGCTACCAACCTAGACTAGCCACTATAACAATTGATGTGAAGAATGCATTTTTTAATGGAACCATAGATGAAGAAGTGTATATGGATCCATCACTCGGAACTAGATTTGTTGACTGAGTATACAAACTAAAAAGGGCATTATATGGACTCAAGTAATCGCTGTGAGTATAGTTTGGATGACTTTTAACTTTCATAAGAAAGCTCGGATATAAGCAAAGTGATGTTGATCATACACTATTCATCAAATAAAAGTTAGGTAAAGTCACTATTTTGATTATATATGTTGATAATATTATGGTCATTGGGAATGATCTGAGTGAGACAACAATCCTGCAAAGAAAGTTAGCATCCGAGTTTGAACTTAAAGATTTGGGTAACTTGAAGTATTTTTTAGGAATTGAAGTTGTAAGATTAGTTCAAGGGATTTCCCTCTGCTAACAAAAGTATACGATGGACCTACTGACAGATACGGGCATGCATGATTGTAAGCTAGCTGAGACTCCAATTGAAGTCGACCATGGACTTTTAGTCCTAGGACATTAAGTCCCAACTGATAAAGATCAGTATCAAAGGTTGGTGGAAAGGTTGATTTACTTATCTCATACTTAGCTAGATATTGCTTATGCGATAAGTGTTGTAGGTCAGTTTATGCATTCTCCGAGTAAAGAATATATGGGTGCAGTATACCGAGTATTAAGATATCTAAAGTCTTCTCCAGACAAAGGTTTATTCTTTGGGAAAAATAAGGATGATGAAATTATTGGCTATATTGATGCTGATTGAACCAGAGATCAGACTGATAAAAAATCAACTTCCGGGTACTTTATATTTGTTGGAAAGAATTTAGTCACTTGGAGAAGCAAGAAACAAAAAGTTGTAGTAAGGTCAAGTGTTGAAGCTAAATTTAGAGGAATGACTCATGGAGTATGTGAGTTGCTCTGGATAAGGTGAATTGTTCAGGATCTGGGACTAAAACATCTGAAACCTATGTTGTTACATTATGATAGTAAGGCAACCATAGCAATTGCAAACAATCCAGTTCAACATAATCAAACTAAACATATGGAGGTTGACAGACATTTCATAAAAAATCATCTGAACCAAGAAACAATTGATCTTCCATTTGTTTCTTCTCAAACTCAACTAGCTGACATCCTCATAATGGTTGTATCCGAAAAATCATTCTACAACTCACTTGACAAGTTGGGAATGATTGACATACATTCACCAACTAGAGAGGGAGTGTTGAAGAAATAAATATTTTTATTGTATATATTAGGAAGTAAATATTTGCATACAATTAGAAATAAAGTTTTTATTTTATTTAAAATGTTATTCTATTCTTAATTAGAATGTGATTAAGATTTTTATATGTATATATAAGGGTTGTAACATTTCTTTAAAAAGTATGAAAAAAAGATTTTTCTCTTAAATTTTCTCTTGTTTTCTCTGAATTTTATTCTTCACCTACATTTATATCTATGTCTATATAATAAAGCTAAGCACACATTCTGACATTTTATAATTTTGACATATGGTATCCTCAACAACAAGAACCTGACCTCCGAAGTTTCTTTGTCCCCACTCTCTCCATTTCTTTTCTTTAGTTTACTATCCTTTCGCATTTTACATTTCAGTTTTGCCCTACCACTTCATTCATTCTTCCATCTATTTTTTTTATTAAAGCTTCTTGCATACGCAGCTATAGCAACAGTTGTCACCATTGCTGAGATTTTGAAGAATAATAATCTTGCTATTGAGAAGAGTCAGTTCATGATTTTCATTTTTAACTTCATTTTACTTGAGAACTTAATTAATGACTTTGTGTTATATATAACAGAGATCATGACTTCCACTGTTGACATGAGGGAGGACACTAGAGGTCGGCCTGTCCCAAAGCTAAGGTATTATCTTTATTCAAGTAATTTCAAATTTAATGGTATATAGCATGCAATAGATTACGTTTTACTCCAAAGATCCGGCATTAGGTCAAAATGTTATCATACATAGGCTTGGAAGCTTTCAATTTCTAAAAGAAATAATTGTTCAACAACAATGGATAAAAAACGTAATATGAGTGATATGGAAACATTATATGCATGGGGATTTTCCTCAGATGAAAAGTTATGATCAAATATGGATGCGTAAAAGTAATCGTCATGAATCAATCCATTTTGAAGATTTTTCTCACTTTTTTCTTGTGCTCGACAAACCAAATTCATCTGGTTGATTTGTGAAAATGTTGTTCATTTTATTCATATTTCTGCTTTGCTTTAAGGGTTACGCTCACAATGTGTTTGCAACCCTGGTAGATTGAGATATTACTAGGGAAGTCGAAAAAGTTTGATGAGTTGATGGCTACTGCTATAAAGGAAGCACTTGATAATGAGAAGTAGAGCTGAGCTTGAGATAATGAATAGAGATTCTCTCACGACATTATGGACATCATATGTAACAGTATTTTTTATTTTTGATTTTCAAGTTTAATTAGCAGTTATAATATTTCTTGTAGGATGTCCAATACAAAAACATTTTCTAAGAATATGTCATCACCCTTTTTTTAATCTCTCATAACAAACCAACTGCTAGAAAATTCAGCAACAAAGATAAAGGGTTTAGTATTCCAAATTTCTATCAAGCATGAACAAAAGCTTGACTGTGGTGGTGGGTACATGAAATTACTTAGTGGTGACATTGACCAAAAGAAATTCAATGGCGACACTCTTTATAGGTAAAACAACTTATAATTTTTTTCTTTCACTGTGTCATCTTTGTCCGGTGGAAATTCTGATTTCGTTTTTGTTGGTTGACTTCAGTATCATGTTTGGACCAAATATCTGTGGCTACAACACTAACAAAATTCATGCTATTCTCCTTTCACCAACATCTCAAGGCCTTTCTATCATTATCTGCAACAGTCGGTATTGTTATCTCCACTGATTTTGCCATTATCTTACTATTAGTTAAATCTGAATTTGACGCTGCTCTCATCCTTCTTTCTAATGGTTTTAGCTTTTTAGTTTCCCCTTGAATTGATTTGTCCTGTCTGCAATAACTTAATGAGATGATGCACATAAGTTGAAATTAATCCTGATTCATGGTTAGATTTTTTCTGGTGCAGAAATTCTTTTTCATTTTTTCTCCATTCAATTTTTGTAATCCTTTCTGTCTTCTTGGTTATAGGGCATCTCTAGTTCAAGGAAATTCGATCACCATTGACCCCTGCATTAACTCCACTGAGCAGTGGAAAAACTGAAGAACAGAAGGTAGCCTCTAAACTAGTAAAGGTTTAAGCAGTATTAGAGAACATAAAATAGGTATGAGAAGCTGCATTTCTACTATGCATCATAATTTTCAATTTAGCTCTCTTGGGATCTCCTTTTCTATGAAAATTCTGAATGTTTGTCACATATTATGAACAATTTACATGTATAGAGAATTAATAAAAGTTGTAAAAAATCCTAATTTCATTGTCAATGAATTATTGGAATTCACTAATAAATAGTAGAAAGGACTGAAAGTTCCTAGGTTTACTACTGCCAAACCATTGCATTGTTATTGATGACGTGTGTAGAGAGCTCATGATCTTAGTAACTAGGTTATATGGATTCATTTGATATAATTATGTTCATATGCATTCATTTTATATTTTCAAAATATTTTACAAAAAAATTATCTAGGTAAAATAATTTATTCCCATTAAAAAAATAATAAACATCAAAATCTTATTATTTTGTCACTAAATTCAAAAAGTAATTAATTTGAACATATTGTTAAATATAACTTCATTCCATATTTTAAAATAAAATATTTTTAATAGAAAATAATATTCCGCACATCGCATAGGCCACACACTAGTGTGTGTGTGTACAGGGTAAAGGTGCATTTTAGCCACTAATGTTTTGCCCCAAGACCATATATACCCTCTTTCTTATTTTTAGTCTAAATAAGTTAGGTTAAGGCAGAAAACGTGCATTTAAGCACCTCTTAGTGACATGACATAAATGGAAAGATGAGAGGCATTAAGGTGGATGACATGGTAAACGTTTGACCCATTTAAACCCTCCTCTTTGTAAAGCCTCCTCTTTGCCATAGCCAACTCCCCATTGGAAAGGAAAAAATTGCTTGAAATCCTTAATTTACTAAATTAACACAAACCAAAAAAAAAATTCAATGGCAACGTCATCATCAACAAGAGGAAGAAGTAGCAGGTGAAGTAACAGTGAGCAAGATTATAAGGGACATCGAGCGGGAAGAAGTAGTAAGCGAAGCAATGTCGAGGTAGACTATGAAGGACCACCAAGGTATTGTAGATGTCGAGTAAGATCTCCCCATTGGACATCATAGACTGATGATAAACCATGGCAGAGGTTCTATGGCTGACATATTATGAGGTAAGATAGTTGAATTGAGTAAACTTTTATGTTCTTAAATTAGTATATGGCTATCAAAAATAATTGCTCTACTTTGATATTGATTGGGGAAATGGTTGTGGATACTTTCAATGGCATGATGAGCCTCTGAATGACAGAGTTAAGCAAATAATTAATCTCTTGAAATTAGAGAATAAACTTTTATATGCTTAAAACAAGAAGTTAAAGGGTGTGGCGATGTGGATGTTGAAATTACATATTTATGGCTTGAATTTAGACGATTGAAGAAAGCAAAAATGGAAGAATGTGAACAAGTACAAAAAAATGGTGGCTTCATATTATACTGTGGTTTTTTCTTGGTATTTTTTTTCTTAATTTTATTTCTATTAGTGTAGTGTAGTGCAGTGCAGTGTACTATATTATAATGGTTGTGAATGGAAAGGTTAGAAAAGCAATTAACGTTATTCTAATGAAATTTATGAATTTTCATGGATTTATCAATTTGAGTTTTGTGAAACCTATCATAATAATAGCTATGTTAATATGAACACTCACTGGATGTTCAATTTAATACCTAATTACAAACTAACATGAAGGAAATATAAAGATAAAAAGAACTTGCATAAAAAGATAGCATGAAAGTTATCACAAATGTCAAAAGTAATTACAGAAACCTACGCTTTTCCTATGCTGATACATGTATATGATTCACAATAGCTATCTCATAATCCTAAATTTTTGAACCCATTTAAAAAATAAAATAAAATAAATATTGATCCATCACTGTTGTGCAAATTTATGCAATTTTAATCAATAATTCAAGTGTAATAATATATAAAATGACCAAAAAGAGACCTTCAGACAACATCTAAACCCTACAAGGAGTCATGAATAGTTTTATCCTTTTTCCTATATATTCCTTGACATTCTTCCACTTTTGTTTGTAGCTAACTTCTTGTGATAGCTGGAACTCCTTGCCAGTCCAATCCTAATGGCCGAAATGGTAGATCGGATGCATAGAAACTTGTGAACCATGCTTTAACCTTATTTCCCTTATTTTAGTCACATTACTTGGGGCTTTTTTCGTCATCAAATCCCTTTCATTAGGAATAGGAAACCTAGTTGGATCATTAGCCTGAATTGTCTCCTCTGTAAGGTTTACACCTTGTGTAATAACTTGCTCTGATTCTTATCTAGGCTATGGCATAAGAAAAAAAATTTCAATCCAAATGAATAATGAAAAAAATCACAAACATTAAAAATGGATTGTCTTGAGCTTTCATTGATATAGACACCATGGCCTTAATTTTTTTGCATTACCCTTCTCACACATCTTCCCCCCCATATTTCTAACAGTCTCTTCTTATTGAACTTTTTCTTTCCCTTTGTTTCTCTTAACTGATGTTATAGCTTGCTTAGGTTCACTTATAGCAATCTCTATCTCACTAATAGTAGAATTTTTATTGGTGGTTTTTATGGAGGGTTGATTGTCCTCCATAGTTGCCTAATAATAAACAAAAATATGTGCTTACAAATCATGCACGACACAAAACACATTATCAATCAACAAACTCAATTTATAAGATGTAATAATCAAATAACCTATTTGTGATTTATACCTTAGTTCCTCTATTAGGACAAGTCTTTTTATTGTGGCCATCCTTTTGACATAAACCACATACTTTTTTCATTCCTTTCTTTGAAAGCTTCCCTTCCTTTTGTCCACTGTTATTTTTCTCATTAGAAGCTCAAACTCTTTTAGTTTTAGGTCTGCTTGGCAATTTGGGGAGTGGGGGAGGCTCTATTGGTTAAAACTCATTCAGCTTATAAAATCATGGTCTTAGGATAGGAAGGAAGGGTTATTGGACCAACCAACACAAGAACCACCTCTAATTATTCTTATTCTCCTTGTCCACTACTACCCAAGCAATTGGCAACATTTGATCATCACCATTAATCCCGACAGTAGCTAATAATTTCCCTTTATAAACACCCTTCAAGAAGCATCCATTAAGACTAATAATTGGTCTACATCCAAATTTTTTGCTCTTCTGAAGTGCATCAAAACATATAAAAATGTGTCTAAATACCCTTCTACTTTGAGTTAATGAATCTTTACACAATTCAATTTTTTTCTTCTATGCATGGATTGCTTTTTTTCAAAGCTGCAGCATATGCCTCAAGTTGTTGAAATTTCACTTTGTAACTACTATTAAGTTCTTGAATGATAATTCTTTTTGCTCTCTTGCACTTGTGCAAACTAACATTGATTTTCAATTGATGTTTTGCTTCATATTGCATATCCATCACCTTAAAAGTTGGATTGTTGCATATCTTTTTCTTGAAATAAATAGCTAAAAACTCAGAATCACTCTCCCAAGCAATCTCTAACACCCCCTATTTCATTAATATAATCCTTAATACTAACAAACCCTTTATCAACAATATCTCCCCTAGAACTACTCTCCCAAGTAATCTTTAACACCCCCTATTTCATTAATATAATCCCTAGTACTAACAAACCCTTTATCAACAACATCTCCCCTAGAACTACTCCTCTCAAGTAATCTTTAACACTTGAGGCATATACAATGGGGTATCCATATAATTATCAACATAACAATTTATTTCTCACACCCATGAGTTTTTACTAATGTAATTTAAAAATCTTCTCATTGTGTTATCATTATGCACTAAAAACAAGCCATCCTTTAATTCCTTTCCTGGTTCAGGCACAAATATTTTCTTAAATGTCTTAAAGCCAAAATTGTTTTTATATCAAAATAAAAAGTCTTGATAATATAAGAAATCAGGATCAAAGTCATACAGTATGCCAATTTCACCATTAATATATTGAAGCTTCTCATTAATATACTTCTAAGTACCAGCAAAATGAAAAATAAGATCCACAATAGCTTTCATTTTTTTAAAAGAAGAACATAAATAAACACTACCATTAATTACAAATGACCCAAAAAATGCACCTTTTTTACATAAAATAAGACATGCAATTACACTTACCTTACCTACTGACTTCATACTTTTAGTGACAATGACAAAACTTCCTTTTTTATCCCTCCATTCTAACTCAAATGACGATGGTTCTTAGAGTCTTGATATGTAATTTGCTTAAAGGTTAGGGTTAGCAAAATAGGGATTTTCTTCTCTTTATTCTGAATCTCTCAAAAGTAGTTAGGAGAGTTAATGCAAAAGGAATGCCAAAATTTTTCATGCCAAATAATGTTATTCAGACGTTTCTTCATACATAGAAGCCATATGCTCTATTCTAGCTTGCATGGACGCCACATCAATTAAAGAACTAACGGTAGTCCATTTCAGTTTCATACAATAGTTTATTAGGTTTAACAAGGTGCCTAAATGCATGTTTTCTACCTTAACCTAACTAGTTTGGACTAAAAATAAGAAAGGAGACATATCTACTCTTAGGGAAAAACATTAGGAGCTAAAATGCACATATATATATATATATATATATATATATATATATATATATATATATATATATATATATATATATATATAAAGGTTCAAGGTTTAACTAGGTTTTGATGTCTGTCACCTTCTCCTTTCAGCATTCAGCAAGAGTTACCTCTCCTTTTGTCTCATTCTACTGATAATAACCAGGAAAAAAAAGGAGGCAGAAGGTTGTATAGGTCAACGTTCAATTTTCCCACCCCTTTTAATTCAGGGCATTGATTCATTAACTAAATCCTTAAAAATCAGAACTTGGTAGTAAGGTTTCCAGTTCTTCTGCTGCTCTTCATATAATTCTTCATTTTGCCTTTTCTCATTCCACTTTTCCATCTTTACTACAGAGCAAATGCTTTCAGTTGATTACAAAGCAAATGCTCTGCTAAAATTTGCCATCTCCATCCTCACTCTAATGTGCACTATGGCTTTTTTCTTTAATAACCCAAATTTTGTTGCTGCTTTTTCTCATTTACTATTATTTTCTTATGTTTCTTTACTTTTATGTTTATTTTGGTAGGGAAATCATATTTTTTAAAGCTTGGTTCTGATATTCATTTGGTCTATATTTGGTTGCTGAGAAGATTCTCTAAGAAAATTTTTTAAAAAAATCTTATTATTGTTAAAGTTTAAATAAAAAAATAAAAATTGGAATATTTTCCTCTTTTCTTAATTTTTAATTAATTCATATATTTTTTGTCACGTTGAAATTGATTCAATGTCATTTGTTTTCTTTTATAACAAAAACTACTAATGGTAATCACTTCACTACAAATTGAGATTATGTTAAAAGCTAATTCGCTTTTGTGGTTTAACATATAGCCAACTGGTGATAACAGTTTGTTATCTTCTATAATCAATAAACTGAGTTTATGCTAATGGGCAGATTCCTAATTCTTTGTGTTGTTTTAAATGATTATACATAGGAAGATGTTTAGAAGTAGATGGATGATTTAAACACCCACTAGACAATCTTGGATTGATGCAATGCATCATGTATGGGATTATTTTTTTAGCTATTATCTTGACATTTAGCTTTATTCACTTAAAACATTTTTTTCTTTCCTACTTTAGCTTGATTTTGATAGGGTTGCCCCTCCACAATATGCATGGAGAAGGAGATTAAATAGCCATACCAATATTCTTAAAGAATTCAATGTTACATTTATAGAAGCAATAAAAATTGTGAGATAGTATTTTCCAGCATGTGTTAATTGGTTTGATAAACAAGTTTTATCCTTCCAGAATCTTGATGTATATTGTCTTTTTTCAATTGTTTCATGCTTTGCTTCTTGCATTCTAACTTTGGAGCTGAATAATTAGGTTCATATGGGCATACGACAGTGGTCATATGTCAGAGAAGAGGCATCTCATGGAAGAGTAATTCTTTGTCAGAGAAGAGTTTGGATCATTGTTTATAATCATTGTCTAACCAAAGAATTCACAAAGCTAATAGCATTTTTATTCATTTATTTTTTTGTACAAGAATAGGATGGATGCTGCCTTGAGTTTTTTCTCATATTAGTGTCGTAGAGGTAATTTAATGAGCTATTTTTTTTATGTATATATTGAATGTGTTCATAGTTCAATTTCGAATGTGCTTGCTTTTAGAGTTTTGAGATTTTATTGTTAACGACTTTTTTTTTTACAAGAAGAGGATGGATGATGCATGGAGTTTTCTCTCATATTTATGTTGTGTAGGTAATTCAATGAATTGCTCTATATATATATATATATATATATATATATATATATATATATATATATATAATGTGTTCATAGTTCAATTTCCAGTGTGCTTGCTTTTAGGATTTGTAGATTTTACTATTGTTAGATCTTCTAAGCAATGTGGTGGTCTCCAATATGATGTTCAATGTTGGCAAAAACCACATAAACTTACCAGCTGATTCTTTTTCAGATAATTCATAAAAACCTCCTAAGAAAGAGAACCAATGAATCTACTTTACCTCTACAATATCTTCAGAACTTATATTCTTAGCAGCAACATTTACTAGGCTAAAAAATGATATAAGAATCTTGCCTTCATAATGTGTGCCAACAACCAACCCGCTTCTCCCTCTTACTGCCTCTAGCTAAGCTAATACATTCCATGCTAAATAGAATAGGGCTATTGGCTAATGATAAGATTTATTGAGGCTTCAATGAATTATTTGAATATTCTATATGCATTTTATTTGAAACTAAAATTTTTAGTTTATAGGATAATAATTGTATATGAGTTGGATTATTTAATTACTAAATACTAGGTTTTCGTTCATGATCTTTTCATGCTTAAAACTTTTCCATTTTCTTAATGTATCTTAATCGATATTATTTCTTGTGAAAATTTTATTTAGAATATTTTACCCATCTTTATGAAGTTTTTGACATGGATTACTTTCTTTTGAGTCTTGAATTTACATGCCATTGCAATTGACTCTTTCAAACATAGCAAATGCCATAGAACTAGCATATCATTTTCTTCCAAAACTTTAATCTTTGAATTATGAGTTCATTGTCCAATTTCACTAATTTTTGTTATTTCTTTCATGTTAATTTTCAAGTAAAATGTAATTCCAAGGTTGTACTTGCTAACTAGTTCATCCACTCCTAATAAGCAAGCCTATGGTCATAACTTTCAGAGCCTACTCTAAGGACCAAATCCTTAGAATATTTTAAGAGAAGATGATGGTAATTCCAATGCTTTCTTTTTAATGTAATTTTGTAGATTAGTTTCAAATAGAGATGAAGAAATATATTACTGCTAATTTGTGTAGACTTTAGGTCACACAGGATATTCAAGATAAACATGAACTTAATATTTCTTTGCTTTCACCTTACAACATGTACATATGTTGGGGGAAATCAAATATTGGTGCACTGATGATAGTTGTTCTTCTGTAACAATAGGCACTATCTTGGACCATTTTTCATCCATAAGCATTGGAACTTTATGCCAGAGTAAGTCCATGATTTTTATTTTGATGTGTTCTTATTATAATTATTATGATTTTACTCTTCTTTTGTTGAACTAATACCATTGGATATTGACCATTTGATTGTAATAAGTTTCTTTAGAAGACATGCAAAAAGCTTTGTGTATTTGTAGGTATATGTCTGTTTTTGTTTGAATTTTTATTTATAGGAATTATGTTCTTTGTATGCTTGTTTAGTAGTTGGTAATTGCTTTGCTAATTCTTTTTTTTTTCCTTATTAAGGCTTACTTCCTGATGAGTATCACTCGGTTATCTCGACTTCCTTTGATTTTTAATTAATATTTTCGCATTAGGCCTCCCTTTTTCATCTTCACTGCCTTTGCCTTCATTATCAAGGCTAGTGCTACAGGTAACAAAAAGGTCCTTATAGTTAATACTAATAATGGCGGTCATGTTGTTATTGGGTTTATTTTGTAAAAGAGCTTCTAGGTTCTGGCTGTGAGATCACTATATTCACTGTTGGTGATAAAAATTCTGATAAAATGAAGAAGCCTCCATTTAGTATATTCTCTATAAGTTGTACAATTCAATTTTTAATATTCATTATGTTAGTGATATGCACTAGGTCAACCATGTATGACCATATTTTGACTTTATCATTTTATTTAATAAAAAGGCATTTTTTATTATCATTTTGTGTTGTGATAATTACTTGAATAGTCAATTCTTACTAAGGTCATCAAGTATATGACTTGATAGTAAAACCCTTAGATTAAATATGAGTTCTATTGAAATTATCCCTAGTCATAACAATGTATTATGGCTAGTATGGTTTTGATTGATGATTATGTTTTACTAATCATGAATATGAGATATTAAGTTAACTCATAGGTACTTATTTGAGAAATAAAGTGCTGGATTGACCCATAATGAGAATGCTACATAGATAATTGTCATAAGTAATTCTCATCACAATAATATTGGCTTAGTCATTTGACCTTGAAATCACCATGGATTCCTACTAAACTATTTTATATTTTGACACAATCCTACATTATCTTTAACTGGATGATAAAATAGGTTATTGTTGGGTATACAATAAGTTATATGAGGAATGTGAGTGATTGAAAAGGAATTTGTCCCTCATTTAATATGAGTAAGATATCTATGGGCCCCTTGATATGATAAACTGAGGAAAATGTATGGTCATGCTAAAGTAAATTGATAAAGAGTTATCATTTTTAGTCTACTTGAAATCAAGAAATTATATGATTGAATTTTGTAAGGATATATTCAATCAAGATATCATGTGACAAAGGGGCTAGAATATTCACTATATTTTAGGTTATGTTGGATTACTGACTTCATATGACTTGGGTCGTCATAATGTCTTGCTAGAGGCTACTTATGACTTGTAGGCCTAAATAGAGATTTAAGGCCCACTGCCAATGTCATATGAACCTGCAAGGTTACACACTTTGAACAAGCCCAAAACAAATATGGGTTTAACGACCCTAAATAAGCTCTGTGGAAATAAATAAATAAAATATTTATTTATTTGTTTATTTATTTAAGGTAAAGGTTATCTTAAATAAATAAAATATGATTTCTGATTTAATTTTAAATAAAATCAGAGTAAGAATAAGTGAGAAATTACCAAAAGGTTGTCTGGTAAGTGAACCCTAATTTAAATGTCTATAAATATGTTATATTCTCTAGGGTTTTAAACACTCTCATTATTCTACCACCAAATTCATTTTCTCTCCTTTTAGAAAATAAAAACACGAAGTTATTTTGATTCTTGATTTGTGAGAAATCAAGAGAAAGTGCTAGCTCACAAGTATTCATTTTCAAATTAAAGGTTGTTCGTATGGACACTTATGGAGCACAGATTCTTTTGGAGACGTCTCAATCCAAACTGTCAAATTAAAAGCTTGAGGTAGGGTGTGATCGGAGTGAACCTCCTCTCTTCCTTCTAGAAATCTTGCCCCTTTTGTGTTTATGGTAAGAAAACAAAAATCCTAGATTTAATCAATTAATCAAATTACTTGGGTTCGGGTTCAGGTTTTGTGATTAAAATTTAATTTTTCCACTATATATGGAATCATGAAACTCAATAGTAGTATCAAAGCCACTTATAATTCGATTAATTTGTTTCTTTGTATATGTGATATCTGTGTGTCTAAGTGATTCATTTTTAAAAGGAGTTTTTAAAAATTTTATCCAAACAGTTTTGATTTTATGATGATTAATTATAATCTGATTAATGTTTATAATCGTTTAATAAGATTAAACAATTAACAGAATTATGATTTTCTATGTTATGTATACTATTTTAAGAAATCAAAATAAGTATTTTGTTTAAACAACAAATTTGATTTCTATTTAATGTTGAAACATAAATATTTTGATTAAACAGATTTTTGTCAAGGATTGTATGTTTAAGTGCTAAACAGATTATATAGAATAAATCTATTTCAAACAGATTAATTATTCTGTAATATGATTTACGAGTAAATTAAGGTTAATGGTGGCGGTTGTTTAAATGTTAAACATAAAAATGATCTGTTTTGAACACATCAATCATACAGTAATTTGATTACAAAAACTATTATCGTTTTAGGTTTTGGCAATAACACATTCAAAAAGTTAAGGTAAATCGTTTACCTTCAGGGGCGCTACCCCCGAACCCCTGTAAAGGGGCATTACCCCCTTGACCCTTACCTGCTAACTAGCTAGCAGGATCGCCGCCAAGGGCGCTACCCCCGAACCCCGCTAAGGGTGCTACCCTTTGATCTCGAATGGACTTATCATGCTTTTTTTTTAACATAATAATTTAATTAATTTGTAAATTAAATTATTTTGGAACATGTGTTTATTGTTAAATGAATGGTGCATAGCATGGCCCTTAAACCAATGTGATTGGATTTTATTATTTTTATTTTATTGGGTTGTAATTTTTAAATATGGCCTGAGAGTCATTTTATTTGTTGTAATTATTTTATTTTATTTTATTAGATGGTAATATAATAGTTTTAATTACAACATGTAATATAAATCAAGACCCTAGATGTAAATTCAAGTTGGAGGCCCATGATGGAGATCCAAGGTAAGAGCCTAAGGAGAAGGTCCATGGCAGAAGATGAAAATCCAAGTTGAAGACTCAATTTGTATTTATAATATCACTTAGGTTTGACTTTTGATCTTCATATTGGCTTATGAAGATCAACTTAGTTATGGGTCATGCTATGTCACATTTATCTTATTATGTTAGTATTTTATGCATATGATGCCATGTATGTGATGCAATGTAATAATAACTAAATAAGATAAAAATTAACTAAACCCTCATTTAATATTAAGTCATTAAAATACATCCCATTAATCAACACTTACTAAGATTTGGATTGCTATATATATGTTATGTCAAAGCAATATGTATAAAGCCATCTAAATAAGATAAGATCGATAATGGTGATATCCATATGTTTGAGTTGGTTAGACTTAACTACATTATCAAAACGGTTTTGGACCTAAGGCATTTGATAAAATATGCCGGTACATGTGATATCTTATAATTATCCAAGAATTACATGATATGTAATTGGTAAAGTGTTACCTACCTAAATAGCAACACTTTAAGTGATAAGCCAAATCTTACTTGAAGGAGAAATATGAATTTTAGCCCACTAAGAAATTTCAATTGTTAAAATTATTTGAGGGTTTTATAATTTATGAAAATTTAGTGGGAGTTTTTCTTATGCCTCTTTCATAATAAAAATGAATGTACTCTATATATATTTGTTGTAGATAATGACATTAAACACTGCACCTACCATGTCACTATGATCGATCCTTGAGAAGGATAAACTAAAGGACTAACTTTCTTGACTAGTACAAAAACCTAAGAATTGTTCTTAGGTAAGAAAGAAAGGAATATATCCTTGATCAACCCATCCCATAGGAACCAACTACTAATACTCCTATAGCGTAAAAGGATGCTTATAGTAAGCATCTCAATGATTCATTTGATGTCACTTGTCTCATGCTTGGAGCATGGAGTCTGAGCTTCAAAAGCAAATGATGGAAATTAAGGCTTATACTATGAGAGGCCACCTCAAGGAAATGTTTCAAGAGAAAGCTAGAATCGAAAATTTCAATACCATCAAGGCATTACTCTCTTGCAAGTTGACTACTAGCGGCTCTATCAATCCTCATGTTCTCAAGATGGAGGGTCATCTTGAACCCTTGGACAAACTTGGTCTCAAGATTGAATAAGAATTGGCTGTTGATATCATTCTCCAATCTTTGCCTGAAGCTTATGATGGTTTCATCATGAATTTTAATATGCATAATATGGACAAAACTGTTTCAGAGTTACATGAGATGCTTAAAACTGTTGAAAATAATATAAAAAATTCCACCAAGGATATTTTAGTGGTCAATAAGGAAAAGGGTATGAAAAAGGTTGGAAATGGCAAAGGCATGACTCCCAAAGACTTTCAGAAGCCAAAACCAAAGCCTAAGCCCAAGTTTAAAGCTAAACCCCAAGCAAAGCCACCAAAAGAGGAAATATGCTTTTTCTGCAATGAGTCAAGTCATTGAAAAAGAAATTGCAAACTATATTTGAATGATTTGAATGATTTGAACAAGAATAAGGATAGTGAGACAACCTTGAGACCACTTGACATTTTTGTAGTTAAAGAACTAAAAAAAGAATAATTAAAATGTTGAAAAGGGTGTACAGGAAGCAAAACCATAGAAAAGAAACCTTTGACCTAAAGTCTGGGAATGGTTTTGGCATCCTCATGATGTATTATTATTATTATTATTATTATTATTATTATTTTAACAATTCATGATAGTTGGATTAATTAAACCATTTTTTAATTCTAACTTTGGGATATAAATACATCTAAAATGTGGCCATAGTCCACACCAAGATCAAAAGTTCTCGAGAGTTTTTTAAGTTTGCGTTTTGAGTATTAGTAAACAATAAGAGAAGGGAAAATGGCAAGCACTGCTGGAAAAGTCATTCACTGCAAAGGTATGTCTTATATATTGTAGAAAATTTTGTCAATAACCACTGGGTTTTTGCCATTTTCTGTTTTATTGAAGTATGATTGTTTACATTTTTTTTTTTTGGTACATGAATGCATAGCTGCTGTGGCATGGGAAGCAGGAAAGCCAAGAGTGATTGAAGAAGTGGAGGTGGCACCACAACAGGCAAATGAAGTTCGTTTGAAGATCCATTTTACGTCCTAATGCTACACTGATGTGTACTTCTGGGAAACATATAAATAGGTTCGAAGAATTAGAACTTTCACATTTATGTAGTTAATTAATGATATACTTCTGCCCTGCATGGACAGAATCCATTATTTCCCAGAATTTATAGTATGAGGCAGGAGGGTATGTGTATTTTTCATCAAACTAAATCATAATATATGAACTTTGATGCCTAGAGAAAAATGAGTATTCTTTATTTTATATTGTTGCTCAATCTTATGTTGATATACCCTCTTTTATTACTTTCTGTTCATCATGATTCTAGAGTGTGTTGGTGAAGGTGTGACTGATCTGGAACTAGGTGATCATGTCCTACCTGTGTTCACTGGGGAATGCAAGGACTGTGCTCACTGCAAATCTGAAGAAAGCAACATGTGCAACCTCCTCAGGATAAATACTGACAGATGTGTGATGCTAAATGATGGAAAATCAAAATTTGCCATCAAAGGAAAGCGCATTCCACTTTTAGTGAGTACACTGTTGTTCGTGTTGGCTGTGTTGCCAAGATCAATCCTTTGGCTTCTTTGGACAAAGTCTGTGTGCTAAGCTGTGGAACACAAAGGATGAAGAGCAAGTTTGTATTTGCTGGTCCATCCAAATCTGCAGAGACCCTTTCCAACTAAGTGCAAAAAATTCCTTTCTTTTCTTTTTTCCTGGTTGATAATTAATGGATCTCCAGAAAATTTTTTGCATGTATTATTAATGTTTATTCTGTTCTTTTTCAGTTCCTAACGAAAATGATCACGAATCGAAATCTCTTGCTTTTAACAGATACATAGCTGCAGAACAAGTGCCATGTTTTCCCTTCTCTTCAGTTTCAATTCATGCATTCTTTCTTTTTTTTTTTTTCAAGTTGATATAATTATTTTCACTTGGGCAGCTGCCTAAAAATTACAATTGAGTAACAGTTCAATCGGCTTGATTCCTTTTCCATTTTTTGAAAGAAAAGTTTCTCTCTCTTTTTACACAGGTCCATGGTAATATTAGTTTTTCATGCCAATATTGAGCTGAGGAGCCTGAAGCTATTCAGGTTTGCTGCCTATACCTTTTATATTCACGTGAATGCATTAAGTGATCGACCGTGAATTTAATAGTGAAACTAAAATGCCTAATTTACGTTGTGAATCTTTTTGTAGGAATACTATGTCAGACATATTGATGGATCCCCTGTGAAATCAGATGCTGAAAAGGATAAGGGTAATACAATGTCTTGAAGCAGCTATTGAGAGAAGACTATCTGAGGTACGTGCATTATCATATATGTATTGAATGCATTACTGTGGGCCTAGAGCATGTTCTGATACTATCTTACGGTTCAGTAAAATAATACCAATATTTTCTGTAAAGGCATCAGATGGATTTAGTAGTCTTGTGATTCTCTTTGAGCACAAGGAAACTATATGTGCTTTTTATTTTTTTTATTTTTGGCAAAATTATAGGCCTAAAGTGTAATTATGTCACTAGATTTTTTATTTAGATTGTTGTTGATGCTGATGTTAGGGTATGAAGGTATAATAGAAGATGATTTTTTATCAAGATACCAAGTTGTTATAGTTAAACGTAGTCTCTGATGCCTTATCTGAATTAATACAGAATTATAATAGAACTTTGTTTTCCTGCTATTGTATCATGTATTGTCAATGTTGAATATTTAATATGGATTGAGTTTCTTTTGAAAAAATTCACATTGTTCGTTCTTAGGTTTTTTTTATGGTTCGCAATGAGTTTAGTATAAGTTAGCTGGTGAATGACTTTAGTTGAAACGGAACTCTGCCCCATATTTGCCGAGATATATATATATGATGAGGTTTAAACAGCAATAGGATAGCCTAGAAATTGATTTAAACAGCAAATCACTTTTTATGTTCCTCACATAAAAAATGAAGTGCCATTGCTATGCATTGATTGACAAAGGATTGGATGATTTTCTTTTTAAGATTTTGCCAAATGTAGGGCATTACCCATTACTCCCTTGTCATGGACCTTCTCCATTGCAACCTTTCACAAATAATTTCATACCAAAATTATCAAATTCTTCATGCACCCCAATTTTATTAGAATCTCAAACCATTTAAATTGAAATGCTCAATAACATTGTGAACTTGGTCTTAACCTCATCTTTTACGACTTTGTATGTTGATTTTTTCATTGCCGTTGAAACTTTGATAAGCATTACATTAATTGTTAGGCCTTTTGTGCACCATTCTTAGCTCATGTTATATGTAAACTTCATTTTTTATCGCAACTCTTAGCATTGTTTATTTTTTATACGTGAATTAATCTTTGTATTACAAATTGATTGTGATATCAGTACTACTTACTACCTTATGCATCGTTGGCTTTGTAAGTGCTCCCTTCTCCAACATGGTCTGCTTACCCTTCAACTACTTCAGCGTGTTGCTAGTGCGTGATCCTGGTAGATTAGTTCTATTTACAGAGATTATAATATACTAGCAGCTCCCTTAAATTTTTTTTCCTTGCCCATTGTACGTATATTACTCCTCATGCTTTATAAAGTCAAAAACTATTGTCGGAGTTTGAGAAATGGAATTTGTATGACTAGCAATAGCATTGCAAATGTAAAAATGAATAATATGTACAGGATACATGTGAACTCTTTTCATAAATCATGTATATTTCAGGGAATAAGGTATTATATTTTGCATATTATGCGTATGTGTATCTGTTTATACGTCCATCCTCACAACACAATAGCAAACATTCAATACGTAAGAGAGAAAAAAAAAATCTTGAAACAATATAATATATATTGACTATGGTAGAATTTGGTGCAAGTATTTGAGTCAAATGGGCATAACATGAAATCATTTAGCACTTACATGTATTTTTGAAAATTAGAAGTATATCATTGCATTATTTGACAAAAAAGTGACGTGTTTAATCTTCCTAATGATTAGATGGACTCCATTTACATTTTAAATGATTTTATTATAGATATAATAAAATATATTTTCATTTTTATTTAAAGATATACTTAACATTATTAAATTATTACTTTTAATGATTTTTTAAAATTCAATCAACTTGCTTTTTTATATTTTCTAATTTACTTAATTAATTTTATATTTTATAATAAGAGATTTTAAGATTTTATTTTCTCATGTGCAAAGCAGGGGTTGATGCCTATATAAAACTGAGCTAATAAAATGTTCTATAACGAAAAACCTAAAAGTAGAAAAGTGAAATTTTAACAAATGAAAATGTTTTCCAGGTTTCCCAAATGAAAGGAAAAAAACAATAATAATAGTAATGGAAATAGAGAAGAAAACCCATCAAGGCTCAATTACGACTGCCCTTTTCAAAAACTTCACCAGTGAACACATATTATGTTTTAGAAGATCTGACATCAGTTGTTTTCCTAAAATCCGTTTCTGTAAACCTCAGTAGCATGAGCTTAAACCCATACTAATCATCCAAATCATCATCAGCCTTTAGACCTTCAACAAGTGATGTCCAGGAGTTCCTGCAACTTCTTTCTTAACTGTGTTGACCCTTTTTGTCACTGAACCTAATCTTATTTGTCTCAAAATACCTGCTGTTCCTTCTAGATTTAACCTTAAGGCAGTATCGCACAAATAGCAAACCTTATGACATAAACTGCAGCACAGTTGTCCATATAAATCCAGTGCACTTGCAATTTCCTTTTTTTTTTCCTTGTGAAAAATACCAGCAGAAGAGGGAAAAAATAAATAAATAAATAAACAGAGCAAGAGCATAAACAAAAAAAAATTTCTAAATAGAGTGTGGAGAATAAACTAACTAAAGCCGACTAATCTGTGAAAGATTTACAACATATAAAAAAAAAAAAAAAAACATAAAAACCATATTTAACTCAATGAGATTGGTCAAAAGTCTTCCTAGAGATATACCGAATGAGAAGACAAGATAATTTCCAAAAATAATTTTGTTGGATAGAAATTTTCCTCGATGCACACACAGGATATACCATAAATGAAGACGCTAACAACACATCATTTTCTTTTCTTTTTCCCTTATTTACTAAGCATAAATAAGTAATTACTGACCACCAATAAAAAAGGTAACCTGAAGCCATGTATTTTTAAGAAAGAAACAATGATTTTGAGAGAAAAACCACTTCACTCACAGAATGACGTAGCGTTTAAGCATCTCAAAAGCAGATGGATCTTTTCTTGACAAGAAAGAAATGCAAAATGCGGGCAAGCAGTCATAAGTTTTATTGACCTGAAAAGGAGACAAATAGAAAACAGTAAGCTCGTGATTGGAAAATGAAGCAAAAACTTGACAATTGACCATCAACATGTGTAGCAGCGCACTAATATGCATAGCTTTTTATCTCGTTAATATGCATAGCATTTTATCTAAATGCATCAAGTTTTTTTCCCGAAAAAAAAAAGCACAAAGACATGAAAGTTATATCCTTTTTCTAGACACGATTGAGATGAGATTCATGAGAAGCTTTGCTAATCACAACCCCTACCTTGAATATATCTTTGGTCAAACATGCAGCACCAAAATTAGGCCTGCAATCCAGACGGATGGCCTCACTTGAAGCCTCTGCAAATGCCCAAAGAATGGCATCTGTGATTTTCAGAAACAAAATTGATAGTTATATATCATCAGAAGATACAATCATCTGGATGGATAAGTAACAAAAAAAGGTAAATGACCTACAAATACAATCATTCTTGAATCACATACGGACTGCAATATACCCATCCATGGACAACAAATGCTCTAAGTATTTGGTCTGTAAATAATCAAAAAGGAAACCAGAAATTAAACAATTGCATTGAAGATCACAGAACTATAGTAAAACAAAAGGCTAACAGGACAACCATTTTTAAAGATAGATAATTCTGGAACAGACTATGCAAGTGTTTGTATGCATGATAATTTCCACATAAGCTATCAATGAGGAACTATCATATAGTATTCCTCAATCGCAGTCCTGTTCCTACGAGGACAGGCCTCAAAATCCAACCCCAGTAGCTAGCATGGATTCTTAACTACTAACAAATCATCCTTTGTTGTTGATTCCAAGGTTCCACCATTATTGTAATCATGGCTATAAATCAGTTTGATAGCTCTGAAGTTGAGAAACATAAACCAGAGTGCATACTGATAATTATTTTCGTGCATAAAAGCCATCACAGCATATATAAGTCACATATATTCCGTAACATTCAGTTAATAATGAGCCTGGAAGTTCTTGTGCTACATAGAGTAAATATAGTCATAGCTCAGAAGTATTATAAAATCATGAAAGGAAGAGACCCTTTAAGCATAAGGTGCAGAGCGGTGCAGTTAGAAGTAAGGTAAAACATTAACGAAGAAACAAAAACAAGCTCAAATTTTTTCTGTATATGTAATATTTGTATTTGTAAGGGGAAGCAATCGCCTAAAACACGGATGCCCAATAGTAATCATGATCAGAGCAAAATCTACTGGAGTCAAAAGGATAAGAAACATGTATGGCTTCTATTTCAAAAATCCAAGTTCACAGACCTTTGAAGACTTAAGATCCACAGCTACTTGAAAATTCCAATAAATACACAATAAACCTGAATAGATTACTGCGAAAAAGATGATAAAAATGTCTGCTTGCAAGCAGGAATTTTGCAATTTAATTAAAAAAAAAAGGAAGAATTTGAATCTAATTAGTCAATGCTCAGATAATTCATGTCTGATAGTCCAAGAAAATAAATTTTATCAATAGAAATGTAAAAAAAAAAAAAAAAAGACTTACTGCTAGAGAGAATGGTGCACTGATAACAAAAAAAAATGGGAGTGGAGACAGAACACAAAACACCTAACAATCTTATCAACATTGAGAGTGAAAATAAGGTGAAGATTGGGACTAAAAATGCTAAAATCAATTGAAGAACCAATACTGCGCCATCCTTAACAACACAAGCACCAATCAATTCAACCTCCATTTCTCCTCCTTGAGAATCCATTCTCTTTTCTTCAACTCTAAACCCTAATAGGCAGAAACCATTAATCCAGCTATTGGATCCCTATCTTTTGATCAGGGGGTCTACATGCAAGTCTTTAATTGTGTGCTGTGTGTGATGGGTTTGTATGAAGTTTCTCTTTTTTTTTTTAATCCCATTTTCAGTCAATGATCCCACTCAGTACCAGCAGCCATCACAAATTTACTTTACGGAACTCATAATTTTGAAGGTCAAAGATCCAGCAAGTAAGCATTAGCCCTTCCTTCTTCATCTTATTGCTTCAGCTTGATTTCCATTACATACTACAATAGTTATTAAAGGCGAAAGGCACAAAGCGGTCCTAGAGCCTAGCCGCAAGGAGCAGGCGCGCACCTTTTCAAAGTAAGGCACAAAAAAAAAAAAAACATAATAAAGCTAATAATACTTATAACATGTATAAAATCATATTCTAGACATTAATATTTTATAAATCTAAAACAAAATGCTACCATAAATGACAAACATATACTTAGCGTATTTTCTAATTCATAATTCAAAAGTGCAACCTACGCTAACTTAAAAGTCTAAAACATTTACACATGATTCTCTTTTTTTTATTATTTTTTGGTTCTTTTTCTTCTTCTTTTGTCAAACATATAACAATATCAACTTCACTTCATTTAATTTAATTTTCATGTCCACTTCTTCATAAATTAATTTAATTTACATTCTAAAATTTAAGATGTTAAAACAGATTTATACATTAATTTAATTTAATTTTCATTACTACATCTAATTTAATTTACATTACTACATTAATGTTAAAACAAATTACTACATTTAATTTTAAATGTCCACTTCTTCATGAATTAATTTAATTTACATTCTAAAATTTAAGATGTTAAAACAGAAAAAAAAAAAAAAAAACAAAAAGAGTTGCATAACTAGGAAAAAAAAAATAGAAGGAAATTAATTTAATTTACATTAAAAAAAATCAACATGGAGATGATTAGATGAATAGAAAAGAAAGTTTGAAAGTGAGGTGAGGGATAAAGAGATAAAAAGAAAAGAGAAGGTGTTGTGTACCTTAGAGGGAGATTAAGCCAAGAGAGCTATTGTCCCTTCTTCAATTTTTCTTCAGTTTTTTTTTTCTTTCCGAATGAATCTTTAAAAGAAAGTTGCTGTTGTCCCAAATTCTTTTTTTCTTCCTTTCTAAAAATTCTAATTTTAAGTAACAAGGCATTTTTAACTAACAAAACTAATAAAATAACCTAGGTCCAGCCCATTTTACCTTTTTAATTAACAAGGCTTTTTAACTAACAAGACTAATAAAATAAGTTAGGCCCAACTCAATTCAAAAATAGATATTTATATCAGCAATTTCATTGAGGCATCCAAGGTGCGCGCCTAGGCTCTAAGGTACGCACCTAAGTGAAATGCCTCGCCTTGATGGTTAGGTGGCACCTAGGCCAGCGCCTCATGCTCCTTGTGCCTCAAGCGCGCCTTTGATAACTATGCATACTACAACATCACAAGGGGGAAGACACAAGCTATTGCTTTTGCTTGATTTCCCTTTATCATAATTAAAACTAATAATGTCAGTTAGCACTAGCTATACTGCTGGATTCATGGATCTCATTGGAAGGTTTAGGCAATATTAACTATGGGATGGATATGTCTAAACTATAGCCTGATGGAGACTCAGTTTATTTAATTGGAGGTAGTGACTCCAAAGAAGATTAGTTTTTCACCCATATTAACTAGTGCAATTTTTTCATTCAGTTATGTTTCCTTAGACCTAGGCATACTAAAATCTCTACTATTGATACTATACATGCCAATATATTACATGAAGAAAGCTAGCAATATGTGCCAAAGAACTACATGGCAAATCAAGTTGAAATAAGACAATGCTGATAAAAATGTCATTTATGAATAAAGACAACACTATCTTTTTGACACAGCCAAGAAGAATTATAGCTCGAAAGTCTACATGTTGAACTTGATTATAGCTCACAGACAGATAGAAATAGAGAGAGACATTGATTTTCCTTCATATTTTGATCTTTGATGACAAATTGAAAAACAAAAAAGATAAAAAAAAAAATTAGAAATCTTCAATCAAATTGATTACTTTTAGTTATCATGAGAACCCAAAATAGACCACACATTTAGAATCCAAGCTTCACAAGAGACTGAAACTATTGGAGATCACAAATTTTTGATAGTACTATAACAAATTAACAATAAATTACCATAAAAGCTACCCTGCAAATAAACACAGTGTGATAAACCTATAAAGACACCTATTCAAAAAATTAGATCGAACTATATTTGTTTCATGTTTCACATAATCACAAACATGGATTTAAATAACGGTATCGTGATCCGTTTCGATATCGATAACGGTGTAACGGTATCGGACTAAATCAGATCAATTAGGACTGTATTGTTCGATGCTACCGTGAATAATGCAAAATAATCAATAAAATATATCATATTATTAAAAAATGTAAAATAAACTTTTACATCTAATATAATAAGTTAAGAATTACTTAAACAATATATAATTGCACTAAAAAATATACATTTGAAAAAAAAAATATATAATATAAAAATTATTATTTATTGTAATAAAAAATTGAAATAAGCAAGTACTTTAAAGTTTTAATATGTATGTAATTTTATTACATTAATATGATATTATTACAAACTTTTTTACAAATACAATAATAATAGAAATCACCACCAAAAAGAGTGGCGTGGAGGATCTTGACTACTAGGCCCAGCATTATAATCAGTAACATCTTGGTTGTTCATTTGAGATGGGAATAAGTTGAAAAGTGAACTCCCTTCATTGAATATAGTAGAATGGCTTTGAAATTCAGGCAAATTACTTGGAGAATTTTAAGAAGTATTCACCTGATTCTCAAATCTACTTGGATAACTTTGGTGTTGGTCTTGCTGATTCAAATTATCAAAGGGCATTCCATAATATCGTATAGGATCAAATGGATTCATGTAATGACTGAACTCATAGTCTTGATTTACAATAGTCAAAGTAGAACTACTTTCACCTCCACTGATTTCGCATCCAAATTCATGTTGTCTTGGTGCAAAATTGGATGGAATATTTGCAGAACCAGATAAATAAAAAAATGAAGGAATATCATTTAAATAATTAGAATTTTCATAATATCCATGGCTTGTTCCAATTAGCCTATAATATCCACCTCCACCACCATCATTATCACCACCACAACCATGACCACAGTCACTGCCATCATCATGGTCACGACCCAAAACAGGGGCCATGACCGGCGCTAGAGAACGGGAATTTTTTTGAACCCAAAACCCGTAGCAAGCCTTAAAATAAAATAAAACATGCAATAATAATAATAATAACATAAGTAAAATACTCAGCAATGGAAATAAAATCATAAATATTGAAATAATGATCCACCAAAAGAAATTAAATCGAATATCTCACTTCATATATAAATAAACTTTTAATACAAGTTCCAGTTCAAATACTTGAAATACATAACTCACACAATATATATAATACATAAACTCCATAACTGTTTACAACTACTGCAGTGTCTAGATTATAAAATGAAACTCAGATAAGCAGTTTACATAGTGAAGCCGGGGCGGAAGAAATTCGGTGTATGGGTCTGCTACTGAGGTCTGAAGACGATGACTCTCCTGAAAAATAGTCAACGGAGGGGAGTCAGACCTCACTGAGTGAATTGTTATAATATATATACATGCATACTAAATGACAATGCACACAGTCAATAGTATATATAATAAGTATATATACAAGCAAATACACACAGATGCAATAAAAAAAATCATTTTATATTTTCTGAAAATCATTGTTTATGAAGGATCAAATAGAACCCTAGAATATTGCAATCTCAAATAGTGTTAGACAACACTCTAGTCATACAGGCTCACTTATTCCAAATAAGTTCACTTATTCCATTTGGACAGTAGATTGATCCTGAGATACTAAGTCAACCGAGCTTCAGCAGTCTGACTGTCAGTGTGATTGGCCCCGAGACACTTGGTCAACCGAGCTCCAGAAATCACACTCTCAAATCACATCTCATATCACATAAATCAATCCAATCAATATCCATAAATAGGTTAGTAATATGGCCTAAATGTTATCAACGTACCGGTACGTACTCGGTCCTAGTGCTGCCCACTAAGTAACACATTCTATTGATATCCTTCATTATTATAAAAAACATACATTCATAAATAAATGATGCATGAATTTCAATAAAATAGCAACATAAACCATATATATACTAGAAATATACCAAAAGTAAACCAGGTATATTTCGAGTATATATACGTCAAATAAATCTAGTATAATTGCAAAATAAACTAGAAATATATTTAAAAACATTTTAACTATAAATGTTTAATAAAACATGCATATAATTTAAAATATATCAAAAATATTCCAAAAATAAACCTAAGTACTAATTAAATCATTTATGCATATTTTATCAAAATAAACCATACATTTTTAAAACATGCACCATAAAATATATAAATATAAATAAATAAATATATATATATATATAAACAACTCACTGTTATTGCGCTCCACGAGATGGGTCTGACGGGCCTGGTCCACTAGGCCTCGATCTCGGCGCAACTAATATATATATATATATATATAAACAACTCACTGTTATTGCGCTCCACGAGATGGGTCTGACGGGCCTGGTCCACTAGGCCTCGATCTCGGCGCAACTAAACAAACAAACGACAACAGAAAATCAAAATAAATCTAACAAAAATTCCTAGAAACTCAATCTAGAATACTAGACACATAATTACAATCAGAATTCAACCAGACATCATGTTTTACGAAAATTCTATCAAAAATCTAGCAGAACCTCCCCTGTAAAACGGACATCTCTCTATTGAAAGAGTAGAGTCAGTCCTGCAAAGAAAACACACTTCGAATAAACATAATTCACAATCACAATCCCTTGGTCGGACTCCAAACTACAATTTACTGACCGAGGTCCACAATTCACAGAATAATTACAAAAATGCTGAAAATGCCCTTTTATAATAAAAATACATTTTATAAATCTAAATTACATAATTAACCGTAAAACATGTTAAAAATCGATAAAAACTCATTTATTTAGAAAAAATCGTATAATATATATAATTTGAAAATAATTTACAAAAAATAGTTTTAATTAGTTAAAAATACTAAATAATTTGTAGAAATCATTTTTATACCCTAAATAACTATTAAAACCAATTTAATTACATTTTTAGCCAATTTAGTATTAAATTACCAAAATACCCCAATATATATAAATTTACTAAAATTAATCAAAAATTCACCAAATTCACCAAACTAATCAAAAATAATATAATTACTCAAAATTAATTTTCTCAACATATAATTCAATAATATCAATAAATATACTCAATTAACCAATAAATTTCAATTAAACACATAATTAACCTAATTTTTCAAAAATTACATAAACTAAATAAATTCAAAATAAATATATAAAATTCACAAAAATTACCAATAAATTTCTAAAATGCATTTCAACACCTATAATTACCATAAAACACAATTTCATAATTTAATTAATTAATTTTCGAAAATTAGAAAATAATAATAAAATAATAAAAAATGCCCAAAAATCAAAATAAATTCCAAAAATTCCACAAAAATTCAAATAGGTAAATTGAGCCACAAGGATCAAATTTTATGAAGGGAGTTTTCTTGAATCAATTAAATTGAAGCTCAAAAAAATTTGAAACCCTAAATGGCCGAAAATAAAAAATCAAAACCTAGGAAAATATAGACCATTTTAAGAGAAACAAAGCTTGAAATCACACTCACTGGAGCTCAAGGAGAAGATAGAGACCCGCTGTGTCAAAAATGGTGGACGGAATCACATCGATCGGAGCTTGGGTCGAGTTTCGGACTTCCGGATATTTCAAGCTTCTCTGACGTCGGAAACGGGTGCTGCTGACGGCAGAACTGGTTGGGGACGATGGTGGCATGCCAGGAGGCACACCAATGGTAAGGGAACGGTTTGGCAGATGGACGGTGAGGGTGAGGGAAGATCGGGAAGGAGAGGAAGAAAGGGCAATTATGTACTTAAGTTAAACTTTTGATTTTTGTTATATAATAATGTATATATGTATATATATATATATATATATATATATCCACACTATATATTATAACAATATATAATCCCACACATAAATAATACTCACCACACATATATTTTAATAATTTATACACTTATAATTAATTAATTAATATTAAAACTAAATAATAAAAATTTAGTTAATTAATTAAACCCTAATTTAATTTAAATAAATACACATATATAAATTTTATTTAGCACTTTTAAAATTATGTATGGGTTCATGCAAATTCGTAAAACTAGTCAAAATAATTAATATTAAATTATTTACGTGTTAATTTCCCCGAAAATATAATTCCTGGGAAAATTTTACGTAAATATCTTAAAACAATTAAAATTAATTAAAATTAGCTTGAATAAATATCAAAATCATGAAAATAATCATCAATATATATAAAAATTATTAACACTGCATATCCCGATGCAGTTTAAAATTATTTAAAAACTCGGGATATTACAATCATCATCACCACCACCACCACCACCATCACCAATGCCATCATCTTTATCACTTTCACCACCATCGCCTGAAGGAGAATCAACACTATATCTAAATGGAGGAGTCACACCTAATTCCTGCTCAGTTAAATCAATTATAGGATCTTGTTCACCATCTTCATCATTCAACCAATCAAGATCTTGTCCATCAAGTAAAGGAGCTTCTGATTCTTCCAACCATGGATTTAAAGGGTCATGCTCATCAAAAATATAATCCAAGTTGATAGGATTAAAAGCTTCCTCTAATTCTTTTTGTGACTTTCGCATTATATTTCGCAATTTCAACTTCATATTGTAGTGTACATAGACTAGATAGTGTACTTTTTTGTACTTCAATCTATTTCTAGTCTTTGTATGAATCAAGCTAAAAGTGCTCCAATTCGTTTCACAATTTGTTACTGATGTTGTTTGACTTAAGACTTTCACAGTAATTTTTTGAAGTTCTAGTGTTGACTCTCCAAAATGAATCCACCACTCAGCTACATCATCCAACAATATTCAACTAGTTAAATGTTTTTTATTAATTAATTAATATATATTATAAATGAAGACAAAAAATACCTGGGGGCAAATTCTTGATTGCATTTTGAGCAAGTGTTTGTCCAAAAGATTGTCCATTTTCTTGAAAAGTAAACATCTGCACGACAGTAAAAAAATAATGGACATATTTTATTACTGTAATTATCAATATATAAAAAAAGTTATTTCAAATGCACTAAAAAATATTACTTGTAAAAGGGCTTGAATTTGCGCTTCTTCATTTGGTTTAATCTTTTTAATAACATTTCGAACTCCTCGCGTAACTTCAATATTTGATGGAATGTCATACTTATCTCCATATTGATATTGTGGGTTGAACTAATAACCTATAACAAGTACATCATTATACATATTAATACCTTGCAAATAGATTAAGAATGTATTTATTAACAATTATAAATAACATACCCGCAGCATGCAAATCATGATGCAATTGGAAATTCCATCTTCTATCAATTATTGACCAATAATGCTTGTGATATCGACAATTTTCTTTAATGGCCATCTTGCATCTGTCCATTGCATCATACAAAAATCCCATTATTGGTTTATCATCCCCATCAACTAGCTTTAATGTCTTCAAAAGAGGCTCTTGAACTTTAAGCAATTCATTTGCATTTTGCCAAAAATATCTTCCTTCACTTGTTATTACTAATATAGTTTCCCTAACTTCAACAGCTAGTGGATTTGTCATTCTTCCATATCTAGAATTCACCCATGTAGGTGAGTTAAACATATTCCTCAAATTATTGCGTTGACGGACAATACTCTCCAACGCAATAAAATTGGTAGCAAATCTAGTAACGCCAGGGCGAAACAACTCTTTACCATCTATAAATTTTTTTATAGAATTTGTCACCCAATTATAATTATAAATAAATTGGGTGATTTTCTTCCCTTTTGCAATACAGTGACATTCTTGACTTCTCTTTCCAATATCTTCTAAAATGAGATCAATGCAATGAGCACTATAGGTAGTCTAATACAGATTCTAATACTTGTTCATGAGCATTTTTCCCGCTAACTTAATTACAGCATCATTATCTGTAACAATTTGTACAATTTTTTCACCTTCAACTTCTTCAACAACCTTTGACATCAACAGAAAGTAATAATATCTATCTTTCTTCTCAACATCAGATGCATTCACTGACTTATGAAAAATCGTGCCACAATTTAAGTAAATAAGAAAATTAATAATGGACATTTTTATTGGGCCTGTCCATGCATCACATAATATAGCACAGCTCTTTCCTTCCAAATTCCTATAAAAGATGCAATATATTCTTTCATTAATTGATACTCCTTTGGCAACCATACCTCTGTAAGCTCATAAACTGTTGAAGGTGGAATGTTCAATCCAACTTCTAAAGCAACTCTAAGTAAAGGTCGTGTCCAAGGTGATTCGGCTACTGCAAATGATAGTCTATTGTGAACCACAAATCGACCAAAGGCATTCATTAACTTTTCTTTACTTTTCTTGAACCAAGGAGATTTTAATTTGGTTTGCTTCTTTGTTTCCCTTTCAATCTCTAAATCCACTTCAACAACTCGCAATCTTTCAGCTGGTGTTGATAACTGGGGAGGAGCAAATATAGAAGATTATGGATTATTTCCTCTTCGGTTTTATGTATCCTGAGTGTTTCTAACACTGAAAGAACGACCCATCATTTTCTTTCTTTGTTGACTACCGCTGGATCCACCTGCATCATAATGAACACATGTAGTCCTTTTATATGAATCAATTTCAATTTGTCGAAGGCTTTGTTGCCTAGCATATTGCATTATTGCATCTTCCTCCTCTTCATCATCACTATCGTTATATTGTCCACTTGCATGCATTTATACAATTCCTTCCTCAAGTTGATGTTTAGCAGCATTTTTTTGTTTTTGCTTGGTTTGCCATTCTAAAATAAGTTTTTTTCATATCATCTCTCACAGCACGTGGCACTTTTGGACATGCTGCAACGTCACCTTCAATTCCTGCTAAATGTTGTTAAAATCTTGTTATTCCACTAGTAACCACACGTCCACAAAAATTACAAGTCATTTTAAATCTATTATTATTAATAGGCATAGCAAATTCCATCCAATATCATCACTGGGCTTGCTATCTTTTTCTTTCTTTCCCATTAATAAATCTACATACAGAAAAAAACAAAAAAACAAAAAAAAATTCAGATTTAAGTCAATCTAAAAAAGAATATATATATATATATATATATATATATATATATATATATATACTCACACATACAAATTTAATATATATACACAAATTTAATTATATAACTAGGCAAACATAATTATAAAACTAAACATGTTATTTATAAATATAAATATACAGTGTGTCAATATATATATATATATATATATATATATATATATATATATATATATACACACACACACAAATGTAATGATATAAAGAAATTTAATATATATATACACAAATTTAATAATATAACTAAACAAACATTATTATAAAACTTATGTAATTACAAATATAAATACACATTATATATATATATATATATATATATATATATACTCACAAAAAAAAAATATAATTATATACACAAATTTAATATATATACACAAATTTAATTATATAACTAAATAAACATAATTATAAAAGTTATGTAATTATAAATATAAATACACATTATATATATACTTGCTCTCACACACACACACAAATTTAATATATATACACAACTTTAATTATATAACTAAACAAACATAATTATAAAACTTATATAATTACAAATATAAATACACATTATATATATATATACACACACACACACACAAAATGTAATTATATATAGAAATTTAATATATATACACAAATTTAATTATATAACTAAATAAACATAATTATAAAAGTTATGTAATTACAAATATAAATACACATTATATATATATATATATATATATATATATATATATATATACACTCACAAAAAAAAATAATTATATACAGAAATTTAATATATATACACAAATTTAATTATATAACTAAATAAACATAATTATAAAAGTTATATAATTACAAATATAAATACACATTATATATATATATATATATATATATATATATATACTCGCTCTCTCTCACACATACACACAAATTTAATATATGTACACAACTTTAATTATATAACTAAACAAATATAATTATAAAAATTATGTAATTACAAATTTAAATACACATTATATTTTATATATATATATACACTCACACACACACACAAAAAGTAATTATATACAAAAATTTAATATATATATATATACACATATTTAATTATATAACTAAATAAACATAATTATAAAAGTTATGTAATTACAAATATAAATACACATTATATATATATATATATATATATCACACACACACACACAAAAGTAATTATATACAAAAATTTAATATATATATACACAAATTTAATTATATAACTAAATAAACATAATTATAAAAATTATATAATTACAAATATAAATACACAATGTACCTATAAACACACAAATGTAATTATATACATAAAGAAATTTAATTATATAACTAAACAAATATAATTATAAAAGTTATGCAATTACAAGTCCATAATACACATGCATACCTTGCAGAACCAATGAAGTTTGTGTGATATTAAGAAAACAATTCTTCTTCTGGTGGATGGAAATTTGTGTGTTTCACAGCTTTTGCTCACAGATTGATAGTATTTATAGATATATTTTGTATTGTTTCGACCTAGTGAAACATTATTGGTAGAGTATTGAATTATTTTAGCTTGTGAGTGCTAGTGGAACATGCAAAGCATTATATTGTTTTGACCTGTGTAATGCTAGTGGAACATTATCACGTAGCAGAAATTCTTTGTAAGTTTATACTCTGATATTTGGTTTGTTTCAATTACTTGTTTTTTCTTATCTTTAAAGTGTGGCAGTAAATAATTGTCTGCTTTTTATACTTTTATAGATGACAATTTACTTTTGAATAAAATGTTATGTGAAAAGTTACAAATATAATAATTATAATAATAATAATAATAATAATAATAATAATAATAATAATAATAATAATATAAAATTTTAAAAATAAAAAAAAATTAAACAAATGGTATGTTATATAACAATTTACAATAATAATAATGATAATAATAATAATAATATAATAATAATAATAATAATAATAATATTATTATTATTATTATTATATTATTATTATTATTATTATATAAAAATAAACAAATACAAAATACAAAAAAGTTTTCCGTATAGATATAATAAATATTACTTTACCAATATTGCTATTACCAAACAAAGAGAAAAAATTGGCTATTACCAATATTACTATTCATAAAAAAAATTTTGTGCTCAAATTTTTTTTTTAGCCATTTTATCATAAGATCGATACGAACATGCTTATCTATTTTATTTGCTTCAATTTAGTATGTTGCTCAAAATTTTACGTGATGAGTCATATTATACATGTTATTTTATATTAGAAAATTATTATTGTTCATATAATTATATTTTTGTTTTCAGAATTTATTTATTTTTTAAACACTTTATCAATAGGACGACGGAAGTATTTCTATATATTTTGTTAGTTAAAATTTAGCATATTAGTAAAGTTTTTAAGTAAATTTTAGTGACATTTACATATTTTTTATATTTTATTATTATTTTTACTATTTCATTCCAGCCCATTTGAGCCCATTCAATTAAAAATTTCATTAATAAATTTTTTTATTTTTTTGTTTTGATTTTAATAATATTCTTGTATCAATATTAAAAATAATATCATAATTAAAATAATATTATATTAGAATATTTTAATTGGCATAGTTATTTTTTAAAACTAATCAATATTTTAATTAGCTTCTGTAATATTTTATTAAAAAATACTTAATATTAAGTTTTTATTATATTAATTATGTAATCATAATAATAATAATAATAATTAAATTTAGTAATTAAATTCATCATTTTATTATTTCATAATTGTATATTTTTTGTAAATATATATAATATATCGTTTATTAATATTATAAGATATATATTTTTTAACTAATAAATATTATAATTATCAACACACTTAATTATTTCAAAATATAAAATATATATTGGATTATTTTCTTTCGCTATTTACATGAAAAATTCATGATTAAATAATTTTTTCTTTGATAAAATAATAATCCTGGCCTAATTTTATTTTCTGGCCCAAGCAACAGCTGGTTCTTCTTCTTCTTCTTCTTCTCGAGCAGCTACTGCTTCTGCTTCTCCGTCTCTGTCTCTACGTACGTCTCGATCCGACAAATAACGCTGTTATGGCCGATTTAGTGAGTGTCATGGTCGGCTCACCTTCAAAATCTACCATGACAGATTTAACTGAATCAATCCGGTAAAAAACCGTATCATCATCTTAAATTTCCGATACAAAACGGCCAATACTGTACACTAATCACAAATCAACTATCCAAGCATAAAACTGAATGCCCAAATAGGAAATTAAAGAATTATGTAATCCATGCGGGTTATAGCACGCAAGCAGTATATTATTAAAGTTAACAGAATCTGTATGCATGGCAATCAGATAGTTTTACAATATTTATTTTATCATGGAGATCGACAGAAAGATAAGCAGAAAGTCCTATTTTTATATCTTACCTCAGCTACTTTTAAAACATATAATAACATATTGATTCAGGAAACAAAGTTCAAATCTTACCTCAGCAATAACTTTTTATAGCATTTTTTTTTTCCGGATGCCTATGAAATAACTCAAAAAATTGTAAATGCGGTGTCATTATTGAGAAGATATCCACAAATATACTGTACTCTGTCCACTGCCACTCCCTATTTCTTATTTCAGGCCAGAAAAATGGAGAAGAAGCCATGGTTGAAGAAACTTAAATTAAGTTTCTAAACATCACTTCATTCTCATGAGAACATACAACATAAAATTCTTATAAAACATAACCATATAAAATTTAATAAAATTCAACAGTAATAAATATTAACTTGGAAAACATAAGAAAAGAAAACTACAACTCTAGCCACTTAAATAAAGTGTCATTAAATCAGAATGTCAGTGATCAAATATTTATTTTATAATGTTATATAATTAGAAATCAAATCAATGTAACTCTGATACAAATCAATGTCATAACACTAAGATTAAAATCTAAAAGATGCAATGAAACACAAGAAGAAACTGCAGATTCTTAATGTGCTCAAATCCAAAACTGAAAGCAAATGAGAATGTGGTTTTGAAGCACCATGTATATTCACTTATATCATATACATAAAGATATGGCCCTTAAGGTTGAATTGTGCAATTAGAACTGCATAATTTCAGCAACAAAGATGCACTTTATAACATCCTAACGTTAGTGTAAAACTCAACCAAAGTCATCAAGACTGTAGTTCAATCCTTAGCTAATCTCTTGAAACCCAGCACAAGCACACATCATTGCTTAGGTCATTATTATAATGACTATAATTGCAGAAAAAAGCAGCTAGCTCAAGCATAATTAAAATATAATGAAAACCACTAATGCGGGTTAAATGGGTTAAGACTACTTACAAGTATCCTGTAATGAACATAGAAAGACCTAAGACAAGCCCACTTCAGTTAAATACAACTACTGCAGTAACAATGCAGGTTCTGAATTCAACTACTACGACTCTTGCCCAACTAAAGCATGAATTAAAATCTGCTCCAAAACTTGAACATACAAGAATTGATCCCCTAAAAGCCACAGTAATAGCCAATTCTAGTAACTTTTTTTCTTTAATTTGAAAGCAATCAAAGCAAAAGATAAATTAAAAAATTAAAAAAAGAAATTAAGAAATGCGTCAAAAAAGGCTAAGAATCAGTATATTCCTTAATATGTGATCAATTACACCCTATATGAATTTAATCTCTATATAATCAAAAACAAAAAGTTCAACCGCCTACCATAGAAAAGCAGCATTAAGTTTAGAGAGTCATAAGTTCAAAAACCCTAAAAATATTACAAAACAATCCACCAATCCAGACTGCAATAATGGTTGGTCAACAAGCCTTGGATTTAAAATTTCAAAGGGTGAAAGCACCAGCAAAATCAATACTATGACACTTATTTTTTGTTAATAAAAAGCTAAAATGTTTCTTCCTAATTATCTTTAGTTGTCTAGACTGAGATGTAAAACAATGGAATACATCCAATAGAAGATGAGGAACCCGGCCATCCTCTCCAAAAGAATCTTCCTTGAAGCCTGTTCTAATGGTACAAATTCTGAGATCTCCAAGTGTCCCTTTTCCCAAATATATTATATCTATATCTCCACGAACAGCCGCCAAGAAATCTCGAGAATCATCAGGATGTAAAAGATGAAATGCATGTTGAAATCCATTTGCAACAGTCAAATCAAATCCAAAATATGGCGCAAAGTAAAAATTGTCAATAGCAATTCCTACCATTTGGTTGGGTGCAGGTGGGTCAGCAAAAAAAACACTTTTCCATGTCTTGCAGGATGAAGAAGGATCAAAATCAAAGGCGTAGAAAACAGAAGAGTTTAAAATATACATAGTGGAATTCTGAAGGCAAACTTGAACTTCTAGACTACGAGAGGACAATTTAATAGGAGAGGAATATTCAAAAGGCTCAGGAAGTTCAGACCATGAAGAAGTAGTGGGATCATAAATTTCAAAATTGGGTTTGTTAGCATCCGAAAGCAATTGAGAAAAAACACAAATTTTTCCACACACAACTACAGCCTTAGGGCCCACCTTGGGGGCTTTCATATTTGGTCCCTGTTTCATAAGCTCGTTTTGGAAACGGTTAGTAGAACGGGTAGGGTTTTGGATGAGGGCTGGTTTGAGTCGATAAGTATACATGCATGATTCCCATCCCCATTCATCTTTGTCTGGATAAATTCCTCCAAACATAAATAAGGTAGAACCTTTGATGCTAAAAGCCATGGATAATGGCAATCCATCACCAAGGCAAACTACAGGCTCCAGGGGAATAGCTTTACTATTAGTTCCAATAACACTACCACATCCTGCTCCATCTAACTGTATTGAGTATACCCAAGTGTGAAAATCACAATAAGAGACCAAAGAAGAAAGTACTACCGCAACTTTCTTAGACTCCGCCGTTGCCGTTGTGGGTGACTCTGGCTTTGCTGCTATGAGTGGCTTTGGCTTTGGCTCAGAGGAAGAAGATGGACCTTGAGATGATATAGGGATTCTACGTTTGGACGTTGAAGAAGCACCTCCGCTGTCGCCCCTACCAACCACACCTCCACCTCCACCTCTGCCCCCTCCACCTCGCTGGAATGATGGTGACGGAATAGATAATTGCAGGCGGCAATTGCGTCCAGACATTGAAAATCGAGGCGACGATACTTAATTTCAATTAGGTTCAAATATTACTTTTTCCTTAACAAAAACGACACCTTTATATGGAGATGTGAAACGACGCCGGTTAAAAAAATAAAATATATATATATATGCCTTATTTAGTTTTAAAAAATTATAATTTATATCCTTAAAAAAAATTATAATTTATTATACCTTTGGGTTAAAATATTACCTTAAATTTTACAAAATAAAATATACTTTATTAATAAATATTAGTAGATGATAAATTATATTTTCGTCTATCTATTAATGATTAAAATAAAATATAATTAAAGTAACTTCAAATCAAAGTAACGGTAAAAATTTTAAATTTTATTTGCCTCATGAATACTATTGTTTTTAAATTTTTTACCGCTTTGTAATTTTAAAAAAAATTATAGTCTTAATTAATTACAATTCTTTATATTTTTTCTTAGAAAAGATAATAATAAAATTTATAAATATTTTTCAATAACTTAATATTAATAATTTTCTTCATTTTAAAAATTTTTATCTGTTGAAAAATTTACTACAATCTTAATCTTAAAAGTACTTATTTAAAATAGTCAAAAAATAATTTTTATATTTTTATATTTTTTGTCATAAAAATTACTTTAAAAAACTTTATATTCATTGTCTTTTAAACAAATAAAAAATTTAATTACTTTAATCTTAACTTTGGGAAATTTACATTAAAAAAAAAAAAAACTCCAACTTTTATTTTTTATCCTAAGACTATGTAAACCTTATTCTTATAAGTTTTTATCCTAAGGCTAAAAAATATAAGCCTTGTTTAGTTTAAAAAAAATTATAATTTATTTTGTCTTTCTATCAAAAAAATATTAATTTTATTTTTCTCATTAATACTATTATTTTTAAAAATTTTACTCCAACTTTTAGTTTTTATCTTAAGACTATGTAATCCTTATTCTTGTAAGTTTATTATCCTAAGACTATAAAATATAAGCCTTGTTTAGTTTAAAAATTACTTATAAGTGTTGTAATGCACAAACTGTAATATAAAATTATTAAATAAATAATTAGAATAGAATAATAACTAAATAAGATAAAAATAAAATATAACATGATAATGTCATAATTTTTTTTAGTTATAATAAATTTTTTTAACTAAAAACATAATACTAAGTAATTACTACAATTTTTTAATGGTGTCACGACCTGAACCGAAAGGTACATAATCGGTACTAAAAAATGGAAATACATAAAGTATCTAAAACTTATAGTAAATCTTAAAAAATTTTCTCGAAATAAAACAATACACTTAATAATAAACTAAAAATAAACCAATAATATAAAATACATATAATAATATCCTTCAATACAACATCATTTCAATATTGATACAAATAACACAAGTTCATAAATAATTACTGCGGTGTCTATAATTTAATTATACAATACATATATCAGTCTAACATACATAATACAGCTGGTGAAAAATGAACTCGATTGTAATATCCGGAGTTTTTAAATATTTTTATACTGCATCAGGATATGCAGTGGTTAATAATTTTTGTATATATATTTATGATATTTTAAGAGTTGTTGTTTGTTTAAAGCTAATTTTAATTATTTTATATTATTTTAAGTACTTTACGTAAAATTTTTTTGAAATTATATTTTCAGGGAAATTGACACGTAAATAAATTAATACTATTTATTTTGACTAGTTTTATGAATTTGCATGAACTCATATATAATTTTAAAGTGCTAAAATAAAATGTATATATGTGTATTTATTTAAATTAATTAGAGCTTAATTAATTTCCTTAATTTTATTATTTAATTTTTGTATTAATTAATTTTAAGTTTATAAATTATTAAACATATTAAAATATGTGTGTGGTGTATATTTAATGTGTGTGAAATTTTATATTATTATAATATATAGTGTAAATATATATATATATATATATATATATATATATATATATATATATATATATATATATATATATATATATATATATACATAATTTTTTTATCAAAAAACCAAAACTTCCATTTATTTACAGTTTTGCCCCTCCTTCATCTTCTTCCTCCCAAAACGTTTTCCACTATTTCCAGCCACTTTCAAGCTGGTTTTCTTGCTGTTACTATGCCCCCTCAGCCTTCCTCCTCCACCTCCAACCATTTCCACCACCTAAAACACTTTTTTCCGGTGAGTTTTGGTCGGATTTTCTTCAAAGAGCTAAAAATCAACTTAACTCCGACCAAGCACTTTCCGGCCACCAAATTTGATGCCGTCGGTCTCTATCTTCTCCTTGAGCTCTGGTGAGTGTGATTCCAAGCTTTGTTTCACTTGATTGATCTATAATTGCTTAGGTTTCAATTTCTTCAAATCAGCCATTTTGGGTTTCGAATTTTTTTAGCTTCAATTTGATTGATTCATGAAAACTTCCTTCACAAAATTTGTTCCTGGAAGCTTAATCTACATGCTGTAATTTTTTTAGAATTTTTGGAATTTATTTTAATTTTTGTGAATTTTTGATTATTTTATTATTATTTTCTAATTTTCGAAAATTAATTAATTAAATTATGAAATTGTGTTTTATGGTGATTATAGGAGTTTAAATGAATTATAGAAATTTATTTGTAATTTTTGTGAATTTTTTATGTATTTATTTGGAATTTATTAAGTTTATGTAATTTTGAAAAATAGGGTTAATTATGTGTTTAATTGAAATAAATTGGTAAATTGAGTATATTTATTGATATTATTGAATTATATGTTGAGAAATTAATTTTTGAGTAATTATATAATTTTTGGTGAATTTTTGAACATTTATAGTGAATATATATATATATAGGGGTATTTTGGTAATTTTACACTAAATTGGTTAAAATGTAATTAAATTGGTTTTAATAGTTATTTAGGGTATAAAAATGATTTCTGCAAATTTTTAGTATTTTTAACTAATTAAAACTATTTTTCATAAATTATTTTCAAATTACATATAATATACTATTTTTCTAAATAAATGGGTTTTTATTGATTTTTAGTATGTTTTAGGGTTAATTACGTAATTTGGATTTATAAAATGTATTTTTATTATATAAGGGCATTTTCGGTATTTTATAAATATTCTGTGAATTGTGAACCTCGGTCGGTGAATTGTAGTTTGGAGTCCGACCGAAGGATTTTGGTTGTAATCCTGTGTTTATTCCGAAGTGTATTTCTTTGCAGGTCCGACTCTACTCTTTGAGTAGAGAGATGTCTGTTTTACAGGGGAGGTTCTGTCGGATTTTCGATAGAATTCTCGTAAAACGTGATGTCCGGTCAAATTCCTATTCTAAATCTGTGTCTAAAATTCTAGATCGAGTCTTTAGAATTTTCGTTAAATTTATTCAGATTTTCATGTTGTCATTTGTTTGTCTAGCTGCGCCGAGACCGAGGGCCTAACGGATCAGGCCCGCCGAGTTTGTCTCGTGGAGTGCTAACATGTGAGTTATTATACTGTATATATATGCACCGCATATAGGGTGCATTATTTAGACTTTTTCATTTTCATTGTATGTTTTAAAAATGATTTAAATTATAATATTTTTGGTATATCTAGGGTTGCATTTTTATATATATGCATATTAAATAATTATGTATGTTAGTTTGATATATGCATATTAAACAATTAGGTTTAGGTTTAATACATTTAAGTAATATACACATGTTTTAAAATGTACACTTAGACATAATTATTTTATTAAATGATTAGTATACTTTAGGTATAGTTTCAGTAGATTTTAGGTTTATTCTTAAATAATTGCATGTTAAATTATAAACATACACTTAAATTATTTTTAAGTTTATTTTTGGTATATTTTTTATTTATTTCCGAATAAATAAATGTTTTATTATTAAATTAGTGGTATATTTCCTAACACATTAGTGGTATATTTAGGGTTTATTTTTGATATATGCATGCTAGATAATTAGGTTTATTTTTAGTATATTTGTAAATATATGTTAAACACAAACACGTATTTAAATGAATATTTATACATAAATGGTTTATTAAATGATTTGAGTACTTAGGGTATATCTTTTGCATATTTAAGTATATTTTTAAGATAATGCATGTTATATTATTGTTACTCATTTAAATTGTTTTTAACTATATTAATGATTTATCTTTAGTTTATTTCATATTTTATTTGACTATATATATATATATATATATATATACCTGAAATATACTGGGTATATTTTAGGTATATTTTTGGTATATATATATATGGTTTGGTTTTACTATTATGAATATTGTTCTACATTAATTATTTTTCGAATGAATGATTTATTCGAAGTGAAGGATATCAATAGAACGTGCTTCCTAGTGGGCAGCACTAGGACCGTGTACGTACCGGTACGATAGATAAGGATTGAGTGAGAGTTAAAATTGGGTGATTATAATTGATTTAATTGATTTGACTAAGATTAATGGTATGTTAGATAGTGTGATTGCGGGGCCAATCACACTGACAGTCAGACTGCTGGAGCTCGGTTGACTTAGTGTCTCGAGGCCAGTCTACTGTCCATAAGTGAATTGAATGATCTATTGGGTTGATTGAGATGTGAGGTGATAGATAGTGTGATTGCTGGAGCTCGGTTGACCAAGTGTCTCGGGGGCCAATCACACTGACAGTCAGACTGCTGGAGCTCGGTCGACTTAGTGTCTCGGGGCCAGTCTGCTGTCCAAATTGGAATAAGTGTTCTATTTGGAATCAAGTGAGCTTGTACGGCTAGAGTGATGATGAGATTGTTTGAGGTTGTTATTATTTAGGGTTTATATGGATCCTTCATGAATTAAAACAAACATTTTCTACATTTAGTATATTTATAAAAGCAAAGTTTGGCATTCGTGTGAAATGTGTGTATATACATATATATATAAGAATGCCTGATTGTTATGGTTTAGTTTGCATGTATATATAGTATAATAATTCACTCAGTGAGGTCTGACCCCCCTCAATTATTTTTTTCAGGAGATTCCATATCGTCAGACCTTAGTTGAAGAGTTCCTCGTCGGTGTTCTTCAGTCCCGGCTATTTTATGCAAACGTATATTCTGAACTTTAAATTGTATTCTAGAAACTGCAGTAGTAGTGTTATTATATTGGAAGTGTATTATTTTGTTTGGATATTAAATACTCTGAAAATTTGTATTTGAACATTGTATGAATATGTATTCATTTATAAAAGGATTTGGAGTATTTATTTTATATATTGATTCAGAAAATTTTTAATTTGGTTGTACTTTTATTTAATTATTGCATGATTTTATTTTCTTAGGCTTGCTACGGGTTCCGGATTCGAAAGAATTCCCGTTCCCTAGCGCCAGTCATGACTCCTAGTTTGGGTCGTGACATCGATGCAAACATGAAACACTATGGAGCTGATTGTGAGGTCCTTAAAAAAATAGATTAAGGCGAATTAGACCTTATTGAGTAAATTAATTCTATAAAATACATGATGGTTTATAAAAATATTTATTAAAACCTCTTCTCAAAATAAATGTAAATAAAGTAATCATAATTCTTAAAATCATTTATTTTTGACAATATTATTTAAATAAAATCTATTTATAATTTTTAAATCAATTTAACATAAATCCCTGTAAGAAAATATATATAATAATTATTTTTGTGGAAAGACTGGTAGAACACCTAAACCTTAAATCTAATAGTCTTTTTGTTCTCTTTAATTCAAGTGATTGTCATACCGAGAGCAAACTCAATCAAGTTACTAGCACATTCATTTCACTTATTCCATATTAATGTCACAAGAGCAACCTTAACCGAGTTATATCCTGTTTTCTAGCCCGAGAGCACTAACTCTACTGAACTCTAACCATTTACACTTGTCCGAGAGCACACGCTCTATCAAGCCTTTTTCACCATATCAACATATACCAAAATTTCACCCATGCACACATGTTTCTAGTGACACTCACTAGGTAGTACATTCTACCATTATCTCCAAATCAATTTAAATTATAAATAAATAAAATCATTAAATCATTAAATAATGAATAATCAAATGATTAAGTAATAATCAAATAAACATCACAAAATAATTTCCTTTAAACATGCTTTCGATTTCATACTAGCAAATATTTAATAAATGATCATGTGTATGGTGTTATAAATATATTCATAATTTAATCATATAATCATTTCTTTATTATATTTAATTATTTGAAAATATAACAAAAACATGTACAACACATATTCATAAAATTAACTCACAGGTTGAGCATATTGGGCGACGTGTTTTTTGCTGCCCATGTGCTACATCTCTTATCCCGAAGTTCTCTAAAATAAATAATATTTATTTAAAATATAATCTTAAAAAAATAAATTAAATTCACAAAAATTCTAGAAAATTATGAAAACAATGAAACTGACTCAACCAAAGACATAAAGTCAATTAAAACTAGAAATATGACACAAGTTGATGTCACATTTTACGAGAAATCTATCAAAAATTTGGCAGAGGATCCTCTGTAAAATAGGCATTTCTCTACTAAAAGTAGAGTCGTTCCTGCACGAAAACACATTTCTATTCACAACACAGTTTTATACTTGGGTCGGGTTCCCAAACTACGCATAATTTCCGACTGAGATCACTAAAACACTACTACTAAAACTAATATAAATCATCATGAAAATAAATAGCAAAATTTTATTAAAATCTAATTTGGTTAATAAATAAATTCTTTTAAATAATGATATACAAAAATCCAATTTTTCATTTAATCCAATAAAATTCCTTATTTAACATATAATATCCATATTTAAGAATTATAAATTATAAAATTTTGGAAATTCATAAAAAAAATGTATATTAGTGCTAATATCAATTAAATCAACTAAATAATCAAATACTATAATATTTACATACATTATATTATTTTCAGAAAAATTAATTTATAATTAACAAAATATATAAAAATATTAATTTAACTAATAAAATTATTTTATGCCTTCTAAAATTAAAATTTTCATTATACATAGTAATTTAACTACAAATTTACTAAAACCCAATTAAAATCAATTTATACAATTTTTCTCTAAAAATTCACATTTCACATAAACTTTTAAAAATTCATAACTAAAAATTTATAATTAATTTTAACAAACTTCATCAACAAGATAAACTCAAAAAAATATATAGAATTTAATAAAAATAAGAAAAATTTGTACCCCGGAACTGTGTGAACAGTAACCGACACTTGGAAATTTGAATTTTTTCAAATAATTCTAGAAAATTAAACAAAAATTACCCTTACATAGCTAATGATCTCTATAACAAGATTACTTAAGGAAATTAAGCCTAAAACTCAACCAAAAATTCAAAAATCAACAAAATATATAAAATACACAATTTACATCGATATACAACAATCCGTATGGTGGATCAACGATCTGATGGTAGATGATTGAAGCTTGAGAGATGAGGAATCCATAAACATCAAAACCACAACGATCAATGCCAGAATCTTCACTGGAGGCTAAAAAAAATCTAGCCAAAAAAGGCAAAATAGGAAAAGAACAAAACAAGGCTGCTACCAGCGTGTCGTGGAGGACCTAGGCTGCTACCGGCATGTTGTGGTGGTGCTGGTGGCGGAGGTGCAGTAGCTATGGCAGAAGGAAGAAGAAAAGAAAGAAAAAAAAGGAATGGTGAGAAAGAAGAGTTGCCCGAAAATTTTCACACTGTCACTTTTTTTTAAAGAAAAAGACAAAAGTATAATAATAATTAAAAATTAAAATATATACTTCACAAACATATATATGTGTCATATATATATATATATATAACCTTTATCAATAAAAACACCTTTAACACTAATTAATTATGAAATAGTAATAATATTAAAATAATATTCGACTTTAAAAATTTCAAACTAAATTTCACAAATAATCAAACATAATAATCCACTTTTAATATAAATATATATAAAAATATTCGACTCTTTACAGTCTCCCCTCCTTAAAAAAAATCATCCTCGAATTTAAATAAATAAAAAGAAATATAAATTTTTGCTACTGAAAAAGATAAGGGTACGCCACCTGCATTCTTACTTCTATCTCCCACGTGCAGTCCTCCACAACATGGTTGCTCCATAACACTTTCACCATCAGAATCTCTTTAGTGCGAAGCTAATTAACTTGACAATCCACTATCGCTATGAGGTACTCTTCATACATTAAATCCCTGTTGAGCTCCACTGTTTGAGGTTGAAGGATGTGTGAAGGATCAGAAATATACTTCCTCAACATCGATACATGGAACACGGGATGAATTCGAGACAACTCTGGCGGTAACACCAATCTGTACGCCACTTCACTAACTCTCAATTGAATCTTGAAGGGTCCAATGTATCTAAGAGCTAGCTTACCCTTTTTACCAAACCTTATCACTCCCTTCATTAGAGACACTTTAAGAAACACCAAGTCTCTAACAGAGAATGATACATTCTTCCTCTTAAGGTTTGCATAGCTCTTCTGCCTACTGAAGGCTGTCCTTAACCTCTACTAAATGATAAGAACTTTCTTAGAAGTCACCTTCACCAATTCCAATCCTGTTAACTATCTCTCGCTAAGTTCCCAACACAAAGGTGATATATACTTCCTTTTATACAGTGCTTTATAAGGAGCCATTTCAATACTAGCATGATAACTATTGTTATATGCAAATTCAATCAATGGCAAGTGTACGTCCTAATGGCCATCAAAATCCATCACATACATTCATAGCATATCCTCTAAAGTTTGAATGGTCCTCTTAGACTGACCATCAGTTTGAGGATGAAAAGTTGTGTTGAAGTCTAACCTTATACCTAAAGCCTTATATAATTCTTGCCAAAAGACTGAAGTAAAACTGGCTCTTCTATCAGACATTATACTAACAAGTACTCTATAGAGACAAAAAATTTGATTAACATACAGTCTAGCCAACCTGTCAGTAGAGTATTTTTTCTTAATTGGTAGAAAGTGAGCTGACTTAATCAGTCTGTTAATTATCACTCAAATAACATCATAACCACTTGACGCATAAGGCAATCCACCTATAAAATCCATAGCAATCATATCCCACTTCCACTTTGGGATAGGTAACTACTGCAACAATCCTGAAGGCCTCTGATGTTCTAGACACCTGGACATAAATTCTGTAATTTCTCTCTTCATCCCATTCCACTAATATGTATCTTTTAAATAATAATACATCTTGATAGAACCTGGATGAATACTATAAGTAGAAAAATGGGCTTCCTCCATAATCTCCTTCCTCAAATCATCCACATCAAGTACACAAAACCTTGTGCTCAAACATAATGTGCCCTCATTATCAATAACAAAGTCTCTAGATTGACCTTGTTGCACCTTAAACTTAATTTTTTGCAACTGTGGATCTCTTCTCTAAGCTGCTTGAACTTTATCCAAGTACATTGACCATATCTGAATTGAGCTAAAAGACACTTCTTAGTCACTTTTAACTATAACCCCCAATCAATCAGTCCATGCAGGTCTTTAATTATCAGCCTCCTTTCTATGCTGATGTGAGCAAGACTACCTGGTGACTTCCTACTCAGTGCATCAGCTACCATGTTCACATTACTTGGATGGTAAAGAATATAGCAGTTATAATCTTTCAGAAGTTTCATCAATTTCCTTTGTCTTAAATTCAAGTCTCTCTGCTGAAAGATATACTTTAAGCTCTTGTGGTTAGTGTATATCTCACAAGGCACACTATATAAATCATGTCTCCATATCTTCAAAGCAAATACCATAGTTGCCATTTCCAAGTCATTGGTAGGGTAGTTCTGCTCATGCTTCTTTAACTGCTGTGAAGCATAAGCAACCACTCTCCCATTTTGCATTAGTACACACTTTAGTCCTACTCAGGAAGCATCACAATACACTATAGACCCTTTATCACTTGAAGGTAAAGTCGATATTGGAGTTGAAGTTAAAAAGTCCTTAAGTGTTACGACCCGAACCCAGGGGCACATGACCGACACTAGGGAATGGGAAAGCATAAAGCTACCAAAACCTATAATAAGCCTTAAAATAAAAATTGCGAAATATTTAAACTTTGAAACCTCACAATAAATAATAAACCACAATGCACTTTATCAAATTGATTTTTCTCAATATAATTTAAACCATAATATCAGTGCATAAAATACATAAACTTCAGTTATATAGGTAGTATCTCAATACATAAATTATAAATACGTGAAATCCCAAATAAAGTATGCATTTGTACAACTTTCTCTACTGCGGTACGTGAAAGTACATTCACTCAACTAAATAGACCTACGTAGAATAACCGGTGATGAAGCTACACGGCGAAGAAAAGTAGGCCTAATAGAAAACTCCCAAACTCCTGAAAAAAAAAGTTGAGGGGAGTCAGACTTCACTGAGTAACTTAATAAAGAAATGAACACGATTTGAAAATCTCATTAAAATAAATTTTATGGAAAAATAACATAATATAATTTTATTTCAACCATTTGATATATATATATAATAAATCCATTTTTTTTAAAGAGAAGAAATAAATATTTAAATATCTTTTAAAATCATTTCAATATAAAAATTTTGGTAGAACTCGATTTATAAATTTTTAACAGTCATATGACTCACTTAAATCCAAGACTGTCGAATCCCGAGAGCAAGGTATCACCAGGATACATAGCCGTAGTCATATCTTTTAATCCAATATCACTGGTGGTGTCCGAGAGCAAGGCATCACCAGACCATCGGCCCTAGTGATTTAATAAATAAACAAATATTATACTACTGACGGTGTCCGAGAGCAAAGCATCACCATACCTTCAGCCCCAGTAATATAATTAAATAATCACATATTTTTATCGGTGCGCACATGGTCCTGATGAAACCCATCAGGTAGTCCGTTCTACCATGGTTTATTTAAAGAATAAAAGAAAATAAATAAAACAATAAAAATTACAATAAATAAAATAGATAAATAAATCAACTATAAATTAAATCATGCAAGATCATATGAATAATGCTGACTAGAAACTCATAAAATTAAATTCATAAGAATTTAATATGATTTAAAATAATAAAAAAAAATCCGACACTCAAATTAAATATTAACTTACAAGATAAAGGTGCTCCTCTGGCATGTCGTGTCCGACCTCGACTGGTAGACGCGACTGGAGGGGCAGCTAAAAGACAGAAAAGGAGATGACAATCAGAAAATAGAAACCTAACTTCTAGAGTTTCTAAGGAAGACTCGATTCACACTTAGAATAAAAATTTTAGGATTGACCCGGTGTCACATTTTACGAGAAATCTACCAAAAATTTGACGGAGTTTTCTCTATAAAACGGACATCCCTCTATCAAAGTAGAGTCAATCCTGCAAATAAACACACTTCAAAATTCACAATGGCACAACACCTCGGGTTGGGACACCAGATTACATAATTCCCAACCAAGGTTCACTAAAAAAAACAATAAGCAAATACTAAATATAATTTAGTAAATCACCAAAAATAATAAGAATTCATAATATAATTTGTTTAATTTTTTTAAAACACTAAATAAAATTATTTTCCACCATAATTTAATAAAATTTCAAATAATAATATAATATTAATAACAATTTAACTTTCCAAAAATCCAATATAAAAAATAGACAAATTCAAACTATAACTGCCCATCTATATTAAATATACCAAAATATTAATTAAAAACTCATTCAAGCCATAAAACAATAAATAATCCAATTTTGAATAAATTTTTCAAAAATGGTTAGTATTAATTAACTAAAATAATAATAATTTATAAAAATTATTTTAATACCACATTTTGTCTCAAAAAAATTAAAACATAGTATTTAATTATAATATCTACAAAACACACCATTTTTCCATTATATCAAAATTTACATAATATAATACTTTTCTAAAAAAATTTAGATAAATAAACAAAAATTATTTTATAACTACTAAAATTACTAACATAATATACTAACACTAATTTACTCCAATAATCAACCAAAAATAGTTAATTAATCACATTAACAAAATATACATAAAACTTAAAATACCAAAATTAATTTTCATAGACTCTTAACCAAAATTGACTTCAATAACTTAGATCAATTAATAAACATACATTAATCACCCAAAAATTACCCCAAATAATTAAATTAAATTTCTGCATAATTAACCAAACAATTGAGAATTAACAACATCAAAAATTAATCCAAAAAATAATTAAAATCAACTAACAAACATCTAAATTAGCTAATAACCATCTAGCCTAAAACTCACCTAAACTAAGCTGAAAACAAGTGGAAGAAGGCTCATGCTGTCCCTGCTACTGCTTCATGTTACTGTTCACGCTGCTGCTTCTGCACAAAACTGGACTTGCTGCTGTTGCTGCCTCTGCTCGTGTTGCTGCTGAGATGACGATGAAGGAAGAAGGAAATAGACAGAGAAGGGATGGGTAGCTACTGGATCAGGCGCATGAAGATGGGAAGAAAATGGCGTGAATAAGGGAAAAAAGAAAGAAAGAATGAAAGAAAGAAAGAAAGAAAGGGAAGTGAGTTGACTGAATTTTTCTTTTCTCTCAAAAATCCTAAGCCACACACATAAATATATGTGTGTGTGTGTATATATATATATATATATATATAAAAGGTAGTTTAAATAGGATACATCCATGTGTATATATATATATATATATATATATATATATATATATATGTGTGTGTGTAGTAGATAATTTAAGTATATAATAATGTCATTAATAGTGGTGCTACAAATAATTATTTAGACAATTTAAAATAATAAAATATATGCATAAGGATAAAATAATATGAAAATATTAATATTAATAGTTCCCAATGGAATTTTAAATTTAGTTCTTAAATATAATAATTTTAATATATCAAATATAATAATATAAAATAAAGATAATTTGTATTTTGAAAACCTCAATATTTATATAAATAATTTAAAATATTCGGGTTATTACATTAAGCAACTATAAATGCTCTTCATATTTATTAATCCAAACAAACTTAAAATTTTTTTGAGTCAGCTTCATTAAAGGCATTGTGATTTTGGAGAAATCCTTCATAAATCTCATATAATAACCAACTAAACCTAGAAAACTCCTAACTTCTGTCATAGTCATTGGCCTTGGCTATTTTGTAATTGCTTTTATCTTCTTGGGATCTACCTGTATGCTGTCTCTAGACACTACGTGGCCTAAAAATGCCACGTGATCCAACCAAAATTCATATTTAGAGAATTTGGCATACAACTGATGCTCACTCAAAATCTGAAGCATCATCCTCAAGTGCATGACATGCTCGGCCTCACTCCTCGAATAGACCAAGATATCATCAATAAAGACTATTACAAATCAATCCAAGAATGGCCTAAACACCTTGTTCATTAATTCTGTAAAGGCAGTTAGGGCATTAGTTAACCTAAAGGACATAAAAAATTCATAGTGGCTATATCTTGTTCAAAATGTAGTCTTGGGTACATCTCCACTTCTAATCATTAACTGATGATACACAGATCTTAAGTCAATCTTAGAAAAACACTGAGCTCCCTGAAGCTGATCAATAAGTCATCAATCCTAGGAAGAGGATACTTGTACTTAATGGTGACTTTGTTCAACTATCTATAATCAATATACAGTCAAAGACTACCATCCTTCTTTTTCACAAACAACACAAGAGCACCCTAAGGAGACTAACTAGGCCTGATAAAATCGCTATCAAGTAATTCTTACAATTATTCTTTAAGCTCCTTTAATTCTACTAGTGCCATTCTATAAGGTGGCATCGAGATAGTATCTGTACCTATTATAACATCTATATATAACTCTATCTCTTTATCTAGTAGCAATCCTGGTAATTCTTTCAGAAACATATAAGGAAACTAGCACACTGTAGGCATTTTCTCAATTGCCCCCATATCCATCTTTGTGTCTCTAACCATAGCTAAATAAGCAACACATCCCTTTCTAAGCATTTTCTTAGCTATGATAGTAGAAATAAGATTCTGAGGCATCAAACACTTATCGCCTCGAAACTGAAACTCTTTATCATTAGGGATTTTAAAAATTACCTCTTTCGCTCGACAATCCAAAGTAGCATAATGTTGGGCTAACTAGTCCATCCCCAAGATCACATCAAAATCAATCGCGTCCAACAACACCAAATCCGTAAGCGAGTCTCTACCTCCTACCAACACGAGATAAGACAGAAAGAAGATGTTTGTCTCTAACTTATCACTAAATAGAGTCGCTATAGATAAAGGAAATAACAATTTGGATGGTTGCCACTCCATCCTCGAGGCAAAGACAGGCAAAATAAAGGAATGTGATGCACTAGGATCAAATAAAACTCTAGCCTTAAAAGAACACATTAAGAGAATACCTGCTACCACTACATTGGATGCCTGAGCATCCTGAGGAGTCATAGTGAACACCTTAGCCTGCCCATGACCAGTTTAATGTGAACTGGAAGGTTATGTGAATCCTCTACCACTCGGTCTACCCTCATGTCTACCTCCTGAACCTCGGCCCTGCTGGCCCACAATTGAGGGTACATAGGTGCCTATTAAGGCTGATGCACCTGCTGAAAATGGCTGAGCAACTAAAGACAAAGATCCCTAGGCATAAGAAGACTAATACTTAGTATTAGGATAAACTCTGGCAAGATGTCCAACTTGCCATATATGAAGCATGCTCTAGTTAGCAAATGACACGACCCCTGATGTACACGGCCACAAGTAGGACATGCACTAGGCCTTAGGTCTGAATTGCCATACCTAGAGTTCTAACTACTACTACCATTGCTAACTCTAAGTCCAAACTTCAGAGGTCTACTACTCCGCTTATTGTGTCTGCTAAACCTATGCACTTGGCTTCCTTGATGGCCCTACTATGAATTACCTGTAGTCTACATATCGATACTACCTATCTGAAACACTAGCTATTGAAGCCCTTATGTCCTTACTACTCCACTACTAATACTCACATACGGGCTAGAGATAGTACCATATATAATATGGCATCTCTCAAACTGTCAAGCCTCCTCAATAACATTATCCAATCTATGGTCCTCAATTTGGATGCTGATGTAGGTTGCACCCAAACCAGTCACATACAGCTCTATTGTTCTCCTGTCATCCTGCATCACATCCATAACATGATGACCCAACTTGAGGAACTCATGAGTATACTCTGCAATTGACTGATCACCCTTACTAATATGTAGTAGCTGCCATCTGTAGTTATCCCTTATCAATGTTGGACAAAAGTACTTAAATATTGCTCTTTAAACTCTAACTAAGACATCATAGTCATACATGGGCGGATGGATTGTATAAACCAGTCCTGAGCTATAGCCTGAATAGATAGCTCTACCACCATAATCCTTTAATAGTTCGTGTAGCCTGTCTGAGTCCTGGCTTTAATCGTATTAAGGAAGTCCAATGCATCACTCGTGTTATCAAAGGAAACTCTCCCCACTCTATAGTACAGTAATTCTGCATGCATCAAACATCCCCTAATTCCTCTGTTGTGACATCTACTGAACTAAAGGCATGGCTTGATTTAGAGTTGCTAAGCCTTAGTTAATACCTGCCATACCAATTACAATAGCTATAGGATCAACCTCAGGAACTTTTTATTATGCATGCTACTTTTGTTCTTGCATTTGAGCTGCTTTTGCTCTAGGTTTACCTCTACCTCTACCTCTACCCCTTCCTCTATGTCGAGGAGTAGGGGGAGGAACCTTATATTGAATGGATTGTTCATCCTCATCAAATGTTGCACCTATAGTAGGATCATCCTATACTCTTCTTCTCATTCAAAAAGAATAAAAATAAATAAGAATTCAAAACACAATAAGGAAAAAGAAATAACATAAAATTCTAGGACTAAGGACAATAATCGACATTAATAACCTAATTATTGCAGTAGTTTAAGAAAAACATAACACAAAGATCATTAGAGCCGAAATAAAACCTGGCTCTGATACTAACTTTATCATGACTTGAACTCAAAGGTATATGATCGGCACTGGGGAATGAAAATACATAAAGTACTCGAAACCCATAGTAAGCCTTAAAAATTTTTCGTGAAATAAAACAATACACTTAACAATAAACAAAAAACAAAAACGATGATAAACCAATAATATAAAATACATATAATAATATCATTCAAATACAACATCATTTCAATATTGGATACAAATAACACAAGTTCATAAAAAACTACTATGGTGTTTAGAATTTAATTATACAATATATATATCAGTTTAACATACATTATACAGTTGGTGAAAAATAAACCCGGCACAGACATGGAACACTATGAAGCTAACAATGAGGTCCTGACAAAAATATGTTGAGGGGAATCATACCTCATTGAATGAATTAATTCTATAAAATGCATGTTGGTTTATAAAACATTTATTAAAATGTTTTTTCAAAATTAATGTAAATAAAGTAATCATAATTCTTAAAATCATTTATTTTTCATAATATTATTTAAAAAAATCTATTTATATTTTAAATCAATTTAACATAAAATCCTTATAAGAAAATATATATAATAATAATTTTTATGGAAAGTCTAGTAGAACACCTAAACCTTAAATCTAATAGCCTTTCAGCTCTCTTTAAACCAAGTGACTGTCGTCCCGAGAGCAAGCTCAATCGAGTTACTGACACAGTCATTTCACTTATTCCATATTGATGTCCTGAGAGCAAGCTCAATTGAGTTACACCCCTTTTTTTGGCCTGAGAGTACTAGCTCTTTCGAGCTCTAACCATTTACACTTGTCCGAGGGTACATGCTTCACCAAGCCTATTTCACAATATAAACATATATCGAGATCTCACCCATGCACACATGGCCTTAGTGACATCCATTGGGTACCACGTTCTAGCATTATCTCCAAATCAATTTAAATTACAAATAAATTAATAAAATAATAAAATAATAAAATAAATAAATCATTAAATAATGAATAATGAATAAATCATTAAATAATGAATAATCAAATGATTAAGTAATAATCAAATAAACATCACAAAATAATTTCCTTTAAACATGCTTTTTGATTTCATACTAGCAAATATATAATAAATGATAATGCGTATGACATTATAAATATATTCATAATTTAATCATATAATCATTTCTTTATTATATTTAATTATTTGAAAACATAATAAAAACATACACAACACACATTTCATAAATTTAACTCATAGGTTGAGCATATCGAGCGACGCATTCTCTGCTGCCCAGGTACTACAGCTCGTATTCCGGAGTTCTCTAAAATAAATAATATTTATTTAAAATATGCTGATAAAATAAAATAAAATAAATTCATGAAAATTCGCAAAAATTATAAAAATAATGGAACTGATAAAACTGACTAGACAAAAGACATAAAGTAAATTAAAACTCAACACAGGTCGAGTCACATTTTATGAAAAAATCTATAAAAAAATTTGACAGAATATCCTCTGTAAAATGAACATTTCTCTACTAAAAGTAGAGTCATTTCTGCATGAAAAAATACTTATATTCACAACATTGGTTCGGGTTATCAAACCATACACAATTTCCGATCGAGATCAGTAAAACACTACTACCAAAACAAATATGAATCATCATAAAAATACATAGCAAAATTTTATCAAAATCGAATTTAGTTTATAAATAATTTCTTTTAAATAATGATATACAAAAATTCAAATTTTCATTTAATTCAATAAAATTCCTTATTTAACTTATAATATCCATATTTAAGAATTATAAATTATAAAATTTTGGAAATTCATAAAAATTTTTATATTAGTACTAATATCAATTAAATCAACTAAATAATCAAATACTATATTATTTACGTACATTATATTATTTTTGGAAAAATTAATCTATAATTAACAAAATATATAAAAATATTAATTTTACTAATAAAATTATTTTATGCCTTATAAAATTAAAATTATCATTATAAACAGTAATTTAACTACAAATTTACTAAAACCCAATTAAAATCAATTTATACAATTTTTCTCTAAAAATTCACATTTCACATAAACTTTTAAAAATTCATAACTAAAAATCTATAATTAATTTTAACAAACTTCCTTCACAAGATAAACTCAAAAAAATATATAGAATTTAATAAAAATAAGAAAAATTAGTATCCCAAGACTGTGTGAATAGTAACTCACTCTGAAAATTTGAATTTTCTCAAATAATTCCAGAAAATTGAACAAAAATTTCCCTTACATAGCTAATGATATCTACAACAAGATTACTAAAGTAAATTAAGCCTAAAACTCAACCAAAAATTCAAAAATAACAAAATATAAAAAATACACAATTTATATTTACCTCGATCTACAACTATCTCGACTGTGAAACAATAATATGAGAGTAGATTATTGAAGCTTGAGAGATGAGGAATCCATAGACACTAGAATTGTGATGATCTGATATCGGAATCTTCACCAGAGGCTAAAAGAAATTCGGCTAAAAAAAGGCAAAACCGAAAAAAGGACAAGACGGGGCTGCTACCGGCGTGTCATAGAGGAGTGGCACTGCTGTTGGCAAGTTGTGGTGGTGCTGGGTTGGTGATGGTGGCGAAGGTACAGTAGCTATGGCAGAAGGAAGAAGAAAAAGACGAAAAAAAAAAGAAATGAAAATGGTGAGGGTGAAGAGTTGCCTGAAAATTTTCATGTTACTTTTTTTTAAGAAAAAGAAAAAAGTTTAATAATAATTAAAAAATAAAAAATATACTTTACAAACATATATATATATATATATATATATATATATATATATATATATATATATATATATATATATAAACCTTTATCAATAAAAACACCATTAACTCTAATTAATCCTGAAATAATAATAATAATATTAAAATAATATTTGATGTTAAAAACTTCAAACTAAATTTCACGAATAATCAAACTTAATAATCCACTTTTAATATAAATATATAGAAAAATATTTGGGTCATTAGAAATGGTTGGGAAAAAATAGTTTGAGTGATTTAAGGTAGAAAGATACTTAATAAATAAATACTTTTAGAATTTGAATAGTGTTAAAATATGTATAATAGTATTTTAGTTAAAAAATGATACTAAATAACTATGGGAAACATTTTATAAATTAATAAAAAATTAGGATTTTTAATAGTTTGACACATGAGCTTTTAGAGTGAATACTAAAATAAAAAGGTGTACATTTGTCAATTTTTTTGCTTAATGACTTTATAACTCAGCATTAAATATATATATAGATTTATTTTGTCTTTCTCTCAAATTATTAATTTTATTTGTTTCATTGATACTATTATTTTTAAAATTTTTTATCGCTTCATAATTAAAACAAAAACTATAGTTAAAATTAATTATAATTAGTCATGAATTTGTGCAAAAGTAATATACATATTTTGAAATAATGAATTAAATAATTTTAATAAATTAAAACTATCATTTAATTTAATATAAAAATGAGAACTTAAAAAGTTTTTGCAATAATTTTATTTATTATTTTTATTCTAATATATTTTTAATATATATAATAATAATATTAAGTGAATAAATAAAATAGAAAATAGTTGAAAAGAGAAATGTTTTAATTATAATAAAAGACCTAATTTTGTATAAAAAGAAAGGCTAATATTTTAAATATAATAGAACATAGTGTTTTACATAAAATAGAATATTTGTATTCTAAAAATTGATTTTTAAAATTTTTTTATAGAAAAAATTGTGAATTTTAATAACTTAACACATAAGCTTTTAGGGTAAATGTTGAATTATAAGGAGAGACACTTGCGAAAATTTGAATTTAATGTCTTTAGAGCTTAGCATTTAATTAGTCATGAATCCGAGCGATGTGCGGACTATAAATTAATATATACTGAGAATATAAATAAATACAATAAGTTAAATATATTGATTAAATAATTTTAATTAAAAAAGTTTTCCCCCTATTTACCTTATATATATATATATATATAGGGGAAACTTTTTTGAACAAAAAAGAACATGCATATTTTACTTAATAACAAAAATAATCCTATAATATATTTAAATGATTTAATTTCAGACAATAGATCTAAATTTTCATCAAACTCTTTTTTTTGAATGGATTATATTAACTAAAAGTTTTATTTGAGTTTAATTCTCAACAATTTTAATTTTTTAGAACTCTAAAATTTCAACAAAATAATTAAAATAAATCATAGATTCATATTGTTAGGATGAAAAACATATTTTATGGAGAAAAATAAAAAAATTCATAATTTATTTTTATTTCAATTGTACTTTTACAAATTAAGAAATTAATTTATTTTATCTTATAAGTAAAAATTTATATTTTGCACAAGAGTTAAACTATAAATGACAATAACTTTATAGAGTTCTATTTATTTGTTTGTTGGAATTATAATCCAATGATTTTTTTTATTTACCATATGTTTCAAGAAAAAACATTAATTTAATCATTAAAAAAAAACAACATTACTCAAATAATTTGTTTATTTCTTTATTTTAATTTGACCATCATAAAACATATATTGTTGTAATATTGTTTAATGATTTTTCCGTAATTTGGATGGTTTTTACTGTTTTGAAAAGTAAGTAAACACACCTATTAATTTTTTTTATTCAATATTATATAAAAAAATATGCATAGAGAAAAAAAAATTTTAGTTGAAAGAGTACATGTATCTTTTACATATTAACAAAATAATTTAAATTTAAATTAGTTAAGATAACTTAAGTTTATATTTTAAAATTAAATTTTTTTAACTTCTATATTTTAAAGCGAGATATATAAATTTCAATAATAAAATAAAATAATTTTCACTATATTATTATAAAATTTAATTAAAATACATAAATCGTTAAATAATTATAGGGTTAACATATAAATAGTTTATAAAGTTTTTATTTATAATTGCAATATCCCGTGTTTTTAAAATATTTTTATACTGTACCGGGATATATAGTGTTAATAATTTTTGAATATATATTACGATAGTTTCATGAGTTGATATGTATTTAAAATCTATTTTAATTACTGTGTATTATTTACAGTACTTTACGTAAAATTTTCCCGGGACTTGCATTTTCGGGGAAATTTTCACGTAAATAATTTATTATTAATTATTTCAAAGATATTTTCGGACTTGCATGAACTCATACGTATTTTTAAATTACTAAACACCGTGTATGTGTGCGATATTTATTTAATTAGGGTTTAATATTGTCACGACCCAAAACAGGGGCCATGACCGGCGCTAGGGAACGGGAATTCTTTCGAATCCGGAACCTGTAGCAAGCCTAAAAATAAAATAAAGCATGCCATAATAACAGTAACAGTATAATATGCAGCGGAAAATAAAAATCATAATATCATAATATTATCCATATCAACTGGATATAAATAAAAATCTCATCCCATACATAAAATCTCTTTAATACAATCCAGTTTCAACATAATATATCTCCTTTAAAATAAAGTACATGAAATCCAATACTTTAATTTACAACTACTACAGTGTCTAGATAAAATAAATAAGACTCAAGTAGACAATTTACATAAAGAAGCCAGGGCGGAAGAAATCCGGCGTATCGACCTGCTACTGAGGTCTGAGGAAGTTGACTCTCCTGAAAAATAGTCAACGGAGGGGAGTCAGACCTCACTGAGTGAATTACTATAATATATATACATACACACTAAGTGATAATGCATACAGTCAACAATATATATAATATATATATACAGGCAATTACACACAGATGCAGTAAAATCATTTTTATATACTTTATCTGAAAATCACAGTTTATGAAGGATTACATAGAACCCTAGAATATCGCAACCTCAGAAAATAGTGTTAAACAACACTCTGGCCATACAGGCTCACTTATCCAAATATATCCACTTAATCCATTTGGACAGTAGACTGGCCCCGAGACACTAAGTCAACCGAGCTCCAGCAGTCTGACTGCCAGTGTGATTGGCCCCGAGACACTTGGTCAACCGAGCTCCAGCAATCACACCCAAACCACATCTCACATATCAATAATCATAATCAAATCAATATCCACAAATAGTTAGTAATATAGCCTAAAGCTATAGGCGTACCGGTACGTACTCAGTCCTAGTGCTGCCCACTAGGTAGCACGTTCTATTGATATCCTTCATTAATAAATAATAAAACATTCATTCACAAATATAAATGATGCATGAATATAAATGAAATAACAATATAAACCATATATATACCGGAAATATACCAAACATAAACCAGGTATATTTTGAGTATATATATATGTCAAATAAATCCAATCAAATCATGAATTAAACTAAAAATATATTTAAAAACATTTTAAATATATTTTATTAATAAAACATGTATATAATTTATTATATACCAAAAATATACCAAAAATATATTTGAATATAAATCACATTATTTATGCATATTCAGTCAAAATAAAACATGCATTTTCTAAATCATGCATCCTAAGCATATATATATAATATAGTAACTCACCTAATGCGCTCCACGAGACAGGTCCGACGGGCCAGGTCCACTAGCCCTCGGTCTCGGCGCAACTAAACAAGCAATAATTAACCGACATTAGAATAAACCTAACAGAAATCCTAGAATTCAATCTAGAGTATTTAACATAGAATCGAAAATTAGGGTTCGACTGGATATCACGTTTTACGAGAATTCTACCGAAAATTCGGCAGAACCTCCCCTGTAAAACGGACATCTCTCTACTCAAAAGAGTAGAGCCGACCCTGCAAAGAAACACACTTCGAAAAACGAGCTCAACACAATCAAAATCCCACGATCGAACTCCAAACTACAGTCCATCGACCGGGGTCCATAAACATAGAATGATTCCAGATATAACAAAAATATCTTTAAATCACAGAAATACATTTTATAAATAAAAATTACATAATTGACCTTGAAACACTATAAAAACCGATTAAAACTCATTTTATTAGAAAAATCGTATATTATATATATAATTGAAAATAATTCCCGAAAAATAGTTTTAATTAGTTAAAAATACCAAATATTTTGTAGAAATCATTTTTATACCTTAAATAAATATTAAAACCAATTAAATTACATTTTTAGACAATTTAGGGTAAAATTACCAAAATACCCCTATATATATAAATATACTTAAATTACTTCAAAAATTCACCAAAAATCATACAATTACCCAAAATTAATTTTCTCAACATATTTATCAATAATATTAATAATTAAACCCAATTAACCAATTAAATTCAAATAAAAACACAATTAACCTAATTTTCCAAAATCACCTAAACTTCAATAATTAAAAATAAATACTTAGAAATTCATAAAAATTCCAAATAAATTCCTATAATTCATTTCAACACCTAATTTAACCATAAACTCCAATTTCATAATTTAAATAATTAATTTCCGAAAATTAGAAAATAATATTAAAATATTCAAAAATACCCAAAAATCCAAAAAATCTCCAAAAATTCTACAAAAATTCATACATGTAGATTAAGCTACTAGGAACAACATTTGTGAAGGAAGTTTCCATGAATCATCCAATTCTAAGCTAAAAAAAAATCGAAAACCCTAATAGACCGAAATTTACAAATCGAAAACTAAGCAATTCTAGACCATTTTAGCTCAAACCAAAGCTAGAATCACACTCACCGGAGCTCAAGGAGAAGAAAGAGACCGGCGGTGTCGAAAACGGTGGCCGGAGGAGGGAGAAACGGCGGTAGCTCGACTTTCGGCCTCCTAAGCTAATTCCGGCCAAACTCGTCGGGAAAGGGGGCTGCTGGCGGCGGGGAACGACTAGAGACGGAGGTGGCTCACCGAGAGGCACACCGACGGTGAAGGAACGGCAGTTGCAGACGGTGGAGGTGGGTGGTGGTCGTCGGGCGCGGGAAGGAGAAGAAGAAGAAGAAGAAGGAAGCTCGGGGGCAGTTTGGTAATTTTCCAAAAATTTTTGATTTTGATGTATATATGTATATATATATACTTTATACTATATATTAAAATAATATTAAATTACACACATCTAATATACACCACACACATAAAAATATTAATATTTTAATAATTTATACTAAATATAATTAATTAAATAACAATTTAAACAATTAAATACTTAATAAAATATTAGGGAATTAATAAACCCTAATTAAATAAATATACACACACCAACTTTATTTAATAGTTTAAAAATATGTATGAGTTCATGCAAGTCCGTAAATACATCTAAAATAATTAATAATAAATCGTTTACGTGAAAATTTCCTCGAAAATGCAAGTCCCGGGAAAATTTTACGTAAAACACTGTATATAAAACACATTAATTAAAATAGGTCTAAAATACATATCAACTCGTAAAAAAATCATATAAAATACAGAAATCATTAACTCTGCATATCCCGGTACTGTGTAAAAATATTTTAAAAACACGGGATATTACAAATATATATTACCCTAATATTTTATTATTTGTTTATTAATTTATTGTTATTTAATTATTTTTATTTAGTATAAATTATTAAAATATTAAATTATATGTGTGTGGTGTATATTTAATGTGTGTAATTTAATATTATTTTATTATATAGTATAAAGTATATATATATACATATAATACATCAAAAATCAAAAACTTTGGAAAATTACCATTTTGCCCCCGACTTCTCTCTTCTCCCTCCCGATCGTTTCCTCGCCGTCCGGTCGCTGCTACTACCGATTTCTCGCTGTTGGTATGCCGTCCAGTGTGCCACCTCCTTCCCTAGCCTTCTCCGCCACCAGCAGCACCCTATTCCGTCGAGTTTTGGCTGGAATTAGCTCGGAAAGCCGAACTTCTCTTCACCGTTGATCACGATGATTTCGACCACCATTTTCGACACTGCCGGTCTTTTTCTTCTCCTTAAGCTCCGGTGAGTGTGATTCTAGCTTTGGTTTGAGCTAAAATGGTCTAGAATTGCTTAGGTTTCGAATTTTCAATTTCGGTCACATTAGGGTTTTTGATTTTTTTGAGCTTCGAATTGATTGATTCATGGAAACTACCTTTACAAATGTTGATCCTAGTAGCTTAATCTACATGTATGATTTTTTTTAGAATTTTTGGAGATTTTTTGGATTTTTGGGTATTTTTGAATATTTTAATATTATTTTCTAATTTTCGGAAATTAATTATTTAAATTATGAAATTTTGTTTTATGGTTAAATTAGGTGTTGAAATGAATTATAGGAATTTATTTGGAATTTTTATGAATTTCTATGTATTTATTTTGAATTATTGAAGTTTATGTAATTTTGGGAAAATTAGGTTAAATGTGTTTTTAATTGAAATTAATTGGGTAATTGAGTTTAATTATTGATATTATTGATAAATATGTTGAGAAAATTAATTTTGGATAATTATACTATTTTTGGTGAATTTTTGAAGTAATTTTAGTATATTTATATATATAAGGGTATTTTGGTAATTTTACACAAAATTGGCTAAAAATGTAATTTAATTGGTTTTAATAGTTATTTAAAGTATAAAAATGATTTCTACAAATTATTTGGTATTTTTAACTAATTAAAACTATTTTTCGTGAATTATTTTCAATTATATATATAATATACGATTTTACTAATAAAATGAGTTTTTATTGGTTTTTACAGTGTTTTAAGGTTAATTATGTAATTTCTACCTATAAAATGAATTTCTATGTTATAAGGATATTTTTGGTATTTTCTGAATTGTTCTGTGATTGTGGACTCCGGTCGGTGGACTGTAGTTTGGAGTCTGATCGTGGGATTTTGATTGTGCTCTGTGTAGTTTTTCGAAGTGTATTTCCTTGCAGGGTCGGCTCTACTCTTTTGAGTAGAGAGATGTCCATTTTACAGGGGAGGTTCTGCCGGATTTTCGATAAAATTCTCGTAAAACGTGATGTCCAGTCGAGCCCTAATTCTGTTTCCGTATTTAATACTCTAGATCGAATTCTAGGATTTCTGTTAGGTTTATTCTAATGTCTGTCGTTATTTGTTTGTTTAGTTGCGCCGAGATCGAGGGCTAGTGGACCAGGCCCGTCGAATCCATCTCGTGGAGCGCACTGATTTGTGAGTTACTATACTATATATATATATGCCTTAGGATGCATGATTTTAGAAATATACGTTTTATTTTGATTAAATTGCATAAATAACGTGATTTGTATTTAAGTATATTTTTGGTTTATTTTTGGTATATATTAAATTATATGCATGTTTTATGAATAAATTATATTTAAAAATGTTTTTAAATATATTTATAGTTTAATTTATGATTTGATTAGATTTATTTGACGTATAAATACTCAAAATATACCTGGTTTACTTTTGGTATATTTCTAGTATATATATGGTTTATGTTGATATTTTATTGAACTTCATGCATCATTTATTTTTGTGAATGAATGTTTTATATTATTAATGATGAAGGATATCTATAGAACGTGCTAGCTAGTGGGCAGCACTAGGACCGAGTACGTACCGGTACGCCTATAGTATTTAGGTTATACTACTAACCATCTGTGGATATTGATTGAATGTGATTATTGATATGTGTGAGATGTGATTTGGGTGTGATTGCTGGAGCTCGGTTGACCAAGTGTCTCGGGGCCAATCACACTGGCAGTCAGACTGCTGGAGCTCGGTTGACTTAGTGTCTCGGGGCCAGTTTACTGTCTAAATGGATTAAGTGGATATATTTGGAATAAGTGAGCCTGTATGGCTAGAGTGTTGTCTAACACTATTTCTGAGGTTGCGATATTCTAGGGTTCTATGTGATCCTTCATAAAAGATGATTTTTAATAAAAACATATAAAATGATTTTCCTGCATCTGTGTGTATTGCCTGTATATATATTAGATATATATATATACTGTTGATTGTATGCATTGTCATTTAGTGTGTATGTATATATATTATAGTAATTCACTCAGTGAGGTCTGACTCTCCTCCGTTGATAATTTTTCAGGAGAGTCAACATCTTCAGACCTCAGTAGCAGGTCGATACGCCGGATTTCTTCCGCCCCGACTTCTTTGTGTAAATTATTTACTTGAGTCTTATTTTTATAATCTAGACACTGCAGTAGTTGTGAATTAAAGTGTGGGATTTCATGTATTTTATTTAAAGAGATGTATTATATTGAAACTGGATTGTATTAAAGAGATTTTATATATATGATGAGTTGAGATTTGATTTAAATCCAGTGATGAAAATGTTATTATTATATTTACGATTTTTATTTCCGCTGCAAATTTGATATTGTTATTATTACTATTGCATATTTTATTTTATTTTTAGGCTTGCTACGGGTTCCGGATTCGAAAGAATTCCCGTTCCCTAGCGCCGGTCATGGCCCCTGTTTTGGGTCGTGACAATAATGTATTGCATATTATATATAACTGATTTATGTTTTTATTATTAATAAATATATACTTTTGACAACATGTGAAAATAATTTAAGAATATTTTGTAAAAAAATTAATTTTATACTATCTTTTTTTTTTTTGAAAAAAAATATGCATTTTTATATATTGATAAAAATAATCTTAATTTTTTTAAAAAATTTAAAATTAACCAATATAATTTTAGTTTGTGTTCTAAACTTTAAATAGATTTTAAAAAGTAAAATAATTTTTACTATCTTCATTAGGTGTCACGACCCAAAACAGGGGCCATGACCGGTGCTAGGGAACGAGAATTCTTTCGAATCCGGAACCCGTAGCAAGCCTAAAAATAAAATAAAACATGCAATAATAACAATAACAATATTATATGCAGCGAAAATAAAAATCATAAATATCACAATAGTATATACACCAACTGGATTTAAGTTAAATCTCATCTCATAGATATATAAATCTTTTAATACAAATTCAGTTTCAATATAATACATCTCTTTAAATAAAATACATGAAATCCCACACTTTAATTCACAACTACTGCAGTGTCTAGATTATAAAAATAAGACTCAAGTAAATAATTTACACAAAGAAGCCGGGGCGGAAGAAATCCGGCGTATCGACCTGCTACTGAGGTCTGAAGATGTTGACTCTCTTGAAAAATAGTCAACGGAGGGGAGTCAGACCTCACTGAGTGAATTACTATAATATATATACATACACACTAAATGATAATGCATACAGTCAACAATATATATCTAATATATATATACAGGCAATCACACACAGATGCAATAAAATCATTTTTATATATTTTATCTGAAAATCATCTTTTATGAAGGATCACATAGAACCCTAGAATATCGCAACCTCGGAAATAGTGTTAGACAACACTCTAGCCATACAGGCTCACTGAATCCAAATATATCCACTTAATCCATTTAGACAGTAGACTGGCCCCGAGATACTAAGTCAACCGAGCTCCAGCAGTCTGACTGCCAGTGTGATTGGCCCCGAAACACTTGGTCAACCGAGCTCCAGCAATCACACCTCCAAACCATATCTCACACATCAAATAATCATACTCAATCAATATGCACAAATAAGTTAGTAATATAGCCTAAATACTATAAGCGTACCGGTACGTACTCGGTCCTAGTGCTGCCCACTAGGTAGCACGTTCTATTGATATCCTTCATCATTAATAATATAAAACATTCATTCATAAAAATAAATGATGCATGAAGTTCAATAAAATAACAACATAAACCATATATATATCGGAAATATACCAAAAGTAAACCAAGTATATTTCGAGTATATATATGTCAAATGAATTCAATCAAATTATAACTTAAGCTAGAAATATATTTTATTTACAAAACATGCATATAATTTAATAAATACCAAAAATAAACCAAAAATATACTTAAATACAAATCATATTATTTATGCATTTTAATCGACATAAAATATATATTTCTAAATCATGCATCCTAAGCATATATATATATAGTATAGTAACTCACCTAGTGCGCTCCACGAGACGGGTCCGACGGGCCTGGTCCACTAGCCCTCGGTCTCGGTGCAACTAAACAAGCAATAAATAATCGACATCAGAATAAACCTAATAGAAATCCTAGAATTCGATCTAGAGTATTAAACACAGAATCAGAAATTAGGATTCGACTGGATATCACGTTTTACGAGAATTCTACCAAAAATTCGACAGAACCTCCCCTGTAAAACGGACATCTCTCTACTCAAAAGAGTAGAGCCGACCCTGCAAAGAAATACACTTCGAAAAATAAGCTCAACACAAATCCACAACCCCTCGGTCGGACTCCAGACTACAATCTACCGACCGGGGTTCACAAACACAAAAAAATTCTGAAAATACCAAGAATATCCTTATAGCATAGAAATTCATTTTATAAGTAGAAATTACATAATTAACCTTTAAACACAGTAAAAACCGATAAAAACTCATTTTATTAGAAAAACCGTATATTATATATATAATTGAAAATAATTCATGAAAAATAGTTTTAATTAGTTAAAAATATCAAATAATTTATAGAAATCATTTTTATACCTTAAATAACTATTAAAACCAATTAAATTACATTTTTAGCCAATTTAGGGTAAAATTACCAAAATACCCCTATATATATAAATATACTTAAATTACTTCAAAAATTCACCAAAAATCATACAATTATCCAAAATTAATTTTCTCAACATATTTATCAATAATATCAATAATTAAACCCAATTATCCAATTAATTTCAAATAAAAACACATTTAACCTAATTTTCCCAAAATTACATAAACTCAGATAACTCAAAATAAATACTTAGAAATTCATAAAAATTCCAAATAAATTCCTATAATTCATTTCAACACCTAATTTAACCATAAAACCCAATTTAATAATTTAAATAATTAATTTCTGAAAATTAGAAAATAATATTAAAATATTCAAAAATACCCAAAAATCCAAAAAATCTCCAAAAATTCTACAAAAATTCATACATGTATATTAAGCTACTAGGAACAACATTTGTGAAGGGATTTTTCATGAATCAATCAATTTGAAGCTCAAAAAAATCAAAAACCCTAATAGGCCGAAATTGAAAATTCGAAACCTAAGCAATTCTAGACCATTTAAGCTCAAACCAAAGCTAGAATCACACTCACCGGAGCTCAAGGAGAATAAAGAGACTGGCGGTGTTGAAAACGGTGGTCGAAATTGGCGTGATCGACGGTAGCTCGACTTTCGGCTTCTCCGGCCAAAAATGGCTTCTAGGCACCGGAAATGGCTGCTGCAGGTGGCGAGGAAGGCTGGGGAAGGTGGTGGCACACCGGACGACACTCTCACGGCAAGGGAATGGCACGGCAATGTCACGACCCAAAACAGGGGCCATGACCGGCGCTAGGGAACGAGAATTCTTTCGAATCCGGAACCCGTAGCAAGCCTAAAAATAAATAAAGCATGCAATAATAACAATAATAATATTATATGCAGCGGAAATATAAAAAAAATCATAATATCATAATATCATTTTCATCACTGGATTTAATCAAAATCCCATCTCATAAATATATAATCTTTAATACAAATCCAGTTTCAACATAATACATCTCTTTAAAATAAAATACATGAAATCCAATACTTTAATTCACAACTACTGCAGTGTCTAGATAAAATAAATAAGACTCAATTATATAATTTACACAAAGAAGTCGGGGCGGAAGAAATCCGGCGTATCGACCTGCTACTGAGGTTTGAAGAAGTTGACTCTCTTGAAAAATTGTCAACGGAGGGGAGTCAGACCTCACTGAGTGAATTACTATAATATATATACATACACACTAAGTGATAATGCATACAGTCAACAGTATATATAATATGTATATATACAGGCAATTACACACAGATGCAACAAAATCATTTTTATATAATTTATCTGAAAATCATATTTTATGAAGGATCACATAGAACCCTAGAATATCGCAACCTCAGAAAATAGTGTTAAACAACACTCTAGCCATATAGGCTCACTTATTCCAATTATATCCACTTAATCCATTTAGACAGTAGACTGGCCCCGAGACACTAAGTCAACCGAGCTCTAGCAGTCTAACTGCCAGTGTGATTGGCCCCGAGACACTTGGTCAACCGAGCTCCAGCAATCACACCTCCAAACCATATCTCACATATCAATAATCATATCAAATCAATATCCTCAAATAGTTAGTAACATAGCCTAAATACTATAGGCGTACCGGTACGTACTCGGTCCTAGTGCTGCCCACTAGGTAGCACGTTCTATCAATATCCTTCATCATTAAATATGAAACATTCATTCACAATTAAATGATGCATGAATTTAAATAAAACAACAATATAAACCATATATATACCGGAAATATACCAAACATAAACCAGGTATATTTCGAGTATATATATATATCAAATAAATCCAATCAAAATCATAAATTAAACTAAAAATATATTTAAAAACATTTTAAATATATTTTATTAATAAAACATGTATATAATTTATTATATACCAAAAATAAACCAAAAATATACTTAATGTTAACTTAAGAAATAATCAAATTATTTATGCATATTTAATCAACATAAAACATGCATTTCTAAATCATGCATCCTAAGCATATATATATAATATAGTAACTCACCTAATGCGCTCCACGAGATAGGTCCGACGGGCCTGGTCCACTAGCCCTCGGTCTCGGTGCAACTAAATAAGAAATAAATAACCGATATCAGAATAACCCTAATAGAAATCCTAGAATTCAATCTAGAGTATTAAAATACGAAAACAAAATTAGGGTTCGACTGGACATCACGTTTTACGAGAATTCTACCAAAAATCCGGGAGAACCTCCCCTGTAAAACGGACATCTCTCTACTCAAAAGAGTAGAGCCGACCCTGCAAAGAAATACACTTCGAAAAATAGGCTCAACACAATCAAAATCCCACGGTCGGACTCCAAACTACAGTCCACCGACCGGGATCCACAAACACAGAACATATTCCAGATATACCAAAAATATCCTTAAATCACAGAACTACATATTATAGGTAGAAATTACATAATTAACCTTAAAACACTGTAAAAACCGAATAAAACTCATTTTATTAGAAAAACCGTATATTATATATATAATTGAAAATAATTCACGAAAAATAGTTTTAATTAGTTAAAAATACCAAATATTTTGTAGAAATCATTTTTATACCTTAAATAACTAATAAAACCAATTAAATTACATTTTTAGACAATTTAGGGTAAAATTACCAAAATACCCCTATATATATAAATATACTTAAATTACTTCAAAAATTCACCAAAAATCATACAATTACCCAAAATTAATTTTCTCAACATATTTATCAATAATATCAATATTTAAACTCAATTAACCAATTAAATTCAAATAGAAACACAATTAACCTAATTTTTCCAAAATTCCATAAACTTCAATAATTCAAAATAAATACTTAGAAATTCATAAAAATTCCAAATTAATTCCTATAATTCATTTCAACACCTAATTCAACCATAAACTCCAATTTCATAATTTAAATAATTAATTTCCGAAAATTAGAAAATAATATTAAAATATTCAAAAATACCCAAAAATCCAAACAATCTCCAAAAATTCTAAAAAAATTCATACATGTAGATTAAGCTACTAGGAACAACATTTGTGAAGTAAGTTTCCATGATTCATCCAATTCGAAGCTCAAAAAAATCGAAAACCCTAATAGGCCGAAATTGACAAAATCGAAACCTAAGCAATTCTAGACCATTTTAGCTCAAACCAAAGCTAGAATCACACTCACTGGAGCTCAAGGAGAAGAAAGAGACTGGCGGTGTCAAAAACGGTGGCCGAAATCGGCGTGATCGACGGTGGATCGATTTTCGACTTCTCCGGCCAAAATCGACTTCTAGGCGCCGGAAACGGCCTCCTCAGGCGGCGGAATTGGTCGGGGAAGACGGTGGCACACCGGACGGCACACCCACGGTGAAGAAACGGCGTGACAGACGCCCGGACGGCAATGGGAAGGATCGGAAGGAAGAAGGAGACTCGGGGGGGCAAATGTGTAATTTTCCAAACTTTTGTAATTTTGACAAATATATGTATATATATATACTTTATACTATATATTAAAATAATATTAAATTACACACATCAAATATACACCACACACATAAAATTTAATATTTTAATAATTTATACTAAATAAAATTAATTAAATAACAATAAAACAAATAAATACTTAATAAAATATTAGGGTAATAATAAACCCTAATTAAATAAATATACACACACAGGCTTTATTTAATAATTTATAAATATGTATGAGTTCATGCAAGTCCGTAAATACATTTAAAATAATTAATAATACATTGTTTACGTGAAAATTTCCCAGAAAATGCAAGTCCCGGGAAAATTTTACGTAAAACACTGAAAATAATACACCGTAATTAAAATAGGTTTTAAATAAATATTAACTCGTAAAAATATCATATAATGTACAGAAATTATTAACACTGCATATCCCGGTACAGTGTAAAAATATTTTTAAAAACACGAGATATTACAGTCTTCCCCCCTTACAAGAATTCGTCCCCGAATTCTAAAAAGAAAAGATCAAGAAGGAAAGAGATACGGGTAAGAAGCTCGCATCTCAGCTTCAGTCTCCCACGTATGCTCTTCAACTTTGTCGCTACGCCACAGAACCTTGACCATCAGAATCTGCTTCGATCTCAACTGTCGAACTTGAAAATCAACGATCGCCACAGGTTCTTCCACAAACGTCAAATCTTCACTCACTTCCACATTGTCAGGTTGTAACACGTGTGAAGGATCTGAGATATACTTCCTTAACATCGAGATATGAAATACTGGATGCACCTGTGACATACTCGGAGGCAAATCCAACTGATATGCAACAGTGCCAACTCTCTCCAGAATCTCAAACGGTCCAATATATCTCGGTGCTAACTTACCCTTCTTACCAAATCTCATCACACCCTTCATCGGAGATACTTTCAGAAAAACGAAATCTCCAACCTGAAACTCCACATCTCTGTGCCTAGGATCCGCATAACTCTTCTGTCTGCTAACTGCGGTCTCTAATCTTCGCTTGATCACGGTGACTTTCTCTGCAGCATCTTGAACCATCTCTGGTCCAGTCAAAGCTCTCTCACCAATCTCATCCCAACTCAACGGGGATCTAAACTTCCTTCCATACAACGCCTCGTATGGTGCCATGCCAATACTGCTATGGTAGCTGTTATTATATGCAAACTCAACAAGTGACAAATGATCATCCCAGCTACCTCCCAAATCCAAGACACACATCCTCAACATATCTTCCAGTGTCTGGATCATCCTCTCAGACTAGCCATCTGTCTGAGGATGAAAAGCAGTACTGAAATCCAACCTAGTGCCCATCGCTTCCTGCAACTTCGGCCAAAAACGAGAAGTAAACACCGAACCTCTATCTGACACAATGGACACAGGTACTCCATGAAGGCACACAATATGCTTCACATATAACTTTGCTAATCTAGCAACTGAATATGTGACTTTCACAGGCAAGAAATGTGCAGACTTCATCAACCTGTATACAATCACCCAGATGGAATCGTATCCATCCTTCGAACGAGGTAAACCTACCACAAAATCCATAGCTATCCTTTCCCACTTCCACTCGGGAATAGGAAGAGGCTGAAGCTTCCCAGAAGGCTTCTGATGTTCGGCTTTCACTTGCTGACACGTCAAGCACTTAGCAACATAATCAACAACATCCTTCTTCAATCCATCCCACCAGTATAGATCGTACTTTAAACTGAGCTAACAGTCCACCTGATCTACTGATCTTTATCATCAGACCTTGATCCACCAACAGATGCAATTCCTGGATCAATGGTCTCCTCTCAACACCGATGTGAGCAAGACTACCTGAGGACTTCCTACTCAAGGCATCTGCTACCACATTAGCTTTACCTGGATGGTAAAGAATCTCGCAATCATAATCCTTCAACAATTCCAACCATCGTCTCTGCCTCAAATTCAAATCTCACTGCTGGAAAATGTACTTAAGGCTCTTGTGATCAGTAAATATCTCACAAGTCACCCCGTACAAATAATGTCTCCAAATCTTCAAAGCAAAGATCACTGCAGCCATCTCTAGGTCATGTGTAGGATAGTTATGCTCATGCTTCTTCAACTGCCTCGAAGCATAGGCTATCACCCTTCCATTCTGCATCAATACACAACCAAGACTAATTCTAGAGGCATCACAGTAAACTGTGAACTTATCCACACTATTAGGCAAAGCTAATACTGGCGCTGTGGTCAACTTCTCCTTCAATAACTGAAAACTATTCTCACAAGCTTCTGACCACTCGAATCTAACATTCTTCTGAGTCAAGCGAGTCATAGGGGCTGCAATCCTGGAAAAATCCTGCACAAACCGCCTATAATACCCGGCTAAACCCAGAAAACTTCGAATCTCCGTAACAGAAGTAGGTCTAGGCCGCTCAGATACTGCCTCAACCTTTTGTGGATCAACCTGAATACCTTCTTTAGACACTACGTGTCCAAGAAAAGAAACACTCTCCATCCAGAAATCACACTTCGAGAATTTAGCATAAAGCTGATGATCTCTCAGTGTCTGTAGTACAATCCTCAAGTGATATACATGCTCTTCCATACTCCTCGAATATACCAGTATATCATCAATGAAGACTACTACAAACTGATCCACATACGGTCTAAATACTCTATTCATCAGGTCCATAAAAGCTGCTGGTGCATTAGTCAAACCAAAAGACATCACCAGAAACTCATAATGACCATATCTAGTGCGGAACGCTATCTTAGGAATATCGGATTCACTAATCCGCAACTGATGATAACCCGACCTCAAGTCAACTTTAGAAAAGAATTGTGCACCCTGTAGCTGATCAAACAAATCATCTATCCTCGGGAGAGGATACTTGTTCTTCACCGTCACCTTATTCAACTCTCTGTAGTCAATGCACAGTCTCAGGGTACCATCCTTCTTCTTCACAAACAAGACTGGTGCACCCCAAGGAGAAACACTAGGTCTGATGAAACCTTTATCCAACAACTCTTGCAACTGCTCCTTCAACTCTCTCAACTCTGCAGGAGCCATATGATAGGGTGGCATAGATATAGGAGTAGTACCTGGTACCACATCTATACAGAACTCAATCTCTCTATGAGGTGGTAAACCTGGCAACTCCTCGGGAAAAACATCAGGAAACTCACAAGCAACAGGAACATCTGTAAGTGACAACTTCTCCACTGACGTATCCCTGACCAATGCCAAATATCCCTGGCAACCTTTCCTCAATAACTTCCTAGCCATAATAGCAGAAATAAGATTCTGAGGTGCTGAACTCCTATCACCAACAAACTTAAACTCTACTTCATCAGGAATTCTAAAAGCCACCTCCTTATTCTTGCAATCTACCACGACAAAGTGCTGAGATAACCAATCCATTCCCAGAATAACATCAAACTCCATCACATCCAACAAAATCAAATCAGCGGGTAATTCTCTATCTCCCACGAGAACTGGACAACCAGAAAGAACAATATCGGCGTCCAAGGAATCGCTCAGAGGAGTGGCAACAGACAAAGGAAAAGCCATCCTCGAAGTTTGCCAACAAGATTTAGAAGCAAAAATGGGAGAAACAAAGGAATGCGTGGCACCCGGATCAAACAAAACCCAAGCATCTAGGTAAAAAACAGAAACAATACCTGCCACGACTGCATTAGATGCCTGAGCATCCTGCTGAGTCACATGGAAGACTCTGGCCTGACCTCGACCTCCCTGCTGACTGGTAGAAGCCCTGGCCAACACCTCTGACACCCTCCTCTAGTACCTCTACCACGACTCTGCTGTGGAACAAACTGAGTGGAACTCTGATGCTGGGCTGGTGGTAACTGAAATGGCACGGGTGTTGCACTAGCAATCGACTGCTGTGGGGAATCGCGGAATCTGCTGCTGCTGATACCCGGAATAAGGACACGATCTGGCAAAATATCCTGTCTGCCCGCATCTGAACATGTCAGTGGTGTCAGATAACACGATCCCTGATGGACTCTACCACAAGTCTGACAAACACTGGCCGCTGATCCAGAACTACGACCACTGCTACTGTGTTCGAAGCACCTGACCCAAATCTGAATGATCTACGCTGACCTCCACGGCCATGTCTACTGCTACCGATGCACTCGCTGCTGCTGTCTCTGACTCTGCTGAGTCAAACCTCGCTGCTGACTCGTACTCGAACCAACATGACAAACTCGAATATGGAGTAGCCTACGATCCACTCGACTGAACTCCCCAACTGGTAATAATCAGGCATCGCTCCCTGCCTAACTAACCTCAGCTCGATCTCCTTAGCTAGCTCAATCACAGACTCGAGAGTAAGACCTGCTGTAGGTATACCAGCAAAAGCTGAACCCAAACCAGTAACATACGTAGTAACCGCGAAATTACTGATCTCTGCATCAGATCCTCAGCATATCTACCCAACCGAAGAAACTCTCGGGTATACTCCTCTACAGATCGATTCTCCACGAGAAATACTAGTCAAACGGAGACGATAACTCAAACGAAGAGGCTCTGGGACAAAATCTCCTCATAAACCGCTCTCGAAACTGAGCCCATGTCATCGTCATCATATAAGGCTGGATCATCTGAATGAACCAATCTAAAGCTGGTCCCTAGACAGACAACTCAACGATCATGATCCGCTGGTACTTCGGTATGAGCAGTCCGAGTCCTAGTCTCAATCGCATGCAGAAAATCTAAAGGATCAGAAGTACCATCAAAAGCAATCCTGCCAACTTGGGCATAGAACAAAGCTGCCTCAGGGTCAGACATACCCTGCTGATAGGCAGGCTGAACAGGCTGAACAACTGGAGGAACAGGAACATCAAACTCAGGCTCAATAGGCTCCTCGTCCTGTAACTCTCTCTGTCTACGGTGACCTGCCGCTCCTCGAGGTCTACCTCTGCCACGACCTCTACGTCTAACTGACTGCTCAGGAGGTAAAACCTCATCCTGATAAGACTCATCATCCTCGGCCTCAACGACCGATGGAGCGACACGCGCTCGCCTCCTCATTCTGAAAAGACAAACGAAAAGATTCAGACAAAACAGACAACGGAGGAATAACGCTGAAAACTACAGCAAGGAATACTTATCTAAGACATACTCAAACCTAATACACTGCAGTAGTCCAACAGAAAACACAACTTTAAAACTAGGGCCACAACTCATATAACTAAGCCTGACACAGAACTCCGCTCTGATACCAACTTTGTCACGACCTAAAACAGGGGCCATGACCGGCGCTAGGGAACGGGAATTCTTTCGAATCCGGAACCCGTAGCAAGCCTAAAAATAAATAAAGCATGCAATAATAAACAAATAATAATATTATATGCAACGAAAATATAAAAAAAAATCATAATATCATAATATCATTTTCATCACTGGATTTAATCAAAATCCCAATCTCATAAATATATAATCTTTAATACAAATCCAGTTTCAACATAATACATCTCTTTAAAATAAAATACATGAAATCCAATACTTTTAATTCACAACTACTGCAGTGTCTAGATAAAATAAATAAGACTCAAGTATATAATTTACACAAAGAAGCCGGGGCGGAAGAAATCCGGCGTATCGACCTGCTACTGAGGTCTGAAGAAGTTGACTCTCCTGAAAAATTATCAACGGAGGGGAGTCAGACCTCACTGAGTGAATTACTATAATATATATACATACAACACTAAGTGATAATGCATACAGTCAACAGTATATATAATATGTATATATACAGGCAATTACACACAGATGCAACAAAATCATTTTTATATAATTTATCTGAAAATTCATCTTTTATGAAGGATCACATAGAACCCTAGAATATCGCAACCTCAGAAAATAGTGTTAAACAACACTCTAAGCCAATATAGGCTCACTTATTCCAAGTATATCCACTTAATCCATTTAGACAGTAGACTGGCCCCGAGACACTCTAAGTCAACCGAGCTCCAGCAGTCTAACTGCCAGTGTGATTGGCCCCGAGACACTTGGTCAACCGAGCTCCAGCAATCACACCTCCAAAACCATATCTCACATATCAATAATCATATCAAATCAATATCCTCAAATAGTTAGTAACATAGCCTAAATACTATAGGCATACCGGTACGTACTCGGCTCCTAGTGCTGCCCACTGGGTAGCACGTTCTATTGATATCCTTCATCATTAAATATGAAACATTCATTCACAATTAAATGATGCATGAATTTAAATAAAACAACAATATAAACCATATATATACCGGAAATATACCAAACATAAACCAGGTATATTTCGAGTATATATATATATCAAATAAATCCAATCAAAATCATAAATTATACTAAAAATATATTTAAAAACATTTTAAATATATTTTTATTAAATAAAACATGTATATAATTTATTATATTACCAAAAATAAACCAAAAATATACTTAATGTAAACTTAAGAAATAATCAAATTATTTATGCATATTTAATCAACATAAAACATGCATTTCTAAATCATGCATCTTAAGCATATATATATAATATAGTAACTCACCTAATGCGCTCCACGAGACAGGTCCCGACGGGCCTGGTCCACTAGCCCTTGGTCTCGGCGCAACTAAACAAGAAATAAATAACCGATATCAGAATAACCCTAATAGAAATCCTAGAATTCAATCTAGAGTATTAAAATATAGAAACAGAATTAGGGTTCGACTGGGCATCACATTTTACGAGAATTCTATCAAAAATCCGGGAGAACCTCCCCTGTAAAACGGGACATCTCTCTACTCAAAAGAGTAGAGCCGACCCTGCAAAGAAATACACTTCGAAAAATAGGCTCAACACAATCAAAATCCCACGGTCGGACTCCAAACTACAGTCCACCGACCGGGATCCACAAACACAGAACATATTCCAGATATACCAAAAATATCCTTAAATCACAGAACTACATATATAGGTAGAAATTAACATAATTAACCTTAAAAACACTGTAAAAACCGATATAAAACTCATTTTATTAGAAAAACCGTATATTATATATATAATTGAAAATAATTCACGAAAAATAGTTTTAATTAGTTAAAAATTACCAAATATTTTGTAGAAATCATTTTTAATACCTTAAATAACTAATAAAAACCAATTAAATTACATTTTTAGACAATTTAGGGTAAAATTACCAAAATACCCCTATATATATAAATATACTTAAATTACTTCAAAAATTCACCAAAAATCATACAATTACCCAAAATTAATTTTCTCAACATATTTATCAATAATATCAATATTTAAACTCAATTAACCAATTAAATTCAAATAGAAACACAATTAACCTAATTTTTCCAAAATTCCATAAACTTCAATAATTCAAAATAAATACTTAGAAATTCATAAAAATTCCAAATTAATTCCTATAATTCATTTCAACACCTAATTCAACCATAAACTCCAATTTCATAATTTAAATAATTAATTTCCGAAAATTAGAAAATAATATTAAAATATTCAAAAATACCTAAAAATCCAAAAAATCTCCAAAAATTCTAAAAAAATTCATACATGTAGATTAAGCTACTAGGAACAACATTTGTGAAGTAAGTTTCCATGATTCATCCAATTCAAAGCTCAAAAAAATCGAAAACCCTAATAGGCCGAAATTGACAAAATCGAAACCTAAGCAATTCTAGATCATTTTAGCTCAAACCAAAGCTAGAATCACACTCACCGGAGCTCAAGGAGAAGAAAGAGACCGGCGGTGTCGAAAACGGTGGCCGAAATCGGCGTGATCGACGGTGGATCGATTTTCGGCTTCTCCGGCCAAAATCGACTTCTAGGCGTCGAAAACGGCCTCCTCAGGCGGCGGAATTGGTCGGGGAAGACGGTGGCACACCGGACGGCACACCCACGGTGAAGAAATGACATGACAGACGCCCGGACGGCAAGGGAAAGGATCGGAAGGAAGAAGGAGACTCGGGGGGGCAAATGTGTAATTTTCCAAACTTTTGTAATTTTGACAAATATATGTATATATATATACTTTATACTATATATTAAAATAATATTAAATTACACACATCAAATATACACCACACACATAAAATTTAATATTTTAATAATTTATACTAAATAAAATTAATTAAATAACAATAAAACAAATAAATACTTAATAAAATATTAGGGTAATAATAAACCCTAATTAAATAAATATACACACACAGGCTTTATTTAATAATTTATAAATATGTATGAGTTCATGCAAGTCCGTAAATACATTTAAAATAATTAATAATACATTGTTTACGTGAAAATTTCCCCGAAAATGCAAGTCCCGGGAAAATTTTACGTAAAACACTGAAAATAATACACCGTAATTAAAATAGGTTTTAAATACATATTAACTCGTAAAAATATCATATAATGTACAGAAATTATTAACACTGCATATCCCGATACAGTGTAAAAATATTTTTAAAAACACGGGATATTACAGGCAGGCATCCAGACGGCTAAGGGAAGGTGATCGGGGAAGAAGAAGCTCACGGGGGCAAAATGGTAATTTTTCAAAAGTTTTGATTTTTGATGTATAATGTGTATATATATATATATATATATATATAGATTATACTATATATTAAAATAATATTAAATCACACACATTAAATATACACCACATACATAAAATTCAATATTTTAATAATTTATACTAAATAAAAATAATTAAATAACAATAAAACTAATAAATACTTAATAAAATATTAGGGTAATACTAAACCCTAATTAAATAAATATACACACACATAGGCTTTATTTAGTATTTTAAAAATACGCATGAGTTCATGCGAGTCCGAAAATATATTTAAAATAATTAATAATAAATTATTTACGTGAAAATTTCCCCGAAAATGCAAGTCCCGGGAAAATTTTACGTAAAGCACTGTAAATAATACACAATAATTAAAATAGGTTTTAAATACATATTAACTCGTAAAAATATCATATATATATTCAAAATTTATTAACACTGCATATCCCGGTACAGTGTAAAAATATTTAAAATTACGGGATATTACATTAGGAGTGTGCAACCCTTCCAACCAAACCAAACCGACCCAATTTGGTTCAGGTTGATTGGTTAGTTTTTCAATTTTTTGAACCGGAGTCAATATTAACAATAATTTAGTTTTTATTGTTTAATATTATAATATTATAATAATATACTAATTAAAAATAATTTATATTTATAAAAAATTTGGTTTGTTTGGTTTGTTTAGTTTTTATTTTAAAAAATTTAGTTATTTCGGTCGGTTTGGTTTTTTTGAGTTGGTTTGGTTTGATTAATTCAATTCGGTAAAAAATGGCCCAAAACTGACCAAACCAACCGAATGCACACCCCTAAGCTTTATCATTAAATTTAAATGAAATATATAAATTATTAAATAAATATAAGGTCCATATATATAATTTTTTATGAAATTTTTATTTATAATGTACTATATATCCTATGTATGGATTATAATTAATAATAATTATTTATTATAATTAAGCATTATATGGGTTATTGATGCGGAGTAGTAATTTCAAAAGTATTAGGGATGAGTATGTGGAACAATTGATAAAAGACATATATATATATATATATATATATATATATATATATATATATATATATATATATATATATTATTTGATTTTTATTTCTAATTTAACATTGATTATAATTTGACTTTCCTATATTGTTAGGGAATTGATTTCCTACCTTAGTTAAAATTGTCTTTTTCTTTAAGTCTTAATTAAAATTAGGGTTGGTTGGTTTGTGTCACTTTATAAATATGTATGTAATAACCCGAATATTTTTTTAAATTATTTCATATAATTAAATATCAAGAATTTCAGTGTTATTGATCATTTCTATGTTATATAATTATTATTTTATTTTATTGAATTGCTATATCTATTTTCAAATTTAAATATTTATTTAAGAGCTTTATTATTTAAAATATTAAAGCTATAAATAATATAATTGTCATTTTTTTAATAGTGTTATTATTATTATTATTTATTACTATTGCTGACTATTATTGTTTATATTATCATTTTATCTAGAGATATATTAATATTAATATTAATATTATATATATTACTTAAACTACCTAATATATATATATATATATATATATATATATATATATATATATATATATATATATATATATATATATATATATATATGTGTGTGTGTGTGTGTGTGTGTGTGTGTGTGTGTGTGTGGGTGGGTGGGTGTATGTGTGTTGTGCATTACTTTAACTACTAAATATATGTATATGTGTAAATGAGGAAATTCAAAGGTACCAATTTTCAGTCCCATTTTCTTCCCCTTCTCCTTGTTGTCCTGCATGCCCTCTTCCTCTCTCATTTTGTCCAAATTCTTCCCCTGCTACCTCCTTTTCTTTCCACCAGTAGTAGCCTCTCGCACCAGCAACAACAATAACGAGCAGTGGAAGCAGCAGTAGGTCCAGCAACATGAAGCAACAGAAACAGTAACAGCAGAAGCCTCTAGCCCTCTGGCCATGACACCCAGCACCACCACCGCCATAACCTACTGTCACCGTGAGCAACAACAACTCATGCTTGCAACAGCAACCCCTCCCCTGTCCTAAGTTGAGCTTGAAGTGAGTTAGTGGGTTAGTAGTAGTTAACTTTAGGTTAGTTTTTAGTTGTTTTAGATTGTTTGTTGGTTGATTTAGTTGATTTAATATTTTTGTTGATTTTTTTATATTTACTAATTACCTAGAATTTTATTTTAATTATTTGGTTAATTTTTGGGTTGATCTATACATATATTAATTGATCTAAATTATTTGGGGTTAATTTTGGTTAAGAGTATATAAAAATTTATTTAGATTAATTAAATTGATTTTATGGAATTTTTGTATATTTATTTGGGTATTTTAAGTTTTATGTATATTTTGATAATGTTGTTAATTAATTATTTTTGGTTGAATATTTGAGTAAATTAGTGTTAGTATATTATGTTAGTAATTTTAGTAGTGATAAAATATTTTTTGATAATTTATTCAATTTTTTTAAAAAATTATTATTATTATGTGAATTTTGAAATAATAGGTAAATGATATGTTTTTGTTGATATTATAATTAAATACTATGTTTTAGTAATTTTGAGATAAAATGTGGTATTAAAATAATTTTTATAAATTATTTATTATTTTTAGCTAATTAATACTAACTATTTTTGAAAATTTATTCAAAATTTAATTATTTATTGTTTTGTGGTTTAAATGAGTTTTTAATTAATATTATAGTATATTTAAACTATTTGAGCAATTAAGTTTGAATTTCACTATATTATGTAGAATATTTGGAAAGTTGGGTTTTCATTAATATTATATTATTATTTGGGATTTTATTAAATTATGGTGGAAAATAATTTTATTTAGTGTTTTGAAAATTGAATAAATTATATTATGATTTATTATTAATTTATATAGTTTTTGGTGATTCACTATATTAATATTTAATATTTGCTTATTTGTATTTTTGTTAACCTCGGTTGGGAATTGAGTAGTTCGGGGTCCTAATCCAAGGTGTTGAGTTTTTGTGAAATTTTGAAGTGTGTTTACTTGCAGGGTTGACTCTACTTCGGTAGAGGGATGTACGTTTTACAAAGAAAACTTTGCCGAATTGTCGGTAGATTTCTCGTAAAATGTGATACCGGGTCAATCCTATAGATCGGTATTTTGAGTTCGAGTCGAGTCTTCCTTAGAAATTCTAGAAGTTATGTTTTTATTTTCTAATTGTCATTTTCCTTTTCTGTTTTTTAGCCGCCCCTACATTCGCGTCTACCTATCGAGGTCAGACACGACGTGCCAGATGAGCATTTTTATCATGTAAGTTAATATTTGATTTGAGTGTCGGGTCTTTTAATTTAAATCATATTAAATTCTTATGAATTTAATTTTATGAGATTCTAGTCGTCATTTTTTTATATGATATTGCATGATTTAATTTATAGTTGATTTATTTTATTGTTATTTATTGTACTTTTTTTAATTTTATTTATTTGCAATTATTTTAAATAAACCACAGTAGAACGGGGTACCTGATGAGTTTCATCAGGACTGTGTACGCACTGATAAAATATGTGATTGTTAATTATATTATTGGGGCCGATGGTCTGGTGATGCTTTGCTCTCGGACACCGCCAGTAGTATAATATTTGTTTATTTAATAAATACTGGGGCTGAAGGTCTGGTGATGCTTTGCACTTGGACACCACTAGTATAATTTGGATTATTATTTATTAAATCAATAGGGTCGATGGTCTGGTGATGCTTTGCTCTCGGACATCGCTAATGATATTGGATTAAGTAATATGACTGCGGCTGTGTATCCTGGTGATGCTTTGCTCTCGAGATATGGTAGTCTTGGATATAAGTAGGTCGTATGACTATCATAAAATTTATAAATCGGGTTCTACCAAATTTTTATGTTGAAATATTTTAAAAAGGCATTTAAATATTTCTTCCCTTTGAAAAATGGATTTATTATATGTGTATCAAATGGTTTGAATAAAATTATAATTATATTATATTTCTATAAAAATTTATTTTTAATGAGATTTTCAAACCGTATTCATTTCTTTATTAACTTACCCAGTGAGGTCTTATTCCCCTCAATTTATTTTTTTAAGGAGTTTGAGATTTTTCTGTTAGGACTACTTCTCTTTGTCGTGTAGTTTCATCACTGGCTATTCTACGTAGGTTTACTTAGTTGTGTTATATTTATTTTCATGTACCATAGTAGAGAACTGTATAACTGTATAATTTAAGTTGAATATTATGTACTAAGACATTATTTGTATAATTGAAGTTTATTTATTTTATGCACTATGATATTATGGCTTAAATTATATTGAGAAAATTTAGTTTGATAATGTGCATTGTGGTTTAATTATTTATTGTAAGGTTTCAAAGTTTAAATATTAAGCATTTTTCTTTTAAGGCTTACTACAGGATTCGGTAGCTTTATGCTTTCCCATTCCCTAGTGCCGGTCACGTGCCCCTAGGTTCGGGTTGTGACAATGTAAGTCTTGAAAGAGAAAGTTTTTGGTGAATTAATAAAATTTCTCTTCTTTTCCAAATTTTGGTATTCTCTTTAAATTAATGAATATTTGACACTTATTTCCTGGCATTCACTGTAAATCAACAGGCCACAAAAGATTGTTTTCTAGTATTTGTGCACAAATCCAACGGATTACAATATTTATTCCTTTTATCCTTTTAATTTATTTTATTTCATTGAAGCTTTTGCTACATTAGTTATCAACTAATGAAGCTTAAAAGAGAGTATATATATAAATTTATATATATATAAAATAATTTTTTAATAAAAATATTTATATCATGCACATTTAGATAATTTTATAAAAGTGAGAATAGAGAAAAAATATTTTTACACATAAAAGAACATTATGGACACTCGGTTTGATTGGCCCACAACAAAAACCTAGTGATGACAAAATGCGAATTTTGAATGCAAGAAAGCTTGAAATATTTTTTGAAAATGGGCCTAAAAGTCCAAATAGCCTAAACCCACTCAAAACCTAAAACTTTGCCTATAGGATTAAGCCTAAATACCCTAAACCCACTTAAAGCTTAAAACTTAACCCATAGGATTGAGCTCAATAGCTAAACCCAAAAGCCCACATTGGCCTAAAGGCTTAGTACTCAAGTAAGGGCCGAAGGGGTGATGCCTAATCAAAGAGGCACCACCTCTATGTCACCTAATTTGGTAAGGCGGTGCCTCTTTGCTCTTTACGGATTGCTTGTATAGGTATTAAATTGAGAATTAATAGTAGTAGGCAAGTGGGTGGGCCCACACCTTACTGATATGCACATATTCGCATGAATATATGATTTTGGATGCAAAAAAAAGATTGCTAAAAAAGGTATGCACATAATGAGAGGGAAAAAAAGGATGTCTTGTCAAGGCATGGAGGGCTAAAAAGGGGCATGGGGTATAGGACTAAAAAAGGAGTTGGTTTTGAAAATAGGGGGAGGGGTTGGATAATTAAAAAAAATCCAGGAATAGAGAAAGAAACGAGAGGAAGATTGGGAGAGAAAAGAAAGAAAGAAGAAGAGCTTAACTTAGAAGTTCATTTTTGAGAAAGGAAAAAATGATTTTTCATATTCAAGTAAGGATTAAACCAAAATTAGTCTCCGAGGGTTGAGTTAGAAGCATTAAAATTGTTCTAAGCAATAAGAATGCCCACTTTTAGCCACATTATATTTGGATTTGCATGAACTCTTTGTTCATTTTTATTTAATCTTTGAGTTATATTGTTTATTTTATTGTTACATTTATGGCATGATCTTTTAAACCTCTAAATACTAGTGTAAGCCTTAGTCATTTGCATTTGATTTTGATTCACTTGTGATTTAAAGAACCTTTCAAGTTGCTACTATGTCTACTAGTCAAGCGATATCTTTTTAAAGAGGCATCACCCCTTTATGTTGAGGTGACATTACGTCACCTCTATTCACAAAGGTGACACCTTGTTAATGAGGCACCACCATATCATTAGAGTTATGCGTAACATGATTTTGATTTCTTATGTTTATCTTATGTGATTTGTGTTCCTTTATGCATTTCAATATTATTGTACTTTAACCCTTTATACAATTATTATGATATCTTGCATAATTAAATATTTATGTGTTTATTGTCCCTATTTATGTATATTTGGTTGATGAATTAATTTTATGGTTTTCTTTTTGTAGGATTTTATATATTTATGGGAGAATGATACTTTGTTTATTATAGGAACTTCAAGATGATTTTGATAATCAAATTTTATTCCCTAATTAGTCCTTAAATTTATTTATTTACCTTTATTTTTTTCATTTCATGATCAAGAGTTGTAACTCATTTCTCCTCCCTCCATTTCTTTGTATGTATTTTTTAAATTGTTATTTGTTATAAATGTTGGGTTTACAAGCATAAAATTAAACTAATGTGAAAACTTGTATTTAATTGCTAAATTTGACAAAAATTTGGAGAAAATTATAATTTACATGTTAATAAAGAAAAAACTTAATAATTAAAGGTAATAAAATTCAAAACATGCATAGAGGCCAATCGCAAAGTTGGGTGGACATTCTAAAAGCCTATACTCAGTTTTTAAACCCATTCTCTAAGGACAGCTATTGGAAACCTCCGTGGAATCTAATTGTTATATAGTGTGCCCAAATTTTATCTTGGTGGCAACTTTATCTCCATTTTGGGCTTTAAGCCTATCTTGTATTTTTTAGTAGGCCTCAAGCTCATATAGTGCCATGGTCGCCAAACACTTAGGCACGCATTAAAATTTGCCGCTTACAGTGGTGACTTCACTATGGATAGGGAAACTAATTCCAGTGTTTTGTATTTTATTATTTTTAATTATTCTTTTATTTCTTTTGCATTCACTACACATTTTCATATAATGAACACTAAGTCCCAAATAACATGATAATAGTCATTACTTTATTACTTGTGTTTCACTTAAACCTGATGGTAGAGTATTTGATTATTGTTACTCATAGCACATACTTATCCACATTGTATAGACCCCTGAGTAGGGAGACATAACAAAGGTATATCGCTATAGGAGCCGAAGCTTATTACACAAAACTTAACTCATGTAATGGATTAATAATTTCCCCTAGGATTTTTTCCCAAATGCATATGTTTTATGCCATATAGTAATCCTTAAAATAAATCCCAAGCTCATTGTAAATGGACTATATGAAGATGGGCCTTTAATGCCTACTATAACCAGTTAAAATGGACTTTAGATTTATTCAAAGGAATTACTGCTTGTTTGTTCTGTCTTGAGAGTTACCTTGAATAAGTCAGTTTGGTTATCCCTTGTTGATAATCAAAACCCAAGCCAAAAATCCTAGGATAAGAAATTCACTATTGAACACATGTGTAGGAGAAATAAAGGTGGAGATTATCATTTAAGAGCTTTGTATTTGCTTTCTTCATTTTGTAGTATTTGCTTTCTTTGTTATGTGTAAATATAGTGTGTTTATTTTCTTTCTTTAAATAATTAAATGAATATGCATTCTATGCATACACATCGTGCATAATTCTAACCTATAGTGGTTGCAGATATAGATTCACATTAGTATTCTATTTGGATATGGTATGACACTAGTCGCCTGGTTAGAATTTCCAAAGAAATAACAATGGCAGGTTTTAATCCTGATGCCTTTAAGGAACAGTTGAAAGCAAAGATAGTCAAGAAAACTTCGACAATCATGTAGGAAATGATGGTAGAAATGATAGGATTAGCTAGACAGAAACAACTAGTACAACAACCACCATCATTTGACCTTGATGTTGAAAACTTTGTAAGGCAATAAATAACGGATGATCATGAAACTTTATTAGTAGAACCTATAGGCCGATAGAATATGGACATCTCTAAGACTATAGAAAAGACTGATTGGGCCAAGAACATGACCAAGACCATAGCTCAAGTCCAAATGATGATGAATGAGAAATTCAAGTTCTCTAATACTAAGAACTATGTTGGAACTAATAATCCAAACCTACATTTGAAATAGTAAGTGACCTATATGAGGGCCATTAAATTGACCAAGGCTCAAATAGTCAAGCAATTTCCTATGTCATTAGAGAGTGCTCCGATCTGCTAGTACTATGCCTTAGAATCACACATGCATAATGATGAGAAGGAATTGTGTGCTACATTTGTTAATAAGTATGGATTGAATGCTCATATAGAGGTGTCTTTAAGGGACTTGTAAAACACTAGACAAAAATTTAATAAGTCCTTTGCTAATTACTTAACTAGATGGAGGGGGAAAATAGCATAGATAAGGCACAAGCCTATTGAATCTGATTAGTTAATGATAACAATGGAGGGTTATGTTTCATTACTCTCTAAGAAGCTAAGAGACCTCAGGATTCAGAATTTTAAGGAGTTATGTAGATTGAGGGTTAAAAAAGAGTTTGATTTGGCACAAGAAAAGAAATTCTTCAATGGAAGGTTTGGGTGCAAAGAAGTGAGTGGATCAAGTAACAATGTGCAAATCAATGCCATTAGACAACCCTAGAGGTTCTCTAACCTGGGTAAGCCTCGTTTAAAATTTTTAGAGAAACTAATGGAAAAGATTCTTCTACAACCTTGACCCTCGAGACAACCTTTACCAAATGCCAACCCGAAACTTTACTACAAGTTTCATCAAGCCATTGGACATGACATTGATAATTGTGCCCAACTGAAATATGAGATCTAAGACTTTATTGATTCAGGCAAAATCACTAACCTAAAATCTAGAAAACCAAACACCCAAAATTATCCCTTACCTAACCATAAAAATATCCCACCACCAAATGCACCTATCCTCATGATTAACATTGGTTTAATGGAAGAGCAAGTCCTAAACTCTTTTACTAATGCCATACCTATTTCACCAAAACCTGACCATGAGTCATAAAGCCCACAACCCACAACATTGTCTATTAGTGTGTTGGATATCTAGAGTTTTGATGAAGAAGGGGGACATATTAACATGTGGGATAATGATGAAGAGGGAGAGACCCAGAAGGTTGCTGAAAAAGGGAAGGGGAAGGATAAGGCCTAACTAGTATCTAAGGTTGGAAGTAAAAATAAAAATAAAAAGCTCATTTATTATCTCATAAATTTAAATATTTATATTAGTATTAAGTAGTGGTATTAAATATCTATAATTTAAGGAAACATTTTAAGTAATTTTGATTTAGCTACTTTTATATTACTTTATTTTTATCACCTTAATCTAAAAATGTGTTTTATATCTAAGGTGGTTAATAATAAAGAGTACATGCTTTACCAAAAAAAAAAAAAGAAGGCATCTTAATATAAATTAAGTATGAATATTAACTAAATATAATATTAAATAAACTACATAATGTTAATGTTATAAAATTATTTATTGATTAAAATTGTTATTATAAATTATAAGATAATTTGAATTATCTCATCACAAAAATATATAATTTTAATCTCATAATTAGATAATTTGTCCATAACTATAAAATTACATAATTTTTATTTAACATAATTAACTAAAAATCTCTCTTATCGTATCTCATAAATAAATAATTTGTCTATAACCATTAAATTATATAATTTTCTCAAAATTATAAAGTTTTGATTTAACATAATTGATTAAATATTACTCTTCACTTGAACCTATTTCATTAATTCTCATTTACTTTGCATAATTTTAATGTTATAAAAAGATGTAGTATTATTATTAAACAAAAATAAAATTGTTATTATAAATTGTAATTTAATTTGATTTAGTATTGTTATTGAACAAAAACTGCCTTGTTGTTATAAATTATAATTTAATTTGAAAATTATCTCATCACAAAAATATATAATTTTAATGTCATAAATAAATAATTTGTCTATAACTATAAAATTATCTAGGTTTTTAAAAACTACGTAGTTTACTCAAAACTACATAGTTTTGATTTATCATAATTTAAACTTCGCTCTTAACATATTTCATTCATTCTCATTAATTACTAATCTTAAACTCTAAATTATAATATAATTTTATTAGACACTTATTCAATTGCATAGTTAATCTTAAACTAAAACTATGTAATATCAATATACTAAAACAATTTAACATTATTGTATAGTATTAGTTTAACATTAAATAAATAAATTATTGATTAAAATTACTATTAAGTAAATAAACCAAGACGGCATCATAACATCTAAGATGGTTATTAATAAAGTGTATTATACTTAAAAAAAAACCATAAAAAGCACCATAATGTAATTTTAAGTATTAATATTAAATAAATATAATATCAAATAAACTACAAATATGAAATTGATTAAAATTATGTCCTTACAAAAAAAACTAAAAAAATTATGTCATTTTTATTAATTAAAATATATTATAATCTTATTATATTTAATAACTTATAAATTATTATTTTTATTAAGTAATCTAATTTTATAGATATTATTTAAAATTAATGAATTAAATGAGATTATTATAATAATTATTTTTATTATACATTAATATATGTATAGACATATAAAATCAAAATAACATGTTTTGGGTAAAACTACGTCATTTTGATTAGAGTAAAAAATAAAAAAATGGAAATTATAAGCTAGATCATTTCGCCCAAATTAGGTTACTTTGTCGGTTGCTTTCTTCCTCTTTTCTCCACTTCTTTACCTCCTCTCATCATCCTCACCTAAGCTTTTTTATTTTCACTTCCTCCAATTGTTCACCTCTTTGGCAGCTTTAATTTTTGTTCTAGCTTTTGCAACTGGTAATTTGAAGTGGGAGTTAATTTCTTTTGATAGAGTTATTTTTAACAAAACCTAGAAGAGTAATGCCTGTATTGAGGGTAAGCTTAAGCTATTGAATTGCATTGTGTTTATTTTTTTTTATGTTATCATGTCTGTATGTATGTCTGTGTCCTAATGGCCAATTCCTTGATTTGAGCATTACTAATTTTAGCTAGTTGATGTGGTGTCTAATTTAGTCTCAATATGTTTGCCCTTTTTGCTTTAATACTATATGATTTTAGAATGGTTGGACAAATATGTGTTGCATGAGTAATCTTATTCACTTCATTAAATTAAATTAATTTAAGATATATATAAATATATAGGTTAAGTCATCATCCTCACATCTTCTATATTGCATTTTGATGTGTTTTTCCTTTCCCATTACTACTCTTTAACTAATTATGTGGCATTATAACATTGTCATTAGGGAGTTTGCTTAACATAGGCTGATGATAATGTATTTTACTTTATCTTTGTATTCTCTTTGATTATTCGATAAAAAAGTCTAAGTTATCCTTTACATTTTATCCAAAGATACTCACTCTTTAGTTAGAAACTTTAATGTTAATTCTCTTTTTAACAAAGTGAAGATATTTTATTAATCAATGATTTAGTGTTTATAAATACAAAGTATAAGGTTATATGAATATAAATCTACAATAAAAGGTGATTTTGATCCTAGTTAGCTCCTTATGAATATAAATCTACAATAAAAGATATGTAGAGTTGATATGAAATTAGTAATGTTAGCTCATAACAACTTGTTGAAACAACTTAGAAACAAGTAAAATGTGATATTCTATGTTTGCTCTGGTTAATCTTGGCATATGTTAAATATTTTTAGGTTCTTTAAGTAGTTTTTAGCTTTCATTGGCATGAATCAAGTAGCTCTCTTTCTTTTCATTATAGTAGCAATCGTTGGAAGAATAGAAGTAGCTATTGTTGCTCTTAGTTCCTTTACCTTGCTGCTGGTTTTATTCTTGGAGGCTACATTATCTTGAGAAGTAACAAACTCCTCCAATAACTTTCTATTTGCAAAAAATCTTTATAAGGCTCTCTATATTCTACAAGCATTTTGTACTTTCCTACACTGTCCCATTTCATGTTTTGATTCCATTTACTTAATATCTATGCTAATTTATTAAGAATTATCCCATTTATATTGATTTATAATTGATTTATAAAATGGGACAGTGTGAGATCAAATTATTTATGATAGATTTATTGGCTATTGTATTTTTTTCTATTTTTCTATTATTTGTATTTATTAGCTGCTATTTTATTGTTGCATTTCTTGAATATTATTTTGGTATGAATTTCTTGAATATTATTTTGATGCTACTGTTTTGATGTTGAATTTCTTTTTTTATTATTTCCAGTAGTATGTAGACCTTCCTTTTGTAAATATATTATTCCTAGAAAATTCGTAAACAAGTTCGACAGTGGAAATTGTTGCTATGGGTGTTAATGCAACAAATGTCATATTTCAAATTATAAATCTTATATTTATTTTTAATTTTTTTTATATTTTAGCTGCTAACTTTTTTTTGGATATTTGTTGCACTTTTTTTAGGATCAAGAGGACATTAAAGAGGTTAAAATACCTCTTAATTGAAGTTGATTATATAAATGTCTTATCTTTGTGTTTATGTGATCTTTAATATTGTTTATGTGATCTTTAAGTTTAAATATAAAGTTGAATTCTAAAAAAAATTTGGTGGATGCAGGTTGAGTTTTTTAATTTATTTGATCATAACCAAGTGAACTTCATATTTGGTAGTGACAACCTTTCCCTATACCTCCTATATATGTTTTTTTTACCATGTCCTTTATAATTATTTTTTTTCTAAAATCATACCAATATTCATATAAAATAGATAAGCATAGTCAATATTTTATGATTATGATGACTTAAGAAAGTTTATTATATATGTTTATCTTTTTATCTTTATTTTTTTTCCATTTTTGGACAAGTGGATATCATAAAGACTTGATGCACAAACTCAACAAATTTTCCTGATAAATGAATGATGGATATTTTGAACTCTTGAACTTAAATCAAGTTAAATTGAACTTTTATTGTCTTATTTTTTTTTTGAAATTTATTTATATGTTTGCTATTTTGGATTAACTTTTTCTTAAATGTGTTTGGTTGTGCATTGGATTTGTGGAATTTCAATTATTTTGTAAGTTTTTTTTGAATTTGATTTGTTACATGTTTAGGAGCTCATAAATGAGCATTAATAGAATTCTTTAAATGAGCTCTAATCGAGCTCTCTAAATGAGCTCTTTTTGAGTTTCAAGCTCTCTCACGAGCTCTTTCCAAGCTCTCTCATGAGCTCTTCCCCGAGCTCTCTCATGAGCTCTTTAAACAACCTCTAACAGAGCTCTCTTATGAGCTTTTCTAAGCTTTCTTATGAGTGAGCTCAAGCTCTACACAAACAAGCCTTCCTAAGCGAGCTCAAGCCAAACTTAAGTTATAAATGAATGAGCTCGAGCTCATATTTGAAAAACCAAACTAAACCAAGCTCAAGTCAAGCCCCAGCTTAATCTTTCTAACTCAAGCCAAGCCTGAGCCTGGCCAATACTTGGCTCGGTTACACCCCTAACCACAAGAAGAGAATTGAATGGTAGAAGCTCTAGCCACTTTAGCCTCTATGTGGGAAAGAGGAAAATAGGCAAAAGTCAAACCTCTTATTCTTGTAAAGTCCTGAACCCCCTGTTATGAAGAGATAAGAGTAATGTCAATTGACCCCATAGAGAAACCTTGGTTTCATGATTTGCAGTAGTATTTGGAAATGGGATAGTTCCTTGATGATGCTGATAAGAAAGAAAGAAAGTCTTTGAGGATGTTATCTCGATAGTTCATTAGTCATCATAGGATGTTATACAAAAAGATGCTAATTGGAGTGCATCTAAGATGCGTTAATAAGGATGAGACTTGAAAAATCATGGAAGTGATTCATGAAGGTGTATGTGGAATACATATGAATGGAACAATCCTTGCTAAGAAGATAACTTGTCAAGGGTATTTTTGGTTAACCATAGAGACTGATTGTGTGAAATTTATGAAGAAGTGTCATAACTGTCAAGTATATAGGGACGTGAGCCATCTATCCTCTATAGAACTTTAAATGTTGACTATAATAACCTAAAATTTTAAATTATTTTATATAAATATATATAAATATTTTAGCGATATTAATTATTTTATTTTTATGTTGTTATTATTACATACAAGTACATTATTTTATTTTAATTGTCATTATTTTGTATGTTGTTATTATTATTATTATTATTATTATTATTATTTTGTTAAGTGTTATGTTATATATATATATATATATAGAACCTGGTCAACCCTTATTTTCTCTTTCTTTCTTTCTTCTCCTTCCATGCCATTTTTCTTCCCTTGTCACTGTGCACTTGAACCAGCAGCCACCCAACTTGCTGGATGCAGCCATAACCACCCCATTCCCTCTCCATTTGCTTCTTCTTCCTTTCTTGTCGTCTCTACAACAACATCATCGTGAAGAAGATAGCAACATCAGCATGAAGAGACAACATTAAGAAGCAGCAGTAGGAACGACAACAGCAGTAGCCTTCTTCCTCTTAATCTTGGCTTAGTTTAGGTGAGTTTTAAGTTAGTTAGTTAGATGTGTTATAGTTGTTTATTAGTTGATTTTAGTTAGTTCTCAGGTTGATTTTTTTTTATTTTGTTAATTATAAATTATTTGTTGAATTATGCTGGAATTTTATTTTAATTATTTGGTTAATTTAGGTTTGGGTTGATATATACATATATTAGTTGATCTAAATTATTTGGAGTTGATTTTGGTTAAGAGTATATAAAAAATGATTTAGATTAATCAATTTGATTTTATGGAATTTTGTATATTTATTTGGATATTTTAAGTTTTATGTATATTTTGTTAATGTTATTAATTAACTATATTTGGTTGAATATTTGAGTTAATTAGGGTTAATAAATTAAGTTAGTAATTTTAGTGTGAATAAAATAATTTTTGAGGAATTATTATTATTATATGAATTTTGAAATAATAGGTAAATAGTATGTTTTTGTTGATATTATAATTAAATATTATGTTTTAGTTAATTTTGAGATAAAATGTGGTATTAAAATAATTTTTATAAAATTTATATTTTAGTTAATTAATATTAATCTTTTTGAAAATTATATTCAATATTAAATTATTTAATGTTTTGTGATTTAAATGAGTTTTTAATTAATGTTATAGTATATTTAAACTATTTGAACAATTAAAGTTTGAATTTGTCTATATTATGTTGAATACTTAGAAAGTTGGGTTTTTATTAATATTATATTATTATTTGAAATTTTATTAAATTATGGTGAAAAATAAATTTATTTAGTGTTTTGAAAATTTAATAAATTATATTATGATTTATTATTAATTTTTATAGTTTTTGATAATTTTTATTATATTAATATTTAATATTTGCTTTATTGTGTTTTGTGAACCTCGGTTGGGAAATGTGTAGTTTAGGGTCCCAACCCGAGATATTGAGCTATTGTGAAATTTTGAAGTGTGTTTCCTTACAGGATTGACTCTACTTCGGTGGAGGGATATTCGTTTTACATAGAAAACTATGTCGAATTTTTGATAGATTTCTCATGTAATACCCTACGTTTTCATTTAACTAAATAATTACCAGATTTTGTTAGTGATAAATAAATTTACATTTTGATTACACAATTCTAATTATCTAGCTATTAATTTATAGGTATTTATGTTAAAAATTATTTTAAGACTTTGTTATTTTTAAAAATTCTATTATTATATATGGATATAAGTGTGATTGTATATAAATATATATATACAAGCATGTGTATATACATATATTATATAATATGTATGTCATGCCAAAAGAAATTATATATATATATACATAGAGTCCTTCACCAAAAACCATCACCATCACCATTTCTCCCCGCCTGCCATCCACGCCACCTCTTCCCTTCCCTATGCCGCTTTCTCCACTACCTGAAACTCCATCACCACTGTGCCAGAGCTTCCAGGAGTGTTGTTGCTGCTGTCTTTCTTCATCCTCATGTGGCAACACTTCTTATTTCCTCGCCAGGCAGCAAACTTTCCTCCTTCGCGTGCGATAGTCCCCTGCCAGATTCGTTCCTCCACCAGTTGCTGCCTTCTGCCTCGCCTGAGCTGCTCCCTCAGCCTCCATTTCTGGTGGCAGCAAGCTTCCCTTCCCCCTTGTTCTTCTAGCTCGACAGTGAGTGGTACTCACTCGATCTCTTCCTTCCTCCCTTGATCTTGGTTGTTCTTGGTAGATTTTTAGTTAATTGAGGTTGTTTAGTGTTTTAGGAGGTTGATTTTAATTTTTTGATAATTTTAGTCAGTTATGTGATTTTTCATAATTTTATTTGAATTTTATGTGAATTTGCATTTATTATTTAATTATAATTTTATATAGTTAAATAATAAATTTTGGTTGATTTTAATAATAATCAAGGGATTTAAAAGGATTTTACAAATTATCTACTAATTTAGACTAATTAACATTAATTTCTCAAAAATCAACTTTTAATAGTATATTAGATATTATTTTGAATATTATGTGTATTTTCCTACTAGTTGGATAAATATGTAATTTTACACTAATTATAATTAAAATATATTAATTAGCTTTATTAATATTTAAGAGGTTTAGAGATATATATTTTTTATATATAGATTAATAGGTAATTTTCATTAAGTAATGTTAATTGTGAATGTTGTTTCCAAATATATATATATATGTTGGTTTATGAAATTTTATTTTTAAATCTATATTGAGAGATGATTTTCTGACTATGGACAATCATACATGTGATGTGTATTTTTTGGGGAAAATAAATGATTTAATTTTTGTGATGTTTTGTTGGATTGTGATCTCGGTTGGGGCTAAGTGTAGTTCTGGAAGCCTGACTCGAGTGTGAATGTCTGTGATTATTAGAAGTGCGTTTTATGCAAGTTTGGCTCTACCTTTGGTAAGAGATGTCCATTTTACAGAGGATACTTAGCCGAAATTTCGATAGATTTTCTTATACAACATGATATTCATAATAAATTTATACCGTAAATTAGGCTTTTTCCTGTCTATCGAGTCTTATCCGGTCTTCCTCGAGTCATCCTAGAATTTCACTATTTTTGTTCATTTTTGATTTCAATTTTATAGTCATGTTTTAAAAATTGATCTGTTAATTTCTTTTCTAGAGCATATCGGAGCAGAAGCCGTGAGATCGAGGCAGACGCATGATCGTCAACCTTCTCATTCATCTTGTAAGTTAATAAAATGATCTGTGCATGTGTTTTATTTAAAGATGGGTGCGCTTATATTTTTATGTTATTATTATATGATTTATTTAATTTAATGCTGTTATTTAAGGTTTAAACGCATTTTATTTATTTAAAAATTGGTTTTGAGAAATTTTGGTAGAACGGGCTACCTGGTGGGCTTCACCAGGACCGTGTGCACATGGTAGAGATTGAGAAGTGGATCTGAATTATATATGACTGGTGAATATTAAACTGGGATGGGTGCCTCGGTGGAAGCCTTTGCTCTCGGGGATTGCCAGTGATTAGAAAGTTAATAATGGACTGGGATGGGTGCCTCGTTTGATGCCTTAGCTCTCAGGGATCGTCAGTGCCATATATTTGGATTAAGTGAATGACTGCGACTTGGTGCCTCGGTTGATGCCTTTGCTCTCAGGGACCGGCAGTCTAGTTGGAATAAGTGGGCCCGGTTGGCCATTTATAACTTTTGGCTTAGGGTTCTACCGAGATTTTTCAAAAGCTATATCTATATATTATAAATTATTTTCACTATAACTATATGGTTTTCAAACCGTACAAGTTTTTTTATTGACTTACTCAGTGAGTTCTGATTCCCCTCAATTGTTTTTCAGGAGCTTAGGAGTTCGACCTCAAACTACCTCCATGCTAGGTTTTTTCATCACCGGTAATTTTATATAGGTCATTGTAAGTTGTACTATTGTAATACTCTAGAGAGCTATAGTAGTATTTGTACTATGAATTGTATGACTTAAGTATATTTGTGTATTGTATTTGTATGAACCATGCTTATGTATGATGATTTAAGTTTGATTTATGATATAACATAAAGTTTTAAATTGTAAGGTTTTATTTTTCTTTTCTTTAAGGCTTACTAGGGGTTTCGGGGGCCTTATGCCTTCCCATTCCCTAGTGTCGGTCACGTGCCCTCGGGTTCGGGTCGTGACATCTCATAAAATGTGACACTAAGTCAATCCTAAACTTGTTATTCTGAGTTCGAGTTGAGTTTTCCTTAGAAATTCTAGAAGTTAGGTTTCTATTTCTAATTATTGTTTTCCTTTTTTGTCTTTTAGTCACCCCTCCAGTCGCATCTACTAGTCAGGGTCGGACATGACGTGCTAGATGGGCGCCTTTATCTTGTAAGTTAATATTTGAATTGTATGTCGAGTTTTTAAATTAAAAACATATTCAATTCTGATGAATTTAATTTTATGAGATTCTAGTCATCTTTCCTCATTTGATATTGCATGATTTAATTTATAGTTGATATATTTTATTGTTATTTATTGTAATTTTATTTATTTTATTTATTTGCAATTATTTTAAATAAACCACGATAGAATGGGCTATTTGATGGGTTTCATCAAGACCGTGTGCGCATTAGTAAAATTATATGATTATTAATTATATTACTAGGGCCGATGGTCTGGTGATGGTTTGCTCTCGGACATCGCCAGTAGTATAATATTTGTTTATTTAATAAGTACTGGGGCCAAGGTCTGGTGATGCTTTGCTCTCGGACATCGCTAATATAATTAGATTAATATTTATTAAATCACTAAGGCCAATGGTCTAATGATAATTTGCTCTTGGACACTGCCAGTGATACTGGATTAAGTGATATGACTGCGACTGTGCATCTTGGTGATGGTTTGCTCTTGGGATCCGATAGTCTTGGATATAAGTGAGTCATATAACTGTTATAAAAATTGATAAATCGAATTCGACCTAAATTTTATGCTGAAATTTTTTAAAAAGCATTTAAATATTTAATTCTTTCCTTTAAAAATGGATTTCTTATATGTATATCAATTGATTTGAATAAAATTATAAATATATTATATTTCCATAAAAATTTATTTTAAAGGAGATTTTTAAACCACATTTATTTCTTTATTAACTTACTCCGTAAGGTCTGACTCCCCTCAACTTATTTTTTAGGAGTTTGGGAGTTTTTTTAGGCCTACTTCTCTTTGCCGTGTAGCTTCATCACCAACTATTATACTTAGGTCTATTTAGTTATGTTATATTTATATTCGTATACTGCAGTAGAGAAAATTATATAACTGCATAATTTATTTTGGATATTATGTATTTTTAATCTATGTACTGAGATATTATTTTGTATAATAGATTATGTTATTTTATATATATGATGATATTATGGTTTAATTATATCGAGAAAAATAAGTTTGATAATGAACATTGTGATTTAATAATTTATTGTAAGGTTTCAAATTTAAATATTCCATATTGTTATTTTAAGGCTTACTACGGGTTTCGGTAGCTTTATGCTTTCCCATTCCCTAGTGTCGATTATGTACCCCTAGGTTCGGGTGATGACATTGAATTCTCTGTGGCCATTCACAGTTTGGGGAATCAATATTATTAAAGAAATAAGGTTGAATGCATCTAACATGCATTGTTATATTATGGTAGTAATTGATTATTTCTCTAAATGGGTGGAAATGAAATTATTCACAACTATCTAGTATTTTTGGTTAACCATGGAGATTGATTATGTGAAATTCCTGAAGAAGTGCCATAATTGTTAGGTGTATAGGAACGAAAGCCATTTGCCCTTTATGGAACTTTAAGGGTTGACTTCTCCATAGCCATTTATAGTTTGTGGATTCAATATTCTCAAAGAAATAAGGCCAAACGCATTTAACAAGCATCGTTATATTATGGAAGCGATTGATTATTTCTCTAAGTGGGTTGAAGTGGAATCATTCATAACTAGGCAAATAGAAAAGAACATAATTTATAGATATGGGTTGCCTTATCATGTTATCACCAATAATGGTGTTTAGTTTAGAGCAAAAATGACTAAATTATTGGATGAATATAAAATTGACCATCATAAATCATCTCCATATAGATCGCAAGCAAATGGAGCAGTAGAGGCAGCAAATAAGAATGTGAATGATTTTATCCAAAATACTAGAGAATTATAAGGATTGGGCAAGTTGTTTGCAATTTGCATTATGGGGATATAGAACCACTACCAGGACATCGATTAGAGCTACTTTGTATTCACTAGTGTACGAATGTAAAGATGTATTACTAGTGGAGGTCAAGATTCAATCATTAAGGGTTCTCTTAGAATATAAAATCCCTAAGTATTAATGGGTAGAGAGCCAATTGGTGCAGTTGATATTATTGGATGAGAAGAGAATGAAAGCTATGTATCACTTCCAACTATACAAAAAAAGGATAGCCTGGGCCTATAATAAGAATATTAAGCCAAGCAATATCAAAGATGGTGACTTAGTACTAAAGCTTACTAATCCAATTGTGACTAACTCGTTGGGAAATTTCATGCCAAATTAGGATGGCTCGTATATAGTGAAGTAGCTATTTTTCCAAGGGCGCTGCTATTCTATTTGATTTGGAAGGAAATGAGTTTAGGGAGCCCATCAACTTAGCTTAAAAAATACTTTCTATGAAGTCTCGCTAGGGATAAAACCTCAAAAGAGCTATCTAGCAAAAATAAGAGATGATAATGAAAAATAAAATAATAAAAAAGGGTCATAATGGATTGAAAACCTTAAAAGAGGTGGTCTAAGCAAAAATTAAGGACATCTAAAAGGAGAGAGAGAGAGAGGAAAAATGGTTAGTTGAAAAACTTGCAAGGGTGACCAATTAATGACATGAGATATGTTAGAAGCAAAATATATAGTCATCTTATGCTTAAATTAAATGGAATGGATTGCCTTAGTTACTTTTGAACATTGCATTAATTGCTTATTACAAACTGTTTAACTAAAAGAGGAAATCCTATCCAATAAAAAGGAAACTATGATTAAATTTAATAAACTAATTTTACCTTCTTTTCTTCTATTGATCACCTTAAATGCTTGATGTTTGTAACTTTATTATCCTTTTATTTCTCAGAAACTCACCTTTTTCTATTTGTTGTAACTGAATCCATGCCTTTACTGATCATCAGTAAACTGATCTCTATTATAGTCAATGTGCCTTTGGATGATTTTATAAGGGCAGGTCACAACCAAGTTATCCAGAAAGTTCTAAGAAAGGGGCCAGGTCAAGCTCATTCACTAGCCCCATAATTAGCTATTTCTATCTATATTGTCAGCAAAGATAGGCATGATTATAAAGAGTGACAAAGTGAAGACCAACTAAAGGGACATAGTGGGTATATGATCAAATGATCATGTGCTATAGTTTCCACCATAGGCACAACCATTAAATTATAGTATTAGGAAATATGGACAGCTAGCTCCAAACATCTTCTAGTAGAGGATGAAGTCTCATTGTATGGTAGTGCTTTGTTTTATAATGTATGATGTCTTTAGGAGGCTTAAGCAATCTTAATCTTTTATGCAACCATTCGTGAAAGTGGTGAATGAGTAAAATGATAGAAAAGTAGAAAATGAAGAAAAGAGAAGAGAAAAGCTAACCTCTAACAATAAGGGGCTCTTAGAGAATCACTTAGTTTCTGAAAAATTGTCTAGTCTAATGATAGTTTCTGCTAGAATGAGGGGAAAGGGATTAAGTCCTACTTCCACTTGATATAGGATATGGATAACTTTTGAATCATAATTGCTAAAAGGAGAAACAAGTAAGAACTGGGCATACAGACAAAGAACATTTGAGGCCAATAAACCTCCTTACTATTCACAACTATAATAGCCTCAAGGAAGGATCCTATCAAAATTTCAGTACCAAAGATATGGTGAAGAGAAGATTGAGGAGAAAGATTAAACAACCTGATCATTTGATATTGAATGGAGTGTAAATATGGAGTTCTAACATGAGGGATCATAATTTGACAAGTATAATTCATTTAAAAACCCAAAATAGCTTTAAATTCCTTTGGCAGGGGGCATATCTCTAGTGTGTTGAATTAGAAAACATGTTTACTTGGATACCTATGAGTGACCTAGTGTGACTTTTTTGTTGCTTTTTGTGTCTCTTGGTTTCAAGAAGAATTGGTTTTATAAGGGTCTTTATTTTTAAAGGACATGACAACTTTATCAAATAGGGACAAATGATTGGTCTCGGGAGGAACAAGACTTTTTTTTTTTGATTTTATGGAAAAGAAAAGAGACAACGTTGGGTCACTCAGTGAGTATTGCCCCCAATAGAGATTTTCAAGTTCAGGGGATCACATTTACTTTTTGATTATTTCTCATTATATAATGTTTAACGTATATCTACTGCAATACCCTAATTTTAGTAATGACAGTTTGTATAGCATTCACATAATTCATTAGATAGTGGAAAATAATAAAGTTGAAGATATTATTACATTGCTTTCCTAATAAAATACATATAAAAGGAAAAAAAGGATTACAAAAAGGTAAATATAGTGAATCTATAAGATAAATATGATTATTCATATAGCTTGCTCGATCACATGAATAATGGGATAAGCAATGAACACTCGATCATTTAAAAGAGTAAGCAAAATATAGATAATCATGCATGCTTGTAGTGATTATTTATGCTATGATGATAATATAGGGGATGCATGATGTCATCATTAGATAAAAAATATGATGACTCTATTTTGAGATATGAACTTTCATATTATTGATATTTACGAGGTGATTTCATGTTTTAGAACTAGAAGATGCAAAATGATGATATGAAATAAGTATAAAAAACATAGATTATTCATATAGCATGCAAAATTGCTAGTCTCACCACATAAGCATAACAATATTCTCAAATGCTGGCAATAATAAAGTAAAATACAATGTGATAAAATAAATATGCTAAAATGATTATGTGGTCCTCAAACTCGACTAAGCTTGTATAGGTTTTGAAGCTTTAGCTTTGAGGGCTTATTAAGATTTTCCTCATTGAGAGGTTTAAAATGACAATAAAATGATGCTAGTTTGTATACCTTGAAGCATGCTTTGATAAAAATGAGGCTTGGTTTAGTGGAGAAGAGGTATAATCTCCTAAGAAAAAGATAGTAAGAGAATAAAAACTATTTGCAAAAGGGTTTTGAGTGTGTGTGTGTTTCCACTTGCTCTCCCCCCTCAAAATAGGGTGTAGAGGCACCTATTTATAGTGAAAAATATGGGGAAAAGGGGGGGTATAGGTGTGGTCACACATGCATCCCTAAGATAGAGTGCATGGCCACATGATTTGTGTTTGACTGCATATTTAGAGCATGGCCACATGGGCTTACGTGTGGTTATATGCACTTTTGTGCTTTACGTGCTATTTTAAGGTTGGTTACTAGGGTTTTTAGGCCTTTCAGATGCATTTTTAAAGTTTGTTTTGTTAAATTTAGCCTTGATTTTTAGCGCATGATACCTAGAGGTGTTTAAGCACACTTTTAAGCGATACATGCTAATCCTCGGGTTGTATTGGACCGTTACGGGACTACTTTTGGAGGTTTTGGAGCCTTCTAGACATGTTTCTAAAGTTCATTTTATCAAAATTGACTTATATTTTTTTCACAAAGTTGGGTCCTGATTTGACAAAATTAGTACCGGTCCAACAAGCTGAATATTTTAAGAAAGGAATTCTTAAAATAAGCTTCTCATTGTTCCAATAATATGTATTTTGTAAGTTTGGAGCATAACTTAATGGCTCGATGATCAATTTTGCACACTGGTTGGTTTTTAATGGTGCACACTTCAGAGATGTTACATATGAGCAGACTCTAGTCATCTTGGAGGTTTAATTCATCATTGGACCATTTTGGCCATAGTCAAATTTGAGGTATAACAGTTGCCCCTTGCTTCACATGTGTTGTATAGCCACTTAGCGCTGGTGTCAATACACTCGAAGCAAAATGTGAAGATGCAAAAATCATTTTTTGAGGAGAGAGGTACCTATCTGAGTGTTGAGTTATTGTAATTTAATTGCTATTATTGTTTTGTGATTTGGTCATCATACAAAATGCTATTCGAGGAACATGTAAAGATGTAATTTTATGATTCATACAAGGATGCAATTTTGGGATTCATGCAATATGTAATTTTTAGGATTTACGCAAGGATGCAATTTGGGATTCATGCAAGATGTAATTTTATGAGATAAGCGTGTGATAGTGATATGCAATCAAGCATATGATATGCAAGCATGCATATGAAATGCAACGAATACCCTTAACATTCTCTAGCCATGTTAAGGGTTCTAACATATTTTTGAATGTTAGGAAGTAATGCCACTATAAATCTCTTTCGGTGTCAGGAAATGCCATTATAACCTCTTTTAGTGTTAGGCAAAAGAATAATGCCACTATAACCTCTTTCGGTGTCAAGTAATGCCATTATAACCTCTTCTAAAGTTAGGCAAAAGGATAATGCCACTATAACCTTCTCCGGTGTTAGGCAATGCCACTATAACCTCTTTCAGTGTTAAGAAAAAAGATAATGCCAATATAACCTCCTTCGATGTTAAGAAATGCCATTATAACCTCTTCCTGTGTCAAGCAAAAAGATAATGCCACTATAACCTTCTCCAGTGTCAAGCAATGCCACTATAACCTTTTCTGGTATTAAGCAAAAAGATAATGCCACTATAACCTCCTCCGATGTCAGGTAATGCCATTATAACCTCTTTTAGTGTCATGCAAAAAGATAATGCCATTATAACCTCCTCCAGTGTTAGGCAATGCCATTATAACCTCTTCTGGTGTTAGATGAAAAGATAACACTACTGTAACCTCCTCCGATGTTAGGATGCCCCTATAACCTCTTTCTATGTCAGGTAAAAAGATAATGCTACTATAATCTCCTTTGGTGTAAGGCAATAAACTATTGTGATTCTTATGGTTGATGTAATATGTCATTCTCTTTTAGTTTTGGTTGGTGATGATGCAATGGTGATGCAGTAATGATGTAGTGATGATACAGTAATGATGATGTCGTTACTTGTTGCATTGCAGATGTTATGTCAATGATTTGGAGTAGGGTATCCTTTTGGTGATTCTTCCTTATTTCTTCTTTTAGGAGGTTTTGAATTTTTAAAAGTGGTGAGGTTGCATATGGTGTTTTTAGATAGATATAGTCCTTATCAGTGTACTTTTATGTGAGTTTGGTGCATATCTTATGCTCAAATGGAGGTTTATGACTAGAGAAAGGAGTGTGTGACGTCCTAAAGTGCACATAAAACCACACAAGAGTGCGTGGAGGGGAGAAGTGCACGTGGCTACCTATGGGGGGCACATGGTCATGCATTGAGTGAGTGAACACGTGCATGGTACATGGCCATGCACTTTCCCCTCTCCATATTTATATAAATGCATGTTCTGGAGGTTTGAGGAGGCTTCTTTTGGACTTTTTAAGTGTTTTCCAACTTTTCTTGATCCTTGTTATGTTTCAGGTGCATTTTGCTCTTTTTTTATTTATGCATTTTTATTTTTTCTGTATAAGATGTAGTTCCCTAACATTCCAGAGGGTCTAGAGGATATCTTCTTAGATGAGGAGGGTAACTTCACAGAGGATACTAGAGTAAGGACTTCCACTATGAGGACTAGTATTGATGGTCCATCTGGCACTCAGGGTCCTCAGCTATTTAGGCTCTTTTGAGGAGACCTAATTATTGTGTTTTACAGTTTGGAGACTTATGCTTGGGTTCATCATCATTACTAGGTAGGTCCTCCTCTATCCTATTTTATTTAGCTATCTGCACTGCCTCGCTATTCATTAGCTTTTGTTGTATTTATTATTCTTTCAACTGAGGTTGCCATAGTTGTAGTTCTGTAGCTTTTACTATAATTGTCTATAAATGTTTATGTTGATAGTTGATAGGTCTTGCTTTATTTTCTTATTGTGATTGTTTACTAGTGCTTGCTGTGATGCTTTTCTTTTTAGCTGTCATTATTATTATTATTAGATAATTGAAAAAGAAGATGTGTTAGTATTTATTAATTATGGAAATGTTTGATAGCGTACCTATTATTTGTAGCCTCATAAGTCCTTTACTGTGTTGCCTGGTAGTTTTAATAGGGTTAGCATGTACTATTAGGGTCTTCCACTATGTGTAGTAGATGGTTATAAGGAATGGCTTTTATAGGATTATAGCTACACTTTCTTATGAATCGTATGCATTAAGTTAGATTGCTATGTATGAGTTGATTAAGTGGTGGATGGACACGACACACACTTTTCACTTTCCTGTTCAGAAGATGACTATTACTCCTCTAGACTTTGCTGCTATTATAGGCTTGAGTTGTTTTGGAGAGCTCGTTACCTTTAGTGAGGAGGAGTGCTCTTCTATGGTAGCGAGGAGGCACCTTACCATGGAGTTGCTTAGGGTGCCTACTCTTATGAAGTTTGGTTGTCTATACCTCACTTGTTACACTGAGTTTGTCTCCACCGTGTAGACGATGTATGATATTGATCTTATTTCGGTAGAGCAACTGGCTCATTACTTTTTGTTGTATTTTTTAGTGTTATTATCTTCTTAAACCCTTTGGTTACAAGTAGTCTATGATTGTTGCCTATTCTAGGGGATCTAGAGGGCTTTTCAAGATATTATTGGGGTACCGTTGCTTTTATCCATATTAACTCGAGCCTTAATGCAGCATGTTGAGGTAGTTTAAGGATCTGTGGATGCTTGTTCGTGCTAGATGTGAGTAAGAGTTCTCATGTTTGTTCTTTTGCTCTTTATCTTTAGTTTGTTATTTCTAACTTCCTAATTCTGATTGATATGGGATTATGAGTTTGGGGTTCTCCCTTATCCGACTATAGAGCATTTCTTGAAGGATGGCTTTTCTCATAATTCTTGTTAGATCAGGAGGACTACTGATTTGATTAAGGACTATTCAGTGACTCAGGACTACATGTGTTAGCTATCCTATAATCAGGTACATCTGGATCCTATAGTGTTGGTTGTTTCTCTTTTAAAGATTCTTTGTTCATTCTTGCATTTTGAATAGATCTTCCTTTAGTGGTGGGTGGTGAGGTCACATTAGATGGCAGAGATGGTGACTACATAGCAGCTAACGGAGAGACAAGTGTTGCTCTTTGATCTTACTATTTGGGTGAGGAAGTCCATCATTGGTAGGATGGTTTATTTGCGAAGAGAGTCCCTGTTCTTCCCCGTAGCAACATGTTCTGGGGCTATGAGCTTAGTGTTGATGAGCTTGCAACTACCATGATAGGATACTGCTCTGAGAGTCTTTTAGAGAGTGCGAGCTTGCCTTATACTGATGTGTTGATCCCTTAGCTAATTGACGCTTTAGCCAATAGAAATTTTCCTCCACCTTCACCTCCTTAGGTAGATGCATCTCAAGGGCCATCACGTTGATCGTTAGGAGTTGCTTCCTCTGATCCGGTAGGCTTTTATTCCTATTTTTTATAAGTATATAACAAACTTTATTAGTAATAAAATGTAATTGACATGAGTTGTGAGATTTTATCTATAGCTATGAGGATCTCGTCGGAAGAGATCTAGGTCCTATTTTAAGGAGAATGAGGGCAAGTTCCAAATTGAGTAGGCTAGTAGTGTGGCTTCTAGTAGTATTATTCTCAGGGACTTGATAGTTCAGCCATCCTTGGCTTTGCTTAAGATGGATATCTTTGGTAGAGTAGTGTATTTTGATTGGCCTTGCCTTGGCTTTCCTCAATCGGGTGTTGCTTCTCTTAACAGTACTCATGTTTGTGTTTTATTTTGCTTATTTTGCCTTTGCTTCATTTATTTGATGAGTGGTGATTGACTTAGTTGCTCATTTTTATAGATTCCCATATCCTTTGTTAAGTATTGGTATACTATCACAAGGAGTGTGCATAATCACTTTTTAGAGTTTATGACCACTCAAAGGGTATGCTTCCTTTATTATACCTATTTATTTTATGCACATATTTTATGCATGTGTGTATAATATGCAGTATGTCATGCGGGTTGAATACCATCATGCTAGCTATGAATGGAAGCAAAAGCGTGCAGCTTATTGTGATCATATTAGTGAGCTAGAGTCACAGTTATCATCCTTTGTGATGAATGATGATAAGCCCAAATTAGATGAGGGAGATGCTTGAGCAGGATCAGTTCTTGCTTCTGATGACAACTATGGCTGATGTAGTTGTTTTCAGGGACTTTTGGCTTGTGGTTTGCTTTGTTATATCATTTTCCTGAGGTTATGGACTCTAGGTGTTATATTTAGGCATTTGTCCTACATGTGCTAAATGATACTTGTATGATGATGACTACATAGGCTTTTTGCTGTGTATCATTGATGATGTTCGCTATTGCTCTTGACTGCCTCTGTTTTTTTCCTTTTTTGCTTAAGGCGTATCCTTTTGGAGCTTTTTGCACTTAGTTGGGATTTCTTTTTCTTCCCTTTTTTTCCTAAGGTGTCTCCTCTCGAAGCTTTTCACACCTAGTTGGGCTTTTTTTTAAGGCTTTGACGATAGTGATTGATCTTAAAGAGAGAGCAGAACTGTGATTATATAATGAAAGAAAATGCAAAGCATGCTTGATGCAATTGATGATGAAATGTGTTGCATTTTTCAAAGACATTTTGCATAAATTGGCAATCATTCTCATTTCACTGAAGTCATTTAAGAAAAGCATGGGTACATTCATACAAATTTTGAACTCGAGATTACCTTGTCCTTAACTACCCTTCTCAGGTTTTCTAGTTAAGTATTTTCTCTTTTTCCCTAACTTTTGCCTAGGTCATCTATATAGGGTTTTCAACCTAGCGGGGGGTCCCTAACTTTTTCCTGAGCTATCATTTTTAGGTTTTCAACTCAGTGGGATTTTTTATGCCTTAGATGTAGTACTTTTTTCAAGTGGTTTGTATTGACAGGTTCGGAGAATTCATTACCTTTAGAATCCATTAGCTTAGCTACTCCTTTTGATAAGACATATTTGACTAAGTATAAGCCTTCCTAGTTTGGTCTAAATTTCCTTCTTGGATCTACAATGTTTTTCCTTGTTTGTTTTAACACCCAGTCTCCTACTTTCACACTCTTATGTTTCACTTTCTTGTTGAAGGTTTTGGCTAGCTGAGCCTAATACAATTGTGTGTGGTATAAAGCCTTAAGCCTTAGACTATCCAAGAGGGTTAGATTATCTTGCCTCTATTAAGCCCATTATACTTATGGCAGTTCATATTCTATTGCTACCTAAAGAGACTTTATTTATGTTTTAATCGAAAGCACTGCCTCTAATCTATATACTAGTGAGAAACAAGTTACTTTAATTGAAGTTTTGATTGTTGGTCAGTACCCCCATAAGGCATCTGGCAATTTCTTTGCCTAATCTCAATAAGTCTAAGTCATTTTTAACAAAATCTTCTTGATGTTCTTATTTGTAGCTTCAACAGCCCCGTTTGCTTATGGTCGGTAAGGAGAAGATTTATGATGTTCCACCATATCACTCCTTAGCAATTCTCTAACTTCCCCTTGGAATTGGACACTGTTATCAGAGATGATGTGATGGGGGATTCCATATTGACATAACATATTTCTTTTGATGAATTTAGCTGTATGTTTAGCTCCTATCTTTGTGAATGATTCTACTTCAACCCACTTTGTGAAGTAATCTACTGCCACTAAGAAGAACCTATGTTCATTCGAGGCTATTGGGTGGATTTCCCTAATTATGTCTAGTCCCCATGTTGAGAAGGACCATGGAGAGGAGATGTAGTGCAATTCTATTGAGGGAAGGTGGTTGACATTCCCGTGAATTTGACACTTATGGCATTTCTTTACAAATTGGATACAGTCTTCCATCATCATTATCTAGAAGAACCCTTTTTTGATTATTTTCTTAGCTAGGATTGCTCCATTCATGTGTGGACCACAAACACCCTTGTGTACTTCTTCTATTGCACTTGTAGCCTTAGCTTCATCTAGACACCAGATTTATAAATTGTCCATCGTTCTTTTGTATAGCACACCGTGGTGCGATGTGAAGTTTGATGCTAATCATTGAATGGCTACTTTATCTTTTTCATCTGCTTGATTAGGATAGGCTCATTCCTTTAGATATCTCTAGATGTCATAGAACTAAGGTTTTTTAGTTATTTTTGTCTTCATTATTCTATAGTTTTTATGACAAGGTTGTCTCGATATGAGTAGGATTAAAGGCTTCATCGGTATTTTGGATGGTCCTTCCATGCTGATGTTAAGGAAGCAAGTGCATCTGCCATCTAATTGTGATTCCTAGGGAGATGAATGAATCTGCATTTTTGGAAGGATATAGTAAGTAGCCTTAGGTGGTCTAGGTAAGGCCTTAAGTGTTGCTCTTTCAATTCCCACTCTTCCATGGCATAGTTTATTACTAGCATGGAATCTCTAAAGATTTTGACTTTTGTAACATCTAGGGATATTATTGCTTCTATTCCAAGTGCACATTCCTTATATTTTGCTTCATTATTTGTGACTATAAATTTAAGATTTTTGGCCATTGGTACTACTTTAACTTTCGGGGATTGTAATATGACACTAACTCTTATGCCAAATTGATTGACTGCTCCATCAAAATACATATGCCATCCTTGGATTTTGATGGCTAAGCTAAGGTCATTTGGGAAGTCTAGTTGGATTTCTTCTGCATTTGGAATGGGGTTGAGACCTGAAAATTCAACCACTACTCTTCCTTTCACTGCATTTTTAGTTAGATACCATACATTGAATTTTGTTAGCAGTATGAGCCACTTAGCAAGTTTTCCTACTAGAGAGGCAGCTTCGTAGAGGTACTTCATTGGGTCCATTTTAGACAAAGCCTAAATTCTGTAGGATTGAAAGTAATGTTTAAGTTTCTTTATTACCCGTACCATTGCCAAACATATTTGTTCAACTTGGTTGTACTTCTCCTTATACGACAACATCTTCTTGCTTAAGTAATAGACTACGTGTTCTACCTTCATTTATCTTTCTTAGGCTAACATTGCATCAATTGTATTTCCTTCGATGGCCAGATACAGGGTTAAAGATGTCCCTGCTTTAGGTGGTTTTAAAAATGGTGGGTTGGCTAAGTAGTTCTTAATCTTATCAAATGCCAGTTGATATTGTTCATTCTATTCAATTGGTTGATCTTTCTTAAGTAACTTGAAGATAGTTCACACATCATTGTCAACTTAGTGATGAATCTACTGATGAATTGTAGTTTCCCTAGAAATCCTCTAATTTCTCTCTCTGTTCTTGGCATTGGCATCTCTCTTACCACTTTTTCTTTGTTTGGATCCACTTCAATCCCATTTTGAATGACAAGATACCCCAACATCTTTCCTGAAGTGACCTCAAATATGTATTTCTTTAGATTAAGCATGAGACTAGACTTTTTGACTAATTTAAGGAATTTTTTGAGGTCTGATGAGTGTTCTTCTCTAGTTTTTAACTTGACCATCATGTATTCAACGTACACCTCTACCTTTTTATGTATCATGTTATGGAACATTGCAATTGCCATTCTCTATTAAGTTTCTCCCACATTCTTTATTCTGAAGGGCATTACTCTGTAGTAATAAGTATCCCATTCCATTATGAAAGCTATCTTTACTTTGTTGATAATGGCCATTAGTATTTGATTGTACCCAAAGAATCCATCCATGAAGGAGTACATTACACATATGGCAACACTATCAACTAGTATATCTATATGAGGTAGTGGAAAATCATCTTTTGGGTAGGTCTTATTCAGATCTCTGTAGTTGATGTAGATTCTTACCCTTTTGTCTTTCTTTGTTACTAATACCACATTTGCTAATCATTCTAGATAGTCTACTACCTCTAGGAACTTTGCCTTAATTTGCTTCTCAATGTCTTCTTTCACTATTTGGGCCCATTCTAGTATGAGTCTTCTTAGTTTCTGCTTTATCGATTTACACCCATCTTTGGTATGAATGAATTGTTAAGCAATGTCTCTATCAATACCATGCATATCATCATACATCTAGGCAAATACTTTTGAATATTTTATTAATTTCTCTCCTCTTTTTAAGGGTAACATCTTTCAAAATATGCATAATGTGTGGTTTAGATTCCATACTAGTGTTAAATGATTCAGTGCATATAGAATGAATGTCAAATATACTAATGTTTTGAACAATGCAATGCACACTACCATTAGGAAAGATATTAAATAAGTAAGAAAAATCTAATTTGGAGTTCATTACATCATCAATTTCAAATAAAGAAAAAGTACAGAGATCATCATCAACAATGCCTTTAAATAGGTTATCATCAATTCTTGATTCGAGGATGGCAATAACTTGATATAATCAATAGTCTTACTTCTAGATTCTAGCTCCAAATTTCTTATAAGCTTATTGATGTCAATCTCAATGACTGTGTCTAGTGAGTGCTTTCCTTTGAGGGTGTTATTGAAGATCTCAAACCATGAATTCTCGATTCTATTGCATACCCACTTCTCAACTTGTCCTTGGTGGAGTTGGGTTGAGCTTTCAGCCATAAAAGAGATTAGCTTCTTAGCCCTAGTGTCCTCTTTAGGATCATACCCTAGACCATATCTACTGGTCTATCCTTAGAAATTAAGGAATTCTATAGCCCCAATGTTCCTTCCTCATAACCCTTATCTAGGTAGATATTGCATCTTCTCTCATAATACTGAATTTGGGATCGACATGATCATTACTGATTATAGAAACCTAAAATCTTGGTGAGACCATATTTAGACAAGCAATAATGTTGTTTGTTTTAGCAGGGATGGTAACCACCTTTTTGTTTAGAGAGAACTTGATCTTTTGATGCATAGTGGAAGGTATGCCCCCTAGTGGGTGGAATTAAAGTCTTCCTAGTAGCAGGGAAAAAGTTAGAGGGATGTTTAAGATGGTAAATTCTATTACTAATTCGATATCCCCCATTATGACTACTGTTTTGAAAGTGCTAATGATTGGCTTTTTTGAATCATCATAGGCTTGTATGACCACATTGGATTCTTCTAGGTTTTCAACATTCATCCTAAACTTATGTAGCAACCTCAAGGGGCAAACATTAATGGCAGATCTGCCATCCACCATGACACATGCAGTCTTCTTATATCTGACAATTGCTTGTATAAAGAGAGGATGGTTGTGGACCCTTCCCTGAATGGAAAATTTTCATTTAAAAAGGTGATTGCATTAGAGGGAGCTTTCATTAGAGAGGCTATCATCTCATAAGGTGAGGCATTAATGGCAATCTTTGCCTCATCTAATGCTCTGACAAGGGCATCCATGTGCTTTTTTGGTGGCTATGAGTAGGTCTTAGATACTGGCTTATGCTTGAGTCTTCTTAAGTTGTTTGAGGATAGTGTCTTCCTCTTTGATTGGAGCTTGATCACTTATTACCTCTTTTCCTTTAGAGGGATTTTTTTCTTTTTCAAGAGGTTAATATACCTGCCCATTGCGAGTTACATGGTTGATTACTAGTAAGGGCTTCTCAACTGCTTGCTTATCTATTTTTATACTACTATTTTGGTCCCAGACAATGATTTTAGGGTCATTAGAATCATACCATATATCAATCCCTATGACTTACGGGTTTTAAAGTTGAATAGTATAGACTACCTCATCTTTGTTGTCAAATTCTTCTCCCTATCCTAAGGGTACTATATCTTCTAAGTGAGTACTTGACTTTATAGTTGAACTTCCCAGATGGTTGGCCTAGTAAATTCCATACTTTATATTCATTGCTACTAGAATCTTTGTCTATGTCTACTTTTATAAGTAAGAGCAATTAATCACTTCATCATTCATTGGAATATGGGGTTCAAGAATGAAACTTGAGAGTTTGTCTTTTGAGATCTTTTTTTGGATTTCTTAGACATCTTGGATCAATTGTTCAACATTTTTTACTGGTAGATTAGAGGAAATCATGCTGATGGTTGGTGGAGGCATGTTTTGATAGTTTGGGAGAGGATTGGTCTTAATGTTGGGTCATTTTTCTAGGTCGTCAATTTTTCTAGACTCAATGAGGTCTTAGATTGCATTTTTTTTTATAGTTCTGCATGTATTAGTGATATGACTGGGCATCTGGTGAAAGTGGCAGAATAAGTTTCAGTTAATTTAAGGGGGTAGTAGGTTTGGAAGAGGCCTAGGTTCTTAAGGTTGCAAGAGGTTCTTTTATTGGAGTCTTTGGAATATTTTAGATAGTAGAGATTGAAATTTAAGAGCTTTCTCTATGGTTTGATGGCATTGAAAAATGGTGAATTATGGGTGTCGGGTTGGATTATGTTTATTTTTACGGTTTGGGTGAATGTGTTTTGGATGTTTCATTTGGTGTTTTGGTAGAAGGTGTTCCTAGTTTGTTGAGGTTCCTCATCCTGAATTCTAATCCTTGCATGATGGAGAGCTTTGAAGTCAGGATAATAAGCAAAATCATCTATTTTCTGAAATGTGGTAGTGCCCTTTTTGATTAGTAGCTCTATCGGTTCATCCTCTGGAGGATGGTTTCTCATTTTGACTACTTTTCCCTGCCAGCTTGTGACATAATTAGAGAAAGCTTTACCGGGTTTTTGCTTTATGGTCTTAAGATCTCTTCGAGTGATGTCTAATTGAGTGTTGTATTCATACTGCTTAATAAAATTATAAGTTAGTAGTAGCCAATCACTTTTGATTTCATCTTCAAGGTTAAAGAACCATGCCCTTAGTCCTTCCTTTAGCAATGTAAACAAGAATATAATAATATAAGATTTTGTAAGCTTTGTAGAAGCCATGAAGGTAGCATATTGCCTTAGATGGACCCTTGGATCCCCTATTCCATCAAACTTAGCGAAGTTTGGCAGTTTAAAATCATCTGGGAGTGGCTTGTCTTTGAATAGTGCCAAGTTAGTAAAGCTTTTAGAGCTATGAGTCCCCTTGTCTTTGAAGGCAAATTCTAACTAAGCCATTTTATTAGCCAATAATTTGACTTCCCTTATTGATTCAAGTTTGGTCATGTCAATAATTTTTATAGCGTTTGGTGCATTTTTGAGATCCTGGTAGTAGTCATTGTTATCATCAGCTTGAACTAGAGTATGGGAAATTCCCTTTGCCTTATCCACCCTCAGGTGAATAGATGCAGAAGCTTCATTCAATGGTGTGTTATTTCCATCTCGAGCACTTTTGGCTTTGATTTGGGCTTAGACGATTTTGGCTATGGTACCATCAGCGAGTAGTTTTTGGATCCCCTCTCTTACCCTATCTTTGAATTGCTAGCAAGAAGTATATTTTTGGTCACTTATATTGGATGTAGGATTCCTGTACATTCATTAAGGTTAGCTAAATGAATGATGCATGATATGTCCTACAAAAGAAAAGGGTGAGCATGTGTACATGGAGTGGATGCAAAATCCTAAAATGAAAGATGATTATTCATATAAAAAAATAGTGGTTAGTATGTGCTTATTTACATGTATATTATGTATGCATAATTAAAGCTGGTTAGTTTTTCCTACACAATGAACAAACCAATCACAAGCAAGCTCTCACTTCCAACCTTATTTCTCTAAGAAGTTATTCAATCTTTTTCCTAGGTAGGTTTTGAACCTTTAGTCATCGGGGGACTATGGCTCTGCTCTCAGAACTAGGCTATTTCAGTTTATACTGATTAGAACTAAAGGGTAAATTGAGGAACGATACTAAAATGTGCTTGAGGTGAGCACATGATGTTAATATAGAGGTCAATTATTAGGCTTCAAATGATGTCTTGAGTCTATATACGTCCATGTGCATAAGACCAAGGTCAATCAAAGGGAGCTTGAGTTTTTGTCCCCATATCGATATTAGATATATTTACTAGGAGTCATGAACGTATCATTCGATAGTTTATAGTTTGATTTTATCGACATAAAGGTCCACAATCTAGTTGGATTCCTAACCCATTCATTTGATCTAATAAGGATAAATGGATGACATCTCATATGTTCCTTCACTGAGGGATGTCATTATTTGTTAATCTACATAGAGTATTCAAGTTAAGGTACATGATTCTTATAATTCCCTATGCTTCAGGCTTGTACGAAGTTGATAAGAATCATGTGGTCTTAAGCTTGGATATTCTATGAAAACTGACATTATAATTTCATTCGATGATAGACATTGAGAGAGTCATGTCATTTTATGAATATTAGGTTAGACAGACATTATTAGGATAAGGATAACATGCACAACTTGGTGGAATCCTAGTGGATGTTACTACTAATTTATCTATATGAGCTGAGCCAAGGTGAAAGGCTAAGGGTTCCTTTAGCGAGAATGCCCCCATATGACTAGGGTTATAGACTTTGGTCAGTAAGTGTATGATTCTTTTGATAACTCGATCAACCCTTCAGGACTTAGGTTACAGACTTTCGTCAGATGAGTCCAGTGAATGCACAAGTAAAGACTAAAGATAATAATACTGTATCTTCATTGCCTGTGATTCGAGCATAATCATGGTGGTGATGTCATTTAATATTATTGAGGCTTTTAAGGACCAATAGTGCATGTGTGAAGTGTAGTGCAAATGTAATGGTGAGGGGCTCTATATGATTGAGCATTGTATAATGAGAAATAGCCATTTTCAAGTTGATTTCTCTTACTTAGAAGTCCTAAGTGGAGTCACCATTATGAGTACCTTGGTGTGAATTTTTTGTTACATTTTATGTCTTTTGGTTTCGAGAAAAATTGGTTTCGTAAGGGTCTTTTATTTCTGAGGGACATGACAACTTTACAGAATAAGCATAGATGATTGGTCTCGGGAGGAATGAGACATTGTTTTGATTTTATGGAGTTGCCACCCAATTTTTAAAAAATCGAGAAAAGAAAAGGGATATTAGGTCACTTAGCAAGTATTGTCCCCAGTAGAGATTTCTAGGTTGGGGGGATCGTATATACTTTTGGACTATTTCTCACTATACGATGTTTGATGTATAGCAACATCCTAGTTTTAGTAATGACAGTTCATATAACATTCACACAATTCATAAGATAGTGGAAGATAATAAAGTTAAAGATATTATTACATTGCTTTCATAATAAAATACATATAAAAGGAAAAAAGGATTGTGGAAAGGTAAATCTAGTGAATCTACAATCATTCACACAGCTTGCTCGATCACATGAACAATGGGATAAGCAACAGACACTTGATCATTTGAAAGAGTAAGCGAAGTATAGATGATCATACATGCTTGTAGTGATTTTTAATGCTATGATGATAATATAGGGGATGCATGATGTCATCACTGGACTAGAACATGATGACTTTATTCCGAGATATGAACTTTCAGATTATTGATATTTATGATGTGATTTCATGTTTCAAAACTAGAGGATGCACACTGATGATATGAAATGAGCATAAAAAAGCATAGATTATTCATATAGCATGTAAAATTACTACTCTCATCACACAAGCACAATAATATTATGAAATGTTGGCGATAATAAAATAAAATGTAATATAATAAAATAAACATTCTAAAATGATCGTGTGGTCCTTAGACTAGACTAAGCTTACATAGGTTTTAAAGCTTTAGCTTCTAGTGATTATCAAGCTTTTCCTCATTCAGAGGTTCAAAATGACAATAGAATAATGCTAGTTTATGTACCTTTGAAGCGTGTTTCAACAAAGATGAGGCTTAGTTTGGTGGAAAAGATGTCTAATCTCCTATGAAAAAGATAATGGGAGAGAAAAAACTACTAAGAAAAGGGTTTTTAGCGCCTTCAATTAGATAGATTTTTGAGTGTGTGTGTTTTCTACTTGCTCTACCCCCCTCAAAATAAGGTGTAGAGGCACCTATTTATAGTGAAAAATGTGGGGAAGAGGGGGGGTATAGGCATGGTCAAGCGTACGTCCCTAAGACAGAGTGTGTGGCCACACGAAATGTGTGTGACTGTGCGCTTGACATGTGGTCATGCAGTAACATGTGGCCACATCTGCTTGCACATGGTTAAGCACACTTTTTCCCTTTACGCGCTCCATTTGGTGCTTATACGTGTTATTTCAAGGTTCGTTCCTAAGGTTTTTAGGCCTTTTAAACACATTTTTAAAGTTTTTTTTTCATATTTATGCTCGATTTTAGTGCATGACACCTAGAGGTGTTTACACACACTTTTGAGTGATACGTGCTAATCCTCAGGTTGTGTTAAACCATTGTGGGACCACTTCTAGAGGTTTTGGAGCCTTCTAGATATGTTTTTGAAGTTTGTTGTATCTTTTTGGGTACTAGTATGACGAAACGAGTACCAGTCCAATAAGCTGAATATTCCAAGAAAGGAATTCTTGATATAGGCTTCTCATTATTTCAATATAAGGATGATGTCTTTCTCATGTTACTCAACGTGGATACCATCAAGGGATTTTGTACTCATACTCATTTCTGAGCATTAGAGTATATTAGATTCACATTTATTATTAAAAATAAAAATAAAATAATACTCTAAAATTCAAGCAATTTATATTATAAGTACATTGATTTTATTTTTATGTATTCTTCACCTCGTCTAGGTGTAAATCAAGCATTAAATTGTTTAGAATTTTATAAACTCTCAATGTAGAGTTTTTAACTGAACATCTAAATTCTGTGAGGCTAATAAAAGAGAGCCATTAAGATAAAAGTTTAAGAGATAATTTTGAACATAATCTCATTAAGGGGATAAATTTACTTTTCAATTTATGGATTTTCTTATTGAGATTACACTTTATTGAAGAATTTAAAGAGATAAAGTTGTGTTACTTACCTTGATTATTTTTAGGGTATTTGCCACACAAGGTGATATTCTGATGAGCGATTAGTGTTTGCCTTCTTACTTGTTCTTACTATTATATTAGTTCCTTTATCCTTCTACATTCTCTTTTATTTTTCCTGCATAAAATGCCATAAGTTAGTTAAGTCTGTTTACATGTAGGTGATGAAATTTTATCTTTGATGATGATGTCTCCAATCACAAAGGTCATGATACTCCACCATTGAGGTCATGGCCTAAGGCTGAATTTGTCTTTTTGTCATTCCATTGATGCTATGGTAGAGGGCTTCATTCCTCTTCTTAATATCTCGTGTAAAAAAGGCTTAGGAGTTAGATGTCTTATTTCATGATCTGAGAAGTTTTCAGAGTGCATTTATCATAAATTTTGAGTACATTCCTCCCTTTTTAGGGCTAACATTTGTATTACTAAGATGTTGGACCTTCTCATCACCCTATTCCATACCTTATACTAGTCTAGATGTTGTGGAGTTCTACTCTGACTAGCCAAGAGTTAATAGTGGCTCTCTTGGGATTTAATGCCCTATCTTTGCTTAAGCATTCTTATAGCTATTAAAGGTACAGTTAGGAGAATCTGCTGGAGCTTATTCCTATTAAGCTATATAAAGTAAGCTTGTATTTTGCTACTCTTTATGTTATTGACTATCTTTTGCTTTTATAGTTCATGGAGCAAATTTTCTTTTTTATTGAGACTCTAGATGATATTCCAAATGATGCTCCAAATGAGAATATGGAGATGGATGTTGAGTCTAATGAGTGTGAGACTCCTATCCACTCCCTTGAGGTTGCTAGGATGATGCTTTTGCAAGTATCACTGTTAGTGATATTCCCTTGCTAGATAGGCCTATGATTTGTTGGGCTCTTACGGTCTAGAGTCCTGTTGAGCATCAAGTTCACCTTAATAGTGTTTCCATTTTTCCTTCAGATGCTTCACATGTGAACATTATGACTACATTTCTACACTTTTACAACACTAATTTTAAATGTTAGTAGTAGAGTATTTGCATAATCTTGCCTAGGCTTAAAGACTTTTGTTATGCAAAGCAAGTATTTTCATAACAAATGTATGCAAGTGTATACATGTTGTGTGACATGCATGATCCTAATAGGTGTTTTGTTAGGAATAGAGATATGTTGTTGATCTTAGAGTGTAAGAATGAGGTGCTTCATCCATATCTTGTAGGTTTATGCATTGAATGCTTTGCTATTGGTACTTCTAATGTTAGAGCTTCTGATATAGTTTGTCAGATAAATTACCAAGCTAGCAAGTGGTGTCTATGGCTTGGAATTAGAGCTTATGATTGACTGATGCATTGTTGACCTTTTCTTTTTACAGTTGCTTTTATTATATAATAATTGATTTATATGTGTGCTTGTATTTTACTTCTTTATGCCCTTAGATCTCTTTTGCTAACTCTTGTATTTTAGTGTTCCATCTTCAAATTCATATTTACTATTATGCAATTTTTCCCCCCACTTTTATTTTTCCCTCAGAGTTATGTTTTTCCCTTAGAGTTTGATAATTTTCCTCCATGGAGGTGGTGACACTATAATCATCACTATTTTTAATGAATAGAGTTAGTCTCATGCCTGTCACTTTAACTGGATTCATCAACATTATTCTAGCAATTTTCATTTCTTTATGTGTGCAAGAAACTCAATTTATTCACTACTCCTATTAACCCTTTGTCTTATTAACCCCATCAATTGTAATATTATGTATTGAGGATGTAGAGGAGTGAGTGAATTCACTGAATGTGAGTTCTTAATACTTAACTAGACTTTTATATCTTCTTGTTAATTGTCTCTATGACATAATCTTTCTATGCCTTAATTTATGCATATTTCTTTCTTGTTTAGTAGCTTCTCATCATTGAACTCATCACCCCATCCTGTAGGCATAATTGACTCAAAGGGATGTCAAAAAAGGTGGTTTAGTGTAAAATACCTTATAGTTAAACTTGCTTGGGGGCTATCCTAACAAATCTTTAACTCTTTCCATATATTTAGGTACATTAGGAGATTTCTCATTAGCTTTAAGGTTTATGTTCTCAAAGGAGTTTAACAGTTCTTCCTCACTAACTCTCGAGTTAATCATTATAGTGGTTGGCTGTAGAACATTTCAATAATTTGGAAAAGGATTATTTCTAGTGTTTGGGTTTTTAGGGTCTGTGATTTTTCTAGAGTCTATAAGGTTTTGGATTTCAAGTTTAAGGTGGGTACATGTGTCTGTGGAATTGTTAGTAACTTAGTGGAATTTGCAATAACTGTTCGAGTTATATCCTAAGACATTTAGGTTTAGTGATTTGCAAAAGGTGAGGGGCTTGAGCAAGCCCTTTTGCATCAAGTGGTTTAGGACTTTTGATAGGGGTTGGTTAAAATTGGAGAATCTCCTTGGTTGTTGAACATCATGCACTTCCACAACTCGGCTAGTGCTTCCTTACTGTGTGCCCCCAGTTGGGTAGTTCTTTGCCCCAATGGTTTTAGAGCTTTTTTTTCTCACTCTTAATTTCTTCAGCTAGCAATCCATCATCATAAAAGTCTATAAATTTTTTAGGATTCATCATTTGTAACCTTTTAACCAGATTAGGTGACATATTTCAAACTATCATCCTAACATGATCTTTCTTAATTAGTTTATTTTTCATTCTACCTTATTCTTGAATCTAGTTAAAAAGTTTGAAAAATATTCATTAGGTTTCTACTTAGTTAATTCTAAGTCCTGAATAAACACTTCCAGCCTAGTGTTATAATCATATTGCTTTAAGAAAGCAGTGCATAATTCTCTCCAATCAGTCTGGATAGATTTCTTTAACCTATGATACTAATTCATAGCCATTCCTTCTAAGGACATAATAAACAATTTAGCGACCATAGTTAATGGGCTTTTATGGTGCTCATAGTTATGGTATATTGGCTAAGGTGTATCCTTAGATCTCCAGTACCATCAAACTTCTAAGTTGAGGCATTTTGAATTTATCTAAAAGCTTATCTCCATTAGTGCTTAAAATGTCATCAAAATTAAATGAATACCCCATACCCTTATTAGTTCTTCCATCTTAGACATCTTCCGTGTTAATGATTGCATTTGCTTTGATTTTAGTTCTTGAACTAGTTCAAATGATTCTTTCTTGGCTTTCTTTGCCATGAAATTCTTCATATCTTTATATTTCATTTCAAAAGTAGGTACATTCCTAGTAGCATTCAATGGTTGTCCCCTAGCATTGTCATTAAGCAGGTGGAATTACAGTAGTAGGTGGCATTACCCTAGCTAAAACATGTCTTAGTTCATCTTGCATCATTGCCCTCATGTCATCCATTAAAGCTCCCTTGATGTCTTCTAAGGTCCAATTTCCTCCCTGTTGTTGTTTTATTTCTTCTGTTTGAGTTGGTGTCGCTTCTAGGTAAAGTGGGTTGATAGGATTCTTTTCTAATCTTCTAAGGATATCTTTTGTTATTGATCTCAAAATTGGTTAAGCTTTTACTTGTTTTCCATATTTTTGTTTCCAAACATAGGAAACCCCAAATGAATCTATAATAGTTAAAAAAAAGTGTTAGTATGATGCATGAAATGCATGTATACATGATGCATGTACTATGAAATAAGTAGTAAGTAGCAAGTCAAGTCAAGTATACAAGTAACAAGTTGATATGTATAATATCCTTCTAAACTTATTCCTCCTAAACACGAGTTCAATGGTAAGTATCTTTTCTTTGGATTTTTTATCTTGGCCCTAATATTAATAAGGGATATAAAGTACCAATGAGCATGCTATGTCTCTTAAAGTAGTAAAGCATAAAAACATAATTTCTAGGAATAAAAGATTAGCATAATCTTTATTAACACAAATAGGACTGCTTAGGCCTTTATAGATAGAAATACCTCATGGCAATAAACACAAGCAATTTGGGTAATTCCTAGGGTAAGTAAATAGGTCACTATATAAGCTGAGTCCAATGGAAAAGTTAAGGTTCACATAGTAAGTTGCCCTCCTGTAAGACTTGAATTAAAGGCCAAGGTCATAAGTACCTGACATCCTTTGCAAATTAGAGAGAAGACTACCCCGCCTTTAGGACTTGGGTTATAGACTTTAGTCAGATGAGTCTCGTAATCTCTTTTAAACTGAGTTAAGGTTAAGAGTAATGGTTAGCCAATCTACAATCCTATGAAGCTAAGGGAATCATGGAACCATAACCCAATGCCATTGGTTAGTAGGGACATGCAAAAATGAATGCAAGAATAAAATAATAATTAATAAATCATTCTAAAGAACACAAGAATTAGTATCTCTTATCCCTAATGGAGTCTCCACTATAGACGATGACATTTAATATGTGTCCAAGATTTATGCAACTATAACACTGTTTGAGCTCAGGGCTATAGAGAACACACTACTATATCATAGAGACATATTATGGAGATGAGAAGTTGCCACCCAGAGTAATAACTGGGACAAATCAGAGGTGGTGGTAACTCAATTCTCTAAAATAAAATTAGCACCACAACTAGGAGATTCTAGATAAAGAATACCAATTTCTTGCAATATTATGTTCATTTAGAATTACTTTATTAATTACTAAGTTATTCCCTATTTACATACAATTTCATTTAAACCCTATTTAGCATCCATCTAACTCCAAGGCAAATAGTCATAAAAATGTACATAAAAAATGCATTCATATAACGCAACGTCCCTAAATTAGTCTAGTCTAAATTTATTTTAATTAAAGTTAGCTAAGTTTACATATTTTACAAAATGTAACTAAAACTAAAGGTGAGTCTACATTTTAATTAGATTAGTGAGCCTAGGTTTACTATTTTTAATTCTATAGAAATGAGCCTAAATTTACCAAATTTTAAGAGAAAATGGAATTAAATTAATGGGCCTAATTATATTTAACTTTTAATCAAATGAGGTAATGCAAAATCTATTTATTTTAAAAGTAATGCTTTAATGGGTTGGGTTATGCCTAATCATTTTTAATTAATCTAGGTGGGTCTATGTCTAAATTAACCTAATGGGTCTAAATTAATTTTAAAGCTAATTAGAAACCTAAACCAATTTTAAAGGCTTATTAATGAAATGGGTTATAACCTAATGTGGGCTTGGGACCCAAAACGAATAAAAATATATATATAAAAAAACGCAACAAAACAAATAATCAAACAAAACATTCACACCTAATTTCTAAACCCTATATCAATTACATGAAACCCTAATTGATCTACTGCCTCATTAATTTTAATTAAAGTTTACTAAATAAACCCTAATTTACTAATCATTTTTAAAGTGCAGAAAGTTAAAGAGTTTCACTATTCATACTATCAGGGCTATTACAAAATCTACCAAAAATAATAAAGAAAATAAAATTAAAATTACAACCCTTAAGAAAATAAATTAAACAAATTCAAAACCTAAAAAATAAAAACTAGGTTAGATAGAACAAAATAAAATATATATAAAAATTAAATTGGGATATTGATTCTTTGTTTTCATTCATGAATTCTCCATGGGTTTTCTGTGGTTCAATCACATCTTCATTATCACAGAAACATAAAACACAATGAATCAAAAAGAAAAAGATTGGATGAATTAAAATAATAATCAAAGAAAATTAAATAAAATAATTAATGAATGCACTACTTACCTTAGGATTGCCTATCCTTCCTTACTAGAAAATAGTGACTTTATATATCCTATTTTAATATAAGTCATTCTGTAACCCCCTGAGTCAGGAGCCAAAGCATATAGTACTATACTCAACTACTTGTGCCTAGATTACCTTTCGAGTAAGTAGCAAACCATCCATATACTCCAGTTTCTATGTTGCTAAATCACATGTATGAACCATAGCTAAGGAGCTCTTCACCCTTAAGATGAGTGTTCAGAAAAATAATATCAAAGAATTAAACAAATAAACATAGGAAATCAACAAAACTAATAATAAATGAAACAAACACATGAAAAGCAATAAAATAAAATAAAAAAGTAAGAAACAATGAATAAACAAACAAAAGAAACAAAAAAAAACAAATTATACTTCCAATCAAAAATTGATTTTTCTGATTGGAGATAAAAATTAGTAGTTAAAAAAAATTAAAATCAAATAAAAAAAGAAAGGAGTAGATGAAGATTATTTAATGGATACAATATTGATTTCCCTCAGAAGGTGATCATTATTGATGGAAGCTTGTGGCTTTTGATGTTTGTAATTTTTTTGTCTGTGATTTTAGGTTTTGGGATTTAATTATGGCCAAGAACCAAAAAAGTACTTAAAAGATTAAAGAAGAATCGATGTGCTTTAACTCACGGCTAAGAATAAAAAAAAATTAGAGAAAAAGTAATTAAAAGCTAGGAGCCCCCCTTATGAAAAGAAAATGATGTATTTATAAACATGCTTACAAGATAAAAATAAAATTATATATACAATCTATTTATCAAATAAAATAAACATATTTATCAAATAAAACAAAAATAACAACCAATAAATATCAAGATAAATAAATAAATTGAACAAAATAAATAAAATTGTGAAATCGAAAGTGTGGATTTCTGATCAAAAATCTACATTTCCAACGGAAACTCTTTATTTATTTATTTTTTTAAAAAAATTCTTGGCTAATCATGACCATCTGTGTGGCCATTTATGGCCACTTTTATGTATTTCAATTTCATTCATTTTTTTTCTTCTGTTGAGTGAATAGGCCTTTGGCCCATTTGGCCAATAATCTCTTTTTTTTTTGTGAAAATTTTGTATTTTGTATTTGTTTTTTAAAAATTTTCTTTGTTTTTTAAATATTTTAAAAATTTATTTAGAAAGAAAAATAAATAAATTTAAAAATAGGTCCTAAAAATACTTTATAATTTAGTTTAAAACCAATAATTTAGATCCAATAAATCTAATTTCATAATTAATTTTAATTAATGGGTTCTCTATCGCATCCCCATTTCTGGTATCCCGAAATTGGGTGTTTACAACATTATTTAGTTTTTACTTACATGGTTCTCATAGAACCATGGATTGCTGACATGGCAGTGGGGTTCATGTCTTTACTATTTGTATTGACACTTTGTTGTTCGTTAGCAATTTGAAATTCAATTTTGACCAAATGCAAATTGTGTTAACATTGCAAACAAAAATATGAAATTGGGACATTTTTGCAAAGCTTTAAAAGTTTGGATAAAATTGCAAATGGTAAAAAAATGTTTGGCTTTTTTATATAACAATAAGGCTATTCTTTAATATATGTTGAGCATTTGCATGATCAAGTATTAATCTATCCATATTTTGACTTTAACAAACATTTTTGGACCACTAATATTCTTTATTTAAGTGTGATTATAAGCATAGGCACCTAATTATGCTTAACGAAAGCAATGTTTATTTACCATGTCTTAAATCAAGTTTGAGGGCATTCTAATCACATTTGAAGTCTTTAAATACCCATACTTATGTCCCATAAGGCATGGGAAGTGAACAAGGTGCAAAGGAATGTGACTAGAGAAAAAACGGACAAGGTTTAGTAAGGTCAGCCTACGCTCACAGTCTACGCTCACAATCCATATATGACCATAAGTCTTTGTGATCAAAGTGGCTGATATGCTCATGGTCTATGCTCACGACCATGACCCCACAACAAGTGTCTCCAACAGTCATTTTTGCAAGTAACAATCATATTTTTCAATGTTCATGACCCCAAGCCTATGCTCATGACCATGAGCATATGAAATCCTATAAAAGCTAAAATTACATTAAACAAAGAAGAAAGAGGTTGGGGATGAATTGAATGGCTTCCAACAACTTTTTTTCATTCTCTAATTATAAATTGAAGACCTAGAACCTCATTTAAGAAGTTACATAAGCTAGTTGAATTTTCTCCAATCTTAAAAATTCTTAATTTTATTTGAGTGTTGGTTATGTGCTAAGTTAGCTCTCTTCTTCATCTTCTTTCTTAGGTTGAAAAAGGAAAGTGAGGATTTAATGCTAGTGGTTTAGGTTCAAGCATAAGACTTAAAATACTTGTGATTGATTATTAGTTAGAGTTTAGCCTTTAAAAACTCATTATGTTGTAAAAGTTAAAGCTTAGCCACAAAACTCTTATAAACTCAATATGGATTAATAAGATTAAAGTTGGTGTTAAAAACCCTAACTTAGGGATAAGTTAGGTGGAGACAAAGATTCATTTATGAATTGAACTCCTTAAATCTTGTGTTATTGAGTCCTTCTTTTACTTCCTCATCTAAACTTTTATTTAATTCTTAATTAAGCTTTAATTTTCTTTTATTTTTTTTCCCTATTCACCCCCTTTCTAAGGACTTTTTTAACATGTGATCAATCACACCCTATACAAATTTAATCTTTACATAAACAAAAATAAAAAGTTCAATAACCCATTATATAAAAATAGAGTCATAAGTCATAAGTTTAGAGTGCCAAAAGTTCAATAACCCCAAATCTATTACAAAATGATCCACCAATCCATAAAAAGACTACAATAATGGTTGATTAAAGAGCCTCAAATTTTAAACTTGGAAAGGTGAAAGCACTAGTAAAATCAATGTTATGACACTTATTTTTTGTTAACAAAAAAACTAAAGTGTTTCTCCCTAATTATCTTTAGTTGTTTAGACTGAGATGTAAAACAATCAATAATGAAATACATCCAATAGAAGATAAGGAACCTAGCTATCCTCTTTAGAAGAATCTTCCTTAAAGCAAGCTCTAATGGTACAAATTCTAAAATCTCCAAGTCTACTATTTCCTAAATATATTATATCTAAATCAGCGCAAACCTCCACTAAGAAATTTTAAGAATCTTTAAGATGTAAAACATGAAATACATGTTAAAATCCATTTAAAATAATGAAATTAAATCCAAAATATGGCTCAAATTAAAAATTTTCAATAATGATTCCTACTATTTGGTTGGGTGGAGGTGGGTCAGCAAAAAAAGAAAAAACACACTCATTTCCATATATTGCAGGATAAAGAAGGATCAAAATCAAAGGCATAGAAAATAGAAAAGGTTAAAATATAGATAGTCAAATTCTGAAGGCAAACTTGAACTTATAAATAGGTAGGAGAGGAATATTCAAAACCATGAAGAAGTAATAGGATCATAAACTTCAAAATTGGGTTTGTTAGTATCTGAAAGCAATTAAGAAAAACACAAATTTTTCCACACATAACTATAGCCTTAGGCTCCACCTTGGGGGCCTTCATATTTTATCCCATTTCATAAGCTCATTTTGGAAATGGTTAGGAAATGGGTAGGGTATGGATGAGGGCTTGTTTGAGTAGATAAATATATATGCACGATTCCCACTCATCTCTGTCTGAATAAGTTTTGCCAAACATAAATAATATAAAACCTTTGATGCTAAAAGCCATGCATAATGGCGATCTATCATTAAGGTAAACTGGTGGCTCTAAAGGAACAACTTTACTATTAGTCCTAAAAACACTACCACCTCCTGCTCCCTCTAACTCTAAAGAGTATACCCATATGTCAAAATCATACTAAGAGACCAAAGAAGAAAGAATTACCACAACTTTCATAGATTCTACTCTTGTAGGTGACTCTGGCTTAGAGGAAGGAAGAGATGGTTTCACTCCCTCAGTCTCAAATATAGGAAAGCTTCGTTTGGATGATGAAGAAGCACCTCTACTAACACTCCTACCACCTCAACCACCTCCTCCTCCATCTCCACCTCTAGCTTGCTAGAGTGATAGAGATTGAATAAATAACTGCATATGGCCAAAAAGTGAAAATTGAGAGAATTAAGCATATAATGATGTTATGCAAAACAACCAACTTAATTTTAATTAGCCATTAGGTTTCATATGTTAATTTTTTCTTTTAGCTCTTCCTCACTCAACAAAAATGCATACCGATGCTTTTCATGCAGGTGGTATAGATGTGAAATGATGATGATACAAATAATAATAATAATAATAATAATAATAATAATAATAATAATAATAATAATAATAATAATAATAATAATAATAATAATAATTGTCACGACCCAAACCCGAGGGCACGTGACCGGCACTAGGGAATGGGTAGGCATAAGGCCCCCAAAACCCGTAGTAAGCCTAAAGGAAAAGAAAATAAAACCATTCATATTTTAAACTTTATTTTAAAATAGAACACATTATCAAACTGATTTTTCTCAAATTACACAATTTCAACTGTTTAAATAATAATGTGTTTCAACATGTCATATTATAGATCAAATTGAATCTTATACATAAGCGTGGTTTACACAAATGAATTACATAATTATGTTTAAACCATACCAATCTTTAATACATATACTACTGCAGCAACCTAGATTAACACACAGTACAGCTTATAATGACCTACATAAAATAGTCGGTGAAGAAGAAACCCGACGTCGAGGTAGTCTGAGGTCGAACTCCCAAGCTCCTGAAAAAAAATAAATTGAGGGGAATCAGACCTCACTGAGTAAGTCAATAAAGAGAGCTGTACGGTTTGAAAACCTTTGAAAACTATATATGTTTATAGTGAAAATAATTTATAATATATAGGTATATCATTTGAAAAATCTCGGTAGAACCCTAAACCCAAAATCTAAATGACCAACCGGGCCCACTTATTCCAACTAGACTATCGGTCCCCGAGAGCAAAGGCATCAACCGAGGTACCAAGCCGTAGTCATTCACTTAATCCAAATAAATGACACTGGCGGTCCCCAAGAGCTAAGGCATCAACCGAGGCACCAATCCCAGTCCATTATTGACTTTCCAATCACTGGCGGTCCCCGAGAGCAAAAGCTTCTACCGAGGCACCCGTCCCAGTTTAATATTCACTAGTCATACAATAATCAGATCCATCTCTCAATCTCTACCATGTGCACACGGTCCTGGTGAAACCCACAAGGTAGCCCGTTCTACCAAAATTTCTCAAAACTGATTTTAAATAAATAAGATGCGCTTAAACTTTAAATAGTAGCATTAAATTAAATAAATAATATAATAATAACATAAAAATATGAGCGCACACATCTTTAAATAAAGTACACGCACAAATCATTTTATTGACTTACAGGATGAATGCGAAGGCTGACGACCACACCTCTGCCTCGGTCTCACAGCTTCTGCTCCGATATGCTCTAAAAGAAAAATAATGAATCGACTTTTAAAACATGACTAAGGAATCGAAATCAGAAATCAACAAAATAATAAAATTCCAGACTGACTCAAGGAAAACCAGGCGAGACTCGACAGACAGGATTTAACCTAACTAATGGTAGGAATTTTACGAGTATCACGTTTTACAAGAAAATCTATCGAATTTCGACAGAGTCTCCTCTGTAAAATGGACATCTCTCTACCAAAGGTAGAGCCAGACCTGCATAGAAAATGCAATGCACTTCCAATAATCACAAACATCCACACTCGAGTCGGGCTTCCAAAACTACAATTTGCCCCAACCGAGATCACAACTCAAACAAATATATATATATATAAATAATAATATTTATTTCTCAAACACATATTTCCCATACACGTATACTAAAATAAATAAAATTATATAAAATCTCAATTATTCAAAATTAAACAATTAAATTTGTATTCCATCACCACAATATAAATATAATTATTATCCAAATTAAAACCTTTGTAATGTATTATATGAATATATATATATATATTGGAAATTGGACATTTAAAATTTTACACTACTTAGGAAATTATATCAATTAATTTATAAAATTTATCTAAACCCTTTAAATATTAATAAGCTAATTAAAAAATATATATATTGTCATATTTAGTGTAAAATTACATTTTTACCCCCCCTAAAAGACACAATTTACATAATGTGCTTTTAATACTAGAATAATTCCTTAAAATTCTTTAATCATGCCAAAAATTTATTTTCTTAAAATAAACCTCCCTAATATAATTAAAATATTTAATTAACCAAAAATTTTCTCCCAAAAATTATTATTTAACCAAAAATCAAATTTGACATAAACTCAAATATAATTATAAAAATAGTATAAAAATCTCAAAAATTATAATTTGAGTTCTAAAATTTATAATATTCACTAATAACCTCAATTATTAAAATTCCATAATTTTTAACCATAATTTTTGAAATTAGCCTAATTATTAAATTTTGTCATAAAGTATATAAATTCCTAAAAATTGTATAATATTCTAAAAAATTTATTTTCTTTACCCTAAAATTTATATCAACTCATAATAACACCAAAATACCAATTGTTATTATTATTTATTATTTTTATAATTAATTCCCGAAAATTCCTAAAATATTATTAAAATATTCAAAAATTCACCAAAAATCAAAATAAATTCCAAAAATTATAAAAAAATTCCTAGAGGTAGATTAAGCTACTAGGAATCACATTTGTAAAGGGAGTTTGCATGAATCAATCTAAATCGAGCTAAAAAAAATTTCAAAACCCTAGAGCTCAAAACCAAAAATCAACCAAAACTCAATCAATTCATGACCAAAGCTTAAACTAAACTTAGAATGAGTCTCACCGGTGCAAGGGGAGGAGATTGGCACCGGAATGGAGGAAAATGGTGGCCGGACGAAGCTTGGGTGAGTTTGGAGCAAACTCTCGGCTTCTTCTCTTCCAGTGGCTTCCGGTAGCTCCGCAGGTGACCGGAGGCGAGGAAGAAGGAAGAGGAAGCAGCAGATGGTGGCCGGAGGTGGGGGAGGCGCAGTGATGGTGGCAGTCGAGGGCGTCGCGCGGTGGGGAGAAGGAGTGAGCTTCGGTTTCGTTTTCTTCTTCAAAATATACATACATATATATATATATATATATATATATATATATATATATATATATATATATATATATATATATATATATATATATATAATATACTTATTATACACACATGGGTGTCTAAGTGAGTTTTAGTGTATGTATACATATATATATATATATACATATATACTTTAAACATACACTTCATGAAATTATATCATATATATACATATTAATAACCATTAATATAATATATATTCAATATATGACTATATATTAATATTTATTTATGCATGTATGTATATAGACAAATATTAGTACATATGTACATATCTATATACATATACTACATATACATAATATAATATAATGCAAGGTAACCATTTCTAATACTATTTGAGAAAAATATCCCTTTTAATTCAAATAAATAAATATATATATATATATATATATATATATATATATATATATATATATATCGGGTATTACAATAATAATAATAATAATAATAATCATCATCATCATCATCATCATCATCATCATGATAATGATGATGATAATGATAATGATAAAAAGAATAACAACAACAATAACAACAACAACAACAAAACACCCCTAAGGTTTGGCCAAACTCATTACTCTATCCTTGCTTTTTTAAAAGTTAATTAAATACCTTCAATTTTGATTTTGTTAACTATTTTCTTCCTTTGTTAAAAGAATTCAGAATACACTGTTAATTTTTGGAATATACGATTAACTAATAGAATAATTAAGGTTAAAATGTTAATAACCAGATCTAATATCATAAATGCCCTTAAACAAAAAAAATATCACTTCACCTTCTTCTTATTTACACTCCTTCAGTATAGCAACATTAGGATTAGATACGAAATGTGGTGGTGTGGTGATGTAATGGATTTGACATTTAATAAAAAAAAAGGTTTTACTAAAAATTGTAAAAAGTTTTGCTAAGGGAAGTTCTTAGTTGGTTGAAGGGCAAGGGTGTTAGCAACGTTGTAATTGAAATGAACTCTCGTCTTTTAGTTCAAGGTGTGCTCAATATAGAAATGTAGGCACTAACTATTTATCTTGTTTTTGAATACTATAAGTGGTTTTTAAAGTCTATTCCCAATGCTACTCTAAAGCATGTTAGTTGTGTAGCAAATTATGTGCTCATAGCCTCACTAGAATGGCTATATATATATATATATATATATATATATATATATATATATATATATATATATATATATATGATTTTTTAAATTTAATTTCTATTGATAATATAAATAAAAATGTAAATATTAAAAAATAAAAAATTAGATTCCTTGATAATGCAACTCAAATAATAGGGTTTGTTGCACTGTTGTTAACATAACTTTTGATCATATTTCACTTTGATACTAAAATTTCAATTTTTTTCTTTTTAATCCCAAAAATTCTATTTTTATTTCAAGTTAAAGTATCTTAAATATATCCAATAAAATTTAATATACATGGCAACCATAATAAGTATATTATTAGTATATTCACTATGAAAGCATCCTATTAAGTGACCTAATTACCTTGTGGGCTTCATAAAATAAATTTTGCTAACATTTTATTTTATGGGACCTACAAGAAAATTTTGTTTTTATGGGGCTAACAAGATGATTAAATTGTTTAATAGAATGCTTATAAGGTAAATATACTAAAAATATGTTTACTCTGATTATCACGTATGTTAAATTTGATCAAATATGTTCAAGGTTGTTCAACTTGAAACAAAAATAGAATTTTTGGAACTGAAAAGAAAAAAAATTAAAATTTTAGTACTAAAGTAAAACATGACCCAAAGTTATGGTACCAAGGGTGCAACAAACTCCAAATTAGAAAAGTCAAACAGATATTAAAATATATATGTAAAAGAGTCATTGCATCTAAAATGGTTTATGGTGTAAAAATCTATCAGAAGGAGGACATAATTAACAGAAATAAATCTAAAAGGGTATTTAATTAGCTTTTAAAAATGTGGAGACAAACTAGTGAATTTGGCCAAATCGAGTGTTAGTAATTTTCCCTAATAATAAAGGTTTTAGAAGGTGGGTCATTTAGATTTTTCTATATAATGACCAAAGAGTCTCCTTTTACATGACATGTTGCAATCCAATGGTTCATGGTCATTTAGCTTTATTTGACCACGATTGTCTTATCTTATATAAAATAAATGACATGGCGTTTTATCTTAATTAAACTTACTGTCAACGTATCTTGCCTTTTATAAAAGGTATAATCTTTATTCTTGTAGGACTTTTATAATTTATCCTCCATTAATCAAATAAATGAAAAATATGTTTTCTATTCAATGTTTTTATAACGTATTATCTCTCTAAAACTTAATTTTAATTTGTCTCATCAATATCATTAAATACCTAGTCTTGTCTCAATACTTACAATTGTTATACCATGGACCTCTATTCTTATTATAATATGGGCCAAGGGTCCATCACATGTGCTACATAAAATACCATGCAACTCTTTTAAACATTGCACTAATGGCAGTTAATGACAATCTCACACATGACCCTCTACATCCATTACTTCATCTCTCTCATTCTTTGCATCCATCACTTTGTCTCTCTTGTTCTCTCACTCTTTGCATCCATTACCAAGCTTGCTCTCTCATTCCTTTCTCGACTATCTCATTGGTAAAATAATCATTAGTTTCTCTCTTCAATTTTGAATCTCAATTTTTGTTGACCTTAGAAATAATCAATCTCAATTTTGATCTTAACAAACTTAATTTTGAGAATTTAATATGTTTTATTTAAGTGTGATTATAAGCATAGATACAATATTAATCTCAAAGAAAGCCAAGTCAAAATTCAATTTAATAATAAGTTACAACTGAAGTAAGGCTGCTAAGGTAACAGAAAGCCAAGCTCAATAGTAGGTTGTGATTGAAGCAAGGCTGCCATAGTGAGCTCAATAATAAGCTATAACCGAAGCAAGTCTACTGTGGTAAAAGAAAGCCAAGCATAACAGTAGGTTGTGATTGAAGCTTTGCTTCTATAGTAATGGCCCAATGGACATATTTTTGAAATTAAGAAAAGAGACGTTGGAGACATAATGTGAACAGTAGGCTGTGATTGAAAAATTGCTTATATGGTGACAACAAATATCCAACAGTCATATCTTTGAATATTTTTTGAAAAAAGAGACGTCGGAGACATAATTAATGGCTCCAACAACCATATTTTTAAAGCTTGACCTATATATATATGCTCTAGAGTTATGATAACAAGAATACACACTATATTACTCTTTGATTGTAAAAAAAATCTATAAGCATTCACTAAGCTTCATTTTTCTTTATATCAATATTCTTTGTATGGATTAACTCTTATAAGAGTTGGTTGTGTGATAGAAATAAGACTTCATCTTCATCTAATTGTTAGGATAGATTAAAAGGGAAGTAAGGAATACTTTTAGTAGAATTAGTTTAAGTGTTTAGCCATTAAAACACTTGGGAATTGGTGTAAGAGTGAGCCTACAAAATTTTGTTTGTTTGGTTGAAGAGTTAGCCTTAAAACTCTTTTTTGTGTAAGGTTGAAGAGTGAGCCTTAAACTCTTATAATCTAAATCTTATGAATAAGATTGTAAGTATTGAAAAATCCTAACTTGGGGATAAGTTAGGTGGAGATGTAGGATTATTAAGAATCCAAACTCCTTAAATTTTTGTGTTTATTGTTCTTCCTACTCTATTCTCTTTCAATTCTTATTCATTCCTTAAATTCATTTTATTTTTTCTAAAATTCTTTATTAGCCTTATTCACCCCCCTCTAAGGAAGTTTCAATGGGTGCCAAAGCTTGAATTCTAGGAACTTCATTGCTAGAATACAAGATCATGGGGATTGAATTTCAAAATATTTCTTCACTTAGACCATTCTTTGATAGAAGTGATTACCCATATTAGAAGTTCAAAATACAACTATATTTAGATTATGTTTCCATTAAACTTTGGGAAGTTGTTCTGAAAGGTTAGGAACCACCTAAAGTTACCATTAATGGTGTACAAACAACTCTTTCAAAAGGTTAATAAAACAATGAACAAAAGGAAGAAACTACAAAAATAAGAAAGCTATGATCACTCTAGTCTCTTCTATATTAAGAGAAGAAGGAGGCAAACGTCAACATTGCATTTTGGCCAAGGAAATGTGGGAGACCTTAGAGAACCATTATGAAGGCAATGTATTAGTAAGAAGTAAGAAGATTCAACTTCACATGTATGAATATGAACTCTTCAAGATAAAGCCTCATGAGTCAATCATAGAGATGACTAATCAACTCAGTGCTTTTCTCACAACTCTCAAGAAACTTAGAAAGCATTTCTTTAAGGAAAAGGTGAATAATAAGATTTTAAGAATCCTACCTAAGAAGGATTAGGAATCTTGAGTCACTTAAATTGAGGAAGCTCAAGACCTTTCTACCCTTTCAACCGATGTGCTTATTGGAAAGCTCTTAACCTATAAGCTTACAATTAAGCAAAAAGGTAAAGACCAAAAAGAAAATGAAGAGAAGAAAAAGAGCATAGCATTAAAAGCCCTTTAAGAAGATAGTGAAGAGGAAAGCATTAAAGACTTTAGTGATGAAGATGGTAATATTGCCATGCTCATTAGAAATTTTAAAAGTTCTTGAAAAAAATTCTTCAAGAACAAGGGACTTCAACAAGAAGTTCAAAGGAGAAGGTAAGAGGAAAACTAAAGAGGTGACTTGCTATGAATGTAAGAAACTAAGTCACATTCAAAGTGAGTGCCCTAAACTTAAAAACAAGAGCAAATGAGTAAAGGAAGGCTTTTAAAGCTACGTGGGATGACTCATTCAAATTAGAAACAAAAGAGAAGCAATAAGAAGTAGCTAACCTATGCTTCATGGCTCTTGAAAGTGAAAATGAGGTGTGATTGAAATCCATAAGAATATAAAGTAAGTGGTATCTCGATAGTGGATGTTCAAGACACATAATGAGAGATAAGGGGTATTTCAACAAGCTTGATGTAAAGGGCATATCACATTCAGGAATAATGCCAAAGGAAAGATAGTAGGCATTGGAGAAATTGATAATTATTAACTCTTATCTATACACTAGGTGTTACTTGTTAATGGTTTTACACATAATTTGTTAAGTATAAGTCAATTATATGACATGGGAAATAAAGTCACTTTCTATCCTAAAATTGTTTTATTAGTAGTCTTGATGAAGACAAAGTAATCTTTAATGGTAAAAAAGTAGAGAATGTATCTGTAATTGACTTAAATAAGGTTGATAATAAGATATTAAATGCTTAAAGTCTATTTCCCATGACATATGGACATGGCATAAAAGCCTAGAATGTGAAATTTTGAGCTCTTAAATGATCTTTGTAAACATGAACTTGTGATTAGTTTACCTAAAACTCCATTAGAAGTAAAATCTATAACTACATTGTTGTAATAAACAAACAGCATAAAGAGCACATACTTATCAAATACTTCTAATGGAGTTTGAGGTTGACTTTTTGCTTGTTCTGTGCTACATACAACTTGCTCAGCAATATCCACAATATTTTTAAACTTGTTGAAAACCAAGGAAAAAATTAATGAATTTGAAGGTAAAAACATTAATGAATTTGTGACTTTCAAATTAGGAAACTGTGTTTGATAAGTAATGAAACTAGTGTTTGTAATTTATGAACCTAAGTAGTAAACTAACGAATGAAGTCATAAACATACTCAAAATATTTTTGTGGACTTTGATGTCCACTTTCAATCGGTGTGGGAGTCAATCCTAAAAAGAAAGAAAGAGAGGAACGCTTTACAGATTTTGCAGTAAAAGTTTTTGTTATTGCTTTCTCAAGTTCAGTAATTGCTACAAGGAACTTGTCATTACTATAGAATCATTATCATCATCTTCTTGAACTATTTCATCTCCTTAATAGTTTGAATGTTCTTAAAGATTTCATTAATTGAGTCAAAAGTCTTCTTTATAAGTTGATTTCTTATTTGTGTCTTTCCAACATCTACCATTACTTCCCTAAACTCTATCATATTAGCAACCAAACTCTTAATGACAGAGCAGTCTTTCCTTATGTTCCTATAATGAACATAATATTGTATAAGCTTTACATTTTTTGAAAATAATATTTATCAACATTAAATATTTTACACTTACTTTTCTCCCTTCTTTTGCATAAGGTTATTCATATTGCTCTTTATGTCTCTTATTATCTTCCCATGAGTATGCAAGAGGATGAATAATAGTATCATTAAATTCTTATTATTCCTCTTTATGAAATTCCTATGGTACTTCTTCTTTTAAATGCTCATAAATTAGAACTAGAGCTAATCTATCAACAATTCTTCCTTTCTTAAAGCCTCCTTTTTTCAATTCTTTTTTCATTTTTTAATGCTCTCAACAGTCTAGTTAGAGAGGATAGGAAAATTTCTACTACTTTAAATTCTACTCAATCCAAGTAATTTAATTTTAAAATTAAAAAAGATTGAAAGTGATAAAACTATATGTCGTAACTATTGAACTTATATCTTTTATCTGATGAATCTATACAAATAACATAATGAACAAAGATGTGAACAACAAATAAGAAACTTTATGTTTAAGTAATGAACCAAATGAATCTATATATTTCACATAATGAATTTAACTGTTCAATTTAGTAAAATAAGTGTAGATTATTAACTAGAAGAAAAGTAAAAGGACAAGTAAAAAAACAGTTGGTTTCTTCTTCCATTATTGAATCGAACGCACCAAATTCTTCAATGTATAAAAACACCAGTTCAAATTTCTTATTTCTTTAACATCAATAAGAGATAATAGTACTTTGTAGTTTGAATTTATGCTTATGCCCTTTCAGCATTGATGAAACTACAAAAACCATAAAATCCCTCTTTAAATCATCACCATAGTCTCCTCTAGCAATAATCTTTTTGCCCATTCTCTGTGTAATTGGGCTTCTAATAGGAATGTTCCACCTCTCTCTCCAACTGCTAAGCAATTTTGTATACTTTAGTAAGTCATTATCATTTTTCACCTCTACAATAGCCTTTCTTCCTTGCGAAATATTGTATGCAGCAAAAATGTCATCTTCAGTTAATAAAAGCTTATGATTATATTCTAAGACTAATATAGCCTTACAATAATCAAAATTTTCAACCAAAAACCTACTCAACTATCAATGGCATTCACATAGTGATAGTTCTAATAGGCTTCCAAATCCTGTTTCAATCACAATATTTTTTTATTATTTAGAAAACTTAGGTATAATGGAAAATAAGGACTTCAGTGACATCCATATAGGTAAAGATTTACTGGTTTGTGCTAGTAGAGTCTTCACCTTTTTGCTTTGTTTTTCTCATCTCTCACTATTATATTTTTCCTTTTATTCTCTTTAATATAAGTTTTTAATGACTGTGTGTATTTAGAATCCTTAAAACTTCTCTTTTTTATTTTTAGTTCTTCAGATCTGTGATCAAAAAATCAAAAGAAAATCAACATAACAGAACTCTATTTCAACTAATGAAACTTTGAGTTTTATCTAATGAACCTATGTGTTTAAAATAATGAATCTCAATAAATGCTAAAATATGAACCAAAAATAAATAAAATAAATCCATAAACCAACATCTATATGTCAATATAAAGATCATAGATAATAAAAAAACTTCATGCAAATAAAAAAACAAAATATCTACATAGAGACTTAAGTTTAAATAACTTATGTAGTAAGTTAAGAGGAAGGAAATTTCCACTGCAAAAGCAACTAAAGAAGTTGATATCTCCATAATAAGAAACAGAAGATGAAAAGATTTTGAGATTTAGGGTTTTGAAAGAGAATATGATGAATGTATTTGTGTTATAAATCTCTAATTTAACTGTTGGTTAACATCATTTAATAAGTGACATGATAGAAAATTAAAAAAAGGTGCACTTTATCTTTATAACACTTGTTATATATATATATATATATATATATATATATATATATATATATATATATATATATATATATATATATACACACACACACACACACACATAAAAAGGTTCAATAAGATTGTTCTTTAGGTTCACTAATATAGACCTCTAAATTCATAAGTGTTTTCATAAAGATTTAGAACTTGTAAAATTCATACAACTTGTCTAATAGGATCATTAGATGTGTTAATTAATATTATACAAATTAAAATACATGTGTAACTCATAAAAATAAAAAAAATATTAAAAAAATTATTAATAAAAGAAAAAAATGATATATTTATTAATTTGATTCAATGTACTACATTTTGAATCAAAATATTTAATTTGATTCTTTATTAATTTGAATCCAAAATTAACTAAAAATATATGTTTATAGTTTCCTGTAAACAAAACATAGCTTTATTACATAACATCCATAAAAGTTCATTAGCTAATAGACCAAAAAGTTCATTTAAAAATGACAAATTCATTACCTGAATAGAAGCTTAAACAATAATTGTTGTTTGTATTGTAGCCATTTGAGCAATTTTCCTTCAACTTTTAACTTGATTAGTCTTTTTTTTTTTAATTACACTTTTACTTGTTTTGTTGCACTCACCTTTTGTTCTATTATGAGGGTGATATTGTATTTTTCAATAGAACAAGATACTAAATCATATTCCTCTTCAAAATAAACATTACTAATCTCATCTATAACTCTCTTTTTTACACTTTCAAAAGCTTCATCATAGTATTTCGAGCCTTAATATTTTCTGCATTAGCTAAAACTAATTTGTGGAAATTTCAAACCATCCATATCCTCTAAATAGAAGTAGCTAAACCAAATTTATCACATAAAGGTACCAATGGAATATCAACATTTCTGTTCTCAATCACTCCTTTAGACTATCTTTTCATAATATATTTCTCTAAAAGTTCTTTCACACAATGGATATTCAAAATATACAAACAATGGCAATACAAAATCCCTACCTTACAAGAAAAAATAAGTACAAGATTAGCCTACTCTCCATAAGTTCATTATAAATGGCTTACAAATTTAATACAAATTAACTATAGCTTCATTACTATTTCCCCATAAATTAAAAATGATATTTTTGTGAACAACATCATTAAGTTCATTACAATTTACCTATAGCTCCATTTACTTTAAATTTAATAATCATAAAATAAAACACGAAATTCAAAGAATTTCACATACCTCAAAATATTTTGCAAGTACAAGATTTATAAATATTTACAACATTAAAAAGAGCCTCTTGACGTATGATATCCAAACCTTCCTGCCACACATGATACTTAAGACTAGTGCCATTAAAACCTAATAAAATTTAATTATAAGCATAACTCTTCATATACTGCTCTTTAAACAAAATTTATATCTCTAGTGTTTATATTTCCCTAGCATATGAAAGAAGCTTCACACCATTCACAACCATTATAGGTTCGCCTTGCATACAACCTAGGTCTTGTCCATTTTCTTTACTCTTCCATTCTAAAACCACATAAACAAAAGGGTTGTAAAAATTGCAAAGTCCAACATTCTTGAAAAGCCTTCTAGACATAGAACAATCAATAATTTCACTCCTTTATGATGATAAAATTCCACCAGAAAAAAAAAATCTTTATTAAATATAGGACATCATTTCTCTTTAATATAAAAAAGCTTTTGCATCCACGAATTCTTATGACACTTATATTCTCTTTCCAAACTGACAAAAAAATAAAAACAAAAATAGGAACACATAAACATAAGATTAATCAAAATATAGAACATAGGTTTAGAGAATAAAATAGCAAGATTCATTACAACTATAACTTAGGTTCAACTATAAATATTGAAATTTTTTTGACATACCTACTCTAATAAAATTGAAACTCAGCCTTTGTATCATTATATTTAAGCACAAAGTTGAATAAATCAACAAATCCTTTTTGACTTCTTAAGAACTTGATATTTGAAAGAGTCCTAAGGAGGGGGGGGGGGGGGGGTGGATAGGACAATTGAACAAAAATAAGAAATTAAAAGATTTGAACAACAATTTAAAAAAATGAAGAACATAATGATTTAAGGAGTTTAGATTCAACAATAATCCTACATCTCTACCTAACTTATCCTCAAGTTAGGATTTTCAATCACCTATAATCTTATTCATAAGATTGAAATTACTCAAGAATTTTATGGCTCACTCTTACAATCTTACACCTTAAGTTTTTAAGGCATACTCAAAAACCAATTTACAAGTGTTTTCAAGTCTCATACTAAAATTGAATTCCCAAGTGTTTTAATGGCTAAACACTTAAACTAATTCCATTAGAATAGAATCTCACTTCCCATTTTCTAATCCTAGAAAATAGAAGAATAAGAATATCTATTCTAACACTCACTAATTCTCATAAGAGTATACTATAATAAAATGAATTTTAAAAGAGTTCAAAGAACTTAATTGAATATTTGAAAGTTTATAATAAATAAACAAGTTTTCTTAACTCCAAAATAATCTTCAGAAGTCATATTTATACTTGAACAATGCTATTTTAGCCATTGGAAGTAATAATTTCATTCCCAATAAAAACAAAGTCCGTTTGAATGAAATTTGGACTTTTGAGCTACATTTTGTCAGGTCCCAATCGGGATATCATCAGTCCTAATCAGGACAAGCATTGAATAGCCATTATGACTTATTGCATTTGAAAATTTACTTTGGTCCCAATCAGGATATCAATGTCCTAGGACTACCTTGCCCCGAGCAATGTCCTGATCGAGACATTAGATTGGGTTAGGTTCTACCATTTTTTGAGTTTTATGTAGAAATAGGTCTCCCTTGGTCCTGGTTAGGATTACTTTGGTCCTATTTAGGGCTATAATAAGAATTACACTTTTTGTGCAATTTAGTCCTTATGATGAGTCCTGTCAGGATAGTACTTATGATGACTTCCCAGAATGATTTTTCTTTGATAGTTCATTATTATTTCAACTTCTAAATTACTCCTAACTTATACACACTTGAAGCAAACATATTAGTTGCTAAAAAAATAAGCTTGTTGAGATCAAAATCATCATTGATAAATTGTTAGGTTAACAATCTCCCCCTTTTTGATTTTGACAAACTTATTTTGAGTTTGATTAAAATAATATAAGGTAAAGTGTGTAATTTTTAACAATTATGATCATAATGATAACATTAAAAGCAATTAAATATATATTTTTTATTTCTCCCCTTATGAATATAGACATGATAAGAAATATAACTTTTAATTTATTCTTAATGATAAATATACAAAATATATCATGAGAAAAATTATAACGGACGTGGTAACACCATAAAAAAAGTGTTTAACAATATAAAGGAAAGAATTTCGAACATATATGCATATAATGCATCACAAAAAATAGTTTATATAGGAAGACCTCACATCTCACATGATCATATAGAGCTTAGCTAGTTAATTTATCATGTGGTTCTTAGCATATTACAAGCGTAAACACTAAGCATAAATATTGCATTGCTTCTTCTCCCCTTTTGCTACAAAATAGAGGAAATAAAAGACCATGAACCAAAATAGTGAATAGGAAAGATATACAAAATCTTTATGGCATAAAAAAATTTTCTCCTTTTATTTCAAAGTATTAAAGGCATTTGATATTAAGGACACAATATCATATAGTCATATCATTAAGTTAAACATATCTTTGTACGAATAATTTCTTTTTCTTAAAGGAAATTAACTAAGTACTCTTGTAAACTTAATTATTTATTCCCTTTTAATAAAAATAAAAAAAATTCATAAGAATAATTTATTCATGAATAAAAATGCATGTATACATATAAAAATTATGCATAAAAAAATAATTCAAACTCAAGTATTTCTCCCTTTTGTCAAAAACAAAAAAAGAATGATATATTTTATAGAAACAAAAATTTCATTAATAATTAAAATTCATTCAGTATAAAGATAAAATATTGAAAATAAATGAAAAATAAACTAAACATAAACAAACATAAAATGAGCCTTAAAAAAACTAATAGCTAGAGGCTCATATACGAAAAATAAACCAAACTATATTGAAAAGAAAATAGAAGAAAAAAATAAATGTAAAAGCTAATCTTGAGGAGGGGATGAAGGAGGAGGAGGAAAGGTTCATGTATAGCCTTTTTGCTCATAAATATGATGAACATCATGTTGAAAGTGAGCAATATTGCCATCAATTTGATTGAAACACAAATTAAAATTGGATTCAACTTCATCAAAGTGAGAATTGAAGTTGGATTCCATTAAGAAAATGCATTCAAAGATTTTTCCTATCCAAAAAGGTTCATTATCTTTAGTTTGAGCACCTTGTGTTGATGTTATTATTCTCTTTCTTGGAGGAGCAACATGAGGTTGAGGTTCTTATGCTTCTTCCCCAAGATCTTGACCTCATTGTTCTTCTAATTCTTTAAACATAGATTCGATGTTTTCACTTGCTTCAAGGTCATGTTTCCACACCCAAACTCCATTAAGGTGATTTTTTTGGAATTTTGAATGAAAGATTCATCAAGAAGCATGGGTTTCGTAGAGGGAACAGAGTCAAGGTTAACATTGTAGAATTTAGCTAACTTTGTGACAATTCCACCAATAAAAATTGCACCAGCATGACTATCACTAATTAGCAAATTCTCTATAGTAAAAATCTTCCCAAATAAGTATTCTCATTATGATGAAGACAATAAAGAATAAAAAGGTCATCAAGAGAAAGGGCTTCATTAGAGAGGGCTCTTCCATTAATATAGTAGGTAATGAAATGATGAATATACCAAAGTGATTTGGATTTGATGAATAAGGCTTTAGTATGTATGATGGAGAATTAAGGAACATTAGGAGCTTTGATTTCATCTTAATAGGAAGAGGTAAGCCAATGAGGGTTAACTTGAATGTGTCACTCTTAAGAAAAGTCAAAAAGAATGTTAAACTCTTGATAGGTCATAAAATGATCTCTCCTTCCTAATTTGAATCTCATGGAGAAGTAGGGATTGCCATCATTAAATTTAATAGAACAAAGACTATATGATGAGAGAAACTCAATAATGAGAGAAGGGTAAGATGGAAAAAGTGAAAAATCAAAATCATAAATCCCACCTTTAAGAAGAAGATCTTGTACTTCTTCATAGTAACCAATAGCTTTGAGAGTAGGTTCATCCATGAATCTTGAGGAAATGAATGCTCTTTTTTGAAATTGAGACATTCTTTTCCTGATTTATTGAGAATTGTAGGAGAATGGAGAATGAGTTCTATTAGGCTTATCCTTTTTATATGAAGGAGCTTAAGAAGATGAAGGATCCTTACTTTGTTTCTTAGCAGCCATTAGGAGAGAATAGTTAAAGAATTTGTAGAGAAAATAACCTAATTAAGATGAGAAATGTAGGAGGAATATAATGGTATTTATAGGCAAGAAATTAGGGTTGGAAATAGTGTAAAATTTTAATTTGAACTGAATAGGAACCTCAAAAAATGTTCTTAATTATGATTAGAGAGTCAAAAGGTTGAAATTTTTTTAAAATCCTAGTGATGTCGGGACATGCTCCCATCCAGATCGAGATATCCATTTAGGATGAGTTCTGTGTAAAAATATAGAATCTGCATATTATGTCCCAATTGGTACATGATTTGGTCTCGGGTAGGACCAAGCTCCTGTCAAAAAAAGTTTGAGAAAACTTTACAATTAAGTCCTTGTGAATTTAATTTGCATTTATTGGAATTAATTGAAAATTTTTGGAAGAAATAAATGAGTATATGAAATAGACTCTTTTAAAGAAAGATATATTTTACTAAAAATTAAAATAATTAATTTAATGAAAATTTCATAAATTAATTATTAATTTTGAAAAATAGGAAGAAATAATAAAAATAAAATTTAAGAGAATATTTTTTTTTTTTGAAAAAGGTATATAAAATAACATTAAAAGAACATATATCATATACTAAAAATAAACATAAATGGAACTCAAAGGTTTATCAAAATCAAGATAAACTATAACCATAAATCATGCCAAGTTCATGTTTAATGAAATTTAATCTCACTTCATTGAGAGGTTTGGTGAATATATCAGCAAGTTGATTATTTATATTAATAAAATCAAGTGAGATATCACTAAATTGAACATGATCACACAAAAAATGATGTCGAATGTCTATATGCTTAGTTTTAGAATGTTAAATAGGATTCTTGCTAAGCTTAATAGCACTTGTATTGTCACATTTGATAGGAATGTGATTAAGTTTTATACCATAATCCATCAATTGTTGTTTTTTTCCATAAAACTTGTAAACAACAAACACTTGCATCAATGTATTCAACTTTAACAGTGGATAAGACAATCGAAACTTATTTCTTGCTAAACTAAGAAACTAAACATTATCCTAAAAATTGACAAGTTTTGAAAGTGCTTTTTCTATCTAGGAGACTATCGGCAAAGTCTGCATTTGAATAAGTAATTAAGTTAAAAGAGGTGCTCCTAAGATACTAAAGTCCTAAATGCATTATGCCACAAAGATATTTGAAAATTCTTTTGATATTATTCAAATGAGACTCTCTAGAACTAGATTGAAATCTAGCACAAAAGAAAGTAGCAAACATAATATAAGGACAACTAGTAGTTAAATAAAAAAGGGATATGATCATACCTCTAAATCACTTTTCATTAACCGGCTTGCCATTCTTATCCTTGTTGAGTTTGGTTGTGGTGCTTATTGGAGTATTGCTTGTCTTAGCTCTAACCATGCCAAACTTCCTGAGAATGTCTCTTGCATATTTAGTTTGATTGATGAAAATCTCATCTTTGCATTATTTGATTTGTAATTTGAGAAATAATTTTACATCTCCCATCATACTCATATCAAATTCTCTTTGCATTAGCTTAGAAAATTCTTCACACGAGTAATGGTTAGTAGCACCAAAAATAATATCATCAATATATATTTAAACCATTGATAAATCATGCTTGGATTTCTTTATGAAAAGAGTTATGTCAATATTTCCTTTAGAGAACCTTTCTTTAGTAAGAAGTTTATCAATCTTTCATACCAAGCTCTTAGAGCTTGTTTTAATCTATACAATGCTTTTGAAAATTTAAAAACATAATTTTGAGAATCAAAATTTTTAAAACTTAGAGGTTGCTCAACATATACCTCCTCTTTAATGAAACTATTTAGAAATGAAATTTTCATATCCATTTGATAAATTTTAAAGTCCATGAATGATGCAAATGCAAGTAGCATTCTAATAGCTTCCAACCTTGAAATGGGTGCAAAGCTTTCGTAATTAGTGTCTTTCTCTTGATTATAACCCTTAACCACTAGTCTAGCTTTATTCTTAGTTATGACACCTTATTCATTCATCTTATTTCTAAACACCAATTTGGTTTCTATAATAGGATGATGTTTAGTTCCAGGAACTAAGGTCCAAACCTTGTTTCTCTCAAATTGATTTAACTCTTCTTGAATATCAAGGACCCAAAATTCATCACTCAAAGCATCATCAACATTTTCTAGCTCAATTTAAGAAATAAAGGCTAAATTAATAATAGATTTTAATTTTGATCTAGTAGTTACCCCTGTTGTAGTGTCACCTATAATGAGGTTTTAAGGATGATCTTTCTTAAATTGTCAATTCTTTGGAAGTTCATCCTTCAAGGTAGGTTGAGATGTCTCCTCAGTATCCTCATTACTTGGACCTTCAACTTCTAAAGGCTTATTAGCATTTTCTTCTTGAGTTTCCATAATCTAATTTTCACCTACAAGATCATTAACACTACAAACATCCTTTCTAGGATCAAGTGAGTTTGATTCATCGAATATAACATGCATTAACTCTCCAACTACTAAAGATCTCTTATTAAAAATTCTGTATGCTTTACTAGAAATAGAATAGACTAGAAAAATTCCTTAATTAGCTTTGGAATTAAATTTCCCTTTAGTGTTCAATATAAAGCACTTACATCCAAATACTCTTAGATATGAGATTTTTGATTTTCTATTGTTCCATAGCTCATAAGAAGTTTTATTTATAATTGGTCTTTTGAAAACTCAATTTGAAATGTAACAGGATGTATTAACGACTTTTGTCCAAAAGTATAAAGGCAAATCATACTCATGAAGCATTATTCTAGCCATTTTTATAAGAGTTCTATTTTTCCTTTCAATTACCCCATTTTGTTGAGGAGTTCTAGGAGATGAAAACATATGTGAAATACCATTTTTATTATAAAAGGTTTTGAAAAAATCAGTTTCAAATTTAGTTCCATGATCACTTCTAATTAATGAAACATAAATTCCTTTTTCTTTTTGAACTCTAGAAAAATTTTGAAAAGCTATAAAAGCATCATTCTTATAAGCAAGAAAATATACCCAAGTAAATCTAGAGTAGTCATAAACCAATACGTATGCGTAATGCATTCCATCAAGACTAGTAACTCTAGTTGGTCTAAAGAAATCCATATGTATAAGTTCAAGTGGCCTAGAGGTGGACACTACATTTTTAGCTTAAATGAAGACTTAGATTATTTTCCCTTTTAGCAAGCATCACAAGGTTTATCCTTGGTGAATTCAAGTTTAGGTAAACTAATCATAAGTTCATGTTTACAAATACCATCCAAAAGCTCAAAATTTGCATGTTTTAACCTTTTATGTCATGTCCATATGTCATGAGAAATAGACAATAAGCATTTGATATCTTTGTTATCAATTTTATTCAAACCAATAACATAAACATTATATACTCTTTCACTACTAAAAATTACTTTGTCTTCATCAAGACTACTAACAAAGTAATTTCTAGGATAAAAAGTCACCTTATTTTCCATATCACATAATTGACTTATGCTAAGCAAATTATGTTTAATACCATTAATAAAAAATACATGATGTATAGCTAAGGATTGAGGATTAACAATTTCTCTAATACTAATAATTTTTCCTTTCATATTATCTCCGAATGTAACATGATGTATTGTTGAATTGCTCCTTGTCTCTCATTATATGCCTTGAACATCCACTGTCAAGATACCACTTGCTTTTTGTTATTGTGGATTTCAAGCACACCTACATAAAATAATTTAAATGTTATTTTTGAACCTAAATCTTTCTTGGTCTAGGTTAGTTAGTTTCAAGGTAATCTGAAGGAGGTAAATTCATATGTAGTCTTCTATAGAAGCACACATTATTGGTGTGTCCTTTGATCATGCAATATGAACATACAATATTTTCAAATTTTTTTCTCTTAGGATGGTATGTTTTTATAGTATGTTAAACATGCCTTTTGTGTTACGGTGATAAGTGTCTCCTAAAATTATTTTGAGTCCAAGTGTGAGACATACATTGACAATGACAATGTGTATTTTGATAGGTTTGTGCAACAAGTTTAGGTGCATTATGTTATGCAACATACTTATGAGTGTTGTGTTTAGTGTACATGTATGCATCTTTAGGTTGTGCTTTCTAGCATAAGATTTACCTCTTTGTGTCACATATGAGTGAGTCTTATGAGACTTTCCTTTAATATTTGACATATAAGACTTATTAGCTTTGAAAGCTTGAGTCTTGATTGGTTTAGAGGTAGAATGAATGGAATTTCATGATGTTTTAACAAAATTAATGTGTGATAGTAAGCACCCAATTTTGAGATGATGCGGTGTGGATGTGACAGAGGGCTCCAATGATGAAAATGTTATAAATAGGTCTTCAATGCTTAAAGTTCAAAACCTTAAAAGACTAAATACATTTCTAAAAGAGTTTAATTAGTTTTTGAAGGAATTAATTGTAATGTTTCTTTAAGGACCTAATTAAAATATGTGAATCATTTCAGGTGGTCAAATAATATTTATCTGAATTTTCAAGAAATTAAAGTCTTTTAAAATTAAACTTTAAAGAAAAAATTCATAAGAGGATACATCTTTTAGCTAGGGATTTTCTATAAAAACCAAGCTTAAACTCTCTTGGAGGGGGGGCTCCCAACGTTTCTCTTTTCCTTTACTTTTTTACAGGCTTTTCCTTTTGTTCCTATATAATACACAAAAAATATTTTCTTGTGAAATATATGTTCTTTGAAGAAAAAGCATAGGCTTTTTAAAATGAGAACAACAAGTTTTGAAGATCCTTTTAATAGCAACGATGATCTATACTATTCTGAGGGGCAAATCAATATTTCATTATTATTATTATTTTTTTCATTCACTAATCATTATCTTTTTTTTTTGTTTATGTTAGTGATTATAGAAAGGCTGACATGATGAGTTCACTTAGAGAACAAAATCCATAAAGATCCATGGATTGCCATGGATTGAATTTTTGTAGCCAAATATAGTTTTTAGGGCTTTTATTTATTTGTTTATTGTTTTATTTTGCATTTATTTTTTTGGGATTGTATTAATTGTTATTTTCTTATTATTTTCAATAGCTCATTATAATAGCCCAAATAGTGGGAATAATGAAATTCTATATGTGTGGTTATGTGTCAATTAATTAAGTAGTAAAATTAGAGTTTTATTGGATGATTAATTAAGATTAATGGCCATAGAGATAATTAGGGTTCTTAATTAAATTTGAATTAGATTTAAGTTGATAGAATTAGGGTTTCTTATTAATTATTTTATAATTTGTTATTTAAGATCACTTTAACTAAATTAGGTTTCTTATAAGAAATAAATTTAATTGGTTGTTTGATCTTTTATTTGATTTTTTTGATATTTTATGTTTTTTTAGGCATATTTATTTATTTTTATGTGTTTTAGGCCCCAAGCCCATGTTAGGCTCTAACTTAGTTAATTAATTTTAGGCTTATATAGTTTTTCAGGCCCATCTTTTAATTAGCCCATTTCATTTATAGGTTATTAACTAAATAGGTATAGATTTTAATTAATTAAAATGCATTTTAGGCCCATAATTAATTAGAAATTAGGTTAGAAATAATTTAGGCTCATTTAGCTAATTTAGACCTAGGCCCACTTTGGGATATTAAAAATTAATTAGACATAGCTCATTAAATTAAAGCTTTGTTCATAACTTATAGATTTAAGATCACCTTAGAATTAAAACATGTAGAATTAGGCCCAATAATTTAAATACTTCATAATTTGTAGATTTAGCCCCCATTTTAAGACTTAAAATAAATAAACCTAGGTTTACTTAACTAAAATTAAGTAGAAATTAGGCCCATTATCCTTTAGGGTCACTTGTAAATTAAAACATATAGATTTAGCTCATTTAATTAAAATCCATGTAGATTAGACTAACTTAGGGATTTAAATTTAAATGAATGCATTGTTTACATGTATTTTTCATGACTACTTTGCCTCAAGTTAATTGTTTAAATAAGGGTTTATATGAAATTGCATATAAATAGAGGATTAGATAGTAATTCATAAAGTAATTTTGAATGAACACAAGACTAAAAGAAGTTGGTAGTTCATATCTAGAATCTTCTGATTGTGGTGTTGGCTTTCTTTTAGAGAATTAAGTACGACTATTTTTTGATTTGTCCCAGTTATTACCCTATGCGGTGACTCCTCATCTCCCAACCATGTCTTTTGATAGTGGTGAGTCTGTACTCTAGAGCTGTGAGCTCAAACAGTGTTGTAGTTGCTAAAATCTTAGGCTTGCTTTAAACCCCATAGTTTATAGTGACAATGATGATGAAGGCATTCCATTTTTATATCCAATTCCATGGGTATCTCCATGAAATTTTGAGAATCAACAAGACTATCCAAATTTTCTTTTCCTTTCTTGAATTTAACAATGAATTTCTTTAATTCTAAGACCTTCTTAGAAAGCTTATGATTTTCATCACTTGCTTTCTTGAGTTGATCTTCCAAGGAATTATAAGATTTTTCATTACTAAAAAGTTTTTCATTTGATTTAACAAGTTTAGCAAAATTATTTTTAAAATTTTCAAATTCTTTAGTCAAGTTAACTCATGCTTATAATGCTTCTTAGATAATAAGCTTTTACATTTAAGCAAAAGTTTGCTCATAATAGAGCTTTCAACATCATCATCATCATCATAATCATAATAATCATCACAAAAGGATTTAGAAGTATATGGTACCTCATTTTCATCTTCAAGGTCATGAACAAAGATTGGTCACTTCTTGTTATTTTTCTTCCTCTTCGAATTTAGAGGAATCATCCTAGGTAGCTTTGAAGGCTTTCTTCCTATCCTTTGCTCCCTTATTATTGAATTTGAGTTTGTACACTCACTTTGGATATGTTGCAGTTTCTTACATTCATAACAAGTAACTCATTTGGTTCTCTTTTTACCATCTTCTTTAAACTTCTTGTTGGAGTCCTTTGCTTTTGAGAAAATTTTCTTTCTTAAAAACTTCATAAAATTCCTAGTGAGCATGACAATATTACCATCTTCATCACTAGAATCTTTAATTCTTTCCTCTTCACTATCTTCTTAAAGAGCTTTTAGTACTATGCTCTTTTTCGTCTCTCTCTTCACCTCTTTATTTAGTTGTAAGCTCATATGTTACGAGCTTTCCAATAAGCACATAAATTGAAAGAGTAGAGAGGTCTTGAGCTTCCTCAATTGAAGTGACATAAGATTCTCAATCCTTATTAGGTAGGATTCTTATAATCTTATTGTTCATCTCTTCCTTGTAGAACTATTTTCCAAGTTTCTTGAGGGTTATGAGGAGAGCATTAAGAAGGTTTGTCATCTCCGTGATTGATTCTTAAGGCTTCATTTTTAAGAGTTCATATTCATATATATGAAGTTGAATCTTTTTGCTTTTTACTTGTATATTTCCTTCATAATGGTTCTCTAAGGTTTCCTACATTTCCTTGGTCGAAATGCAATGATGAAGCTTGCCTCATTCTTCTCTTATCATGGAAGAGACTAGAGTGATCATAACCTTTTTTTATGATTTTCCTCCTTTTTTTCATTATTCCATTAGCTTCTTGTAAGAGTAGTTACCACACCATCAATGGTAGTTATAGGTGGTTCCTAACCTTTTAGGATAATATCCTAAAGTTTGATGGAATCACAATCAAAGTATAGCTCCATTTTGAACTTCTAATGAGGATAGTCACTACCATCGAAGAATGGTCTAAGTGAAGAAATGTTTTGTGATTTACTCCCCATGATCATATAATCTAGCAATGAATTTCTTAGAATTCATGTTCTAATACCAGATAAAAGAGTCCTAAAGGGGGGTGAATAGGACTGTTGAACAAAAATAAGAAATTAAAAGATTTGAATAAGAATTGAAGGAAATATTTAAAAAAATGAAGAGCACAATGATTTAAGGAGTTTAGATTCAACAACAATCCTACGTCTCCACCTAACTTATCCTTAAATTAGGATTTTCAATCACCCATAATCTTATTAATAAGATTGAAATTGCACAAGAGTTTTATAGCTCACTTTTATAACCTTACAACTTGAGTTTTCAAGGCTTACTAAAAAACCAATTTTACAAGTGTTTTCAAGGCTTATACTAAAACTGAATTTCGAAGTGTTTTAATGGCTAAACACTTAAACTAATTCCTTTAGAATAGAATCTCATTTCTTATTTTCTAATCCCATAAAATAGAAGAATAAGAATATCTATTCTAACACTCACCAACTCTCATAAGAGTATACACCAAATTTGGAATTTTGAGTTACATTTTGTTAGGTCCCAATTGGGATATCATTAGTCTAGGTCAGGATAAGCATTGAATAGCAGTAATGAGTTGTTGCATTTGAAAATTTACTTTAGTCTCGATCAGGACTACCTTGTCCCGAGCAGTGTCCCAATCGGGACATTGGATTGGGATTGGTTCTACCATTTTTTGAGTTTTATATAGAAATAGGTCTCCCTTGGTCCTGGTTGGGACTATAACGAGAATTGCAATTTTTGTGTAATTTAGTCCTTATGATGAGTTATGTCAAATAGTACTTATTATGACTTCTCGTAATGATTTTTCTTTAATAGGTCATCATTATTTTGACTTTTAAATTACTCCTAACTTATACACACTTAAAGAAAACACATTAGTTGCTCAAAAATTAAGTTTGTTAATATCAAAATCAGGATTGACAACTTGCTAAGGTCAATAATATTCTTTTTTAAATTCTCCCCTATATGCCATAAACAAAGCCTATGTCGTTCATTTAGAAATACTTGAGCAATATTAGTAGCCATAGTAGTAGTTTAATATGTCATTATAGTCTATGAATATCTACCTTCCATAGATTTTAAAAATTAACTAAATAACCAAACAAAAGACTTTATTTTCTCATTCAATGAAAAGTCACATCCAAATATAACATTCATAAAATGATGATTCATACCTACAAATGGATCATAAATCATATCTTATATAATAGTGCGATATGTTGTATCCTGAAGTAATAGATCTCCAAAAAGCCCATAATCTCATTTTATATGCGAATCTCTCCATAAGAAGCTACACAATCTAGCATCATTATCGACCTTAACATCAAGAAAGAAATCCTTTTCATTTCTATACCTTCGCCTAAAAGTTTCAATTAAAGAATTAGAATCATTGTCATCAAATTTCTTCAAATTTTCCAAAACCAAATAATTATAAGCATCCCTAGCAATAAAATTAGCAAATGGAGGACCACCTGATTGCTTTTTAAGCAATCTAATACCATCAGACACAGGAATTCCACTTTCTTTTAAGTACTCAAGATAAATAACTGGTTTTTTGTCAATATCCTATGAGAATGAAGAACATGAGTTTTATTAGAATCACATAACTTATGATTATGCTTCTTTTCATGTCTCGTCATAGTCCAAACACCATCTTCATTAACATCAAATTGTATAAAGGCTTTACAACCAGATTAAATGTCAAGCTTTGAATAACACTTATTTTCTTTTCTAGCCTCTTCTTTTTGTCCATCCTTTGAGTGATAAAATCTCATTATTAACATTGTTTTGCTACTCAATCTATATCTTTGCTTGCTCTTTCTAATACTAATACCATTCTAAAAGTATATTCATTATATAAATCATAAGCTTTTTCATAAGAATTTATAGTCAATCCCAATAAATCATCACAAGAAACATTATCTATAAAAAAAACATAAAAAACATAATTAAAAACATTGCATGTATAACCAGATTCATTATTAATTATAGACATATTCATTAACAGTAAACTATATATTCATTACCAAAAATACAAGACAAACACTTTGTTAAAAATTATATAGACATGAAATGTATAACAATTGAATCTATACTTTGAAATGAATGAACCTACATAGAAAACTAACAAAAACTTTATGCATATAAACCAGATTCATTATTAATTACATACTTACTCATTAACTGTAAACTATACACTCTGACAATCACTTTTCTAAAAATTATATGAACATGAAATGTATAACAATTTATTCTCTACATTGAAATGAATGAACTTATATAGAAAAACTAATCAAAGTCTACTTCCAACTAAGAAAAACACACACACACACATGAAAACTAAAATCTATTGAATCAAATAATAAAAAAACAGCTTCAATAACAAAAGTTCATTATTTTGCTTAAAAACGTTAAAAGAATTAAAAAAAAAGGAACTTATCAGAATTCTCATAAGTAGCATCAACATCTGATATTTGATCATCCATTTTAAAACAAACTTGAATAAAAAGAACAACAATGAACTAGAAACGACAAGAGAAACACAGACACATAAGCAAAGTTAATAGTCGAAAAAGGCAAATTTGGATAGAAGGATTAAGAAGAAGAAGAAATACATGTGCCAATCCATAAGAAGAAGAATAAGAACAAGAGAAAATATCTTGAAATATCAAAAAAAAAAGAAAGAAAGAGAGTTTCAAAAGAGGAATACTCTAGAAGAAGAAAAAGGAAAAACAAGTTAACGACCTTAATAGAAAATGGTAAAAAAAAAAAAAAAAAGGAAAGAAAAGCCTAGGCTTTTTTATTTCCCACATGTGATGGACCCTGATCCACATTACAACATGGACATGGGTCGATGATATAATTCGTGCATCACTTATCTTTTGTAAATTGAATTATTATTTTTTAAATTTACACATACACATGAAGCTGTGAACAAATTTACTAAAATATTTTAATATTTTACTATGTAAAAATTGAAATAATTTAATTATTTATTAAGTTTAAATTAAATTAATTAAAATTTTAATTCTTATTTAATTTATTTTATATTTACTAAATCAAATTTTATTCTATTTAACTAGTGAATATCTGCGAACTTCACATGTGAATATAAAAAACTTTTTAGAATTGTAATAGTAAATAAAATTTTAAATATATACTTGCATATTATTATTAAATAAAACTTCTTAAATGATTCTATACTAATTTAATATTATATGCTTAATATAGATATAGTTCATTATAATTTATTAAATGATCATATGATATCTTTCAATTTTCTTTATAATCAAAATTTTTCTCAACAAAAAAAAAATTATGACCACAATTAATTTTGTAAGAAATTAATAGTGGTTTCTTAATAAAAGTTTTAAAAACAATAAAATTTATATTTCTCTATATAATAATCCAATTTTATAATTTTATTAAATTTATAATTTATTACAACTTTAATAAATTTTTTATTTAAGTAATGACACATTATTTCTTTATTATTTTTTAATATTAATACTTTTATTTACTTTAAAAGTAATTTTATGAAATGTTTTATGAAAAGTATTTTTTTTCTCTCTTAATTTTGATTAATACATAAATTATACATATCTACATATTTAGGCAACCCCAATTAGGAAAATTCTATATTAAGAAGGTCTGTACATATTAATGTTGATTCCTATTTGATTTATTCACACTTAGGTTGTTCTCACTATGTCTATAACAAAGAAGAAAATGATTTTGAAGGAAAAACCACATCACTCACAAAGTAACGTAGCGTTTAAGCATCTCAAAAGCTTATGGATATTTTGCTTGACAAGAAAAGCAACCACCAATAATGAAACGAAGTATTAACACATTAAAAACAAGTACGTGGGTCTTGTCTCTATGACAAGTTTTTTTTTTTGGAAAAGAAATTTAATTTATTAACATTCATGAAGAAATACATCAGTTACAAAAGGATGAGATGGAATTCCATTCTTGTTGATCAGCAATAGAATGAGCACATAAATGAGCTGCCTCATTACCAAATCCTCGTACAAATCGAACATTCACTTGCTTAAAGTGAAATAACAAAGAAACAGTCATCTATAATTAGTCCGATAGTAGAAATATCAGTGGGATTATGAATACTTCGGACCACTTGAAGAGCATCAGACTCCAGGATGAAGTTGTCATAGTTCTGAGACTTTAACCAGGATAAAGCTTCATGGACTGATAAAGCTTCTGCCTCTTTGGAAGTGTAAGAACCCAGAATCCTCTTAGTTATTGCTTTAACAAATTGTCCAGAGTCATTACGGAGAATGAAACCCAGTCCTGCATGGTGAGAATTAGAAACAGATGCATCAACATTGATCTTTAGAAGACCTGCAGGTGGCTTGGACCAAATTACATCTTCGCATACATCAGCAGTGGTTTGAGCCGCACTTGGTACTCGAGGTTTGGATTGAGCAGGAAACCTCCATTAAGTTAACAATTGGCCAGTTGAGTTCACCAGCCTGTGCACAGACCAGTTCTGCTTGCGCCACACCCAACTATTACGTTGGTTCCAGATTTGCCAACAAATCATCTCAAATAAAGCTCAGTCCTCCATGGATAACCTCAAGAACATAGTAAAAATCCAGTCCGCAATTGAAGAAGGCAGAGTAACTCAGTACAGATAACCCAGAACTGCACCAGATTTGCTTAACATAAGAACAATGAAACAATAAATGCAAGTCATCTTCAACAGCAGTGAGACAGACATGACAGGTGGGATCAATGTCAACATGGCGACTTAGAAGTGCTCTGTTCATGGGACCGGAACAGACTCTCCACAAGAAATTTTGAACCTTAGCAGGAACTTTCAGATGCCAAAAAAGCATCCAGTTATAAGTAGGTGATAGTTGAAACTCCCCTCGAAGTAATCTGTAACAACTTTTAACTGAAAATGAGCCAACTGGGGAGAAGCGCCAAAACCATGAATATGGAATTGGATTCAAAGACAACGGAATTTGCATAATTTAAGAACTGTTATATGCATTGAACATATCTTGCACCAAATCTGCATCCCATAGTTTCTCATGAACAGAAAAAAGACTTGAAACTAGAGCATGAGCAATAGCATCTGGTAATGCAGTAGAGATATAACCAGTTGAAGATTTGGGCAACCAAGGATGAAGCCCAATGTAAGTGGGCGTACCCTCTCCAATTCAAACCCTTGCTCCTTGTCTAAGAATTGCCTGCATGGAAAAAAGACTGCGCCACACAACCTGGATTGCCTCCCAACAGAGCTTCTAAGAAGGAACTGTTCTTATAATAACGAGCTTTAAACAGTCTCCCAACAAAAAAATCAGGTTCAGTGTGCAATTTCCATGCTTGTTTACTCAACATTGCCAAGTTAAATTCTCGTAATTTTTTAAATCCCATACCACCAAATTTTTTCAGAATGCATAAAGAATCCCATCTCTTCCATGACAAGTTTTTCTGTCTTCTTTTCATAACAAGTTTATAAAATAGATTCTATTATTTCTTTGTCCTGTTTTACTTTATTCAATACTTTAGTTTTTGTTTTTTGAATAATTTTATCATGGAAACCCTGGAAGTATAAATTGAACGTGCTATAGCGGAGGAATATAGTAACCTGCACATCAATGACAAAGAAAAGGAAGGCTTAGTAATAGATGCAGATCTGCAGGAAATTGAAGGAACATTTCAGCATTGCTTTATAGGCAAATTACTGACTGAAAAAGCCATCAACTTCAATGATTTCAAGAATACATTGGCCGTTATTTGGAGAACGTTTCATGGAGTATGTATTAAAGAAATGGCAGATCACACATATGTATTTTAGTTTTATTATGAAGTAGATTACAATCAGATAATTGACAATGAACCATGGTCATTCGAGCAAAATCTTCTTTCTATGGTTCCGTTTGATGGTAGTATTCCTTTTGATAGACTGTCCTTTCATTTGGTGGATTTCTGGATATAAATCTTTAATCTTCCGATTGGTTTTCATTCAGAGAATGTGCTCAAACACATTGGAAACCATATTGGGAAATTTTTTTTATGCAACCTGAATAATTTCAGCATTATGTGGATAAATCATATGAGAGTAAGGGTTTGTATTGATATTCCACAGCCTCTGAAGAGAGGTATGAAACTGAAACAATCTTCTGGAGAGTGGTTTTGGGTGGAATTCAAATATGAACGATTAGTTACATTCTGTTTCTCTTGTGGTTTGATCGACCACTCAGAACGTTTCTGTGAACTTGCATTTAAAAATTCAAACGTTCAGTTGAGAATCCTAAGAGGAAATGTTGTTAACCTATGATCTATTTACACAACTGCAAGGTTGAGGCTTTTAAAATATCAACTCAATGATTTGTAAAAATTAAAGCGATTTAATGAGTCACAACTCAGTAAATATATTTTAAGATGAAGCATAATAATATATGAAGTAAGCATGCAATTTACACAAGTAGTTCAATAGTATTAAGTTTTATTATAAAGGTCAGTCCATCTACTTTTTACTAAGTTGTGACCAAATCAAATAATCTTACCCCGAGAGTTCCATAAATAGAACAGTCGCAGAGGACTGTGACAGATATTGGCCAGTGACAATTAAATTAGAGATCCTAATGATCATATTCAAAACATGTGAAGGACATGTAGGCAGAAACGGTTGGACCATAAATTAGAATGGAACTTGCAAGTTATCTAAATGGTCACAACTCCTTTATTTAGCCAATGTATTACTTAAGTTTCGATGCATCATCATCAAGTTCAATTCACATTACCATTCAGAAAGCATTTATATAATCTAGTGGTACATCACCTCATATTCATATAATTTGTAATCATAATTAATTCAAGTAACCATTCACACAAAACCATACAAACACATTAGCAATCCATTGTCTTACCTCCAAACACTTTTATACTAAGCTTATGCTTACCTCTTGTAGACCTTCCAACTGCTCAATCTTGGTGTTGAGCTCTCCCCATAACTTTTCAATTTATCCTATAATGTTTATACATGTTTTTTGATCCTTGATTCTATGCATATTCAGTTATTCATGTACAATATGTAATATGTATTTTTATAATCACTTATAAGTCTAAGTGATGTATCTCTAATTGATTTACCTAACTTTTATTTGGTTAGCAATACATTATCGTAATCTTAGTTCACACTATTCTTTAGTCCCTTTTAAACTGTGTTTATATCTATATATATATATATATATATATATATATATATATATATACAATCATTATTTCCTAATCTACAAATAAAATCTTTGCTCTAAATTAATGAAAAATATAGTTATTTTCTGCAAAATTTCATGCTAGAACAGCCCTAGTAAATTGAATATATCTCACTCAATTCTTTACTAATTGTAAACCCATTTTAAAGATAATTAGCTGACCTAAATATCTATAACTTTTGTGTTTTAACTTCCTTAAAATTCCCTCTCTAAACCCATAAAATCATGATTCAATTTCTGCAGCAAATTAGAGTATGAAAATTTAGATTTCTTTTCTTTAGTTCATTATATTCAAATGTAATTATAGTTTTGATTAATACAGCTTACTCTCACAATTTGTCAAGCAATTGTTTCACTTTGTCCTTCCTAGCATAATTGTACATAACATGGATTTATGAACTCATTGTATATTTCTTGTCCTAGTTCATTTCCTTCTTAAGTGTGTATAAACTAACTTGACCTTGCTACAGTAATTTGTGCATATCTCAAGTTATAATTATCCAAATAAATTGATTCTTTTTCCTAGTCAAATGAGGTTATCAATATATAAAATGAAATTTAAATATATACTACACAATTTATTATGAATTTCTATATTCTAATCTATTTCCTGCAGCCCCCAATCTGAGCAAGTCTAACATCTTTTAGCATAATTCCCAATGTCCATAACCAATCGTAAAACTGATTTACAGGCAATTAGTTACTCATTAAATAAGTATTTTCATGTTTTAACCCTTACTCAGACCAATCGCACTAATTCAACCATAACTTGCATTATATAAGTTATATTTAGAAATCCTCTTGTAAAAAATTAAATGAGACCTAAACCTACAACTTTCATGTTTTGTACGTTTTCTAATTCCTCTTTTAGGTCCACGAAATCTTAGGTTCAAGTTTTTGCTCTAAAATAGAATAACCTAGGCTTTACTTCTCTGGTAGTTATCATTTTATCATGGGTGAGTTCCAAGTCAATTTTCCTTCTCTATTCATGTCAAATATACTTAATTGAACATGTTTATAAGAGAAATTACATATAAATCAAAGGTAGTTTCTCTTACCTTTCCAAATCAAAACCCTAACATTCTTCATCTTATCGTGCATGTTAATTTCCTTTCCTTAATCTCACTAATTAAGTCTTAAGTTCTCTATGAAAAGAAGAAAATGGAGTTTTGATTTCTTAATTTAAACCTTACCTCTAGAAGTCTCAATAGAAGCAAATAAGTGATGTATTTTCCTCTTGCCTTGGCTTCCTTAATCCTTCATTCTAATTGCCCAATAACTTCTATAACCGTAGGCTCCACGAATTCATGAGAAGAATTAATCATGCAAGCTGAATTTTCCTTTCTCTCTTGGGTTTCTATTGGTTTGGGTGATGGATGGTGAAAGGAGAAATTTTGGAGAAGAAAAATGAAGAAGACTGTTCTTCGTTGGGGTCCAATTGTCTTTCTTATTTGTAAATCCTACCCCATGTTTCTTATTTCAACTCAATTTCAACTCAATTTCAACTCATGATTCTTTGATTATACTTAGACATGTGTTAATCTTTATTTTTTTTTTTTACAATTGAATCTCCTACATTAAAATAATAAACCTATCATTTATTTATTAATGCACATATTGTCAATTAAATCTCCCCCTTCATAAGCTGTGATTTTTTTAACTTTGAATTTTCAAATTAGTTAAATTTAATGGAATCAATGTGCTTTTGCCCAAAATTAAATATGGACTCAAACAATGCCCTTCATATATGATTAGCTTGGGCCAAGCTCAAGGCTAGTTCACATGTAAATAAAGTCCATAAATAAAGCCTAATAGATGATAAACATAAGGTCCAGTGCTTGCAAGGTTTACAATAACAATCTCAGTTCAGAAACTTCTTGAAAGTATATGCCCATATAAGCTTTCCTTCTTCGATTCTCCTCTTTAAGCAATTTTTCATATTGGCTCACTTTTACAGTTAGCTCATAAAAGTCTCGGAACTTCATGCCTTGGAATTTTTTCCTCAATTCAATGTCGCGTTCCTTCTGTACCATCTTGACATACTCAATCTCAGGTAATAAAATTTTGCATTTTAATTAGGGTTTCGATATAAATATTTATTTTAAGACTAGTATTTGGATTATTTATTTGTGTAATATATATATATATATATATATATATATATATATATATATATATATATATATATATATATATATATATATACTTATTTTGAATAATATTTAACTTAGTATATTTTATTTTAAGGTCATTATACGTTATTATTTTATGTGTCAATATATATATATATTTACTTGCACTAGGGTTTAATATTTATTTAAATGTGTATATTCTTAATATTAGTGAGTAATATATTAATATATATGTGTATATATATATATATGTGTGTGTATTTAAGTGTTGTGTGCATTTTTGTAGTATATAATAAGGAATAATATATTATATAGTTTATTAATTTTTAATATAAAGTTTTATGAATATAATATATAATATATACATTTACAAAACACAAAAACACCCTCCCTCACTCATCTTCCCTAATTCACCCCATCACCACCGTCTGCCATCTGTTTCTTCTCCGGTCGATGTGCCTCCTTGCCTTCCGCCACCTGTCAGCCAGCTCAGCCACCATCAACTTCCATTTTCGACGCCGTTTGGAGCTTTGGAAGCCGGAAAATCAAAAAACCAAGCCATCGCCGTTTGTCCCATTTTTGGCCACCTCCTTTGACACCGTTAGTCTCATTCTCTTCCCTGAGCACCGATGAGTGTATTTCTAAGTTTTTTTTTTCTGGTTTGGTCTAGATTTTGGTGGTGAGCGATTTTAAGTTTCGACCACCGAGGGTTTTTCAATTTTTTTTGAGCTTGATTCCTTGTGATTCATGAGAAATTCCTTTACAAATATTGTTCCCCTTAACTTAATATACATCCCATAATTTTTGTGTGATTTTTTGGAATTATTTTAATTTTTGTGAATTTTTTATTATTTTATTATTTTTGTAAATTAATTAAAAAAATTATGAAATTGTGATTTTTGGTGTTATTGGTAGTTAATATTAATTTTAGAATTTAATTTATAATTTTTGTGTATTTTTTTAAATTTTTATAATTATTTTTAGTTTATATTATTTTTGGAAATTTATGTTAAATATATATTTTGTTAGTAATTATTAGTTAATTAAGGATATTTGTTGATTTTAGTGAATAATATGTTGAGAAAATAATTTTTGTGTAATTCTATAATTTGTATTGAATTTTTGAATGTTTTTAGTATTTTATGTGTATTTTTATATATTAGAGGTATTTTGGTAATTTGGTGATAATTTTAGTTAAATATTAAATTTAATTGGTTTTAAATATTATTTGAGGTATAAAAATGATTTTTACAAACTTTTTACTAATTTTAACTAATTATAGGCGTCGGGGTTTAGCGCGCGCCCTAGTGTTTGGCGACCACGGCACTGTGTGGGCTCGAGGCCCACTAGGAAATACGATATAGGTCATGGGCCTATTCGAAGATGGAGTCACCACCCGGATAAAAGTCGGGACACACTTTACAGCAACTGGATCCCACAGAGGTTCCCAGAAGCCGTCATCAGAGATCAGGTTCGAAAACTGGGTATGAGCATTTGAATGCTCACCCAACCTTGCGGTTGGCCTCCGTTTGTGTTTTGTATTTTATTACCGTTTTATTATTTAATTATTTCCTCATTTACCACAAGTAATGAAATTGCCTTCGGATAATTACCAGATTTTATAATTAAATCCGAGTTTGCACATTAGTCCAATTTCATGCCTTTATGTCCCAACATTCAAAAAACACAGTAAATAAAATAAATAATAATTTACAGCCATACATTCAAAATTAAATAGGGGGAAGGGATTAAGGATTACAACTCTTTTTAACCAAATAAACGAAATAATATACAGAAAATAAACCAAACATATACCGAAAATAAACTATTAAAATAACATAAAGATGGCAATATACAAAGGATAAATAGCAAAAGTGATTGCTTGATGATAGAAATCATCAAGTAATTCCTGTAAATATCACATGATTAGCCTTTCTCTTTACAAAAAATGGAATCATGTATAACGACATTTACAAAGAGGTTGTCACATTATAAGTTAAAGAAAATATCGAACAATCAAGATAATCACAACCATGCAATCATACAGACATGTTTAAGGTCAAAAAGGGACATGTTAAAGCAGGTATCACAGCAAATGAACAACGAAACAAAGAAGGAAATAGGTTAACCCTGCCAATGAGGCAGTCGCCTCATTAGTGAGGTGATTGCCTCATTGATGAAGAGATCGCCTCATCAACAGGGCTCTTATAGGCCCGAGACAAAACAGGTAACACACACACACAAAAGATAGGTTCCCTGAGAGCCTATCAATGGGGCGATCGCCTCATTGATGAGGTGATCATCTCATTGAGATGAGGCGACGCCTCTGTAAAGAGGCGTCGCTTGACCACCAGGCCGGCTCTGACTCCCAAAGCGTGCAGACTTCTACTCTAAGTAATCAAAACATGCATATACACACCCTACACTCATCATACTATGACTACATGAAAAAATATTCAAAGATCCATTAATGAAATGAGATATCAAACATGACACACTAGAGATAAACCTAAAATGTACTAATAGCTCAGTTGCACATAAGCAAGAATACACAAAATGATGAACATATCAAGTTTAAGTGCAGGTTTTATACCAAAATAAGAGGCCCTCAGAGCTGGTTTGGTTGAGATCCTTGCTAGGATGTAGTATCTCTTCTTGACACAAGTTTCTTCCCTCTTCTCTTGTGGGAAAGTGGACCTCCTCTTCTTCAACCTTCCTCCCCTTCTTCAGGATGTTTTTTTTTTCTTCCTTCTCTTTTTTTCTCTCTTTTTTTTTTCAGAGATGCTTCCCCTCCTTTTTTGTTCACCCCCGCTTTCTTCTTCTCTCTCTTTTTTTTTCTCTTTTATTCCTTAGCTTTCCCATGCCCCTAAGCCTCCTAGCCCATCATGAGCTCTCATAGCCTTTTTTCCTTTCCCCAAAAGTCTTTTCCTCACGTAAGAAGAAAGTTCAGAGAGTGGGGCCCGTGCCACTTGATTGTCATGATTACAGCTGCATTAAATGCAGTTGCAAGTGGGCTGCCAGAGGGGTGGCACCTCATCGATGTGGTGATTGCCTCTGTGATGAGGCGATCGACGATCGCCTCATTACACTGAGGCGGTGCCCCTTTGGCCCGGGCCTACGCTGGGCCGAGCGGGCTTAGGCCAAACTTGGGTAGTTGGGCTCAGTTTTGGGTTTTGCAGGCTTCTGGGTTTTCAAGTCCACTTTCCATTTAGAGATTCAAGCTTCGTCCTCATATCCAAGTTTCACATTCTCATCATTGGGCTTGACAACGAGCCAGTCAAACTGAGCAACCCTAATTCATCCCCTAACACGGGCCGACCGAATCGGGTGTCAACACTTTGCCCCCTGATTTTTTGAAAAATCAAATGCATGCAATGACCATTTTTCAAAAAATCACATACACAAACAACAATTGAACAATAAAATAATAAAGTAAGAAATGTACCTAACTCTCGGGTCTCACCCGAGAGATGAATTCTTTAATTCTAAAATGTGACCGTGATCCTCAAATTTTCCTGGCCCAATCAGCCACTCATTAATATTTGATAGAGATATTTGAAAATTGCTAACCTTCGGTTTTCCTGGCCCGGCCCTTACAACATTGGAATTCGATTCTCGAGTTTTCATGGCCCGGTCTTCACAACACTGAAACTTGATTCTCGGGTTTTCCTGGCCCAATCTTTGTTGGGGATCTAGTTTTTAGATTTTCCTGGTCTGATTATCACTCCTTTGGGGACATAGACTTTTAGGTTGTCCTTCACTTCTGACTTCGGGGATACTACCCGAACAGTCATGTTGATCCTTTGAGCTTTGGGGATTCAAACCCGAATAGCCCTATCTTTGAGCTTCGAGGATTCGAACCCGAACAACCCTATCTTCGAGCTTCAGGGATTCAAACCCAAACAGCCCTGTCTTCGAGCTTCAGGGATTCAAACCCGAATAACCCTATTTTTGAGCTTCGAGGATTCAAACCCGAACAACCCTGTCTTTGAGCTTCGGGGATTCAAACCCGAAAAGCCCTATCCTTGAGCTTCGGGGATTTAAACCCGAACAACCCTATCTTTGAGCTTCGGGGATTCAAACCTGAACAACCCTATCCTTGAGCTTCGGGGATTCAAACCTGAACAGCCCTGTCCTTGAGCTTCGGGGATTCAAACCCGAACAGCCCTATCCTTAAGCTTCGGGGATTCAAACCCAAACATCCCTGTCTTTGAGCTTTAGGGATTCAAACCTGAACAGCCCTGTCTTTAAGCTTCGGGGATTCAAACCCGAACAGGCCTGTCTTTGAGCTTCGGCCTCTTAAGGATCCTTTCTCTTAATTCCACCTCCCTAGTATGCAGTACTAACTTCCACCCATCATTCTCATCACTGTCATTCATTCATCATCATTTTTTTAGGGGAAACCCTACGCTCCTACTTGCTATAAAAACACTTTTTTCCTTTTATCCTTTCTCCCTTCCATTATATTTTTTTCCTTTTTTTCTTTTCCTCTTTTTCTTATACTTCTTATGCTCTCTACATCTCTCCCCACTTTTCAGTCAATGGAGAACGACAGAACACCCCCTATACCTCAATGGGATCATATCCCGCCTCTCATTAGTGATTCTAGGAGTCTGGGATTGACTCGTGGAGACTCGATTCCACTTCTGGCAGACCTAGGGTCTCACATATGCTCTTTTGCATCCGGAGAGGTTAGTACCCTAAAATTCCCTATAAAATTACATTGAGTTAGGGATTAATCTTGCATAATTATCTTTCTAGGACATTTATTTAATCAAACAAACCATATAATTTATGCTTTATTGCATCAAAAATTGACATTGCCCCTATCTGTGTTGTATAGAGGCGATCGCCTCTTTGATGAGGCGATCGCCTCATCGATGAGATGATAGGCTTATGTGAAGAGGCGATTTCCTATCACCCCTTCACAGAGCCAATCTCCTCTTCGATAAGGCAATCACCTTTGTGATGAGGTGATCGCCTCTAAGGTAAGGCGATCGCTTCATCAACAGAGAGGAACTTCACCATTTACATGTACATTCATTCTAAAATTCTCCCTGAGACCGCAAAACACATAAATTTTAATTCCCTATCTCTTTATTACAGCATGATGCTCAGACATTCAAGGGTGCTGGGAATTTTCATAAAGCCCGGGTCTTTTTCAATGATTTGACTGACGAGTAGAGGGACCGGATTCAGGAGATGGGGTTCGAGGACTTCATTCTCTCACTTCCATCCGAGCAAGGGCGCACGGACTACCAGCCATTGCATGCCCTGATGGAGAGGTGGTTTGATACGACCCACACCTTCCACCTCCCGTTCGGTGAGCTTACTCTAGACCCGGTATGGTTTGCTGCCATCACGGGGATTACCTACGCTAGGGATCCTGTTCTTTTTGATGTGAGTCTACATCAGCTGTCTCCGGATAAGGCTGCATATATTGAGCAGCTTTTGGGGATGACTCCTGACATGAAGGGGACTCATACCCTTAAGTTGGACTCGATCAGGAGCTTCTACACTCGAGACCGGGCCGCAACGATGACCTCTCCCCTTGAGATTGACTAGGTGGTAAGGGCCTTCTTGCTCTACCTGCTCGGTACCACTCTCTTTGCCGACACCACCAACTCTATTAATCTGATGTTCCTACCAGCCCTTTGGGATCTTGACCAGATTCCTACATTCGATTGGGGTAGTTGTGCCCTGGCGTACTTGTACCGGAGCATGGATGAGGTGGTCCGAGGGGCTAGGAGGTTTTGCGGCTTTTGGCATGTTGTTCTGGTACGTCATGATCCCCTTCTTTTTTTCTTTTGCTCTGACCCCCATTACTTACATCAGTTTTCTCAACTTCTCCTGTTTTATTTTTCAAGTCTGGGCTCTAGAGCTAGAGTTGCTTGTGGGTGTTACCTGGGTGGGAGACCATTTCCCGGCCCTTGGTAGGTGGGGCACTAGCCGCATCGTGAAGAGGTATCTGGCACGAGTTCACATCCATAGGCAGTACCTGAACTTGCTAACATAGGTTACGATACCTGCAAAGCACAAACCTACTCATTAGTGAATTATTCACATTCAATTTACTTACATATTGACATCTCTCTTTTCCTATAAATCCAAAATGACTTATGGGGGTCCGAGGACACTTGAACCATTGAGATGACTCACTCCATGCCTTTAGCCCAGAAGAGGGTACTCCTTTGTGGCCCAGGGTATCGAGCTTGGTACTTGGGAGAGCGAGTCCTAAACTAGAAGGCAGGCGTTAGGGCTAAGCGGGTCCCTAGGTCCCCTCCTAACAGTATGCTTTGAGCTCATGAGTTGGAGGGCGATGACCTCGCTCAGGCTATTGCGGGCTCACCAGCTGTGGACCACACAGTTCGAGTGAAGAGCCAGTATGCAGAGTTCATCCACACCCACCTTCTACTAACGGTCCCCTTCCAGGCTGCTCATACTTCTCAGGTAAATCCTTGCAAGTCACCATTTTCTTTGCAAATTCATTGGATTCTTAACATGTTCCTCCTGTTTTCGTCTTTAGGCTGCACCTGCTAGGCCCGTAGCCCCGATTAGGTCCTGAGTGAGGGAGAGAGAGCCCTTGAGGCATCGACTGGATCCAAGCAGGGAGGAGATTTCTACTGCCGGTAAGGGAGCCATACCGACTGTTGCCCCCGGTTCTGAGTTTGCCCCAGGTAGCTTCATCCACATCCCTGACCCTCTAGCTCGATGTTGTGTTCCCCCTAGAGAGTTATTGCGCCAGTTCCTGGCCTTGGACGAGGACCTGACCCCCCTGTATGCACTCCTGTCAGTGGTACTCACGTATGTTCTTTTCCCTGACCTGTTTTCACTATAATTCTCAAACCAACTGTTAGTTCTAATCTTTATTTTGATAATGTAGATTCCGCTAGAGCAGGGCCTGTATATGTACCACATGATAAAGGCCCAGAGAGACTACATACTGAAGGTCACCCAACAGTGGAGGGTAAGAATTTTATTATTTCCTATATGTATGCATGCTTGCATGGTTTATTGATCTTTGATTTATCTTAACAGGATCGAGATGAGGCTAGCAGGGCGAGGATCACTACTCTCGAGTGTTAGATTGATGTATTCTAGATTGATGAGGACGACGAGGATGAAGATGGGAGCGGCAACGATGCTAGGGGAGAAGATGACCCTGAGGGTACGGGATCAAATGCTTGACGTTCCCATATTAAAAATTGTGTAGTCTTTGAGTAGCGAACACATAATTTTATTTTTTTTTGAATAAAATGCTTGCAAAATTCAACATTTTCCTCAATTAAATTCATTTTTTTTACTTTTCTCATTCCTTTATATGTGAGTTGATTTCACTGTTTGCATGTGTAACATAACTGCTCCACCTGTTAGACTGTGTGATCTGAAGAAACACAACTGGCCTGTGCTGCTGATGAGGCGATCACCTCATCGAACCTTGATAAAAAGGCGATCGCCTCATGCTGCTGAGGTGGTGCCTCATTGATGAGGCGGCCACCTCAACAGCAGGCGGTCCAGCCCCTATAAAACCTTCATTTTTGCATTTAACCTAATTCTCGAATCCCTTTCATCCTCCCCTTTTTGTTTCTCTCTCTGAGTGTCTCTGAAAAGCCATAAACATGACAGAACAAAGTATGAGGTCCTTACAGTCGATTCTGAAAGGGTTGGATAATAAATCTTGGGCCGGTTTAAAGTCATTCCATCTTACGGTCTTCAAATCACTCTATACTAGGAGAATCAATTACCCTTTTCTCCATGCTATGTTTCAATTTTGGGATCCCCAGAAACACGTTTTTATGCTCAACACGATAGAAATATGCCCCTTACCAGAGGAATTTGAGGCAATTCTTGGTCATCATACAGATTCTACTTGCCAACTTGCAATTCCTGCTTTTAAAAACTCGGATTCTCATTCCATTCAACAACAAATGGCGTGCATGTTCAATCTTCCACCTCGATCTTCCTTCCACTGTATCTCCAACTCAGAAATCAAATTGGAGTCCCTCTTTGAAGTCATCATAATTATGGACAAAGGGGAAACTTACTGGCCCTGCATGTTAGCCCTCTATTTGTATGCTCAATTTCTGCTAGTTTCCCCCTTAGGACATTGCGATATGAAGATCCTCTTCATCCTTGACCAAGTGGAGTCAGGGCTCAATCCCTTCCCTCTCATCTTAGCAGAAACCATCATTGGATTGGATGACTTCACAAGGACGAGATGATTCTCTGGAAGCCCCTTTTTGTTGGAGGTAAGTTTCCTGTTGCCCCCCTTTTATTTCAACTGCCAATACCGCCTGTATCTAACCATTTGTAGTCCCGCAGATATGGTTTTATGAAAAGCTGAGCTTGATTGAACCTCCCTAAGACATTAGGCGTTATCAAGCCAAACATTATCGAACAAGGAAACTACATCCCATCCTTGCGGACATTCACAACTGGCTATCAACATTCCCTGATACATTGATTCGGTGGATGTGTCCCTAGTGGGGTTTGCAGTATATGACCCTCCGGTCTTATGCGTATTGCGTCCCGATTGCCGATCTTCATTTTGCCATTTTCTACAATCCAACTCGCCTCTATCACCAATATGGTCGTAAATAACTGATTATGGAGCCTGTTCACGAATTCGAGCTAGGGCCACTTTCTCAGAATTTTATGGACCACCTGGTGGCGACTTGGCCTCAAAGAGTCATCGAAAGAAACTTAAGCTATGACGGTGATCAGAGCACCGATGATCATTACAAAGCGTGGGTTCGCTTACAACAGATAGAAAGAGATGAGTTTATTAAATATAAAAAGAAAAGAGAATTACAGATGTTAAGTTCACAGGGTAGGAAATAAAAAAGGAGAAGGCAAAACTAGCTCATGGAATGAAGTCATCATTTTCCTTTTTGTTAGACGTAATTTCCCTTTTGTACTAGTTAAACGGCTTGTAATGGACATATTATGCAATGTGTAATGATAATTAAAGCAATCCATTTCATTTCATTTAAGCACAAAATGTATATACATTTTGCTTATGGTACATCTCATGTTATTAGTTGGCTTGCCCTTGCAAGTTTTCCAACTAACCATTTTACGCCTCTCTCTCCCCTTTTATATGTCCTTAACTTTTGCCTGGACCGCCTCTTTCGAGGTTTTTAGTCCAGTAGGACTCCTTTTTTCTTTTTTTCTTTTTGGTCTCTAATTTTTGCCTAGACAGCCTCTTTTTGAGGTTTTCTCCCTAGCGAGACTTTTTACAGAAAGTATTTCTTGAGTTTGTCTAGGTTGATGGGTTCTTTAAACTCATTTCCCTCCATGTCAGACAAAATGGCAGCGCCTTTTGAAAATAGCTTCTTTACTAGATACGGTCCCTCCTAGTTGGGCTTAAACTTTCCTCGAGGATCGGTCGTGACTGATCTTGTGAGTTTCAATACCAGATCCCCCTCTCGAATCTTGCTTGGCTTGATCTTCTTATTATAGGCATGGGCTATTCTTCTTTGATACAACTGAGAATGATACATAGCCTTCATCCTCTTTTCGTCTAGCAGTGTCAGCTGGGCCAACCGACTTTTGATCCACTGATACTCGGGGAGTTTGGATTCCAGAAGGACTCTCAACGACCTTATCTCGACCTCTATGGGAAAAACTGCTTCACACCATAAACTAAGGAGTATGGAGTGACCCCTGTCGAGGTTCTAGCAGTAGTTCGATACCCCCATAATGTGAATTGTAAGTATTCAACCCAATCTCGATAATTTTCCAGCATCTTAGCCAAAATCTTCTTCACATTCTTATTTGCTACTTCTACCACTCTGTTTGCTTGTGGCCTATATGGAGATGATCTGTGATGCTCAATCTTATAGTCCTTTAGTAGTGTGGCCGTCTCTGCTTGAAACTGAACACCGTTGTCTATGACTAGGTGGTGTGGCAGACCAAACCTACAGATTATGTTCTTTTTTATGAATCTCGACATCTGCCTCATCCCCATGGTAGCATAAGATTCAGCCTCAACCCACTTAGAGAAGTATTCAATGGCTACGATGATGTACCGATGACCATTAGTTGCCTTCGGCCTTATGTCCCCTATGATGTCAATCCCCTATATAGCAAACGGCCAAGGAGATGTCATTCCTTGAAGTTCCATAGACGATAGGTGGTTAACATCACCATATGTTTGAAAACTGTGACATTTCTTCACAAATCCAACACAATCTGCTTCCATAGTGAGCCAAAAATACCCCTGACGGCTATTTTCTTTACCAAGACCATCCCATTCATGTGTGGCCCACACACCCCTTCATGAATTACTTCCATGAGCTTTTGACCTTCACCCTTGTTGACACATCTGAGGTGTACCCCGACTGGCATTCTTTTGTATAACATCCCCCCATGGCTTATGAACTATCGAGACAACATTTGTAAGGATATCCTTTCTTTTTTATCAGTGTCATCTGGGAATTTCCCAGTTTCCAGATGCTTTTGTAAATCATAGAACCAAGGTTTCTCAGTGACATCAACTGGCGTTACTCTCACGTCTTCGTAACAGGGGGATCAAGACTTTGTGAGGATTAAGGGTCTGGCCTCTGGTTGCTTCCCACTTTCCCACATGGAGGCTAGTGTGGCTAAGGCATCAGCTGCCTGGTTTCCTTCCCTCAGCAAATAGACAAATTTATATTGTGTGAAGGAGCACAGAATGGTGGTCAAGTGTTCCCAGTACAGTCGTAATCTGTCTTCTTTTATCTTCCATTTTTTGGTGGCTTATTTTATAACCAGCATGGAATCCCTGCAGACAGTGACATTTTCTGCCCCTGTACTACATAATGCTTCTAAGCCAAAGATGCAGGCTTCATATTTTGCTTAGTTATTGGTTGCTTCAAATTCGAGCCTTTTTGCCATCGGGATCATTTCTCCTTCTGGAGTAACCAAAATTACTCTTATCCCAACTCCCTTGTTGTTGACAGCTCCGTCAAAGTGCATTTCATAATCTTGTATCTCTATCACCCCTTAGTGCTCGTCAGGGAACTCCAGCTTCCACTCTTGGGTGTCCTCGACTGAGCTTTGCACCAAGAAGTCTGCTACTACCCTTCCTTATATTGTCTTTTTGGCCATATACTCTATATCAAATTCTGTAAGCAAAATGAGCCACCTAGCCAATTTTCCTGTAAGAGACGGGGTCTGTTGGAGGTACTGGAGAGGATCATGTTTGGAAAATGCTTGTACCTTATACGACTGGAAGTAGTGTCGTAGTTTCCTCGTTGCCCAGATCACTACTAGACAAGTCTTCTCTACTAAACTGTAAGTAGCTTTATAGGGTAAGAGCTTCTTACTTAGGTAATATACAACATGCTCCATTTTCCCTTCGCCTTCCTGTGCTAGCATCACCCCCATTGCATCCTTTTCAATCGTTAGATACAAGATTAAGACCTTACCTGGTTTCGGCAGTTGTAAGACAGGGGGATTCATTAGGTAATCCTTGATAGTTTCAAAAGCCTGTTGACACTACTTGTTCCACACAATGGATTGGTCTTTCTTTGGAAAATTAAAGATAGGGTCGTAGATAACTGTCAATTTGGCTATGAATCTGCTAATATACTGTAAGTGGCCCATAAACCCTCGTAACTCTTTTTCATTTTTTGGGGCAGGCATGTCCCTGATTGCTCTAATTTTATCTGGATCCATCTTTATTCCTTTCTAAGTGACAATGTGTCCCAACAACTTCCCAGATGTGACCCCAAAAACACACTTCTTCGGGTTCAACCTGAGATTATACTTTTCTGACCTGACCAGAAACTTGTCTAGTGCTTCAAAATGCCCTTCCCTGGTTGTAGATTTCACCATCATATCATCTATATACACTTCAACCTCTTTATGGATCATGTCATGCAGTAGGGTAGATGCCATCCTCTGATAAGTGGCCCCCGTATTCTTTAACCCGAAAGGCATCACTTGGTAACAATACACGCCCCATTCGGTGATGAATGATGTCTTCAACCTATCCATTACTGCCATTATGATTTGATTGTATCCTAAAAATCCATCCATAAAAGAGTACATTGCATTGGAAGCCACACTATCAATTAATGTGTCAATATGCAGTAGGGGAAAGTCATCCTTAGGGCAGGCTTTATTCAAATCTCGGTAGTCCACACACACTCTAACCCTTCCATCCTTCTTAGGAACTGGAACTATATTTGCTAACCACTGAGTGTCCTCTACCACTTCTAAAAACTTTACCTTCAGCTGCTTTTTGACTTCTTCTTTAACCAGAAGAGCCCATTTTGGCCTTAACCTTCTTTGCTTATGCTTTATTGGCACTATGTGAGGGTATGTGGGGATTTTGTGTTCTGAGATCTCCCTGTCAATCCCGGGCATGTCTTCATAACCCCAAGCAACTACTTTCTATCTCTTTTTTAAGATTTCTTCTATTTTTTCTCTCTCACCATGAGTTAAACCAGAAGTAAGCAATATATTTTTAGGATTATCGTCTGTGCCTAAATTAAATGATTCAGTTTGCATAAAATTAATGTCAAACATATGCATGAAATGATCATCACAAATAGAATAACCATTAGGAAATACATCACACAAATAAGCAAATTCAGATTTCATTGCATTCACTTTCCAAAAGAAAAGATCGTTAGTCTCAAACAGAGAAGCAAGAGAAACATCACAGTCATCATAAAAGGTATCTATGATAGAATCAAGGATGTAGGTCTCAAAGTCTAGGTCTTTGTTCTGATCATCAATGCTCTTCTGCCCCGAAGTAGCTTCATTCTCTTTAGACTCCTCTTCAGCCAGTACCAGCTCCTCAGTAAGGGCCTTTTCGATAGCAGCTTCCTCGGCTTTATTCATAAATTCGAAAAATATCTCGAACCCTGGGATGACTTCCCCAGCCACCAGAAGAGGTTATGGAGTCCCATTATATGAATCCTCGGTGCCTTCCTTTACAAAGATTTCTCACAGAGTCTTCTTTCTAGCCTCGGTTTCCTCCTCCTTTTCTTCAGATTGATTCAACATACCCATCTCTTTCCCAGCTTTGTCAACCTCTTTGAACCCTAACCCGTGCTTCAAAATAGGTACTTTGTTCCCCACAAACCTTGAAAGTCTGCTATAATCTTTCCCTAATCCCATGTCGAGCAGAAACTTTATATTGCACATCATTCTCAGAACCCTTTCATCCATCTCATCTTCATAAATCACACAGAATTCAAAACTAGGGCTAAGGGAAATCTCCTTAGGGATCAACTTCAGTGCGGCTATGGCGACTTCAGTTTCGGCTGAGATGGTGACAACCTTCCCTTCGTGTGGAAACTTAACCTTTTGATGAACAGTGGATGGAACGCCACCTAGGGGGTGAAACCATGGCCTTCCTAATAAAATAACAAAGGTTACTGGGATATCAAGCACATGCAGGTCAACCTAAACTTCTATAGGCCCTGTTCTAACTAACGCCCTGAAAGTTCCCTCCACATATCTTTTAGTGTCATCGTAAGCCTTGATAACTACTTCATAAGGCTTTAAGTCAGCTACCGTCAGCCCCAGCTTTGGCAGAATCTTCAATGGACACACATTGATGGCAGAACCGTTATCAACCATCACGTAACAGGTCATCTTCCCTTTTACCTCGACTTTGATAAACAGGGCCTTGTGGTGATCTCTCCCTTCTAGAGGCAGATCGTCATTGGAAAAAGTTATCATTCTTTGAGGAGTTTCCATTAGTGATTGAACCATCTGTTCTAGAGTGGAACTAGTGGAAATTTTCCTTTGGTCTAGTGCTAGGACTAGGGCTTCCCTATGATCCCTAGAATGCATGAGTAACTCCCAAACACTAGCAATGGTCCCTCTGCTTGGTTCTACCCCCTTTCCCTTCTCTGCATTTCCTACCTTTTCGGGCCCAGTCTTGGTAGCCTTGGTTCCTTTTCCCTTCTCTTCGACCTTCCCCACAGACTGATTCTGCTTACACCCCTCGTTGTCCCATAGGTTAACTTGTTCTTTGCTTTCATCATCGGAACTCTATATGTCCAAGACTTGCACCTGTAACTCTTTGGGTTATTCAATTGTTCTCAGATTTTTGGACCTGAGTTGTCAGGAATTATGAGAGACATCAATAAAGGAGTTTAGGACTTGTTCTTCTGTTAGGCCAGAGTTGACCATCAAAATGGATGGGTTAAGAGGTGGTACATTTCGGTAATTGGGTAATGGGTTGGTTTGAATGTTTGGTTCTCTGTTTTCTAGGTCGGTGATTTTACCTGAGTCTATCAAATCTTGGATTTCATGCTTTAATCGAGCGCAGCTGTCTGTATCATGCCTGATGGTTTGATAAAATTTACAGAAAAGCTTTGGGTTGGCTCCAGGCAAGGGTTGTTGTGAAGACAAAGGTCGTAACAAGTTCTTCTCAATGAGCTTATCGAGGACTTTGGACATAGGACGTCCCAGATTAGAAAATTTCCAGGGTTGTCTAACTACACTAACTTATACATTACTGCTTGGTGGTCGAATAGCATGAATCTAAACATTACTGCTCGAGCTAGCTCCCTCTTTGCCCCCAGAACCTCTTCCGAAGAATTTTTTCTCTTGGGCCAAATCTAATTCTTTATGGACCCCAAATTTGTATAACTCTTCAAAATTTCTAATCCCCAGATCCCTTAATTTCCTAGATAATGTGGGAACACACCCTTCTATTGCCAAGACCAACTGGTCAGACTCAGCTGGCCTATGCCTCATGAAGGACAATTTTCCCCTCCAACGAGTCAGGTAATCATCAAAAGGCTCGCTAAAGTTCTGCTTGGTATTCTGCAAATCTCTCAAGGACACTTCTAGTTGGATGTTGAGACCATATTGCTTAACAAAAGCAGTGCACAATTCTTTCCAATCCGACTGAACATGTAGTTCTAAGGTGTAATACCAATGAATCGGCGCTCCTTCTAGTGAAATAGGGAACTACTTAACAATATGGCTCTTAGTTACCTCAGTAGCCTTCATGTATGTTACATATTGCTTCAAATGCAAATAGGGATCCTTAGCATCAATGTACTTCTTCATGTCTAGGAATTTAAACTTACGGGGCAACGGTTGATCACCCTTTTCCAAATTTAGATCGTAATCTAGGGGGCGACCATACCCTTCTCCTTCATCATCACCTGCATTTAGTTCATCACTCTTGTCATATTTTTAGCCCACTCAATCTGACCCATATCCTCAGCTTGGATGACATTTCTTTGATTCCTCGGATTGGCTAATACTATTACATCATCTTCTTCCCTTCCCCTAATTGGTATTTCCTCGTCAAGGTCAACCGGATCGATTGGCGGTGCATTGGGTGGCTGTGTTGGCTGACCTTCTCTGATGAGCTTAGTAATCTCCCCCATCATTTCCCTCATCATAGCCCGAGTTTTCGCTATTACTTCTTCTTTCCACTGTGCCCTAAATGCTTCTGGATCAAACCCTCCTACCATTCCTAATTTTGAATTTCTGATCAAATGACCTGAACTAGTTCATACCCACCCTGCTGAGCTTGAAGGATCTATGGCACTGCAAAACAGCTAGTTAGAATGATGCATGATGTGTATGCATGATATGCAAGTCTGTTATATTTAGAAATAAAAAGGTCACACACAAAAATATATACAAGATCAAAACACGGAACTTAAACGTGCAAACTTTCGCCCTTATTTCTCCCACACATGTATTCAATGGCGAGTATCTTATCCAAGGATTTTTGGCCTGGGTTTTAATTATCAGTGGGGGATAATAAAATTGACGTATGCAAGAAAACTCTCAAAATGATTCAAACAAGTAATGGTCCCATTAAATAAAGCTCGAGTCCACTTTCTATGAGCCAACATCCTTAGCAACATAAACTTACTTGTCAAGGCCCATTTGAAATGGGTTACGAGTAGGCATGAGAGGCCTTTATTGACTAGCTTATTTATAATAGGCTTTGGTCTGACATGAGGGCCCATTTTATTTTAGACTGCTTATTGATGGGCTCGAGATTTATTTTAAGGGTCCATTATATGGCATAATACACATGCATGTGGAAAATTCCTAAGGATAGTTGCTAAGTCATTACATGGGCTTGAGTCTTGGGTAAAAAGGCTTCGGCTCCCACAACGATATACATCCATATACGTCTCCCCACTCAAGGGTCAAACAACATGGATTAGTACGTATCGTAAGTGACAATAATCAAATATTCCACCACCAGGTTTGAGTGAAACGTAGGTAGCGAAGTATTGACTATTGTCAAGTTTATTCGTGATCGAAGTGCTCATTGTGTGCAAAATGTGTAGTGAATGCATGAATGCAGGAAGAAATAAGAAATTAATTAAAGATGATAAAACGTAAAACACTGGAATCAGTTTCTCTATCCCCAGTGGAATCGCCACTGTAGGCGGTGGGGTCTAGTGCGCGCCCCAGTGTTTGGCGACCACGGCATTGTGTGGGCTCGAGGCCCACTAAGAAATACGATATAGGTCATGGGCCTATTCGGAGATGGAATCGCCACTCGGATGAAAGTTGGGACATACTTTACGGCAACTGGATCCCATGGAGGTTCCCAGAAGCCGTCATCAGAGATCGGGTTCGAAAACTAGGTATGAGCGTTTGAATGCTCACCCAACCTTGTGGTTGGCCTCCGTTTATGTTTTTCATTTTATTACTATTTAATTATTTAATTATTTCCTCATTTACCACAAGTGATGAAATTGCCTTCGGATAATTGCCAGATTTTATAATTAAGTTCGAGTTTGCACATTAGTCCAATTTCATGCCTTTATGTCCCAACATTCAAAAAACACATTAAATAAAATAAATAATAATTTACAACCATACATTCAAAATTAAATAGGGGGAAGGGATTAAGGATTACAACGCTTTTTACTAAATAAATGAAATAATATACAGAAAATAAACCAAACATATACCGAAAATAAACTATTAAAATAACATAAAGACGACAGTATACAAAGGATAAATAGCAAAAGTGATTGCTTGATGATAGAAATTATCAAGTAATTCTTGCAAATATCACACGATTAGCCTTTCTCTTTACAAAAAATGGAATCATGTATAATGACATTTACAAAGAGGTTGTCACATTATAAGTTAAAAAAATATCAAACAATCAAGATAATCACCACCATGCAATCATACAAACATGTTTAAGGTCAAAAGGAAACATATTAAAGCAGGCATCACAGCAAATGAACAACAAAACAAAGAAGGAAACAGGTTAACCCTGCCAATGAGGCAGTTGCCTCATTGGGATAAGGTGATCGCCTCATTGATGAGGAGATCGCCTCATCAATAGGGCTCTTATAGGCCTGAGACAAAATAGGTAACACACACACACAAAAGATAGGCTCCCTGAGAGCCTGTCAATGGGGCGATCGCCTCATTGATGAGGCGATCGTCTCATTGAGATGAGGCGACACCTCTGTGAAGAGGCGTCGCCTAACCACCAGGCCGGCTCTGACTCCCAAGGCGTGCAGACTTCTACTCTAAGTAATCAAAACATGCATATACACACCCTACACTCATCATACTGTGACTACATGCAAAATATTCAAAGATCCATCAATGAAATGAGATATCAAACATGAGACACTAGAGATAAACCTAAAATGTACTAATAGCTCAGTTACACATAAGCAAGAATACACAAAATGATGAACATATCAAGTTTAAGTGTAGGTTTTATACCAAAATGAGAGGCCCTCAGAGCTGGTTTGGTTGAGATCCTTGTTAGGATGTAGTATCTCTTCTTGACACAAGTTTCTTACCTCTTCTCTTGTGGGAAAGTGGACCTCCTCTTCTTTAACCTTCCTCCCCTTCTTCAAGATGTTTTTTTTTCTTCCTTCTCTTTTTTTCTCCCTTTTTTTCAGAGCTGCTTCCCCTCCTTTTTTATTCACCCCCCCTTTCTTCTTCTCTCTCTTTTTTTACTCTTTTATTCCTTAGCTTTCCCATGCCCCTAAGCCTCCTAGCCCATCATGAGCTCTCATAGCCTTTTTTCCTTTCCCCAAAAGTCTTTTCCTCACGCAAGAAGAAAGTCCAGAGAGTGGGGCCCGCACCACTTGATTGTCATGATTGCAGCTACATTAAATGTAGTTGCAAGTGGGCTGCCAGAGGGGCGGCGCCTCATCGATGAGGCAATCACCTTTGTGATGAGGCGATCACCTTATTACACTGAGGCGGTGCCCCTTTGGCCCGGGCCTGCGCTGGGGCGAGTGGGCATGGGCCAAACTTGGGTAGTTAGGCTCAGTTTTGGGTTTTGCAAGCTTCTGGGTTTTCAAGTCCACTTTCCACTTAGAGATTCAGGCTTCATCCTCATGTCCAAGTTTCACATTCTCATCATTGGGCTTGACAACGGGCCGATCAAACTGAGCAACCCTAATTCGTCCCCTAACACGAGCCGACCGAATCGGGTGTCTACACTAATTAATATTATTTTTTTGAAAATTATTTTCAAATAATATATAATATACTATTTTTGCAAATAAATGGATTTTTAGTAATTTTTAATATGTTTTTGGACTAATTAAGTAATTTGATTTATAAAATGAATTTTTATTAATATTTATGGAATTATCGAGAAATATTGATTTTAATAATATTATATTTTTAATTAGGGTTTTTAAGTAATTATTGGTAAAATAATTACTTTTAGTGTTTTAATACTTAAATTGCCACATTTTGGTACTTAAAGGGTATTTTTGGTATTTATTGAATTTTAATATATTTTATTGTATTTTATTGTGAATTGTGGACCTCAGTTGGGGGAATTTGTAGTTTGTGATCCCGATTGAGGAGTTGTGAGAATTCTTGTTTGAATTGTACTTTTCTTACAGGATAGGCTTTACTTTTTAAGTAGAGAGATGTCCGTTTTACAGAGGAGGTTCTGTCAAATTTTTGGTAGAATTCTCGTAAAATGTGACATCAGTTCTAATTTTATTCTCTGTCTATGTTAGTAATCCTAGATCGAGTCTCTAGAAGTTAAGTTAGATTTATTTTGATTTTCATGTTATTATTTTATTGTTAGTTGCGCCAAGACTGAGGCCTAGTGGACCAGGCCCATCGGACCCGTCTTAAGGAGCTCACACCTGTGAGTTGTTATTTTATATATACGTGCAGTTAGGTTGCATGTTTTAGAAATATATGTTTTAATTGTATGATTTATGCATAAATGACTTAATAAATGCTTAAGTGTATTCTAGGTATATTTTTAGTGTATTATGAAATAAATGCATGTTTTTCTTTTTAATTAAATCTAGATTACTTTCAAATATATTATTGGTTTAATTTAATATATTCCATGATTTATGTGAATTGGTTTTACATATATATACTTGAAATATACTTAGTTTATTTTAGGTATATTTCTAGTATATATATGGTTTGTAATGTTATTTATAATGATATCATGCATCATTATTTTATGAATGAAATGAGTTATTTTTAATTAAGGATATCAATAGAACGTGCTTCCTAGTGGGCAGCACTTGGACCGAGTACGTACTGGTATGATGATAGATTGTAGGTTAAATTACTAACCTAGTTGTGGATCATGACTTGATTGATTTGATTGTTGTGTGAGGTGAATGAGAGTGTGATTGCTGAAACTAAGTTGACCTAGTGTCTCAGGGCCAATCACACTGATAGTCAGACTGCTAGAGCTCGATCAACTTAGTGTCTTAGGGCCAGTCTACTATTAATAAGGATTAAGTGAATTTATTTGGAAAAAAGTGAGCCTGTATGGCTAGAGTGATGTCTGTTATTATTTGAGGTTGCGATCATTTAGGGTTCTATTTGATCATTCTTAAACTAATATTTTTCAGTATTATAAATAAAGTGATTTTCAGCATCTATGTGTACATGCCTATACATATATTTATTATATACATATGATTGATTGCATTTTTTGATATTTAGTAACGTGTGTATATATATTATAACAATTCACTCAGTGAGGTCTGACTCCCCTCCATTGATGTTTTTACAGAAGAGTCCTCATCTTTAGACCTCAGTAGTAGACCTATCTGCCGGATTTCTTTCGCTCTGACCCTATTATGTAAATCACTTACTTGAGTTTTATTTTGTACTCTAGATGCTGCAATAGTAGTTATATTTGAATCTATTGAGAGTTGTATTTGATTTTATGCATGTATGAGATTTTAATTCAGAGTGTTTCTTTGAATATTTGTATTAAGAAATTTTATTTATGAGATAAGATGAGATATTATTTTATCAAAGGAAGTGGAGGAATTTATTTTATTAATTGAGATTTAATTTTTGCTGAATAAATATTTTATTTATTTTATTTTACTGCATGTTTTTCTTTTAAGGCTTGCTACGGGTTCCAGATTTGAAAGAATTCTCGTTCCCTAGCACCGATCATGGCCCCCAGTTTGGGTCATGACATAGGCAAAGTTGCATGCCAAATGAAAGTTGTCCTTATCAAACTATTAGGAAATAATCTTAGTTTAAAATTAGGGAAATTCTTATAATTTGCAAGTTCTCCACACTGAATTGTAAAATAAGTAATATGTTCCAATGTTGATTGCTTGTCTTCTCTAAAAATAGAGAAAATTCAGGAATGTGATAATCCCTGGGATAAGGATTATCCCTATCAATTATGTATGGATACGACTTGTGGAGTTCTGGGCGGCCATTATTACATAGGCCTAGTCCATATAGCTCCTAAACCACATCTAAGTCGACTCCCACTCTAGGGGCCTGAGGAAGTGGCACATATGCCTGGGGAAAGGGCATATGAGCTTGGAGATTTGATATGTAACCTTAGGGAGTATTGCCCTTCATGTCTTTTCCTTTATGATCATACACTCATAGTTGTAAAGTTAGGTTAGTCCTGCCAAAACACTACTAATGAGGCTTACTATTATTTGAATGATTATCGTTTTTGCCATTAAAGCTGTTAGGGTTATTTATTTTATTATTATTATGCCAACCTCATCCCTCTGATGTCCTCATCAATGACCATTTGTATTCCTGGAGCAATTTTTGTATAATTTCCAAATTCCTTTTAAGTCACCCCCTTGGACACAATAACCTGTTTGGACATTTATTCATTTATTCTAGAAAATGTATACATGACATTTTACAAAAGTGTTTCAAAATTACCAATATTATTATTGATGGAAACATTGACTTACTATAGGGAATTAATCATCTGAGACACTGAATCTTGTAAATCCTTCATTCTTTCTATGAAAAAAGCTTGAGGATTAGTATTTTTACTAATAATGGCATAAAAAACTTTCAAATTTTGACCTGTTTAGTCAGTGGGCGCCTTATCTTTGTTTTGATCATGAGGCACCAAGTTTTCTTTTGAGTGATCATTTCTTGATTCTTTAGGTGTTTTGTTGGATGAGTCTCTAACTTCAAATATTTCTTTTCCACTTTTAAGTTTTTTCATATTTTTGAAACATGTCTCACTGGGCGTGCCAAAAGATTATTGGTGCAATTTTTATTTTTAACAAAATTGAGCATGCTAAAGGAGATAAAGTCCTTAAAATGTGACTCACTTCTTTCAAACAAATTATTAGTTCCCATATGCCTTTACCATAATTTAATAATAAATTGAGCTTTTTTTAACAATAAAATGGAATTTTATTGATTTGAGATTGAACACAAGCTAAGAGATTATTAATAAGAGAGTATTGTTGTAAACAAGAATTTTGCACTAAAAATAAAACTTGCTAGTGATAGTTAATGATAATTGATATTGATGATTATTAATGATTGGTTGTTGATATTGATTGGAAGATTATGGATGTCCTCCTCTAATCATTCTATGTCCTTTTATACATGCAAAATTTATTTCCCCAAATTAATTCTCCAGCTCAAGAGTTTTCCATTCCTAGGAAAATAAATTTACGTAACTCCCAAAAACCCTTTTCTCTAAGTTATGTCTAAACAATCTGTTGACCTCAGCAATAATCAATCTTAATTTCAATCTTAAAAAACTTAATTTTGAGCATTTAATTTGTTTATTTAATTGTGTATAAGTTAGGACTCTATTGGAAGTTAAAATGAAGTATGATTATCTTGGGCTGATTGGACCTTTGAGATTCAAAGAGGATTTTGACATCCTTAAAGCTTTATAATGAGAAAGTTATCTTCTTCATATTTAAATTAAAAATCTTGAGCTTTATGAATTAGGATTATTTTTCAAAATCCAAGTTCATCTGGATATGAAAATTTTGAGTCAAAATCCACATATATGTCTACCATTTCAGATTGCACAACTTTTAGTATTTTAGACATATCCTAAGCTACAGAAGTCCAATTTAGATGATTCAAAATGATATAAAAAGATAAGTAAAATATCTATAACTTTCATGAAGAAAGTATAGGAAAATTCAAATTTCTTCAATAAAAAATCGATGGTTCAACTTGGATATAGTTGTTTGACAATATTCTATATTTTAGATTGCATAACTTTTAGTATTTTAGACATATCTTGAGCCATAGAAGTCCAATTTGAATGATTCAAAAGGATATGGAAATATAATTCAAATATCTATAGCTTCTATAAAGAAAGTGTGAGTAAATTCAAATTTCTTGAGTAGCCAATCACGGTTTCAATCCATAAATAGTTGTTTGATAGCATCACTTTCAATGATTCAAAGTATATACGTTGGACACATCATTTGCACCTCCAATAGCTATATTTTTAAGTATAAATACCTCTAAAGCTGAATGAAAGTTAAGTAACTTTTTTATCATTCATTCTTTCTTAAGCATTTATTGAGCTCTCAAATTCTCTTAAATAATTCTTTATTTGTAACTTGTGAGAGTTGGGTGTATGTTAGAAATAGAATTTCTCGTCATCTTAAATCTTGGGTTAGATTAGAAGGGAAGTGAGATTTATTTCTAAAGGAATTGGTTTAAGTGTTATCCATTAAAACACTTAGGTTTTCGTTTTTTAAGTGAGCCTTGAAAACTCATGTTGTAAGGTTATAAGAGTGAGCCATAAAACTCTTATGTAATCTCAATCTTGTGAATAAGATTGTGGGTGATTGAAAATCTGAACTTGGGGATAAGTTAGGTGGAGATGTAGGATTGTTGTTGAATCCCAACTCCTTAAATTTTTGTGTTCTTCATTCTTCCTTCTCAACTTCCATTCAATTCTTGCAAATAATTCTTTTAATTTCTCATTTTTATTTGATAGTCCTATTCACCCCCCCTGTAGTACTCTTTTCACAATCATCTTTAGAATTTTCTCTTTAATAGTCTTCACCATTAAGCTTTCATTGAGAGATGGGCTTCTTTTTAACTTGGGCTTTTAAAATTATTTAAATTTAATGGGCTCAATATGCTTCTAGCCTAAAATTAAATATGGGCTCAAACACAAATAATTAAATCATCATGTGAGCATAAATGTGGTATTAAGTGTAATATCATGAAATGTTTATACAATGACATGTGAGTACTAAGGTTAGGATGCTATATTTATAGGGAGCATATCTATTATTGATAATATTTTAATTACATTTGAAGTTAACCATTTCTTAAAAAGGAAAAGGCAAAGGCAAAGGCAAGTGGGATATGCTGATTTGAACATAAACATATCTAAAGCCTATAATAGGCTTCGATGGGATTTTATAGAGAAGATGATTAAGGTAATGGGTTTTCATAATTTATGGGTTAGTAGAATCATGGAATGTGTAACTTTAGTTCATTATAGTATCTTACACAACAGATTTGAGGTAGGGTTAGTTTCTTCGTATCATGGGCTAAAATAAGGAGACCCCCTATCTCCTTTTCTATTCATCATTTTTGTTGAGAGTTTCAGTGCTTTATTGAGATAAAAGGAAGCTACAGGCTTAATTTATGGTTGTAGAATTGCTAAGAGGGCACCATTAATCAACCACTTATTCTTTGCCAATGATAGTTACTTATTCTTCGCCAATGATAGTTACTTATTCTTCCAAGCTACACCTCAAGAGAGTCTTTATGCAAAGTAGGTGATGAACAATTATGAACGACTAGCAGGTTAGTTTGTTAACTACTCCAAATCCATAATTTCTTTTTAGTCCTAATGTGAGTGATTCTTTCAAAGCTTTAATAGTTAACATCTTTCAAATTCAAGAAACATTATAGCAAAGTAAATATTTGGGCCTACCATCTCTAGTTGGTAGAAACAAGAAGGAGATTTTATACTTTATGAAAGAAAGAGTGTGGTAAAAGCTTCAAACCTAGAGTAGTAAGGCTTTTTTGAGAGCGGGAAAAGAGATTTTATTGAAAATTGTCATTTATGCAATCCTAAACTATATAATGAATGTCTTTTTGCTTCCCTTAGATCTTTATGATGCTTTAGAAAGATGATGAATATCTTTTGGTAGGTAATAGCAGAGAGATTAAGAGAGGTATTGGATGGAAATGATGGGATGATCTTTATGGGCCAAAGAAGCTTAGAGGGTTGGGTTTAAAAAAGCTTCAAGAATTCAATCTAGCAATGCTCTATAAGTAATCCTAGAAACTACTTACTTAGCCAAACTAGTTAGTAAGCAGGTTGTTTAAAAAGAGGAATTACAAAAATTCCTCTTTTTTTTAAAAGGTAAGTTGGGTGGGAATCCTAGTTATGTTTGGCATAGTCTTTGGGCTACATAGTATCTGTTAAGAAAAGAAGGAAGGTTAAGAATAGGAAATGGTGAGGACATCAAAACATGGTCAAACCTGTGGCTTCCAAACTCTGTTTATAGTGTGATTATAACTCCTTGTGCCATTGGTCTTAAACAAGGCAAGGTCTCTAGCCTTTTTACAGTTGAACATAAGTGATGGGATGTTAACATTATGAATAATATGTTTAACAAATTTGATAAGGCACAAATTTTGTAAATCCTTTTGACATCTAGGGCAATGCAAGACTCTTAATACTGGAAAATTTAATCTTGTGGTAAATATTTAGTTAAAGTAGATATAGAGTTCTTCAAGGTAAAGTGGAATCAAGATATAATGTTAACTAAATGCTTTTGTGGAACCTTAAAACTCTAACAAAGATTACAAAAAACTTTTTATAGAGGGTCTATAAAAAGTTTTTTTTGCAATCTTGAAGAGTTCTAGTTGGTCTTCAATGCCAAGTGTGCAAGTGTATACCTCAAATTTGACTGTCTCAAAAAAGGTCCAATTATGAAATGAATCTTTAAAAAGACTAGAGTCTCGTTCGTAACACCTCTGAAGTGTGTAGCCCTAAAACCCTAACTTATCCCACCAGTGTGCTAAATCAATCACTAAGCCATTAAGTTGCACTTCGATCTTATGAAATATGAATTATAGGAATAATAAGAGGCTTATTTCGAGAATCTTCTCTTAGAATATACAACTTGTTAAACTGGTGTTTATTTCATCAGACTGGGACCTAACTTCATGAAAAAATGAAAATTGATTTTGACAAAATAGACTTTCAAACTGGAAGACTACAAAACCTCTGAAAGTGGTCTAGAATAGTCCAAAATAACCCGAGGATTAGCGCATGTTTCCTAGAAGTGCGCGTGTAGCCACAAACACCCTTAGGTGTCATGCGTTAAAATTAAAGCCAATTTAGGCAAAATGGACTTTGGGAACGTGTCCAGAATACTCCAAAACCTCTGGAAGTGATCCTATAATAGTCCAAAATAACTCAAGAATTAGCACGTGTCACTTAGAAGTGTGTGTATACACCCTTAGGTGTCACACACTAAAATTGAGGCCAAATTAGACAAAACGAACTTAAAAAAAAAGAGTCTAAAATAGCCTAAAAACCCCATAGGAGCCAACATTAAAATAGCTCAAAAAAGCCTTAAATTAAGTATGTAATGCACATAGTGCGTGCAATCGCTCACGAGCGCATGACCGCACGCCAAGCGCACAGTCACACATACTTTATGTGGCCACGTGCTTTATCCTAGGGATGCCCGTGTGACCACATGCTCTATCCTAGGGATGCACATGTGACCACACCTATACCCCCCTCTTCCTCACATTTTTACTATTAATAGGTGTCTCCATACCCCATTTTAGAGGAGGAGCAAGAGGAAACACACACAGACTCAAAAATTTATCTGCTCAAAGGCACTGGAAACCCACTTCCAAATAGTTTTACCTCTCCCACTGTGTTTTTCTTTAGTCATTAGGTCTCCCTTCCACTAAACCTAGCCTCATCTTTATCAAAGCATGCTTCAAAGTTATACAAACTAGCATCATTCTACACGTCATTTTGAACATCTCGATGAGGAAAGCTTGATAATCCCTTGAGGCTAAAGCTTTAAAACCCACACAAGCTCAGTCGAATTTGAGGACCACATAATCATTTTAGCACATTTATTTTATTGTATTGCATTTTATTTTATTATTACTAACATTTATGAATATTATTATGCTTGTGTGATGAGATTAGCAATTTGCATACTATATTAATAATTTAGACTCTATTTTTGCTTGTCTCATATCATCATTTTTCATCCTCTAGTTCCAAAATGTGAAATCATGCCATAAATATTAATAACGTGAAAAGTTCACATTCCAAATTAAAGTCATCATGTTCATAGTCCAATGATGTCACCATGCTTCCCCTATATTGCCATCACATATCATCATAGCTTAAATAATCACCGCAAATATGCATAATTGTGTACATTTTACTTACTCTTTTAAGTGATTGAGTGCCCATTGTTTATCCTATTATTCATGTGATTGAGTGAGCTATATGCATAGTTGTGCTAACCTTTCATGTTCATTATATCTAAGCTAGATTTACCTTTCCATAATCTTTTTTCCTTTTGTATGTGTTTTATTAGGAAAGTGATGTAAAAATGATATTTCAATTTTATTATCTTCCATTATTTGATGTATTGTGTGAATGCTATACAAACTGTCATTACCGAAACTAGGGTGTCGTGATAGATATACATTGAATATTATATAATGAGAAATAGTAAAAAAGTAGATGTGATCCCCTGAACTTGGAAAAATTTGCTAGGGGCAAACTCGTTAAGTAACCTAATGTTGTCCTTTTATTTTCCTGATTTTCTAAAAATTAGGTGGTGACTCCACAAAATCAAAAAAAGCATCTTGTTCCTCCCGAGACCAATCATTTATCCCTATTTAGTAAAGTTGCCATGTCCCTTCGAAACACAGAAACATCCAAAATTGGGTTGCTCATAGTGGCAACTCCACTAGGGATTTCTAAATAATAGAGATTCAAAAATGACTATTTCTCATTATGCAATACTCAATTGTATAAAGCCTATCACCATTGCATTTGCACTACACATCCCACATTTACCACTGGTCCTTAAAACCTCAATAATACTGAATGACATTGCCACCATAATTCCACTTAAGTTATGGAGTAATGCAGATGGGTATTATCATATTTAGTTTTTACTCATGCATTTGTCATCTAACCAGAGTCTATAACTTGAGTCCTAAAAGGTGGTGACTAAGTTACTAAAAGAATGTTAGACTCACTAACTAGAGTCTGTAACCCTAGTCATATGGGGGCATTCTCACTAAAGGAACCCTTACCCTTTCACCTTGACTCAACTTATATAGATAAGCTAGCAATAGCATCCACTAGGATTCCACCAAGCTGTGCATGCTGTCTTTGTCCTAACATTGTTCGTTTGACTTGATATTCATAAATGACATGACTCTCCTAGTGTCTATCACCCAACGTCATAATGCCACTTTTTATAGAATGTTTATACTCAGATCCACGTAATTCTCATATACTTTATGCTAGCTCGAAGCATAAGGAACGATAAGAATCATGTACCTCAGCTTGAATAGTCTATGCAAACTAATAAATAACAACATCCCTTGATGACAGAACCTATGAAATGTCATCCATTTATTCTTATCATATCAAATGAACAGGTTAGGAATTTAACTAGATTGTGGACCTTTATGTTGACAAAATCAAATTGTAAACTATCGAATGGTACTTTCATGACTCCTAGTAAATATATTGAATATTGATATGGGGGCAAGAATTCAAACCCCCTTTTGATTGACCTTGGCCCTCTACATACAAGGATATATGGGCTCTAGAAATTATTTGAAGCCCGACAATTACTCCCCACATTGACATCATGTGATTACCTCAAGTACATTTTAGTATTATTCCTCAATTTACCCTTTGGTTCAGATCAATATAAATCAAAACAGCCTAGTTTTAAGAGCAAAACCATAGTCCTCTAATGGCTATAGGTTCAAAACCCACTTAGGAAAGAGACTAAACCACCCCGTAGAGAGATAAGGTTAGAAGTGAGAGCTTGCTTGTGATTGGTTTGTTCATTGTGTAGGAAATACTAACAACTTTCTAAGATTAATCATGCATACATAACATATATATAGATAGCACAAACTAACCACTATTTCTTACAGTAATAATCATCTTTCTTTATAGGATTTTGCATCCACTCCATATATATATGCTCACCCTTTTCTTTTACAGGCACATGTCATGCATCATTCATTTAGCTAACCTTGATAAATGTATAAGAATATAATATTCAAACATAAGTGACCAAGAAGATACCTCCTGTTAGTAATTCAAAGACATACTAAAAGAGGGGAACCAAAAATTGCTCACTGATGGAACTATAGCCGAAATCCTTGAAGCCCAAATCAAGACAAAAAATGCCCAAGATAGGAATAATACACCAAGCTTTCACATCTATTCACCCTAGGGTAGAAAAAGCAAAGGGAATTCCCTACACTCTAGTTCAAGCTGATGATGACAATAACTACTACTAGGATCTCAGAAATGCACCAAAAACTATAAAAATTATTGACATAACCAAGCCTAAATCAGTAGGGGAGGTTAAACTGTTGGATAACAGAATGGCTCAGTTGGAATTTGCCTTTAAAGGCAAAGGAACCTATGGCTCCAAAAGTTTCACTAACCTGGCATTATTCAAAGATGAACCACTACCATATGATTTTAAACTACCAAACTTTGCTAAGTTTAATGGAATAAGGGACCTAAGGGTCCATCTAAGGTAATATGCTACCTTTATGGCTACTTTGAAGCTTACAAAATCTTAGATTGTTCAATTCTTCTTCACATCACTAGAGGAAGGACAAAGAGCATGGTTCTTTGACCTTGAGGATGAAATTAAAAGTGATTGACTATTATTGACTTAGAAGTTCATCAAGCAATATGAATACAAAACTCTGCTAGACATCACTTGCAGAGATCTTGAGACCACGAGATAGAAACCTGGTGAAGCTTTCTCTGATTATGTCATAAGATGGCAAGGAAAGGTAGTAAAAATGAGAAACCGTCCTCCTAAAAATTAATATATAGAGCAGATAATCAAAGGGGCATTACCACTTTTTAGAAAATAGATTATCTTTGCTCATTATCCTGACTTCAGAGCTCTCTATCAAACTAGAATCAAAATTAAAGATGAGGAACCTCAACAAGCTAGAAACACCTTCCGCCACAATACCCAATTAAACATCAAAAACACCTTCACCTGAGCTATAAAAATAAACCTAATCCAACCCAACACTCATAGTTCACCATCCGTTAATGCCATTAAACCACCGAGAAAGTTCTCAAGCTTCAACCTTCCACTATCCAAAGTATTCTAAAGACTTTAATAAAAGAACCTTTTACAGTCTCAAGAACCCAAGCCTCTTTCAAACCCATTACCTTTTTATATTGACCAAAACCTATTCTGCCACTTTCACCAAATGCATGGTCACACCACTGATGCATATAGAACCCTCAAAATACAATCCAAGACCTCATTAATTTTGAAAAGATTGACAACCCAAAAAAATGACCCAGCATCAAGACCAATTCTCTCTCAAACTATCGAAACATGCCTCTACCATCCATCAGCACTATTTCCTCCAATCTACTAGAAGACCTTGTCAAATAATCGATCCAAGCCATCTCAGAAACCCAAGATAATTTCTTAGAAGACAAATTTTTGAGCCTCATTCTTGAACCTCATGACTTTAGTAAAGATGAATAATGCCCTTCTACCTTTGAATACATTTTAAAGCCCTGAAAATTCCTCCCCTATTTGATGATGCAAAAAGAACTAGGGACACAGCTCTCCTTATGAATAGTGAAGTGATTGATTGCCCTTACTCTCAAGAAGCAGACACAGGTCAAAATCTTAGTAGTGGCCATGGAGTATGATATTTATTATGCCAACCATCTAGGAAGTTCAACTACAAAGTCAAATACGCAACACCCTATGCTACTTACACTCACCTAGAAGATATAGTACCCTTAGGATAGAGAGAAGAATTTGACAACAAAGATGGAGTGGACAGTACTATTCAGCCTTAGAACCTGCAAGTCATGGGGATCAATATATGATATGACTTTGATGATTCTAAAATCATTGTCTGAGACCAAAAATGCAGTAAAGAAGATAAATAAGCAGCTAATAAGCCCTTACTAGTAGTCAACCATATGATTTACAGCGGGCAAGTATATCAACCCCTTGAGAAGGACAAAGATCCACCTAAAGGAAAAGAAGTAATAAGTGATTAAGCTCTAGAGAAAGACACTGTCCTCAAATAACTTAAGAAGACTCAAGTGCAAGCTAGTATCTAGGACCTACTCATGGCCTTTAAAAGCATAAGGATGCCCCAGTCATGGCATTAGATGAGGTAAAGATCGCCACTAATGCCTTGCCCTACGAGATGATAGCCTATCTAATGAAAGCTCCCTCCAATGCAATCACCTTTTTAGATGAGGATTTATCCCTTAAAGGAAGGGTGCATAACCATCCTGTCTTTATATAAGCAATTGTCAAATCTAATAAGACTATATGTGTCATAATGGATGACAAATCTACTATTAATGTTTACCCCCTAAGGCTGCTATATAAGTTTGGGATGAATATTGAAAACTTAAAAGAATCCAACGTGGTCATACAAGCCTATAATGATTCAAAAAAACCAATCATCAAGACTTTTAAACAGTAGTTATGGAGGGTGATATTGAATTAGTAATAAAATTTACTATCCTGGACAACCCTCCAACTTTTTCCCTACTACTAGGAAGACCTTAATTCCACAAATTAGGGGGCATACCCTCCACTATACATCAGAAGATCAAGTTTCCTCTAAATGGAAAGGTCGTTACCATCCCTAATAAAACAAATAACATTATTACCTATCTAAATATGGTCCCACCAAGATTTTAGGTTTCTGTAATTAGTAATGGTCATGTCAATCCTAAAGTTGTTGTTATGATGATGCAAATGCAATATCTACCTAAAATAGGATTAGGAGGAAGGGACATTAGGGTCACAAAATTCCTTAACTTTTGAGGATAGACTAACATATGCGGTATAGGGTATGATCCTAAAAAGGACACTAGGGCTAAGAAGTTGATTTCTTTTATGGTTGAAAGCTCAAACTGAATCTACCAATGACAGGCTGAGAAATGGTTGAGCAACGGGATCGAGAAGCTAAGATTTGAGATTTTCAATAACACCAGTAAGGAAAAGAAGCTACTAGATATGGTCATTGAGACTAGCATCAATGAGATGATGAAAAATCTATAGAATTTGAGAGTGAGACTGTCAATTATGCTCAAGTTGCTGCCATCCTTTAGTCAAGCATCAGTGACATCCTGTTCAAAGACATTGTTGATAATGATCTTTGCACTTTTTCTTTATTTGAAACTGATGATGTAATGAACTCTAAAGCTAATGCAATGAAATTAGATTTTTCTTACTTGTTTGATGTCTTTCCTTATGGTAGTGTGCATTGCATTGATAAAAACATTAGCATATTTGAAATTCATTCTATATGCACTAAATCATTTAACATTGGCACGGAATATGAACCATGCATTCTATATATTTTGAAAGATTTTACCCCTAACGAGAGGAGAGAAATTGAAAAAATGTTCAAAAATATTAAAAAGTATTTGCCTGGACATACAACGATATGCCTGATATTGACAGAGACATTACTCAACACTTCATCCCTACTAAAGATGAGTGCAAACTAGTAAAGCAAAAACTAAAGACTAAAATGGGCCCAACTAGTGAAATAAGACATCGAGAAGCATATCAAGGAAAAATTCCTAGAGGTAGTAGACTATTTGGAATGGTTAGCAAATATAGTGCTAGTACTAAAGAAAGATGAAAGGTTTAAAATCTACATCGACTATAAAGATCTAAATAAGGCCTTAGGGGGTAAACATTGACATGCTAGTTGACAGCGTTGCCATATGTGCAATGTACTCCTTTGTGGATGGATCCTCTGGGTACAATCAGATCCTAATGGCTATCATTGATAAAGTAAATAAATCTTTCATAACAGAATAAGGCACTTATTACTACAGAGTAATGCCCTTCGGTTTAGAGAATGCAGGAGCAACTTACTAGAGAATGGCAACTACAATGTTCCATGACATGATACATAAAAAGTGGAAGTGTATGTCAATGATATAATGGTCAAGTCAAAAACTAGGGAAGAACACCTGTCTAATCTCAAAAAGTTCCTTAAAAGAGTTAAGAAGTACAATCTCAGGCTTAATATAAATAAATGCATATTTAGGGTCACTTCAGGAAAGATGTTAGGGTATATTGTCAATCAAAATGGGATTGAAATGGATCCAGACAAAGCAAAAGTAGTCAAAGGCATGCTAGTGCTAAAAACAGAAAAAGAAATTAGAGGGTTTCTAGGGAAACTATAATTCATCAGTAGATTCATCGCCAAGTTGATAGTAGTATATGAACCAATCTTTAAGCTACTCTAGAAAAGATAAGCCAATTAAGTGGAACGAGTAGTGTTAGTTAGCATTTAATAAGATCAAAAACTACCTAGCTAACCCATCGATTCTAAAACCACCTAAACTAGGGATACCTTTAACACTGTATCTGGCCATCAAAGGAAATACAATTGGTGTAATGTTAGCCCAAGAGGGAGAAATAAAAGCAGAACACGTAGTTTATTACTTAAGTAAAAAGATATTACCATATAAGGAAAAGTACAGCCAAGTCGAGCATATATGCCTAGCAATAGTATGGGTAATGAAGAAATTCAGACATTACTTTCAGTCCTATAGAATTTAGGCCATGTTCAAAATGGATCCAATTAAGTATCTCTACAAAACTCCCTCCATGGTGGGAAAACTTACTAAGTGGCTCGTACTATTGACAGAATTCAATGTGCAATACCTAACTAAGAAGGCAGTAAAGAGGAGAGCGGTGGCTGAATTTTTAGCTTTTAAACCCATCCCAGACTCAGAAGAAGTCCAACTTAACTTCTTGGATGACCTCAGTTTAGCCATTGAGATTCAAAGATAGTGGATGTATTTTGATGAAGCAGTTAATTAGTTTAGCATAGGAGTTAGTGCCATATTACAATCTCCAAAAGGTGAATCAGTACTAATTGCCAAAAAACTCTAGTTCAAAGTCACAAATAATGAAGTAGAATATGAGGCATGTGCACTCAGAATAGAAGAAAGCCCTGGACGTTACAAAAGTTGAAATCTTTAGACATTCCATGCTAGTAATCAATCATGCCATAAAATAGTAGGAATTAAAAGAGTTGCACTTAAAACTTTACCTGAATCACTTAAAGTTGCTCACTATATCCTTTTAAAAATATAGATTCATTCATCTCCCCAAGAACCACAATCAGATGGTAGATGCACTTGCTTCTTTGTCATCAGTGTGTGAAGGACCATCCAAAATGCCTATGAAGCCTTTAATCCTACTTAGATTGGGACAAACTTGTCATAAGAACTGTAGAATAGCAAAGATAGAAACAACTGAAAAATCTTGGTTCTATGACATCTAGAGATATCGAAAGAAATAAGCTTATCCTGATCAAGCAAGTGAAAAAGATAAGGCAATCATTCAATGATTAGCATCAAAATTCATAACACACCAAGGTGTGTTATATATAAGAACTTCAGACAAGTTATAACTTTCGATGTTTAGATGAAACTAAGGCGGTAAGAGCAATAAAAGAAGTACATAAAGGTGTTTATGATCCACACATGAATGGAGCAATCCTAGGTAAAAAATTAATAAGATAAGGGTTCTTTTAAATGATGATAGTGGAATACTGTATCAAATTTACAAATGTCACCTTCTTCTAATAGAAATACACTACATCTCCTCACTATGGCCCTTATCAGCATAGGGACTAAACATAATTGGGGAAATCCACCCAACAGCCTCAAATGGACATAGGTTCATCTTAGTGGCAGTGGATTAATTCAAAAAGTGGGTCAAAGCATAATCATTCACAAGGATAGGAGCCAAGTAAGTGGCTAAGTTCATCAAAAGAAATATGTTATGTCAATATAGGATCCCTCATCACATAATCTCTGACAATGGTGTTCAATTCTAAGGGGAAGTTAAATAACTACTAAGGAGTTATAAGGTGGAACATCACAAATCTTCTCCTTACAGACCATTAGTAAATGGGTTCGTCGAAGCCATAAACAAGAACATCAAAAGTATTTTATCAAAGATGACTCAAACTTATTGAGACTAGGCAAACGAATTACCATATGCCTTGTGGGTACCGAACAATAATCAAAACTCCAACTAGAGCAACTCCTTTCTCATTAGTATACGGATTAAAAGAAGTACTTCCAATCAAAATAGAAATTAAGTCTCTTCTGGTAGTGTAGACACCTAATTTCGGGATATTGAGTTATAGATGCGACAAAAGACTCCAATGATGAAAATGTCATGAATAGGTCTTCAATATTTGAACTCTAAAACTTCAAGGGTCTAATTGCATTTTTCAAAAAAAGGATTTAATGTTTTGATGGACTAAATTGCAATGCTTTTTAGGGATCTAATTACAAAACTTAAATTCTTTCAAGGACCTTTTTATAATTAAAAGTAAAAAAAAAAGTGGTCGAAATTATACTAATTCTTATTGGAATTATATAATTTTGATTGGAATTACACAATTCCGATAAGAATTAGACTTCTTCTGCTAATTCTTGAATTTTCCAGATAAATTGAGTCTTGAAATTCTCCTAAAATTATTTTAATAATGTTTTAAGGAAATAATAGTCTTTTAGGAATCAATTTATAACTAAGGTTTTAAGATGTATCCCTATATAATGAGGGTTTTGGCTCTAAAAATAGGAGAGGCAAAAAAAAGAAGAAAAAGGAAGAGAGGTATAGCAGAGGAAAGAAAACATAGAAAAGAAAAAGAAAAAAGAGAGGAGGAGAGAACAACAAAAAAAGGGAAAAAAGAAAAAGAGTATTGCAGTCTCTACAAAAATTCTATTGTTCAATTGCTTAAAGAAAGATCTTTGAATAAAGAGCAATATTCGAAGACCTATCAAGAATGGTTATTCTACAAAATATGAGGAGCACTTCATTAAAATCATCCATAAGCATCATCTTCTTCTTATTTTATTTTGTTTGATTTCTTTTAATTTTATTGATTTTTAATTTTTTTTATTATTGTTAAAATTTATCTACTAATCATAATTTTTATTCTTTTTTATGGTGATTATGGAGGAATTCACATGATGATCAAATTTGGAGAATCAAATCCATAAGAGGTTTATGAAATGCCATGGATAAGACCTTGTAGAGATATAGTTTCTAGGATTTTATTTATTATTTTATTTTATTGCTTTATTTTATTTATTTATTTTTGGGGTTCTATTAACTATTTTTATGATTATTTTCAATAGATTATTGTAATAGCCCCAATAGTGGGAATAGTGGAGTTATGTGTGATTGCTTGTTTATTTTGATTAATTGGTTTGTAAAATTAGGGTTTTAATTGGGTAATTAATTAAAATTAATGGAGGAAGTAGATTAATTTAGGTTGCATGTTAATGAAAATTAGGGTTTAGAAGGAAATAATTTAATTAGTTGTTTGATCTTTAATTAAATTATTTTAATATGTTTTATTTGTTTTTGGGCTTATTTATTTTATTTGTTTTTGGGCTTGTTTATTTATTTTTATGTGTTTTGTGCTTGTTTGTTTATTTTTATGTGTTTTGGGCCTTAAGCCCATATTAGATTCTAATACACTCATTTCAATTTAGGTTTTTAGGTTTAATTAATTAAAATGCATTTTAGGTCCATAATTAATTTAGGTTAGAGATAACTTAGGCTCATTTAGTAAATTAGACATAAACCTACTTAATTTAATTTAATTAATTTAGACTTAGCCTACTTAATTTAAAGCCCTTTTCATAATTTGTAGATTTAAAGATCACCTTAGAATAAAATATGTAGAATTAGGCTCATTAATTTAAATACCTCTATAATTTGCAAATTTAGGCCCATTTTAGAATTAAAATAAATAGACTTAGGTCCATTTAATTAAAATTAAAAGGAATTAGTCTTTAGCTCACTTGGAAATTAAAATATATAGATTTAGCTCATTTAATTGAAATTAATGTAGATTAGACTAACTTAGGGATTATATGTTTGAATGAATGCATTATTTACTTGTATTTTCATGGTTGGCTTGCCTTAGAGTTAATTGCTAGAATAAGGGTTTATATCAAATTGCATATAAATATAGAATAATATAGTAATTCCTAAAGTAATTCTAAAAGAACAGGAGACTGAAAGAAGTTGGTATTTTGTATCTAGAATCTCCTAGTTGTGGTGCTAGCCTTCTTTTAGGGAATCAAGTACCACCTTTTCAATTTGTCCCAGTTATTACCCTGGGTGACGACTCCTTATCTCCATGCCATGTCTTTGTGACTATGGTTAGTGTGTTTTGTAGAGCGCTGAGTTCAAATAGTGTCACAGTTGCTAAAATCTTGGATGCGCGCTAAACCCTACAGTCTACAAGTAGTAATTGAATCTGAACTGCCATCAGTACAATGGCCCTAATAGAGGCATGATAATCTTGCTCTCTTAGACAGTTGAAGGCACAAGACTCTATACCACACATAGTTGCATCAGGCTCAACTACCTAAAACCTTCAATAGAAGAGTGAAACACAAGAGTGTTAAAGTAAGAGACCAGGTGTTAAAGTAAGCAGGGCAGAGCATTCCAGACTCTAGAGAGAAATTCAGACTGAACTAGGAAGGCCCATATTTGGTCAAACATGTGTTATCGAAAGGAGCAGTCAAGCTGATGGATTCTAAAGGCTTAAAAATTCTTTGAACCTATTAATACAGACTACCTGAAGAAGTACTATGCCTTGGGAACAAAATCTCGCTAAGTTGAAAACCTAAAAATGGATGCTCATGAAAAAATTAGGGACTTCCTACTATGTTGAAAACACTGTATGGAAAACTTAAGAAAAATTAGGGAAGGAGAGAAAATACTTAACTAAAAAACCTAAGAAGGCTAGTTAAAGACAGGGGTAATGTTAAGTTCAAAATTTGCATGAATGCACCTGTGCTTTTATTAAACGATTTCAGTGAAATAAGAATGATTGCCAATTTATGTGAAATATCTTTGAAAAAGTGCAATGCATTTTATCATTACGAATTACAACAAACATGCTTTGCATTTTCTTTTATTACATGATCATAATTCTTCTTTGAACTCTATCCTTAAGATTAGCCACTATCATCGAAGCCTAAAAAAAAAACCCTTGCTAGGCTTAAAGAGCTCCAAAAGGAGACACCCTAGGCAAAAGAGGGAAGAAAAAAAGAAAACCCAGCTAAGTGCAAAAAGCTCTAAAAGGAGAAGCCTTAGGCAAAAGAGGAAAAAATAATAGAGGCAGACAATAGCAATGGCAAACATCACCATGCATAAAAATTGCTTATTGTACATGTATACATAACACATTAGCATGAATAAATAGGAACAATAAAGAAGGCATACCTTTTGATTGCTCATAAACTCTATAAAGTGTTATTATGCACTCCCTGCAAAAGTATACCAGTACTAGCCAAAAGAGACAGGGATCTACAAAAATGAAAAAAAAGAAAAAAAGTTAAGCACCAGTTATCAAATAAGTGAAATGAAGGTAAAATAAGTGAAATAAAGCATAAATATAGGAAGCGTCAGGACGGATAACATCTGACTGAGGAAAACCAAGATGAGGCAAATCAAGATACACTCCTCTACCAAAGATGTCCATCCCAGATAAAACCAAGGAGACCTAACTACCAAGTCCCTAAGAACGGCACCACTAGGAGCCACACCACTAGCATGGGCAGTTACCTTAATGCAGAACATGCTCTCAGCCTCCTCGAAATGAAATCCTAATCTCTTCCAGAGAGATCCCTATTGCTGTAGGTAAGTCCTTATAACCATGTTAATTACAGCTTATTACTAACAAATTTTATTACATGCTTGTACAAAACAAGAATAAAAGCCTACCGGATCAAAAGAAGCAACTCTCGATGATCCACATGATGGCCCAACCCTCAAATCTGAAGGACAAGCCCCATCTACTTGAGGAGGTGGAGGAAAGGGCCACTAGCCAGAGCATCAATCAGCTATAGGATCAACACATTAGCATAAAGAGATCCTACACCCTCTAAGACACTCTCGGAAGGATGTCCTATTATGGAAATAGCAAGCTCATCCGCACTAAACTCATGACTCCAGAACATGTCACTAGGAGGAGGAACAATGACTCTCCTAAAAAATGGACCATCCTATTAATGATGGACTTACTCATCTAGATACCACACCTTGCCAATAAGGCTAGGGAGCAACACTCGTCTCTCTATCAACTACCATTTGTCAACATCTCTGTCAACTAATCTAACCTCACTGCCCACCAGTGAAGGAGAATCTGCTTAAAAGGCAAAAGTAAATAAATAATCTCTATAAAATGAAAAAACCAACACAGTAGGAATCAAGCATACCTGCCCAAGGGACAACCTACCTAAATAGTCCTGGGCCTCTATTCAATCCTCAATCAAATAAGTGGTCTTCCTAATCTAGCTAGAACAATGAGGAAAACCATCCTCAAAAAGGTTCTTAACGATCAGATGAGGAAGAACCTTGAACTCATAAGCCCATATATATAAAATAGAACTTAGAAAATCAAGAAAAAATAAGTAAAAGACAAAGAGCAAAAGGATAAATACAAGAACTCTTACTCATATCCAGCACAAATAAGCATTCGTAAATCCTCAAGCCACCTTGGCATGCTGCATCCAGACTCGAGTACATGTAGGCGAAAGTAGCAGTACCCCAGTAGTACCTCGATAAGCTGTCTAGGTCTCTTAAGACAGGCAACAATCATAAAATACTCATACCTGAAAGATTTAGGAAGATGATAACACTCAAAAAATAGAACAAGAAGCAACGAGCTAGCTGCTCTACTAAAACAAGATTAGCATCATACATCATCCATACACTAGAGACAAACTTAGTGTAATGAGTGAGGTATGGACAGCCAGACTTCATAGGGGTAGGCACCCCAAGTAACTCCATGGTGAGGTGCCTCCTAGCCATCGCGAAAGAACACTCCTCCTCACTAAAGGGAACAAGGTCCCTATAAATGCTTAAGCCAATGATAATAATAAAGTATAAAGGAGTGATGGTTGTCTCTCTAACAGGCAAGTGAAAAGTATGTGTCATGTCCATCCATCGCTCAATCAATGCATACATAGCAATCTGACTCTATGCATATGAGTTATAAGAAAGCGTAGCAATAATCCCATCAAAACCCTTTCCTACAACCATTTGCTTCACATATAGCAGAAGATCTGGATAGTATGTGGTGACCCTGTTGAAGCTGCTAGGAAACACAGTAATAAACCTACAAGGCTACAAATAACAAGTACAATATCAAGAATCTACACAAATAATAAATTCTAACACATCTTTTTTCTTTCTTTCTTTGCTATTTAACAAGATCAATATAATAATAAAAGTCAAAAAGAAGCATTATGGCAAGCACTAGCAGACAATTAGAACTAAAAATAAAGCAAGAGCTATTATTTTATCATCACTCATAATGAAATTATAGACTAACAATCACATCATGAGCTATAGCTACGACAACCTCAATTGAAAAACATAATAAATACAATAAGGGCTGACAAAGAACAAAGCAGCATAGAAAACTAAATAACTTTAAGAAAGATAAAGGACAAAGGAGGACCTATTTGATAGTGATGACGAACCTAAGCATAAGTCATTAGACTATAAACCATGGGGATTGAATCTCCTTGAGAAAGCCTAAATAACTGAGAACCTTGAGCACCATTAGCATTGGCCCTTACAGTAGAAGTCCCAACTCTAGTAGCCTTTGTGAAGTTACCCTCGACATCCAAAAAGATATCCTCTAGACACCTAGGAATGTTAGGGAACTCTATCTTATGTAGAGAAAAATAAAAATTCAAATGCAAAAACAGAGTAGAAAACACCCAAAAACTCAAAAAGGGTCAAGAAAATATTAAAAACACTAAGAGAAGACCAGAAGAAGCTTCCTTGAACCTCAAAAATGGCATCTTAAATAGACTAAGAGAGGGGAAGATGTATGGCCACACACCAAGTGCATGATCACATGCTTAGCGCATAACCACGTGCTCTACACAAGCAGCCATGCACACTTCCCCCCTCTATGCTCCCGTATAGTTGTAAGCGCACTTTAAGAGTTTGCACACTCATTTCACTAGTCCTAAACGTCCATTTGAGCATAAGACATGCACTAAACTTGCACAAAAGTAACTGATGTGGACTACATTTTTCTAAAGACATTACATGCGGCCTCACTATTTTCAAACAACTTAGCACCTCCCAAAAGAAGAAAAATAGGGAAGAATCACCGAAAGCATATCCTACTCGAAATCATCAAAATAACATCTACACCACAATAAATTATGACATCATCATCACTACATCATCACCTACCAAGATTAAAAGAGGTAGAAAGAACACATTACATCAATTACAATCATAACCAATCTGGTCGCCTAACACCCGAAGAGGTTATAGTAGTAATATTTATTCGCTTGACACTCAAGGAGGTTATAGTGACAGTATTTATCCATTCACTGACTCCTGAAGAGGTTATAGTGGTAGTATTTATCCATTCGCTTGACACCCAAAGAGGTTATAGTGGCAGTACCTATTTGTTCGCTTGACACTCGAAGAGGTTATATTGGCAATACCTATCTGTTTGCCTGACACTTGAAGAGGTTATAGTGGTAGTATTTGTTTGTCAGACACCTAAAGAGGTTATAGTGATAATATTTAATATTTATTTATTCTTCTAACACTTGAAGAGGTTATAGTGACACCTGAAGAGGTTATAGTAGCACCCGAAGAGGTTATAGTGGCAGTATTTATTTGTTTGCCTAACACCCGAAGAGGTTATAGTGGCAGTATTTATTTGTTCTCCTAACACCTGAAAAGGTTATAGTGGCAGTATTTGTTTGCCTAATATCCAAAGAGGTTATAGTGGTAGTATTTATTTGTTTGACACCCGAAGAGGTTATAGTGGTAGTATCTATTCATTTGGCTAACACCCAAAGAGGTTATAGTGGAAGTATTTATTCGCCTGACACCTGAAGAGGTTATAATGGTAGTAACTATCTTTTCGTATAAAGTGGCAGTATCTATTCGCCTATAGTGGCAGTATCCATTTGCTTATAGAGACAATATCTATTCGTCTATAGAGGCAGTATCTTTTTGCCTATAGTGGCAGTATCTATTCGCCTGACACCTTAACAGGTTATAGTGGTAGTATCCTAACAATCAAATTACGATAACACAGCACTTAGGTAAGTACCTCTCTCATCATAAAATTATTTTTTACATCTTTACATTTGCTTTATGTGTATTGCCACTACCGCTAGGTGGCTGTGCAATGCATGCAAAGCATAGGGCAATTGTCATACCTCAAATTTGACTATCCCAAAAAAGGTCCAATAATGAAATGAATCTTTGAAAAGACTAAAGTCTGCTCATTCGTAACACCTCTAAAGTATGCAACCCTAAGACCTTAACTGATCCCACCAGTGTGCGAAATCAATCACCAAGCCATTAAGTTATGCTCTGATTTTATAAAATATAAATTATCAAAACAATAAGAGGCTTATTTTGAGAATCTTCTCTTGGAACATACAACCTGTTAATTCGGTATTTATTTCATCAGATTGAGACCCAACTTCATAAAAAAAATAGAAATTGATTTTAACAAAACAGACCTTAGAAACACATCCAAAAGGCTCTAAAACCTTCAGAAGTGGTATCAAAATAGTCTAAAATAACCTAAGGATTATAGTGCATATAGCCACAAACACCACTAGGTGTCACGCACTAAAATCAAAGCCAATTCAGATAAAATGGACTTTGGGACATGTCTAGAAGACTCTAAAACCTCTTGAAGTGGTCTTGAAATAGTCCAAAATAACTTAAGAATTAGTACATGTTCCTTAGAAGTGTGTGTATACACCATTAGGTGTCACATGCTAAAATTAAGGCCGAATTAGATAAAATGGACTTTAGAAACACATCCGAAAGGCCAAAAAATCCTAGGAACCAACCTTAGAATAGCCCAAAAAAGCCCTAAATTGAGTGCGCAATGAACGAAAGTGTGCATAACCTCGCGCGAGCGAGCATGGGCACGCGCCAGTGCATGACCACAAGCTAAGCGCATAGTCATGCACACTTCACATGGCCATGCACTTTGTCATAAGGATGCGTGCATGACCACGCCTATACATCCTCCTCTCTTCCTCATATTTTTCACTATAAATGGGTGTTTCCACACCCCATTTTGGGGGGGGGGGGGAGTAAAAAGAAACACATACATACTAAAAAATATGTCTACTCAAAGGCATTAGAAATCCGCTTCCAAATAGTTTTAGCTCTTCCACTACATTTTTCTTAGGTTATTAAGTCTCCCTTCCATTAAACCTAGCCTCATCTTTATCAAAGCACATTTTAAAGGTACACAAACTAGCATCATTCTACACGTCATTTTAAACCTCTCGATAAGGAAAGCTTAATAATCCCCTGAAGCTAAAGCTTTAAAACCACCCATGTAAGCTTAGTTGAATCTGAGGACCACATAATCATTTTAGCATATTTATTATATTGTACTACATTTTATTTTATTGTCTCCAGCATTTATGAATATTATTGTGCTTGCATGATGAGACTAGCAATTTGTATGCTATATGAATAATTTAGACTCTATTTTTACTCGTCTCATGTCATCATTTTTCATCCTCTAATTCTAAAATGTGAAATCACATTGTAAATGTCAATAACGTGAAAAGTTCATATTCCAAATTAGAGTCATCATGTTCACAGTCTAGTGATGTCACCATGCATCCCCTATATTGCCATTACATATCATCATAACATAAATAATCACTAAAAACATGAATAATTGTGTACATTTTGCTTCCTCTTTCAAGTGATTAAGTGCCCATTACTTATCTCGTTATTCATGTAATTGAGTAAGCTACGTGCATAGTTGTACTAACCATACAAGTTCATTATATCTAAGCTAGATTTACCTTTTTACAATCTTTTTTTCCTTTTATATGTGTTTTATTAGGAAAGTAATGTAATAATGATATTTTAGCTTTATTATCTTCTATTATTTGATGTATTGTGTGAATGCTATACAAATTGTCATTACCAAAACTAGGGTGTCATGGTAGCTATAAATTGAATATCGTATAATAAGAAATAGTCAAAAAGTATATGCGATCCCACGAATCCAGAAAACTCTACTGGGGGCAATACTTATTGAGTGACCCGATGTTGTCCCTTTCTTTCCCTAATTTTCTAAAAATTAGGTGGCAACTTCACAAAATCAAAAAAGCATCTCGTTCCTCCCGAGACCAATCATTTGTTCCTATTCGGTAAAGTTGTAATGTCCCTCGAAAAAATGAAAACATCCAAAATTGAGTCGCCCACAATAAGAATGGTGATGAAAGCACTTTATGCCTGCTCTTTTTATATACTTTTGCAGGTAAGACTTAGCTCAAGTCCAAACTCCTAATTTATTGTCATTAATATGACTTGATTACATATTGGATTTTCTATTTATTATCTCACTTATCAAATGAGGAGAGCTTCTTGTTCACTACTAGGGTTGTGCATGTTGTGTGTAATTTATAACATGTTTTTTAATTTAATTTTAATGAATCTTGAATAAATAATTAATTATATTTAGGTAGAGGTTAGGTTTATTTAAGATTAATTTTAGTTTATAGCTTGAATTAGAGTTTTATTGTCTTTAGTTTAATTTCTATCAAATTAGGAGTTTTTATTAAATATTAATAAGTATTTCCCTTTTTGTAGGAAAGTCTAAAGAGGAATTCCCAAATAGCTAAGGACTAGTGCGACGTAGGTTACGTTATGCCATGCTTATGCCCATGTTTTGTTCTAGAAGCTGAAATAATGCAGCATGGCATATGACACACCATGATAGAAGTTGTGTCATAGTATGTGAAAATTAAAGAATCATGAGAAGGTCAGCATAGGTTGCAACTTGCCATGATGGAAGTCATGCCATAAAAATAATGACATGACATGGCCTGCATCATCCTATGTTTGAAACCATATCGAGTAGAGAAAACTTCCTTTTTGAGAATTTAAGTGCAAGTGGGTTTTCCATCAGACTTTTCCTATAAAAGGGGATACAAAGGAGCCATTAAGGAGGAAAACCACCGCCAAGGGGGGCGAAGTGTGGAATTAAAGAGCTTAACAAGGATTGGAGATTAAAGCGTACTTTCAACAAGTTTTATCTTTCCTTCTTATTCTTTTCTTATGAATAGCTAAATTAATTAGAGTTTGGTTTTGGAGTAGCTAGTTAATACTTGTTAGGATTTTTATTTCTTTTTAATGATTTGATTTTCAGTTAATTTTATGAGTTGTGCTTAATGTCTTATATTTAATTAAAGGCCTAATTGTTTGCATGTATATGGATAGATTAGAGACAATGAAAGTTACATGATTTATTAGCTTATAGACTTGTAAAACTTAAGAACCATGATCATAAAAGTAGATGAATCCTTCGGGGATCAATAAATTGCTGAGAAACTTAATGAGCCTTAATTAATTGACGTGACTATGAAAATAGGCAGTAATTAACTTTGGTATTCTTAAATGATCTCAAAAGAGACTCTAGGTAATTTGAGTGGTTTACCCTTAATTGTGATCAATGAAATAGATTAACTTAATTTCATAATTCAAGTCCTAACTAGTAAAACAAATCCAATCTCTTATTTATCCCTATTTATTTAATTAGATTAATTAGAGTAGATAGTTTATTTTAATTTATTTATTTTAATTCTTGCAATTTATATTGATTTGTGCCATCTAGGGAAAATTGATTAATAATTAGTGTTTAGTATCCTTTCCTTGTGGGAATGATACTCTACTTATCACTTTATTACTTACCACAATCCATACACTTGCAAAGTTGTGCTGGTAAGTTTTTATACATCTCTACAATCTTGAAGAGTTCCAGTTGGTCTTCAATGCCAAATGTGAGAGAATGGTGATGAAAGCACTATACACCTACTATTTTTATGTTCTTTTGCAGGTAAGACTTGGCTCAAGTCCAAACTCCCAATTTATTATCATTAACATGGCTTATTACAAATTGGATTTTATATTTATTGTCTCCCCTGTTAAATGAGGAGAGCTCCTTATTTGCTACTAGGGCTATGCACTAGTCCTAGAGAACCAAAACCGTCCTGAAAAATCAAACCAAAAATCTCTATAACCGAAAATATTCATTAACCATTTGACTTTCTTTGAACCGAACCATCCTGAAAATATTTATTAGAGCGAATCCGGAGAACTTGAGTTCTCCGAACTGAGAACCGAACTGAACTGTCCCAAACTACACCGAATCGAAGCACTGAAACCGAAACTGATATACATATATATATAGTTGATAATTAATTCTAATATGTGTTACAAGTAAAATTTATTATCATTTTAATAATTAATTATATTCAAATAATTTATTTTAGACAATCTATTATTAAAACTTAACGTATAATATTTGACATTTTAAATACTAATTAATTAATTAATTATTTGAAATAAAATAAATACACTCATCAACTAAATCTTTTTATAGTTAATTTTCAACATATGTATAAATCATAAAATAAATTTTGGTAGTGAAATTTATAATCATATTATCTTATGTGTTCCAATTATATGAATATTAAAATATAAGCTCATTCTATTATTACTTTGTTTTCAACAAAGTAAAGCTCATTTTCTCAATAATAGCATAGATGATAAAAAGCAATCTTATCATGTGGTAATGAAAGTAAAGTAAAATCAAAGTACTTCAAAAATATAGTAACCATAGAATTTCCCTAAAATATAAATATTAATATAATATATATATATATATATATATATATATATATATATATATATATATATATATATATATATATATATATATATAACAATTTTAAAATATCTATTTGCTCTGAATATCTGCTCTAAAAAATTTAAATCTCTACTCTGAATTACTCTGAATTTTTGGATCGAGTCCAAAGAATTTACTTTCTCCAAACTACTCCGACCTGTGCATAGCCCTATTTGCTACTATCTATTGGAATATTTGGAACAATAAAAATAACGTGGTTTGGTAAGGAAGAACAATTATAGCTCATCAAATCCTTAACTATGTATAATCAATTTTATGCCAATGGAACTACTCAACATCAAGGAGTGCAATAGTTTGATTTTTCTTATGAAGGCCTTGGTGGAGATTTGGTATGGTCAAAATCAAACAAGCTTCTTGAAGCTGAATGTTGATGCTGCAATGTTCAATGAACAACTAATTGAAGTTAGTTTTGTTCTTCAGAATGAATATAAGGAATTTGTGAAAGCTATATCACAAATTCTTCAAGGATCTTTTTCACCTAAGGAATTATTGAATCTGAGGCTCTTACAGTGATTCATAGCATTTTGAATCCTTTAAGTATTAATATTCTTGGTTTAATTATTGATGATATTTTTATTTTTTAGCAATTTAAGCAAGTGCGTGTAAGATTTGATAGAAGGTCTACGAATGAAACAATATATTTATATGCCAAAGCTGCTCACTCTACTTCTGACTTTCAAGAATGGGTTACAATCCCAGACTTTCTTTGTAATGTAATTGCTCACGAGAGTTATTAAAGGCAACCCCTACCTTTAATATATCTTTTGGTCAACCCTTTAAAGACATGAAAATTTTATCCTATTTCTAGGCACGATTGAGATGAGATTCTTGAGAAGCTTTGCTAAGTATAACCCTTACCTTTAATATATCTTTTGGTCAACCATGTGACACTAAAATTAGGCATGCAATTTAGAGGAACACTACTAAGAACAGGACAAATAAATATAGGAATTAGTGACAAATTTATTGCTAATGAATGACTGAATTAATAAAAGATAGCAAATATCAGAAAAATGCAAAGTAATTAACAATGGATTTAATGGAGGTTACACAAAACCATTATAAACTTTTAATAGGTGTTTGGCACCACATTATTAATGGATGACATATGCATTGTTAATAAATTATGGATTGGTATCCATTGTTAATTAGCGATGGATAATTCAATTCATCGTAAATGCACTATTGGTAAGAAAACACTAAAATTCAATAATGAATTATCAAAAAATCTATCCATTACTGAATTTTAAGGTTAAAACAACCCCCTTCTTTTTAGCCACCATTTGGAAACCGAATGAAAAAAATTTCTTCACTTCACAACCCCCCTCAATCTCAAGCCACCATGCTAACTGATCTTTAGCCACCATGCTTTGACTTGCTACATAGCTAGTGTTACAGTGGAGCTGAAAAAGATAGTTATTGGTGGTACTGCAGTGGTCGACCTATATATATATATATACACACGCACACAGAGAAATAGTTATTTTAGTTAAGCTTTTAAATTTCTTAAATTTATTTATATAATGTGAAGTATATACTTAGAGAAATATTTAACGACAGTTAAATTAGTAATTATATATATATATAGAGAGAAATAGTTATTTTAGTTAAGCTTTTAAATTTCTTAAATTTATTTACATAATGTGAAACATATATTTAGAGAAATATTTAGCGACAGTTAAATTAGTAATTTTAGCTAATATTGTGAATTTATCATTAAATTATTCTTCTTTAGCACTTTTGAAGCCACAAAAAAAATCAAAGGATTGAAGAAGAATCATGCATAATTCAAGAATTTCATCTATTTTTCTTTTTCATCTTTAATCTCTTATTTATATTTGTGATTTTTACCACTAAAACTATGTGTGGCTAAACTTTTTGTAGGGTTTGGATTAGAATAAACATTATGGGATGTGATTGAACATAATTTCTATTTAATTTTGATTTTCAGTTAATTTTATGAGTTGTGTTTATTTCTTACATTCATTCTTTAGCTAGTTTGTTTCCATGTTTATGTGTGAATTAGCCAAAGAGAGTTAGAGGAATTTGCTAGCTTAAAACTCATAGAACTTAAGTCACTTGACCATGAGAGTAGGCGAGTTCTTCAGAGGTAAAATAATAGTTAAGGAACTTAATGAGTTTTGATTAACTTTTAATCATGAGGGTATGTTAGATTTTAACCTTAACATGTTTAATTGAACTTGAGAGTCATTAAGTATTTTAGAATAATTACCTTTAACTAAAATCAATAGATTTAATAATTAGATGTTCATGATCAAACTAGAATAGTGAATTTACATCCAAGCACTATGTTTTAATCCATTGATTTTTTTCTTAATTACAGTTGTTCAGATTTATACTTTGATTTCTTTAATTATTTTATTTGATTCGATAGCTAAGATCATAAGTAAAAAAAAATAGTATTCAAATACAATTTTTGAGTGAACGATATCTTATATGTTAAATTCACAATCCGTCCACTTGTAAGTTTTGATCTCAACAACTATTAACTTTCTTCTTCATTTCAATTGAAACGCTACCGATTGGATAGGTAGCTGCTCCTTCTCTAGTATCATCAGCATTTATATTAATATCAATATCATCATTAACACCATAAGTGATGACTAAGATTCCACATATTTAAATATATCATCATGTATGCTTATTCTGTTACATTTAATGAAATAGGGTTAATGATTAAATTTTTTATCATTAACTGAATTCAGTGGTTAAAAATTAAGTATTCTAGACTAAATTGTAAAATTATGATAAAGTTTAGGAAATAGTAAAAAAATTTCCATTGTATCATACTCATTTAAGCAAAATAATCCACCATAAGTACTAAAAGAAGGAAAAAAAAATGATTACTAACAAGCTTATACTATTAAATAAAATGTAAAGTAAAATAAAATTTAGAAAAATTTATAATTCAAAAGAAATTTACTCTCTAGTTGGTTTTTTTTTTTTAATGTTTTTATTAAGTTACAGTACTTTAGAAGGGAAGCCAGGATATATATATATATATATATATATATATATATATATTGTAAAAAAATTTCCACTATATTATGCTCATTTAAGCAAAGTAATCCACAATCTAAAAGAAGAAAAAAAATAATTATTAACAAGCTTAAACTATAAAATAAAATGTAAAGTAAAATAAAATTTAGAAAAATTTATAATTCAGAGGAAATTTACTCTCTAGTGGGTTTTTTTTTTAAGGTGCAATACTTTAGAAAGGAAGCCAGGATCAAGCCTCTGTAGTATTAGATTTTCTATACTCATTGCAAAAAATAAATAAATAAATAAATAAAATCTACAATATGTGTAAGACTAAAGTGCATAAATGGCAAAGACTAAAAAAGAATTATCCCTGATAACAATTTTGGAAGCTTAAAAATGGGCATATGTTTTAGAAGCAACATCCATGAACCATTATCCTCTAAGTTGAAAATAGATATATAAACTTTACTATGATGACTTCAATAAAGTAAGTGAATTCTTTCTCAATTTCTAACAGCCATATATATCCATATATGATACTATTGTGAAAGGGGTGAAGTTTCACTGATGTTTAAATTTATTCCATCAAGATTAATAGGGTAGAGATCATGAACAGAAGTAGATACGGAGGGAGATCTAACCCATGTGTTATCTGATGAAATAGTTGCTCTCTGGCTTCTGCCTGGACCCTGATAATGCATTTGCTGGTAATGGTCCTTTAGAGCTTTAAACCGCATGTCATCAATGTAATTGCTAGGATCTGAGATCACCTCCTCAATGCTGGTTTGTCCTTCAAGCATACTCACCACTACTGACATTGTAGGCCTTAGTGTTGGTGACGTATTGCTGCACAATAATGCAATTTTAATCATCCTTTTAGCCTCTTCCTTGTTGAATTCTGACTCCAAACTTGGGTCCACTATCTCCATTACATTGCCTTTCTGTTGCAGAATAAAGGCCTACAACAGTAGTAAATAGTAATGCCAAACATAGTTGAAGCGTATGACAAAGATTCAAAGAAAAGTGAAACTAATGATGCTTAGAAAACTTACCCAGTCAAGTAAACAGACACCTTCATTTTTCGGTCTGTAACTTCCATTGCTCTTTCCACTTACAATTTCTAAAGCAACCACCCCAAAGCTGTATACATCTGCTTTCTCTGTAAGATAACCCCAGAGTGCATATTCTGGAGCCATATACCCTCTGTAATTTAACGACATGCTAGATTAATACAACCAATCAAAAGTTTTTGAGTTCTTTTAAAAGAACGTACGTATGTGAGTTCTTTTACAAGAATGTATGCATGTGAGTTCTTCTTTTGAAAGAACATATGTATGTGATTTCTTTTAAGAGAACGTATAAACTGTAGATCAAGAAGATACATTAAATAGGAGAACAATTGTATAAGCCTATTAGAGCTTACATAGTTCCAGCAATTCGAGTGCTAATGTGAGTGTTTTCCTCTTCACTCAACTTAGCTAGCCCAAAATCTGATATCTTGGCATTCAAATCCTTGTCAAGTAGAACGTTTGTAGCTTTGATGTCTCTGTGTACAATCCTGAGTGTTGATTCCTCATGAAGGAATGCTAGACCTCTAGCTATTCCAACACAAATCTTCTGTCTTGTATTCCAATCTAGCTGCACAATGCTTGATTCTGAATCTACAGAAAAAAAAAAAAACCATATTTATTAAATAAAAAAAATGCTTTGTTTATTAGATATGGTGTAAACTAGCTATATATATATACACACACATTCTTTTAGGAGAGCTATTATAGATGGCATTTTGTTTACCAAAGAGTGCACTTGCGAGACTGTTGTTTTCCATGTACTCGTATACTAGGAGTAACTGATTGCCCTGTGTACAACATCCATAAAGCTTTACAAGATTGGGGTGTTGTAAACCCGATATCATCCCTATTTCATTCACAAATTCACGGTTTCCTTGTCTGGACTTAGAAGATAGCTTCTTCACTGCTATAACTGTGCCATCTAATAGTTCACCCTACATTAATGAGTTACTGTATGCATTTAGAATTTGATGAAGCATTAATGTTAATGTTGGGCAAGTTTGCCCCTATGTTTAAAGCTTTGTTTTAGAAAAAACTTCTACATATCAACAGATATGCATACCTTGTAAACAGACCCAAAACCGCCTTCTCCAATCTTGTTAGCAGAATCAAAGTTGTTTGTGGCAGCTCTTAGTTGTCCCAAAGTGAATGAACCAGTTTGTAGATCTACCCCCTTAAGATCTGCTAAATAAAGTCATGTATTCTCAAGGAAACATTACTCATGTACTCTCAGTGTTTGAGCATCAAACATTCATGTATAAAATATCGCCAATTTGCCTAGTGTGTAGTCAATCACACCATTGGTTAATTTGGCTTTACCTTTGTCTCTTTTGTATTGGCCCTGCCAATAGAATTTCCAATAAAAGGTGCCAATTGTTATAAGAACAAGCAATAATGTTGAAGTAGTAACTCCGATAATAATAGGTGTTTTACTGGCTTCTTCAGGCTCTGAAGTTTAGTAAAAGGACAAACAATAAGAAAAAGAAGGCAATGAACGAGATCATAAAACTAAAGGTAAATAGAAGTCCAAAGAGTAGTTAATATTGCTGAACTCTGCAAACCTTCACAATGAGCTTTAAGACCTGAAACAAAATAAACCAAACCATGATCATTAAGTTCATATTTAAAGCAACCATTTAAAATTATGAACATAAACAAGATAGAACCAGGAAATGCATATTACATTTTGTAAAGCATACTACTTGAATGCATGCTAAACCTTATTAAATAAAGTTCCACATAGTGGCACTCAAGCTAACAACAGAAAGAGAAACTCATAAAACAAAAAAGCATTATGTTACATACTAGAGCATACAGAGACAGCAGAAATAATAGGACCATAATTTCCTCTGCGGGGGATGACAGTTGTCCCTTTTCCAGCCCAATACAAACGAATCTCCAGAGTATTGTCCACCACACTTGCATTACACACTTTTATTATCTCTCTATTAGAACCTTTGGCTTCCTTAACGATATTAAAATCCTTCCACATTAGATTTTCCTGAAACAAAACTTCTTAAGCTAAGAATTCTCTTGAAAAAATAGAAAGCGACGCAATGGTTTGAAGTACCTGAACATAAATGTCAAATATGCGCCTTGCAACTTTGTTATATCCCTCCTCATCTGTGAATTGTATCTCAGCAAAGTGGAGTTTAACAGTGTAATTCCCATTTTCTAGACAATATCCATAGTAAGTAAGATAGAGAATTGAATTGCGGGCTGTTGAATATAACTGTGGAAGATTAGAATTCGATGATAATGTGTAATTGTTTTTGAAGTATTCTTCCATGGAAGCCCCTGTGCTGCTAAATCCCCAGTTCGTTCCTTTAATATAATTTATTGATGCCCCGTCTTCAGCCCCTTGGTCACCTTCATACAAGAGTTTCCCGTAGCCATTCTTAACACTTATATCTCGTCCCCCACAATTTATATGGAATGAATTATAATCTGCAATGTATGATTTTTCATCAATAGTGCTGCAAATACTCCATGTATTTGTAGAATTAGGAACTACCGTATCAATTTTAAAATGTGGATGTTTCCTCTCATCAGAAAAAAACAGACTTACATTTTTTACAGACAGACAAATTAAAGCATGGAAGCAGTCCACTTCTGCATAAAATGAAATTTATAATATTAGTAAACTATAATAATATTATGATTTATGATTATTGGAAAAGTTGGCCTACCACATCAATGGCCCCTAGAATTTGGCACTTTTTGTCAACTTGTTACTTTAACTTATAACTGACCATTTTAACACCTCAACTTTCTGAGAAATGACAACAACATTTGTAGTTCTAAAAGTAATATACTTTTTACAATTAAATCATAAATGTTCAATTTTTAACATTTAAACTCTGTAAGTTTTCAAAAATTTAATAGTTAGTTTTATCCGTTAAATTTAATAGCAGTAGCAGAAGTGGCAACAATTTTCACTTATGTGTCGTCCACGTCTGCTTCATGTGGACTCACAAGCCTCTTAGTCATTGATTATGTGGCAATTCTTCTTTTTTTTTCAATTCTTCTTCTTAATTTTCTTCTTCCATTTTCTTCAACCCTTTCCTCACATATCTTCTTCTTCTTCTAAACAATTGCAAACTGTTCAACCATTTCCTCACAAATCTTCAACCCTTTCCTCATTTTTCTTTTCTTGTCCAAATATTGCCTATATGATTGCTGCAAAATCTTCAACCATGACAATCTTCTTCTTCTTCTTCACAATTGCAAAATCTTAAACCCTTTCCTCATTTTTCTTTCCTTCTCCAAACATGAAAAAAATTGCAAAATCTTCAACCCATATCACATTAACAACACACGTCCATCAAAATATAAACATAAACCCACCTGGACATTCACATGAAATTCACACACAAAAAAATCAGCGAAACCTAAATTTCTTTTGCTCTAAATGAGTATAAAAATATAAAAAGTAAGAAGATTGTTGAGCTTGTAAATGTGGGTACAATTACATATAGCAAATGGGTATAATTTTTTTTTTTCTGTTTATGGAGAGATTATGAAAATTAGAAAAATGAAAATGCATAAAAAAAATAAAAATGATTGAATTTCTCTACAAATTTATTGAGTCTTGTATTTTTTTTTTTTTTTTTGATAGTTTTGGTCAGAGGCTTTAAATACCCAACAATTTTTTCATTATTGATGACTACCTAATAATAAAGATTTGAGATTTTTAGGGTTTTTTGGATGTTAATAAGTAAGATTTAGAGATGAGAAAAAAAGGTTTTGTTAAAAATATGAATTTTGATGAAAATCTTCAGAATAAATTAAGAAAAAGAATTGAAGAAGAAGGAGAAAGATGGAAGAAGGAGAAGAAGAAAATTAAGAAATAGAATTGAAGAAAAAGAAAATGGAAGAACAAGAAGAAGAATTGTCACGTAAGCAATGACTAACAAGCCTGTCAGTCCACAAGGAGCTGATATGGATGACACGTAAGCGAAAATTGCTGTCACATCTGCTGTTGCTGTTAAATTTAACGGGTATGACTAATGATTAAATTTTTAAAAACTTAGAGAATTTAAATGTTACAAATTAAATATTCATGACTTAATTGTAAAAACTGTATTACTTTTAATATTGCAAATATTGTTATCCCTTCTAAAAATAAGATTTGTGAACACTTTTAACACTATTTGAGATTCTTGGAAAAATTGGCCTGCTACATTAATGGCCCCTTGAATTTGGCACTTTTTGTCAACTTGTTCCTTTAATTTATAACTAACCATTTTAACGCTACACCTTTCTAAAAATAACAGTTATGAACACGTTTAACACTATTTGATATATATTTTGCAACTTGAAATGAAATTATTTAAATGCATAAACTAGATTAAAAAAAAAAGGTTTTATAAGTCATGTTTTTAGTATGTTGAGTTGTTAATATAATCAATTAGTAAGTTAAGGGGAAAACTAGCAAATATGTATCAAGTTTAACAGGTCGCAAATATATTAAGCCTAAAAACATTCCATTCAGTTGTATATTAAGGTTAAATGGTTAATTGTTGAAAACATTTCAAACAATTCCACATAACTTGACTGCATACCACAAAGAGTAGAAGATAATAGTCTTACAAGTTTCTCTTGAAAGATGAGCTGCGGTATGTGTTTACATTTCTGATTCAAAATTAAAACAAATAAGTTAACATAAGTAATATAACCATGATATTGCCAATTTTAAAAAAATTATCAGGATGCGTGCTTACATTTTTTCTTGACAGTTTGATGACCATGAAAAATTATTGTAAGAAAGGTCACTGCAAACAATCGACAAGGTGGTTATTATATAAGACATGCATGTAATAAAGCACTAGAAGTTTAGAAACATACACATTTTTGTTTTGACTGATATTTTCAGGTACATTCCCAGAGAGCATGTTGTGACTCAAAAACCTGGTAAAAAGCCACATTATATTAATATTTGTATCCTCATTCTCATCTTAAATTACTAATTTAAGTACATAAAATCTAAGAAGTTACTTACGTAAAATTTGGTAGGTTGGCATCAGAAGGAATTTCTCCTTCTAACTTGTTAAAAGTAACGTCACTGTAAAATATGGATAAAAAAAAAAAATCATTATGCAAGAATTGTATTAAAAAAAAAAAAAAACTCTACTTTGCTTGGGAGTTAAATTATGGCATAATTGCACCAAATGAAAAAAATTTCAACTGTTCACATGAACTTGTGTGGATGTAGTTTAATTATACTTACAAAATTTTTGTGAGATTCTTCAATTTCCATATACTTTCTGGAATTGTTCCCGATAAATTCATATTTCTCAATACCCTACAATAATTTACTCTGATTATAACATATATACATTCATGAATATTCTTACAAATTCGTTAAGAAGTTGACTTACAGGACTTCCAACTTCTTGGAAACATTGGCCACATTAGGAAATTGAAACTCTGGTCCAGATATATCACTCATCCTCCTGTAAAATGATAAGACATCAAGACAAAAAAGAAGAAAAAATGCATAAATGACATCTGAATTTTGTTTTTATTATTTTGATATTTGAACTATTTTTTTATAATCAAGTATTTGAATCGACAACAAACTTTTAAATTGGTGTCTATAAGGTTTTACAAAAATTCTATTGTAACTTATTTTAAATAGTAAATTGATTTAAATACCCTTCTTTTATATTAAACTTTTTTGTTCTTTTCAATTTCAAAAATAATTTTTCTTTCATTCATATAATATATTAAAAAAAGTTAAATAGACATATTATTATTAAAATAAACTAAATTAAAATTAAAATTGAACCATTATTGAAAAATAAACCAAAAATCTTTAACTATTTTTTAAATTTATTTGAAAGAGTGAAAATAAAAATTCAATTTAAATAAAATAAAATAACAATTTACTTATTATAATTGAAAAAAAAAATTCAATGAATAAAAAATTTAAGTACTAAAATTATGAAATACAAACTAAATTTAACCACTAAAATTAATAAAATGAAAAAACCACAATAAAATAAAATTTGATTTTTTTAGCTTAGCTTGATAAATTAAAAATAATCTTTTATTTCTAATATTTTTAAAGGAAATAATTAGAATATAAAAAGACTAACATAAGAGTAGCGCATCTAAATCAATTACTATTTAAAGTAAGACACCCACTCTAACTTGCAAAACCTACTAGAAACCAATTTAGACTTTTTTTTTCTAATTCAGACACTTAATTGTAAAGAAAATTAGTTTGAACACCAAAATAACAAAAACTGAAATGTTTATATATCATTTATGCATTTATCTTGTAAAAAAATCATATCAACTAATGGGATAAATAAATAAATGGTGTTCAAACTTAGACTGATTACATAACAGAGAAAATATCGAACTGAAATTCCAAACCGAAAGACAATAGAACCATACCAAACCGAATAAATTTAATCCCGAACTAAATCGTACTGAACTTTATGGCTAATTTAGTATGGTACTAGATATTTAGAAAAAACCAAACCGAGAACCGTACTGAACCATACCGAAACCGTATTGAACTGAAAACTGAATATAGTACCAAATATTAATTAAATAAATAATACATAGATATTATAAATAATAGTGAACTTAAGTATTTACTTTTAATTATATTATCAAGTAATGTACATATGTATAATAATATATGATAAAAATTAATAGTTTTGTTGTATTTAAATTATAATAAATAAATTATTAACAAATTTTTTATTATTAATATTATTATCATTGTTGTTGTTGCTACTACTACTACTACTATTATTATTATTCAATTAACAAGTAAAAATGTGAAATGTCTATTACAATTTGAACTTAAAATATAAAAATAAAAAATTGACATTGTATAGTTTCAAATAATTTAATTAACAAATAAAAATGTGGAATATCCATTACAACAAACTTTAAACTTAAAATATGAGAAATAAGAAAATTACTATTATCATCAACAACAAGTAAAAATTTGGATAGCACATTATATTTCAATTTAAAATAAAAAAATATGAAATATCTAAATTAACATTGTATGATTTCAAATATTATAATTTTTAACTAAAATATGTTGTCATTATTATATTTGATAACTTATTAATTATTATATTTGATAACTTATTAATAAATAATATTATTAATGGGCCAACTAAAAAATTACATAATTGTTTCAAAAAAACAATGGATAAAAAATATAATTTAAATTAATAATATAAATTTATTTATTACATAAATTTTTGAAAACTCATTTTGAATTGTACCATACCGATTTGTTTGATATAACTGAATCTCCGTCCTGAATCATTTCAAAAAATGGAATGGTATTGGTACGGATATTTTAAAATTAGATATTGGCATTGGATATTTAATTTTTAAAATCCTCGAAATATGATACAGTTCCTGAAATTTTAAATCTCCGGATTTGCCCGACGTATGCTCATCCCTAACTTTTTCACTTTTTTTTTATTTTGATGTTTGAACAATTTTTTTAATAATTAGGTGTTTGAACCTGCAAAAAGTTTTTAAAATGGTGTTTTTAGCAGGTTTTATAGATTAAATTGCTCATATGTTTTAATTAAAACAGTAAATTGACTAAAATACCCTACTTTATATCAAATATTGTTTTTTTATTCTAATTATTTTTAAAAACTTTATTAGCAAAAAACATATTTTTTATTTGTCAAAGTAAACTTAAAAAATTAAATATTATTTTTAAAAACTTTTTATTTTATTAAAAATGTAGTGGTTAAATTTAATTTTTTATTCATGATTTTATTCAAATTTAAATGTTTTCATTAAATATTTTTTATTCTTTATTATAATAAGTAAAATTTAATTTGTATTTTATTTTAGTTAAATTGTATTTTTCTTTCACTCTTTTATATAAATTTTAAAAATAAATTGAATATATTTTTTTTCAATAATAATAGTAAATTTTATTGTTTATTTTATTTTATTTTACTAATATTCAGGATATTTTTCTTTTAAATTTAATATATATGAGTGAACAATAATTTTTAATTTCACAAGATTGAAAAATGAAATCTAATATTAAAAAGAGCATTTCAAGCAATTTACGATTTAAAATAAAACAAATAAATACTTTAACTTGTAAAATCTGTTAGCAATACCATTTTAGAAATTTTTTACAGGTTCAGACAATTGATTGAAAAACATTGTTCAAACACCAAAATAAAAAAAAATGAAAAAAATTTGGACACCATTTATATATTTATCCCCATCAACTAATAATTATAGTAACAAGAAAGTACTTAAGTACTCACAAAACCGTCATATTCTCAAAACGAAAAATTTCAGGAGGTACATGTCCTTCCAGTCCACTTGCAAACAATTCACTTCATTATTAAAGAAAATGATAGATAAGTGTTAGAATTGAGAGTGAAATTATAGGTCTAGAAATAAAATAAATAGGGATCTCACAGTCTATTAAGATGAGTCCAATTCTGAATAAAACTAGGTATGAAGCCACTAAGGTTATTATCATTTACACGGCTGCAAATGAAAAATGAAAAATGAAAAATGTTAGACATTATGTGGTAAACCTAGAAGAACAGTAAACTGAGTTAGCACTTACAAATCCGTTATGTTTTTCAATTGTGCAAATTCCTCAGGCAAGTTTCCAATCAACTGATTACTGGAAAGTATCCTGAAACGTCAAAAAAAAAAAAAAAAAATCGCTGCTAGTTAAGTTGTAAATTTGTAGCTAGTATCAATTAGTTAACTACATATGAGTAGGCCAAAATGACTTACAAATCAGTTAAGTTGACTAGTTTACCAAGTTGGGGAGGGATAGTACCAGAAAACTGATTAGCCTCGAGGCTCCTTCATGTTATTTATTTTTGAATTGAAACAAGAAAAACAATTGAAGTGTCATCCTCAAAAAAATTCAAATAGATCAAGCTAAAGAAAGAGCAACTTCAAAAGGGCATACAAATGGGTAAGACCGGTAAATTTCTCCAAGTACGTAGGTATCTTTCCAGACAAGTTATTGGCTGTGAGTGATCTGCATGTATAAAGCAACATTCAATTTTTGGTTAAGTATTACAACATAGTTGTAGGTACTGTATCTCTTATTTAAGAACAGAAATTACAGGGATTTCAATTTTTGGTTAAGTATTACAACATAGTTGTAGGTACTGTATCTCTTATTTAAGAACAGAAGTTACAGGGATTTCAATTTTTGCAGTGTAGCCCATTCCTTAGGAATCGTGCCATGTAAACAATTGCGCGTCAATTCACTGTATAGGAAAAAAATGTATTTAATCAGAAACGGTTTCAGGTGAAAGAAAAAATTGCTTCAAATGGATTTAATTAAGTTGCAACAGGGAAAATTTTGTAGCTAGGATAAGTGTGTTTACATTTTCTCTAGATTTGTCAGGTTGGCCAGCTCTGGTGGAAGAATGCCAGGAAGACTGAAACTTTTGAGAACACTATTTATTTTATTATTGTCAAAATGAAACGCTTATATTAGATACCATCAAAATCAGTATATATATATATACCCCTAAAAGAATAACAAAAAAAATGGGAACTTCTGTATGATCGATCTCTCTTGCTTGAGTCTGTGTTTATTTAGAAATTAATTACCAAGGAAGTGAAGGTTCATGAATGGTGATGGAGAAAATAAATTATGAGACTTACAATTCTGTAATATGACAATCACTGGCATTGTCTGGGCAGCTACACTTTACACCGGGATCCTTTCCGTCTTTGAGTTCATCAATTGATCTAAAGACGGATGCAGATGGGCAGTATGTATCCAACTGCAAATGTTCAGCACCAAGTCTCTTTTGAATTATGTGTAACGCCTTTTCTGGAGTACTTACCATTACAAACGATTAAAAAATTTCACATGATATAGAGATATGTTGATGAAGTTTGTAACTAATTATAAGACTGTAACTTGTTACCTTCATCTTCATGCAAAAAAAGACGACATTTTACGCAGCTAGACCAACTCAGCACAATTAGTATCGAAAGCATCATAATCCACTGATTATTAAACGTCAACATATTGCAGTATCTAAGAAAACAATCAGTAATCAGCCGCTGTTCCTTCTATGTGGTTTGCTGGTTGCTTTATCTAATTGCTGCCATCATTGCTTGGTTTTGTCGTTGTAGCTCATTTTGTTTAGCCTCTGTTCGGATTGCAATGGATCTTAGTTGTTTAAGGTGCTGGGTTTTGTTTTGGATTTAAGTTCTCTGGTTTTGTTTTGCCCTTCTGTTGTTGCTTTCCCAAGTGATATATATATTTATATAAAACTGGCTTGAACACTTTCACTGCAGAGTTTAGTTAAAAAGAATACGCGAGGAAAATTTCTTCACTTTGAAAATTATAAATCTAGGCCCAGCCTCTAAATTTGAAAATTACAAATCAGTAAGTGGTTGCTCCTTATAGGTCAAGGTGGCATAAATAGTAGAATTTTATTAAAGGTGGGACCTTTTTTTCCCTAAAAAAAAAAAAAAGGAAATGGAGCACTGAGAGTGACTATCTTTAAATTTATTTTTCATTAAGATTTTATCAAAAATAAATCTAATAATTTATTTTATTTTTATTATTATAAGTAAAAAATACATAAGAATAAGATATTTATTTTAATTAAAAAAATTGTAATATAAGTTCATGATGTCTATAATTCAAACTAATCATTAATCCACATGGACTACATATCAAAAAATCCATGAAACTTTTAATACAATGAGAAATACCTATGTGAAAAATATTTGAAACCACTTTAGAACAAACATACAATTCACATCCAAGCCCCCGCATCCCTAGCTTGATGGCTAAGCTATTGAAGGGTACCATGATGGATCTCTCGAGGCCCACCTCCTCCTCCCCTTTAGTCAAAGAAAAAAAATCTCATCCAACTACCTATAATATGGTAATAATGAAATAACAACTACAACTCATTGTTCCTTTTGTTGAGAATTCTCAATGTTTTACTTTGAGCTTTATTTATGCTAATGTTCTTTTTGCTAGTAGAAGACATTTATGGTTTGAATTGTTGCATATTCGGTCACTTATTTCATCTGATTGGTTTGTCATCAGTGATTTTAACTCTTACTTTAGGGCTCATAAGAAGATGGGCAACCCTCCTTTTTGACATTCTCGCTCGGAATTTCTTTTAGTTGTTTCTAATTGTGACCTCACATGTCCGGATACCAAGGGTTCATTTTTTTACTTGAACTAATAATCGCAAAGGAGCAAATCACGTTGATATTCGCTTGGATAGAGCTTTATGCAACTCTTCTATTTTTCAACATTGGAATTATATTAAGTGTTACTCTTTAGCACGACATCAGTCTGATCACAACCCTCTTCTTCTAGTTTGTGCAAAAAATAATTTTGATATTCATCGTCCTTTCAAGTTTTTATCCATGTGGACATGGCATGAGAATTTCCTCTTAACTTTGAATGTTTTTTGTCTTCTTTCCAAGTCGTTGGGCATCCAATGCTTGTTTTGTCTTAAAAGCTTAAAATGCTGCACTCATGTCTCCATCTATAGAATAAACATGTATTTGGTGATCTTGGTACTTCTATTAAGATTGCTAAGTAAGAGCTCCTTTATATCCAAGCTGATATTGATCTTCATGGGTTTTCAGGTTCTCTTTATACTTAAGAGTTGCAATGCCATGAAAATCTTTCTTCTTTGTTGGCTAATCAGGATCCTTTATTGAAAGAGAAAAGTCATGTTTAGTGGATTAAAGAAGGTGATCATAATACTAAATTTTATCACAACTTGTTAGCTCATCGTGTAGCTTAAATGGGCATTCATAGATTAATGATTAATGGCTCTTTGGTTAGTGATGCTTTTTTTATTGAGCGCCATGTCATTGATTTTTCTCTTCCCTTTCTTTGAGCTCTAGCTCTGTTAGGGACTCATTGGTGATTAAAGATGTGATTCCTACTCTTGTTTCGGCTTCACAGAAAAATTTTCTTTATAGTGTGCCTTCTCATAAAGATGTTAAGAAAATAATTTTCTCTATGGATCACCAAAGTGCCCCGGGTCCTAATGGATTTTCTAGTTTGTTTTTTTCTCAGTGCTGGTATATTGTTAGTTAGGAAGTTGTTGAGGCTGTTTGCCATTTCTTCTTGATATAAAGGATTATGAATGGATTTAATTCTACCTTAGTGGTCCTCATTCCTAAGTCTCAAGATGCAAATTCAATTAACAAGTTTAGACCAATTATTTTGGGGAATTTTGTTTACAAAATTATTTCTAAAATTTTGGCGGATGGATTGGCTTTTATATCTTCTATTATAATTGCTCCTCATCAATTTGTCTTCATTAAGGGAAGACATATTAAGGATTATGTTGCGGTTGTATCTAAAAATTTTAATCTCTTGCACTATCATTTTAGAAAAGGCAATATGGCTTTGAAGATCAACATTCGCAAAGCCTTTAATTCCATGGAATGGGATTTTCTCTTAAAAGTACTTGCTTGTTTTGGTTTTCCTTTGGATTAAAGCCATTATGTATTCAGCTAAGCCTTCTATTATTCTAAATGGTTCAATTAACGAATATTTTTCTGGCTCACGCGGGGTGCGATAAGGTGATCCGTTGTCTCATTTATTTTTTTGCTTAATTAAAGAGTTTCTTAATAGATCTATCATGGCTATTGTTTAGACAGTTCTCTTATTCCAATGCATTCAAATAGTAGAGTTCATTGCCCTTCACATCTTCTTTATGCAGATGACATCTTAATCTTCTGCAAAGCTTCTAAATCTAACCTTTGAACTCTCATAAACTTGTTTCACACCTATGGCTTGCTCTCTGGGTAATTTGTAAACTGGGAGAAATCTAATATTTATTTTTATAAGCATGTTGCTCCTTCTCGTGTTATCATGCTTATAGATATTATTGATATGAAGATTGGTATCTTGCCTTTTAAGTATTTAGGAGGTCCCTTGTTCAAAGGAGCTCCTAAAAAATGTTGGCTTCAACCTATTCCTGATTTTATCATTGCCAAGCTAGATAAGTGAAAGGTTCTTCTCTTTCAATGGCTGGAAGGTTGTCTTTCATTAATTCTATTATTTATGGTTCCTTTCTCTATACTTTTATAGTGTACAAATGGCCAACTTTATTACTTAAACACTTGGAAAGATGTCTCAAGAATTTTTTATGGACGGGTAATTATATTATATATCTCACAAACTCATTTCAGTGTGTTGGGATGCTTATTATTCTCCTTTGTAGGAAGGAGGGTTAAATCTTAAACGACTCCATCTTATGAATGTTGTTATGCTAAGTAAGTTCATATATAAGTTGATGAATACTGAAAGCTTCCCATTTCAGTTTCTGTGCTCTCATTTTATGTATAAAACTAAAGTTGCCTGATCCTCTTTTATTAATTCTTCAATTTAGTCTTCTACTTGTGGTTGCTTTGATTCATCAATCTCAATAGGTGGTGAATAAGCACTCTTCTTTAAGCTTCTAGAATGATAAATGGATTCATTATATTATAGCTAAAAAGATTAGTATTTCAATTCAAATCCAGAAAAATCTTACTGCTTTTGTTTTATATGTGTTTCAGCATAACTCTTGGAATCTAATGCTAAGTTTCAGAACGTTGTTTCCAGATATTTAAAATGTTATTAAAAGTATTATCTTCTTTTATCTGGATTTAGATTCTTTAGTTTATTACCATTCTTTAAATGGTCAATTATCTTGTAAAGCTTTCTATCTTAATTCTCACTTTAGCTCCTAAGGTTGCTTAGGGCAAGGAATTATGGTGCCATTAAATGCCCCTATCTCGATCTTTCTTAACTTGGTGTTTGCTTCATGACAAGCTCCCTATTGGTGACTTACTCTATGCAAAATGCTTTAATATTGCTTTTCGTCGTTGTCTCTGTATGAGAAATTCTAAAACCATCTCTTATACATTCATTCTTTGTTCCTATGCTGTCTCGGTTTGGGATGCCCTTTCCAGCTTATTTTAAGTTATGTTAAATCTCTCTTTTAATTTTTTAGGTTTGTTTAATTCTTCTTAGATGTAGAATTTTTCATCTCAGCTTAAGGTGCTTTAGCATATGGGTTTCTTAGAAGCTATTCATACCATTTGGTATGCACACAACATAGCGATATTCCATGTAAAATATGTTCATGTTTATGTCCTTATCCAATGAATTTTTAAAGCAATTATAGAAGCATTGGTTTTAAAAATTAGTTTTATGGCTAATATGTAATCAAATCTTTTGATTCTTCGTCGTCTTCAGATCTCTACTATTGCTAGCCCGCCTCCTTGTATTTTTAGTGTTCGATGGATTCAATCATCTTGGCCTTGGTTGAAATTGAACACGGATGGTGATATTAGAGGAGCTCCAGGGTTAACGGGTGCAGGAGGTTTTTTTAAAGACTATATTGGTGCAACTGTCTCTTTTTTTGCTACACCTCTAGGAGTCCTTTTTACTTTTAAAGCTGAGTCATGTGCGATTATGATTAGAGTTTAACAAGTTCAGGTTCTTCGTCTTCTTTGCTTATGGATAGAATGTGATAATCTCTATATTGTGTAGCACTTACAGTAAAGAAACCCGAATGTCCCATGGAAATTTTGGATGCAATGGCAAGCTTGCCTTAACACTTTATCCTCTAAGCAAGTTTATATCTCTCATTTCTATAGAGAGAGTAATTGTGTGGCAGACAAGCTCTTTACTATGGCAATTGATCTTCATCAAACAAAATGTTGGCTTAATCATCCTTTTAAATGTAATTAATTAATTATTAGGGATATGCTAGGCCAAGAGAGTTTTATGTTCTCTTTATAATCTTGTTTTTTTTTCACTTTGTGGTTGACTCTTCTATATTCATTTTTTATTTTTAATAAATAGGCCTAGTTTAATTAGTGAAGATGGTGCTATAGAGGTGCCAACATAGTTGGAATGTCTCGGTGCACTAACTAAAATTATCTAGTCCAGCCTTATATAAAAAATAATAATGAAATAAAAAAGGCTACAAAAAATTATTCTTTGCATAGACGAGAAAGTTCCCTTCATAAAAGCATTTTAGCTTTTTTTTTTAAGAGAGGCATAAATTCTTGAACTACCATTTCCACATTATTTCTCCACTAAAAAAATTGAATGATAATTGCATTAACTTAACAAAAATACAGAAGTGAGCGTACCCTAAACTTCTCCTCTTTCCCGTTTTTAGCCAACATCACCAACCTCATTTCACATTCACCTGTTCAAAGTGATTATTGGATATTCATATTCAAATTTTGCTAGATGCATTGACAATGAAAAGTTTATATTTGGCCATTTATTTCTATTAGTAGAATCAACATTATCATGGAAAAAGTCCAAAATAAACTATTATTGTTTCATCCATTATGAAAGCATAATTGGTTAAATGGATAGTTTTACCCATGAACTTTACACAATTAATCTATGATGCTCCTTAACTTTTATTATTTTCTATTCAACTTTTAAACTTTTAATTTGAACCATTTTCACCTTTCAATTTGTACTTTTTTTGTTCTATTAAACGTATACAATATCAAAATGGATAATTATTTAATTTCAAATGATTTTTACCATATAAAATGCTAAAGTTAGCTTCAAAAAATATAAATAGAATTAAAAACTAATTTTAAAAAATTTAGAAATTTATATTTTTAATTATATACTCTGTTTCATTAAACATTATTATTATTATTATTATTATTATTATTATTATTATTATATATATATATATATATATATATATATATATATATATATATATATATATATACCTCTTGTATCCATATAAACATTTATTTATAAAAATACTTCAATAAAGATTAAATAGGTTCAAAATAAAAGTTTAAAGATTGAATAGAATATAATAAAAGTTGAAGAGTGCTAAAGGTTAATTGAGTAAAGTTCAAGGGTAAAACTATGCATTTGGCCAAACAGAATTTGTGACATGTTCTCAAGCCACAATTTATGCTTTATGGATGCACAATTTTATTTCAAGATTTGAAGTATCAATATCAATACCAAACTACAAAAAATTTATTGTGATAATTCCAAAATAGTGTTATTCTCTAAAAATAATAAATACTCGAAGAGTGTCAAGCATATAAAATTAAAGTATTTTACTATTAAAGACAAGACTCAAAAATAAAGAGTATCTAATTAGCACATCTGTACTAAATTTATGATTGAAGATCCTTAACAAAAAAAAACCTATAACCAAAATTATTTAACAAACTAAAACTAATAAGGATATATTTAAAAAGGACAACAACATTATTAGTCTTATAAATTATATTATTTTTTCAATTAAGTCTTATAAAAAAATCTTTTTATAACTAAATTTTATAATTTTTAAAAAGGCTTTCTATTAGTTTCATATGTTAATCAAAGCAAATTTTCTTTAGTCAATCCTCAAAATTAAATTATTTTATTTGCACTATAATTATAAAATTATAAAAAACAATTGATATTTTAAAAAATAATATTTTTATTTTTATCTATGACTTATTCTATTATTTAACTTTCATAATAGCTATTAAATTCACTGAAATAATTTTTTAAAAAATAAAATATATTTTAATTTTATTGAATTATTAGTTGTATTAACAATGAAATTTTTTTTAAATATTCCTAATTATTTGTAAATATATAATTTCAATTAGTATATAACAAATGAATATATATTTGTATAAGGATAGAGCTCAATTACTTTTGTCTTTATTATAATTTGGATTATATTTAAAATAATGTTTAAACTCCATCAAAGTTTTAAAAAAATTCATTTTTATCTTAAATTAATTATATTTTATAATAATAAATAAAATTATAAATTAAAATATATTATATTTTATCTTATTGGAGATATATATATATATATATATATGAGTCAAGGTAGCAATGGCAGTAGAATTTTGTTAAAGGAGGGCGGCTTTTGTGTTGTTGTTGTTGTTATTATTATTATTATTATTATTATTTACTTAGTTAAGCAATAGAAATATTGAAAAATTTATCACCTAGATATTAAGAACAGAAAATTGAACAAGTCAATCATAACCAAATTTATTACAAGGGGCTGCTACTTCTTGTTATGCGTCAAGATGGAAAATTTGGTAGTAGGATCTTATCAATGAGGGCCCCCTTTTTTGTCTAATGGATGGAGAGGTGTGGAACACCTTTTCTCAATCGTCTATTTTATCGTTGAAACTAAATCCTTAAGCGATCTATCAATACAATGCAGAATAAATTAAGAATATAATGGTTATTCCATAAAAATTAACTATTTTTTACTTTAATTTAAATTTTGTTATAGAATATTAACTATATAGAATAGCAATTTTTTAATTTTAAAGAAATAGTCATTTTGCCAAAAACTAAAGAATAGATATTCTTTATCCCTTGCCTAATTTGGTGAAATCCTTTCGCTACAAGCCTCACTTTATAGGTATTAACCATTCCATCTGCATCATTCCTTCTCTTGAAGAACCATTTACAACCTATAGGTACAATACTTTCAGGTGGATCAATAATTATTTAGACTTATTTGCGTACATGGAATCCATTTTGACTTTCATTACTTCAAGCCGTTTTGAAGAATTTTTATATGATAAAGCTTTTTCATATGTTGTAAAATGATCATCATGATTGCTTTTTTTTTATGAATATGCAACACTTGTATATCATGTAGAAAATCGTATCTCTCCAATAGATGAAATACCCTACCTGATCTTCTTAGAGTTAGGGTGATGATATTTTCAATGGAATTAAACTCTTAGGATTGATCAATATCCATTTAATCAACTTGATTGGCCTCATTAGACGATTCCTCTTCTAATGCTATCTTCCTTCCTTTACCACCTTCTTAAGGAAACTCTTTCTCAAGAAATATGGTATCTTTACTTACAACAGTAACTCGTTCAACAGGAAGATAAAAATAATACCCTAAACTATCTTTAGGATATCCAATAAACTTGCCTTGAATTGACCTTGCATCTAATTTATATGTTTTTAACTTTTTTATATAAGCTGGGCATCCCCAAATTTCAATATGTAGACTTAGTGCCTTACCATGCCATATCTTGTATGGTATGGTAGAAACAGAATTAGATGGAACACGATTTAGGATGTAAGCAACAATTTGTAATGTAAAACCCTAAAGGAAAATAGACAAATTTGTATAGCTTATCATATATCAAATCATATCTAATAGAGTTTGATTCCTCTTTTCAAATATACCATTTATTTGAGGTGTACTAAGTGGAGTTAGTTGTGAAATAATGCCATGTTCCTTAAGGAACTCAATGAATTGGGTACTTAAGTATTCACCTCCTTGATTTATTCATAGGTTTTTAATACTTTTTCCTATTTAGTTCTCTACTTGGACCTGGAATTCCTTGAACTTTTCAAAGTATTCACTTTTCTGTTTCATTAAATATAAGTGTTCATACCTTGATAGATCATCTATAAAGGTAATGAAGTAGTATAACCCGCCTCTTGCCATTTGATTAAATAGCCCACATACATCACTATGTATTATTTCCAAAATTTCTTTAGCTTTTTCCATTTGTTCAACAAATGGTAACCAGGTCATCTTGCCTTGGATACAAGCTTCACAAGTTGGATTGCTTGAGGATTCAAGATTCCTAATTTTTTCAACTTTGTGATTCTATCATCCGCAATGTGACCTAATCTCAAGTGTCATAGATATTTTGGATTAGAGGCATGTCAATTAGCATTGTATTCACAACATTCAAATTGGTTGGATATTGTTTGTTATTAGATTTATTATCAATACAATAAAGACCATATAATACATAACCCATGCTAATTATTCTATTATCTAAATAAATAGTACATACATCTTTTTTAAATAAAAACTTATAACCTTTGCTAGTCAAACTAGAATTAGAGATTATGTTTTTATAAGCATTAGGTACAAATAAAACATGGTCATATAAGTCAATAAAAGTGATTCTCATAGCTTTGGTAGCAACACTTGCTCCATCTCCATGCTTTAAAGTTACCTCATTTGACTCCAACCTTCTTTCACTTACTAGATAGTACAAGGAAGACAATATATGAGAACTAGCATCGGTATCCAATACTCATGCTTTGGATGAGCTCTTAGAATATTTAGAAATAAATAAATTAAAGAAAGTCTCACCTTCTATAATCTTATCCTCTCCTTTAGTCTTGATTGACTCAAGGAACCTAAGATAATTTCTATTCCAATGTCCTTCTTCTTGGCAATAGAAACACTTTCCCTTACCTTTATTCTCAATTCTTTTTGCCTTTGTTCTTGCTTACACCTCCTAAAGCTTTAGGAAATCTTTCCTTAGCTTTCTTGCTTTTATTGCCTTTATTCTTTTTAGTTCCACTAGAATAAGCGACTAAAGCACCTTCCTTCCCCTTTTCAATGTGAATAGCCTCTTAGGCCATCACTAGCATGTTTAATAATTATAAAAATGTGCACTCACTTTTGTTCATATGGAAATTGGCAATAGTTTGCCCAAATGTCTCCGAAAGGGATTGTAAGATTAAATCTATTTGAAGTTGAGCATCCATCATAAAATCTAAACTCTTAAGTTCCTCAATGGAATGAATTATAGAGTTCACATGGGCTCTAACATCCTTTCATTCCTTCATTTTAGCACGAAAAAGCTGTTTAGATATCTTATATTTAGCGGTCCTATTTTGTTCACCAAACAACTCTTGTAGATGAAGTAGGATTTCCCTTGCATTAGTGTACTTCTCATGTTGCTTATGGATGTTATTGCTCATGGAAGCCCATATAATGCAATGAAATTCATAGGTAAGAGTGTCATGTTCCTTTTGAGTAGCATTAGGTAGAAAAGGTTTGAGAGGACTTTGTTTCAAAATATATAAAATGCGTTTAGAGGCCAAAACAACCTATAGATTACGTAGCCAATCAATAAAATTAGGTCTGGTGAGTATATGATTATCAAGAATGATGCTTAAAGGGTTTGAAGTCCTCATATTATCAAATTACTACAAAATATAATAAGATTATTAGTTATAGTGACATTGTTAATACCATTAGATTTAGTCTTTAATGATAATGGTCTCCCACTATTTTACTAAATCCTACACTTCCAAAATAGGAAATGAAAACCTTTGTTGGATAGGTTTCTAGTGGGTGATTAAATTCTTGATCAATTAGTAATATTCATCATGCACGCATAATTTCCATTCTTGGAATATTAATATTCATCAAGTGAACAACTCTTATTCATCACATCTCATGTGAGGTTCAATCAATTCAGCTCCTAATGCTTAGAGACCTCATGTACACATAATTTTCCATTCTTGGACTCTTTACATTAGTTAGGTCCACACCATTGAATTAGTGTATTATATAGACTTAAACACCATACCCCTTAGGTACACCTATTTGCCATTCTTGGCATGTAGTCTGTTTGTAAATTAACATCTCATGCTTGATAATGAACTCTACAAAAATCTCTTAGCACAAAACTTTGTATGTTATTGTTTCAATAAAGAGCTAAGACCTAAATTTATTTTGTAAGATTTTTGGTCTTTAATTAAGATCTCACTTTGCACATTAGTCGATTATATATATCACATACATATATTGTATGGCATATATTTATATACATATATCACATATATACCAAGGAAAATATTACATCCTAATTCTATAAAATTAACATTTAATTACATACCAAATAATAAAATTAATTATTGTTACAAACCATAGGATGTAATCTAAGCTCATGATCATTCCTTGCATGTATGACAAGCAAAATCAAATAAAATACAACTCTTACATGTTATAATCAATTTGCGAAGCATACAAGCATAAAAAATGATGTCCATAATCATCATGTGACCCTCACGGTCGTGAGGAATACCATCAAGAATGTTAGGGGTACTATGATATTAAAAATGAGATATTTATGGGCTTCTCATGACCCTGAGGCTGCTCCTTACGACCGTGAGCATCTTTAGAACCCATTTTTGGCCATTTTCGCACATCTTTAGCCACAACACTTGCAACTAACAATAATTATAATCATAACACTTGCAATTATCAATAAATTTAGCACATGTAAAGTGTTAAAAAGGAGCTCTGATATCACTTGATGGAATCAGTTATGCAACTTAAACATTAGAAACATGTGTAGTGAGCACAAGCCTATGTAGGGTAAAATTTCATAAATTATACTTAGATAACCCTTCATAACATAAAGAATTTCATTCATAAAGATCCATTTTTCATGTTACACATAACTATATTACAAAGAAAAATATATAATCATCAACCTAGGAAACTCTAAGTTTAGGAAAACTTACAAACTCCTAGTTTGATAAAAACCACAATAGTTAAAATCTACAGGCTTTAGGTTCATAAGGTTCAATACTTAAATCAAATGATCTAGCCTTATAAATGAAAGACCTTTAGCTTAAAACACCAAAGCTCTACCAAATTTCCTTATTTCTCTGATTTGATTAGTTATAAGTGTCCTTTTAATTGACCCTCACAAATCTTGCACTAACTTAATGTTCTGCAAGAAACACTTAAGGTTTTTTTTATGTAGATGTTGTTTCTATTTTTATGTGTCTCTAACCATTCTCTTTTAACCACAGAACATTTCTTAGGTTATATGTGTAGAGAAAGAAAGCACCTGATTACATCACAAGCATGCAACTTGAAATAAGAAGTATATAAGTTATATGACTCATTAGTGTACAAAGAAGTGTGTAGAAAATACATCTCATCTATTATGTCTACATTCATCCCCTCATACTTATCAACGTAACCTAATATTTGTTTGACAAAGTCAAATATTTACACATTAAAGATTTAATGTGCTTAATATGAAAAATTTGTCTACATCATTTTTTAGACTTGGGTTGGTAATTGGGCCAACATTTTCCCTAAGCTCAATCCATTAAATAAATGGGCCTAGATTAGGTTCATGGGCTTTCTCAATATTTTAGATTAATTTTTTGTCCAAAATACTTTTGAGCCTAGGCCCAAACCACTTAGGCCATTAATCAATTAATATCTCATATTAATTAAGTATAAATTAATAATTAAACCCTTACTTGAATAAGATTTCATGATATACTAGATTTTTTTTTTGAATAAAAAGTTGGAGAACTTAGCATTATGAAGTGCACCTGGGAATCCCAATTAGGTTGTCACCCCCTTATCATAAGCATCACACACTAAGGAACAACCCTATATTAAAGTAAAAATAAAAGATTTAATAACAATAATTAAAATAACCCAAAATTGGGAAATAACAACAAAAAAAATTAAAAAAACCTATAAGATTCTATGCTAACGACATCATTTAATATGAGGTTATGACATGACATAGGGTATGAAGACCACCATTGAGCTTATTATAGTTGAAGGTTGATTGAAGCTAACTTATCTACAACATGATTTCCCTCCCTGAATGCATTACTTACGTAAATCTAATGGAAGTAAGGCAAAAGATGCAACATTGCCAAGCTTTTTTAATGCACCAAGGGACTAAAATACTTTTAGATTGCAGCATATGAACAATAAAGCTAGAGTCTGACTCTATCCAAATTAGTGAAAGGCCAAGCTTGAAAGCTTTTTCAACTGCAATTGTGAGAAGTTTGGCTTCAAACGCAAAGCAATTTCCAACTAGTGACATAAAAGAGAGTGAAGTTGAACCATTGCAGTCTCTAAAAACACCACCCATTGTTGCTAGACCATGAGAACCGAGAGCTGCCCTGTCTATGTTAGTTTTAATCTAACCTAGAGGAGGGAACACACATTTGATAGGAAAGGTAGTTAGATGATGACGAGGGATGCTTGAGACCCGAAGACATTGTAAAATGTGATGGTCAACCAAATAGTTATGCATTTGACCTATTTTAAAAATATCAGCTTCCTTAATCGATTGATAATCAAAACAAACTGAAGTAGAAATAGAATTCAGACTATCCTTAAAAATGAGCTTATTTCTAGTTTGCCAAATGCACCAGATGACAACATGAACACCAACATGCCAAAGAACTAGAATTTGAGAAGAAAAGTGTAGATGCATAGTCGCTTTGAAGAGACAAACAAATTCAAGAACAAATATGGTCCAAAGAATCTTCAATAGCATAACAAAGAGAACATCTAGTGACCATTTAAAAACCCTTGGCTTAAAGAGCATTAACTATGGGAATTTTACGATGCAAAATTCTTTAAGTAAGAGAAGAGCGCATCAGAGGAAGGTAATGACACCACACCTCCCAACGGCAAGAAACTTTGGGCATGTTAACTTTGATATAATTATATACGGCTTTATAAGTGATAAGACCTAGAGTATGCATTAAAATCAAATAGCAAGAATCAAAAGCACAAACCAACCATCAATTCAAAAAATCTTTTACCAAGCAAAAAAGAAGTGGAGATAAAGGGTCCCCCTATTTAACTCACGGAAACATGTAAAATAGCCCTGACGTGTTCCATTAATAAGAATTGAAATATAGGAAAACTTAAAAATATTCTCCATCCAAGAACAAAAAGTAATTGAGAACCCAAAACTTTAAAGAACCGAAATGTTGAAACTCTAGTCCATGGCATCAAATGCCTTCCTAATATCCACTTTGATTGCCATATTACTGCCATAGCAGAGAGAATTAAGCAAATTAACACATTCTAAAGCAGTAGTAATACAATTTTCAATATTTCATCCCTTAATAAAGCTGAATTGATGAGGCTTAACAATCCTGCTAGCAATACAAACTCATATGTCTGCCAAAATTTTTATAATATTTTTAAAGAGAAAATTACCTAATACAATAGGATGATACTTAACAGAATCAACATTAAGCACCTTAGGAATCAAAATCATGAAATTAAAGTTGAGTCCATTGAAAATCAAACCAGTAATAAAAAAAATGATGAACTGCAGCACAAACATCCTAGCCAATAATATCCCAACATTGCTTAAAAAATAAACATGTAAAACCATCTGGACCCGGGGCACTATAGGGGTCTATAGAAAACATAATATTTTTAACATCTAAATCTAGAGGAATTTTAAGAAGAAAAGCATTTTCCTCTTAAGAAACAAAAGAAGGAATAATATATAGAACAATAGAGAAATCTCACGTCCCTAAGAAAAGGTTAGAGAAATAATTAACAATATGGTCTTTAATAGCAACATCATCACAGAAAAGGGAATTATCAATAATCATACTATGAATACCATTCAAAGGATGACGTCGAGCAAGTAAGCTATGAAATAATTTTGTATTTATATCACCATCCTGTAACCATTTAACTCTACATTGATCTTTAAGTAAAGAATGCTTACTTTCAATATGCATTTCCAAACTCTGATGGGCCTGCAACTCTTGAGAATGAAGCTCTTCTGAGAAACCATGGTCAAAAATTACCCTCTAAATATCTTCCAAATTCTACTTGGCTAGAGAAATATTAATATCCATATTACTAAAAACTCCAATTATGAAGAAAACCCCGCAACAATTTTAATTTTTTCATAAGAGCATGCATGGGATGACCTTGAAAAGAAAGATGCCCAAAAATCCTTTATAGCCATATGAATAGAAGGGTGCTTCATCCACATACTATAGAACTAAAAAGGATAATGACTTGAAGCTCGTTAATGCTGACAATTCAATAAAATAGGATTATGATATGATTGATGGCGCACAAGAGCTAAACACTCAATAAAACCCTAAAAGCTCAAAGAATAAGAGTTGCAAAAAGCTATGTTAAGGAGAATATCATTACGTTGGTCACCACATATGTTGTTTGTCCAAATAAAATAAGATCCTCTAGTGTCTAAGCAATTAAGAGCAAAAGAGTTTATAATAGAAGAAAACTCATTACAAGAATGTAAAGATAAAGGGTGACCTCCCTGCTTTTCATGAGCACTAATATATGAATTAAAATCTCCCAAGGCATACCAATTTTCTTTACACAAAGAAGAAATATTAAAAAGGTTATGCTAGAGATCCCTGCGATAAGAAGTAAGTACACTAGCATAGACAAAAGTTATGAAATGCCAATCAGCCTTCAAATAAAATTTGATAGTGATTTGTTGATCTAAGCTTACCAAAAAAGAAATATTCCCAGCACCAAGAGAGGTGGAAACTAAAATCCAAAGAGAGACATCGTTACCTACCATAAACGAGAAGCCTAAAGAAGACCTAAATTAGAAATTGATGTCTTCAAGATTAATTTTTGGTTTAGCAATACATAGAAAACATGGAGTATGGGATTTACATAAATTAGCTAAAGTAATATAGGTGGCCTTATTTCCAAGACCTCTACAATTCCAAAAAAGTACCTTCATTGAGAAGCACATGATTATGCCCATGTGAGAGGTTTTTTCCTTGTCAGTTTAATTTGATTCATTGGAGATTTCTTTTTCTTTATCATGTACCATTTTGAATTGTGCCTGCCATTGGCTTGGTCCACTAAATTTTCCCAATTATTCATTCCCACCTGTTCAAGCTCACAAGATGCTTATGCATGTCTGGGAGAAAGGTCTCGATGGAGAGCATCAATAGCAGATGATAGGCCATCATTGACTGTTGTTGGAGCTGTTAGTGACTGTTAGATAATAGATGTTCGGATCAAAGGCATATTTCGAGAAGAAATATCATGAATTAAATCATTAGTGACGATATAAGGGTTTGGTGGGGACTGCTGAATAGGTTCGGGTTGAACATTATTATCCAAAATGGCATCCATAAGAGAGTGCTCATTGTTTGCAACAACATCAACATCAATATGCTAAGCAATATCCATAAAGTGGTTTTGCATTGCCAAATCCTATGAACCTTCAAACATGCACGTGAAGGTTCCCATGGTAGAGGCAAATTAGAAGTCTAAATTTATAAAGTCTGCAAGATGCAGTATTATATGTGATAGTATGGTAGGAATTGCAAAACTATGGAAGATTCTCATATATGATGTCAATATTAAGAAGATTGCCCTCACAGTCTAAGACAATTTGATATTGAAGAGGATTGACCAAATCAACATCAATAAGCACTCTAGGAAAATGACTGAAATCCCCCTTTAACATAGCATGATCAATATGTAAAGGGACACCAATATTTTGTGCTATATCAGCTAACATCTATGCATCCTAAAGCTCCCATGATAGGCAAAAAAATGCACCCAAACTTGAGTATTTATGGTTTTTTCCTTGGTTCGGTCAAAACCAGGCACCCATTGCTGAAGGCGTAAAACTCCTAGGTTAAGGGAGACAGATCCTCTGCCTTATACTACATTTTTATATGACTCAAAGGTTAAAAAAATGTGGAAATAACCTTTGCTTAAAGAAATAAGATGCTATTTAGAAGATAAGTTCATTATAGCAGAGAGTCAATCCTAAAGGTTGGCTAATTTCCAGGGTGTATCGCCCTTATTAAGGACAACTCTGCAAATTAGGGAAAATTAACATATCGCCAATATTTTCTAATAAAAATCAAAATTTATTTTTACCGCCCGATACGAACCAGGTATGAAGGTTCGAGGGGAACAAATGACCAAGTGATCCTGGATAACTGAGGCAAAGGTTCTTAAAGGCGAGGTGGCTTTTGAAGATCCTGGTAATGAAATTTCAAAGACATATGAACAATTCTTAGGAACAGTTATGGCAAAGTTAGGATTCATCAGGATAGTAGCATATTCCTTGCCACAAGAATGATTGGGATAGTAAAACTTGGAAAATAGGTATGCATGGCTTAGATAAGATTCATTAAAGCAAGGAGGCTATGACCTAGGAGCTTCAAAATTGTATGTTTTTACTAGTAGGGGTGACAACAACATTAGGGTTTTCAGAGAGTCCCCCATGCATTCTCTATATACACTTTATTGTTCATGATATACTATAATCATTTCTTAAAACAAAAATCTAATTCCATTAATCTTAGTTAATTGTTTAAACACTTTGATCAATAATTAGATTAATATTGATGGTGATTTGGTAAAACTCTTTGAGGTGTGACTTATAAGGTTTATGTCTAATTGGCAATGAGAAAATAATATTAACACTTGATATAATTTGAAATTCCTTTAGATCTAAATGTGAAAATCCCAATTATACACATTTAGTTCTCATAAGTTGTGAGTAACCCCTAGCATTGATATAATAACTACCCAATTAGAAATGAATCTATATAACAACTACCCTTTAGTCATAATTATCGCACACTAAAATCCTTTTATTAAAATATCCCGATATAGCCTAGAGTTAAGGTTTAGTCAAACTCCAATAACTATATCACATGACCTCATCATAAGTTTTAATTCTTGATAAAACATAACAAATACTACTAACACTTTTCTAGCACTGAAGCTCTTTCAAATGATGTCATGTTTTTCCTTGCCAAGAACTTATTCATTAAAAATAGAACTTAGATAGCATAGTATAGATGGTGGGGTTTAACATGCACCCAAGATTTTAGCAACCACGACACTGTTTAGGCTCAGGGCCCTAGAGAACACACCACTATTTCATAGCATGGAGATGAGGAGTCACCACCCAGGGTAACAATTGAGAAAATTTAATTGGTGGTACTCGATTCTCTAAAAGAAAGTTAGCACCACAACTAGAAGATTATAAGAATGGAATACTAACTTCTTTCAATCTTGTGTTCATTTAGAATTACTTTATGAATTACTATCTTATTCTTTATTTACATATAATTTTATTAAACCCTAATTAAACATCCATATAGCCCTAAAACAAACTAGTCATAAAATTGCATATAAAAAATGCATACACAGCGCATCGTCCCTAAGTCTAAACTATGTTCATTTTATTGTAAAATTAGCTAATTCTACACTTTTATTTACAAGTGAAATGGAGTAAAGGTGGACCTACATGTTCATAAATGAGCTTAAGTCTATTTATTTTAATTTTAACTAAAATGGGCCTATAGTCTACAAATTTTAAAGATATGAATTATTTTGTGGACCTAATTCTAACATGATTTTAATTTAAATGAAAAAATGGGCCTAAATCTATTTTTTTTAAAAGAAATGTAATTAATGGGCTGAGCTAAAGTCTAAGTTAAATTTTAATTAAACTAAAAATGGGACTAAGTCTAATTTAACCAAATGGGTCTAAATTAATTTTTTAATTAAACTTAAATCCAATTTTAAAAAGCTTATTAATTAAATGGGTTAAAGTCTAATATGGGCTTAGGGCCCAAAACATACAAAAATAAACAAACAAGTCCAATCAACAAATTAAAACAACAATGAATCAAAAACATATTTCTAACCCTAATTCAATGTTAATATAACCTAATATTAATCTACAGCCACCATTGATTTTTATTAAAGTTTTACCAAATATATCTAATTTACTAATTAATTTTAATGACCAAAAATAAAAATATTCACTATTTCCCATTATTTGGGCTATTACAACCTGCTATAAAAATAAATAAAATAATAAATACATGCCCATAATAAAAATACAAACTAATAAAAAAAACAACATAGAATTAATAAAAATAAATTAAATTAAATTAAAACTCTAATCTATGTTCAAATGATATATGTGCATATCCATAGCATTTCATAGACCTTCATAGGTTATCCATTGATTTTGTTTTCCACAGTGTTCATATCACCCAATCCATCAAGAGAATAAAAAAATAATTAAAAAATAGTCAATGAATGATTAAAATAATAATAATAATAATAATAATAATAATAATAATAAAAATAATAAATAAAATTAAATATGAAATCAAAATCAAAATAAAAGAAGAAGGAGAAGAATATTTGAAAATAAGATGCAATATTAATTTCTCTCAGAAGGATAATCACCGTTGATGAAAGCTTCTGGCTTTTGTTGTGTTTTTGTCTGTGGTTTTAGTTTATTTGATCTGATTTTTTTAGCAAATAACTAAAGAAAAGTACATGAAAAAATAAGAGAGAAAAGATTGCTTTTTTTTTTTTCTCATGGCTAAGAATTAAAAAGGTAAAGAAAAAAAAAATAAAACCCTAGGATTCTCCCCCGGTCAAAAGAAAATTATATATAAATAGAGTAACCTTGTAACCCTAAATTGGGTATAGGATCAAAAATAAAATTATTTTTTAAATTATTTATCTAAAAAATAGGACATTTATCTAAATAATTATCAAATAAAATAACAACCATTTAAAAATTAAATTTTTTATTTTTTTCTTTCAAAAATTAAAGTTATGTTTTTATTTTAAATTAAAATATTTTAAATATATCTAATTAAATTTAATATACATAATAATCAGAATAATCATATTCTTAGTATATTCACAATGTAAATATCTTAATAAACAATCAAATTATCATGTAGATTCTAAAAAATAAAATTATTAAAGAGAAGAAAATTAAAAATAAAAAAATAAAATTATTTTTTTATGACCCACAATATGATTAAACTGCTTAATAGGATATTTACGTGATGAATATATTAAAAATATATTTATTATAGTCGCCATATATGTTAAATTTAATCGGATATATTCAAAATATTTTAACATGAAATAAAAATAAAACTTTAGTAATTGAAAAATAAAAATAAAAATAAAAATTTAGTATCAAAATAAAATATAAGCAAAGTTAAAGTATTATTGGTATAATAAACCCCAAAACATGTGTGTATATATATATAAGGAATTATACTTTTGATCTTAAGAATAAAAATAAAAATAAATTATTAAATTAATTTTTTTTTTTTTTTTTCATTCAAAGGAAGGCAAAAGCCAAGAGAAGAAATCCAAATTACAGCAAATAGAGTCTGGAAGTTGCAACTCCCATTATGTCCCTAAATAACAGGTCATGAATGCCTGAAGGAGGATTATTCAAGTACATATATCCTAACGGACCATTAACACCAAAATTGGCTAAGAAATCAGCACAACAATTAGCCTCCCGATAAATGTGATGAACTTGCACAAGCCAATCCCTGCTGAGCATTCGTTGGACCTCTCGGAGTAAAGATAAGCTTTGGAGAGGACATTGACTTGGACCCGTAATAAGATCAACCACACACCTGTTGTCTACCTATAAGATCAAGTTTTTAACTCCCAGCTCCCACGCAAGCCTGAAGCCATAAATCACACCCCACAATTAAATTGATTTTAATTACATATCGTACATTTAAAAATAAAGAAAAAATAAACATCATCAACCTCATTTTTTGCTTTGAATTTTCACTTTCAATGGGTCAAAGCAAAAAATCTAATGAATACAGACACGCAAACGGCTTGACTATAATTAAATTTTTTTTACCAGAAAAAAAGGTCCTTAGAAAAATACAAATGTCACAAGTCTACTTTAATATTATAAAAAGTGATGGTAGATCTATTTTATATATATCCATTGAAATGTCTTTTTAAAAAGTGATAGATCAAATTTAAATTTTGAAGAATATGCAATATACCAAGATGAATTGAGATCTATAAAGCAAACTATTATCTAGGATCTTGTTGAATAGCTAAAAAAAATTGTAAGAGAGAGAGTTAGATGTAAATAGATCTTTAAGATAAAGTACGACTTAGAAAATAATATTTAAAAATATAAAGTTAGATTTATCACCAAGGACTTAAGTAATAGAAATATTGAAAAATGTATTCCATATATATCAAGAACAGGAAATTGTACAACTCAATAATAACCAAATTCATTACAAGTGGCTGCTACTTCTTGTTATCCGTCAAGATGGAAAATTTGGTAGTAGGATTTTGTCAAAAAGGGTCCCCTTTTTGTCTAGTGGATGGAGAGGTGTGGAGCACCTTTTCTCAATCATCTATTTTAACTATTTTATTCAAAAATCTGTGTGGGGTTTTGTCGTCGAAATTAAATCCTCGAGCGATCAATCGATACAATAAGAGATTAGATGATGTGTTACGCGTCCTCTTTAGGGTAGGGGTGGCACCAGCTGATTCGGAACTTGAATTAGTTCTTAATCGGTGTATTTTTCAATTAATTTTGAATCGATTCGAATTAGAATTGAAACTGTATTATTTTTTTGTTCAAGGTTGGTTTAAAATTTTTTGAACTGTGAACCGTGGTTTCAAACCGGATATATATATATTAGATTTTATTTTTTTAAGATACAATCATTTATTTTTATTTTTATATATAACCAATTATTTAATAAAAAATTAGGGAATAAATATAGATAAAATAATTTTGATTTAATAAATATTGTAAATTATTTGTAGCAAATAGAAATTTATATATAATTTATACATAAATCCAGTGTTAATGTGACAATATAGCATTCAAATAATCAAATGTCAATAACTAAGGTAATAAATTTAAACACTTATATATATAAGGTAATAATCAAACACTTATATATATATAAAGAAAGGGGTCTTGGAGTTTATTAAAGGGGCCTCAAATGTATATATATGATGCAACATATACATTAAGTGGAGTTTATTACTCAACATCTAATTTATTATTAATTGAATGTATTAATATTGTTGGTGCTATGCAAGTTTCGTATTTCTCGTCATTGGGCTCCTTTGCAAGCCAATCAAATCGAACATCCATAATTCATCCCCTATCACGGACCTATCGAATCAGGTGTCAACAATTTGCCCTTTGATTTTTCAAAAACCAAATGCATGAAAGGACAGTTTTTTGAAAAATCACATGTAGAACAAAACAATAAACAAGAAATGATGTATCTGACCTTCGAGCTTCACTCGTGCCATCGGCCTCAAGAATTCAAACCTGAGAGCTCGAAATTTTAATAATGAAATGTGACTATGTTCCTCAGGTTTTCCTGTCCCAATTAACCACTCATTTGAAATATGATTCACGAATTTTCCTAGCCCAATACACCACTCATTTGAAACATGATTCACAGGTTTTCTTGGCTCGATACACCACTCATCTAAAAACATGATTCCCGAATTTTTCCAGCCCGATACACCACTTCTTGCACCATGGACTTCGCGGATACAACCCGATCAGTCATCCAAAAAAATTTGTACTTTGGGGATTTAAACTTGACTTTTCACTTGTTGAATCATGAACTTTGGGGATACAACCCGAGCAATCACTTAGAAAAATGTGCACTTTGGAGATTCAAACCTGACCAAACACTATTTGAAATGTGAACTTCGAGGATTTAAACCTGACTAGTCATTTCTTCAAAACATAATTCTTGGGTTTTCCTAGCCCGATAAATTGTTTATCTAAAACATGATTCTTGGGTTTTCCTAATCCGATACACCACTCATATGAAAATGTCAACTAGAAAATCTTCATTCTACAACATCAATTTCAAGATGCACCCGATGAAGTCTTCCCTTTTTCTTCATCATTGTCTCCATTTCTATCATTTACAACACCTTTCTCCTTTTTGCTTTTCAAATTCCCCTCTTCCAAAAATTTATTTTTTTTAACTATATAAACACCTTTTTCTCCTTTTATTTTCTTTTATTTTCTTTTATTTTTATCTTCTTTTCCTTTCTTCTTCTTTTTCTTTCTTCTTCTTTCCTGCGCTTACATTCTTTTAAAAATGGACGACGAGAGGATGCCGCCTATGCCCGAGTGGGATCGTATTCCACCTTCCACAAATGCCCCCACGTAGTCTCAGATTATCAAAGGGAGACACAATTTCTCTTTTGACAGATTTGCTTGTCAGCATTTGGAGAGGTTGGTACTCGAATCCTTATTATTTTTATTGCAAATTACACTAGGTTAGGATGTATTTATGTCTATTAACCATCCAATATTAGAAATAGGATTGATTAAATATGAATTTGGTAAATTTGGGCAAAATATAAAAAATCACCTGTTGTTCTCTAATGTGTAGAAGCGATCGTCTCCGCATTGGGGCGATCGCCTCGTCCATAGGGTGATCACCCTATTAGTAAGAGATGATCGTCTCTGTACGAGAGTGAAGGGCATCGCCTCTTTCTCAAGATGATTGTTGTTATAATGGGGTGATTACCTCATCCATGAGGTGTTGTGCCTCTATAACAGTGTGAATTGTCCATTTTCTTTCTCTCATTCATTTTTCTTTCAAAAAAGTAATAAAATTATACTATATTAATTCAACTTCCTTTATTTCTTTTGCAGCATGATGTACAAACATTCAAGGGCACTGGAAACTTCCATAGGGCCTAAGTCTTCTACAACGACCTGACAGAGAATCAAAGGGACCAGATTCAGGACACCGGGTTTGAGGACTTTATACTTTCGCTTCCTATAGAGTAGGGACAAATGGATTATCAACCACTCCATGCGCTAATGGAGAGATGGTTTGATATGACTCACACCTTCCATATCCCCTTTAGGGAACTCACTCTAGATCCAGTCTTATTTATCGCCATCATTGGGATCCTATACGCTAGGGATCATGTTCCTTTCAATTCGAGTTTGCATCAACTTTCTCCAAACAGGCTGCCTATATTGAGCACCTCATTTGTATGATCCTAGACATGAAGGGGACGTATATCATCTAGTTTGATTTGATTTGGAGCTTTTATACCCTAGACAAAGCTATAGGGATGGTCACTTCTTATAAGATTGACCACGTGTTGCAGACATTTTTGGCTTACCTTCTCGATACTACTTTCTTTGTTGACACCACCAGTTTGATCAACTTGATGTTTTTATTGCCTCTCCTACTTTGTGGGCTAGGCTGTTAGGTCTAGTATCTTAGTAAGCAGGTTCTTAATTGGAATGGTGGTGTTACAGTAAGGCGCATTCCTAAGTCCCCTCCAAGGTGCATGCTTTATATGCATAAGTTAGAGGGTGCTGAGCTTGATTAGGCTATTACTAGAGAGTCGGCTGTGGATCATACCATGCAAGTCAAGAGCCAATACTTGGAGTTTTTTTGGACTCACTTTCTGTTGATAGTTCCCTTCTTTACTACCTCTACCTCTCAAGTAAGTGTATGATGCTTTAACTTGTGTTTAAGATTATCATGTTATGACATTATTTTTTTGTTTTTAGGCTACAACTATAAGACCTGTACACCATGCTAGGCCTCAGGTACGAGAGAGCGAGCTTTAGAGACCCCACATTAATCTAAGCAAAGAGGGAACTTCTACTGCAGCTGAGTGGATGAGACCCCCTTCCACTTCTAGCTCTCAGTTTGTCACCGACAGCTTTGCTCACATTCCCGATCCCATGGTTCATTTCTGGGTTCCTTTATGAGAGCTATATCATTGGTTCTTGACCCTAGATGAGGATCTTGCACCTGCGTGTACCACTGGGGGCACTACTCACGTGAGTTTGCTTTTGACCTGTTTCCTGAATCATTCTTGACATGCTTTCTAGTTCTAACATTCTATTGATAACACATATTCCTTTAGAGCAAAGACTATACATGTATAAGATGATTAAAGCCTAAAAGGATTAATGCTTGACATCACCCAGTAATGGAGGGTAATAATGCTTCTTATGTCTATATGTATGCATGCTTGTATGATTTACTAACCTATGGCTTGCTTAAATAGGAATGCGATGAGGCTAGCCAGAAGAGGATTGCCACCCTCAAGTGCCAAATTGAGGTGCTTCAGATTGATGAGGAGGAGGACGATGAGGATAGGGGCAATAATGGTATTGGAGGAGGAGATGATCTTGAGGGGACCAAGCTAGATGTTTGATAGATTAGGGCCCATTAACTATTCTTTTGATACTACTACCCTCACTTGCTTAAGTCTTAAATTATAACATTTTCACATCTTATTATGATTGGAATATTTATAGAATTTAACTTTCGTTTCAATCAACCTCTATTATTATATACAATTTAGCATCTATAATTACATGAACTACTTTTCTGGGCCATCAAGTTCTAATCATAAGGCTAAAAATACATAATCTCATTAAGGACTTTTGATCATTCAATGTTAAAGGGGCGATTGCCTCTTCTATGTCTATTAAAGAGGAAATCACCTCTTTGTATTGAGGTGCTGCCTCTTTGATGAGGAAATCATCTCAATTTCAGGTCAGCTCTCTCTTTTTAAAACCCCAACTCTTCTCTTTTAACTCCATTTTTGGGCATATTCTCTTCAAACCTCCATTTCTTTCTCTAGATACCTCCAAAAGCTTAAATCATGATTGAAAGAAGTCTTAAATTGCTACAACTAATCTTAAAAAGCTTAAGCAAATCATGGGCCAAATTGGAGTCGTTCCACCTTTCAGTCTTCAATTATTACACGTTAAGTGAATCAACTTCCCTTTCTTCCAGTTTAACACAACAGTACTATACCCCTTTCTTGAAGAATTTAAAACCATTATAGGTTGTCTCTCGGATTCCACTTGCCAACTTGCAATCCCTAACCTTGAAATTCTAGACTTATACTCCATCCAGTATCATATGGCTCGGATGTGCAATCTTTCACCCTAATCTTCATCTCACTACATTCTCAGCTCGGTGATTGCATTAGAACCCTTCCTTAAAACTATCACAAGCATAGATAGGAGAGAAGCCTATTAGCCTCAAATGATGGCCCTCTGTTTGTATGCTCAATTCCTACTCATTTCCCTTTCTGGAAATTATGATTCAAAAATCCTCTACATCCTTAATCAGGTGGAAGTAGGGCTCAACCCTTTCCCTCTCATCTTAGCAAAAACCATTATTGAACTGGACAATTTTATGAAAACTAAACCACATAGCTCCAGTCCAAAAATTTTTGACTGAGAGTGCTAGAGATGTGTAGAATTCTCTAGAACACTCTTAAAGATCTTTTATATCTAGAAGTCCACTCCTGTTGTAGGTAAGTTCCTTTCCCTTAAATCCTTGCTCCCTTATCATTATGTCACTACATCCACCTACTTAACACTTTTGCAGATGTAGATTCATGCGAAACTGGGATTGCTCGAACCCCCTCGAGATATGGTATACTATAGAGCCAAACATTTTGAACCAGAAAGCTGCACTCGCACTAGAAGATGTCTAAAACTAGCTGTCAACATCCATGATACTTTGATATAATGGAGGTGCCCCTGGTGGAAATTGCAATATGTGACTATTTTGATTTTACACCTACTATGTTCCAATTGTTGGTCTCCATTTTTCCATATTCTATAATCCCACCCATCTCTGCCATCAGTATAGGCATAAACAACTGATCGTCGAGTTAGTTCATGAGTTCGAACCAGGATCCTTTTCTCAAAACTTCCTAAACAACTTAGTCACTACCTGGCCTTATAGAATCGTTCAAAGAAACATTTGACTATAGTGGGGATCTGTCCACCGATGATTATTATAAGGCGTGGATTCAATTATAATAAATAAAGAAGAATGAGCTTATTAGAAATAAAAGGATAAGGGAATTGCAAGCATCGAGTGCTTGGGGTGCTCAACAAAAGAAGAGAAAGCAAAATTAGTTTATGAGTTAAGTCATCATTTCCCTTTTTATTAGATAAATTTTCCTTTTTAGTTAAATAATTTATTATTGACAGTTAACTCAATGTTTAATAGTAATCAAAGCAATCTATTTAATTTAATTTAAGCATAATTTGCATATACATCTTGCTTCTGACACATCTCATGACGTTAGTTGTCTCGCCCTTTCAAGTTTTTCAACTAATAATTTTTTCATCTCTCTCTCCTTTTATATGTCCTTAATTTTTTCATAGACTGCTCTTTTTAGGTTTTCAATCCAGCAGGACTCCTTTTTTATTATTTTCATCATTTTTAGGTCTCTAATATTTGCCTAGATAGGCTTTTTTTAAGGTTTTCTCCCTAGTGAGACTTTTACAAAAAGTACTTATTGAACTTATCTAGGTTGATGGGCTCTTTAAACTCGTTCCCTTCCAAATCAGAAAAAACAACAACACCTTTAAAAAATAGTTTCCTTGCTATATAAGGGCCCTCCCAATTCAACTTGAACTTTCCCAATGGGTCGGTCATGATCGTCTTTGTAAGCTTCATCACTAGATCACCCTCTTTTATCTTTCCTAGTTTGATCTTCTTGTTATAAGCCCGAGCCATTCTTTTTTTATACAGCTGAGAGTGATACATAACTTTCATCCTCTTCTCATCCAACAGTGTCAATTGTGCCAATTTACTCTCTATCCACTAGTATTCAAGGATTTTGGATTGTAAGAGAACCCTTAATGACTTGATCTCAATCTTTATCGGTAATACAACTTCGTACCCATACACAGAGGAATACGAAGTGACCCCATTTGATGTCCTAGCAGTAGTTCAGCACCCCTGTAATGTAAATTATAGATAATTTTCCCAATCCCGGTAATTCTCCATCATCTTAGCCAAGATCTTTTTTACATTCTTATTTGCAGCTTTTACTGCCCTATTTGCCTTTAGTCTATATGAAGACAATTAGTAATGCTCAATTTTTTATTCTTTTAATAGTATAGTTGTCTCTGCCTAAAATTGAATGCCATTATCAATGACAACATGGTAAGGCAACCCATATCTATAAATTATATTCTTCTTAATAAACCTTTACATTTATTTCAAGCCAATAATAACATAAGACTTAGCTTTGACCCATTTGGAGAAATAATCAATTTCCACCATAATGCATCGATGACCATAAATGCCATAAGCTTGGCAATTATGGCATTTCTTTACAAACTTGACATAATATGTTTCCATGGTTAGCAGAAGTAACCCTGATGAGCTATTTTCTTTACTAGGACTGTCTTATTCATATGTGGTCTGCATACCCCTTCATGGACTACTTCCATAAGTTTCTGAGCTTCATTTTTATCAATACAGCTCAAATGAACACCAATAGGCATCCTTTTGTACAATATCCCATTATTATTGATGAATTATTGTGACAACATTTACAGTGACATCCTTTCTTTCTTAACAGCATCCTTAGGGAACTATCCCATTTCTAAGTATCACTACAGATTATAAAACCAAGGCTTCTCGGTGGTAGTATCAACTAGTATTATCCTTATTTCTTCATAACAAGGGTTTCAGGATTTTACTAAAATTAAAGGCTTAACTTTAGTTTGTCTCCCACTTTCCTATATGGAAGTCAACGTAGCTAAGACATATGCTATCTGATTCTCTTCTCTTGATAGATGAATGAATTTGCACAAGGTAAAGGATAATGAAAAAGTGGCTAAATAATCCCAATACAGATGCAAGCTGTCTTCCTTTACCTCATACTCTTTAGTAGCTTATTTCACAACCAACATAGAATCCCCATATATAGTGATTTCCTTTGCCCCGACATGGCGCAATGCTTCCAAACTGAAGATACATGCCTCATATTTAGCTTAATTGTTCATTCACTCAAATTGTAACCTTTTGCCATTAAGATTATTTCTCCTTCTAGCATGATCAGAATTACAATAATACCGACCCCCTTGTTATTAATATCTTCGTCAAAAGTACATTTTCCATCTTATATCTCTATTGCCCCTAGCTTCTTATCAAGAAATTCAAGTTCCCATTCTTTTTCATTAGCTATTGGATTTTGAGCCCAAAAAAAGTCTTCTATTGCCCTTATAGAGGATAGGGTTTAGTGCACGTCAAAGATTTTAGCAACCGCAACACTGTTTGAGCTCAAGGCTCTAGAGAACACACTACTATATCATAAAGTCATAGCATAGAGATGAGGAGTTACTACCCAGGGTAATAACTAGGACAATTCAAAGGTGGTGGTAACTCAATTTTCTAAAAGAGAGTTAGCACTATAACCAGGAGATTATGGATACGGAATACTAACTTCTTTTAGTCTTGTGTTCATTTAAAATTACCTTATTAATTACTAAATTATTCCCTATTTACATGAAATTTCATTTAAACCTTAATTTAGCATACATCTAACTCTAAAGCAACTAGTCATGAAAAAGCACGCAAATAATGCATTCATGAAACATAATGTCCCTAAATTAGTCTAATCCACATTAATTTTAATTAAATGGGCTAAATCTATATGTTTTGATTTACAAATGAGTCTAAAAGCTAATGGACCTAATTCCTACTTAATTTTAATTAACTGAGTCTAAGTCTATTTATTTTAATTCTAAAAATGGGCCTAAATCTACAAATTATGAAGTATTTAAATCAATGGGCTTAGTTCTACATATTGTAATTCTAAAGTGACCTTAAATCTACAAGTTATGAAAAAGGCTTTAAGTTAATGGACTATGTCTAATTAATTTTAATTAACCTAGATGGGCCTATGTCTAAATTAACTTGGTGAGCTTAAATTATTTCTAACCTAAAGTCTAATTAAGTTATGGGCCCAAAATTTATTTTAATTAATTAAACCTATTTAATTGGGCTTATTAACCTACATTATTATGGGCCTAAAAAAATCATGAAACCTAATATTAAACTTAGGTACAAAATAAAATCCAACAAAGAAATAAATTCAACAAATAAAAAACTGAATTTAGTTAAAGTGACCTTAAACAATTAATTAACAAGTTATTAATAAACAAAATAATTAACAAGCAACATTAATTCTATCCACTTAAATTAATTCAATTTTAATTAAAAACTCTAATGATCTCTATAGCCATTAATTTTAATTAATAGTCCAATTGAAACCTTAATTTTACTAACCAATTAATTAAAATAAAACACACAAACACACACAAAGGATTCCAGTATTCCTACTATTGGGGCTATTACAATGGTCTACTAAAAATAAAAAAAATTAAAATTAATATAACCCAAAAACTAAAATGAATAAAACACAAAATAAAACAACCAAAATAATAATAATAAATAAATAAATAACCCTAAAAACCACATTCAAATACAAAATTTAATCTATGGCATTCCATGGATCTTCATGGGTTTTGTTCTCTATAATGAATTCATCATGTAACTCCTTCCATAATCGCAAACACAGAAAACAAAATAAACAATGATTAGTAATTAAGCAAAATTAAATTAAATTAAAACTAATTGAAACCAAAGTAATCAAAACAAAATGAACAAAAGAGGGTAGAAGAAGAGATGATTGTATGGATGTAGTATTGATTTGCTCCTCAAAGTGGTATAAATCATTATTGGTTTTTCAAATAGATCTTTAAATGCTTGATTTTTTCTTCCCAAAAGGTTTATTGCTTCTTTTTAAAAGAACTGTACATCAAAAGAAAATTTATTTATTTAGAGTTGAAAGCTGCATAAAAGAAAAGTAGAAGAAGTCCCCCCCCCCCTTCCAGGAGAGTTAAGTTGGATTTATATAGAAAACCCTAACTAAAGTCACATATCTTACTGTGACTTCCCCCCTTCACAGTGATAAATTTTTGGTTTAATAAGGACTTTTAATTTCCTAAAAAATTGAGATAAATCTTAGAAAATGGATTTATCACATTATTTGACCAATTAAAATTTAGAAAATAATTTTTTATTTACTGAAAAATAAAAAAGATAGACAAAACACGTTTAATCCTGACTAGGATTATATAATTCTAATCGGAATTACATAATTTCTATCGATTTTATGTAATTCTGATCGAATTTACAAAATTTTAATTTTTTTTAACTTTTAATTATAAAAAGACCCTTGAAAGAATTTAAACTTTTCAATTAGGTCCTTAAAGAAAACATTACAGTTAAGTCCTTAAAAAACCAATTATGTTCTTTTAAAAACACATTTAGGCTTTTGAGGTTTCAAACTTCAAGTGTTTAAGATCTATTTATAATATTTTCATCGTTGGAGTCCTCTATCGCATTCACACTCCATCATCTCGAAATTGGGTGCTTACAGTTGCTCCCCTTTATCGCTGTTTGCTTGAAAAATTATGGCAAAGTAAATAAGCACACAATTTCTTAAGAATAAAAAGTTTAGACACTTACATGTGCACTTTAAGGCTTTTGCCTATTGGGTGATCATCGGTTCACGATGAATGCTTATATTGTTATGCAACACCAAGTAAAATGCTAAAGCCACTATATAGCATTTAGCAAATTTCACTATAATCCCTGTGAGACATCTAGTGAGAAATGATTTGAGAATATGCTATAGCTCCTATGGAACAATTAGTGATGAGATTTAGAAATACACTATACTCGAATGTATAATATTGATATGAGAATACACTATAATTAGACATATAATGTTTATTTGAAAATGCACTATGCTTAGACATATAGTGTTGAAAAGAAAATACACTATGCTCATATGTATAGTGTTGACTTGAAAATGCACTACACTCAGACGCATAGTGTTGATTTGAAAATGCACTACACTCAGACGTATAGTGTTGATTTGAAAATGCACTACACTCGAGCATATAGTGTTGATTTGAAAATACACTACACTTGGACGTATGGTGTTGAAAAGAAAATACACTATACTCGGATGTATATTGTTGATTTGAAAATACACTATACTCAGAAATATAGTTTTTATTTGAAAATGCACTATACTCGGACATATAGTGTTGATTTAAAAATACACTATACTTGGATGTATAGTGTTGATTTGAAAATGCACTACACTCGGACGTATAGTGTTGAAAAGAAAATACACTATACTTGGATGTATAATGTTGATTTGAAAATGCACTATACTCAGACATATAGTGTTGATTTCAAAATACACTATACTCAGACGTATAATATTGATTTGAAAAGACACTACACTCAGACATATAATGTTAATTTGAAAATGCACTATACTCGGACGTATAGTGTTGATTGAAAAATACATTGTACTCGAATGTATAATATTGACTATACTCGGACATATAATGTTGATTTGAAAATATACTATACTCGGATGTATAGTGTTGATTTAAAAAGACACTATACTCAGACATATAATGTTGATTTGAAAATACGCTATACTCAGACATATAATATTGATCGTGATTTTCACTATATTCCCTATGGGATGTATAGTGTTGATTTGAAAATACACTATACTTGGATGTATAATGTTGATCGTGATTTTCATTATATTCCCTATGAGACGTCTAGTGATTATGATTTTCACTATATTCCCTGTAGGATGTCTAGTGATTATGATTTTCACTATATTCCTTATGGGACATCTAGTGGTTGCGATTTTCATTATATTCCTTTTGGGACGTCTAGTGATCGTGATTTTCACTATATTCCCTATGGAACGTCTAGTGATCATGATTTTCTATATATTCCCTATGGGATGTCTAGTGGTCATGATTTTCACTATATTTCCTATGGAATGTACAGTGGTTTTGATTTTCACTATATTCCCTATGGGACATCTAGCGAAAATATATTATAACTACCGTGTAATGTATAGCTGAAGAAAAATATGCTATAGGTCTTATGGAGCGTCTAGCAAATTATGATAATGATGCTATAGGTCTTGTGGAGCATCTAGAAAAATATATATGAAATGTGCTATAATTCCCATGTAATGTCTAGCAAAATGATTTGAAATGTGCTATAACTATTATGTATTGTCTAGCAAATTGAATCAAAAGTATGCCATAATAACTGTGTAGCATCTAGCAAGTTATGATTGTTTAGAATTTTTGTTATAACTACTGTGTAGCATATAACAAAGTGGGTTTGAAGACTATGTTATAGATGTTATGTAGCATATAACAAGGTGAATTTGAAAATTGTGTTATAGCTACTGTGTAGCATATAACTGAGATGAAGTGCAGTGTATGCAAAATGCAGACATCATATTGGAATTTCATGTTGACTAGGATTTTGAGATTTTTTGTTGATCAAATATGTTGATTGATTAAAATTTGTGTTGATTGTTTTTGAATTTTTTGCTGATTTACTCTGATTAAATACCTTTGCTACTTGCTGACCTTGATTAACTTATTGGCGCTAGTGCTGATTCCACATGTTGGGTTTATCTTCTTTCTGACTTGTTGTTCCTGAAGACTTGTTAAAGTTAGTTCAACATATTAATTGTACTTTTTTTAAAAAATTTATAAGAAATTTCATCACTTTATCATGAGATAGCATGCACTCAACGAATCTCACTATTTTTTATTTTTAAGACTATAATTTATTTGCCACTTGCAAAGGTCAGAGACATCTTTAACCATCTTATGTTGAGAGCATATCTTTTACCAAGTGAAGAACGTACTTCCACACTTAATTTTAAGGAGAATTTGCTAAACAAAACTTATGAAAATTTAGCATAAAAAGGTCAAATTTTGAGTATCAAAACAATCTTTAAGTTATTTTTGTGCTTTCCTTCCTTATTCAAGTATTCCCCTACCTTTCTCATATTTCTTAGCATGGATACTATTGGAAAGGTCCTTCAAATACTCATACTGTTACAGAGCATTGGAGTAAATAGAGCAGTTTTTGGCATGGTCCTCTTTTAGTATTACCCTACCTTTCTTGTATTACTCAGTGTGGATATCGCCAGAGGTTCACATTGATACTCTTGCTCATTTTTTAGCATTGGAGTAAATTGTACTTGCTCTTATTTAATTATCCTCTTAGTATTCCTCTGCCTTTCTCGTATTACTTAGTGTGGATACCGTCAAAGGGTTTTATACTCATACTCATTTTTTAGCATTGGAGTAGATTATATGCACATTTATCATTCAAAAGACTGAAATGATACTATAAAATTCAAGCGATTTATATTGCAATTCCATAGATTTTTTTTACATATTCTTCCCCTCGTTTGGGTGCAAAGCAAGCATTAGATTGATTAGAGTTTATAAACTGTCAACACAAAGCTGTTAACTAATCATCTGAATTTTGCAAGCAAAGAAAATAAAGCCATTATAATTAAAGGTCATGAGATAGGCTTTTCGCACATGATCTCATAAAGTAGATAAATTTACTTTCAATTTGTGAATTTTATGATTGAGATGGTACTTTATTATAGAATCTAAGGAAATAGAGCTTTGTTACTTCCCTTTATTATCTTGATGAGTGGTTGGCATTTGCCTTCTTGCCCATTCTTATTGATGTATTGGTTCCTTTCCCCTTCTTCATTCTCTTTTGTTTTTCCTTGCATAACATACCATAAGTTAGTATGGTCTATTTGTAAGTGAAGAGATTTTATCAAAATGCAATGTTATTCTTTTTCATTCTTCCCTTTTGATTGTGGTGATGATGTCTCTGATCACAAAGGTCATGATACTCCACCATTAAAGTTATGGCTTTGGGCTAAATTTTTATTTTCACCATTCCATTAATGCTATGGTAGAGGGCTTCATTCCTCTTTTTGATATCTCTTGCAAAAAAGGTTTAGGAGTTAGAGATCTTATTTCATGATCAAATAATTTTTCGGAGTGCATTCATTTTAAGTTTTAAGTGCATTCTTCCCTTTTATAGGGCTGACGAATGTATTACTGACATGTTGGACCTTCTCATCACCATATTCCACACCCTACACTAGTCTAACTATTATGGAGAGATATTCTAAATGATGCTCCATATAAGACTATGGAGATGGATGTTGAATATGAGGAGCATGAGCATCCTATCTAGCCTCTTGAGGTCACCAGGATGATGCTTTTAAAAGTATCACTGTTGGTGATATTCCCTTACTAGATGGGCCCATAATCATAATTTATTAGGCTCCTACGGTGTAAAGTCCTATTGAGTATCAGGTTCATATTGATGGTGTTACCCTTTTCCTTCAGAGGTGAACATTCTGACTACCTTTATGCACTTTTACAACATTAATTTTGAATGTTAGTAGCAAAGTATTTGCACAATCTTGCCTAGGCTCAAAGACTTTATTATGCAAAGCAAGTATTTCATAACAAATGTATGCAAGTATGTGCATGTTATGTATGACATGCATGATCCTAATAGGTCTTCTGTTTGGAAGCGAGTTATGCTCTCAACTTAGAGTGTGAGAACAAGGTGCTCCATCTACAGCTTGTAGGTTTGAGCATTGAATGCTCTACCATTGGTACTTTTGATGTTAGGGCTTCTGATATAGATTGTCAAATAGATGACCAGGTTGTGTTGTACTGATGAATTGTTAGTTGTTGCTTATAGTTTACTTCTTTCTGCCCCTAAAACTCTTATTCTTAGTGTTCCATCTCTTTGAATGTGGATTGACTGCTATGTCCACAACTTGGCCCCAAATTTACAATTTGCCCCCAGTTTCATTTTGAATTCATCAACTCTATTCTAGTGGTCTTTTCCATATGTGCAAGAAACTCAGTTTGTTCATTACTGTTGTTAATACTTTGACTTACCAACCCAATTAGTTGTAATCTCATGTACATAAGATGCAGAGGAGTGGGTGAATTGAGTGAAGATAGTTCTTGATATTGAATTCAAGTAGACTTATTTTTGTTGTAAGTTAAAGTATGTAATCATTAACTTGTGTAATCACTTTATTCTGGTTACATGCTTTAACTTTCTTTTTCTCCATCACATCTCTACTATCAGTATAGTCATCTCTAGTTCATCATTATTGTTACTATTAATTTTGAGGGTTGTCCCTTAAGGCAGGATTTTCTAAATAATATGAAAGACTTATAGCTTCAAAGGATTCTTGATAGAAGACAAGGCTTGATGCTAATACCACAATTAATGATAGTTATAAGATAAGACTTGCAATGCAAGTTACTCAGCCACCTAAATTGTTTATGTATAAGAGGACACTAGACTTACAAATAAAATCACAAAGGGGTGGTAAAAAGAGAAAACATAACTAAAATAGTAATCTCATAGCTCTGATTTAGCTTTCATTATGTATTGTCTTTTCATTCAAATACTTATGCAGTATGATAAAGACAAGCATGCAACATTTGAACAAAAATTTTAGATTGAATTTTACTCATTCATTAGGGTAAAAATGAGAGTATTTATTACATCATATGATACAACTCCTATTACCAATTAGTCCTTTTACATTTTCTAACATAATATTTTTCTTTTATTTTTACCTAATTATTTTTTTTCTTTTCACTTTTCCTTTCCCTCAAATCTCCTATCCTCAGAAGTTTTATCATGTAATATATTAATGTTCTTTGAATTTGCATTTGTGCCCATGTTGAATGAATCTAATTGAATTGAATTTATATCAAACATATAAATGCGATCAATATCATAATGCACACTACCACTAGGATGTACATTATATAAGTAAGCATGATTATAATTCATATCATTGATCACTAAAACAAAATAAGTTTTAAAGAAACTAAAATTTTATTTAAAGAAAAAAACAAGAAATTTATTTTGTATTCTAAATGCTAGGGACACTGAGTCTTAAGGTGGCTAACAAAGTGGCTATTCTTATATCTTCTTGCTAACTATCTCTATGACTTCATCTTTTTATACCTCCACTATGTATGTTTCTTCCTTATCTAGTAGCTTCTTATCATAAAACTCATCACCCCATCCTATAGGCATAATCGATTCAAAGGCATTAGGAGATTTCTCATTGGGTTTAAGGTTTAGGTCCTCAAATGAGTTTATCACTTCTTCCTTGCTTATTCTTGAGTTGATCATCATAGTAGTTGGGGGTGGAACATTTCAATGGTTTGGGAAAGGATTATTTCTTATGTTTGGGTTTTCAGGGTCTGTGATCTTTCTAAATTCTATAAGGTTTTGGATTTCGTGTCTAAGGCGGGTGCAGATATCTATGGAATGTCCAACTACTTGGTGAAATTTGTAGTAACTTTTTGGGTTATAACTAAGGATATTTAGGTTTAGTGGTTTAGAGAAGCCTAAGGGTATAAGGAGGCCTTTTTGGATCAAATTTTCTAGGACTTTAGATAGGGGTTGGTTAAAACTAGAGAATCTTCTTGGTTATTAAACAACATGCACTTCCATAGCCCAGCTAGTGCTTCCTTTTTGTATGCCCCCAGTTGGGTAGTTCCTTATGCCAATAGTTCTAGAGCTCTTATTTTTCTCACTCTCAATTTCCTCATCTTGTAATCCATCATTATAAAGGTCCAGAAATGTTTTAGGATTCATCATTTGTAACTTTTTAATTAGATTATAAGACACATTATGGACTATCATCCTATCTTGATCCTTCTCAACTAGTTTTTTTTCATTAATGCTAACTTATTCATAAATCTAGTAAGGAAATTAGAAAATGATTTATTAGGTTTCTGCTTAGTCAATTCCAAATCCTTAATAGATACTTCAAGCCTGGTATTGTGGTTATATTATTTCAGAAACTTAGTACACAATTCTCTCCAGTCAGCTCAGATAGACTTTTCTAACCCATGATACTAATTAGCAACCATACCCTCCAAGGATAGTACAAAAAACTTAGTAACTACAGATAAAGGAGCCTTAGTAGTGCTCATAGTAGTTATCTATTGACTAAGGTGGATCCTTCGATCTCTAGTACCATTAAACTTTTGTAGTTGTGGCATTTTGAACTTATCAGGCAACTTATGTTACTTAAATTGCATCATATCATCAAAGTTAAATGAATATCCAATGCCCTATCCTCTAACCAATTCCTCCATTTTGGACATCTTATGAGTTAGTGCTTTCATTTGCTTGGATTCCAGCTCTTGAACTTGCTTAAGTGATTCCCTTTTCACTTTTTCAACCATGTAGTTTTCAACACTCTCCAATTTTATTTCTATAGTAGGTACATTCCTAGCAGCGTTTAAAGGTTGCCCCCAGCATTTTCATTATTAGCAGGTGATGCACCCATAACAAGTGGATTAGCCGCAACTGGAGGTGTAGTAGCAGGTGGTGGCATTAGTCCACCCAGAGCTTATCTTAGTTCATCTTGCATCATTATGCTCATGTCATCCATCAATGCTCCTTTAATGTCCTCTAAGGTCCAGTTTCCTCCCTCTTATTGTTCCATTTCTTATACTTATTTAGTTGGAGCTTGTGCAGCTTCTAGGTATAGTGGATTGATAGAACTCCCTTCCAATTTGCTAAGGATCTCTTTTGTAATTTTCTACGGGCTTAAATTTATTCTTACTAGTATACCACCTTTCTATCTCCAAACACAAGAAACCCAGATGAATCTGTGATGCCTGAAAAACAAAGTGTTAGTATAATGCATGAAATTCATGATGCATGTGTTATGCAACAAGTAGAAAGTCAAGTCAATTGTGCATACATCATTCTGACCTTATTCCTCCCACACACGTATTCAATGGAAAGTCTCTTTTCCTAGGATTTTTTTATCTTGGCCTTAATATCAATAGGGGATATCAAGAACCAATGTGCATGTCATATCTCTCAAAGTAGTAAAAGCATAAAAACAACATTTTTAGGTATAAAAGTATAGCCCAATCTTTATTAGTCCTGATGGGCTTCTAAAGTATGGGCTTGTCCTTTATAGATAAAATACCTCATGGCAATAAATGCAAGTAATTTGGGTAATCCTAAGGGAAGTTACTAAACTACTACATATCTGAGTCCAGTGAAAAAGGTCAAGGTTCCCTTAGCAAAATGCCCTCTTTTAAGACTTGAGTCACAGGCTAAGGTCAAAGGGGCCCAACATTCTTTGCAAACTCAAGAGAAGACTACCCCCCTTTTAGGACTTGGGTTATAGACTCTGGTTAGATGAGCCCAGTAATCTCTTTTGAATTGAGTTAAGGCTAAGAGTGATGGTTAGCTAATTTACAATCCTGTGAAGCTAGTGGAATCATGAAACCATAAACCAATGCCATCGGTTAATAAGGACATGTAGAATGAATGCAAGAATAAAATAATAATTAATAAAATAATTCTAAATAGCACAAGTAGAATCAATATCTCTTATTCTTAGTGGAATTGCCCCTATAGATGGTGGGGTTTAGCGCGCGTCCAAGATTTTAGCAACTGTGACACTATTTGAGCTCAGGGCTCTAGAGAACACACTACTATATCATAAAGACATAGCGTGGAGATGAGGAGTCTCCAACTAGGGTAATAACTGGGAAAACTCGAAGGTGATGGTAACTTGATTCTCTAAAAGAGAGTTAACACCATAACTACGAGATTTTGGATACAGAATACTAACTTCTTTTTGTCTTGTGTTCATTTAGAATTACCTTATTAATTACTAAATTATTCCCTATTTACATGCAATTTCATTTAAACCCTAATTGAGCATATATCAAACTCCAAGGCAACTAATCATGAAAAAGCACACAAACAATTCATTCATGAAACATAATGTGTTATGGAGCAGCCAACACACCAAGTTCAAAGAATTCAACATGATGAAGATGAGCATGGTTAAGAAGGCAAGGATCAAGTTCAAGAGGTTTTGAGTCCAATCAGCATGCCTCAAAGACCTATAACAAAGTCTCAATCTAAGAAGCTTCAAGAAGCCTTAATCCATCATCTACAAGGCTTTGTGAACTTAGCTAGTGAAAGTTTACAAGGACACCAAAGCTTTGTGCCAAGTGCAGCTCAAGTTCAATACAACTTAATTCAAGTCCAAGTTATTAATGGGTTTAATTAAGTATATAATGGGCCTCATTTGTTATGGGCTGGCCGAATATGCATGGAAGAGTTATTTAAGCATTGTTATTTAGGTTTAATTATGTTAAATAAGGGTGGATGAATTTGTTATTTTAAAAGCCCATTAGTTTTAGTTAGTTTAATTATTCTTAAAATAGGAAGTATGTCAGAATTCCTATTTGAGGTCTGATTAGATTAATTTCCTTTTTTTGTGATTAGGGTTATTAGTTTTCCTTACTCACTAAGGAAAACCTTGTAAAGGCTATATATATATGCCTTGGACGAATTTTATTATTGAGAATTGAAGTTTTAAAACCTAAAGGCTGTTTTGCTTTTATCTTTGTGTTCTTGTGTAGAATACATGCTTTAAGGAACATTCAAGTAGATTGATCATCTTCTTGTGGAGTGTTTCAAAATTGGAATTTAGAAACGAGTTTTCTTTATTCTAATTCTTTGACCATCTAAGTAATATGATTTCTAACCATTCTTAGGGGTTGTTGCTGAATTGACTATTGGGGTTTTCAAGTTAATGCTTCGGGGGTTCGAATACATAAAGGGGTTCTCAAGCTTATTCTTGGAGGTTCCATATCATTTGGTATCAGAGCTTTGGCTCTAGATCAGGTTTTATCTTTTATAATTTTTATTCTTAATCCTGATTTCTTATGTTTCTCTTATTCTTTTAAAATCGTTCTTATTTTTTTTTTGTTCTTCATTCTTGTGTTTTGTTCTTTGTTCTTATCCATTAGTGTTGATCTTGTTCATTTTTTTTCCTTTAAGTCAGTCAATTGTTTTGCATTCTAAAATTTAGATTTGTGTTCATAGTTGAAAGTTTCTTTGAAAAAAAAAATTCGTGCAAAAAAAAAGAAAAAGAAAGAAATTTGAAAAAAAAGCAAAAAAAAAAATTCGTGAAAAAAAATAGAAAGTTATTAGATTAGGAAGAATTGAGATTATTGAGTGATTTATATCCTAATCAGGTCTGATTTGCATTTCCTTCCATTCCTTGCTCATTAAGGAATATTGTTTGAGTGATTAATATCCCCATCAGATCTGATTTAAGTTTCCTAAACCTATTTGGTTTATAATTAACATATCTAACTAGATCTTGTCATATCTCGTATTACTTGTCTATTAAGGATTTTGCATATCTTTACAATACTTGCTCATTAAGGAATATTACTTATTGAGGCAGATTTGACTTTTCTTCTTAAAATAACTTCTAAATTCATTTTCTTTTCTATTCTAGAAGATCTTTGTATTTCTTTCACATGTCTTTTGCATCTTTTTGAGTTTTCCTATTTTATTGCTTCTGAATTACTATTTTTTTTCATTAAACGGAATTGCCTCAAACTTGTTTTGAAAATTTCACTTTTGAAAGTTCTACTTGAATATTGCTTCAATCTAATTGATTTGTTCTAAAAGTGTGATTCACCTAAGAACATAAAAGAATTAGCTTGAGTGGTGAGAGGAAGCCGAGTGAAACATCAAATTGAGTTAAACACAAGTGACCACCTGCATCATTTGAGTGCAAACACGTGAGGGAGTGCTTGTGAGGATTTTAAATTATTATTATTATTATTTTTTATTGTTTCTAACATTCTTTTATAGCAATGTCAAACCAAGGTGAAAATAAAGGTGAGGGTAAAGTTAATGAAACTTTGCTCTGTGAGGCTCAACAAAGGCAATTTGAACGTATGAATACAAATTTTGAGACTATAATGGAGAGATTAAACCGCATGGATACAAGGCTAGGAGCGGTTGAAAGGGCAACAACACCAAATCATAATGAGGAAGTAGAAGGCAATGTTGACAATAAGGATGAAGATGAGGCCTATGCAGAAGTAGGAGTACCAAGAGGTGGAGGTAGACAAGGCCGAGGTAGAGGAAGAGGAAGGTTACAACTGGTTCTATACAATGGAAGAAATCGAGGCAATGAAGATGATGTAGATCAAAATTTGGGAAGCATCAAACATAAGATACCTAACTTTCAAGGTAAATCAGATCCGGAGTCCTATTTACAATGGGAGAAGCAATTGGAGCTTATATTTGATTGCCATCAATTTAGCAAGGAAAAGAAGGTAAAATTGGCGGTTACTCAATTTTCTGATTATACTATTACTTGGTGGGACCATTTGGTGATTAATAGGCGAAGGAATTTAGAGTACCCAATTGATAATTGGCCTGAGCTCAAGGTTGTAATGAGGAAGCGATTTGTGCCAAAACACTATCATAGGGAACTTGTACAAAAACTTCAAGTTCTTAAATAAGGTAGTAAGAGTGTGCATGATTACCATAAAGAGATGGAGATGCTCATGACTAGGGCTGATATAGATGAAGATGTGGAGATCACTATGGCACGCTTCTTGGCTGGTCTAAATAAAGACATATCTGACCGAGTAGATTTACATAAATATGAAGATTTAGAAGAGATGGTGCACATGGCCGTCAAGATAGAAAGGAAACTCCAAGGAAGAGGGGCGACAAGGTACAATTCCAAATCCTATTCTAGTCCTAATTTTAATTGGAAAAAGGATGGAAAGAGTGATTATAGGGGTGGGAATAAGGTTGCTCATGAGGTTGCTAAAGGGAAGGCAGATTAGGTCTCTAAGGACAAAATCAAAACCGATGAGCCTAAAGGGAGAAATAGAGACATTAAGTGTTGGAAGTGTCAAGGAGTAGGTCATGTGAGAAAAGATTGCCCTAATAAGAGAACTATGACCATAAGGAATGGGGAAATTGTGACTGATGAAGAAGAGGGCAATAATGAAAGTGATGAGGATGAGATGCCTGAATTGGAAAGTTGTAGTGATGGGAGTATAGAGGAGCCAATCAAAGGTGACATGCTGGTTACAAGGCGTGCTCTTAGTACTCAAATAAAGGAAGATTGCATTGAAGAGCAACGAGACAACTTATTCCATACAAGGTGTCATGTGCAAGGCAAGGCATGTATTATGATTGTTGATGGAGGGAGTTGCACCAATGCAGTGAGCTCATTCTTAATTAGTATATTGGGGCTATCTACTATACCACACCCACGGCCATACAAACTTCAATGGCTTAATGATTGTGGAGAGGTCAAGGTAAATAGACAATCTATTATTTCCTTTTCAATTGGTAAATATCATGATGAGCAATTATGTGATGTAGTTCCTATGCATGCTGGAGATATTTTGCTTGGTAGACCAAGGTAATTTGATAGAAAGACCAAGCATGATGGGTACCTCAATCAGTATCACTTTACTAAGGATGGGCGCAAGATCATATTAACACCGCTTTCTTCAAAGGAGGTGTATGAAGACCAATGTAAAATGGAAAGAATGAGAGTGGAGGCTGAAAAGAAAGAAAAAGAGAGTAAGAAAAACTCTTTAGAGAGTGAAAAGAAAGAGGGAAAAACAAAAGAAGAGAGTCAGCCTAGAGAGAAAAAAGAAAAGAATTTGAGTTTAATAGCTAGGACAGGTGAGGTTAGACAGGCTTTGTATGCTAATCGGCCTATATTTGTACTTTTATACAAAGGGGCTTATTTGGCAACTAATGAATTTAACCCATATTTGCCTAGTGTGTTTGTTGATCTTTTGCAGGAATTTGAAGATGTGTTTCCCGAAGAGATGCCTTGTGGATTACCCCCAATTAGAGGCATAGAACATCAAATTGACTTCATTCCTGGGGCAGCCATACCCAATCAACCAGCATATAGAGCAAATCCAAGAGAAACAAAGGAGATCCAAGCACAAGTGGAGGAGTTGCTAGCTAAAGGGTATGTGAGGGAAAGTCTTAGTCCTTGTTTGGTTCCTGTCATTCTTGTGCCAAAGAAGGATGGAACATGGAGGATGTGTGTGGATTGCAGAGCCATCAATAAAATCACTGTAAAGTATCGTCATCCTATTCCTAGATTAGATGACATGCTTGATGAGTTATATGGTTCTTGTTTGTTCACTAAAATAGACTTGAAATCTGGTTATTATCAAATTCGAATGAATGTTGGTGATGAATGGAAAACAACTTTTAAGACTAAGTATGGGCTGTATGAGTGGCTTGTTATGCCATTTGGTCTTACTAATGCACATAGCACATTCATGCGATTGATGAACCATGTGTTGTGAAATTACTTGGGTAAATTTGTTATTGTTTACTTTGATGATATTCTGATTTACTCTAAGTGTTCAGATGATTATGTTATGCATGTGCGAATTGTACTAGAAACACTTAGACAAGAAAAGTTGTATGCAAACCTTAAAAAGTGTAGTTTTTGCATGAATAAGGTTAATTTTCTTGGTTTTGTTGTATCTAGTCAAGGCATAGAGGTTGATGAGAAGAAGGTTAGGGCTATTAAAAAGTGGCCAAAACCTAAAAATGCTAGTAAGGTGAGAAGTTTTCATGGGCTTGCTAGTTTCTATAGGAGATTCATTAAAGATTTCAGCACTATAGCCGCACCTTTGAATGAATTAGTTAAGGAAAATGTTGGATTTGTTTGGGGTGATGCACAAGAACATGCATTTAATGAACTTAAGGCAAAATTGTGTAATGCACCTTTACTTGCTTTACCTAACTTTGATAAAACTTTTGAGATTGAATGTGATGCTAGTGGCATAGGGATTGGAGCTGTATTGATGCAGGATCAAAGACCACTAATGTATTTTAATTAAAAGTTAAGTGGGGCAACCTTGAAATATCCAACTTATGACAAGGAATTATATGCATTAGTTCGAGCTTTACAAACATGGCAACATTATTTGTGGCCTAGGGAGTTTGTGATACACACTGACCATGAAAGTTTAAAGCATTTGAAGGGTCAAGATAAGTTGAACCGTAGGCATGCCAAATGGGTGGAGTTCATAGAAACATTTCCATATGTAATTAAGTACAAGCAAGGTAAAGAGAATGTGGTTGTTGATGCATTATCTAGAAGGTACACCTTACTTAACTCTCTTACTGCTAAATTATTAGGTTTTGAGTTTATAAAGGAGTTGTATCCACATGATGATGATTTTGGTGATATATATGCATCTTGTGACAATGGGGTTATTTCGGATGATTTTTACTTGTTTGATGGTTTCTTGTTTAAAAGAAATAGATTGTGCATTCCTAAGTGTTCTATAAGGGAATTATTAATTAAGGAGGCACATTGAGGAGGCTTAATGGGGCATTTTGGGGTAAATAAGACCTATGATATGCTATTAGAACATTTCTTTTGGCCCGGTATGAAACATGATGTGTACAAAGTTTGTGAGCATTGCATTACATGTAGAGAGGCTAAGTCTAGGTTGAAACCACATGGGTTATACACACCATTACCCATTCCTAGTGAACCTTAGACTGATTTGTCTATGGATTTTGTGCTTGGATTGCCTATAACTAGGAATGGTCATGATAGTATCTTTGTTGTGGTTGATAGATTTAGTAAAATGGCTCATTTTATACCATGTCATAAAACTGATGATGCTAAGTTGATTGCTGATTTGTTTTTCAAAGAAGTTGTGCGTTTACATGGCATACCTAGGAGCATTGTTAGTGATAGGGATGTTAAGTTTTTGAGTCATTTTTGGCGTGTGTTATGGCGAAAGTTAGGAACTAAGCTATTATTTTCAACTACTTGTCACCCTCAAACCGATGGGCAAACTGAAGTAGTTAATAGGACTTTGATTACTTTGCTTAGGGCAATCATAGAAAAGAACATTAGGATGTGGGAGGATTGTTTACCATATGTGGAGTTTGCTTACAATAGGGCTATTCATAGCACTACTAATTGCTCTCCATTTGAGATTGTTTATGGATTTAATCCACTTACTCTTATTGATTTATTGCCACTGCCACCTAACAATTTTGTGAGTGTTGATGCTAATTCTAAGGCTATTTGGTGAAGAAGTTACATAAGCAAGTTAAGGAGAGGATTGAGAAGCAAAATGCTAAAATAGCTTCACGTGTGAACAAGGGAAGGAAGCCAATGATTTTTCAGCCTGGAGATTGGGTTTGGGTGCATTTTCGTAAAGAAAGGTTTCCACTTCAAAGGAAGTCTAAGCTAAACCCAAGAGGAGATGGTCCTTTTCAAATACTTGAAAGGATTAATGGCAATGCATACAAAGTGGACCTACCCGGTAAGTATAATGTTAATGCTTCATTCAATGTGGCTGATTTGAGTCCTTTTGATATAGGTGATGCTTTAGATTCGAGGACGAATCCTTTTAAGGAGAGGGGAAATGTTATGGAGCAGCCAACACACCAAGTTCAAATAATTCAACATGATGAAGATGAGCATGGTCAAGAAGGCAAGGATCAAGTTTAAGAGGTTTTGAGTCCAATCAGCATGCCTCAAAGACCTATAACAAGGTCTCAATCTAAGAAGCTTCAAGAAGCCTTAATCCATCATCTACAAGGCTTTGTGAACTTAGCTAGTGAAAGTTTACAAGGACACCAAAGCTTTGTGCCAAGTGCAGCTCAAGTTCAATGCAACTTAATTCAAGTCCAAGTTATTAATGGGTTTAATTAAGTATATAATGGGCCTCATTTGTTATGGGCTGGCCGAATATGCATGGAAGAGTTATTTAAGCATTGTTATTTAGGTTTAATTATGTTAAATAAGGGCTGGACGAATTTGTTATTTTAAAAGCCCATTAGTTTTAGTTAGTTTAATTATTCTTAAAATAGGAAGTATGTCAAAATTCCTATTTGAGGTCTGATTAGATTAATTTCCTTTTTTTGTGATTAGGGTTATTAGTTTTCCTTACTCACTAAGGAAAACCTTGTAAAGGCTATATATATATGCCTTGGACGAATTTTATTATTGAGAATTGAAGTTTTAAAACCTAAAGGCTATTTTGCTTTTATCTTTGTGTTCTTGTGTAGAATACATGCTTTAAGGAACATTCAAGTAGATTGATCATCTTCTTGTGGAGTGCTTTGAAATTGGAATTTAGAAACGAGTTTTCTTTATTCTAATTCTTTGATTATCTAAGTAATATGATTTCTAACCATTCTTAGGGGTTGTTGCTGAATTGACTATTGGGGTTTTCAAGTTAATGCTTCGGGGGTTCGAATACATAAAGGGGTTCTCAAGCTTATTCTTGGAGGTTCCGTATCATAATGTCCCTAAATTAGTCTAATCTACATTAATCTTAATTAAATGGGTTAAATCTACATGTTTTATTTACAACGAGTCTAAAAGCTAATGGACCTAATTCCTACTTAATTTTAATTAAGTGAACCTAAGTCTATTTATTTTAATTCTAAAAATTGGCCTAAATCTACAAGTTATGAAGTATTTAAATTAGTGGGTTTAGATCTACATGTTTTAATTCTAAGGTGACCTTAAATCTAGAAGTTATAGAAAAGGCTTTAAGTTAATGGACTATATCTAATTAATTTTAATTAACCTAGGTGGGCCTATGTCTAAATTAACTTAGTAAGCCTAAATTATTTCTAACCTAAATTCTAATTAAATTATGGGCCCACAATTTATTTTAATTAATTAAATCTATTTAATTGGGCTTATTAACCTACATTATTATGGGCCTAAAAAATCACTAAACCTAATATTAAAATTAAGTACAAAATAAAATCCAACAAAGAAACAAATTCAACAAATAAAAAACCTATTTTAGTTAAAGTGACCTTAAATAATTAATTAACAAGTTATTAATACACAAAATAATTAAAAAACAACCCTAATTCTATCCATTTAAATCTAATTCAATTTTAATTAAAAACCCTAAATATCTCTAGAGCCATTAAATTTAATTAATTATCCAATTGAAACCCTAATTTTAATAACCAATTAATTAAAATAAAACAATACACATGATTCCACTATTCCCACTATTGGGGCTATTACAATGATCTACTAAAAAAAATTAATAAAACCCAAAAACTAAAATGAATAAAACACAAAATAAAACAACCAACAAAATAATAAAAAATAAATAAATAAATAAAATCCTAAAAACTACATTCAAATACAAAATTTAATCCATAGCATTCTATGGATCTTTATGGGTTTTGTTCTCTATAGTGAATTCATCGTGTAACTCCCTCCATAATCATAAACACAAACACAAAAAACAAAATAAACAACGATTAGTAATTAAGCAAAATAAAATTAAAATTAAAATTAAATAAAACCAAAATAATCAAAACAAAATAAATAAAAGAGGGTAGAAGAAAAGATGATTAGATAGATATAGTATTGATTTTCTCCTTAGAGTGGTATAAATCATTGTTGTTTTTTAAAATAGATCTTTAATGCTTGATTTTCTCTTCCCAAAAGGTCTACTACTTCTTAAAAGAATAGTACATCAAAAAAAATTATTTATTTATTTTTTAGAGTTGAAAGCTACATAAAAGAAAAGCAAAAGAAGAAGTCTCCCCCCCTAGGAGAGTTGAGTTGGGTTTATATAGAAAACCCAAGCTAAAGTCACGTTTCTTACTGTGACTTCCCCCCTTCACAATGATAAAGTTTTAGTTTAATAAGAACTTTTAATTTTTTAAAAAATTTAGATAAATCTTAGAAAAGGGATTTATCACATTATTTGACCAATTAAAATTCAGAAAATAATTTTTTATTTGCGGAAGAATAAAAAATATAGACAGAACACATTTAATCCCGACTGAGATTATATAATTATGATTGGAATTACATAAGTCTGATCGATTTTATGTAATTTTAATCAGAATTATGGAATTTGATCGGATTTATAGAATTTCGATCTTTTTTTCAACTTTTAATTACAAAAAGACCCTGAAAGAATTTAAACTTTTTAATTAGGTCCTTAAATAAAACATTACAGTTAAGTCCTTAAAAAACTAATTAAGTTCTTTTGAAAATGCATTTAGTCTTTTAAGGTTTCAAACTTTAAGTGTTGAAGATCTATTTAGAATATTTTCATCATTAGAGTCCTCTGTTGCATCCACACTCCATCATTCCGAATGGATGCTTACATCCCTCCTTTTTACTACCTTATTTGTTACATAGTCAATGTTGAATTTGGTAAGCAAGACCAACCACCTAGCTAACTTTCTTTTGAGTGACGGAGTTTATTAAAGGTACCTGAGGGGATCATGTTTAGAAACTATTTGTACTCTGTAGGACTATAAGTAGTTTCAGAGCTTCTTTATCACCTAAATCACAACTAGACATATTTTCTCTATGAGACTGTAATTGGCTTCATACTGTAAGAGTTTTTTACTCAAGTAATACATTGTGTGCTCAACCTTCCCTTGACTTTCTTGAGCTAACATTGCCCTTATTGCATCCTTTTCAATTGCTAGATAAAGAATTAAAGGTTTACCTGACTTCAGCAACTGTAAGACTAGAGGATTCATCAAATAATTCTTAATATTTAATTTAATTTAATATTAATTTTAATATATATAAATATATTTAATAATATAATATATAAATAATAATATAATATATAAATAATAATATAATATTAAAATACTATAATATAATATATAATAATATAATATTAAAATACTATAATATATAAATAATAAAAAAATAATATTAATATATTTAATATTTAATAATATTAATAAAAAATAATTTGAATTTTTAAAAGTGTTGAAAGCCTGTTGACACTTATCATCCCAGATTACTGGTTGATTTTTCCTCAGAAATTTGAAAATTGGTTCACAAACTGTAGTCAACCTGGCTATGAACCCACTAATATACTGCAATCACCCAATGAATCCCTTAATTTCTTTGTCATTCCTCGATACGAGCATTTCTGTAGTTGGCTTAACCTTATCCGAGTCCACTTCTGTTCCTTTCTAACTAACAATGTGTCCTAATAGTTTCTTAGATGTTACCCCAAAAACACACTTCTTTATATTTAGTCTCAGGTTGTACTTTTCTGCCCTTACCATGAACTTGTCTAGAGTTTCAAAATGTCCTTCTCTAGTTGTAGACTTTACCTTCATATCATCCACATACACTTCTATCTCTTTGTGGATCATATTATGTAATAGAGCAGTCGCCATCCTCTGATAGGTGGCCCCTTTATTCTTTAATCCAAACATCATCACCAGATAATAATAGATACCCCATTCAGTGGTGAAAGATGTCTTTAACTTATCTATTACCACCATCATGATCTGATTGTATCCCGAGAACCCATCCATGAAAGAGTACATTACATTAGAAGCCACACTATCAACAAGTGTGTCAATGTGTGGCAGTGGAAAGTAGTCTTTTGGGCAAGCTTTATTTAGATCTCTATAGTCCACACATATCCTAAGTATTCCATCTTTCTTGGGAACTAGAACTATGTTTGTTAACCATTAGTTATCCTTTACTACCTCCAGGAACTTTGCCCTTAGCTGCTTCTTAACTTATTTTTTAACTAAAAGAGCCCATTATGGCCTTAGCCTCTTCTTTTGCTTTACTGGTGATATGTAAGGATATGTAGGGATTTTGTATTCTAAGATCTCCCTGTCAATTCCAGGCATATCCTCATAGCCCCAAGCGAATATTTTATGTCTTTTTATTAATGTTTCTTTCATTTTTTCTCTCTCATCATAAGTTAAATTAGAAGCAAGCAATATATTTTTAGGGTTATCATTTGTGCCTAAATTAAATGATTCAGTTTACGTAGAATTAATGTCAAACATATGCATAAAATGATCATCATAAATAGAATAACCATTAGAATACACATCACACAAATAAGCAAAGTTAGACTTCATTGCATTTACTTTTGAAAAAAAATAAGTCATCAGTTTCGAAAAGAGTAGCAAGGGAAACATCAAAGTCATTATAAAAGACATCCAAGATGGAATTGAGGACATAGGTTTTGAGATCTAGCTCCTCATTCCAATCATCAATGTCTTTCAACTTCGTAGCAATAATGTTCTCCTTAGCCTCTTCCTTAGCTGGTACTAGCTCTTCCATAAGAACTTCCTTAGAATTAGCTTTCTTTATCCCATTCATAAACTCAACAAAGATTTCAAATCCTAAAACCACTTCCCCAGTCATCAAAAGAGGTTCAAGAGCTCCCTTATATGAATAATCGGTGCCTTTGCTCACGAAAGTCTCCCATAAAGCCTTCTCTAAACCATGACTTCTTCCTCTTTCTTCTTAAGTTTATCCTAAATGTTAAAATCTTCATCAGAATTAACAACCCCATCATATCCTACCCCATACTTCAGAATTAGCACTTTACACTCCATGAATTTTAAGGGTCCATTTTGGTTCTTTCCCAGTTCTATGTTAGGCATTAATTTCATGTTATGCATCATATTCAAAACCCCCTTGTCTATCTCATCCTCATAAATTATACAAACTTCAAAACTTAGACTTATAGGGACCTCCTTAGGAGCTAACTTCAAAGCTTCCATAGCAACTTTAGTTTCCTCATAGATGGTGACAACCTTGCCTTTGTGTGGAAACTTAATTTTCTAATGGATAGTGGAGGGCACACCACCTAAAGGATGAAACCATGGCCTTCCTAATAGGATAGTAAAGGTCATAGGAATATTAATTACATATAAGTTTACCCAACTTAGATAGGTTTGTCTTGAGCAAAGCCTTGAACATTCCTTTAACAGGCCTCTTTGTATCATCATAAGCCTTGATAATCAATTCATAAGGTTTTAAGTTTGCTACATTCAACCCTAACTTTGGTAGAATCTTTAATGGACACATATTAATGGTAGAACCATTATCTAGCATCACATAGTAGGTCATATTTCCTTTTACTTTAGCCTTGATGAACAAAGCTTTATGGTGATCCTTTTCTTCCAAAGGTAGATTATCATCAGAAAACACAATGGCTCTTTAAGGGGTTTCTGTTAATAAACTAACCATTTGTTCAAGAGTATAGCCCGTAGAGATCTTTTTCTAGTCGAGAGCTAAACCTAGTGCTTCCCAATCATCTCTGGAATGTATAAGCAGCTCTTAAACATTTGCAATGGTATATTCATCTCTCTTCACCTTTTCTTTGAAATTCTCTACCTTTTCTGGTTCAGGTTCGGTAGTTTTTGTTTCTTCTTCTTTTTTTTTGACTTCCCTACTGACTAGCTTAATATACTCTCCTCATCTTCCCATAAATCAATTCCTCCCTCATCCTCACCACCATTGCTCCAGATATCTAAAACATACATAACGTGTTCTATAGTTTGTTCATTTTGGTTTAAATGGTTGGGTTCAGATTTTGGTGAGCTATAGGTGATATCTATAAAAGAGTGCAAGATTTGCCCTTCTATTAAACATGTGTTGATCATTAGGATGGGTGTGTTTGGTGGTGTTGTATTTCGGTGTTTGGGCAGAGGGTTATTTTAGGTGTTTGGCTTTTTAGTTTTAGGGTTGGTGATCTTGCCTGCATTGATCAGGTCTTAAATTTCATGCTTCAATCGAGCATAATTGTTGGTGTCATGTCCAATGGATTGGTGAAATTTGCAAAAGAGTTTTAGGTTGGCATTTGGCATAGGTTGTTGTGAAGTTAAGGGTCAGAACAAGTTATTCTCAATAAACTTTTCAATGATTTTAGAAAGAGGCTGCCCTAAATTTGAGAATCTTCAGGGTTGCCTGATAGCATTAATCTACATACTGCTGCTTGGTTATCTAATAGTATTGATTTGCACATTACTGTTTAAGCCAATTCCATCCTTGCCCCCATATATTCCCCTAAAGAATCTCTTCTCTTGGGTCAAATTTGACTTTTTCTAGACCCAAAATCTGTACAACTCTTCAAAGTTTTGGATCCCAAGGTCCCTCAACTTCTTAAACAATGCTGGAATGCACCCTTCCATTACTAAAATCAATTGATCTGACTCAATCGGCCTATGTCTCATTTGAGCCAACTTCCCCCCTTCAACGAATCAAATAGTCGGTGAAGGACTCATTGAACTTCTACTTGGTATTCTACAGATCCCTCAAAGATACTTCTAATTGAACATTAAGACCATATTTCTTCACAAATGCAACACACAATTCTTTCTAATCAGATTGGACACATGGTTCCAAAGCATAATACCAACGAATTGGTGCACCCTCTAGTGACATAGGGAACTGTTTAACTATTTGGGCCTTAATTAACTTTGTAGCTTTCATGTAAGTCATATATTATTTCAAATGCAAATGTGGGTCTTCAGTCCCTGAGTATTTTTTCATGTAAGGAAATTTATATTTTTGGGGTAAGGGATCATCATCTTCATCCAGATTTAAATCAGTGTAGTCCATCGGAACATCCATATCCTTTTCTTTCATCACATTTTCATTTGGGTCATGGCCTTTGTCATATTCTTCGCCCAATAAGATTGTTTAACATCCTCATCCAGGTTTACATTCTTCTAAACCATCAGATCAGTTATCACTGTCATATTATCCTCTTCCCTTTCTTTCATCAGGATTTCAATGTCAAGATTAATCAGGTTAGTTGGCTGCACGAGTTGCTTTTCTTTAATCAGTTTAGTTGTTTCCTTTTCATCTCTTTCTCATTATAGACTGAGATTCAACAAATACTTCTTCTTTCAACTATGCTTTAAAGGGCTCAAGATCAAAACTGCTTTCCATTTTTATTTTTGAGCTTCTGATTAAACGACCAGAATAAGATCAAACCCACCCAAACAAGCTCAAAGGATATATATCTGTAAGATTATATTTCAGAACTATGCATGTCAGGATGCATGATGTGTGTAATTCTTTACACATATTTGAGTTGAATTTTAGTGAGTTTTGTATAAATATTCAATTTAATTTAGGTAGGAATTAGGCTAAAACAAGAATTATTTTGGTTTGATATTTTATTTAATTTTTATTTATTTTTGTAATTTATTTGTTTCTATTTGGAATTTTATTCAAGCATTAACAAATGTTCTCTTTTTCCCTTAGGAAACTAACTAAGGATTCCAAAGAAATCAAGGATTTGCATGAGAAGATCATGTTAAGGGCAACATGGTTTGGCACACACCTATCTCGTTGCCTGTGCAATCTACTGGAATGCAAGCTTCATGTCTCACAGGCTTATCACTGGGTGTGTTACTGCTAGTGCATCTTTCTGTTTGAATTGAAGAAGTTTTAAAAGTGTGTCATGGTTTCATGCATGGCTGTATTTGAAAGTGTGCAACCTTCTAGAATCTGAACTTGAGCTCATGCATGATTATGCTAAAAACTGTGCCAGAAAGATTAACGTCACACCGGCTTAGCATGTTTATGTGGTGGGTGTGTTTAAGAAAAGGAGACTTTTTCCTAAGCAAGAAGGGAAGAGGAATTTAAAGGCTAAAAGGTCTGCTATTAGGTTTTCCTATATAAAGGGATTTTAAAAGGTATTTAGGATTTTCATTGAGCACTTAAGAGGTAATAAACAAAGAGCTTAATAAGGATTGAACATTGAAGCTCACTCAAGTGAGTTTTATCCATTCTTCTTCTTCTTCATTCTCATGTTATTTATTTTATGTTTGTAATTATTTTTAAAGTCATGTTTGGCTAAACTCTTTTTAGGGATTAGGTTAGGAGTAACTATTCTATGATGTGATTAAACACAAGTTTTATTAATTTGATTTTTAGTTAATTTTATAAGTTGCTCTTCATGTCTTATGTTCAATTAAAGGCCCAATTAATTGCATGTTTATAGGTAGATTCACCAACCAGAGTTAAGAGAATTTATTAGCTTTAGACTTATAGGACTTACACCACTCGACCACAAGATTAGGTGAGCTCTTTGGGGATAAAATAATTGTTAAGAAGCTTAATGATTTAGGATTGATTTCTTAATCACAAGAGTAGGTTAAATCTTAATCTTGATATACTTAATTAAACTCAAGAGATTCTTCAGGTATTTTAGAACAATTACCCTTAACTGAAATCAAAGTGTTTAATAAGTAAGTGTTTATGATTTGATTGGAAAAGTGAAACTAAACCTAAGCTCTATGTTTTTATCATTTGATTTTCTTTTAGTTTTAATTGTTTAGATTTATATTTTGATTTTTTAAATTACTTTATTGATTTGCTAGCCAAGAACATAAGTAAAGATATTAGTACTCAATATACAATCCTTATGGAATGATATCTTTTGTACTACAATTCACAATCTGTGTCCTTATGGGTTTTTAAACATAACAAATTTTTGGTGCCGTTCCCGAGGATTGGCAATATTGATATTAATTTAATTTTTACTTCTTTTAGACTAGCATTTTATTTTATTTGTAATGTTGATAAGTAATTTGTCATGGATAATAGTAGATTTTCTTATTAATTTTTGAGTTCAAATGCATATGATCTTGTATATAATGTAGAATATATGCCATTTAATTATTTTCCATCTTCTTTTCAGGTTTTTAATTGGTGTGGAGAGAACCATAATGAAGCGTATTGCCCATATTATTCATGTTCACCTTCACAACCTCATTATAACCCATCTTGGAGAAATTGTGTGGACTATACTTGGAGTTATCAACAAGAGGAGACTAAGAGAATCGAAGAACAATTTTTGGTGATCACGATGAAGCAAATCATGTCTAGAATGGATTAACAAAAAGAAGCTCTAATGAGGCTCAAGGTGCAAGCAAATCAAATTGTAAAAATTCAAAATGCATGCTTCCAAAAACTTCAAATGTGTGCACCTATGAATTGTTTAATGCAACCGGCACAAGAGAAAGTGTATGGGATAATGAGAACACTTTCAATCAAGATGATGAAGTCACTTTTGAATTGTGCCATAAGGAGCAAGAAGAGATGATCACCGAGGAAATTGAAGAAGTCTTTGAGTGTAAGAATCAATTTGTAGACATCAAGGATGATGAGGTACAAACTCACACAACTCAATTTCAAGATGTGTTGAATGAGAAAATCATAACACAAGTTGAAGCTACATGGGATGAAGATGAGCCATTTATACAAAATAATGCATATGTTCTATGTCCTATTATGGTCATATATGAGGAATCCATGAAAGGTGTTAAAATTTTTGAGAACCCACATGAAGAGGCTTACATTCTTTAAGTAATTCTAGAACCAAAGAATTGGCATGTGGAGTCTGCACTTTATTAACTAGCCAAAAGGGAGCCTGCCAAAAGAAAGAAAAGGAAGATGCTTCCAAGAGCACTTCCTCATGTTCGTTTGCACTCGTGATAGTACATATTCAAGGGATCAAGCTAACGACCTAAAATTAGCACTTGTTGGGAGGCAATTTTTTTAGTTTATTTTGAGTTTTTTCCTTTCATTTTTATTAGTTTTTATTATTTTATTTTATAGATCATTCAAGCATTTGGAGCAAGCATAAAAGGAAGATAAAAGCTTACTAGGGAAGTCTTCATTTTCTTTTTCTAATTTTAATATTTTTGTCATTGAGGACAATACCATAGATAAGTGTGGGGGAGGATGCTAAATGCTAGGATTATGTTTTATGTTTGTGTGTTTTATTTATTTTTGCATGGTTTGTGTGTTTTATTTTTTATTTTTGCATGCTTATCAGTTAAATTAAGAAAATAATTTTTTTAATGGTAAGATTTATTAACTTTCAACTTGATTTCTCCACATTTATTGTGATGCTTGTCCTTAAAATTTTTTTTTTAGTTTTGTGCAAAATTGATATTCAATTGTAATTAGAGGACAATAGTGGATAAGTATGGATTCTTGATTCAATTATCAAATTATTGAATGGTTTATTAAATAAGATGGTTGTACATGGTCATTATGTATGAAAAATTTAGTTTTATAACCTAAGCATGAATTTGGAGATTGAATTTGATCACGATTTTGAGAGAATGCATTTTGGTTTGTAATTCTAGAAAAAAAAAATCTCTCTTTTCTTTAGTAAGAGCAATACTTAAATCATAATTTTTATATGCTCTAATTCTACTCTAATGCTCTAATTAGAGTAAGAGTATCTAAAGGACCCACTTGGCAGCATCCATGCTTAATAATATTGGAACAACGGGGAATGACTAAGAATGGGAAGATTTGATTGAAGAGAGAAAAAAAGATGAGATAGAGCATAAAACACACTCATTAAATAAAAGAAAAGAGGTTGTGAAATGGAGCATAAAATGCATTCATAACCAATTTTTGTTTTCAAAGAAAAAATTATAAGCTTAAATGTTCTTTTTCTAGAGTTATGTTCATTGGATTTTAAAGAGTTATGTGCTTGGGTTGTGATTAGTGAATTGTTCATATGTGATGTATTTTTGTTTGATTATCTTCTTTAGTAAACATTTTTCAGTCTCAGTGTTATCGCTTGCATATCTTAAAAACTGTAATTCTTTGGTTGTAGTTGAGTTGGTATTTAAATTTCAAATTTGATTTTTGCTTGAGGACAAGCAAAGCTTTAGTGTGAGGGAATTTGATATGTGCAATATTTATATATATTTAAATTGAATTTTAATGAGTTTTGTATAAATATTCAAATTAATTTAGGTAGGAATTAGGCCTAAACAAGAATTATTTTGGTTTGATATTTCATTTTATTTTTATTTGTTTTTGTAATTAATTTATTTCTGTAAGGAATTTTATTCAAGTGTTAACAAATATTCTCTTTTTCCTTAGGAAACTATCTAAGATTCCAAATAAATCAAGGATTTGCATGAGAAGATACTATTAAGGGCAACACGGTTTGGCAAACACATGTGTTGTGCCTGTGTAATCTATTAGAATGCAAGCTTTATGTCACATAGGCTCAACATGGCCATGTTATTGCCGGTGCATCTTTCTATTAGAATTGAAGAAGTTTTGAGAGTGCAACACAGTTTCATGCATAACCGTGTTTGAAAGTGTGCAACCTTATGGAATATGAATCCGAGCTCATGTACGGTTGTGATAAAAACTGTGTTGGAAAGATTAACATCACATTGGCTCATCATGGTTGTGTGTGCGATGGGTATGTCGAAGAAAATGAGACTTTTTCCTAAGTAAGAAGAGAAGAGGAATTTAAAGGCTAAAAGGTCTCCTATTAGGTTTTTCTATATAAAGGGATGTTAAGAGGTATTTGCAATTTTCATTGAGCACTTAAGAGGCAACAAACAAAGAGTTCAATAAGGATTGAAGATTGAAGCGTGCTCAAACAAGTTTTATCTATTCTTCTTCTTCTTCTTCTTCTTCTTCTTCATTCTTTTGTTATTTATTTTATGTTTGTAATTCTTCTTAAAGTCATGTTTAGCTAAACTTTTTTTAAGGTTTAGGTTATGAGTAGTTATTCTATGATGTGATTGAACATAAGTTTTATTAATTTGATTTTCAGTTAATTTTATGACTTATTTTTCATGTCTTATATCCAATTAAGGGCCCAATTGATTGCATATTTATAGGTAGATTCACCAATGAGAGTTGGGAGAATTTATTAGCTTTAGACTCATAGGACTTAGATCACTCAACCATGAGAGTAGGCAAGCTCTTCGGGGATAAAATAATTGTTAAGAAGCTCAATGAGTTAGGATTAATTTCTTAATCATAAGAGTAGGTTAAATCTTAATATTAACATGCTTAATTAAACTCGAGAGAGTCTTTAGGTATTTTAGAACAATTACCCTTAATTGAAATCAAGGTGTTTAATAATTAAATGTTCATAATTTGATTGAAATAGTGAAACTAAACCTAAGCTCTATATTTTTATCATTTGATTTTCCTTAAGTTTCAATTTTTTAGATTTATATTTTGATTTTCTAAATTACTTTATTGATTTGCTAGCTAAGAACATAAGTAGAAATATTAGTACATAATATACAATCCTTATGGGAATGATATCTTTTGTATTACAATTCACGATTCGTGCGCTTGCAGGTTTTAAACACAATAATGCATGATATGCAATTTTATTTTTGTTTCATTATTTCAAACAAAGACAATAAACATACTTTATTTACACATAGCATAGAAGAAAAAGATAAAGCTTCAAAAATGATAACCTCTACTCTTATTTCTCTCACACACGTATTTAATGGCGAGTTTCTTGTCCTAGGATTTTTGGGTTGGGTTTTAATTATCAACGGGGGATAATAAGATCGATGTATATAAGATAACTCTTGAAATGGAGCAAACAAGTAATGGATTCTCTAAATAAATCTAAAGTCCATCCTTAACGGGCCAAGAATAACATCAAAGCCTTACCTTATTAAGATCCATTTTTAATGGGCCAAAATGGGCATGAAAGACCTATTTTGACCATATCCACTTGAAATGGGCTAAAAATAGGCATAAAAGGCCTATCTTGACAAGGACCATTTTCAATGGGCTCGGGTTTTATTTTAAGGATCCATTAAAGGGCATAAAACACATACAATTGAAAAATTCCTAAGGGAAATTTCTAGGTCATTACATGAGCTTGAGTCTCGGGTGGCAACCTTCAGCTCCCACAATGATATACATCCATATATGTCTCCCTACTCAAGGGTCCATACGACATGAATAAGCACGTGTCATGAGTGATAATAATTAAATATCCCACCATCAGGTTTGAGTGAAACGTATATAGCAAAATAATGGCTATTATCGGGTTGATTTAGGATTGAGTGCTCATTGTGTGCAAATATGTAGTGAATGCAACAGAAATACTAGAGAAATAAAATAATAATTAAAAATGATAAAATACAAAAAATTTGAAATTAGTTTCTTTATCCCTAGTGGAGTCACCACTCTAGGCGATGGGGTTTAGTTCGCCCAAGCGTTTGGTGACTACAATACTGTGTGGGCTCGAAGCCCACTAAAAAATATGAAATAAGTATTAAAGCCTAATTGGAGATGGAGTCACCACCTGGGTAAAAGCCGGAACACACTTATATGATAACTGGATTCCACGGAGGTTCCTAAAAGTCACCATCAAAGAATGGGTTTAGAAACTAGGTATAGGCTTTTGAATGCCCACCCAACCCTGCATTTGGCCTTCGTTTATGTTTTTTTATTTTATTACCTTTAATTATTCAATTATATCTTTATTAACATACAAATTATCATTTCCTTCGAACAATTGTCACATTTTATATTAAAGCCCAAATTTGCACACTAATTCCACTTCATACATTTGGTCCAGCATTTATCGTGAATAATAAATAGCAAAAAGTACATTCAAATTAAGTGGGGGAAAGGATTAAGGATTACAAAATTTTATGTAAATGAAAGTATAATAAATGAAAATAAACCAAAAGTAAACAAGTATTAAACTATGCATAAATGTAAATAAAGGGGCTAAGAGGGTCATGAGCTAAATTGGATGATCAAGATCATTCTAATTCCCTATGACAAACAAAATATTAGCTCTTGAACATGTAAAATCCTACAAGAGGAACCATTAAGCCAATTTATGAATCCAGTCAATATAAATAGAGATTGAAAATATTTGAATATTAACCCCAAATAAAATAGTAAAAATAATCATTTAAAGCAAACTAAAAGTACAAAAGTAAGGAAGTTCATAAATATTTGAATCATGCATAATTTACAAGAAATATCAAAATAAGGTCATATGAGAACTTGTCAAAGTAGCGATTACCTCACCCATAAGGCGATCACTTCATGACAATGGGACGATGCCTTTTCAAACAGGCACAAGTGACAAACTTTTATTTCAAGCAAGCATTAACTAATATAAATGAACTGGACTCACAACTATACTTAAAACTTTAGTGGATCATGTTAAGGACATGGCATAACGTAGCAATGAACACAAGAAAATGAGTAAAAAAGTAAATGAGCAAGAGGTTATGCAAATCTATAACTTTAACATTGAAGAGAAATAAAAATCATTACTGAAATATGAGCTTTTCTATTGAGTTGAACCTCAGAGTTGGATGTGGGTGTTAAACTTCACTTGAATGCAAGACTTTCACTTTCTTCCTTCAAGAGAAATTATCTTTTCAAGCTTAATCCCTCATTTCCTTACTCATAATATTTTTCCTTCTCCTTTCCAGAGCTCTCCTCTCCCTTCTTCTGAAACCTTTTTTTTATAATGGTTGTTAACTCCCATTTTCTCTCTCCTCTTTCTCCTTTTTAATCCTATGCCTAGCCTATACCCTATACTTTCTACCCCTATCATTACATTTTTTAGCTCTTCACTTCTCCCAAAATCCTTTCCTCACGTAATAAGCTTAGTTTTAGTGGGAGGTGGGTTCACCACTTAACCACCATGGTCATCTCTGGATTTAATGTAAAGGCAGCGCCTCTTTGATGAGGCATCGCCTCATTGGCCTGCTGCCATAGAGGCGTCGCCTCTTTGGGTCGGCCCTGCATTGGGCCTAATGAGCTAAGGTGGATTGGGCTTGGAAATTTTGGGGTTTTAAGCTCTCAGTTTCATCTTCAAGAAGGTTTTGGGTTTCTTTCTTACATTCAAGTTTCACATTTCTCATCATTGGACTCCTTTACCGGCCAATCAAACTGAGCATCCACAGTTCACCCTCTATCACGGGCTGATCGAACCAGGTGTCTACAAAAAGTAAGTAAGCACACCTATTAATTTTTTTTTATTCTATACTATAAACAAAAGTATAAATAGAGACAAAAATATTTTTAGTTGAAAAAGTACATGTATCTGTTACATATTAACAAAATAATTTTAATTTAAAATAGTAAAGATACCTTAAGTTTATATTTTAAAGTTAAATTTTTAACTTCTAGTGAGATATATAAATTTCAACAATAAAATAAAATACTTTTTACTATATTATAATCAAATTTAATTAAAATACATAAATAATAAAATAATAATAAGGTTAACATATAAATAGTTTATAAAGTTTTTATTTATAATGTACTACATATTATATATAATTGGTTTATGTTTTTATTACTAATAAATATATAGTATTTATAACACGTGAAAATAATTTGAGAATATTTTGCAAAAAAATAATGTTTATACTATCTAATTTTTTTGTGAATATATCTATACTATCTATACAAATATGGACAGGGGTAGTTTTTTTTTTTTTGGAAAAAAATATGATTTTTATAAATTGATAAAAATCATCTTAATTTTTTTTTTAAAAAAAATTGAAATTAACCAATATAATTTTAGTTTGTATTCTAAACTTTAAATAGATTTTAAAAAGTAAAATAATTTTTACTATTTTTTATTAGGGGTGTGCAACCTTTCCAACCAAACTGAACAAACTCAATTTGGTTCGGTTTAATTGGTTAGTTTTTCAATTTTTTGAATCGAACCAAATTTTTAGTTCAATTCGGTTTTTAGAGTCAAAAAATCAGTTAACTAAAATTTAATTTAATTTTTAATTTTTTAATATTATAATAATATAATAAATAACTTATATTTATAAAAATTTTGGTTTATTCGTTTTGTTGGGTTTTCATTTTAAAAAATTTGTTTATTTCGGTCTGCTCAGTTTTTTTGAGTTGGTTCAGTTCGATTATTTTGGTTCGGTCAATAAATGGTCCAAAACCAACCAAACCGACAAAATGCACACCTCTAATATTTATCATCAAATTTAAATGAAATATATAAGTTATTAAATAAATATAAGGTCCATATATGTAATTTTTTATGAAATTTTTATTTATAATGTATTATAGATCTTATGTATGGATTATAATTAATAGTTATAATTTATTATAATTGAGCATTATATAGGTTATTGATGCAAAGCAGTAATTTTTAAAGTATTTGGGATGAGTCTATGAAACAATTGATAGAAGAAATATTTATTTATTATTATTATTTAATTTTTATTTCTACTTTAGTATTGATTAGAATTTAACTTTTATATATTATTAGGGATTTGATTTCCTACCTTAGTTAAGATTTTTTTTTTTTTTAAATTAAAATTAGAGTTGGTTAGTTTGTACCACCCTATAAATATGTAAGTCTTGGAGTTATTAGGGAAAGTTTTTGCTGAATCAATAAAATTTCTCTTCTTTTCCAAATTTCAATATTCTCTTTAAATCAACAAATATTTGATGCCCATTTCATGATATTCATTGTGAATCAATAGGTTATAGAAGATTTTTTTTCGGTATTTGTGCGTAAATCCATCGGATTATAATATTTATCCCTTTTGTCCTTTTATTTTATTTTATTTTATTTTGTTGAGGCTTCTGCTACGTTAGTTATCAACTAATGAAGCTTAAAAGAGAGTTAATTTTTTGGACATATATATATATAACAATTTTTTGATAAAAATATTTATATTATGCAAGTTTAGATAATTTTATAGAAGTAAGAATAGAGAAAAAATATTTTTACACATAAAAGAACATATATCTTTTATATATTAATAAAAAAATCTCAATTTAAATTGTCAAACATAAATTTAGTTTTTATTTTAAAATTTAAACTTTTAACTTTTAACTTCTATATTTAAAAGTTATATATATACATTTTTAAAAAATAATAATGTTTTACTATATTTATTATCAAATTTAATTAAAATATTTAAATAACTAAATAATTATAAATTATTTTAGAGTATTTATGTTATAAATATATTTATTTAATAATATCACAATCTTACATGTTTTAATAATATTGATTACGTGCAATGCATGTAAGAAAAAAAACTAGTATATCTAAAAGGTGAATAGAGAGAACTTTTTTGGATGAAAATAGATATGCATCTTTTATTTAATAAAAAAATAACTTTATGATGTACTTTACAGTAATAATTTAGATTTGTTACTTTTTTGAGTTGAATTATTGGATTGGCCGATTTTACATGCATAAAAAGTGGTATAATTCATCTCAAGTGTTTAATTTTAAATTCACTTAAAATATGTAGATATACAAGTAATTAATATATAAAATAATCTAATTACAAAATTTAAAAAGTAATAAATAAAATGAATATAGAGATTTGATTAATTGTTGCCTGCTCAATGTTGTTATTGCTGTAAATTGTTTTTGTTTTGGTACCTTTTTAATCTAAAGCAAGTTTTGTTTGTTGATGAAGGGAGTTGCTGGGCATTCTCAACTGTTGGTGCAGTAGAAGGTATAAACCAGATTGTAACTGGTTATCTAATGTCTCTTTCGGAGCAGGAATTGGTAGATTGTGAAAAATCATATAACCAAGGATGCAATGGAGGTCTCATGGACTATGATACCTTCTCAGAGGTCTCATGGATTCAAAGGTCTCAGACGCCTTTGAATTTATCATTCAGAATGGTGGTATTATTGATACTGAAGAAGATTATCCTTACAAGGCCTCTGATAACTTTTGTGATCCTAATAGGATATGTGCCTCAAGTTGCCTGGAAGAATTTGACTTTTTTTTCTGTATTCATATTGATCAAATATCCTAATTTTATTTCGTTCTCATTGCACCTTGTAGAAAAATGCTAAGGTAGTTACAATTGATGGAAATGATGATGTTCCTGCAAATGATGAGAAGTCTTTGAAAAAGGCTGCGGCAGATCAACCAGTTAGCGTTGCCATTGAAGCTGGAGGCAGAAATTTTCAACTCTGCCAATCGGTAATTGCTAAATTCTACTACCCATTGATATTATGCTGGTGCATATTTAGCACTAATAGCTTTTATTTGTCATGCCTGGCTTTTTAGTGCTGAGCTCCATGTTTGTGTGAATAGGCTGGAACGGAGTCCATAGATACTCATTATGTCTCTCCTTTCTGCTTTTTGAACTTTAGCTTCAACCACAGAGTCCCATTAACTTATTGCTTTATTTTGCTTTTCAACCTGATAATTTTATACCAGAAAAATTGTTAAGCATTGCAAAACTAAACGCCAAATGGTAAAATATATGTACCAATTGATTTCCTTTTTCCGTTCAGGGTGTATTCACTGGCTCATGCGGCACTCAGTTGAACCACAGTGTGGTTGCTGTTGGATATGGTGCAGAAAACGGTGCTGATTACTGGATTGTGAGGAATTCATGGGGTGCTGGATGGGCAGAGGATGGTATATCAGGATGGAGCGCAATATAGCAAATGCAGAAATGGGCAAGTGTGGAATAGCAATCGAACCTTCATATCCCATCAAGAATGGTTCAAACCCCCCCTAATCCTGGTCCTTCCCCTCCATCTCCAGTGAACCCTCCACCTTCAGCATCCACCGTGTGTGATGATTTCTTCTCATGTCCTGAAGGCAACACCTGCTGCTGCTTATATCCATACAAGGAATTTTGCTTTGGATGGGGATGCTGCCCTCTTGAATCTGCAACTTGCTGTTATGACCACTACAGCTGCTGTCCCCATGAGTATACTGTCTGCGACCTTGAGGCTGGAACTTGCCAAATGGTAAGATTAAATCCGTTTTTCCTTGTCATGCTTTCATTGAATTCCCTTTGTTCACTGGCATGTTTTATGATTGCAAAGCAAAGACAACCCGTTGTCAATAAAAGCATTGATAAGAGGCCCTGCTAAGAGAGCTCACTCTCACCTTCATGGTCTCAAGAGGGTAAACGTTGCCTGAAGTCTCTGAGCATCTGCACAACATAAGACGAATAAGCTTAAGGAAGAAATGCTTTTAAACAATTAAATTCTACAGCAAACAGATCTACTTATTTTAACCATCATTCCTTCCAACCTACCCAAGCAAATAGAACTGCGTCTAGCTCCATACAAGAAAGGCCTTCTTGATGTTATTCCTTGACTAAGCATTATGCTCACATCGTATCTGGGTAGTGTTGGAATAAGGAATGAAAGACTGAAATGAGCTGGCGCCCATTAACAGGCCCTAACAAAGTTTAGGTCCAGATCAACACCCTGACAATACATCATTCACAGCAGGGATGGTTTCAAACAGATTTATCCAAGACCCTAAGTATTACCCTTCATTGCACTTATTCAGATGATATGAACAAAAATCTCCAGCTAGGTGCTGAACAGCATGATATAATGAACACAAGATCTTTGCGCATAGACAGTCTTCATTATATGTGTGTATGTTGTTCAACATATCTATAAAATTAATATTATTTTTCAAAGGCAATAAAAAAGAACTCAATCATAGAGTTTTTAGTACAAATAAGCATACCTCCTAGAGGTAAAGTGAATCACAAAAAGAGAATTCTCGGCGAAATAAAACCATGAGCATCCTAAAAGCAAATAAATAGTCAACTCCACCAAGTGCATCTGTGGTCCACGATCAAAAGATAAAATTCTTTTTATTTTCTTTTGTCATGAAAAAAAATATATGAACAAGTATGATAAGATGAGCAGTGTCCATAAAAATTAGTTTGACATTGCAAATCACAGTCAGAGCTACAACTTGATAAAGGAAAAATTATATGTTTCTATGGAATTCTAAAGCTGAGCTTCTCTCCAAGTCTAGTATTGTCAATCTTTTACAGCATCTAATACCACCCCAAAAAGCCACCTTAAATCTCAAGCTCAGGTAGAAGAATGCAAACTCCATTACAAGAAACCAAGTTAGATTTTCTTTGTTTCATCTTCACAACAACCCAAATATACATTGATAATCATGCTTTCAGTCACTATATTAGATGAATAATAAGTCCTTTTTGCCCCTTGCCTATCTATTGGATTTTACATACCTTCTTTCAGTAACAAGCAGAAAATTTGAAATTACAAACCAACCAGTAAATTAATCAGTACCTAACCTAAATGATGATTTAAATTGAAAGTTTGATATTTAAATTTAAAGCAGTACTTAAATGCTGACTTAGTTCTGTATCAATTGAGTAATAGCGGCTAAATTACTAAGTTGTGTCTCCACGCCAACAGAGCTCTCAGTGCATCTGAAATTTCCTCGCTTTAAATTTCAAATAAGAAAAAAAAAAAAAAAGAAGAAACTGAAAATAAATGGAAAAGAAAACTGATTGAGGTACAGCTATGGAAGTTCCAACAGAACCATTTCAATTGATCATATAGAATAACAGAAATAAAAAGAATAAGAAACAAAAACAAAAAAAAAAACAGTACAGATATTTATAATCTGCACATAAACAGTATGAGCAGTGGAGAGAGAGGAAAAACAGTTAAGAAAGCAGGCCAATGTAGTAAATCAATGGAAAGAGGTTGAAAAGTGAAAAATGGGTACAGGAGGCAAATAAGAGCATCAAGTACAAAAACAAATGTCGCTGAAATTATTATACAAAAACTGTCAAGAATCCCTCCAAAGATATACTGAAACTTTCAACAAAAACTTACCTTTAGCAAAGCAAATATACTGCACAACAAATCAACAAGACACCAAACAATAATTGTCTCAATAAAATAACAAAGAAAAGTTAGGGAAGTACCAATCTACGCATCAAACGTTCAAAGCACCAAAATGCATCAGCTTCATCTTCAAGAAGAACAATCATGGGAGAACAAAGATCACTCATCCCTGAATGACATGAAGTTCAGATTTCAGAGAAAATTCACAGCATTACCAACGATAAAAGCCACAATTACAATTTCCTTTAGAAACTAAGGGGAGGCCAACCATATAAAGATGTTAAAAAATAGACATACAAGGATAGTTCGTAAAACCAGATGTATTTTTAATTGTTTCAAATGTCAAGCTGCAACATTGAGGTTTTACATGCATACATGCACTCGATTCTATATCACCTTTGTACCAACTGAATTTTAATTCTTAAACAACGAGATCATTCAGTTGAGGAAATTAACCAATTAATGATAATGTCTGCTAAGAGGGGAAGAAAAAATCATAACAATCCAGGATACAAGGGGTAAACAAAGATATTTTCTTTATGGGCTCCTGAACTTTATTTAACAGAACCAATTTGTAAGTCCACCAAAAAGAATGTTAAAGAAAGCCTAAAAATGAAGAAGAAAAAAAAGAGCACTGGTGGTGGAAAAAAATAAAGGAAAGAAAGAAGAGAATAAGAATACAGGAGGGCAGAGTCTATGAGACTTTTTTTTTCCAAAAAGAGTATTATAATTCATTGCCGAGTTGCCGAGTAATCTTAGATATTAACAATGGACCTTATTTGATGTAAGAGGTTAAACTAAATTTTTTCTGCGGACTAATATTTATAACATGAAAGATTAAATCAACCAGGCAGAACAAAGAAAGAACCATGTTTAGGGAGTTGAGATGCTGATGCCTGTAGCAGTCCCAATAGCCTATACTAAAGTTTTAATGTCAAATTCCATGTATTGACTTCTAATTGTTTCTTCAACTCACATCTCCTTATCATTTACATATAGTCAACCCAATGCATACAAATATGCAAGTCACAATCCCAATTTGAACATGTTGAAACAGGAATGGAAAAGTGAGCTAAGAAATAAGAACCTACACAAATTAACATCATCAAATTCAACAAAACCCTTCATAAGAAAGGGAATTTCATGTAGTCACATGCCTTGACAATAGCCAACATCTGCATCAATCCAGGCATAAACAGCAAGAATATCCCACAGTTTTGATAAATTTTCTTGCTTCTCATAGAAAACCAGTGTTCTGTCAGTCCGAATAACATCTAGACCTAATAAATGGTGATCAAAGAAGAAAGAGCCACGGCTATGTTAGAAAAATTACAAAACAAATAATTAGGCTCTATGAGGTAACAATTTTAAGCTGGTTGTGCATGGAAGTAAAGATAGAAATGCATGTTCATCCAACATGTATAAAACAAGGCTGCACGAACACTTTAGCTCAAAATAGTTCATCTCTAAGATAGAGCCTGAGACTGATATTTAGAAGGCAATTACCAGAACAAAACCTTTTTGACACTGCAATACTGATGCGAAGGCTGAAGACAATATATGTGCATGAGATAAAGCAGAAAACATTAAAGTCATAGTCATTAATAACTATTAAAAAAATAAAATTAGTTGATCCTCATGCTTTCCTTTTTTAATGATAACAAAACAAAAGAATAAAAAAAATGCCCAGAAAAAAAAAAAGAAAAAGAAAACTGCATCTAAATATCAAACTAACCAAGTGAATAATCCTCAAATATCAAAACGAAGCTATAAGCAGACAAATGATCAAGCAGGGATCCAAATTACCAAATTGGGCACTCAAGGCATATGAAAATAAAGCCATGAATAACCAAACTGTAAAGCACGGGTCCAAATTAGCAAAATGGGTACGCTCCAAATATAAAAATAAAGGCAAGAAGAACCAAATTATAGAACACTGATCCAAATAAGCTAAATGGGTACTCATCAAACATCAAAATAAAGCCATGAAGAACGAAATTATAAGCATTGATCCAAATCAGCAATATGGGTTCTTAGTAAAATTTTCAATAAATAAAATCAAGAAAACACAAACCTTGATTTTGAATCTGGTTTTTGGAACATCCGAGCACTCAGGACGGACTTCATAGTAAGAATGAGCAGGCTCTCCAGCGGACCACATTAACAAAAGAACAAATAAATTATTAAAAAAAAAAAAAAAACAGAAACTTTCAAAAGCCAACAACAAACTGCAAAAAGCTTCTTTCAAGAAATATTCCTTAATACTTAGCAGCTACAAGAAGCTGGAACCTACTTCAAAAAATGGGAGAAATATGTAATTCAATGGAGGGTTCAAAAGGGAGACCAAAGCTTCCATTAACAACAACACCAACAACAAAACAGAAACAGCTACAGGTTCAAAGCAACTACAACCGGTAATAACAAAATAAAAAAGAGAAGTCTTTCCTCTTTTCTTTTATTTTATTTTTCTAAATTAAATTATTTATTTACTTTTTTGTGTGTTTTTTTTCTACTTTAAATATTATCCAATAATACATAATTGGTTATTAAAAAAAATAAATGATTATAATTCATCTAGCTTGTGAGGTTGTTAATGTTAGTTAATGCTTTCCTGTTCCATCTTTTTTTTTTTATAAATAAATAAATTCTCAAAAGCCAGTGATGTTTAGCCCTAGTTATTATGGTATCACGAAGAGTTCGGTTTAAATTTTTTCACTCTCAATTTGTAAAAATAAAAAAATAAATTTTGAAAATTTAACTATACTCTTGCATTAAAAAAAAATTCTTAGTTAAATTTAATTATTGTATATTACCTTAGGAGTATTTTATATTTAATTAATATATATTTTAGATAATTATTTTTATAAATATTGTAAAATATTACTAAAATTAATATTTTATTATCCTTTTTTAATTTTAATATCTAACTATATAAAACATTTTAAGAGCATTTCGAGCTATAGTTATCAATTGGACTTTTTTTCATTATGCATGATTTTCTAATTCTTTTAGCTGATCCTCCATCATTATTTCCCCAATTGGAAGCATGATTTGGAAGAATCTAGTTGTTATTTAAAATTTTTGTATTGGTGCCGGCTTCAAGAATCTGGGCTGGTGGTGGATTAGAAGTCATGGTGAAAGTGTCTTTAGCTTAGCAAGTAAATGAATGGTTTTTCCCAAGGAGTTTCCAAAGACGGCACCACTTGATAATATGTTCCCGAAACTCTTAGGCTAGGCGTCATGCAAGGCATGAACAGAGGGCAAGGTGAGGGGTGGGAAGGATCCCCATGAACACTCCGATATCTAAGTTAGAGAATGGAAGCAAGGAAAATATAAGATAGCTTGAATGTGTGAGAATGAAATGTCCCCTTGTGAGGGATGTAGGGCTATATATATATTGATACTCAAACCTAGATGGAGTCAGATTCCGTGTGGGATAGTGAATCATAATCTTAGTAGGAGAGTGTCCCTTCTTTGGTTAGAATTCTACTTTGGGGTAGTTCCTATTCTGAACGGATCTACCTTCTTCTTGATTCAAGTGTTCCTATTTAGCGGGTAAAAGATCCCTAATTAGGCGAGAACATTCTAGATAGTATCAGGATGGCTGATTATAAATGAATTACTCATTATGTTGAGATTATTGGCTATTTTTCTATTTTATTGCATAAAAAAAAAAAGAAAAAACAAGAAAATAAAGATGATCAAGAATGTTGAATCTTAATTAAATTTATTGAGAAATAAAAAGTTATTTAGAATATATGTGCTAAAAAATACAGAAAATTCCCCATCATATTTTTTCAAAAAAAAAAATTAAATGAATGTATCATTGTAGACACCCGATTCGGTCGGCCCGTGTTAGGGGACGAATTAGAGTTGCTCAGTTTGACCGGCCCATTGTTAAGCCCAATGATGAGAATGTGAAACTTGAACATGAGAATGAAGCCTGAATCTCTAATGGAAAGTGGACTTGAAAATCCAAAGCCTAGAAAGCCCAAAACCTAGCCCATCTATCCAAAATTGGCCTAAGCCCGCCTGGCCCAGCGCAGGCCCGGGCCAAAGGGGTGTCACCTCAATGCAATGAGGCAATCGCCTCCACCTTTATGGCAGCCCATTTGCAGCTGTAACCATGGTGGCCAAGTGGGTGTGGGCGCCAACCTCCAGACCTAATTTCTTGTGTGAGAAAGAGGTTTTTGGAGAAGAGAAAAAGGCTATGAAGGCTCATGATAAGCTAGAAAGCTTAGGGGCATGGGGAAGCTAGGGAATAAAAGGAAAAAAAGAGAGAGAAAAAAGGGGATGGAAAAAAAAAGGAGAAAGGAATAAGTGAGAGGGGGGAGCTCTAAAAGAAAACAGAGGAGAAAAGTAAAGAAAGAAAAAAACATCCTCAAGAAAGGGGGGAGAGATTGAAGCAAATAGGTCCACTTTTTCCAAGAGTAGAGATCACATCCTAGCAAGGATCACAATCAAAACATCTCTGAGGGTCTCTCATTTTGGTAGAAAACTTGCACTCAAACTTAACATGTTCTTCATTATGTGTGTTTTTGCTTATGTATAGCTAAGTCATTAGTATATTTTGAGTATATTTATAGTTTATCTTGCTTCAAAACCTCACTTTATTGATGTGATCTTTGAATACTTTTGCATGTAGTCATAGTCTGATGATTGCAGAGTGTGTATATGCATGTATTATTACTTAGAGTATAAGTCTAAACGTTTGAGAGTCGAAACTGGCTTATTGATCAGGTGACTCCTATATCTTATCAATAAGGTGATCGCCTCACCATTGATAGGCCTTTAAGAAGTCTTCCTTTTGTGTATGTGTGTTTCATGCTTTTTGACTTAGAGATATAAGACTCCCTGTCGATGAGGCATCACCTCATCAATGAGGCAATTGCCTCATTAACAAGATTAGCCTGCTTTCTGTTTCGTCTTTATTAATATTTGTCATGGCGTCTGCTTTGATATCCTCTTTTTTTTTTACCTTAAACATGTCTGTATCATTGCACGATGATGTTTAATTTTGATTGTTTGATGCTTTCTTTAGTTCATAATGTGAAAACCCTTTTCTATGAAGTCACTTTGTAAGTATCATTATATGTGATTTCATTTCTTTGAAAGGAGGCACTAACTGTGTATTATTTGCAACAATTGCTTGATGATCTCCATCATTGAGTAGTCACTTTTGTTAGTTACCCCTTGTATATGGCTGCTTTTATGTTATTTTATTAGTCTATTTTCGATATATGTTTGGTTTATTTTCTGTATATTATTCTTTTATTTAACCTAAAAGTGTTGTAATTCTTAATCCCTTTCCCCTATTTGATTTTGAATGTATGGTTGTAAATTATTATTTATTTTATTTTTGTTAAACGTTAGGACTCAAAAGCATGAAATTGGATTAATGTGCAAACTTGGACTTAACTATAAAACTTGGAAAGTAAATGAAGGAAAGTGCAACTTTGAATGTAAATGAGGAAATAATTAAATAATTAAATGGTAATAAAATATAAAACACAAACGGAGGCCAACCATAAGGTTGGGTGAGCATTCAAATGCTCATACCTAGTTTCCGAACCCAATCTCTGATCTCTGGGATCTAGTTGCTGTATAGTGTGTCCCGACTTTTATCTTGGTTATGACTCCATCTCCGAATAGGCCTAAGACCTATATCGTATTTCTTAGTGGGCCTCGAGCCCACACAGTGTCGTGGTCACCAAACACTTAGGCGTGCGCTAAACCCTACCACCTACAGTGGTGACTCCATTGGGGATAGAGAAACTAATTCTGGTGTTTTGTGTTTTATCATCTTTAATTATTTTCTTATTTCTTCATGCATTTATGAATTCACTACACATTTTACACACAATGAGCACTTCAGTCCCGAATAAACCCGACAATAGTCAGTACTTCACTACCTACGTTTCACTCAAACCTGGTGGTGGAATATTTGATTATTGTCACTCACGACACGTACTAATCCGCATTATTTGACCCTTGAGTGGGGAGACGTATATGGATGTATATCTTTGTGGGAGCCGAAGCCTTTTTAACCAAAAATCAAGCCCATGTAATGACCTAGCAGCTATCCTTAGGAATTTTCCCATTTGCATGTGTATTATGCCATATAATGGACCTTTAAAATAAATCTTGAGCCTATTAATAAGCAGTCCAAAGTGAAATGGGCCCTTATGTCCAAATAAAGCCCATTATAAAAAAGCTAGTCAATAAGGGTCTCTCATGGATTTTCATGACCCATTTCAAGTGGGCCTTGACAAATGAGTTTATGGTGCTAAGGATCTTGGCTCATAGAAAGTGGACTCAGGCTTTATTTAAAGGAACCACTTGTCTGAATCATTTTGAGAGTTTTGTTGCATACGTCAATTTTATTATCCCCTGTTGATAATTAAAACCCATACCAAAAATCCTAGGATAAGATACTCACCATTAAATACATGTATAAGAGGAATAAGGGCGAAAGTTTGCACGTTTAAGTTTCATGCTTTGATCTTGTATATCTTTTTATGTGTGACATTTTATTTCTCAAATTTTTAAATAAAACGGACTTGCATATCATGCATACATATCATGCATCATTCTAACTTACTGTCTTGCAGCACTATAAATCCTTTAAGCTTAGTAGGGTGGGTTTGAGCTAGTACAGGTCATTTGGTTAGAAATTCAGAAATAGGAATGGCAGGAGGGTTTGATCTAAAAGCATTTAGGGCACAGTTGAAAAAAGAAGTAATGACAGAAACTCGGGCTATGATGGGAGAAATGATGGGTGAGATTAATAAGCTTATCAGAGAGAGTCAGCCAGCACAACCACCTATGGCACCGCCAATTGATCCGATGGATCTCGATGAGGAAATACCGATTAGAGGAAGGGAAGAAGATGATGTGACAGTGTTGGCCAATCCAATGAATCAAAGGAATGTCATCCCAGCCAAGGATGTGGGTCAGACTGAGTGGGCTAAGAATATGACCAAAGTGATGAACCAAATGCAGGTGATGATGAAGGAGAAGGGTATGGTCGTTCCTTTAGATTATGATATGAATCTAGAAAAGGGTGATGAACTACTGCCTTGTAAGTTTAAATTCCCAGACATGAAGAAGTATATTGGTGCTAAGGATCCCCATTTTCATTTGAAGCAGTATATAACATACATGAAGGCTACTAAGCTAACTAAGAGCCAAATTATCAAGCAGTTCCCTATTTTATTGGAGGGAGCGCCAATCCGTTGGTATTACACCTTGGAACCACATGTTCAGTCAGATTGGACAGAATTGTGTGCTACTATTGTTAAGAAATATGGTCTTAATGTTCAACTAGAGGTTTCCATGAAAGATCTACAGAATACCAAATAAAACTTTAATGAGCCTTGCTGATTACCTGACTCGTTAAAGGGGAAAGTTGTCCTTGATGAGGCATAGACTTGCTGAGTCTGACCAGTTGGTCCTGGCAATAGAAGGGTGTATTCCAGCATTGTCTAGGAAATTGAAGGATCTAGGAATCAGGAACTTTGAAGAATTGTACAGATTTGGGGTCCATAAAGAGTAAGATTTGGCTCAAGAGAAGAAATTCTTTGGAAGAGGATTTGGGGGCAAAAAGGGGGCCAGTTCAAGCAGTAACGTTTAAATTCATGTTATTCGACCATCGAGCAGTAATGTACAAGTCAATGCAAGTTAGACAGCCTCAAAGATTTTCAAATCTGGGATGTCCTATGTCCAAAGTCCTTGATAAGCTCATTGAGAAGAACCTACTATGACCTTTACCTTCACAACAACCTTTGCCTGGAGCCAACCCAAAGCTTTTTTTTAAATTTCATCAGACCATTGGGCATGATATAACAATTGTGCCCAGTTAAAGCATGAAATCCAAGATTTAATAGACTCAGAAAAAATTACCAACCTAGAAAATAGAAAAGCGAACACATAAACTAACCCGTTACCCAATTATCAAAATGTACCACCACCAAACCCATCCATTTTGATGGTCAACTCTGGCCTAACAGAAGAGCAAGTCATAAACTCCTTTATTGATGTCTCTCACAATTCCTTATAAACCAAACCTGAAAACCTAAAACCAAAAAAAAAACCCATGGGGTTATAGGTACAAGTCTTGGACATATGGAGTTTCGATGATGAAATTAGAGAACAAGTTGACCTATGGGACAATGAGGGGTATGAGCCAAGTCAGTCTATGGGGAAGGTCGAAGAAAAGAAAGAAGAACCTAAGGTTATCAAGTTTGAACCTGAAAAGGTGGGAGCTACAGAAAAGGGAAAGGAGATAGAATAAAGCAAAAAGACCATTGCCAGTGTTTGGGAGTTACTCATGCATTCTAGGGATCACAGGGAAGCCTTGGTCCTAGCACTAGATCAGAGAAAGATTTCCACTAAGTCCACTTCAGAGTAGATGGTCCAATCATTAATGGAAACTCCTCAAGGGATGATAACATTTTCCAATGATGATTTTCCTCTGGAAGGGAGGGATCACCACAAAGCTCTATTTATCAAAGCCAAGGTAAAAGGGAAGATGACCTATTGTGTGATGGTTGATAATGGTTCTGCCATCAATCTGTGTCCATTGAAGATTCTACCGAAGCTAGGGTTGACAGTGGCTGACCTAAAGCCTTCTGAGGTAGTTATCAAGGCTTATGATGACACCAAGATATCTGTGGAAGCAACTTTCAGGGCGTTGGTTAAAACAGGACCTATAGAAGTCTGGGTTGACTTGCATGTGATTGATATCCTGGTAACATTTGCCATTTTATTAGGGAGGCCATGGTTTCACCCTCTAAGTGGCGTTCCATCCACTATCCATTAAAAGATTAAATTCCCACATGAAGGAAGGGTTGTCACCATCTCAGCTGAAACTGAAGTTGCCATAGCCACACTGAAGTTGATCCTTAAAGAGATTTCCCTTAGCCCTAGTTTTGAAGTCTGTATGATCTATGAGGATGAAATGGATGAAAAGGTTCTGAGAATGATGCACAATATGAAGTTTTTACTCGGCATAGGGTTAGGAAAAAATCAGAGCGGACCTTTAGAGTTTGTAGGAAACAAAGTACTTGTTCTAAAGCACGGGTTAGGATTCAAAGACGCTGACAGAGCTGGGAAATAGATGAGTATATGGGACCATTCTGAAGAAAAAGAAAGGGAGATCGTGACTAAAAATAAAACTCTGTGGGAAATCTTCATAAAGGAAGGCACTGGGCATCCATACAATAGGACTCCATAACCTCTCCTGATGGCTAGAGGAGTTATCCAGAGGTTTGAGATTTTTACTGAGTTTATGAACAAAGCCGAGGGAGTCACTATTGAGAAAGCCCCTACTGAGGAGTTGGTACTGGCTGAAGAGGAGTTTAAGAAGGATGAAGCTACCTCAGAGTAGAAAGGCATTGATGATCAAAGCAAAGACCTTGACTTTGAAACCTACGTCCTTGAATCCATCATAGATACCCTTTCTAGTGACTTTGATATTTCTTTTGCTTCTTTATTTGAGACTGACGATCTTTTCTTTTCAAAAGTGAATGCAATGAAGTCTGAGTTTGCTTATTTGTGTGATATGTTTCCTAATGGTTATTTTGTTTGTGATGATCATTTCATGCACATGTTTGACATTAATTCCATACAAACTGAGTCATTTAATTTAGGCACAAATGATAATCCTAAAAATATATTGCTTGCTTCTGGTTCAACTCATTATAGAGAGGGGGAAAATGGAAGAAATCTTAAAAAAGAGACAGAAAGCATTTGCTTGGGGTTATGAAGACATGCCCAGAATCGACAGGGATATCTCAGAACATAGGATCCCCACATAGCACCGATAAAGCAGAAGCAAAGAAGGTTAAGGCCAGAATGGGCTCTCTTGGTTAAGGAAGAGGTTGAAAAGCAGCTGAAGGCAAAGTTCCTAGAAGTGGAAAAGAACACTCAGTGGTTAGCAAATATAGTTCCCATTCCTAAGAAGGATGGAAGGGTTAAAGTGTGTGTAGACTACCGAGATTTGAATAAAGCCTGCCCCAAGGATGACTTTCCACTACCGCATATTGATACATTGATTGATAGTGTAGCTTCTAATGCGATGTACTCTTTCATGGATGGATTTTTAGGGTACAATTAAATCATGATGGTAGTAATTGATAAATTGAAGACATCTTTCATCACCGAATGGGGAGTGTACTATTATCGAGTGATGCCTTTCGGGTTGAAAAACGCAGGGGCCACTTATTAGAGGATGGCAACTGCCTTGCTGCACGACATGATCCATAAAGAGGCAGAAGTGTATGTGGATGATATGATGACGAAGTTTGCAACTAGGGAAGGGCATTTTGAAGCACTAGACAAGTTTCTGGCTAGAGCAGAAAAGTATAATCACAAGCTGAACCTAAAGAAGTGTGTTTTTAGGGAAACTACTGGGACACATGGTCAGTCAAAAAGGAATAAAAATGGATCCGAATAAGGTCAAAGCAATCAAGGATATGCCTGCACAAAAGTATGAAAAAGTGGTTCGAGGTTTTCTGGGGCATTTATAGTATATCAGTAGATTTATAGCCAAATTAACAGTAGTCTGCAATCCCATCTTTAAGCTTCTAAAGAAAGACCAACCTATTGTGTGGGATGAGAGATGTCAACAAGCCTTTAAAGCTATTAAGGATTATTTGATAAATCCTCATGTTTTAAAACCACCAAGACTGGGTGAGGCCTTAACTCTGTATCTAGCAATTAAGGATGATGCAATAGGGGCAATGTTGGCACAGGAAGGTGAAAGGAAGATAGAGCATGCAGTGTATTCCTTAAGTAAGAAGCTTCTGCCTTATGAAACTACTTATAGTGTGGTAGAGAAAATGTGCCTAGCAATAATTTGGGTGATAAAAAAAACTCCAACACTATTTTCAGTCTTATAAAGTGCAGGCAGTTTCTAAACATGATCCCCTCAGGTACCTCCAACAAACCCCGTCTCTTATAGGAAAATTGGATAGGTGGCTTATTTTACTCATAGAATTTGACATAGAGTATATGGCCAAAAAGATAGTGAAAGGCAGAGCAGTAGCAGACTTCTTAGCACAAAGCCCGGTGGATGATGACCAAGAGTGGAAGTTAGAGTTTCCTGATGAGCATCTAGGGGCGATAGAGATACAAGGTTAGGAAATGCACTTTGATGGAGCTGTCAACAACAAAAGGGTCAAAATAGGGGTAATTTTGGTTATGCTAGAAGGAGAAATGATCCCAATGGCAAAAAGACTCGAGTTTGAAGCAACCAATAACCAAGCATAATACGAAGCCTGCATCTTTGATTTAGAAGCATTGCATAGCGCAGGGGCAGAAAATTTCACTATCTATAGGGATTCCATGCTACTTATAAAATAAGCCACTAAAGAATAGAAGATAAAAGAAGATAGATTATGGCTGTACTGGGAATACTTGGCCACCATCCTGGGCTCTTTCACTCAATGTAAATTTATCCATTTGCCAAAAGAAGGAAACCAGGTAGCTGATGCCCTAGCCACACTGGCCTCCATGTGGGAAAGTGGGAAACAACAATAAGCCAGGCCCTTAATTCTTATGAAGTCTTAAGTCCCCTGTTACGAAGGGGTGAGAGCAACGCCAGTTGATGCCACTGAGAAACCTTAGTTCTATAATTTACAAAGGTATTTAGAAATTGGTCAATTTCTAAATGACGCTGATAAGAAAGAAAGGATATCTCTGCAAATGTTGTCTTGACAATTCATAAGCCACAATAGGATGTTATGCAAAAGAATGCCAGCTGGGGTACACCTCAGGTGTGTTGATAATGATGAAGCCTGGAAGCTTATGGAAGCGATTCATAAAGAGGTGTGTGGGCTACACATGAATGTAGCCATCTTGGCAAAGAAAATAGCCCACCAAGGGTACTTTTGGCTCACCATGGAATCAGATTGTGTTAGATTTATAAAGAAATGTCACAATTGCCAAACTTATGGTGATGTCAGCCACCTACCGTCTATGGAGCTTCAAGGAATGACTTCTCCTTGGTTGTTTGCTGTATAGGGGATTGACATCCTAGGAGAGGTAAGGCGAAAAGCAACTAATAGCCATCAGTATATCATTGTGGCTATCGACTACTTCTCCAAATGGGTTGAGGCCAAATCCTATGCTACCTTAGGGTCGAAGTAGATGTCGAAGTTCATCGAAAAGAACATAATCTGCAGATATGGATTGCTGAACTATATAGTTACAAATAATGGCATTCAATTACGGGCAGAAACGACCACATTATTGAAAGACTATAAGATTGGGCACCACATGTCATCTCCATATAGGCCACAGGCAAATAGGGTGGTGGAAGCAGCAAATAAGAATGTAAAAAAGATCTTGGCCAAGACGCTGGAAAATTACCAAGATTGGATTGAATACTTACAATTCGCATTGTGGGGGTACCGAACCACTACTAGAACTTTGACAGGAGCCACTCCATACTCTTTGGTTTATGGGTGTGAGGCTATTTTATCGGTAGAGGTTGAGATAAGGTCATTGAGAGTCCTTCTGGAATCTAAACTCCCTGAGTATTAGTGGGTCGAAAGTCAGTTGGCTCAGTTGAAATTACTGGATGAAAAGAGGATGAAGGCTATGTATCATTCTCAGTTGTATCAGAAAAGAATAGCCCGTGCCTACAATAAGAAGATCAAGCCAGGCAAAATTCGAGAAGGGGATTTGGTGTTGAGCCTTACAAGATCAATTATGACCGACCCTTGAGGAAAGTTTAAGCCCAATTAAGAGGGACCGTATTTGGTAAAGAAGTTATTTTCAAAAGGCACTACCATTTTATCTGACATGGAGGGAAATGAGTTCAAAGAACCCATCAACCTAGACAAACTCAAGAAATACTTTCTGTAAAAAGTCTCGCTAGGGAGAAAACCTTAAAAAGAGGCTGTTTAGGTAAAAGTTAGAGACTAAAAAGAAAAAAAAAAGAAAAAGTCCTGCTGGATTAAAAACCTCAAAAGAGGCGATCCAGGTAAAAGTTAAGGACATGTAAAAAGGAAAGAGAGAGGCACAAAATGATTAGTTAGAAAACTTGTAAGGGCAAGCCAACTAATAACATGAGATGTACCAGAAGTGAAATGTATATACATTTTTGTGCTTAAATCAAATGAAATGGATTGATGTAATTATTGTTAAACCTTGCATAATGTGTCCATTACAAGTCATTTAACTAGTATAAAAGGAAGATCACATCTAACAAAAGGGGAAATAATGACTTCATTTCATAAGCTAATTTTGTTTTCTTTTCTTTCGTTGCTTACCCTGTGAACTTAACATTTGTAATTCTCTTGTCCTTTTATATTTAATAAATTCATCTCTTTCTGTCTGTTGCAAATAAACCCACACTTTGTAATGATCATCGATAGTTTGATCTCTGTCGTAGCTTAAATTTCTTTTAATGACTCTTCAAGGCCAAGTTACCTCCAGGTGGGCCAGAAAATTTTGAGAAAGGGGCCCTGGCTTGAACTCGTGAATAGGCTCCATAATCAGTTATTTATGACCATATTGGCGGCAGAGGCATGCTGGATTGTAGAAAGTGGCAAAATGGAGACCGGTAACTAGGATGCAATATGTATAAGACCGAATAGTCACATGTTTTAGCCCCCACCAGGGGCACATCTAATGGATCAGTGTATCAGGGAATGTTGATAGCCAGTCGTGAATGTCCACAGGGATGGGATGTAGTTTCCTGGTTTGGTAGTGCTTTGCCTTATAGTGTTTGATGTCTTGAGGAGGTTTAATCAGGCCCAACTTTTCATAAAACCACATTTGCAGAATTGCAAATGATTAGTTGCAGGTAGTGTGATAGTTGGAAGTTAAGGAAGGGACAATGGGAAACTTACCTCCTGTAGGAATGGACTTATTGAGAATCATCACGTCTTCGTGAAGTCATCCAATCTGATGATAGTTTCTGCTAAAATTAGAGGGAAGGGATTGAACCCTGACTCCACTTGATCAAGGATGGAAAGGATCTTTTTATCGCAACCCTGAGGGAGAAACCAGCAGAAATTGAGCATACAAATAGAGGGTTAACATGTGGGGCTAGTAAGTTTTTTCTTTGTCCAAATTCATGGTGACCTTGAGGAAGGAATCTAGTTTGATTTTTGAGCCAAAGATAAAGTGAAAAGAAGACTGGGGTGGAAGGTTGAACATCCATTTATTGCTGAATGAAGTAAGAATTCGGGTTTTCAAGGACAGGTTTCACAAGTTGGTAAGCAGAGTCTGAATGATGGCCGAGAATTGCCTTGAATTCCTTCGATAGGGGACATATTTCTAGTGAGTTGAACCAGAAAATGTGTTTATAAGGATCCCAAAATTGAACATTGGCATGGAGAAAACGGAAATTGATTCTCCTAGTGTGGAGTGATTTAAAGATCGGAAGGTGAAACGATTCTAATCTAGTCCAAGATTCGTTTCTTAGGCCCTTCAAGATCGGTTGTAGCATCTGCAGGCTCCATTCAGTCATGATTATAACTTTCAGAGGTACTTAGAGAGAGAAATAAGAGGTTAGGGATGAAAGGAACTCAAAAAGTGGGGCTGAACACCAGAATGTAGGTTTTTAAAGGGCAGGACTGCCTGTTGCTGAGGCGATCACCTCATCGATTAGCCGGTCACCTCATTAATAAGGCGCTGCCTCAGTAGCAAGAGGCGATTGCCTCTTCACTAGAGTTTGATGAGGCGATCACCTCATCAGCAGTATGGGGTGATTGCAATTCTTTGAATTGCGCAGTCTAAATAGGTGCAAGTCAGAATATAGTGGGATAGATACATATACAAACATTGAAATGAACTCACATGTGAAAAAATGAAAAAGCAAAACAAATGAATTTAATCAAGGAAAATTATGAATTCTGTAAACGTTCTGTCTATAAAATTAAAAACCAAAATTTTGTGTTCACTATTCAAAGACTACACAAGTTTTAACCCCAGTACACCAAGCGTCTGATCCAGTACCCTTAGGGTCAGCCTCTCCTCTAGCTTCGTTACCGCTCCTGTCTTTGTCCTCATCATCCTTATCAATTTGAAACACGTCAATCTGACACTCGAGAGTGGCGATCCTCGCCTTGCTAGCCTCATCCTGATCTTATTCGGACAAAACGCAGGTTAGTAAACCATGCAAGCAGGCAAACATATAGAAAATAAAGAGGTTCTTACCCTCCACAGCTGGGTGATCTCCAGTATGTAGTCTCTATGGGCCTCTATCATGTGATACATATATAGGCCCTGCTCCAACATAATCTGCATTATTGAAATAAATGTTGGAACTAACATTTGGTTTCAGAATCATAATGAAAAGTAGGTCAGGAAAAGAACTTACATGAGTAGCACCACCAGGAGGTGCATGCAGGGGTTAGGTCCTCGTCCAAGGTCAAGAACTGATGTGACAACTCTCCAAGATGAACCCAACATCAGGCTAAAGGGTCAGGAACATGAATGAAGCTGCCTGGGACAAACTTAGAACCGGGGGCAGTAGTCGGCCTAACTTGCTCACCAGCCGTAGAAGTCTCCTCCCTGCCCAGATCCAGTCGACGCCTTAAGCACTCTCTCTGCCGTACTCAGGACCTAACCGGGGCCATAGGCCTAGCAGGTGTAGCCTAAAGACAAAAATAGGAGAAACATGTTGAGAATGCAATTAATTTGCAAGAAAAGGGAAGTCGACAAGGATAAACCTGAGAGATAGAAGCGGCTTGGAATAAGACCGTTAGTAGAAGGTGGGTGCGGATGAACTCCACATACTGACTCTTCATATGAATTGTGTGATCCACAGCTAGTGAGCCCGTAACAACTTGAGTGAGGTCATTGCCCTCCAACTCATGAGCCTAAAGCATACTGTCAGGAGGAGACCTGGGGACCACCTAGCTCTAACACCTACCCTCCAGTTTAGGACCTGCTCTCCTAAATACCAAGCTCGATATCCAGGGCTACAGAGGAGTACACTCTTTCAAGCTAAAGGCCTGAAGCAAGTCATCTCAATGGTCCAAGTGTCCTCAAGCCCCCACAAGTCGTTCCAGATCTGCAAAGAAAAAAAAAAGGAGATGTCAATATGTAAGTGAATTGAATATGAATAATTTACTAATAAGAAAGTTTATGCTTTGTAAGTATCGTATCCTGTGTCAGAGAGTTTAGGTGCTGTCTGTGGATGTGAACTCGCATAAGGTGCCTCCTCACAATGCGGCTGGCGCCCCACCTGCTAAGGGTCATGAAGTGATCTCCCACTTGTGTAACACCCACAAACAACTTTAGCTTTAGAGCCCACACCTAGAAAAATAAAAGAGGAGAAGTTAAGAAAACTGATGTAAGTAACGGGAGTCAGAACAAGATAAAGAAAAAAGGGATCATGACGCATTAGAATAGCATGCCAAAAGCCGTAGAATCTCCTAACCCCTCGGACCACCTCATCCATACTCTGGTACAAGTATGCCAGGGTGCAGCTATCCCAATTGAATGTGGGAATCTGGTCAAAATCCCAAAGAGCCGGTAGGAACATTAGGTTGATGGAGCTGGCAGTGTCAGCGAAGAAGGTGGTATCGAGCAGATAGAGCAAGAAGGCCCTCACCATCTGGTCAATCTCACGGGGAGTGATCATCACTGCAGCCCGATTCTAAGTGTAGAAACTCCTGATCAAGTCCAACTTAAGGGTATGAGTCCTCTTCATGTCAGGAGTCATCCCCAAAAGTCGCTCGATGTATGTAGCCTTATCCAGAGACAGCTGGTGTAGATTCGCATCAAAGGGAATAGGATCCTTGGCGCAGGCAATCCTCGTAATGGTGGCAAATGAAACTGGGTCTAGAATAAGCTCACCGAATATGAGGTGGAAAGTATGGGTCGTATCAAACCACCTCTCCATCAGGGCATGTAGTGGCTGATAGTTCATGCGCCCCTGCTCAGATGGAAGCAAAAGTGTGAAGTCCTCGAACCCCGTCTCTTGAATCTGGTCCCTCTGCTCGTTGTTAATTCGCTATAGATGACCCGGGCTCCATGGAAATTCCCGGCAACCTTGAATGTCTGAGCATTATGCTATAAATAAAGAGATAGGGAAGTGAAATTTATGCATTTAACAGTTTCAAGGAGAAATTCAGAATGAATGTACATGTAAATTGCATAGTTCGCTCTGTTGATGAAACGATCACCTCACCATAAAGGCGATTGCCTCATCACAGAGGTGATCACCTCATTAAAGAGGAGATCAGCTCTGTGAAGGGGTGATAAGCAATCGCCTCTTCACAGAAGCCTATCATCTCATTGATGAGTCGATTGTCTCTTAGAGGCGCAGACAAGGACAATTTTCAATTTTTGGCAATTAAAACATAAATTTCACATTTTGTTCGATTAAACAATGTCCTAGAACGATAATTATGCAAGATTAATCACTAACCCAATATGATTTTGCAAGAAATTTTAGGGTACTAACCTCTCTGGATGCAGAAGAGTAGATGTGGGACTCTAAGTCTGCCAGAAGAGGAATCGAGTCTCCACGGGTCAATCCCAGATTCTTAGAAGCACTAAAAAAGGCAGAATATGATCCTACTTAGGCACAGGGGGTGTTCTCTCGTTCTCCATTAACTGTAAAAGGAGGAAAGATGCAGGGAGTACAAGAAGTGTAGAAAGAGGAAAGAGGAGAAAAGAGAGGTGACAAAAAGTAAAAAGAGGAAAAGGACAAGGGAAAAAGTTGTTTTTATAACAAGCAAGGGTGTGGGGTTTCCCAAAAAAAATGAATGAAAATGATGAAAATAAAAATAAAAATGTTGAATGATTGAAAAATGATGAATGGAAATTAGCGTCGCATACTAGGAAGGTGGAATTTAAAAGTATAGATTTTCGAGATAAAGTTTCCGGAAGGGTGGGCTAGGAAAACCCACACCGTTAATGAGAGAGGGTTGTTCAGGTTTGAATCCCTGAAGCTCAAAGAAAGGGCTGTTCGGGTTTGAATCCTCGAAGCTCAAAGAAAGGGTTATTTGGGTTTGAATCCTTGAAGCTCAAAGAAAGGGTTGTTCAGGTTTGAATCCCCGAAGCTTAAAAAGAAAGGGATGTATGGATTTGAATCCCTGAAGCTCAAAGAGAGGGCTATTTGGGTTTGAATTCTTAAAGCTCAAAGAAAGGGCTGTTCGGGTTTGAATCCTCGTAGCTCGAAAGGAGAGGGCTATTCGAGTTTGAATCCTCGAAGCTCAAAGAGAGGGATGTTCGGGTTTGAATCCCCGAAGCTCAAAGAAAGGGATGTTTGAGTTTGAATCCTGAAGCTCAAAGATCGAGATGACTATTTTGGTAGTATCCCTGAAGTCAAGAGTGAAGGACAACTGGGCTAGGAAAACCCAGAAGCCTATGTCCCTGGAGAAGTGATAATCGAACCAGGAAAATCTGAAAGCCACATCCCTAATGGTGATTCGGGCCAGGAAAACCCGAGAATTAAGTTTCAGTGATGTGAGGATCTGGCTAGGAAAACCCGAGAATCAAGTTTTGTATGTTATGAGGATTGGGCTAGGAAAATCCAAGAATCATGTCTCAGGTGACGAATGGTTGGGCCAGGAAAACCCTTAAGCCTATAACCCTAGCAAGACGACAACTGGGCCAGGAAAAACCCAAGAATAGAACTCCAGTGTTGTGAGGATCGGGCCATGAAAACCCGAGGTCGACAGTTTCCAAATTTCTTTATCAAATATTAATGAGTGGTTGATTGGGCTAGGAAAACCCGAGGATCACGATCATGTTTTATAATTGGAGACTCTCGAGTGAAACCTGAGAGTCAGGTATGTTGCTTATCTTATTGTCTGTTTGTTGTTGTGCATATGATTTTTTGAAAAATGGTCATTGCATGCGTGTAATATCCCGTGTTTTTAAATATTTTAATACTGCATCGGGATATGCAGTGTTAATAATTTTTAAATATAATATTGATATTTAATAAGCTTTTATTTAATTTAAATTGATTTTTAATTGTTTATCATTATTTTAAGTGCTTTACGTAAAATTTTCCCGGGACTTGCATTTTCGGGAAAATTTTCACATAAATAATTTACTACTAATTATATTAAATATATTTATGGACTTGCATGAGCTCATACATATTTTTAATATATTAAATAATGTGTATGTGTGTAATTATTTATTTAATTAGGGTTTTATTAATATTATCCTAATATTTTATTATTTATTTATTAGTTTTATTGTTATTTAATTAATTTCATTTATTATTAAATTTTTTTAAAAAAATATTAAATATTAAGTGTGTGGTGTGTGATTTTTCCCAAATATTTTATTAAAATTATTTTTTTCTTTTTCTTTTTTTTCTTTTTCTTTCTTTTTCTTTTTCTTTTTCTTTTCTTTTCTTCTTCTTCCTTCTTTCTTCCCGAACCCGTCCCTTCTCCCCTTCCTGATGCAACTCCGGCCGAATACCATCGGTGTGCGACCAGAAGCTCCGCCTTTCCCAGCCAACTACTCCACCGCCCCCAATCTCCTTCTCCGACGCCGGCGAAGCCAAGGAAACCATTTTTGGCCGAAAGTTGCAATTTCTTCACACCTTGCGATTTCGGCCACCATTTTCGATACCGCTAGTCTCTTTATTCTCCTTGAGCTCCGGTGAGTGTGATTCTAGCTTTGGTTTGAGCTGAAATGGTCTTGATTTGCTTAGGTTTCGAATTTTCGAATTCGGCCATTTTAGGGTTTTTGATTTTTTTGAACTTCGAATTGTTTGATTCATGAAAAGTCCCTTAACAAATGTTGATCCTAGTAGCTTAATCTTCATGTGTGAATTGTTGTGGAATTTTTGGAGATTATTTTGATTTTTGGGTATTTTTGAATATTTTAATATTATTTTCTAATTTTCGGAAATTAATTAATTAAATTATGAAATTGTGTTTTATGATAATTATAGGTGTTGAAATGAATTATAGGAATTTATTTGGAATTTTTATGAATTTCTATGTATTTATTTTGAATTATTTAGGTTTATGTAATTTTGGAAAAATTAGGTTAATTATGTTTTTAATTGAAATTAATTGGTTAATTGAGTTTAATTATTGATATTATTGATAAATATGTTGAGAAAATTAATTTTGGATAATTATATAATTTTTGGTGAATTTTTGAATGAATTTTAGTATATTTATATATATAGGGGTATTTTGATAATTTTACACAAAATTGGCTAAAATTGTAATTTAATTGGTTTCAATAGTTATTTAAGGTATAAAAATTATTTTCACAAATTATTTGGTATTTTTAACTAATTAAAACTATTTTTCGTGAATTATTTTCAAATATATATATAATATACGATTTTTCTAATAAAATGAGTTTTTATCGGTTTTTACTGTGTTTAAAGGTTAATTATGTAATTTTACTTATAAAATGTATTTCTATGATATAAGGGTAATTTTGGTATTTTTGAAATTGTTCTGTGATTGTGGACCCCGGTCGGTAGACTGTAGTTTGGAGTCCGACCGAGGGGTTGTGGATGAGTGGTTGAGCCTGTTTTTCGAAGTGTGTTTCTTTGCAGGGTCGGCTCTACTCTTTGGGTAGAGAGATGTCCGTTTTACAGGGGAGGTTCTGTCGAATTTTCGATAGAATTCTCGTAAAACGTGATATCCGGTCGATCCCTAATTCCGTTTCTGTGTTTAATATTCTAGATCGAGTTCTAGGATTTTTTGTTAAGTTTATTCTGATGTCTGTTATTATTGTTTATTTAGTTGCACCGAGATCGAGGCCTAGTGGACCAGGCCCGTCGGACTCGAGGAGCGCATTAAGTGTGAGTTGCTATTTTATATATATATGCTTAAGGTGCATGATTTTAGAAATATATGTTTTATTTTGATTAAAATGCATAAATAATGTGATTTGTATTTAAGTATATCCTTAGTTTATTTTTGGTATATATTAAATTATATGCATGTTTTATTAATAAACTATATTTAAAATGTTTTTAAATATATTTCTAGCTTAATTTATAATTTGATTGGATTTATTTGACGTATATATACTCGAAATATACCTGGTTTACTTTTGGTATATTTCCAGTATATATATGGTTTATATTGTTATTTTATTTAAATTCATGCATCATTTAATTGTGAATGAATGTTTTTATATTTATTAATGAAGGATATCAATAGAACGTGCTACCTAGTGGGTAACACTAGGACCGAGTACGTACCGGTATGCTTATAGCATTTAGGCTATATTACTAACTATTTGTGGATATTAATTAGGTATGATTATTTGATGTGTGAGATATGGTTTGGAGGTGTGATTGCTGGAGCTCGGTTGACTAAGTGTCTCGGGCCAATCACATTGACAGTCAGACTGTTGGAGCTCGGTTGACTTAGTGTCTCAGGGCCAGTCTACTGTCTAAATGGATTAAGTGGATATATTTGGATTAAGTGAGCCTGTATGGCTAGTGTTGTCTAACACTATTTGAGGTTTCGATATCATAGGGTTCTATTTGATCCTTCATAAACGATGATTTTTAGTAAAATATATAAAATGAATTTCTTGCATCTGTGTGTATTTGCCTGTATATATACATATTATATATGCCTTTGACTGTGTGCATTGACATTTAGTATGCATGTATATATATTATAGTAATTCACTCAGTGAGGTTTGACTCCCCTCCGTTGACTAATTTTTCAGGAGAGTCATCATGTTCAGACCTCAGTAGCAGGCCTGTACGCCGGATTTCTTCCGCCCCGGCTTCTTTATGTAAACTGCTTCTCTGAATCTTGGGTTTATTTTATCTAGACACTACAGTAGTCATTAAATATTTAAAGAGACGTTGTATTATATATTTGAACTGGATTTGTATTAAAAGAGTTTATATATATATATGTAATGAGATGAGGATTTGATTTAAATCTAGTTGGTGCAATGTTATTATGATATTTATGATTTTTATTTCCGCTGTATTATATATTGTTATTACTATTGCATGTTTATTTTATTTTTAGGCTTGCTACGGGTTCCGGATTCGAAAGAATTCCCGTTCCCTAGTGCCGGTCATGGCCCCTGTTTTGGGTCGTGACAATGCATTTGATTTTTTGAAAAATCAGGGGGGCAAATTGTAGACACCCAATTCAGTCTGCCCATGTTAGGGGACGAATTAGGGTTGCTCAGTTTGACCGGCCCATTTTCAAGCCCAATAATGAGAATGTGAAACTTGGACATGAGAATAAAGCCTGAATTTCTAGGGGAAAGAGGACTTGAAAACCTAAAGCCTAGAAAGCCTAAAACCTAGCCCATTTATCTAGAATTGGCCCAAGCTCGACTGGCCCAGCATAGGCTCAAGCTAAAAGGGTGTCGCCTCAGTGCAATGAGGTGATCACCTCATTAGAGAGGCGCCACCTTTGTGGTAGCCCACTTGCAGTTGCATTAAATGCAACTACAACCATGGTGGCTAAGTGGGTGTGGGCCCTAACCTCCAGACCTGATTTCTTACATGAGAAAGAGGTTTTTGGGGAAGAGAAAAAGGCTATAAAGACTCATGATGTGCTAGAAAGCTTAGGGGCATGGGAAAGCTAGGGAATAAAAGGAAAAAAAGAGAGAGAAAAAAGGGGATGGAAAAAAAAGGAGAAAGGAAGAAGTGAGAGGGGGGAGCTCTGAAAGAAAATAGGGGAGAAAAGCAAAGAAAGAAAAAAATCCTCAAGAAAGGGGGGAAAGATTGAAGCAAAGAGGTCCACTTTTTTCAAGAGAAGAAGGAAGAAGCTTGTGTCAAGAGTAGATATCACATCCTAGCAAGGATCACAATCAAAACATCTTTGAGGGTCTCTCATTTTAGTAGAAAACTTGCACTCAAACTTAACATGTTCTTCATTATCTGTGTTCTTGCTTGTGTATAGCTAAGTCATTAGTATATTTTGAGTATATTTATAGTTTATCTTGCTTCAAAACCTCACTTTATTGATGTGATCTTTGAATACTTTTGCATGTAGTTGTAGTTTGATGATTGCAGAGTGTGTATATGCATGAATTGTTACTTAGAGTAGAAGTCTAAACGTTTGAGAGTCGGAACCGGCTTGTTGATCAGGCGATGCCTCTATGGCGATTGCCTTATTAACAAAAGGCGACGCCTCTATGAAGTCTTCCCTTTTGTGTATGTGTGTTTCATGCTTTTTGACTTAAAGATATAGGACTCCTTGTTGATGAGGCATCACCTCATCAATGAGGCGATTGCCTCATTAACAGGCTTAGCTTGCTTTTTGTTTTGTCTTTATTAATGTTTGTCATGGCATCTGCTTTGATATCCTCTTTTTTTTTTTTTACCTTAAACATGTTTGTATCATTGCATGATGATGTTTAATCTTGATTGTTTAATGCTTTCTTTAGTTCATAATGTGAAAACCCCTTTCTATAAAGTCACTTTGTAAGTATCATTATATGTGATTTCATTTCTTCGAAAGGAGGGACTAACTGTGTATTATTTGCAAAAATTGCTTGATGATATCCATCATTGAGTAGTCACCTTTGTTAGTTACCCCTTGTATATGGCTGCTTTTATGTTATTTTATTGGTCTATTTTTGGCATAAGTTTGGTTTATTTTCTGTATATTATTCTTTTATTTAACCTAAAAGCATTGTAATCCTTAATCCATTTCCCCTATTTGATTTTGAATGTATGGTTGTAAATTATTATTTATTTTATTTCTGTTGAATGTTGGGACTCAAAAGCATGAAATTGGATTAATGTGCAAACTTGGACTTAACTATAAAACTTGGAAAGTAAATGAAGGCAAGTGCAACTTTGAATGTAAATGATGAAATAATTAAATAATTAAATGGTAACAAAACACAAAACACAAACAGAGGAACGCTTATACCCAGTTTCCGAACTCAATCTTTGATGACGGTTTCTGAGAACCTCCGTGGGATCCAGTTACTGTATAGTGTGTCCCGATTTTTATCCGGGTGGTGACTCCATCTCCGAATAAACCCAAGATCTATATCGTGTTTCTTAGTGGGTCTCGAGCCCACACAGTACCGTAGTTGCCAAACACTTGGACGCGTGCTAAACCCCGCTGCCTACAGTCATCCTGATTAATTTTGCAATACATATTTAATATGAAAAATAAAAAATATTAATTATATTGTTAAGAATTAATAATAATTTATAAATAATACTTTATATAACTCATAAATTTTAATTTGGCGGTATTAATTAAACTTAATTTTTTATTATAAAATTTTGTTAAATTTGAATTTCTTCATTCATTAGCGTTATACCAAAGACTACTACGTTATTAGATTATTTATTATAATTCATTTTATTAGTTTAGCAATAATAAAATAATCGAATTATTTTTTTTATTATTATTATTTAGTTATAAAATTAAAAATTAGTTAATATGTATTACCCAATTTTATTTTAATTGAAACATAATAATAGCAAATGAAATTTTTGTATTTTTTACATTTAGTTTTTTTTCTCTTTTGTTTTTTTTTTTTTTGCTATTACTAAGTACTATTTCTATTTTTAGTAAGCTAAAAAATTTAAATATGTGCAATCTATCTATATGTCATTAAAAATTTAACATTTGAAAACATTTAATAAATAATTATAAAATTCACTCTAAATATTAAAATTGAAAACTTTTAATTTATATTTAATTTCTATTTTTCCTTTTATAAATGCAATATTACAACTCACAAATAATTAAGAAAAAAAAATTATTGTTTCAGATTTCATATTTATTTTATTATTTTAATTTTAATTTGTTTATATTGTGTTTAATAATGATTATACATATTTGTATTGTATAATAATGGAAGCAAATAAAATATCAAAATAAAGATTTTATGTTTTTCACAATTATTTATGTTTATTTTTCTTATTTATTTAATCATTTCATATTTATTATTATTTTTTTAGTAATTTTACTTCTTAATTTATTTATATTATAAATATATTTATTTAATAATAATATAAATCATGTGCTATACACATAACAAAAAAAACTAGTAACATATAAAAGATATATAGATGAAAATATTTTTTGGAAGAAAATAGACATGTAATTTTTATTTAATAATAAAAATAACTTTATGATGTACTTTTTTCTTCAAAATGACTATTACCAATGATTTAAGAGTTCAATTTCTTCCTGGATAAATAGAAAATTACAGTAATAATTTAGATTTGTTACTTTTTTGAGTTGAATTATTGGATTGGCCGTTTTTACATGCATAAAAAATTGTATAATTCATCTCAAATATTTAATTTTAAATTCACTTAAAATATTTAGATATACAAGTAATTAATATATATAAAATAATCTAATTACAAAATTTAAAAAATTTGTTCATCAATCACTTTTCTGTTATTATTTTTATATTATTTTTATTTTTATTTTATTAAAAAAATAAATTAGAAAAAAATCATAAAAAGTGGTATAAATTTATCTCAAATATTTAATTTTAAATTCAGTTAAAATATTTAGATATACAAATAAATTAATATATAAAATAATCTAATTACAAAATTTGAAAGACATTTAATCTAAGTTAAATTCTTGTATTCTGTTACTTTTACTTTTTTTTTCCTTTTTTTTTTTTTAAGTATTTATCTATTAAATGTATTTGTATATATGTGTTTTCTATGGTAACGTTAAAATTCAATGCACAATTTAGATAATTTTTAAACTTTAATCTAAGCTAAATTTGAAAAAAATTTAATTTATATAAGCTCTTGTATCTCTACTTATAAATATAACTCGCTAAGTTACCTGCGCTTTACAGCGGGATACATATAAAATTAAAATTTACACATAAAAAAGTATTTTATAGTTGTAGACTGCATGATTCAACACACGTCTAAGTATTTGACAACCATAATATTGTACGGCCTCAGGATCCACTAAAAAATATAATATGAACTTTAAACCTATATCGAAGATGGGAGTTGCCATGCAGATAAGACCAAAAACACACATTTACAGCAACTGGATCCCGTGAAGAACCTCCAACAGCCGTCATCAGATATTGAGCTTCAAAACTAGGTATAAGCTTTGAATGTTCACCTAACCTTATGGTTGATTTTTATTTGTATTTTGTGTTTTATTACCTTTAATTATTTAATTATTTATTTTTTTTTACAAACGAATTTGCAATTGACACCAAATGATTTTTAGATTTTATAATTAGATCCAAGTTTGCACATTAATCCAATTTTATGCCCATTTAAGTTCAAATAATAATAACAACATAAATAACATAAAATAAACAAAAATAAAATAACATAAAGTAAAAAACACATGCAAAAGAAATGGAGAGAGGAGAAAAGATTACGACTCTTTTATTATGCAAATAAATAAAATGAACAGAATAAGTTAAATAAAACACAAACATAAACATGCAAAGAATATGGGAGGAGAAAAGATTACAACTCTTTTATCATGCAAATAAATAAAATAAACAAAATAAATAAATAGAAAAATAAATAAGAAATAAATCTAAGGTTTTCTAAAAAGGGGTAATAAATCAACGATTAACAATCACCTCAATTATTCTTGAAAAACACAATATGATTAATTTTCCCAAATAAAACATACAAGAAGCAAACCACCAAGTCAATCCTAATGATAAAAATAATAACAAATAAATGAAATTAAGATAAAACTGAGAAAATAAAGATTCCATTATTTAATAAATATCCAAAAATAATAAAATAAAATACATATGACAATAATAAAACACATAAATTAAAATAAATTAAAATACACAATCAGATAATAAAATTAGCATGGATTTAACAAATATAAGAAACATAAAATATTTTAAATCACATATTTAATCAAAATAACACTTTTCAAATTAATTGAATTACATAATGCAAAATTTGAAACTGAATCCAAAATCGCATAAATCAAGTAAAAGTAGAAAGAAAGAAAATGAACACCAACATGGCAAACATGTGAGCAACCTAAAATGTTAATAGATAGCATATTTAAATTCCAAAGAAAACATCCTAAAAATATGTAAATCACATGGCACAGAATTAGCTTTGCACAAAATATTCATGAATTGAAATCTAAAATTAACATCTAAAGAATCAAATAAATGCAAGAAATAAAATAGAAAACGTCGCAACGCCTCTTCAATGAGGCATGCCTTAGGGAGTTAAGGCAATAGGAAATCGCCTAATCCCAAAGGGATGGCACCTCTTCGATGAGGCGTTGCCTAAATACTTATTAGAGAATTGAACTTTAACGATTTTTCTTAAAAAACTTAAAGATCAAATGATCTAAACAATTGTAAACTTATATATTTATGAAAATATGCAAGAATTTATAGAGCTATGAGTAACTTATTCAAGAATTATATGAAAATCAACAAAGATTTTATTCAAGAATATGAAGATAATTTGTAAAAGAAAACATCCTTATTGTTTAAAACTAATTTGTTTTTTAAAATAGTTGGCCCTCAGAAGTCGAATTTGATTGTAGCACTTGTCAGAATGTAAGAATAACTTTATCCTTTGAGAATTAACCTTAAAAGTCCACTTCTTTATTCCTTTTCTTGATTTCTTGCTACCTCTCCGTTCAAAAGACCTTCTACCTTTTCTGAGTAAGTTTTCTTTTTTTTTTTTTTCAATCAGGATCCTAAAAAAAGACGTTTCTATTTCTCCTCTTTCCTTTTAATTCCTTAACAATGCATTTAATCATATTCAGCAGCTTCCAACTCTTCCTTTTTCTTTTAGAAATGCCTATGTTTACCCCTGAAAAAAGTTAGGATGTGTAGGAGGCATTTCAAGAGCAATTAATGCTCCATTTAAGAAAATAGGATAAGACTACTGAGGCATCGCCTTATCACACTGTTGCTACAGAGGCAATGCCTCACCAGCCTTGGGCTGAGACAACTTTTTGATGGGCTTTATGGACTTTGGGCCTGATTCGAGCATGTTTCTTCAAAATTTATATTTGGATCCATCTTTAAGTGAACTTGGGCCTACAATTCAATTCCAAAAGAGTTTGGACTTCAGGCCCATTTTCAAGAGGATTTAAGACTATTCTTTACATTTAATGCTCCTTTCATTTCATTATTGGGCTTTGCTTATGAGCCGATTAAACTGGGTATCCATAATTTGCCCCCTTGATTTAAAAAAAACTGAATTCATATAAATAAATATTTTCAAAAAAATCAATATGCATAAAAAAAACAAAAATAAAAGGATATACTTAATCTTAAGATTCACCTAAGAGGTAAATTCTTCAAATTTCACAATGTCAACCTCGGGCTACAAACTCCAGAGGTTAAATTTTTTTATTTATTTTCATGTCGTGAGCCTCTAGATATAAACTCGAGATGCAATTTCTTCAAAATCTGCTTCGTCAGCCTTAGGGAACAAACCTGAGAGGTAAGATTTTAACACATACTATCAACCTTAAGGTGCAAACCTGAGAGGTAATAAATTCATGCCATCAGCCTTAAGGTACAAACCTAAGTGGTCAGTTTAGTCCCTTTCTATCAAATTCCTTCCTTTTAAAAAAAAAACCATTTTTTCCCTTTTCCTTTTATATTAAAACTCCTTTTCCTTTTCATTTCTATTTCTTCCTTCTTTCTTCCTCTTCTTTTGCTCTTTCTTTCCCATGTTTCTTTATTTTAAAAAAAATGGATGATGTTCGGACTCCCGATATTTTGAAGTGGGACCCCTATGACACCTTCCATACATCCTCTGTGAACCTTCAAATTCTCTATGGGAAACACCATCCCTTTGATTGTATATTTAGGTACCCATATATGTGCATTGGCGTTCGGAGATATTAGTACCTGAACCAATCAATTTTTTTTGTGCAAAATAGTGTCAAGTTAGAATTAATAGTGTTCATTCATCATTAAAAATAGGAATAAGAATTATTAAATTGAGGATTTTATGAAAAATTATGAACATAACGATGTTCTTTACATTATTGAGGTGTCATTTGATTGAAGAGGTGATTGCCTTAATGATGAGGCACCACCTTTTCATATTGAGGCATTGCCTTTTCATATTGAGGTGATGCCTCTTTTCCAGAGACATCGATGTTTAAGGAATTAGACTAAGGCATCGCCTAATCTCAAAGCGGCATCGCCTCTATAATAGAGTTCTAAACATTTTGTTTCAATTTTTAAGCAAATTACATCAATATTCAACTTCTCTATTTATCTTACAACATGGCATACACATATTTAAAGATGCCGAGAATTTTAGAGGTGCTCGGGTCTGGTATGATGAGCTTACGACAATAAAGATTGTATTTAGGATACGAGGTTTAAGGACTTCATCCTATCACTCTCAGAAGCTCAAGGATGTACGGATAATCAGCCACTTCATGCATTGATAGAGAGATGGTTCGACACCACACATACATTCCACCTCCCATTTGAAGAGCTCACTCTAGACCTTATATACTTTGCTGCTGTTACCGATATTACATGCATAGGTGATAAAGTTCATTTTGATACAAACCTTCATCGGATGACACTAGATTGAGTTGCCTACATCAAATGCCTCCTCGGCATAGTTTTAGACATGGAGGGGACTTATATTGTAAAGATTGGCTCCATTCAAAGTCACTATACATGTGCACGAGTTAAGGCAACTACTATTACTCACGAGATCAATAAGGTAGTGAGGACCTTTCTTGTCTATCTATTAGGGACCACCCTCTTTGCCGACACTGCTAGCTCTATTGATTTGATGTTTCTTATGCCACTACGAGACCTAGGTTTGGTGGCCTCTTACAGTTAGGGTAGTTTTGCTCTTATTTATCTATACAACATTATGGATGAGGTAGAACATAGTGCTAGGAGATTCTCCAAATTTTGGTATATAGTTATGGTATTTCTCTTTCCTCTCTTTATGATCTTATTAGTGATTATGATTTCACTGATAACTCTTTTTATAGGTCTAGGCTTTGGAGCTTGAGCTGATTCATGGTATAGTCCATGTCGGAGATGCTCATTTCTTTGCTTTAGTAAGATAGGGTGCAAATAGTTCATGGAGGAGGCATTTGGCCGGTATGCATGTCCATCATGAGCATCTGAACATACTAACCTATGATGAGGTACCTACAAAACATAAAATCATTGTTAGTAATCATAATCATAAGATCCATTTACTTATTTATTTTATATTTTTACTACTGCCTTAAGACTTATGGGGTCCTTAAGATATATGGCCTCTAGAGATGGTCCACTTTAGTTTTTTAGCTAGAGGGTGCTCCATTAGGGTTGGGGTACCCATGCTAGACGTATTCTTGTATCACCCCCTGAGGACACATTTTGGATGCATCTACTAGAGGGTGGTGAGCTGGATAGAGTCATTGTAGGAGATCCTACTGAGGACCATACTGTGAGATGCAAGACCCATTATCTGGACTATATTAGAGCTAATCTTTTACAATGGGTGCCTTTATCAAATGCAAACACTACTTAGGTAGCTGCTTGATTTTCCATTCCCTTTCTTTTCCTTTAATGCCATGTCTAACCCAATTCTGTAGGTCCCTCTCATCGAGCCAGACCTAATACTCAGGAGAGACCACTTTAGCCCCCTCGTACTGATTAGAATGGTGAGGGTACCTCAGTTGGAGCCTAGCACACTCGAGCTCCCTCTAGTTCTAGTTCATAGATGGTCGTCGGTTGCTTCACTCACACACTTGATCGATTGGCCCATTATTAGGTACCTTAAAAGGACCTATCCCACTAGTTTTTGACATTGGATGAGAGTTTGACATCGACATGCACTCCCAACACTACACATGTAAATTATTTTCCAATCTACTTTTTGAATTAACTTGACAAAATATTAGCACTAATAAGTCATTAATGATTTAGATCCCTTTGGAGCAAGAAGTGTACATGTATCAACTTATCGAGGCCCAATAAGATCATTTAATAAATGCCACTCAGTAATGGAGGGTAAATAAATTTCCTATTTCTATATGTATGCATGCTCATATGACTACTTACCTTAAATTAAATTTAAATAGGACCATGATGCAGTCAGCCAACCTAGGATCATAGCTCTTCATCGTCAGATAGCTACTCTACAGATTGAGGATGATGATGATAATAAAGGAGATGCTGATGATGATGCAAGAGATAAAAATGGTAGAGATGATGGAGTAAATGGTAGTGGAGATGATGTAGAGGTTATAAACTTAGATGCCTTGTAGATTAGGACCAGACTTTATTACCGTCTTGATTTTGCTTTCTTCTTTTTAGGACATGATGTTTTATTCTAACTGCATGTTTTGGAGTTTAGATTTATTTTAATAAAAACTTTTAAAAAATCAAGAATCTCAACCACATAAGTCCTTTCTTGATAACTGAATTTTTCATTTAAAAATTAACTTAATAAAAAATAGAAAAATAGTATGCCCTTACCTGTTGAAGATGCATCACCTAATCACTGAGGTGTTGTCTTAGTGCAAAGAGGCAATGTCCAATTGCCACTTAATGCTGGGCCATTGCCTGATTGGTAAGACGATCGCCTCAGCACTCCAATCTTTCATGCTCCTTTCAAATACCTAATTTCTCTTATAAAAGTATTCACAACCACTCCTATATGTGCCCTACAACCCTCAAATCCTCATTCATTATAATCAAGAACCCCAAACATAATAGAGAAGAGCCTCAAATAACTGTAACAAATCCTAAAAAGCTTAGATAGTGATACATGAGAAAAATTAGAGTGCTTTCATTTATCTATTTTTCTATCCTTGCATGCTAAGAAGGTCAATTTCTCATTTCTGCACACCGTGGCTCAGTTCTGGGATCTCATTAAGCATATTTTTTTGATTCAACACAACTGAAATATGCCCCTTACCAGAAGAATTTAAAGCTATTCTAGGTTATTAGATAAACTCTACTTGTCATATTACAATTCCTCAGGTTAGGATTCTAGATTTACACTCTATTCAACATCAAATGGCTCGATCGTTCAATCTTCCTCCTTAGTCTTCCCTTCACCATATTTTTGGTACTTCAATTCTTATAGGATCTTTCCTAGAAGCTATCATAGCTGTGAACAATAAGGAGGTTTACTGGCCTCAGATGATTGCTCTTTGCTTGTATGCATAATTTTTGCTTTTTCTCATTTTGGTAACTATGACTTTAAGGTTCTCCATATTTTAGATCAAGTATAAACAAGGCTTAATCTCTTTACCACTTATTTTAGCAAAAACTATCATTGGATTGGATAAAATTTTGAAACTAGAAAATTCTTTAGGAGCCCATTACTGTTGGAGGTAAGCCTTTTTCCTTTTCTTTCTCTTTTCAATTTTTATTTTATTTTTTTAGGCTTGGTTTCATGAGAAACTGAAACTACTTGAGCCTCCCAGAGACATCGCTCATTGCAAAACAAAACACTACTATACTAGAAAACTACACCCCATGCTAGAAGATGTCAAAAATTGGTTGGCCATGTTTCCTAACATTGAAGTCCAATGGATGTGTCCATGGTGGAGGCTAAAGCATATGACCATTCGATCCTACACATACTTTGTTCCCATGGCCGGTCTCCATTCTACCATGTTCTACAATCATGTTCATCTTTATCGTTAGTATAGGATGGAGTAGTTAATTATGGAGCAAGTGCATGAATTCAAGCTAGGGCCCCTTACTCAGAATTTCCTAGATAACTTAGTCACAACCTGGTCTTATAGAACCATTTAGAGAAAAATTATCTACAATAAAGATCTGTCTACTGATTACCAGTATAAGAAGTGGATTCAGCTTCAGTAAGTAGAAAAGGATGAGTTTATAAAAGGTAAGAAAACAAAAGTACTTCATTTATAAAGTGTTCATGGTGCTCAACAAAAGAAAAGAAAGAGATATTAGTTCATGAAATAATCCACATGGATTTTGTTTAATGTAGTTTCCTTTTATGGTTAAAAAGTTTGTAATAAGCATTTTATGCAACATTCAACAATAATAAAGGCAATCCATTCCATTTAATTTAAGCATAAAGTGACTATACATTTTGTTTATGACATATCTCCTGTTGTTAGATGGCTTGCCCTTGTAAGTTTTTCAATTAACTATTTTTTTCTCTCTCTCCTTTTATATGTCTTTAATTTTTGCCTAGATCACCTCCTTCAATTTTTTCAATCTAGTAGGATTTTTATTTTGTTTTTTATTTTTCTATCTTGAACTTTAGCTTAGACAACCTCTTTTTAAGGTTTTCTTCTTAGCAAGACATCACAAAAAGTATTTCTTGAGCTTGTATAAGTTAATAGGCTCGTTGAACTTGTTTCCCTTTAAATTAGATAGAATAGCAACACCATTGGAAAATAGTTTCTTTACTAGACATGGACCCACCCAATTTGGCTTGAACTTTCTTTGAAGATCAGTCATGATTGGCTTAGTGAGCTTTAACACTAGGTCACCTTCTTTAATCTTTCCTAGCTTAATCTTTTTATTATAAGCTCGAGCTATCTTTTTCTAATATAGTTGAGAATAATACAGGGCTTTCTTCCTCTTCTCATCCAATAATGTCAGTTGTACCAATTTGTTTTCTACCCACTGATATTCATGAATCTTTGACTCCAAAAGAAACCGTAATGGCTAAATCTCAACATTTACTAGTAATACAACCTCACATCTATACACCAATGAATACAGAGTGGCTCCAATCGATGTTCTAGCAGTGGTCCTATATCCCTATAATGCTAATTGTAGGTAATTTTCCCAATCCTTATAATTTTCTAGCATTTTGGCTAGGATCCTCTTTACATTCTTATTTGCGACTTCCATTGCTCTATTTGCTTGAGGTCTGTACGGGGATGACCTATAGTGCTCAATTTTGTATTCTTTCAGCAAAGCAGCCATTTCTACCCTAAATTAAACATTTTTATCCATGAAAACATTATGAGGTAACCCGTACTTGCAGATTATATTCCTTTCTATGAACTTTGCTATATATTATGCTTCAATTATTGTAAATGACTCTGCTTCGACCCATTTAGAGAAGTAATCAATGGCCACCACAATATAGTAGTGGTTGTTAGATGCCTTCAGCCTTACTTCTCCTATGATATCAATTCCTAAGACTGTGAATGACTAAGGAGAAGTCATTCCTTAGAGTTCCATAGAGGGTAGATGGCTAACATCCCTATATACTTGACAATTATGGCACTTATTCATAAACTTCACACAATCAGCTTCCATGGTCAACTAGAAATACCTTGGGTAAGTTATTTTCTTGGCCATAACTATCCTATTCATATGCGGTCCATATACTCCCTCATATATCACTTTCATGATCTTTCAGGCTTCTTCCTTGTCAACACATCTCAAATGCACCCCAGTCAGCATTCTTTTATATGACATTTTATTATGGCTAATGAATTATTGTGACAAAATCCTCAAAGATATCCTTTCTTTCTTGTTAGCATCTTTAGGAAATTACCTCATTTTTAAATATCACTACAGATTATGAAACTATGGCTTCTCTATAGGATTAATTGGCATTACTCTTATTTCCTCATGATAGGGAGCTCAGGATTTCACAAGAATAAGGGGCTTGATTCCAATCTACATCCCACCTTCCCATCCTTTTAATACTTGCTTTATCAATGTGAGTGACCTTTTTCCTTTGGGAGAATAAAGGGAGATCTTTATTTTGTATTTTTGAGGGACATGACAACTTTACCAAATGAGGACAAATGATTGGTCTTGGGAGGAATGAGACACTTTTTGATTTTATGGAGTCGCCACTTGATTTTTAGAAAATTGAGAAAAGAAAGAGGCAACATCTGGTCACTAAATGAGTATTGCCCCCAACAGAGACTTTCAAGTTTAGAGGATTGCATATACTTTTTGACTATTTCTCATTATACAATATTCAATGTATAGCTACCGTAACACCCTAGGTTCAATAATGATGGTTTATATAGCATTCACACAATACATCAGATAATAGAAGATGATAAAGCTAAAATATTATTATTAAATCATTTCCCTAATAAAATACATATAAAAGGAAAAAAATATTACGAAAAAGTAAATCTAACTTAGATATAATGAACCTACAAGGTTAGCATAACTATGCACGTACCTTGCTCGATCTTATGAATAGTGTGATAAGTAATGGACACTCAATCACTTAAAAGAGTAAGAAAAATGTATATAGTCATGCATGTTTACAGTAATTATTATGCTATGATGATATATGATGTTGATATAAGGGATGGATGATGACATCATTAGATCAAGAATATGATGACTCTAGTCCGGAATATGAACTTTTAATGTTATTGATATTTATGGTATGATTTCACATTATGAAACTAGAGGATACAAAATGATGATATGATATGAGCAACATAAAGCATAAATTATTCATATAGCATGCAAATTGCCAGTCTCAACATGCAAGCATAGTAAATTTCATGAATGTTGCAATAATAAAGTAAAATGCAGTGCAATAAAATAAATGTGCCAAAATGATTGTATGGTCCTTAGATTTGATTGAGCTTGCATGAGTTTTAAAGCTTTAGCTTCAAGGGATTATTAAGCTTTTCTCGTCGAGAGGTTCAAAATGACGTATAGAATGATGCTAGTTTATATACCTTTAAAGCGATCTTTAACAAAGATGAGGCTAGGTTTGGTGGAAAGGAGATCTAATCACCTATAAAAAATGCAGTGGGAGACCTAAAACTGTATGGAAATGGGTTTTTAGTATCATTGAATAGATAAATTTTTTAATGTGTGTATCCTTTTCTCTTGCTCCCCCTTTAAAATAAGGTGTGTAGACCCCTATTTATAGTGCAATATTTGAGGAAGGGGGTGTGTGTGCGTGGTCAAGCACACATTCTTATAAATGGAGAACGTGGCCACACAAAGTGAGCATGACTGAGCGCTTGGTGCGTGGTCACGTGCTAGGTGTATGGCCATGTTGCATTCAAAACCTGCAAATGCACGGATCATAATTGCAGTACAAAAGTTATCATTCCCACGAAGAATGTATATTAAGTACTAATATCTTTTCTTATATGTCAACTAGTAAATTAAATAAAAGTGAATATAATCAAAATAAACAAAGAAATCTAAATTAAATTAAAATTAAATGATAAAAAGCTTAGAGTTTAGGCTTAGTTTCACTATTCTAATTAGATCATGAACACTTTAAATAAATTTGAACATTGAATCCAGTTAAGGATAATTATTCTAAAATACCTAAAGACTCTCTTGAGTTCAATTAAACATGTTAAGATTAAGATTCAACCTACTATCATGATTAAGAAATTAATTAAAAATTAAGATCTTTAACAGTTACTTTAGCCTCGAAGAGCTCGCCTACTCTCGTGGTTAAGTGATCTAAGTCCTATGAGTCTAAAACTAATAAATTCCCTTAACTCTTGTTGGTGAATTTACCCATAAACATGTAAACAAGCTGGCCAATAATGAAAGCATAAAAGAAGTGCAACTTACAAAATTAATTGAAAATCAATTTAATAAATAAATCTTGTGTTCAATCATATCATGAAATAGTTATTCCTAACTTAAACCCTAAAGGAATTTAGCCACACATACTTATGGTAAAGCAAACAAACATAATTAAAAGATTAAAGATGAACAAAGAAATAATGAAATAAAACTTTTGAATTCTTAAACCAATTGTCTTCAATTCTTGTTTAGCTCTTTGTTTGTTGTCTCTTAAGTGTTGAATGAATTTTTTCAAATACCTCTTAGCATCCCTTTATATAGGAAAACCTAATAGGAGATCTTTTAGCCCTTTAGTTCCTTTTCCTTTCTTGCTTAGGAAAAGTCTCCTTTTTTTTCGAGACACCCACCATACAACTGTGTTGAGCACTGTGACATCAAACTTTCCAGCATAATTTTCAGCACAACCGTGCATCAGCTAGGATTCATATTCCAAAAGGTTGCACACTTTTAAACATGGTCGTGCCTAATTTCATGTTACACTTTCAAAACTTCTTCAATTTGAACAGAAAGATGCACCAGTAGTAACACATCAATGTTGCACCTGTGTGACATGAAGCTTGCATTGACATAGGTGTGTGCTAAACCATGTTGTCCTTAACATGATCTTCTCATGCAAATCTTTGATTTCTTGGAATTCCTTTTTAATATTTCCTATAAAAAGGGAACACTAATTATTACTTAAATATAAAATCCTAATTTGACTAGAACTAAACCAAAAATAATAAAATCCTAAATAAGACCTTAAAATAAAAATATTTTCTAATTAACATAAAATCTACCCATTTAATATTATTTATTAATTAAAAAGTTATTAAAATTCAACTCAGAAATATATAAATATTACATATATCAAATTCCCCTACACTAAAGCTTTGCTTTTCCTCAAGAAAAAATGAAATTTGAAAGTTAAAAACTAGCTCAATTACAACTAAAGAGTTACAATTTCTAAGATATGCAAGCCAACAACATCGAGACTGAAAAATGTTTACTAAAGAAGGTAATAAAAAAAAATACATCATATATGAACAATTTACTAATCATAACCTAAGCATATAACTCTTTGAAATCCAATGAATATATCTCTAAAAGAAGAGCATTTAAGCTTATAATTTTTTCTTTGAAAATTAAACTTGGTTATGAATGCGTTTTACACTCCATTTCATAACATATTTTCTTTATTTGATAAGTGCATTTTATGCTCCATCTCACCTTTTTTTTTATTCTTTTTAATCAAATCTTCCCACCCTTAGTCATCCCATGCCGTTCCCATATTACTAAGCGTGGATACTACTAAGTGGGTCTTTTGGATACTCTTACTCTAATTAGAGCATTGAAGTAGATTCAAAGCATATAAAAATTTTGATTTAAGTATTGCTCTTACCAAAGAGAAAAGATTTTTTTTTCTAGAATTACAAATCAAAATGCATTTTCTCCCAAAATCATGCTAAAATTAAATCTCCAAATTCATGCTTAGGTTATAAAAACTAAAATTTTCATACATAATGACCATGTATAACCATCTTAATTAATAAACCATTTTAATTAATAAACCATTTAATATTTTAATAATTAAATTAAGAATGTACACTTATCCATTATTGTCTCTAATTGCAATTGAGCATCAATTTTGCATAAAACCAAAACAAAAAATTTTAAGGACAAGCTTTACCATAAATGTGGAGAAATCAAGTTGAAAGTTAATGAATCTTACCATATTCTAAATAATTTTTTTTTATTTTCTTAATTTAACTAATATACATGCAAAAATAAATAAAACACACATACATAAAAATATAATCCTAACATTTATAATCCTCCCCCACACTTATCTATGGCATTATCCTTAATGACAAAAATATTAAAATTAGAAAAAGAAAATGAGGACTTTCCTAATAAGCATTTGTCTTTTTTTTATGCTCACTCCAAATGTTAAATGACTTATAAAATAAAATAATAAAAATGAAGGAAAACAAAAGAAAAAAATCAAACTAAAAAAATGTAAAAAAAATAAATAAATCAAAACACGTTGGGTTGCCTTCCAATAAGTGCTAATTTTAGGTCATTAGCTTGACCACTTTATTGGATCTTCACTTAGGGAGGATTGATTAAGGAGGAATCCTCCCCCATCTGAGCTTGCTTATTTGACACTTGAAAAGAAGATAAAAAATTCTTAAAATTTATATCCTTTATAACCCTTTTAATTTGCCATTCTTTTTTAGCTTTCTCCAAAGGCCCCTTTTCCTTCTTAACCTTTTTGGTTGCTTTCACCTCTTTGTCATCATGAATGAGGCATGTTTTAAGTGGCTTTTTAGGAACTTATGGAAGAACATCTTCAACATAAAAGTCATCTTCAACACAAAAATCAACCACATCAACTCATAAACAAGAAGTCATTAATAGGGATTATCATGGCTCCTTAAAGACATCAAACTCCACTTTATCTTCTCCTATCTCTATAGTAATTTTTCCACACTTTACATTAATAATTGCACCTGTAGTAGTAAGGAAATATGCCTTAAAATGATTGGAATTTAAAGATCCTCTTCCATTTTCAAGATGATAAAATCTCCCGACACATAATAGTCTCCAACCTTAATGGGTACATCTTCAAGAATTCTATAGGGATAGGTGATGGATCTATCTGCAACTTGTAATGACACCGTTGTTGGTTATGGCTGACTAGTGTTTAGGCGCCTGTAAAAAGAAAGAGGCATTATGCTCACACTCATACTTAAATCATATAAAGACCTACTCATAAATTCATTTTCAATAGGATAAAGAATAGTAATACTCCCTAGATCTTTATGCTTTTATAGAAGCTTATTTTGTATGACGACATTACACTTATTGATAGGAATGGTTTCATAATCTTCCCACTTTCGCTTATGTGTAAGGATGTCTTTTAGGAACTTTACATAGGTGAGCATCATGTTAATCACATCCAAAATTGGTATATTGAGCTTGAGCTGCTAGAATACTTTAAAAAACTTCTTAAATTTCTTGTCATGTTTGTTCCTTTATTGCCTTTGAGGGAAGGTTAGTGGTGGAATGATAGTTTTAGGCACTTCTTCTTTCTTTGATTCCTTTTCTTCAATGTACTCTTTTATCTATTTTTCTTGTGAACATCCTTTCTAACCTTGTCTTCTTCCTTTTTTATCCCCACCTTAGGTAGTTGCCTTCTACTTCAAAGAATTATTACATTGACTTGCTCTCTCAGGTTCTCAAGTTGACTAGGAAGTTTATTTTATTGTCAAAAATTAGAGCCACTAGCTTGTTAAGCAATTTGATTCTCTAACATCTTTCCATGTGCAAATAGGATGCAAATTGAGATGCAACTTTAGATGTTAGATTCGTCATAGCCTCATTTCATTCCATTTATAGGTTCTTGATGGTCTCCTTTTATTCTTTTTGAATTTTAAAAAACTTTTCCATTATATTTTCCATCTTGCTCTCATGGTTAGGTTTATTCTCATATTATTGATGGAAAGTATTCTTTATTGGAAACCAGGTGGGGCCTATTTAAATCCTTAGGTTGTGTTTTGGACTCCCCCTGGATTTGACCATGAAATATTAGGGTGATTACACAATCCTGGGTTGTATTTGTTGGAGGAGGGATTTTCTTGAATCATTTAGAAGTTATTAAGAGCCTTAAGTTGCTCAGTTAATAGGTCTTGAGAAGAAAAACCCCTTTGACACTCTATAGTTGAGTGACCTCCTCCATAATATTCATAAGAATAAGCAGCCATTAGTTTAGATACCTTAGTTGAAGCCTTTAATTTCTTTGTGAGCATGTCAATCTTTGCATTTAGAAGGTTCTAATTATCCACTTCATGCATTTTCTTAACTGTCTTTGGTGCTTTTCTTTCTCCATGCCATTGATAGTTATTGGACACCATAGTCTTAAGGAAATTGCATACATCATCAACCATCTTGCTCATAAAAGAGCCTTGAGCTGTAGCATCAATGGTGAACCTCATTTGCTTAGTAAGTCCTTGGTAAAAGGTTTGAATGAGTAGCCATTATGGAACTCCATGGTGTGGGGATTGGCGTTACAAGTCCTTGAATCGCTCATATGCCTTATTCTAAGATTCACCATTATTTTGAGTGAAGCTTGTAATTTCTTATCTGAATTTTGTTGGTTTGCCTAGTGGTAAATACTTGCCTAAGAATGATTTTGATAATGTGTCCCATGAAGTGATGGACTGTGGTGTTAAAGAGTGCAACCATAACTTAACCTTATCCCTTAAAGAGAAAGGGAATAACCTAAGCTTTATTGCATAAAGACTAACCCCATTCATCTTAAATGTATCATAAATCTCCAAAAATTGAGCTAGATGGGCATTAGGATCTTCACTTGGGAGGCCTCCAAATTGAAAATGTGAGATCATTTGAATGATCATTAGTTTGATCTCAAATATGTTGTCATCAACAGTTGGCTTGACAATACTATTATGGGTATCTCCTGGATTAGGCATTATGTACTCTTGAAGAGCGTGATTCCTACTCAGTTGTGGTGCTTGATCTTTAGCCATTTTTTATTTTTCTTTCTCACACTTTTCCATTTGTTTTTTCTTGCATAATTTCTTAATTTCAAGGTTAATCTTCTCTATGTTCATCCCCTTGGATTTAATGTTCATAAACTAGCAAAAGTTACTTGAAAAATAAACTAGTAAATTAAGTTAAAACTAAAAGAAGGAATACTAGTCTAAGAAAAGTAAAAATTAAATTAATATCAATATTGCCAGTCCCTGGCAATAGCGCCAAAAACTTATTGCATTCAAAACCTGCAAGTGCACGGATCGTGATTACAGTATAAAAAGTTATTATTCTCACAAAGACTGTATATTGAGTACTAATATCTTTACTTATATCTCAGCTAGTAAATTAAATAAAACTAAATTTATAATAAAAAATAAAGAAATCTAACTTAAATTAAAATCAAAAGATTAAAAGATTAAAGTTTAGGCTTAGTTTCACTATTCCAATAAGATCATTAACATTTTAAATAAATTTAAACATTGAATCCAATTAAGGGTAATTATTCTAAAATACCTAAAGACTCTCTCAAGTTCAATTAAGCATGTTAAGATTAAGATTCAACCTACTCTCATGATTAAGAAATTAATAAAAGCTCATTAATATCTTTAATAATTAATTGACCCACGAAGAGCTTGCCTACTCTCATGGTTGAGTGATCTAAGTCCTATAAGTCTAAAGCTAATAAATTCCCCTAACTCTCGTTGGTGAATTTACCTATAAACATGTGAAAAAGCTGGCCAAGAATGAAAGCATAAAATACGTGCAGCTCATGAAATTAACTGAAAATTAATTTAATAAATAAAACTTATGTTTAGTCATATCATGAAATAGTTACTCCTAACCTAAACCTTAAAGGGATTTAGCCACACATACTTGTGGCAAAGCAAACAAACATAATTGAAAGATTAAAGATGAAGAAAGAAATAATGAAATAAAATTCTTGAATTCTTGAACCAAATGTCTTCAATCTTAGTTTGGCTCCTTGTTTATTGCCTCTTGAGTGCTGAATGAATTTTTTCAACTACCTCTTAGCATCCTTTTATATAGGAAAACATAATAGGAGATCTTTTAGCCCTTCAATTCCTCTTCCTTTCTTACTTAGGAAAATTCTAATTTTCTTCGACACACCCACCGCACAACCATGTTGAGCTGGTATGATGTTAAACCTTTCGACACAATTTTTAGCACGACCGTGCATGAGCTCAGATTCAAATTCTAGAAGGTTTCACACTTTTAAACATTGTTGTGCTTAAAACTGTGTTACACTTTTAACACTTCTTCAATTTGAACAGAAAGATGCACCAGTAGCAACACACCCATGTTGCACCTATGTGACATAAAACTTATATTCTAGTAGATAGTACAGGCAACGACATAGGTGCGTGCCAACCCATGTTTCCCTTAACATGATCTTCTTATGCAAATCCTTTATTTCTTGAAATTCCTTTTTAGTCTTTCTTATAAAAAGGGAAACACTAATTAGTACTTAAATATAAACTCCTAATTTGACAAGAATTAAATAAAAAAAAATTCTAAATAAGACTCTAAAATAAAAATATTTCCTACTTAATTTAAAATCTACCTATTTAACATTATTTATAAATTCAAAAGTCATTAAAATTCAACTCAAAAATATATAAATATTACACACATTAGGCCACATGCTCTTTCAAGTGATTTGCATGTAATTTAAGGCTTTTTTATGCTATTTTGAGGTTGGTTTCTAGGGTTTTTGGGCCTTTCTGACACTTTTTTAAGTTTTTTTTTTATTAATTCAGCCTTGATTTTAGTGCATGACACCTGGGAGTATTTGTGGCTACACGTGCACTTTTAAGCGACATTCACTAATCCTCAGGTTGTTTTGGACTATTTTGGGACCACTTTTGAATTTTTTAAAGCCTTCTGGAAGTGTTTTTGAAGTCTGTTTTATCAAAATGAATTTCTATTTTTTCATGATGTTGGGTCCCGATTTGATAAAATGAACATCGACTCAACAATCTGTGAGTTTTGAGAGAAGATTAGTCAAAATAAGCCTCTTATTGTTCCAATAGTTCGTATTTCATAAGATTAAAGCATAACTTAATGGCTATATGATTGATTTTGCACACTGGGGGAATCGATTAGGGTTTTTATGGTTGCATACTTTAAAGGTGTTATGAACAAGTAGACTATAGTCATTTTTAAATATTGGTTTCATCATTGGACCTTTTCAGGAACAATCAAATTTAAGGTATGACAGTTGCCCCTTGCTTCGTGTGCGTTGCATAGCCACTTAGTGCTAGTGTTAATACAAGTGAAGCAAATGCAAGGATGCAAAAATTTTTTAGTAGGGAAAGAGGTACTTACCTGTGGGTTGCCTTTAGATACCTTGTTAAGATTTGACTGCTATTATTGTTTGGAGATTTGGTCGCCATGCAAGATGTGGTTTTATACAAGGATGTGATTTTAGAATCCATGCAAGGATCATAAGGATTCATGCAGAGATGTGATTTTTGTACAAATGGTTTGTGTGCAATGAATTTGCGACTATAACCTCCATAGGTTTCATATAAATGAAGATGCTACTAAGCAAAAATAGATGCAACTATAACCTTCTTAGGTGTCACGCAAATGAAAGTGCTTTTAAGCAAAATGAGAATGTGATTATAACCTTCTTAGGTGTCACACTAATGAAGATGTAGATGTGACTATAACCTTCTTAGGTGTCATGCATATGAAGATGTGACTATAACCACTTTAGGCATCATGCAAATGAATATGCTACTAAGCAAAAAGATATGCAACTATAACCTTTTTAGGTGTCACATAAATGAGGATGTTGATGCGACTATAACCTTCTTAGGTGTCACATAAAATGAAGATGCTACTAAGTGATGAAAGTGCTTTTAAGTAATGTGAGGATGTCACTAAGCAATGAAAGTGCTTCTAAGTAATGTAAAAATGCTACTAAGTAGTGTGAATGCTCCTAAGCATTGTGAAAATGCTATTAAGCAATGTGAAATGCTACTAAGCAGTGTGAATACTCCTAAGCATTATGAAAATGCTACTAAGCAATGCGAATACTCCTAAGCATTATGAAAATGCTACTAAGCAATGAAGATGAGGTAGTAATGATGATGTAGTGATAATGCAGTAATGATAAGGTGATGGTGTTATCAATTGTTATGTTGCATATGTAATTTTGATGATTTTGAGCAGGATATCCTTATAGTGATTCTTCCCTATTTTTCTTCCTTTGAGAGGTGTGGAGTTCTTTGAAAATGGTGTGGCTATGTGTAGTGTCTTTAAATAGGTGGAGCCTATATCAGTGTACTTTTGTGTGAGTTAAATGCCTGTCTTGTACTCAAATGGAGGTTTAGGACTAGAGGAATAAGTGTGCAAAGTCTCTGAGTGCGCATGTCACTGTGCAAGAGCACATGGAGGGGAGAAATGCACATAGCCGCGTATGTGGAGCACATGGTCACACTCCTTCCCCTCTCCTAGTCTATTTAGACCTACGTCTTGGATGCTTGGGGAGGCTTCTTCCAATCTTCTATTTGTGTTTTTCATTTTTTCTTTACCCCTTTTAAGTTTTAAGCATTAGTTTGCTATACTTTTTCTTATGTAGTTTTCCTTTCTCAGAATAAGATGGAGCTTCCTCACATTCTTGAGGATCTGGAGGATATCATTATTGATTTGGATGTCGAGGGTGACTTCATGGAGGCTATTGGAGCTGGTGCAGGGACTTTTACTGTGGGGACCAGTACTGATGGTCCGTCTGACACTCAGGGTCCTTAGCCATCTAGATTTTTTCGAGGAGATCCGATACCCATAGTTCATATTCTAGAGACTACACTTTGATCCATCATTGTTGCCACATAGGTTCTCTTTTGTCCTCTATTTTTCTAAAGTTATTTAACTATTTGTATTGCTTTATTGTCTAATAGCTCTTACTGTACTTGTTATACTTTTCAATTAAGGTTCTTGTAGCTTTTATCTGTAGCTTTATAGCTCTTATTATAACTATCTATTAATCCATAGTTTTATTCTGAGCGCTGATAGTCGATAGCTCTTGCTTTATATATAATTCTTATTATGATTGTTTACTAGCACTTACTGTGATGTTCTTCTTAGCTTTTATTATTTTGTTTGTTCCTATTAAATGAGATGAAGAGAGATATGTTAGTTTTTAGTAACTATACACAATGAGAGGAAGAGAGATGTGTTAGTTTATGAGGAGAGTCCTTGTTCCTCCTCCTAGTGACATGTTCTAAAGTCATTAGTTATTCTCCTATGATATCAATCCCCTATGCTACAAAAGGCCAAGGAGATCATAAAATATTAAGCACCGTTTGAGGAAAGTGGTTGAGATTCCTATAGATCTAACATTGATGGCATTGCTTTACTGTCTTAATGTAATCTCTTTCCATGCTTATCTAGTAGTACCCTTGTGTGATTATCTTCTTTGCTAGCATTATTCCATTCATATGAGAACCATAAGCTCTCGCATGAATCTCTTTCATCACCTTTTCTACTTCATCTTTCTTAAGACATCTGAGTTGTATCCCATTCAGCATTCTCTTATACAACACCCCATCATGACTTGCAAAATTACGTGCAAGAACACATAGGGCATATATTTCTTTAGAAGTGGCTTCATCTGGATATTTTCCTTCCTCAATAAACCTTTGAACATCCTAAAACCATGGCTTCTCTTTAGGCCCTACTTGAATTCCTAGAATCTGCTTACCCCCATAACATGGAGCTCTTGATTTGATGATCAGTAATGGCTTCATAGTCAATCTAGTTACACTGTCCCACATTGAAAAGAGTGTTGCTAGAGCATCTACCATTTGATTATTGTCTCTTCATAGATGGAAAAAAAGACATTTGGTGAAGTTCTTTATTAAAGCCCTCAAATACCAGACGTAGGGTTTTAGCTTTTCCTCATTTACTTCCCATTCCTCATTAGCTTGACTAATAACCAACATTGAATCCCTATATACTAACAAATCCTTTGCTCCAGCTGCCATTACTGCTTCCACTCCATGAATGCATGCCTCATACTCAGCCATATTATTAGTTATTTTGAAATCTAGTTTCTTGGCCATCGGTATGGTTTCTCCTTTTGGCATAATAAGGAACACTCTTAATCCAACTCCTTTGTTGTTTATAGCCCCATCAAAATAGAGCTTCCATTCTTGATGCTCTATAATTGATAGGTTCTTATTTGAAAATTATAGGTTCCATAGTTCATCACCTTCTACTGCATTATGTGTTAGGAATTTCGCTACTGCCCTTGCTTTGATAACCTTCATGGTAATGTACTCTATATCGAATTTAGTTAGGAGTATGAGCCATCGAGACATCCTTCCAGTCAAAGTAGGTGTCAATAGTAAGTATCTTAAGGGATCTATATTTGAAATAGCTTGAACCCTATAAGACTGAAAGTAATGCCTCAATTTTCTTATTGCCCATATCAATATCAAACACTTCTTTTCCACTAAATCATACTTTTCTTCATATGGCAAGAACTTTTTATTGAGGTAATGCACTATGTGCTCTATCCCATCCAGTCCTTCTTGAGCTAACATTACCCCCATTAGTTTTTCCTCTAGACCTAAATATAGGATCAATAGTTTACCTTGCCTCATTGGTCTTAGTACAGGTGGATTGGTGAGATATTCTTTTATCTTATCAAAGGCCTTCTAACAATCACCATTCCACTCTGTAGGTTGATCTTTTCTCAACGGCTTGAAGGTTGGGTCACAAATATTAGTAAGCTTTGTAATGAACCTGCTAATATATTATAACCTACCAATAAACCCTATTATTTCTTTCTCTATCTTTGGTGTTGGCATTTCCTGAATATCTTTCTCTTTATCCGGATCTATATCAATTCCTCTACTACTAATTATATGCCCTAGCAACTTCCTTGAAGTAACTCTAAAAATGCATTTCTGTGGGTTGAGTTTTAGATTATACCTCTCAATGTGCTAAGAACTTGTCCAATGCTTCAAAGTGTCCCTCTTTTGTTTCTAACTTGACCATCATGTTATCTACATACACCTCAACTTCCTTATGTGTTATGTCATAGAAGAGAGCAGTAGCGGCCCTTTGGTATATTGCACTTGCATTTTTCAACCCAAAAGGCATAACCTTATAACAATAGGTCTCCCATTCCATAATGAAAGTTGTCTTGATCTTATCTATAACTTCCATCATTATCTAATTATACCTAAAGAACCCATCCATGAAAGAATACATTGCACATGATGCCGCACTATCCACTATGACATTGATGTGAGGTAAAGGAAAGTCATCTTTTGGACATGCTTTATTTAAATCTTTGAAATCGACACACATACACACCTTACCATCTTTCATGGGCACCAAGACTATATTTGCTAGCCATTGGGGGTAATTTACTACTTCCAAGAAGTTAGCCTGAATTTATTTAGCAATCTCCTATTTTATTTTCTCAGTCCACTATGGCCTTAGCCTGTGTAATTTCTATTTAACTGGTTTTATTTTTGGATGATTTGGAATATGATGCTCTATAATTTTCCTATTTAAACCTGGCATATCTTCATAATTCCAAGCAAATACTACCTTCCTTTTTATTAATATTCTCTCAAAATTTTCCCTCTCTTCAGGAATTACATCATATGATATAGAAATATTCTTTGGATTATCATTCATGCCCATATTAAATGAGTTAAATTGAATTGAATTAATGTTAAACATGCATGAACGATCAAAATTATAATGCACATCACACAAGTAAGCAAAACCAACATTTATATCATTAACCATGGAAAAAACATAGTTTTCATCCTCATAAAGATAAGACATTATTACATTAGTTTCCTCATAAAAAACATCACTAAAACTATTACTAATGATAGTAGCTAAATCCTAGGGTGGCTCCTCTTTAGGTGGCAGACATAGTAGCTCTTCGATAGTAATATCACCCATCTTCTCAACTACCTGCTCCATCACTACCTCTTTGTTATTGTCTACCAGGTTGTCCACAATCTTCTCCTTAAAGATTTTGAATCTAGGAACATCTTTGCTAGTGACATTGATAGATTCCTTAGCACTTAGATAGTACTTGCCTTCCTATGTCTTGATAAAATTCTCACTCATCAGCCTGATTCTCCCCAAGGGCTTATTTATCTTGGCCTCTCCCTTCTTCCTTCCTTTTTTGCTACCAAGTTCTATCTTATTATACCCTAATCCTTTAGTGTCACCCCGAATTCTGAATTTTAGCATTTTAGGGCTTCCTTGCTCATTCTTTCCTAGTCCTTGTCCATATCGATAATTCATGCTCTCTATTATCTTCACAACCTTTAGGTCCATTTTAGTTTCGTTTAATATCCCAGTAACTTGGAAATTAGGAGGAACACACACTTGCTTTTGTTTCTCTAATATGGCGGCCACAACTACATCGGTTCCTACTTTTATAGTCAATACATCTCCTTATAAGGGAATTTTATCTTTTGGTGCACAGTTGAGGGTACTCCTCCCAAAGCATGGAACCATGGCCTTCCCAGCAATAAGGCATAGGTAACAGGGATATCTAGCATAGTGAACTCAATGGTGGATTCTACAAGTCCTATTTTAACTAAAGCTTCAAATGTCCCCTCCACAATCTTAGTGCTATCATTATAGGCTATGATTATCAAGTTTGAACCTATTAAGTCATTGGCTTTTAAACCCAAATTAGGTAGGATCTTTAGCAGACATACATTAATAGCAAAACTATCATCAACCATTGCAAAGTTGGTTCACTTCCCCTTCACTTCGACTGGAATAAATAATGCTTTATTATGATTTCTTCTTTTTAAAGGCAAATCATCATCTAAGAACGTTATTAGCCCATATTTCTTTTCCATTACCTTTGCTACCATAGTCTTAGGTGTAGTTACTATTTTGATACTCACATTTGACAGAGCCTTGAAAAGAGCTTTTCTATGACTGCCTAAATGCATCAGTAGCTCCCAAATGCTAACATTTTCCTTAACCTTTTTTAGTTATTCCAAAATTAAGTCTTTTTTTCTCCTCCTTCTATTTCTACATCCTCTACTTCTTCTCTTTCTGTGACTCTCTCAATTTTCTTTTTTACTGCTTTGTAATTCCTCCCACTTATAGTGACATGATTCATATTAGGGTTATCACTCCATACATTAAAGTCATATGAGATGTCTATAACCCTAATAATTCGGTCCCTTTTTTTTCGTTTTTCCATTCTTCTACTATGCAAGTTTCTTTTCCCTCCATTTTAAGTTTTTTCAAATGCTTACTCAGTAGCTCCTTAATCCCTTGCTCAGGAATTAAGGACCCTTTACTCTCCTCTTTGAATTCATTACCCCATCCTATAAGCACAATCTCCTTAAAAGGTATGTCAAGAGAAGCTAGTTTTAAATAAAATACTCTATAATCAAATTTTCCTTAGGGCTACCCTAGCAAATCCTTAACTCCTCTTTATGGCTGTTCTAGAGTTTTGGGTTCTTTTTCTTCTCCTGCTGGCTCATTATCAAACTCATCACCCCATCTTGAAGGCACTATTGATTCAACAGGGATATCAGCAGAGGGTGGTTTGGAGTAGAACACTTTATAATCAAATTTTCCTGAGGGTTATCCAAGAAAATCCTCAACTCCACTAAAGGCATCAAGAGATTCCTTACTATTTTGGTAGGGTTTAGGTTTTCAAAGGAGTTTATCACTTCCTCCTCACTAACTCCTGAGTTGATCATCATAATGGCTAGTGGTGGGATATTTCGGTAGTCTAGAAAAGGATTATTTCTAGTATTTGGGTTAGGATTGGATTTTTTAGGGTGTGTGATTTTTTTTTTGGAGTGTATCAGGTTTTGGATTTCATGTTTAAGGTGGATATAGGTATCTGTGGAATGTCCATCTACTTGGTGAAACTTACAATAGTTGTTAAGGTCATAACCTGGGACATTTGGGTTAGGTGGTTTAGAAAAGGTTAAGGGTAGGCCTTTCTGGATTAATCGGTCTAGGACTTGTGAGAGTGGTTGATTGAAGTTAGAGAATCTCCTGGGCAGTTGAACTATATACACCTCCACAGCTTGACCAGTGCTTCCTTATAGTGTGCCCCCAGTTGAGTAATTTCGGGTTCCGGTGCCTCTAGAGCTTTTCTTATTTTCATCCTCAATCTCTTCAATTTGTAAACCATCATTATATAGGTCTATGAATGATTTAGGGTTCATCATCTACAATCTCTCAACTAGATTAGGTGATACAATGTGGACTATCATCCTAACCTGATCTTTCTCAGCCAGCTTATTTTTCATTAGTCCTACTTTGTTCATGAGCCTAGTAAGAAAATCATAGAAGGATTCATTCGATTTTTGCTTTGTCAACTCTAAATCTAATGGAAACTTCCAATATAGTGTTATAATCATACTATTTCAAAAAGGCAACACATAATTCTTTCCAATCAGCCCTGACAGATTTTTCTAGCCCATGATACCAGTTTACAGCCATCCCCTCTAAAGACAACACAAACAACCTAGTGATTACTGCTAATAGGGCTTTATTAGTACTCATAGTGGTTGTGTATTGACTAAAATGAATCCTAGGATCTCCAATTCCACCAAACTTCTACAATTGAGGCATTTTGAACTTCTCAGGTAGCTTATTACCATCAGTTAACAACATATTATCAAAGTCAAATGAATATCCCATGTCTTGTTCTATAATCAGCTCTTCCATCTTATACATTTTCTAGGTCAGTGCTTGTATCTACTTAGACTTATGGTCTTGCACCAATTCGAGTGATTCTCTCTTTGCCTTTTCTATCATGTAGTTCTCAACATCCTCAAGCTTCACATCAACAGTAAGTGGGTTTCTAGCAACAGGTTTCCCCAACATTATTGGTAGTAGGTGGAGCATTTGCAATAAGTTGGATAGCTATAGCAGCATGTGGTTGCTTAATTATAGGTGGTGGTATGATAGCAGCAACAGGTTGCGTCAGTCCAGAAAATGTTTGTCTTAGTTCATTTTGCATTATAGTCCTCATGTCATCCATCAAAGCTCCCTTAATATCTTCTAAGGTCCAGTTCCCTCCTTATTGTTGTTCTATCTCTATAAGTCCAAGTGTAGTTGGTTCAGCTTCTAAGTAAAGCGAATTGATAGGACTCTTCTTTAGTTTGTGCAGGATCTCTTCTGTTATGGCTTTAGGACTTAAATTTATCCTTCTTAGTTTGCCACCTTTTCATCCCTAAATAAGAGAAGACCCAGGTGAATCTATGATGGCTGCAAAATAAAGTGTTAGTGCGATGGATGAAATGTATGTATGCATGTACACATGATGCACGTGCTATGTAACAACTAGCAAATAACAAGTATCAATCAAGTGTACAACATTCATCCTTCTAACCTTATTCCTCCCATACATGTGTCCAATGGTAAGTCTATTTTCCTAGGATTTTTAGTCTTGGCCTTAATATCAACAGGGGATATCAGGAACTGATGCACATGCCAAACCTCTCTTAAAGCAATAAAAGCATGGAAATAGTATTTCTAGGTATAAAGGTCTAGCCCAATCTTTTTTAGCCCAAACATGCCCTCTAAAGTATGGGCTTGGGCTTTTATAGATAAAAATACCTCATGGAAACATACACAAGCAATTTGGGTAAATCCTAAGGGAAGTGATTAAGCCATTATATATGGTTAGGGTCTGGTGAAAAGTCAAAGTTCCCTTAGCAAGATGCTCTCCTTTAAGACTTGAGTTACATGCCAAGGTCAGAGGGGCCCAGCATCCTTTGCAAACTCGAGAGAAGATTACCTTCCTTTAGGACTTGGGTTATAAACTCTAGTTAGATGAGCCTAGTAATCTCATTTGAACTGAGTTAAGGCTAAGAGTGATGGTTAGCTAATTTACTGTTAGTGATATGCACTATGTCAATCATGTATGACCATGTTTTGACTTTATCATTTTATTTAATAAAGAGGCATTTTTCATTATCATTTTATGTTATGATAATTACTTGAATAGTTAATTCTTACTAAGGTCATCAAGTATGTGACTTGATAGTAAAACCCTAAGATTAAATATGAGTTCTATTCAAATTATCCCTAGTCATAACAATATGTTATGGCTAGTATGATGTTGATTGATGATTATGTTTTACTGATCATGAATATGAGATATTAAGTCAACTTATAAGTACTTATTTAGGAAACAATGTACTGGATTGACCCATCATAAGAATACTACAAAGATAATTGTCATAAGTAATTCTCATCATAATGATATTGATTTAGTCCTTTGACCTTGAAATCATCATGGATTTCTACATAACTATTATATATTTTGACATAATTTAACATTGTCTTTAATAGGATGATTAAATAGATTGTTTTTGGATATAAAATGAGTTATGTGAGGAATGTGAGTGATTGAGAAGAAATTTGACCCTCATTTAGTGTAAGTAAGATATCTTTGGGCCCTTTGATAAGATAGACTGAGGAAAATACATGGCCATGCTAAAGTGAATTGATAAAGAGTTATCATTCTCAGTCTACTTAGAGTTAAGAAATGATATGATTGAATTATATAAGGATGATAGAAACAATGCCTTATATTCAATCAAGATATCATATGACAAAGGGATTACAATATTTATTTTAAATTAGGTTATGTCGGATTATTGACTTCACATGACTTGGGTAGTCATAATGTCTTGCTAAAGGCCACTTATGACTTATAGGCCTAAATAGAGATTTAAGGCCCACTGCCAACGTCATGTGAACCTATAGGGTCACAAACTTAGAACAGGGCCAAAAACAGATGTGGGTTTGAAAAGCCCAAATATGCTATGTAGAAATAAATAAATAGTTTATTTATTTAAAGTAAAGGTTATCTTAAATAAATAAAATATTATTTTTGATTTAATTTTAAATAAAATTAAAATAATAAAATTGAAAAATTACCAAAAAGTTATTTTGGTAAGTGAAACCCTAATTAGAGGTTTATAAATATCTTATATTCTCTAGGGTTTCATTAACTCAATCATTAGCCACCAAAATTCATTTTTCTCCTCTTAGAAAAACTAAAACACACAGTGTTTTTATTCTTGATTTGTGAGAAATCAAGATAAGTGTTAGCATACAAAGTTTTCATTTTAATCAAGGGCTGTTCATGTGGACGCTTATGGAGGATGAATTCTTTTGGAGACGTCTTGATCCGAACTACCAAAATCAAAAGCTCGAGGTAAGGTGTCATCGGAGTGAACCTCCTCTCTGCCTTCTAGAAATCTTGCTTCTTCTGCATTTGTGGTAAGAATTAAAAACCCTAGTTTTAAATCAATTAATCAAATTACTTGGATACAAGTTAGGGTTTATGATTAAAAGTTTTAATTTCTATTGCGTTTTTGAATCACGAATCCCAACATTTACAACTCCATAAAGCTAATGGAATCATAGAATCATAAACCAATGCCATCGATTTAATAGGGACATGCAGAATAAATGCAAGAATAAAATAATAATCAATAAAATAATTCTAAAGAACACAATTAGAATATGTATCTTTTATCCCTAGTGGAGTCACCATTGTAGATGACGGGGTTTAGTGCACATCCAAGATTTTAACAACCATAGCACTGTTTGGGCTCAAGGCCCTAGGGAACACACTAACCATTGTCACAAAGACATGGAATGGAGATAAGGAGTCACCACCCAGGATAATAAGTGGGACAAATCATTTTGTTGGTACTAAATTCTCTAAAGGAAAGCTAGCACCATAACTAGGAGATTCTAAAAACCAAATACTAACTTCTTTTAGTTTTGTGTTAATTTAGAATTATTATATAAATTACTATCTTATTCTCTAATTATATGCAATTTTATTTAAACCCTAATAAATCATCCATTTAATCCTAAAATTACATGAAAAAATAAATACAAAAGGCAGTGTCCCTATGTCTAAACTAGATTAATTTTATTAATTAAAGTTAGCTAATTCTGCATATTTTATTTACAAGTAAATGGACTAAAGATGGGCCTATATTTTAATTGAATTAGTGATCCTAAATCTACTTGTTTTAATTAACTAAGAAAATGGGCCTACTGTCTACTAATTTTTAAAGAAGAAATTAGATTATTAAGTGGGTTTAAATCTAACTTAATTTAACTTAAACAAAAAGTGGAGCCTAAGTTTTATTTATTTTAAAAGAAATGAAATTAATGGGTTGAGCTAAATCTAAATTAATTTTAATTAACTAGAAATGGGCTTAAGATCTAATTAACCTAAATGGGCCTAAATTATTTTAAAATTAATTAAACCGAAAAATCTAATTAAAGGCCTATTTATTAAATGAGTTAGAACTTAACGTGAGCTTGGGGCCCTAAACATAAAAAATCCAACATACAAGCCCAAAAACATAACAAAACAATCAAATAAAAAATCAAACATTCAATTAATTTCTTCTAAAACCTAATTTTAATTAATATGCAACGTAAATTAATCTACTACCATTATTGATTTTGATTGAAATTTACCAAATTGAGCCTAGATTACTAATGATTTTTTATTGCAGAGAATTAAAATTCCACTAATTTTCCTCTATTGGGGCTATTACAAACAATAGTGCAGGAAATTAAAGCAAATTAATTACAACCCAGTAAAAGCAATGAACAAAATATCACATAAAATAATAAACCCTAAATTCTATGGGGATTTCATAAAATTAACTCCATGGCAACCCATAGATTATTTGATGTAGCCATTGCCAAAATCTTAATCACCAACCTCACATCCAAAGCATCATATAACACCCATAAAAAACACAATAAAAAAATTTAATCAGTAACAATTCATTCAATAAATAAAATAAAAAATCAAATCAAATCAAACTAAAAAGAACAAAAAAAGAGTAGAGGATGTTGTGCAAATGTTGTTGGAATACCCTCAGAATGAGATTGTCTTGAGATTGACTTTATTATTTTTTTCTTGATTTTCCAAACTTTAAAAGCAAAGAACTAGTTTCTTAAAGCTTTGAAAACAAAAACTGATGAAGAGCTAAGGTGTTTGGCTTTCTACATAGTAATGAAAATAACTATGGTTTTTTTTGTAGTTCTTTTTTCCCCCTTTCAAAGACTCTGTCTCTTAGCTTTTAGAGCCTGGCCTAGCAACCCCAGCTCTTGTGATCACACAGGGAAGTTGTGCGATAGTTAGGAGCGAGATCAGGGGTCTACATTTTGTTTTTTGAATTTTCAAAATCAAGATAACAAGATAATGAGTGATAGAGTTATGAAAAAATTGAAGACTCACATGCAGGGACACGTGGTGTCCTGGACCAATGAAAAAAATTAAAAATGATCAAAAAATTAATTTTTAATGTAAAAAAAAGTAATTTTTAGCTAAAATTAGCACTATGGAACATTGACTGACGTCCGTAATGCTGATTGACATTACACAATGCCAATCAACATTAAATGCTAGCTTATCACTTTTTTTTTAAATTACAAAAAGGTCCTCGAAAGTTTCTAATTTTTGTAATGAAATCCCTAAAAAACCAATTTTTGAATTAAATCCATAAAACATAGCAATTTAGCCCTTTAAATCATGAAACTCAACACCAGAGATCAATTCTCGATTAGATTTTCATCATAGGGGCTTTCATTGCACGCGTGCACAATTGCATCCCGAAATTGGGTGCTTACACATATGTAAAAAAAATAGAGGGAGGAGAAATGATTACAACCTTTTTATCATGCAAATAAATAAAATAAAAGACAAACATGCAAAGAATGGGGGGAGGAGAAAAGATTACAACCCTTTTATCATGCAAATAAATAAAAAAATAAAATAAATAAGAAATAAATCCAAGGTTTTCTAAAAAGGGGTAATAAATCAGTGATTAACAATCACCCCAACTATTCCTAAAAAAATATGATTAATTTCTCCAAATAAAACCTACAAGAAGCAAACCACTAAGTCAATCCTAATGAAATATAAATAAATGAAAATAATAATAATAAATAAAATTAAGAAAATAAAGATAAATATCCAAAAATAATAAGATAAAACACATATGACAATACCAAAATGCATAATTAAAAATGAATTAAAATACACGATCAGATAATGAAATTAGCATGGATTTAAAAAATATAAGAAACATACAATGTTGAAAATCACATATTTAATCAAAAGAACACTTTTCAAATTAACTAAATTACATAATGCAAAGCTTCAAACTGAATCCAAAATTGCATAAATCAAGTAAAAGTACAAAGAAAGAAAATGAACATGAACATGGAAAACATGTAAGCAACCTAAAATGTTAATAGATAGCATATTTAAATTTCAAAGAAAACATCCTAAAAATATGTAAATCACATGGCACAGAATCAGCTTTGCACAAAATATTCACAAATCAAAATATAAAATTAACATTTAAATATTCAAATAAATGCAAGAAATAAAATGGGAAATGTGGCACCTTAGGGAGTTAAGGCGACTGAAGATCGCTTGATTCTAAAGGGGGCGATGCCTCTTTAATGAGGCATCACATGAATACCAGTCATAAAATTGAACTCTAATGATTTTTCTTAAAAATATTAAGGATCAAATGATCTAAAAATTGTAAACTTATAAATTTATGAAAATATGTAAGAATTTATAAAGCCATGACTAATTTATTCAAGAATTATATAAAAAATCAACAAAGATCTTATTCAAGAATACGAAGACAATTTAGAATAGAAAATATCCTTACTATTTAAAATGAATTTAATTTTCAAAAGAGTTAGCCCTCAGAAGTTGAATTTGATTGTAGCACTTGTCAGAATGCAAGAATAACTTTGTCCTTTAAGAATGAACGTTAAAACTCTACATCTCCATTCCTTTTCTTGATTTTGCAACCTCTTATGTTCAGAATGCCTTTAGCCTTTTCTAAATAAGTTCTCTTTTTTTAGTTAGGAGCCCAAAAGAAGTCCCTTTTTTCTTTCTCCTCTTTCCTTTTAATTCTTCAATAATACATTTAATCATATTCAAGAGCTTCTAGCTCTTCATTTTTCTTTCTAAAATGCCTACATTCACTCCTGAATAACATTGGGACATGTATAAGGTGTTTCAGAAGCAATTAATGCTCCATTTAAGAAAAGAGGATAAGACTAAGGCACTGTCTCATCACATTACTACTGCAGAGGCAACGCCTCTTTGGTGAGGCGTCACCTCATTAGCCTTGGACTCGGACAACTTCTTGATAGGCTTTAGGCCTAATTCAAGCATGTTTCTTCAAAATTAATCTTTAGATCCATCTTTAAGTGAACTTAGGCCTACAATTTGATTATATAAGAGTTTGGGCTTCAGGTCCATTCTCAAGAGGATTTTATACTATTCTTTGCATTTAATGCTCATTTCATTTCATTATTTGGCTTTGCTTACAAGCCGATAAATCGGGTGTCCACAATAGTTTATATATCAAATATTAAATTCATACTTCTTTTTTCCAAAATGGAGATTATAAACAAAAAAGAAAAATGAGAAAAACCATATTAGCTCCTCCGCACAACTCATAGGAAACATAATCAAAGATAAGCATAACATAGAATCATTCCTCCAATCCATCAGTCCTAAAAAAAGAATAAAAATGAGACAATGCACATAAAAAATCATAATTTATTTAGTTAAAAAAGGAAAAACATGAGGAAATGGTTTTTCAAAATTTTAGACAAAAATAGGGAATAAAATAATCAACATAACTCAAACACTAGAAAAAAAATTTTCAAACACTTATATTGTCATGACCCGAACTCAGGGGCACGTGACTGACACTAGGGAATGGGAAAGGTTAAAGCTACCAAAACCCGTAGTAAGCCTTAAAAGAAAAATGTGGAATAATTCATTTTAAAACCTCATAATAAAATAATTAAATCATAATGCACATTATCAAACTGATTTTTTCTCAATTAAATTAAACCATAATATCATAGTGCATAAAATAAATAAACATCATCAGTTATACAAATAATATCTCAATACATAATATTCAACTTAAAATACACAATTATACAGTTCTTTACTGCGATACATGAATACTAATACAAATACAACTATATAGACCTTCATAAGATAGCTGGTGAAGAAGTTATACGGTGCAGATAAGTAGGCCTAACAGAAGACTCCCAAACTCCTAAAAAAAATTAAGTTGAGGGGAGTCAGACCTCACTGAGTAAGTTAATAAAGGAAATGAATGTGGCTTGAAAACCTCCTTTAAAATAAGTTTTTTTTTATAAAAATAATATATTCATAATTTTATTCAAATCATTTGATATATATATAAGAAATCCATTTTTCAAAGGAAAGAAATAAATATTTAAATGTTTTTTAAAACATAAAAATTAGGTAGAACCCGATTTATCAATTTTTATAACAGTCGTATGACTCACCTATATCCAAGACTGCCGGATCACGAGAACAAAGCATCACCAGGATGCACAGCTGTAGTCACATCACTTAATCCAATATCATTGGTAATGTCCGAGAGCAAAGCATCACCAGACCATTAGCCCCAGTGATTTAATAAATATTAATCCAATTACAGTTATGGTGTCTGAGAGTAAAGCATCACTAGACCTTCGGCCCCAATATTTATTAAATAATCAATTATTATATTACTGGTGGTGTCCGAGAGTAAAGCATCACCAGACCATTAGCCCTAGTAATATAATCACATATTTTACCGGTGCGCATACAGTCCTGATGAAACCCATCAGGTAGCTCGTTCTACTGTAGTTTATTTAAAATAAATGAAAATAAATAAAATAATGAAAATTAAAATAAATCAACTATAAATTAAATCATGCAACATTATTTAAGAATACCGACTAGAATCTCGTAAATATAAATTCATCAGAATTTAATATGATTTAAATTGAAAGACTCGACATTTAAATCAAATATTAACTTGTAAGAAAAAGGCACTCCTCTAATACGTCGTAACCAACCTCAACTGGTAGACACGACGCGAGGGGCGACTAAAAGAGAGAAAATTAAAATGACAAATTAGAAAACAAAAACCTTAACTTCTAGAATTTCTAAGGAAGACTTGACTCAGAATTCAAAAATTTGGATTGACCCGAAGTTACGTTTTATGAAAAATCTACAAAAAATTCGACAAAGTTTACTCTATAAAATGAACATCACTCTACCAAAGTAGAGTCAATCCTGCAAGCAAACACACTTCTAAATTCACACAAGCTCAACACATCGGGTTGGAACCCCGAACTATACAATTCCCAACCGAGATTCATAATCCATCAAAAATAAATAATTTAATAATAAATATTTAAAATCATTAAGAATCCATAAAATACTCAAAATGCCACAATTTAATTTATTTAAATAACAAAACATTAAAACTAATTATTTATCCAAATTAGATAATAAAATCCCAATAATTTATATAATATTAATAAAATCCAATTTTATAATTATTCATTATAAAATAGTCAAATTCACTTTTAACTATTTAAATAGCTTAAATATATTATAAAACTAATAAAAAAACCCATTTAATCACAAAATAATAAATAATTTAATATTGAATATAATTTTCAAAAATTAGAATTAATGAGTTAAAAATACTAATTAATTTATAAAAATGATTCTAGTACTCTATAAAATTCTGAAACCATTTAAAATATAATTTAACTATATTTTCAACCAAATTACATAATTACTCCAAAATTCCAATATTCTCATAAACATAATAATTCCTCAAAAATAATAATAATTACTAAAGAATAATTTTATTAACACAAAAATGATTAACTTAATATACTAATCACTAATTACTCAAATTCCAACCAAAAATAATTAATTAACATAATTAACAAAAATTACAATTTATATTATTAAAATATTCAAAAATACCCATAATTAAAATTAACTAAAATAATTTAAAATCAACTAAGTACATATAGATCAACTTAAAAATTAACCAAATATTAAAATAAATTAAGCAAAAATTATATATTAATTAACTAAAAATTAAAATAAACACAATAAAAATCAAACAACTAACAATTAACTAACAAACAACAAAGAATCAATCTAGAAATCAACCTCACAACTCAACTACATCAACCTAGAACTCACCCAAAGTAGAAATCTAGGACAAGGAGGGTTGTTGTTGTCGTTGATGTTGTTGTCCCTATTCTTCCTAATGTTGCTGCTGCTATTGCTGCTGTCGTGGTTGTTGTTACTGTTATTGTTGGTGTTACTGTCGTTGACGGTGTTGCTGTTAGAGGAAGAAAGAAGTAAATGGTTGTTGCTAGAAATGAAGGAAGAAGACAGTAAGAGAAGACAAAACGGGATAGTATGAAGAAGAAAAGAAAAAAAAAGAAAGGAATGGCGTGAAGGGAGGGTGAGGCTGGCATGAGAAGATGGGGAAAAAGAAAAGTAGGGTGGGTTGATATATTTTTATTTTATATATATATATATACACACACACACATGCATAACACACACATATAACAATAAAAATAATAACTCTAGTAAAAAAAATTCTATGAAAATAATAGTAATCAATAATAATAATGCTATGTAAATAAAATGAGATAGAAATAATAAATATATTACTAGTTTCCAAATAGGATTTTAAATTTAGTAATTAAATATAACAATTTAATGTAATAATAACAACATAATATAAAAATTACTGATAAAATTGAAATCTTGATATTTATGTATAAATTAGTTTAAAAATATTCGGATTATTACATATATATAATGCAATGTACATAATACCTGCTATAAAGCTAAGCCCAAAATTAATACCAGTTAGCAAGTAGCACCCAGAGCTTGCAAGAAAAGAAGAAAAAGCTAGCACAAAACAAATCAAGGAAAAAATGGTATTCAAAAGAGTTCTACCACCCTTAATTTAGTTAGCTCAAAAGCATTTTTTTTTTCAAAATACTTCACACTAATCAGAAGGTTAGCTCGTGACACTAATTTTTAAATTGAATCTAAGTAAAAGATGCTTAGCAACAAAATTATAAATAAATGTTCAAAATTCTAATAATCGGAATACAGAAATTAGCTAAAAACTATTAAATATAAACGAAAACTCCAATTTTCTTAGTCAATAAGAAATCTCCTTTTAGAAACAGTGAAACATCAAGCGAAGCTAGAAAGCAGACATCTACAAAAGTACAAATTCATCCACTATAGTTCAAAACTGAAACATAAAAAGTAGACACTATTTTCTAGTGGTTTCTCAACAACCAACTAAAGGTTTTACCAATTTCTTGTTCTTTTTTTTTTGGATAGCTAACATGTTTCACTAGTAGTGCTAACAATAGAGCAGTGTTCTTTCCCACTTCTTGTTACCCTCTGGATATCTATTTGTATTTCTTTTAATAGCTATGTAGTTAGCCACCCATATCATCATGTTGGAGCTAAATTCTTTGATTTTGCTCCTAAGTTTTTCCACTCTCTTCAAGCATTAGCCTAAAAATGACCCAAAAATAAATCTGCTAAAAAAAAGATGAAGGCTATTAGACCCAAAGAAAAAGCTAAAATTTGATGGTAAGTAATAAAATTATAAAAAATATTCAAATTTTAAACCATCATAATACAAAAAATAGCTAAAAAAAATATAAACCAAAACCCAATGTTTTTATTTCACCATTAGAAAAGAAATAAAAAAACTAAACTAATTCAAATCAAGAAATTGGATTTACTCAAATAAATTGATAAACTGTTTATAATCCATCTCTAAAAAGGAAAAAAAAAAGTTTCTAACTTTTTAACATATATTTTTACACTAAATGAAAAAGTGGGCAAGCAAAAAAATACAAAAATTTAAAATGCACTCATTTGGGCATAATAACAAACACTTAGTAGGGAAAAACTTTTTGCTCTCAAACTCTTAGCCGCAATATATCTCCTTCAACTTGTTACCAGCAAACTCGGCAACTAAATACTGTACAAGAAAAAAAAATCCACATAAAATGATCAAATTTGACAAAAATGATAAAAAGGAGACCTTTTTGGGGACCCAAAGAGAGTGAGAAGCATGGATATTTAATCCGATGCAAATTGCTTTCTCTTTTTTCTGTTAAAAGAAAAAAAATTATGCATAAATTATTGGAAACCTAAAAGATAATAACTAAGTAACATGAGAAATAGTGTCACGACCCGAACCCGAGGGCACATAACTGGAACTAGGGAATGGGTAGGCATAAGGCCTCCGAAACCCGTAGTAAGCCTTAAAGAAAAGAAAAATAAAACCTTCCAATTTTAAAACTTTGTTTCATAACATAAGACATTATCAAACTAATTTTTTTAAAAATAAACATAATTGTGCACATAATAAAATGTTCTCCATCGTCACATATCATGAATCAATCTTAAATCATTATATATAAGCATGATTCATCGAAATAAAATACATAAGTATATTTCAGTCATACAAATTCATAATACAATTACTACTGCAGTTTTCTAGAGTTACTACTACAGTACACCTTACAATGACCTACATAATATAGCCGGTGATGAAGAAATCCAGCGTAGAGGCAGTCTGAGGTCGAACTCCCAAGCTCCTGAAAAAAATAAATTGAGGGGCATTAAACCTTACAGAGTAAGTCAATAAAAAGAGCTCTACGGTTTAAAAACCTTTTTGAAAACCATATATTTATAGTGAAATAATTTTATAGTGTGTATATATATATCTTTTGCAAAATCTCGGTAGAACCCTAATCCCAGACTTCTAACTGGCCAACTGGATTGCTGGTCCCTAAGAGCAAGGGCATTAACCGAGGCACCAGGCCACAGTCATCCACTTAATCCAAATACATGGCACTGGCGGTCCTCGAGAGCTAAGGCATCAACCGAGGCACCTATCCTAGTCCATTATTAACTTCCCAATCACTGGTAGTCCCCGAGAGCAAAGGCTTCCGCTGAGGCACCCATCCCAGTTTATGTCCACAAGTCATACATACATCGGATCCACCTCTCAATCTCTACCATATGCACACAGTCCTAGTGAAACCCACCAGGTAGCCCGTTTTAGCAAAATTTCTCAAAACTGGTTTTAAATAAAAAAAAAAGCATTTAAACCTTAAATAGCAGCATTTAATTAAATAAATCATATAATAAATATTAAAAATATGAGCACACACATTCTTTAAATAAAACACACCCACAGATCATTTTATCAACTTACAAGATGAATGAGAAGGTTGACAACCACGCGTCTACCTTGATCTAACAACTTCCGCTCTGATATGCTCTAGAAAAGAAATTAACACACCGATTTTAAAACACGTCTATGTACTAAAAATAAAAAATCATCAGAAATAACGAAATTATAAACTAACTCGAGGAAGACCGGATAAAATTCGATAGACATGAAAAAACCTAATTAACGGTAGAAATTTACTACAGATATCACGTTTTATGAGAAAATCTGCTGAAATTTTGGTAGAGTCTCCTGTGTAAATGGACATCTCTCTACCATAGGAAGATCCATTCCTACATAGAAAACGCACTTCTAATATTCACAGACATTCACACTCAAGTCGGGCTTTCAGAACTACACTTTGCTCCGACCGAGATCACAACTCAATCAACACATCACAAAATTAAATCATCACTTCCAAAAATGCATATTCCTACAAATATCCATAACTTAGAAAATAATTCCTCTTTAAAGCTTAAAAACAAATTTCACAAACATATATATATATATATATATATATTTGGAAACAATATTAAAAATTAATATTACCTAATTAAAAATACTTATAAATATATATACATGCACATACTATTATAATAAACATAAATTTATTATAAACCCTAATAACATATATATTACATGTATTATGCTTGAAAATAACAAGTGTAATATAGAATAACTTATACTTATAAAATAGTTAAATAATATTTAGTACTATAGAAAATATAATTTATTAAAAAAAATAATAATAACATAACCCTAACATAATAATATAGTTAAATAATTAACAATTATATAATGTAATTTAAAATTATTTACTAATAATACAAATTCAATAATTACTTTATTTAAACTAAAAATATAGGATTTTACAAATAGCCTCTGATTGAGATAAAGCACAAAACAACGCTGAGAAATTTAAAAATATATAGATTAAATCCATTTCAAAAAATTATGGGAAGATTATAAAAATATTTGTAGTCACTTGATTCGATCGGCTCGTGTTAGGAGACAAATTAGGGACACTCGATTTGACCAGCTCATTGTCAAGTCCAATGATGAGAATGTGAAACTTGGACACAAGAACAAAATCTAAATCTTTAATTGGAAAATGGACTTGGAAGCCTAAAGCCTCAAAAGCCCAAAACTTAGCTCGATTGTCCAAAAATGGCCCGGGCCCGCTTAGTCCAATTCAGGCCCAGGCAAAAAGGTGCTGCCTCAATGCAATGAGGTGATCGCCTTTTTGGTAGCTGCTGCAGAGGCGATCTCCTCATCGTAGAGGCTCCGCCTCTGTGACATACCACTTTCAATTGCAGCCACGGTGGGCAAGTGGTGCGGGCCCCATACCCTAGACCTGATTTTGCATAAGGAAGAGATTTGGGGGGGGGGGGGGGGAAGGGGGACGAGGAGAGAAAGGCAATATGGGTTCATGATGGGCTAGGGAGTCTAGGGTCATTGGCAAGGTAGGAGATAAAAGGAAGAAGAAAGAAAAAGAGGGAGGAGACCCATTGAAAAAAAATAAATAGAAAAGAGAAAGAAAAAGCTCTGAAAACAATATAGAAAGGGACGTTCTTTAGGGAAGAGGGAGAACTGAAGCAAAAATAAGCTCACAATCCTTAGGAGAGAAAGGAGGAAAACTTATGTCAAAGTGAGACTCGTACCCAAGTGGAGATCACACTCAAAAGCACATATGTGAGGGTCCATTAGTTTGGTAAAACTTTGCATCCAAATATACTTTTTCTATAACTTCATCATTTGTGTGTTTAGTTTACATGTGACTATGTTGTTAGTATACTTTAGATATATTTCATGTTTATTTCGGTTGTTACACTACCTCATTGATTTGATCTCTTAAATTATTGCATGTAGTTGTAATTTAGCACCTGTTGGATGCATATGTGCATGTATTACTTGCTTAGGGTAGAAGTCTGATCGCTTTGAGAGTCAAGATAGCCTATCGATCAGTTGACACCTCTTCATAGAGGTGTCGCCTCTATCAATAAGGCGATTGCCTCTTCACAGAGGCAATCGCCATATTGATAGGTCAACCAACTATTTGGTTCTTCTCCCTTTTATGAAATTCCACAATATGTTTACTTCACATGCTCTTTCCACCCTTTATACATAGTTATTTCATTGTATGATGATAATTATTTCGGTTATTTGAGGGTTCTTGAGTTAGTGACATGAAAAACCCTTTTTAGAACATTAATTGTAAATATTGTTATGTATAATGTCTTGTTTTACAAGAGGAAACTAACTGTATGTTATTGTAGGAATTACTTGATGATCCACATCATTGAGTAGTCACTATCATTAGCTAATTCCTTAAATCATTGCGCTTGTGTAAATAGTTTATTACTAGTTTACTTTTGGTATATGTATGGTTTATTTTATGTATATTATTCTTTTATTTTGCCTAAAAGCATTGTAATCCCTAATCCTTTTCCCCGCTTGATTTGAATGTATGGTTGTAAATTATTACTTGTTTTGTTTTTGTTGAATGTTGGGACTTAAAAACATGAAATTGGATTAATGTGTAAAGTCGGACTTTATTCTAAAATTTGGCAATTCTTTGAAAGCGACAACCATCCATGTGTTAATAAAGAAATAATTAAATGATTAAGGGTAATAAAACACATAACACAAACGGAGGCCAACCGCAAGGTTAGGTAAGCATTCAAATGCTCATATCCAATTTTCGAACATGTTCTCTGACAGCGGCTTCTGGGAACCTCCGTGGAATCCAGTTGCTATACAGTGTGTCTCGGTTTTCATCCGGGTGGTGACTTCATCTCCGAATAGGCCCAAAACCTATATTGTATTTCCAAGTGGGCCTCGAACCCATGGTCACCAAACATTTAGGTGCACGCTAAACCCCGCCGCCTACAATATTATAATTTAAACCAAAATCAAAGAAAACACTACTAAATTAAAAAAAAAATTACACCTTCATAGACCATAGTGATAGTGCATTAACAAAAATAAAAACAGAATTACTGATAAAAATTTATTTACGTGAACCAAAAATTCAAGGCAACAATCAAATAAGAATATGTTTGATCAAAGACCCAGATGATAAAAAGAAATTTAAAGAATATATTTGGTCAAAGACCCAGATGATCAAAAAAAAATTTAAAGCATATGTTGTTTAAATTCGTAAAGAAGGGAAAATAAGTCTAGAAAAATTCTCACATGTAATCTTCAAATAAAAGAAAAATGCAAAAAGCATGAATACAGACGAAGGAAATGATTGAACCACCAGTCTTATTTATAAAAAGCAAAATTTAACTCATCAAATGAATTGGTAAAGATTCCAATCAAGGTTAAAAGAGACATATACATATGGGTAATGAAAAAAAAAAAAAAGTCTAAAGAACATTAAGATTCAAAAGATGACAGGGAATGAGTTATCAAATTTCCTTTTACATAAACAAAGAATCAAATGTGCTAAAGAAGATGGTTTGAAAGAAATTATAAACAGCACAAGTGAGGTATAATGTTATCATTTTATTGTCAATATAAAAAAATAAAAATACATATTATTTATTTTTCAAAAATCATTAGAACTTTCTAAAAATAATATTTTATATATTGTATAGGATAAACAATGTTGTTCCATGGCAACAATAATGATAATAGAAAATATAGAAGAGCCATGGTACAACTCATGTACACAGTGCAACAAAAGAGTTTTTTGTATGGATGAGACATCAACATGCTATAAGTGTAATGAAACTGATATTGGATTTACAGCAAGGTATGGTTTCCCTCTTATTTTATTCTTATTTAATTTCTTTTTTGAAGTAAATATTGTCATAACTCACATAAATTCCATATTTAAAATTATAGGTACATGTTGAAGTTTTGTGTATCTGATGGAAGCTTATGTCACATTATTTGATAAGTTTGAAGTTTTAATTGGATGTTCACCAAAGAAATACATCCAATATGTGACAGGGTATGCAAAACTATATTAAATTACTATATGGCACAATCAATTATATTATTGATTATGTAGTTTATTCTTATTGCATGTATGTCATTTGCAGGTGCCAAAAGAAAAAAGCAAGTTTTGTAGAAGATTGACTCTATGTCAAGGAAAACAATATATTTTTCTTGTGAAGATGAGTAAAGGAACTGAAGTTGATCGAACAAGAAAACAAATAATTGCTGAAGAAATTGAATTGAAAATTGAGAATGAAGCAATAACAATTGATGAATATGAAAATAGTGAAAAAAGTAAAGATCGAGAAGAATTGAACATCATGAGCAGAAATTTTATTGATTTTTCTTAGTTTTGTATTTAATATTGTTTAAGTTCTTCCGAATGATTATCAGAGCTCAAAGCGCTTATTGCATTTGAGATACACTTCTGCAGAGCAAAGAATGTACATCCCTGAGCTAAAAAAGCATAAGCTCTATTTTTATATTTTGTTTATGACCATGTACTAATCCATATGAAGTGTCATGGACCAAACATTAAATATTAAATGAAGACTCATGTTACAGAAAATAATTGTATAAAATATAAGGGAATAGGGTGAAAATTAAACTATCAGCTTTACCCAAAATTTACAATTTACTTTTATATTTTTTTCATTTGAATTTGAATTTTTAAAAATTTAATTATATTGGATCATTGTTTAATTATTGTAATTATCATCTGAAAATCAAAATGAAGTTCAATTTTCATGTTAATTAATAAAAATAATTATATAAAACACATGGTCATAGTTAAAAAATGCAAAACTTAAAGGTTTATATTTTCTTTTCCCACCCTTCAAAGAACACCATCATTCAGTTAGTGCTCTAGACCTTACATTCCACATCCTACATATAAATTCTTGACACTTATTTATTTACTTTTCTGTGCTCTTAGGCACATTTTGATTGTCATTGGACGTTTGACTAAATGAATAAATATGATTATGGAAGGAGGCAAGTGCACATTTACTCATTTTTATTATGCTTTTTTTTTTTTTTTTTTTTTTAAGACAGCCAATTTTTATGATGATCAACTTCAAGAAATCTACCAGTAATATTAACTTTGTTCCGTCCATTAAGACCACACACTGATATATATATATATATATATATATATATATATATATATATATATATATATATATATATATATATATATATATATATATATATATGCTGAAATGTAAAGTTATTCAGTCCAAATTTTGACTCATACAATTTCTCACAATTCAGTATTCAGCTCTAAATACTTATCTATTGAATTTTAAAAATTCATAATTTCTTTCTATTAAAAATATATATTTATTTTTTCACCATTTGCCACTGATCCCTCCTCCTATTCTTCCATATGATAATCTTTAATTTTTGAAACAATCAACATTTTCTATAATCATTGTTCCCTTCATTCCTTATCTCCTTCTTATGTCCTAATCATCAGTGCTACCTTCTTTTTCCTCCTCCTCCTCCTCTCCTCTTCTTTTACGCCTAATGACCTGCCCCAGCAACGATGATTAGATACGGCTTCTTCTCTTGCGCATCTCTGCCCCAGCAACGATGATTGCAGAAATTTTTCGTATTTTAAATGACAAAGAAAATTCTATATCATTCTCTTCTTTCCTCTTTCCTCCTATAATTTTAAGCCACTTTCAATTGTACGTGAAAAATTTCTGCAATTTTTTTTATTCAATCAATAAATTTATTAAATTATGATTCCCTGGGTTTACGGTATATTATAGTTTTCATCTGTTTTGTTCTCCCTTTTTTAATTCCTTTTATTTATTCTAATTTTTTTTTCTTTGTCTTTATACATATTAGAAACAATTGAAACATCTCCTCTACAATAGCATTATATCTATATTTATTATATAAGGTTTAATTTATGTATGCTTTTGGGAAAAACCTTGCATCCTAAATTTTCCTCCAATACCTTCATCTTTATCTTTGTGTAACCTTGCTGAATAAAGACAACAATGAGGTTCCAATGACTCTTTTTCTCAAATCCACTCTGTAATGTGCTAAAAAAATCAAATCAAATTAACTTCAAAATTTAGTTGAAGATGTGTTTATGCATGCACTAATTTTTTTTTTCTATATTTAAATTATAAATTTATTCGTTTGTAGTATGTATAATTGTTTCTAGCTTTTTAATAATAGATCTCAACTTTAAGGTTTTTATATTGCAATTTTATTTTGTTGCAAAGAGATACAAGCAAGCAGTATCCTTATTGATGATAAATCTTGTAATACCCTATATATTTACTTAAATAAAAAGGGGTATTTTTATCAAATCATATTATTAATAATTACTTTTTCATCATATTATTATTATTATTATTATTATTATTATTATTATTATTATTATTATTATCATCATCATCATTTTAAATTATATTAAATTTTATGTCTATATGCATGCTTATAAATAAATGTATATATATATATATATGTGTGTGTGTATAGATATATTTAAGTAGGGTTTAAATTGTTATAAGTGTGTGTATACTGGTAGGTTGTATGATATATATATATATATATATATATATATATATATATATATATACCCGTTAGAACCCGAAGAAAAAAAAAAAAACCCATCCCCTGTCACCCACACTTCCCTCACCCACCATCATCACTGAAACTCCCTTTACCGGCGCCACCCTCACCTCCACCAGAGGACCTGCGCTCGCCACCTTCCTCGAGCAGTCTGCTGCTGCTGCCTTCTCCTTCCTCGCGACAAGACTCCCTTCTCCCCGTCAGACAGCAAGCTCTCTCTCCCTGCGCGCGTGATAACACATCCTGCCAGCTGAATCTCCACTTGCCATTGTTGTCCACCTTGCCTGTGCTGCTCGATCTCCTCCATTTCTCCCGGTGACAGCAAGCTTTCCTCCTCTTCTCCCTCGTCCTGCTGACAGTGAGTAACGCTCACTTGGTCCTTCCTTCCTTCGATTTCTTTACTTGATTTTGGTGGATCCTAGGTTAGTTAGAGTTGTTTAGTATGTTTTGAAGTTGGTTTTAATGTTTTTGAAACTTTTGATAATTTAGTTAAATTTCCAGAAATTATTTAATATTTAATTGGCTTTATTTGATAATTATTTGGGTATAATTCATAACTAGGGTGGTTGTTAATAATTATTTTTGAGTGAAACAAATTTTATTGAAATTTTTAGGAATTATTGCAAATTTGGTAGAATTTTTGAAAATGTTAGTAATATTTTGTTAATTTTCAAAAATTATAGTTAAAATTTGTGAAATTTTGATAAATGAGGTTATTAGTGAATGTTATAAATTTTAGAACTCGAATTATAATTTTTTTGAGATTTTATTACTATTTTTATAAATATTTTTGAGTTTATGTAAAATATGATTTTTAGGTTAAATAATATTTTTGGGAGAAAATTTTTGGTTGATTAAATGTTTTAATTATATTAGGAGGAATTATTTTGAGAAAAATAAGTTTTAGATGATTAGATAATTTTAAGGAATTATTTTAGTATAAATAGCACATTGTGTAAATTATGTATTTTAGGGGGGTAAAAAAAAAGTAATTTTACACTAAATATGATAAATATATATTTTAATTAGTTTTATTAATATTTAAAGGGTTTAGACAATTTTTATAAATTAATTGGTATTTTTACTCAAGTAGTGTAAATTTTAAATATTAAATTTCAAATAATATATATATATTATTTGAAATTTAATATATATATATATATATATATATATATATACATATAATACATTACAATGGTTTTAATTTGGGTTATAATTATATTTATATTTTTGATGATGGAATGCAAATTTAATTGTTTAATTTTGAATAATTGAGATTTTATATAATTTTATTTATTTGTAGTATGTGTGTATGGGAAATATGTGTTTGAGAAATAAATATTATAAATTCTTGATATTTCATTGAGTTGTGATCTTGGTCGGGGCAAATTGTAGTTTTGGGACCCGACTCGAATGTGAATGTTTGTGGATATTAGAAATGCATTTTCTATACAAGTTTGGCTCTACCTTGGTAGAGAGATGTCCGTTTTACAGAGGAGACTCTGCCGAAATTTTGGTAGATTTTCTCATAAAACGTGATACTCGTAAAATTTCTACCGTTAGTTAGGTTATATCCGTCTGTCGAGTCTTGTCCGATTTTCCTCGAGTCAGCCTGGAATTTCATTATTTTGTTGACTGTTGATTTCGATTCCATAGTCATATTCTAAAAGTCGATTCATTATTTTTCTTTTAGAGCATATCGGAGCAGAAGCTGTGAGACCGAGGCAGACGCGTGGTCGTCAGCTATTGCATTCATCCTGTAAGTCGATAAAATGATATGTGCGTGTGTTTTAATTAACAAATGCGTGCGCTTATATTTTAACATTGATTATATGATTTATTTAATTTAATGCTGTTATTTAAGATTTAAACGCAGTTTATTTATTTAAAATCAATTTTGAGAAATTTTGGTAGAACGGGCTACCTGGTGAGCTTAACCAGGACTATGTGCACATGGTAGAGATTGAGAGATGGATCCGATATATGTATGATTGATGAATGTTAAACTGGGACGGTTGCCTCGGTGGAAGCCTTTGCTCTCAGGGACCGCCAGTGATTATAAGGTTACCAATGGACTGGGATGGGTGCCTCGGTCGATGCCTTTGCTCTCAAGGACCACCAGTGGCATATATTTGGATTAAGTGAATGACTACGGCTTGGTGCCTCGGTTGATGCCTTTTCTCTCGGGGACCAGTAGTCTAGTTGGAATAAGTGGGCCCAGTTGGCCATTTAGATTTTGGGTTTAAGGTTCTACCGAGATTTTTCAAAAACTATACTTATACATTATAAATTATTTTCACTATAAACATATATAGTTTTCAAAGGGTTTCAAACCGTACAGCTCTTTTTATTGACTTACTCGGTGAGGTTTGATTCCCCTCAATTTATTTTTTTTTCAGGAGCTTGGGAGTTCGACCTCAGACTACCTCCACATCGAGTTTCTTCTTCACCGGCTATTTTATGTAGGTCATTGTAAGTTGTACTGTGTGTTAATCTAGGTTGCTGCAGTAGTATATGTACTAAGAATTTGTATGGTTTAAACATAATTATGTAGTTTATTTGTATGAAACACGTTTATGTATGAGATTTAAATTCGATCTATAAGACGAGATGTTGAAACACATTTTTATTAAGCAGTTAAATTTGTGTATTTTGAGAAAAATCAGTTTGATAATATGTTCTGTTTTTAATTAAAGATTAAAATATGAATGGTTTTATTTTCTTTTCCTTTAGGCTTACTATAGGTTTCGGGGGCCTTATGCCTACCCATTCCCTAGTGCCGGTCACGTGCCCTCGGGTTCAGGTCATGACAAAGTTGGTATCAAAGCATAAGTTCGATTAATTATCTATGTTTGTCTTTTTATATAACTACTGCAGCTTTAGGATTGATAACTATCTTTGAGATGTTCTTGTTTCTAATTTTGTGTTGCGTTAAATATTCTTACCCCGTTTGAATTCAATTTTCTTTGTCTTCTTTTCAGAATGAGGCATGTGCGTATTGACCCCGATGTTGATTCGACCCTTAGACTTGATAAGCAGTCTGTGCACGATGAGGCTCCCCTTCCTGCTCCACATCGTAGGGGCAGAGGTAGAGGTAGAGGTCGAGCCAGGGTAGCTGTAGCTGAGATTCTTGAACAGTAGCCAGTCGAGCCTGAAGCCCCAGCTGTTGACCCTACATCTTTTGTAGCTGGACTGGTAGGGATTAATCAGGGTCTAGCAGCATTGAATCAGGTGATGCCCCTTGTACAGCAAATGCTTCAGTAGAGGAATCAGGGGATGTCAGACACTGAAGCAGCCCTTCTTTACTCTCAAATTGGTAGAGTGTCTTTCGATGGTACAGGCGATGCCTTAGACTTCATTAATGCGATTGAGGCATGCACCAGGACGGGACACATGGATTATCAGAGGATTATGATTGTGGAGTTTTTGGTTCAGGCGACTGCTCAGGACTAGTTTATGCAGTCGATTCAGCCATCAATGCACGAGCTGACTTGGCTAGAATTTAAGGATCGCTTTTTGAGATTTTTCTGTCCTCCAGCCACTAGAGATGCCTACATGTGGCAGCTACTCCACATCACTAGAGGCGATAGGTCAGTGGAGGACTACACCAGAGAGTTTAATAGGCTATCCCGACATGCAGAAGATATCAGGAGGGACCTTTACAGAGCAGTGGAGCTATATGTTACTGGATTAGGACCCGCTTTTATTGGTATGCATACCGAGGACCGCACCCTAGAGAGTGTGATTGAGGAGGCCCGTTTGATTGAGAGGCGACGTATCCGCCAGGGCACCATGATAGATCCTTATATGGTTGGGGGCAGTGGATATGGTGTAGCTCTCGGATACCAGCAGCCAGCATTTCACATTGGCAGTTCGAGTCAGCAGGCTACGGGTAGTTCTCAGCAGAGTGGTAGGAGGTCCAGGACTCACCAAGTTGGCCGACATGGAAATGCCTCAAACAGGAGAACCGGCAGGAGTAACAGATTTGGTACAAGAGTTAGTGGTAGTAGTATTGGGCAGAGTTCCGGGCAGAGTAGTTCTGGGTCTGGAGCCAGTGCTTGCGCAAGTTGTGGACGATTTCATCAGGGCCCGTGTCATATGTTGACGGGCACTTGCTTCAGATGTGGGCAAGTTGGACATCTTGCTAGAGCTTGTCCTCACTCCGGATACCAGCCACAGTACATTCAGGGTTCATCTTCATCAGTGGCTCAGCCCTACTATCTGATGCCTCAGTAGTATCGAGCACCCATGCAGCCACAATAGAGACCGCCTCAGCCTATGAGCCAGCAGGGTCGAGGTTCAGTTAGTAAACCTAGCGGTCGTGGTTTTGCGTAGCCTTTCACTTCTCAGCAGGCAGGTCGTGGTCAGGCTCAAGTGTTCACTTTGACACCACAGGATGCTCAGACTTCTAATGCAGTGGTAGCAGGTATTCTCTCAGTCTGTGCATGTGATGCTAAAGTGTTGTTTGATCCTGGTGCTTCACATTCCTTCATTTCTCCTGTGTTCACTTCGAGAATCACATGGTAACCTTCTAGGTTGTCCTTTCCTCTATCTGTGTCGACCCCTCTTAGTGATGAGTTGGAGACAGATGTCTTCTTTCCTTCGTGTCTGGTGATAGTTGATGGCAGAGAATTATGGGCGGACTTAGTATTGCTCGACGTACTGGAAATCGATGTCATTTTGGGCATGGATTGGTTGTTGAGGTATTATACTTCGATGAATTGTAGAGAGAAAGAAGTGGTGTTCAGAATTCCAGATGAGGAAGAATTCTGTTTCAAGGGTGAAAAGAGCTCCATGCCTCATAATCTCATTTATGCCATTACAACCCGGAAGATGCTTAGAAGGGGTTGTCAGGGTTACTTGGCAATGGTAAGGGATGTTGAGAAGGAGAACGTGGCAATTGAGTAGGTGTCAATGGTGTGTGAATTTCTGGATGTCTTTCCTAAAGAATTACCAGGATTACCACTAGACAGAGAGATAGAGTTTTGTATCGATGTCATACCTGGTATGGATCCTATTTCTATGCCACCCTACAGAATGGCACCAGTTGAACTACAGGAGCTAAAAGAGTAGTTGCAGGAGTTGCTTGATAAGGGTTTCATCAGACCTAGTACATCGCCTTGGGGTGCTCCGATATTGTTCGTAAAGAAGAAAGATGATAGCCTTCGACTTTATATCGACTACAGGCAGTTGAATAAGGTTACCATCAAGAACAAGTACCCACTTCCGAGGATCGATGATCTGTTTGATCAACTTCAAGGTGCTACATGCTTCTCTAAGATAGACCTGAGATCTGGGTATCATCAGTTGAGAATCAGAAGAGGTGATGAGCCCAAGACAGCCTTTCGAATAAGATATGGCCATTATGAGTTTTCAGTAATGTCCTTTGGGTTGACTAATGCCCCAATAGCCTTTATGGACTTGATGAATCGGGTATTCAGGCTATACTTGGATCATTTTGTGATAGTTTTCATTGACGATATCTTGGTTTATTCTAAGAGTGAGGCTGAGCATGTGATGCATCTGAGAAGGGTACTTCAAACCTTAAGGGAGCACAGGTTGTATGCCAAATTCTCAAAGTGCGAGTTCTGGTTGTATCAAGTGGCATTTCTAGGCCACGTGGTTTCTCAAGATGGCATACAGGTGGACCCTAAGAAGATAGAGGCTATTACAGAGTGGTCAAGGATGACTACAGTTAGGGAAGTACGGAGTTTCTTGGGTCTAGCAGGCTATTACAGAAGATTTGTGAAAGACTTCTCTAAAATTGTTGCACCTTTGACAAGATTGACCTAGAAGAATGCTAAGTTTGTATGGACGGACAAATGCGAAGAGCATTTTCAGTTATTGAAGGACTTGTTTACGTCGGCCCCAATTCTAACTTTGCCCTATGGAAATAAAGGTTATACAGTGTATTGTGATGCTTCCAGAGTAGGATTGGGTTGTGTGTTGATGCAAAATGGCTAAGTGATTGCTTATGCTTCGAGGCAGTTGAAGAAGCACGAGCAGAACTATCCTACTCACGACTTAGAGATGGCAGCCGTGGTGTTTGCTTTAAAAATATGGAGGCATTACTTGTACGAAGTGACGTGTGAGATATACATAGATCACAAGAGCTTGAAATATATTTTCCAGCAGAGGGACTTGAATCTGAGGCAGAGGAGATGGATGGAACTCCTTAAGGATTACGATTATTCCATTTTATACCATCCAGGCAAGGCGAATGTTGTTGCAGATGCCTTGAGTAGAAAATCAGCAGGCAGCCTTGCCCATATTAGCATAGAGAGAAGGCCCATTACCAAGGAGTTGCATGGGTTGATTGACTAGGGGTTATAGATGAAAGTTACCTGGAAGTGCCTTTTAGCTCAATTCAGTGTACGATCAGTATACTTGGATCGGGTTAAGGTAGCTCAGAGTAGAGACCCCCAGTTATAGAGGATTATGTATGAAGTGCAACAAGGGCAGTCACGGGACTTTATGGTTGATAGAGAAGGTGTATTGCAGTTGGGCACTAGGATTTATGTGCTAGATGTTGATGACTTGAGAAAGGAGATTATGGAAGAAGCACATTTTTCTGCATATAGTGTTCATTCGGGTTCTACCAAGATATATCATAATCTGAAGGATACATATTGGTGGAATGGAATGAAGAAGGACATTTCAGAGTTTGTATCCAGGTGCTTGACTTGCCAGTAAGTAAAGCTTGAACATCAGAGACCCTCGAGACTGTTACAACCCAGGCCGATTCCTGAATGGAAATAGGATATGATAGCCATAGATTTTGTGATTGGGCTACCTCGGACTATTGGAGGTTATGACACTTTTTGGGTGATTATTGACCGGTTGACTAAGTCAGCCCACTTTCTACCTATAAAGAAGACGTACTCTACTGATAGATTGGTAAGGCTTTTATGTCAATAGGATTGTTTGTCTACATGGAGTACCTGTGAGCATAGTGTCGGATAGAGGAGCCACCTTTACCTCAGTCTTTTGGCAAGAATTACACAAGGCCTTAGGTACCAGATTGGATTTCAGTACGGCCTTCCACCCTCAGAAAGATGGTCAGTCAGAGAGAACCATCCAGACACTAGAAGATATGTTGAGGATGTGTGTAATGGATTTTGGAGGACGATGGGATTCCCACTTGCCATTGATTGAGTTTGCTTATAATAACAGCTATCATGCTAGCATTGAGATGGCTCCGTATGAGGCACTATATGGTAGGAAGTGTAGATCACCATTGTGTTAGGAGATTGGTGAAAGGTAGTTAACGGGACCAGAGTTGGTGCAGATCATTTCAGAGAAAGTCCCCATTATTCAACAGTGATTGAAGGCAGCCTTCAACAGACAGAAGAGCTATACTGACCCTAGGAGGAAGGATGTATCCTTCATGGTTGGAGACATGGTGTTCCTGAAGGTGTCTCCAATGAAAAGAGTTATGAGATTTGGCAAGAAGGGTAAGCTAGCTCCCAGATACATTGGACCGTTTGAGATTCGGTCCAGAGTAGGTGAAGTGGCATATGGGCTGGTGTTACCACCAGAGCTATCGAGAATCCATCCTGTATTTCATGTGTCCATGCTGAGAAAATACGTCCCTGATCCATCTCACGTGTTGCAACCTCAAGCCGTAGAGCTTAGCGACGATCTGACTTATGAGGAGTACCCGGTGGCGATTATAGATCGCCAAATCCGTCAACTGCGGACTAAGGAGATACCGATGGTGAAGGTGCAATGGAGTAACCATTCCACAGAGGATTACACCTGGGAAACCGAAGCCGAGATGCGAGTTTCGTTCTCGTATCTCTTTCCTTCTTAGCCTTGTAATTCCTCTTTCCTTTCTTTTCTTGAATTTGGGGACGAATTCATATAAGGAGGGGTGACTGTAATACACTATATATTTACTTAAATAAAAAGGGGTATTTTTATCAAATCATATTATTAATAATTACTTTTTCATCATATTATATTTTATGATTGTTACTATTATTATTATTATTATTATTATCATTTTAAATTATATTAAATTTTATGTCTATATGGGTGCTTATAAATAAATGTATATATATATATATATATATATGTGTGTGTGTGTGTGTGTGTGTGTGTCTAGATATATTTAAGTAGGGTTTAAATTGTTATAAGTGTGTGTATATTGGTAGGTTGTATGATACATATATATATATATATATATATATATATATATATATATATATATATATATATATATATATATATATATATATATATATATACCCATTAGAACCCGAAGAAAAAGAAAAAACCCATCCCCTGTCACCCACACTTCCCTCACCCACCATCATCATTGACACTCCCTTCACCGGTGCCACCCTCACCTTCACCAGAGGACTTGCGCTCGCCACCTTCCTCGAGCAGTCTGCTGCTGCCGCCTTCTCCTTCCTCGCGACAGGACTCCCTTCTCCCCGTCAGACAGCAAGCTCTCTCTCCCTGCGCGCGCAATAACACATCCTGCCAACTGAATCTTCGCTCGCCATTGCTATCCACCTCGCCTGTGCTGCTCGATCTCCTCCATTTCTCTCGACGACTGCAAGCTTTCCTCCTCTTCTCCCTCGTCCTGCTGACAGTGAGTAACGCTCACTTGGTCCTTCCTTCCTTCGATTTCTTTGCTTGATTTTGGTGGATCCTAGGTTAGTTAGAGTTGTTTAGTATGTTTTGAAGTTGGTTTTAATGTTTTTGAAACTTTTGGTAATTTAGTTAAATTTCTAGAAATTATTTAATATTTAATTGGCTTTATTTGATAATTATTTGGGTATAATTCATAACTAGGGTGGTTGTTAATAATTATTTTTGAGTGAAACAAATTTTATTGAAATTTTTAGGAATTATTGCAAATTTGGTAGAATTTTTGAAAATGTTAGTAATATTTTGTTAATTTTCGAAAATTATAGTTAAAAATTGTGAAATTTTGATAAATGAGGTTATTAGTGAATGTTATAAATTTTAGAACTCGAATTATAATTTTTTTGAGATTTTATTACTATTTTTATAAATATTTTTGAGTTTATGTAAAATGTGATTTTCAGGTTAAATAATATTTTTGGGAGAAAATTTTTGGTTGATTAAACGTTGTAATTATATTAGGAGGAATTATTTTGAGAAAAATAAGTTTTAGATGATTAGATAATTTTAAGGAATTATTTTAGTATAAATAGCACATTGTGTAAATTATGTATTTTAGGGGGGGTAAAAAAAATGTAATTTTACACTAAATATGATAAATATATATTTTAATTAGTTTTATTAATAATTAAAGGGTTTAGACAATTTTTATAAATTAATTGGTATTTTTACTCAAGTCGTGTAAATTTTAAATATTAAATTTCAAATTATATATATATATATATATATATATATATATATATATATATATATAATACATTACAATGGTTTTAATTTGGGTTATAATTATATTTATATTTTTGATGATGGAATGCAAATTTAATTGTTTAATTTTGAATAATTGAGATTTTATATAATTTTATTTATTTTTAGTATGTGTGTATGGGAAATATGTGTTTGAGAAATAAATATTATAAATTCTTGATATTTCATTGAGTTGTGATCTCGGTCGGGGCAAATTGTAGTTTTGGGAGCTCGACTCGAATGTGAATGTTTGTGGATATTAGAAGTGCATTTTCTATGCAGGTCTGGCTCTACCTTGGTAGAGAGATGTCCGTTTTACAGAGAAGACTCTGTCAAAATTTTAATAGATTTTCTCGTAAAATGTGATACTCGTAAAATTTTTACCGTTAGTTAGGTTATATTCATCTGTCGAGTCTTGTCCGATTTTCCTAGAGTCAGCCTGGAATTTCATTATTTTGTTGACTGTTGATTTCGATTCCATAGTCATATTCTAAAAGTCGATTCATTATTTTTCTTTTAGAGCATATCGGAGCAGAAGCTGTGAGACCGAGCCAGACGCATTCATCCTGTAAGTCGATAAAATGATCTATGCATGTGTTTTAATTAACAAATGCGTGTGCTTATATTTTAACATTGATTATATGATTTATTTAATTTAATGCTGTTATTTAAGCTTTAAACGCAGTTTATTTATTTAAAATCGATTTTAAGCAATTTTGGTAGAACGGGCTACTTGGTGGGCTTAACCAGGACTATATGCACATGATAGAGATTGAGAGATGGATCCGATATATGTATGATTGATGAATGTTAAACTGGGACGGGTGCCCCAGTGGAAGCCTTTGCTCTCGGGGATTGCCAGTGATTATAAGGTTACCAATGGACTGGGATGGGTGCCTCAGTCGATGCCTTTGCTCTCGGGGACCACCAGTGCCATATATTTGGATTAAGTGAATGACTACGGCTTGGTGCCTCAGTTGATGCCTTTGCTCTCGGGGACCGGTAGTCTAGTTGGAATAAGTGGGCCCAATTGGCCATTTAGATTTTGGGTTTAAGGTTCTACTGAGATTTTTCAAAAACTATACGTATACATTATAAATTATTTTCACTATAAACATATATCGTTTTCAAAGGTTTTCAAATCGTACAGCTCTTTTTACTGACTTACTCAGTGAGGTCTGATTCCCCTCAATTTATTTTTTTTTCAGGAGCTTGGGAGTTCGACCTCAGACTACCTCCATGCCGGGTTTCTTCTTCATCGGCTATTTTATGTAGGTCATTGTAAGCTGTACTGTGTGTTAATCTAGGTTGCTGCAGTAGTATACGTACTAAGAATTTGTATGGTTTAAACATAATTATGTAGTTTATTTGTATGAAACACGTTTATGTATGAGATTTAAATTCAATATATAATACGAGATGTTGAAACACATTTTTATTAAGCAGTTAAATTTGTGTATTTTGAGAAAAATCAGTTTGATAATATATTCTGTTTTTAATTAAAGATTAAAACATGAATGGTTTTATTTTCTTTTCCTTTAGGCTTACTACGGGTTTCAGGGGCCTTATGCCTACCCATTCCCTAATGCCGGTCACGTGGCCTCGGGTTCGGGTCGTGACAAAGTTGAGGTGTGAATTGAAAGCCTGAGTGAGGTCTGTGTTCAAGAGAGAGATTGACACCACAACGTGTTCACAAGGTTCTTGTGGAAACCATAGTAAGTATTATATGACATTAATTTCTGGCATCAGTTTAGAGTATGAATTCACTAGGAGTTGTGGTAGTTATTTTATATTTCAATTTATTGGTTTATTTTGTTTCAATTTGATGTTGTTTATGAGTGTTTAATTGACTGTCTTTGTGGATTACCTAAGTGATTTGCATGATTTATCTTTATTTATGAGTGTTTCTTGGTCGTCGTTTTTTTTATTTTAGTTATATATACCTAAAACATTAGCATCTGTGTACATATACATGAATATAATGTGACGCACATTTCTATATTTTAGGATATTAATATACATGTATGTATTGGGTTTATATCGAATGAATTAAACATATAAAGTTGAAAAAAAGAAAAAAAAAAAAGAGGAGAGGAGTAAAGTGATAGAGGGACCAAAGATATGTTTTGATGGCCATGATTGCTCCTCCTCTTTTTTATCAATTTTGTTTTTGTTTTAGGGGGCGTTGGGTTTAGCTGATTGAGGGTTTTCCTCAATCAGCTACAATTTAGGTGTTTGGTAAACCTCTAAAATTAACAATTGATAGCTGATTTTATTCAAAAGAGCTGCTGATTTGAAAAATTCAATTTTAGAGTTTTTTCTCATTAACTGATAGTTTATTTATATTTATTTTTTATTTAGACTATTTTATCCTTATTTAAAAATACCTAATACCTAATAATTTCATTAAAATTAAAATTAAATGTATGTAATTAATTTTTTATAGTTCATAATTAAATAAATATTATAAATTATAATTAATAATTAAATATTATTATATTTATACCTATAATAATTTTTAAAAATTATACAATAATATTTATATTTTAAATTTAATTTTTAAATAATTTATATTAATTATTTTATTAATAGATAAATTAAAGACAATAAATTATTGTTTATTACTATATATATATTTTTAAATAATTTACAAAACTAAAAAATATTATAAAAAGAATATGAAATTTTATTTACAAATAAGTAATACCCTTAATGGTAATTTCACAAACAAACAATAATAGCTAACAAAACTTTTACCAAACACTTTACATTTATCAATTAACAACTATTAACAATAGCTATTAGTTGCTGCAAATATCTAAACCAAATAGGCCCTTACTGTTATTTATCAAAAGGTGGAAAAGTAAAGAATATATGCTATTGAGTTGATTTTAATGAATTCACTAGGAGCTATGGTAGTTATTTTGTCCCCTTTTTGCTTTAACCTATTTTGAACCTTTGTGCATTCAAAGTGTGTGTGTATGCATTTAGTATTATGCTTGTGTACTTATCTAATTTCTCTTTTGCTTGATTTTTTCTTACATTAAATTGCTAGGTAGAATCTTTGGACCATCTTCTAATATTTATTGAAGGGGGTCATTAGTCCTAGAATGGTTGAGATTTTTTTTTTTTTTTGGCTTTTTTCTTGCAATTGTCTAACTTATGTATAATTATTTTTGGTCATGGCATATTCTTTAGTGGCTAATTTCATTTGGGGTTTGTTTTTGAAAATTTTAGATTGAACCTAATTGTACAATAAATAGCTGTAATACATGTGGGTTTGAAAATATGCACTTGACTCTAGCTCCAACGATAACAGTTCCAGATGGCTTTTCAATTTTGCATCACTACCAACTCCTTTGTTGTCCAACAATTTGTTCTTCATCGGGTGAGTCAATAATTTATTCTAGATTTTTTTTAAAAAAACCCTTTTATTCTAGTACCTAGCAAATGTAAAAGAAGAAAATAAAGGGAGAAAAGAGAATAGAAGTTGCAAGAGAGAGAATAACAAACTTTTATTATCTTAGCATATTAGTACAAAATGAATGAGTTGTAATTCATTGTTGTATACCCAAGATTCACAAAGGATAGCTAAGTAAGGAATAATCCAATACAAGGAAAATAAAGACTCTATACACGTCACTAGCTACATGACACTGTTAATGACCAAACGACACTACTTGTTATTAGCCACATAACAACCCTACCCCCTTAAAGAACCTTGTCCACAAGGTTAAGATTTGGAAATTTGTACTTAATATTAAACAAAAATTCCCAAGTTACTTCATCTGGAGTTTTGTCAAACCATTGAATTAACACTTTGGTAATAGGTCTTTTGCCTTATTTGACCATTTTCCTATCCAAAATGGCCATCGACAGTGTTGGAGCAGCAAGTGGCATTGGTAGATGAGTTTCAACTATTACATTTAAGGGAACTGACCTCTTCAGTTGCAAAACACGAAATAAATGGTGTAGACTAGCATCTAAAGGTAATTTCAGCTTGTATGGCATTGATCCCACCTTGTCTTCTATCTTATAAATTATAAAATATAAGGGTGACAGCTTGTGATTACCCCTTATGACTACACTTTATAATCTATATGGCTATAGTTTCACATATACCCAATTGCCAATATTGAAGACCCGATCAGTCTTATAAGAGTTAGCTTATTGTTTCATGTAATGCTGAGCTCTACTGAGGTGATACTTGATGATGTGCAAAGTAAATTTTCTGTCTTAAAGGCATTGGTCTACAATTGCAACAAAGGAATCTCTAAGGAAGTAAGGTATATGCATTGGTGGAGGAATTCCATACACTATCTTAAAAGGAGTGGCATGAGTAGAAGAGTGTAATTTATATTACACCACCATTCAGCAAGTGAGAGCCATTTAATCCATCGCTTAGGATTTTTATCAATTATGCATCGAAGGTGTGTTTTGAGGTATTTATTGACCACCTCTGTTTGACCGTCAATTTAAGGATGGTAGATAGTGGATTTGAGCAACTCTACTCCTTGTAACCTGAACAATTCATTCCAAAAAGTGCTAAAAAATGGGATCTTTATCACTTACAATCAAAGAAGGTAGCCCATAAAGTTTAAACACTTAATCCAAAAAGAGCTGAGCCACAATTACTGCTGAATAAGGAAGACTCAATGCAAGAAAGTGCTTACTTACTGAACCTGTCAACCACCACCATGATTACTTCCTTACCATGAGATTTTAGCAAACCTTCAATGAAATCCATATTTATGTCAGTCTAAATGTTCTCAAGAATCAATAATTATTGCAGAAGTCTCGGTGAACTAGTGTTCTTATACTTGCGAGTTTGACAAGTCGCATAATTTATTATGCATTTTTTTACCTATTTTTCCAATCCTTTTCTAATAGAAAAGCAACTGAAGCCTCTTGAAGGTACCCTACACAGTTGAATGGCCCTCCAATGGTTGAAACATACATTAATTACAAAAGCTTATTTTTGAGCTGAGTATTACTTCCTACCACCAATCTCCCTTTCTTTTGCAATAATCCACCACTCCAGGAATAAGGACTGTGAGTTAGTTTCCATTCCTCTAAAGCCTTAATAATAGTTTTGATATGGGCATCATTCATCTAACTTTGTTTGATATCAAGTAATAGGCTACAGACTAGGGTTGAAACTATAAGAACAATAAATTTAAATGTTGGAAGCCTAAAGAGGGAATTTGTTGCAGTGTTTTCCCTTCTCCTCTTATAAGAGATCTTAAAAACATCACCAAATAGCTTTGTCATGTATTTTTATTGATGGTTCATCTTAATCCGCTAATCCAATAGAAATTTGAGGCTTCGATGATCAGTTCTAATAAAAACTTTTCTATGTGCTACATAGTGGTCCCACTTCTTAATTGTATACACCATAGTGAGGAGTTACTTTTCATACATATACATGGCTTAGTGTCTTTAAAGCTAAGACCTTACTAATATATACAATAGGATGGGCATCTTACATAAGTACTACTCCAATTTTGATAACACTAGCATCAATTTCAATTATGAATAATTTTTTTTAGTGATGGCAAGGCTAGAATAGGGGCATTGTAAGGGCTCCTTTAAGTGTTTCAAAAGATTATTGAGCCTTCGGGGTTTAAGCGAATCCTTCCTTCCTCAATAAATTAGTAAGGGGCTTATTTAGGATACCATAATTCCTAATAAACCTTTGGTAATAACTAGTTAGGCTTAGGAACCCTCTTAATTGCTTAAGGGTTGTTGGAATAGGCCAATTTAAGACCACTTCAATTTTTTTAGGGTCGGTAGAAACCCCCCTATTGTTAATGATATGCTTGAAGTATTCAATAGTGGAACTTCCAAATGTACACTTACTTTTCTTTATGAATAGCTATTGCTCTTGTAGCTTTATAAAAACATCTCCTAAGTGTTATAAGTGAGATTTCTCATCCCTACTGTATACTAATATATTATCAAAAAATACAAGCATAAATTTTCTTAAGTAAGTTTTGAAAACCTCATTCATTAAGCTTTGGATGGTGGTCAAAGCATTTATTAGCCCAAAAGGCACAACAACAAATTCATAATAGCCCTCATATGTTCAAAAAGTTGCCTTGTGTATATTCGGTGAAAACATTCTGATATGATAAAACCCTAAAGTAAGATCAATTTTTGAAAAAATTACTGCCCTATAAAGTTCATTAAGTAGCTATTTTATTATAGGAATTGGAAATCGTTCCTTTATCCTTTTGCTATTCAATTCCCTGTAGTATATACATATACACCAGTTGTTGTCTTTCTTCTTAATCAATTCCACTAGTGAAGAATATGAACTAACACTATGCTAAATGGTACCATTATCTAGCAGTTCCTGAACCATTTTCTTTATAACATGTTTCTGAAACCTATAATGTTTATAAGGCCTCACATTAATAGGTTTACCCCTTTTATTAATGGTATCCTATGATCATGAACACATTATGGAGGTAATTTAATGAGTTTATCAAATAAAAAATAAAACTCATCCAGCAATTTATTTAACTCAATACTTATTACCTTAGTGCTTGAAAGCTCCCATTTGTTAGACAACTTCTCCACCATTTTAGCTTGGGCCATATAAGTAGTGTAGCCATTTTGAATTAACTGTAATATGTTACTTTCATAAATTAATTTCACTGAAGTTATAGAAATTCCTTGCAGCTGGAAGGATTTATCACCAATCTTAAATGACATATTCAATAACTTAAAGTTCCATGTTATATCCCCTAACATTGCCAACCACTGTATTCCTAACACTATTTCACATCCCCCTAATGGGATAACTAAAAAATCAGCCATAAACTGATACCCATAAACCTCTAAATAAAGCTGCTCATATAGATGGTTACAAATGATCTCTTGCCTATTAGCGATTGTAATACATATAGGTTTAGTTAATTTTAATAAGCATCCTAGCCCCTTAACTACCGCCATGTCCAAGAAGTTATAATTACTCCCTGATTCAATCAAAATATGAATAGGCTTCCTCTTATAATTTCCTATGAGTCTCATGGTATGATAAGCCTTCTCAGCTAGTCTCCCTATGGCATATAGAGAAATGGTGGGAATTGTAGTTGGATTTTTACCATTCCTTGAGGGTTCTTCACCATCATCTTCCTCAAGAAACTCTTGCACCACAATCATGTGCAACTAATTTTTCTTGCATTGATGTCCAAGTGTGAACTTTTCATCTTATAAAAAGCATAAGTTCGTGGCTCTTTTGTCATTGATTTCGGCATTAGTCAGGCATTTAGTCTTTGGTTTTAAAGTTGGATTATTTGACATTGGCGATGGGTTGGAAAGTGTTAGTTAGCTTAGGAATACTAGCTGGAGTAGGTAGTAATGGAGGTTTATTTTGGTTAAGGGTGATAGTATAAGAAATAGAATCAGATCCCCAAGGAGTAGAGTGGGAATGGGTTAATTTTTTAAAATAATTTTTGTTGGTGTGAGTGGCTGTGAGGTATGATTCTTGTAGCTTAGTAAGAGCATAGGCTTGTTGTGGTGATGTTGGCCCAAACATTTATAAAGGAATCCTAATTTCATCTTGTAACCCACTGAGAAAATGGCATAATGCATATTCTTCTAATAATGTGACCTTGTGTGACAATACATCAAACTCCTCCAAGTATTCCTGCATAGCCCTTGTTTAAGTTAATCCCTTGGGATCTGCCATTGGATCTTCAAAAAAATTTTCTCCAAACCTACCCTTCAAAGCCACCACATATTCCTCCTATGGTGGTTCTTCAACCTTATCTCTATTCTTGATATAAGATTGGTGCCATTATAAGGCTTGCCCCTCCAAGTGAATGGTTGTAATTTCACCTTAGCACTAGCTGGAGTATAATTGATTTAAAAAAACCTGTTAGATCTAAAGAGCCAGCCTTCTAAATCTATACCATCAAATTGTGGGAACTCAACCTTAGTAAATTTGGTTATTAGTTAATAGTTGAGGTTATGGGAATTTGTTTAGGTAAGATCAACAAACTGAGGTAAGGTATTTTTGTGTTCGGGGTTATAGGTGGTTATGGAATTGGTATAGGTGATGGGTTGGGTTGTATTTGTTTGGGCTTGATTATTAGTTCCCAATGTTGAAGGCAAGGTTATCCCTAATAGATGAGCTGAACTTTAGTTAATAAGTTCTTCATTTTAGTGAAAATCAAACCTTATTACTTGCTCATTAACTTCATAAAGGTTTGTTCTTACTATTTATTATTTTTTGATATCATTCCCTCAACCATGCTTCGAATATTGTCCTCACATCATTTCATTTCTTGAGAATGAGTATTTTGATAGAAGAACATGGTGATTTAGATTAAGTGGGAGCAACAACAAGAAATCCAATGAGGGTTGACTGCTCTAATACCAAATTGGACCTAGCAAATGTAAAAGAAGAAAAGAGGATAAAAGCTATGAGAGAGAGAATAATAAACTTATATTAACTTAGCATATCAATAAAAAATGAATAAGCTGCAATTTATCATTATAGACCCAAGATTTGCAAAGGATAACTAAGCAAGGAATAATCCAATACAAGGAAAATAAAGACTCCAAACACATCACTAGCTACACAACACTGTTAATGACTAAATGCCACTGCTTGTTATTTTCCATATAATATATTCTCTCCCCTCTTTTTGCTCAAGCCTTCTTTTCTCTGCTCTTTCAATTCTTCTCTTTTATTATCTTTGGCTGAGAAGAATTGATTATGTTGAATTGCTTGGGTCAATTTTTTGTACGAAGATGTCAAGTTTTTATTACATGAATGGCTTAACTGCACATATAAAGCAACGTTGGAATTTAGTGTACCCTTAATTTATGAGCCTTCTTTATTGCAACTACATTAGAGTTTGTAGTTATTAATGGATGGTAATTGTTGGATTTTTTTCTTTGGTAACAACCCTATCAATTTTCTAAAAAAATTATTAAAAACCCTCTTATTCTCTCATCAATTTTTTCATATTCTCTCCCCTCTTTTTGTTTAAGCCTTCTTTACTTTAATTTTTCAATTATTCTCTTTTGTTATGGGAAAATCTCATTTCTAAAATGTCTATTTGTTTTCTTTGATTAATTTTTTTTAGTGGTACTATTTTCTTACTGTTTGGGTTTTGCCTAGCTTCAACTTTCGGTTATAAAAATATATATATAATTATAGATACCCAATAACTACCTATAAATAGTACCCATTAGACTCTTAGGTAATAATTTTGGCATGGAAAAGTTTCACCCTTTTTTAATAAGAATGACTACTGTTTGATAAATGTCTTGAAAGAACAGTTGTTATTAACACTATGATTTCTAGGTTTCTAAAGGATGAGGAATTTAATAGGGGTGTAAGTGAGCTTATTCATCTAAGTTTTGGTTGGTTATTTTGGCCTAGCCTTGATGCCAAATTTTTTCACTTTAGTGGTTTGATTTCAACAACTTCATAAGTTGGTGAGGCATTGTAGCCAAATATTATTGAGATTTGATGAGTTTTTTTTATCATAGTGACTAATGCTCTAATTTTATTCTTGTTTATTGTTTGAATAACTTTGTGGATGTCGTTGCACCCTATCTGCAAATTGTGAAAAGGTATAGTGTTAAGAAGTGGAAAAGGTATTTTTTTGAAAAAAAAAAGATGATGCATTGGCTCAAGAAGGGGAAAATGTTATTATGCATCTACCATAGCAAGCTTTATATTTTGCATCTATTTAACAATTCTCGATATTGGTACTGATGAAATGAATCCAAACATGTAGTACAGAACAAAATTTTAAATATAATTTAATCACTCTATTTATTCTTGTTGTGACAAATTCAATTACATTTTATTGTTTAAGATGCATGCATGCACTTAAAGATTATCTAATTTGGATGCTTATCTTTTGCATTTTGTACAACTATATTGGCTTTAACAAATTCTATCTACTGGAAGAATGTAACTAAGACTAAGAATTCATCAAGAATTGATCTTGTAATTTATCAAAAGTTTGTCTTACCCTCATGCTATGAGAAGCACTAAGAAAATGATCCTCCTTTGTGTGAAAATTTTTTTTCATATAATATCTTATGGTATTTTCTACAAAAAAAAAAAGTAATCTTTTGTAGTAATTTATTATTATTTTTATTTGAAATGCTTCTCCTTTTTTTTGTTGGTGAGGCATGATTATTCTAACTATAGGTGAGTAGGATATCAATCTTTCTAAATTTAACCTGTATTCTTTTGTCCTCATTGATTACACATTCTGGTATGCAATGCTTAATGATTTTTTAATAATTATTAAGTTGTCACAATTTTTGGCTTTTGCAGGTACGTGCCTCTCAGTAGATGTCTTTCTAGACTTTCGGTTAATAACTAAGGTAATGCGATGAGCTAGCTTGCTATTTGGCATTATAGGCTTAATATTGTCCCTGCAAGTCTGTTAAGTGGACTATATATATTGAAAATGTTTTACAAGGATAGTAGACATTGTTAGTTCTTATATTTGATGTATATTTAAATGCCCTGTCATCAACCGGTCAAGTGTGCGGAATATAATGGATATGAATAATTTTTCTTTATAAATTTATTTCTTAACAATTGTATTCTATTTTTCTTAGCTCCCACCTTGGCGAAAATGGTGCCAAAAGGCTTCTAAACTTTCATGTTGCTCCCAACCTCTTTGCTTGCTCTATCGACAACACTTGAAAGGGTCGGTGCTTTAATTTTCTTTTTTTTTTCATTTATAATTTTTCTTTGTAATTATTGACAATATTTAGTATGAGCAAGTGCTCTATATTATCAATAGAATGAATTTGAAGTCATTTTATTTCTTTCTCTCTTTTCTCCCAAATATTCATACTAACTAATAGAAATATTAATTAAAAAAGAGAATTATGAGCTATAAAATGTTATTTAATCTAATACTTTTTTATTTACTATTTATACCACTTAATTTATTATTATTATTATTTAATTTGTTAGATATTATTTTTAAAAATATATTGTTCATCATAGGAAAAAAAAACTATATGAGATGATGCTAGCATGTAAAAAAGAAAAATAACAAAAATGCGAACTCTAAAACAATGATATTAGAGAGGAAGCCGATACACAATAATTAAATATATATTTTGTAATAAGAAAGAATAGAACTTCAATCTGAAATTTTTGAAATTTTAGATTATGCGAGAAAATTTAAAGAATATTGCAAAATATTGAGAAGTATGATATTAGAGTCCTCATTTTATAAGGAGAAAAAATTTGCAAACAGATTTACAATGACAATGGAGAAGAACATTAGAAGTAAAAGTTACAAAATCCAACAAATTTATATAAATATAAAATGCAAAAAATGCATTGTTAATGTACAAGTATTTAAAACTATATTTTATTATTTTCAATGTTTACTATTTAAATATCATAACAAAAGTATCACAAAAACTTATAAAATATAAGGTATATTTTTTCAGGTATTTTTAGTTATAATTATTAGACTTTGAAAAAATTTTCATGATAAAAGTAGAGGCTTTTGATGGTTTTGATTTTGGTGGTCATCTCTTATTTTTGTTTCCAAGTGCATATCCCATATTACTACTATTCATTTTGAGTAACTATTATATGATTGCAATCACATTAACATAGATTTGTGCTCATCAAGATAAATTATCATGTATGATCATGTTATTTTAACAATATATGCATATGCATAGAATTTATTCCTTTAAATAATTTAGCTCCTTTTCATGATAAGGTAATAATTATAATTTTACAAGGTGACAAAGAAGTAGAGAACAAATTTGAAGCGAAAAAAAAACTTGAATACCATTCTAAATCTGCATAAATCAAAATATTGAGCATGGAGCACAATGTGCATAATAAAATTTTTGGGTTAATTATTATAAAATCTTTAAATTTTGACCTATTATACTATTAGTTCATGCATTTTCAATAATTTATTTAAATATCTTTAAGATTTTACTTTGTTCAACTATTACATATTTACTATTTAATTTACCATAAAATGGACTAATTTGAAAAGTAATTTTAAATTCATTCAATTTATTATTAAATTAGTATAATTTTTTAATTTATTATTTTTTTATTGTAATAATAATTATATTATCTAAATTTTTATTTTTAAAACATATTTATTTAGTATTGGCACTACTCCAATATAACTATATAATTGGTACTATAATAGGGTTTATCATATTAATATTAATTCAATTATTGAATCTCATTAAAAAAATCTATTTTAGTGTGTGTTTATGCAAGTGTACACACACCTACACATGTTTACAAGTCCTTTGAGAAGTACAATTATTAAATATCATTTTTTAAAAATCTATTTCAAAATAGCAAGCCTCATTCCATGAACATGCCAATTATAAAAATTTACTTTATATTAGTATGGTAAACCTTAATTGATAAGCATCAATTATATAAATCGCATGTGCCAATTACAAAAGTAAGTACATGTCAGTATAATAAATTATGATCGGCGTAGTACCAATTATCATATTAGTATGGTAACAATAGATAAAATTGAGTCCATGCCAATATGATGAATTCCAACATATATAGTCTCGATTACATATTCCTTTTAGAGTGTGTCAATTTAAAATCAATACGTTTTAAGTTTATTTTGATGTTTAAAATTAAATATTAATTAGTTATTATAATTATTATTGCAATAAAAACACAATAAGTTAAAAATATTTACACTAATTTAATAAAAATTAGATGAATTTAAGACTATATAATAAGTTCAGGGATCAAATAAAACTTCTAGTTTTTCCAAATTGGTCAATTTATCAGTAAATTAAATGATAGAGATGTAATAGTTTAACAAAGTAAACAAGGATGTTATAATATTTATTGAAAATAAAAGGACCTACTAGTATAATAGGTAAAATTTCAAGGCTGTTATAGTAATTAACGCTAATTGTTTTTTTTCTTGATTATATAGTCCATTACAACTCAATGAAGTAATGACCAAAGATGTTATAGTAATTAACACTAATAACCTGCCTCAAATATTTTTATTTAGTAATTTAACAAAAATGATAGACATCCAAAGTAAAGAAGGATCTCCAAACATCTTAAGAAGATTTATTAGTTTCACACAAAGTTGATGGGTTGCTTGTTCTAAGTACATTTGAAAGTGTTCATTAGTCATTACCATAGAGTTAAGTATCCTAACATCTATTCATTCATCTTCCAAGTCAATGACATCCATTTTCTCCTAATGCCCCGAAGTGTATCTTCCTCAGAGTAATGAGTTACCAAATCAACACCAATATACCATGTGTATCTTATGCAATTCTTTGCACATTAGCCTGTAAAACATAAAAAAAAAACAGAGAGAAGTTGAGTTGTGTTAAGAGATAAAATAAGGGAAATTGAAAAACAAACAATTTGATTGAAGGAAATAAAATTTGATATTTACATCTTCAATAAGCTTCATGTTTGGAGGTCATACATATTGAATAATGCGTTGACACACACACTCTCTCTATATTTCTCTAGAATTAATTATTTAATATTGTTGATAATCTAGAATTGTCTAGCTCAGTTGACAAATTGCTTTTCCCACCAATCAAGAAGCTTCCCAAATGTTCTTGTCACTGACTTTGTACTAATATAAATAGATTGTTAGCTTCATTTTGTGTGTGTTAAGTGAGTTAGTGGTGTGCAAGTGTGTGGTACGTGAGTGGTGTGTTAGAGTTCAAAAAGGGTGTGTGTTGTGATAAGATAGTTAGTTGAGAGTGTCTTAAGTGTAAACACTTATGTAAGTGTTTGAGTGTTTTATGTGTAAGTGTTTTTGTAATAAATATTTATAATAAAAGTAAGTTTATTGCAATTTAGTCCTCCATATATTCTACAAGTGGTATCATAGTAGAGGGTTAGGGACCAACTACCAAGTGCATTCAAAGCAAGTGATCGAGAATTGTGGTATGTTAAAGTGTCATTAGTGTGCAGTCTAAGACTATAAAATTCATTGGTTTAGGACTAAACTTACTTGGTTGATTAGAGTTAATAAACCAAGTCATAAAGGAGAACATGACTACATCGGTAAGTAGTCTTGAAAAACTTAATAATAATAATTATAGCACTTTAAGTACTCATATGCAATACTACCTGCTCGATCAAGATTTATAGGAGATTGTTAGAGGTAGTGAGACCTTACCTCCAACAAGTCAAGATGATCTTAAGAAGCAAAAGGTTAGGGTCAAAAAAGTAATGTATGCTTTGTCCGTATCAGTGGAGGATGATTTATTCTAGCGCATTAAGGAAACAAAGACACCTAAAGAGGTTTGGGACATTCTTGCTGGACTATTTGCTCAGACAAATGACCCCAAGTTTTAATAACTTGGGAAAGAGTTATTATCAATCTCATAATAAGACATGACGGTGACTGAATATTTCACTAAAGTTAAAGCTTTATGTTAAGAAATTTCAAAATTAGATCCTCAAAATCAAATCAAGGAGATAAGGATGAGGAGGATTATAATCCATAGGTTGTGTCCCAAGTTTAATGCACTCCTCATAGCAACTCGTAGATGGGCTAAAGAGTTGACTCTAAATGAGTTAGAGAATGTATCAACTAATCAAAAGGCTTTAAATAAGAAAATGGCTAAAGTCTCAATCAAAGAAGATGAGAAAGCCCTTTTTAGCAATAAAAAGGGTAAAGATTGGAAGGCTATGAGAACAAACATTAGAGGCAAACCAAACCTGGAAGGATGACAAAAATGTCAACAAGGAAGAAGTTGGGAACAAGGGGGAGCTCATCACAACCACCAACTAGAGGACAAAGCAAGTCGCCGTAAGAATGACTAGTGCTACAACTATGGCAAACCAAGCCACTATGCTTGAGACTATTAGTATAGGAGAGCTGAAGGAAATGTTGTAACATCCTCCCAATTATGAATGGGATTTTCAAGCTTCATGTGCAATTGTAAAGACATTCACAAGCAACTCTAATGAGACTACACCATCTGTCACACTTGAGTCAAAAGAGGAGCAAGCATTTGTCACTGTAAGTGATAAATCTATAAACTACAATGATGATTGGATAGTAGATTCTGCGTGCTCTAATCATATGACATGAGATAAAGGAAAACTTTCAAGCATATCAAAATATAAGGGGGAGCAAGTTGTTGTCATAGCAAATAACTTAAAGCTACCTATTGCTCACATCGGTAAGACGATGGTAGTGCCTCGATACAATGCGAGAAGGGTGAAGTTGAATAATGTATCCCATGTAACTAGGATGAAGAAGAATTTGATATCAATGCCATAATTGACATCCTCAAGAGATTATATGTTGTTCAGGCCTAAAGATGTAAAGGTTTATCAAAGTCTAAAAATTATAGGCATGACAATTATAGAGGGACAAAAGCTAGAGTCTACCTACATAATGTCAGCATAAATAACTTATATAAATAAAACTAGGAGGAATGAGATAGCTGATATGTGGCATGCACTCCTCGGACTCGTGAATTATTATAAGTTAAAGATGATGATGAAGAAATCTATGCTCAAGAGACTTCCTCAACTTGATGTTCTAGACGACACTTTTTGTGCTGGATGCTAGTATGGAAAAGCATACTAACTTCCATATGAAGATTCTGAGTACTGTGTAAAGGAGCCTCTTGAGTTGATTCACTCAGATGTATTTGGCCCTGTGAAGCAACCATCCATACATGGCTTTTGATATATAATAACTTTCATTGATGACTTCTCAAGGTATGCATGGGTGTACTTTATGAAGGAGAAATCTGAAGCTTTAAGCAAGTTTAAAGAGTTTAAGGAGATAATTAAAAAGAGGTTTATTGAAGGATTCATTGCTATCGTATTGACAATAGAGGCGAATGTACTTCACATGAGTTCTCAAAGTTTTTACAAGATTGCAAGATACGTTGGTAGTTGACTTATCCTAATATGCCATAATAGAATGGAGTAGCGAAAAGGAAGAATAGACATCTTGTAGAGATATGCAAAAGTATATTATATGCAAAGAATGTTACACCTTGATTTTTGGTGGAAAACATGAAGACAAATGCACATGTGATCAATAGGCTACCATTAGCGCCACTTGGATCTATTTCACCCTTCAAGAAGTTAAGGAATATAAAACCCATTGTAAGTCATTTTTGAGTTTTTGGTTGTGTATGCTATGTTTTCATACCAGATCATGTACGAAGTAAGTTTGATAAGAAAGAAATAAGGTGAAACTTTGTGGGTTATGATGATAAAAGAAAAGGGTGGAAATGTGATGATCCTATAATAGGGAGATGCCATACATCAAGAAATATGATATTTGATGAAGCTTCATGCTAGTGGTCCCCTCAAGAAGTAGCTTTACCAGAATCAAAAGAAATTGAGGAGAAGTTAAAAGAAAGAATTAAAAAAGATGAAATGGTATAAAAGGGTAAAGAAATCACTCAAAAAGAGGGACTAGAAGAAGAAACAGCCAAAGATAAGTCACTAAGAAGTCAAATTCCCCATGGCACACAAGAGTGTATCAGCAAACATCGGAAGAAGCAAATTAAGCCAACTTGAGGAGATTCAAGAGGAAGAAGGTGTAGTCAAATATATGCCACATATGTGAAGAACATAAAAAAAAATTAAGAAGAATCCCAAATATGCTAATGCAACACTTGTTGAAGAAAACAATGCTAAAGAGCCCCTACAACATACGAGGAAGCATCCATAAGCAAGGAATAAAGGAAGGCTATAGAAGAAGAAACAAATGCCCTAAACTAGAATGAGACTTGGGATTTAGAACCAAAGCCTAACGATGTAAAGCCCATATCCTGCAAATAGGTTTATAAAATAAAGAGTCATCTTGATGGATCGATAGAGAGGTACAATGCTTGTTTAGTAGCTTAGGGGTTCTCAAAGAAATATGGATTAAACTATAAAAAGACATTCAGTTCAGTGGCAAAGATTACAACAGTATGTGTTATACTAGCCTTAGTTGCTTATAAGAATTGAAAACTTTGGCAAATGGATATGAAGAATTCTTTCCTATACATAGAGCTAGATCATGAAATATATATGGAGCAGCCACAGGGGTTCGAAACCAAGACTCACCTACACTATGTATGAAAGCTCAAAAAGGCGCTCTATGGATTGAAGCAGGCACTAAGAACATGGTACGGGAAGATAATAGAGTTCCTAATTCAAAGCGACTACATAATGACATCAACAGACTCTAGTTTGTTTATGAGAGCTCGAGATGGAAAGTTGGCAATAATTATAGGATGTGTGGATGATCTGATCATCATTGGAGATGACAAAGATGAGATTCATCAAATTCAAGCCAACTTATCAATATGCTTCCAGATGAAAGCTTTGGGAAAGTTAAAGCATTTTCTTAGTTTTGAAGTTGAACAAGTCAAGGATGGAACCTTTTTATGCCAACATAAGTATACTAAAGACCTCCTAGAGAAGTATGGGATGCTAGAATGCAAGCCTATTTCAACATCGGTGGAGGCTAATACAAAGCTATGCTCTACTAAAGGAAAGGACTTATAAAAGTCTAACATGTACTGACAATGAGTTTACAGCCTAATCTATCTCACTCTCATAAGGCCAGATATAGCATATGTAGTGAGTTAGTAAGTTGATTTATGCAGAATATGAAGCAACCTCATTTAGAAGATGTGCGAAGAATTATATGATATATCAAAAGAAGGTATATTAGACAAAAAGGATGGAGCAAGTGAGATGACTGAATACGATGATGCTTATTACGTTGGACATCATAATACAAGGCATTCAAATACATGTTATGTGTTCAATCTTGGATCAGGACCTATCTCTTAGTGTAGCAAAAGGCAATCGATGGTGTCATTATCGAGTACCGAGTCAAAGTATCGAGCATTAGCTATAGCAGCACAAGAATATATACAGTTAATGCAATTAATGAAGGATCTCCATTAACTTATTAAGCACATGGTATAACTATATTATGATAATCATTCAACTATATACTATACCGAGAATCTAGTGTTCCACGCAAAAACTAAACATATGGGGGTACATTATCACTTGGTGGGAGATAAAGTCCTATGTGGAGATATCAAAATGAAGTAAATCAAGACTGAAGATCAAGTTGCGGACATATTAATTAAAGGCTAAAGGGCTTAATGGTGCAAGGTTCTAAAATTTTAGAGAGAGTAGTCATTGAGGGGGAGTATTAAATAACGCACCAACAATCTCTCTCTCTCTCCATATTTCTCTAGAATTAATTATTTAATATTTTTAATAAGTCTAGAATTGTCTAGCTTAGTTGACAAACTATTTTTCCCACCAATCAAGAAGCTTCCCAAATGTTCTTGTCAACGACTTTGTACCAATATAAATAGATTGTTAGCTTCATTTTGTGTGTGTCAAGTGAGTTAGTGGTGTGTAAGTGTGTGATATGTGAGTGGTGTGTTAGAGTTCAAAAAGAGTGTGTTGTGATAAGATAGTTCGTTGAGAGTGTCTTGAGTGTAAACACTTATGTGAGTGTTTTATGTGTAAGTGTTTTTGTAATAAATATTTATAACAAAAGTATGTTTGTTGCAAATTAGTGTAATATCCCGTGTTTTTTTAAAATATTTTTACATTGTATCGGGATATGCAGTGTTAATAATTTCTGTATATTATATGATATTTTTACGAGTTGATATGTATTTAAAACCTATTTTAATTACTGTGTATTATTTTCAGTGTTTTACGTAAAATTTTCCCGGGACTTGCATTTTCGGGGAAATTTTCACGTAAACAATGTATTATTAATTATTTTAAATGTATTTTCGGACTTGCATGAACTCATACGTATTTTTAAATTACTAAATAAAGACTATGTGTGTGAATATTTATTTAATTAGGGTTTAATATATTATCCTAATATTTTATTATTTATTTATTTATTGTTATTTAATTATTTTATTTATTATTAAATTATTAAAATTAAATTATTATTATTTTATTATTATTTAATTATTTTATTTTCTTTTTCTTTTTCTTTTTTTTTTCTTTTTCTTTTTTCTTTTTTTTTCTTTTCTTTCTTTCTTTTTCTTTTTTTTTCTTCTTCTTCTTTCCTTCTCTCCCGCGCCCGACCATCACCCACCTCACCCCTCACCGTCTGCAACTCCGGTCACCTACAGTCAGTGTGCCTCCAGGCTTGCCACCACCGTTCCCAGCCGTCCCCCGCCGCCAGCAGCTCCCTTCCCCGGCGCTGGCAGCTCCATTTTCCATTTTTGGCCGAAAATCATCCCTTTGCCATTTCTCCCTCCTCCGACCACCGTTTTCGACACCACCGGTCTCTTTATTCTCCTTGAGCTCTGGTGAGTGTGATTCTAGCTTTTGTTTGAGCTTAATGGTCTAGAATTGCTTAGGTTTCGAATTTTCAATTTCGATCACATTAGGGTTTTTGATTTTTTTTTGAGCTTTGAATTGATTGATTCATGAAAACTCTCTTCACAAATGTTGATCCTAGTAGATTAATCTACATGTATGAATTTTTGTAGAATTTTTGGAGATTTTTTGGATTTTTGGGTATTTTTGAATATTTTAATATTATTTTCTAATTTTCGGAAATTAATTATTTAAATTATTAAATTGGGGTTTATGGTTAAATTAGGTGTTGAAATGAATTATAGGAATTTATTTGGAATTTTTATGAATTTTTAAGTATTTATTTTGAATTATTGAAGTTTATGTGATTTTGAGAAATTAGGGTTAATTGTGTTTTAAATTGAATTTAATTGGTTAATTGAGTTTAATTATTGATATTATTGATAAATATGTTGAGAAAATTAATTTTGGATAATTGTATGATTTTTGGTGAATTTTTGAAGTAATTTTAGTATATTTATATATATATGGGTATTTTGGTAATTTTACCCTAAAATGTCTAAAAATGTAATTTAATCGGTTTTAATAGTTATTTAAGGTATAAAAATAATTTCTACAAATTATTTGGTATTTATAACTAATTAAAACTATTTTTCGTAAATTATTTTCAATTATATATATAATATACGGTTTTTCAATTAAAATGAGTTTTTATCGGTTTTTACTGTGTTTTAAGGCTAATTAGGTAATTTCTACCTATAAAATGTATTTCTATGATATAAGGGTATTTTTGGTATTTCTAGAATTATTCTGTGTTTGTGGACCCCGGTCGGTGGACTGTAGTTTGGAGTCCGACCGTGGGATTTTGATTATGCCTTGTGTAGTTTTTCGAAGTGTGTTTCTTTGCAGGGTCGGCTCTACTCTTTTGAGTAGAGAGATGTCCATTTTACAGGGGAGGTTCTGTCGAATTTTCGGTAGAATTCTCGTAAAACGTGATGTCCAATCGAACCCTAAATTTTGTTTTCGTATTTAAATACTATAGATTGAATTCTAGGATTTCTGTTAGGGTTATTCTGATGTCGATTATTTATTTCTTATTTAGTTACGCCGAGACCGAGGGCTAGTGGACCAGGCCCGTCGGACCCGTCTCGTGGAGCGCATTAGGTGAGTTACTATACTATATATATATGCTTAGGATGCATGATTTAGAAATATATATTCTATTTTGATTAAAATGCATAAATAATATGATTTGTATTTAAGGATATTTTTGGTGTATTTTTGGTATATATTAAATTATATGCTTGTTTTGTAAATAAAATATATTTAAAATGTTTTTAAATATATTTCCAACTTAATTTATAATTTAATTGGATTTATTTGACATATATACACTCGAAATATACCTGGTTTACGTTTGGTATATTTCTGGTATGTATATGGTTTATATTGTTATTTCATTTAAATTCATGCATCATTTATTGTGAATGAATGATTTATATTATTAATGATGAAGGATATCGATAGAACGTGCTACCTAGTGGGCAGCACTAGGACCGAGTACGTATCGGTATGCCTATAGTATTTAGGCTATAATACTAACTTATTTGTGGATATTGATTTGATGTGGTTATTGTTATGTGTGAGATGTGGTTTGTGGGTGTGATTGCTGGAGCTCGGTTGACCAAGTGTCTCGGGGCCAATCACACTGGCAATCAGACTGCTGGAGCTCGGTTGACTTAGTGTCTCGGGGCCAGTCTACTGTCTAAATGGATTAAGTGGATATATTTGGAATAAGTGAGCCTGTATGGCTAGAGTGTTGTCTAACACTATTTTCGAGGTTACGATATTCTAGGGTTCTATGTGATCCTTCATAAAAGATGATTTTCAGATAAAATATATAAAAATGATTTTACTGCATCTGTGTGAATTTGCCTGTATATATACAAATTAGATATGTATTATTGACTGTATGCATTGTCATTTAGTATGTATGTATATATATTATAGTAATTCACTCAGTGAGGTCTGACTCCCCTCCATTGACTATTTTTCAGGAGAGTCAACATCCTCAGACCTCAGTAGCAGGTCGATACGCCGAATTTCTTCCGCCCCGGCATTATTGTGTAAATTATCTACTTGAGTCTTATTTATTTTATCTAGACACTGCAGTAGTTGTGAATTAAAGTATTGGATTTCATGTATTTTATTTTAAAAGAGATGTATTATATATAAACTGGATTTGTATTAAAAGATTATATATCTATGCGATGAGATTTGATTTAAATCCAGTTGATGTGAATAATATTATGATATTATGATTTTTATTTCCGCTGCATATTATATTGTTATTGTTATTATTGCATGTTTATTTTATTTTTTAGGCTTGCTACGGGTTCCGGATTCGAAAGAATTCCCGTTCCCTAGCGCCGGTCATGGCCCCTGTTTTGGGTCGTGGCAAAGTTGCTATCAGAGCGGAGTTCTGTGTCAGGGCTTAGTTATGTGAGTCGTGGCCTTAGTTTTCAGAGTTGTGTTTTCTTTTGGTAACTACTGTAGTGTATTAGGTTCGAGTATGTCTTGATAAGTATTCCTTGCTTTAGTTTTCAGCGTTATTCCTCCGTTGTCTGTTTTGTCTGAATCTTTCTGTTTGTCTTTTCAGTATGAGGAGGCGAGCGCGTGTTGCTCCACTGGTCATTGAGGCCGAGGATGATGAGTCTTTTCAGGATGAGGTTTTACCTCCTGAGCAGCCAGTTAGACATAGAGGTCATGGCAGAGGTAGACCTCGAGGAGCGGCAGGTCGTCGTAGGCAGAGAGAGTTACAGGACGAGGAGCCTGTTGAGCCTGCATTTGATGTTCCTGTACCTCCAGTTGTTCAGCCTGTTCAGCCTGCCTATCAGCAGGGTATGTCTGACCCTGAGGCAGCTTTGTTCTATGCCCGAGTTGGCAGGATTGCTTTTGATGGGACTTCTGATCCTTTAGATTTTCTGTATGCGATTGAGACTCGGACTCGGACTGCTCATACCGAGTACCAACGGATCATGATCGTTGAGTTGTCTGTTGAGGGACCAGCTCTAGATTGGTTCATTCAGATGATCCAGCCCTATATGATGACGATGACCTGGGCTCAGTTCCGAGAGCGATTTATGAGGAGATTCTATCCAGAGCCTCTTCGTTTGAGCTATCGTCTCCGTTTGACCAGTATTTCTCGTGGAGATCGATCTGTAGAGGAGTATACCCAAGAGTTTCTTCGTCTTGGTAGATATGCCAAGGATCTGATGCGAGATCAGTATTTCACTGTTACTACATACGTTACTGGTTTGGTTTCAGCTTTTGCTGGTATGCCTACAGCAGGTCTTACTCTGGAGTCTGTGATCGAGTTAGCTAAGGAGATTGAGTTGAGGTTAGTTAGGCAGGGAGCGATGCCTGATTACTACCAGCTAGGAGTTCAGTCGAGTGGATTGCAGGCTACTCCGTATTCGAGTTTTCATGTTGGTTCGAGTAGTCAACAGCGAGGTCTGACTCAGCAGAGTCAGAGACAGCAGCAGCGAGTGCATCGGAGCAGTAGACATGGCCGTGGAGGTCAGCGTAGATCGTTCAGATTTGGATCAGGTGCTTCGAGCAGCAGCAGTGGTCGTAGTTCTGGATCAGCGGCCAGTGTTTGCCAGACTTGCGGTAGAGTCCATCAGGGACCGTGTTATCTGACACCATTGACATGCTTCAGATGCGGGCAGACAGGACATTTTGCCAGATCGTGTCCTTATTCCGGGTATCATCAGCAGTAGATTCTGCGATTCCCACAGCAGTCGATTGCTAGTGCTGCACCCGTGCCATTTCAGTTACCACCAGCCCAGCATCAGAGTTCTACTCAGTTTGTTCCATAGCAGAGTCGTGGTAGAGGTACTAGAGGAGGTGCCAGAGGTGTTGGCCAGGCTTTTATCAGTCAGCAGGGAGGTCGAGGCCAGGCCAGAGTCTTCCATCTGACTCAGCAGGATGCTCAGGCATCTAATGCAGTCGTGGCAGGTATTGTTTCTGTTTGTTACCTGGATGCTTGGGTTTTGTTTGATCCGGGTGCCACACATTCGTTTGTTTCTCCCATTTTTGCTTCTAAATCTTGTTGGCAAGCTTCAAGGATGGCTTTTCCCTTGTCTGTTGCCACTCCTCTAAGCGATTCCTTGGACACCGATATTGTTCTTTCTGGTTGTCCAGTTCTTGTGGGAGATAGAGAATTACCCGCTGATTTGATTTTGTTGGATGTGATGGAGTTTGATGTTATTTTGGGAATGGATTGGTTATCTCAGCACTTCGCCATGGTAGATTGCAGGAATAAGGAGGTGACTTTCAGAATTCCTGGTGAAGAAGATTTTAAGTTTGTTGGTGATAGGAGTTCAGCACCTCAGAATCTTATTTCTGCTATTTCAGCTAGGAAGTTATTGAGGAAAGGTTGTCAGGGATATTTGGCATTGGTCAGGGATACGTCAGTGGAGAAGTTGTCACTCACAGATGTTCCTATTGCTTATGAGTTTCCTGATGTTTTTCCCGAGGAGTTGCCAGGTTTACCACCTCATAGAGAGATTGAGTTCTGTATAGATGTGGTATCAGGTACTACTCCTATATCTATGCCACCCTATCATATGGCTCCTACAGAGTTGAAAGAGCTGAAGGAGCAATTGCAAGAGTTGTTGGATAAAGGTTTCATTAGACCTAGTGTTTCTCCTTGGGGTGCACCAGTCCTGTTTGTGAAGAAGAAGGATGGTACCTTGAGACTGTGCATTGACTACAGAGAGCTGAATAAGGTAACAGTGAAGAACAAGTATCCTCTCTCGAGGATAGATGATTTGTTTGACCAGCTTCAGGGTACACAGTTCTTTTCTAAGGTTGACTTGAGGTCGGGTTATCATCAGTTGCGGATTAGTGAAGCCGATATTCCTAAGACAGCGTTCCGCACTCGATATGGCCATTATGAGTTTCTGGTGATGTCTTTTGGTTTGACTAATGCACCAGCAGCTTTTATGGACCTGATGAACAGGGTATTCAGATTGTATGTGGATCAGTTTGTAGTAGTCTTCATTGAAGATATACTGGTATATTCAAGGAGTATGGAGGAGCATGTATATCATTTGAGGATTGTACTACAGACATTGAGAGATCATCAACTTTATGCTAAATTCTCGAAGTGTGATTTCTGGATGGAGAGTGTTTCTTTTCTTGGACACGTAGTGTCTAAAGAAGGTATTCAGGTTGATCCACAGAAGATTGAGGCAGTATCTGAATGGCCTAGACCGACTTCTGTTACAGAGATTCGGAGTTTTCTAGGTTTAGCTGGGTATTATAGGCGGTTTGTGCAGGATTTTTCCAGGATAGCAGCCCCTATGACTCGCTTGACTCAGAAGAATGTTAGATTCGAGTGGTCAGAAGCTTGTGAGAATAGTTTTCAGTTGTTGAAGGAGAAGTTGACCACAGCGCCAGTGTTAGCTTTGCCTAATAGTGTGGATAAGTTCACAGTTTACTGTGATGCCTCTAGAATTGGTCTTGGTTGTGTGTTGATGCAGAATGGAAGGGTGATAGCCTATGCTTTGAGACAGTTGAAGAAGCATGAGCAGAACTATCCTACACATGATCTTGAGATGGCTGCAGTGATCTTTGCTTTGAAGATTTGGAGACATTATCTGTACAGGGTGACTTGTGAGATATTTACTAATCACAAGAGCCTTAAGTACATTTTTCAGCAGAGAGATTTGAATTTGAGGCAGAGAAGATGGTTGGAATTGTTGAAGGATTATGATTGCGAGATTCTTTACCATCCGGGTAAAGCTAATGTGGTAGCAGATGCCTTGAGTAGGAAGTCCTCAGGTAGTCTTGCTCACATCGGTGTTGAGAGGAGACCATTGATCCAGGAATTGCATATGTTGGTGGATCAAGGTCTGATGATGAAGATCAGTAGATCAGGTGGACTGCTAGCTCAGTTTAAAGTACGATCTGTACTGAGGGATAGGATTAAAGCAGCTCAGAGCCGAGATCCTATTCTAGAAGAGCTTGTAGGGAATGTCAGAACAGGGAAGTTTACTGATTTCACACTCGATGATGATGGTGTGTTGTGGATCAGTGGTAGATTGTGTGTTCCTGATGTGGATGACTTAAGAGAGGAGATTTTAGAGGAAGCACACTCTACAGCTTACAGCGTTCATCCAGGTGTTACTAAGATGTACCATAGTATCAGAGATTTATACTGGTGGGACGGATTGAAGAAGGATTCGCTGATTATGTTGCGAAGTGTCTGACGTGTCAGCAAGTGAAAGCCGAACATCAGAAGCCTTCTGGGAAGCTTCAGCCTCTTCCTATTCCCGAGTGGAAGTGGGAAAGGATAGCTATGGATTTTGTGGTCGGTTTGCCTCGTTCGAAGGATGGATACGACTCCATCTGGGTGATTGTAGACAGATTGACGAAGTCTGCACATTTCTTGCCTGTGAAGGCCACCTATTCAGTAGCTAGATTGGCGAAGTTGTACGTGAAGCATATCGTATGTCTTCATGGAGTACCTGTGTCCATTGTGTCAGATAGAGGTTCGGTGTTTACTTCTCATTTTTGGCAGAAGTTACAAGAAGCGATGGGCACTAGGTTGGACTTCAGTACTGCTTTTCATCCTCAGACAGATGGCCAGTCTGAGAGGACGATCCAGACACTGGAAGATATGTTGAGGATGTGTGTCTTGGATTTGGGAGGTAGCTGGGATGATCATTTGTCGCTTGTTGAGTATGCATATAATAACAGCTACCATAGCAGTATTGGCATGGCACCGTATGAGGCATTGTATGGAAGGAAGTGTAGATCCCCATTGAGTTGGGATGAGATTGGTGAGAGAGCTTTGACTGGACCTGAGATGGTTTAGGATGCTACAGAGAAAGTCGCCGTGATCAAGCGAAGATTAGAGACCGCAGTTAGTAGACAGAAGAGTTATGCGGATCCTAGGCGCAGAGATGTGGAGTTTCAGGTTGGAGATTTTGTTTTTTTGAAGGTATCTCCGATGAAGGGTGTGATGAGATTTGGCAGGAAGGGTAAGTTAGCACCGAGATACGTTGGACCGTTTGAGATTCTAGAGAGAGTTGGCACTGTTGCATATCGGTTGGATTTGCCTCCGAGTATGTCACAGGTGCATCCAGTATTTCATATCTCGATGTTGAGGAAGTATATCTCAGACCCTTCACACGTGTTGCAGCCCGACAGTGTGGAAGTGAGTGAAGATTTGACGTTTGTGGAGGAACCTGTGGCGATTGTTGATTATCAAGTTCGACAGTTGCGATCGAAGCAGATTCCGTTGGTTAAGGTTCTGTGGCGTAGCAACAGAGTTGAGGAGCATACGTGGGAGACTGAAGCTGAGATGCGAGCTTCTTACCCGTATCTCTTTCCTTCTTGATCTTGTTTTCTGGAATTCGGGGACGAATTCTTGTAAGGGGGGAAGACTGTAATATCCCGTGTTTTTTTAAAATATTTTTACACTGTACCGGGATATGCAGTGTTAATAATTTCTGTATATTATATGATATTTTTATGAGTTGATATGTATTTAAAACCTATTTTAATTACTGTGTATTATTTTCAGTGTTTTACGTAAAATTTTCCCGAGACTTGCATTTTCGGGGAAATTTTCACGTAAACAATGTATTATTAATTATTTTAAATGTATTTTCGGACTTGCATGAACTCATACGTATTTTTAAATTACTAAATAAAGACTATATGTGTGAATATTTATTTAATTAGGGTTTAATATATTACCCTAATATTTTATTATTTATTTATTTATTTATTGTTATTTAATTATTTTATTTATTATTAAATTATTAAAATTAAATTATTATTATTTTATTATTATTTAATTATTTTATTTTCTTTTTCTTTTTCTTTTTCTTTTTTTTTTCTTTTCTTTTTTCTTTTTTTTTCTTTTCTTTTTCTTTTCTTTCTTTCTTTTTCTTTTTTCTTCTTCTTCTTCTTTCCTTCTCTCCCGCGCCCGACCATCACCCACCTCACCCCTCACCATCTGTAACTCCAGTCACCTATCATCGGTGTGCCTCCCGGATTGCCACTGCCGTTCCCAGCCATCCCCTACCGCCAGCAGCTCCCTTCCCCTGTGCCGGCAGCTCCATTTTCCATTTTTGGCCGAAAATCATCCCTTTGCCGTTTCTCCCTCCTCCGGCCACCGTTTTCGACACCGCCAGTCTCTTTCTTCTCCTTGAGCTCCGGTGAGTGTGATTCTAGCTTTGGTTTGAGCTTAAATGGTCTAGAATTGCTTAGGTTTCAAATTTTCAATTTCGGTCACATTAGGGTTTTTGATTTTTTTGAGCTTTGAATTGATTGATTCATGAAAACTCCCTTCACAAATGTTGATCCTAGTAGCTTAATCTACATTTATGAATTTTTGTAGAATTTTTGGAGATTTTTTGGATTTTTGGGTATTTTTGAATATTTTAATATTATTTTCTAATTTTCGGAAATTAATTATTTAAATTATAAAATTGGGGTTTATGGTTAAATTAGGTGTTGAAATGAATTATAGGAATTTATTTGGAATTTTTATGAATTTTTAAGTATTTATTTTGAATTATTGAAGTTTATGTGATTTTGAGAAATTAGGGTTAATTGTGTTTTAAATTGAATTTAATTGGTTAATTGAGTTTAATTATTGATATTATTGATAAATATGTTGAGAAAATTAATTTTGGATAATTGTATGATTTTTGGTGAATTTTTGAAGTAATTTTAGTATATTTATATATATAGGGGTATTTTGGTAATTTTACCCTAAAATGTCTAAAAATGTAATTTAATCGGTTTTAATAGTTATTTAAGGTATAAAAATAATTTCTACAAATTATTTGATATTTATAACTAATTAAAACTATTTTTCGTAAATTATTTTCAATTATATATATAATATACGGTTTTTCAATTAAAATGAGTTTTTATCGGTTTTTACTGTGTTTTAAGGCTAATTAGGTAATTTCTACATATAAAATGTATTTCTATGATATAAGGGTATTTTTAGTATTTCTAGAATTATTCTGTGTTTGTGGACCCCGGTCGGTGGACTGTAGTTTGGAGTCCGACCGTGGGATTTTGATTGTGCCTTGTGTAGTTTTTCGAAGTGTGTTTCTTTGCAGGGTCGGCTCTACTCTTTTGAGTAGAGAGATGTTCATTTTACAGGGGAGGTTTTGTCGGATTTTTGATAGAATTCTCGTAAAACGTGATGTCCAGTCGAACCCTAAATTCTGTTTCCGTATTTAAATACTCTAGATTGAATTCTAGGATTTCTGTTAGGGTTATTCTGATGTCGATTATTTATTTCTTGTTTAGTTGCGCCGAGACCGAGGGCTAGTGGACCAGGCCCGTCGGACCCGTCTCGTGGAGCGCATTAGGTGAGTTACTATACTATATATATATGCTTAGGATGCATGATTTATAAATATATATTCTATTTTGATTAAAATGCATAAATAATATGATTTGTATTTAAGGATATTTTTGGTGTATTTTTGGTATATATTAAATTATATGCATGTTTTGTAAATAAAATATATTTAAAATGTTTTTAAATATATTTCCAACTTAATTTTATAATTTGATTGGATTTATTTGACATATATACACTCGAAATATACCTGGTTTACGTTTGGTATATTTTCGGTATGTATATGGTTTATATTGTTATTTCATTTAAATTCATGCATCATTTATTGTGAATGAATGATTTATATTATTAATGATGAAGGATATCGATAGAACGTGCTACCTAGTGGGCAGCACTAGGATCGAGTACGTATCGGTACGCCTATAGTATTTAGGCTATAATACTAACTTATTTGTGGATATTGATTTGATGTGGTTATTGTTATGTGTGAGATGTGGTTTGTGGGTGTGATTGCTGGAGCTCGGTTGACCAAGTGTCTCGGGGCCAATCACACTGGCAGTCAAACTGCTGGAGCTCGATTGACTTAGTGTCTCGGGGCCAGTCTACTGTTTAAATGGATTAAGTGGATATATTTGGAATAAGTGAGCCTGTATGGCTAGAGTGTTGTCTAACACTATTTCCGAGGTTGCGATATTCTAGGGTTCTATGTGATCCTTCATAAAAGATGATTTTCAGATAAAATATATAAAAATAATTTTACTGCATCTGTGTGAATTTGCCTGTATATATACATATTAGATATGTATTATTGACTGTATGCATTGTCATTTAGTATGTATGTATATATATTATAGTAATTCACTCAGTGAGGTCTGACTCCCCTCCGTTGACTATTTTTCAAGAGAGTCAACATCCTCAGACCTCAGTAGCAGGTCGATACGCCGGATTTCTTCCGCCCCGGCATTATTGTGTAAATTATCTACTTGAGTCTTATTTATTTTATCTAGACACTGTAGTAGTTGTGAATTAAAGTATTGGATTTCATGTATTTTATTTTAAAAGAAATGTATTATATATAAACTGGATTTGTATTAAAAGATTATATATCTATGGGATGAGATTTGATTTAAATCCAGTTGATGTGAATAATATTATGATATTATGATTTTTATTTCCGCTGCATAATATATTGTTATTGTTATTATTGCATGTTTATTTTATTTTTTAGGCTTGCTACGGGTTCCGGATTCGAAAGAATTCTCGTTCCCTAGCGCCGGTCATGGCCCATGTTTTGGGTCGTGACAATTAGTCGTCCATATATTCTATAATATAGACATCAAGATTCACAAACACAGGTCAGTTTCATTTTCATGTCAAAAGGCTCATGTTGAACTCAAGCGCTAACAACCAAAAAATTCCAAAGCTTCAAGCCATCTATCAGTTATAGGCCAATTCTTTTTCAAATATTTTTTTTTTGTTGTAAAAAATATACCCAAGACTCAATCTGTTGGAAATTAGTTGTTTCACCCTACTCAAACATGGGATGCAATAGGTTGAAATAGACCAGGGGAAAGAACACCAATTGCTGGGCAGATTACAAATTACAATCATATCAGAATAATAGTATATTTAAAAGTTTAAGTTATTGAAATCCAATTGATGGTTTCACCATCCAAGTTCCCATTTGTTCAAATTTAACAGTGAAGTGGACAGACCTTGGTATCATGCTATGGCATTCAACATTGAAGTGGACGTTCTCTTTTGCATGATCTTCCACCATCTCACCTCTCCCTTAACTAACCAACTAAACAATTTTAGCTCTCTGCCAATATATATATAAGTGAAAAAAAAAATAGAAATGTCTAATTCATTATTATAATAACAGTCATTTATACCTCTATGACCAACATTTGGATAATAAAACTGAGCTAGTAAAACGTTCTATAAATGAAAAACCTAAAAGTTGAAAAGTGAAATGTTAACAAATGAAAACGTTTTCCAGGTTTCTGTTTTTCAAATGAAAGAAAAAAAAAATAGAAAGGAAATAGGTAATAGAACTGAAAATGGAAACAGCAAACTGATTTCTACAACTAAACATACCCCCATAACTAATCTGTCAGTATAAAAATAAATGAATAAACTAACTAACGCTGACTAATCTGTCAAAGATTTACAACATATAAAAAAAAAAAAAACATAAAAACCATATTTAACTCAATGAGATTGATCAAAAGTCTTACTAGAGATAAAGCGAACAAGAAGACAAAGGATAATGTCCAGAAAGAATTTTGTTGGAAAGAAATTGTCCTTGATGCACACACAGGATATAGCATAAATGAAAACGCTAACAACACATCATTTTCTTTTCTTTTTCCCTTATTTACTAAGCATAAATAAGTAATTTCTGACTACCAATAGAAAAGGTAACCTAGCCATATATTTTTAATAAAGAAACAATGATTTTGAGAGAAAAACCACTTCACTCACAGAATAACGTAGCGTTTAAGCATCTCAAAAGCAGATGGATCTTTTGCTTGACAAGAAAGAAATGCAAAATGCGAGCAAGCAGTCATAAGTTTTATTGACCTGAAAAGGAGACAAATAGAAAACAGTAAGTTAATGATTGGAAACTTGAGCAAAAACTTGACAATTGACCATCAACATGTGTAGCAGCCCACTAATATGCATAGCATTTTATCTCGTTAATATGCATAGCATTTTATCTAAATGCATCAAGTTTTTTTCCTATAAAAAAAGTACAAAGACATGAAAGTTGTATCCTTTTTCTAGACACGATTGAGATGAGACTCATGAGAAGCTTTGCTAATTACAACCCCTACCCTGAATATATCTTTGGTCAAACATGCAGCACCAAAATTAGGCCAGCAATTCAAACTGATGGCCTCACTTGAAGCCTCTGCAAATGCCCAAAGAATGGTATCTGTGATTTTCAGAAACGAAATAGATAGTTACATATCATCAGAAGATACAATCATCTGGATGGATAGGTAACAAAAAAGGTAAATGACCTACAAATACAATCCTTCTTGAATCACATACGGACTACAATATACCCATCAATGGACAGGCCTCAAAATCCAACCCCAGTAGCTAGCTAGTATGGATTCTTAAATACTAACTAATCATCCTTTGTCGTTAATACCCAGGTTCCATAATTATTATAATCATGGCTACAAATCAGTTTGGTAGCTCTGAAGTTGAGAAACATAAACCAGACTGCATACTGATAATTATTTTTGTGCATAAAAAACATCACAGCATATATAGGTCACATATATTCCGCAACAGTCAGTTAATAATGAGCCTGGAAGTTCCTGTGCTACATAGAGTAAATATAATCATAGCTCAAAAGTATTGTAAAATCATGAAAGGAAGAGACCCTTTAACCATAAGGTGCAGCGCGGTGCAGTTAGAAGGAAGGTAAAAAATTAACGAAGAAACAAAAACACGGATGCCCGATAGTAATCATGATGAGAGCAAAATCTACTGGAGTCAAAAGGATAAAAAGCATGCATGGCTTATATTTCAAAAATCCAAGTTCACAGCTAAACAACTGATAAAAGCTCACATTGTACATGACAATTCCAACAAATACACAATAAATCTGAATAGATTAATGCGACAAAGATGATAAAAATGTCTGGTTGCAAGCAGGAATTTTGCAAGTTAATTAAAAAAGAAAGGAAGAATTTGAATCTAATTAATCAATGCTCAGATAATTTATGTCTGATAGTCCAAGAAAATAAATTTTATCAATAGAAATGAAAAAAGAAAAAAAAAGAAAAAAAAAAAAAAAGACTCACTGCTAGAGAGAATGGCCCACTGATAACGGAAAAAAATACAAAGGGAGAGGAGACAGAACACAAAACACCTAACAATCCTATCAACATTGAGAGTGAAAGTAAGGTGAAGATTGGGACCAAAAATGCTAAAATCAATTGAAGAACCGATACTTCGCCATCCTTAACAACACAAGTAACCAATTCAACCTCCATTTCTCCTCCTCCTTCAGAACCCATTCACTTTTCTTCAACTCTAAACCCTAATAGGCAGAAACCATTCATCCAGCTATTGGATCCTTATCTTCTGATCTGGGGGTCTACATGCAAGTCTATAATTGTGTGCTGCGTGTGTTGGGTTTTTATGAAATTTCTCTCTTTTTTCCTATTTTCAGTCAATGATCCCACTTAGTACCAGCAGCCATCACAATTTACTTTACTGAGCTCATAATTATGAAGGTCAAAGATCCAGCAAGCAAGCATTAGCCCTTCCTTCTTTAGCTTATTGCTTTAGCTTGATTTCCATTACATACTACAACATTCACAAGGGGAAAGACACAAGCTATTGCTTTAGCTTGATTTCCCTTGATCATATTTAGAGTTAATAATGTCAGTTTGCATTATTTATACTGCTGGATTCATGGGTCTCATTGGAAGGTTTAGGCACTATTAACTATGAGATGCATATGCCTAAACTATATCCTGATGGAGACTTAGTTTATTTAATTGGTGGCAGTGACTCCAAAGAAGATTGGTTCTTCATCCATATTAACTGGTGTAATTTTTTCGTTCAGTTATGTTTACTCAGACCTACGCATGCTAAAATCTTTACTAATGATACTATACATGCCAATATATTCCATGAAGAAAGCTGGCAATATGTACCAAAGAACTACATGGCAAATCAAGTTGAAATAAGCCAATGTTAATAAAAATGGCATTTATGAATTTAGACTTGTTCAAGGAGATAGAACTATCTTTTTGGTACAACCAAGAAGAATTATAACTCAAAAGTCTAAGGGTGTGTTTACTTTGGAAAAACTACTCGACTTTTTTAGAAAATTTTTCAAAATATAAACAGAAAATAAAAATTTGTGTTTACTTTAGATATTTTCATAAAATTTTCATTTGAAAATTGTTTTCACTATTTTCATAATTTTAAAAGAAAAATGTAAAATAAGATTTTTTTTTATTTTCTAAAATTTTCCTTGTTACAAATATAAGGTGAAAACTCCGTGTTTGTTAGGCGTCGTTTCTACTTCCTTTTTTTTTTTTTCAAGCCCTAGAAGACAAAGACAAAACAAACTCTCTTCTCCTCTATACTTTGGTACATAATTCTGCCTCCCACTACTCTTTTTCTACCCATCAAACTCTCTTCTCCTCTCTATACTATGGTACGTTTTTTTTTTTTTTGGGAAAAAAAAAAAGCTTTTTTTACTTGATTGATTATTGGGTTTGATGTATATAGCTTATTGGTTTTGCTTTTGTTTTCGTTTTTATTTTTTCTTTTGTTATATAATTGTGTGTTGATTAGCACCTGAATTGTAATTAATTAAGATTAAATCACTAGTTTAAGCACTAACAGTGAAGTACGTGATAAGGGGTTTTTTTTTTCTTCCTAAAATTTGCTTTGTAGAGATACCATGCAATCTAAAGTTTTATTATATACAATATGTATATGGGGTTTAGTAGTCCAATAAATTGCTAATTAAGCATATAATTAGTTAGTTTGGAATGGAAAATTTTGTAATTTAATTAGGAAAATCGAATTTGTAAATGAAATCACATGCAAATTGTTCTTTATTTTTTAGTAGTAAATGAAATTTTATCTAGAAAAGTTGAAGGGGATTGCGATTGTCCAACATATACCATGAAAAACATGAAGACAAGATATATAGACACACTCACATACACAAACATGCTAGCATATTGATCACATCAATATAAAAACTGATAGATTAATTAATGGTGATTAGGGCCTTAGCAACTTGTGAACTATACCCACGTAGCACCATGTTTGTTTATCTCTCAGATTTTTTATGCATTTGGTACCATTCAAAATATTGCTATATTGGAGAAAAAATAGTGGAATACAGGCCCTAATTTAATACCCTGGTATGCCTTTTTCTATCATGATTAATTGTTCATGAGTTCAAATTTTACATCCACGTTCCTTTGTTTTCTATAGATAATAGTGCCTTGTGTTGGAAACTGATTTTTACATTCTGATTGTCATAGTTCAACTGAATACTTCAACTAGATTTTCCTATCTAATAATCCCTTGTATACTTTTGTCATTTTATATTTGTTTAATGGCCATTGGCCATTAAAAAAATTTAATATTTAATATTTTGGGTTCTCATAATAACTAAAAGCAATCAATTTGATTGAAGATTTTTTTTTTTAAATTTGTCTTCAAGGATCAAAATATAAAGGGAAATCAATGTCTCTCTCTATTTCTATTTGTGTGTGAGCTATAATTAAGTTCAACATTTAATCTAAGCTTCACAAGATACTAAAACTACTTGAGATCACAAATTTTGACTAATGGATTTCAATATGCATTTCATCTTTTACATCCTGATGATTCTCGAAAATTCTTAGTGGCGGTTCGTGAAATATAGATATAATATATTTGGGAAAAGGGACACTTGGAGATCCTAAAATTTGTACCATTAGAATTGGCTTCAAGGAAGATTTTTTTTTTTGGAGAGGATGGTCAGGTTCCTCATTGTCTATTGGATGTATTTCATTGTTTTACATATAAATCTAGACAATTGAAGATAATTAGGAAGAAACATTTTACCTTTATGTTAACCAAAAAAAATGTGTCATAGCATTGATTTTGCTGCTGCTTTCTGCCTTCCAAGGTTAAAATCCAAGACTCAGTAATCAATCATTATTTTAGCCGTTTTTAAATGCCTACTTGGGTTGGGGGGGCCAAGGCAACCCCTCTTAAAAAAACGTTTAAAAAAATTTCTTTTTATTTTTAATTTCAAGTTCATGACCAAAACTTGCAGTTCACGATTTTGAATGAGGAGAAACCAACCATGAACCAGTTCCCCCAAAGGGTTAGGGCTGGTTTAGCCTAGTTCCATATTTTATTGACTATGGGTCTAGGTTTGATCGGGATGGTTCTAGACTAAAACTAGCCCATGGCTAGGTCTACCTAAGGTTGTGCTTATGTGTGGAAAAATTTGTGTTTTTTCACAAAAGATATCAAATGCTAACAAACCCAATTTTGAAGTTTATGGTCATATTACTTCCTCATGGTTTGAAATTTATGAGCCATTTAAAAATTCCTCTCAAAGTTATCAACAAGTTTGTTGTTCCCACCTTCAAAACTCTACTATCTATATCTCTCAACTTCTATTCCATTGATTTTTGCCTTCCAAGGCTAAAATTCAAGACTTACTAATCAACTATTACTTTTATCGTCTTTAAATGGCTACTTGGGTAGGGGGCTTAAGGCAAGAAGAACTAGCCTTGAACTAGTTCCTCCTGAGGGTCAAGACCGCTTTAGCTCAGTTTCAGTTTTGAATGGGCCAGTTTCGGGCCTAAATCGGCCAGTGGCCAAATCTACATAAGGCTATGCTTATATGTGGAAAATTTTCTATTTCTTATAAAAGTAATCAAATGTTACCAAACCCAATTTTGAAGTTTATGATCCTATTACTTCTGTATAGATTGAATTTCCTAAACCATTTAAATATTCCTCTCAAAGTTATCAAGAAGTTCATTATTGCCACCTTCAGAATTCCACCATCTATATCTTAACTTGTTCTAGTTTTTGTTTCATTAAATTTAATTCGTTCTCATTCTCCAAAGACACATAAGTGTACTTTTATGCCTAACCGACCTCCATCCAACCTAATTGCATCACTTATAGTTGATAATTTTTTCTTTGGGCTAGACTATGAGTTTGATTTGGTTGTTCCAAATGGCTTTCAACATGGATTTTGTCTTTTGCCTCTTCAAGATGCTCAACATTCTCTAGTGGAGGTTAGTCGAGGTGTTGATTTCATATATTTCAAAAAAAAAGAGACTTGGAGATTTCATAGTTTCTACCATTAGAGTTAGCTTTAAGGAATTTTTTTTAAAAGGGACTATGGGGTTCCTCATCTTCTATTAGATGTATTTCATTGTTTTACATCTAAATCTAGACAATTGAAGATAATTAGGAAGAAACACTTTACCTTTCTATTAACCAAAAATATGTTTCATAGCATTGATTTTGCTACTGCTTTTGCCTTCCAAGATTAAAATTGAAGACTCATGAATCAATAATTACTTTAGCCATTTTTAAATAGCTACTTTAGTATAGGGTGCCCAAGGCATAGCCCCCCTACCCCCCCCCCCCCCCCCAAAACATTTTAAAAAAATTATTTTTCATTTAATTTCAAGTTCAAGGCCGAAAATATTGATTTGCAATTCGGCTGAGGAGGAATTGACCTTGAATTAATTCCACTAAAGGGTTAGGGCCAGTTCAGCACAGTTTTGGATTTGACTGATTCTAGGTCCAAGTTTGACCAAGCTAATTCTAGGCCTAAACTAGCTCGGTCCTTGAGTGTGGAAAAATTTGTGCTTATTCCCAAATGATATTAGATGCTAGCAAACCCAATTTTAAAGTTCATGATCTTATTGCTTCCTTATGGTTTGAACTTCCTGAGCCATTTAAATATTCCTCTCCACGTTCTCTAATGGATGTCTGTCAAAGTGTTGATTTAATATATTTGGGAAAAGGGAAATTTAGAGATTTTATAATTTGTATTATTAAAGCTGTTTTCAAATAATGCTTTTCTAAACGAGACTGTAAGGTTCATTATCTTCTATTAGATGTATTTCATTATTTTACATTTAAATCTAAACAATTAAAGATAATTAAGAAGAAACACTTTACCTTGCTGTTAACTAAAAATAGGTGTTACAACATTGATTTTACTAGTTTTTGCATTCCAAGGTTAAAATTCAAGACTTAGTAATCAACCATTACTTTAGCCATTTTTAAATGGCTACTTTGGTAAGGGACCCAAGGTATAGCCCCCTAAACATTTAAAAAAAATATTTTTTTAATTTCATGGTTTGAGACCAAAACTGCTAGTTCATAACTGAAATCAATGCTTTATGGTTTTAGATGTTGGGGAACTAGCTTTGAACCAGTTCCCTCTAAGGGTCAGGGTCGGCTTGGCTCAGTTTTGAGTAGCTAGGTTGATTTCAGGCCTAAATTGGCCCATGGCCAAGTCTACCTAAGGTTGTGTTTGTATGTGGAAAATTTTTTATTTTTCACAAAAGCAATCAAATGCTACCAAACCCAATTTTGAAGTTTATGATCCTATTACTTCCTTATGGTTTGAACTTCTAGAGCCATTTAAACATTCCTTTAAAAGCTATCAAGAAGTTCATTATTGCTACCTTCAAAACTCTACTATTTATATCTCAATTTCTCCTAGTTTCCATGTCTTTAAATTTGATAAGTTCTCATCCTCTAAAGACATGAAACTGTGCTTTTGTGGCTAACCCACCTCCATCTAACCAAACTGCATCACTTAGAGTTGATAATTTTTTTCTTTAGGCCAAACTTCAGGTTTGATTGATTGTTCCAAATGGCTTTTAACATGGATTTGGTCTTTCACCTCTTCAAGATGCTCGACATTCTCTAATAGAGGCTAGTGGAGGTGTTAAATTCATATATTTGGAAAAAAAGGGACTTTCAAATTTCATAGTTTATACCATTAAAGCTTGCTTCAAGGAATATTGATTTAAAGGGGACAATGAAGTTCCTCATCTAAAATTAGATGTGTTTCATTATTATACATCTAAATCTAGAAAACTGAAGATAATTAGGAACAAACACTTTACCTTTCAGTTAACCAAAAATAGGTGTCAGAATGTTGATTTTGCTGTTGTTTCCTACCACCCAAGGTTAAAATTCAAGACTCAGTAATCAATCATTACTTTAGCCATTCTTAAATGGCTACTTTGGTATAGGGTGCCCAAGGCATAGCCCCCCCCCCCCCACCTCCCAAAACATTTTAAAAAAATTTCTTTTTTATTTAATTTCAATTTTGGGACTGAAACCACTTATTCATAATTCGAATAGAAAGGAACTGACCTTAAATCAATTCCCCTAAAGGGTCAAGGTCAGTTTAGCATAGTTCTAGATTTGATCGATTCTAGCTCTAGGTTTGACCAGGTTGATTCCAGGCCTAAACTAGCTTTTGGCCAGGTATACCTAAGGTTATACTTGTGTGTATAACATTTATGCTTTTTCTCAGATGATATCAGATGCTAACAAACCAAATTTTAGAGTTTATGATCATATTACTTCCTTAGGGTTTGAACTTCTTAAGCCATTTAAATATTCCTCTCCATGTGCTCTAATGGAGGTCTATCGAGGCATTGATTTAATATATTCGGGAAAAGGGAAACTTGGAGATTTCATAATTTGTACTGTTAGAGCTATTTTCAAGGAAGATTTTTCTAGAGGGGACTATAAGGTTCCTCATCTTCTATTAGATGTATATCATTGTTTTAAATTTAAATCTAAATAATTGAAGATAATTAAGAAGAAACACTTTACCTTGCTGTTAACTAGAAATAAGGGTCACAACATTAATATTACTGATTTTTCATTCAAAGGTTAAAATCCAAGACTTCATAATCAACCATTACTTTGGCCATTTTAAACGACTACTTTGGAAGAGGACCTAAGGTGTAGCCCCTATAAACATTTAAAATTTTTATTTTTTTAATTTCACAGTTCGAGACTGGAACTACCGATTTAGAACTAAAATCGACGCTTTATACTTTTGGATGGGAAGGAACTAGCTCTAAACAAGTTCCCTCTAAAGGGTTAGGGCTAGTTTAGCTTGGTTCTGAGTAGTTGAGTTAGTTTTGGGCCTAAATCGGCCTGTGACCAAGTCTACTTAAGGTTGTGTTTATGTGTGGAAAATTTTGTGTTATTCAAAAAAGTAATCAGATGCTACCAAACCCAATTTTGAAGTTTATGATCCTATTACTTCCTTATGGTTTGAACTTCCCGAGCCATTTAAATATTCCTCTCAAAACTGTCAAAAAGTTCATTATTGCCATCTTTATAATTGTACTATCTATATCTCAATTTCTTTTGGTTTCCATGTTATTAAATTTAATATGTTCTCATCATCTAAAGACACATAACTTTAATGTTATGGCTAACCCACCTCTATCTAACATAACTGCATCACTTATAGTTGCTAATTGTTTCTTTAGGCCAGTCTTTGAGCTTGATTTGATTGTTCTAAATAGCTTTCAACATGGATTTGGTCTTTTACCTCTTTAAGATGCTCGACATTCTCTAGTAGAGGTTAGTCGAGGTGTTGATTTCATATATTTGGTAAAAAAAAGACTTTGAGATTTCATAGTTTATACCATTAGAGCTTACTTTAAGGATTTTTTTTAAAGGGGATTATGAGGTTCCTCATCTTCGATTGGATGTATTTCATTGTTTTACATCTAAATCTAGACAATTAAAGTTAATTAGGAAGAAACACTTTAATTTTTATGAACCAAAAATATATGTCATATCATTGATTTTACTGCTGCTTTATGCCTTCCAAGGTTAAAATTGAAGACTCACTAATCAATAATTACTTTAGCCATTTTTAAATAACTACTTCAGTATATGGTGTCCAAGGTATAGCTCCCCCACCCCCTAAAACATTTTTTAAAAAATTCTTTTTTATTTAATTTCAAGTTGAGGATCGAAAACACCAATTCACAATTTGGCTGAGGAGAAACTGACCTTTAATTAGTTCCCCTAAAGGGTTAGGACCGGTTCAACATAATTCTAGATTTGATCGATCTTGGGTCTAGGTTTGATCGGGCCGATTCTAGGCCTAAACTAACTCATGGCCAGGTCTACCTAAGGTTGTGCTTATATGTGGAAAATTTTATGTTTTTTCTTAAATGGTATTAAATATAACAAACCCAATTTCAGAGTTCATGATCCTATTACTTCCTTATGGTTTGAACTTCCTAAGCCATTTAAATATTCCTCTCCAAATTCTCTAGTGGACGTCTACCGAGGCATTGATTTAATATATTTGGGAAAAGGAAAACTTAAAGATTTCATAATTTGTATTATTAAAGCTATTTTTAAAGAAGACTTTTCTAGATGGGATTGTGAGGTTCCTCATCTTCTATTAGGTGTATTTCATTATTTTACATTTAAATCTAGATAATTAAAGATAATTAAGAAGAAACACTTTACCTTGCTGTTAACCAAAAATAGGTGTCACAACATTGATTTTACTGGTTTTTGCATTCTAAGGTTAAATCTAAGACTTAGTAATCAACCATTACTTTAGCCATTTTTAAACAGCTACTTTGGTAAGGGACCCAAGGTATAGCCCCCCTAAACATTTAAAAAATTTATTTTTTTTAATTTCATGATTTGAGATCAAAATTGCCAATTCAGAACTGAAATTGACACTTCATGGTTTTAGATGTTAAGGAACTAGCCTTGAACCAGTTCCCTCTAAGGGTCAGGGCTTGTTTGGCTCGGTTGTGAGTAGCTAGGTTGATTTCGGGCCTAAATTGGCCCGTGGCCAAGTTTACCTAAGGCTACGTTTGTGTGTGGAAAATTTTGTGTTTTTCACAAAAGCAATCAGATGCTACCAAACCTAATTTTGAAGTTTATGAACCTATTACTTCCTCATGGTTTGAACTTCCAAAGTCATTTAAATATTCCTTTAAAAGTTATTAAGAAGTTTGTTATTGCCACCTTCGGAACTTTACTATTTATATCTCAATTTCTCCTGGTATCGATGTCTTTAAATTTGATCAGTTCTCATCCTCCAAAGACATAAAATTGTACTTTTATGGCTGACCCACCTCTATCTAATTGAACTGCATCACTTAGAGTTGATAATTTTTTCTTTGGACCAGACTTCAGGTTTGATTTGAATGTTTTAAATGGCTTTCAACATGGATTTGGTCTTTTACCACTTCAAGATGCTCGACATTCTCTAGTAGAGGCTAGTCGAGGTGTTGATTTCATATATTTGGAAAAAAGAGACTTGCAAATTTCATAGTTTATTCCATCCGAGCTTGCTTCAAGGAATATTTATTTAAAGGGGACTATGAAGTTCCTCATCTTCTATTGGATGTATTTCATTATTTTACATCTAAATCTAAATAATTAAAGATAATTAGGAAGATACACTTTACTTTTCAGTTAACCAAAAATAGGTGTCAGAACATTGATTTTGCTGCTGCTTCCTAACATCCAAGGTTAAAATTCAAGACTCAGTAATCAACCATTACTTTAACCAGTTAAATGGCTACTTTGGTATAGGGTGACTAAGGCATAGCCCCCCCACCTGCTAAAACATTTTAGAAAAAAATTCTTTTTTATTTAATTTAAAGTTTAGGACCGAAACAACTGATTCACAATTCGGCTATAGAGGAACCAACCTTGAATCAGTTCCCCTAAAAGGTCAGGGTCGATTCAGCATAGTTCTGGATTTGATCGATTCTAGGTCCAGGTTTGACCGGACCAATTCTAGGCCTAAACCAGTCATGGCCAGGTCTACTTAAGGTTGTGCCTATATGCAGAACATTTGTGATTTTTCTTAGATGATATCAGTTTCTAACAAACCAAATTTTGGATTTTATAACCATATTACTTCCTTATAGTTTAAACTTCTTGAGCAATTTAAATATTCCTCTCCACATTCTCTAGTGGAGGTTTATCGAGGCATTGATTTAATATATTTAGGAAAAAGGAAACTTAGAGATTTCATAATTTGTACTGTTAAATCTATTTTCAAGGAAGATTTTTTTAAAAGGGACTGTGAGGTTCCTCATCTCTTATTAGATTTATTTCATTATTTTACATTTAAATCTAAACAATTGAAGATAATAAAGAAGAAACACTTTACCTTACTGTTAACTAGAAATAGGGGTCACAACATTAATTTTGCTAATTTTTTCATTCAAAGGTTAAAATCCAAAACTTAGTAATTAACCATTACTTTGGCCATTTTAAACGGCTACTTTGGTAGGGACCCAAAGTGTAGCTCCCATAAATATTTAAAAATTTTTTTTTTTTAATTTCATGATTCGAGATTGGAACTACCAATTCAAAACTGAAATCGATGCTTTATAGTTCAAAATGGGAAGGAACAAGCACTAAACTAGTTCCCTCTAAGGGTTAGGGCTAGTTTAGCTCATATCCGAGTAGCTGGGTCAGTTTCAAGCCTAAATCGGTATGTGGCCAAGTCTACCTAAAGCTATGTTTGTGTGTGGAAAATATTGTGTTTTTCATAAAAGTAATCAGATGCTACCAAACCCAATTTTGAAGTTTATGATCCTATTACTTCCTTATGGTTTAAACTTCCTGAGCCGTTTAAATATTCCTCTCAAAGCTATCAAGAAGTTCATTATTGCCACCTTTAGAATTCTATTATCTATATCTAAAATTTTTTTTGTTTCCATATCATTAAATTTGATATGTTCTCATCCTCTAAAGACACAGAATTGTACTTTTATGGCTGACCCACCTCCATCTAACCTACCTGCATCACTTATAGTTGATACTTTTTTCTTTGGGCTAGACTTCGAGTTTGATTTGATTGTTCCAAATGAATTTCAACATGGATTTGGTCTTTTACCTTTTTAAGATGCTTGACATTCTATAGTAGTGGTTAGTCCAGGTGTTGATTTCATATATTTAGAAAAAAAAGAGACTTGGAGATTTCATAGTTTATATTGTTAGAGTTGGCTTCATGGAATATATTTTTTAAAGGGGACTATGAGGTTCCTTATCTTCTATTGGATGTATTTCATTATTTTACATCTAAATCTAGACAATTGAAGATAATTAGGAAGGAACACTTTACCTTTCTATTAACCTAAAATAGGTGTTGTAACATTGATTTTGCTACTACTTTCTGCCTTCCAAGGTTAAAATACAAGACTTAGTAATCAATCATTACCTTAGCAGTTTTTAAATGGCTAGTATGGTATAAGGTGTCCACGGTATAGTCCCCCAACCCCCATAATGTTTTAAAAATTTTCTTTTTTATTTAATTTCAAGTTCGAGATTGAAAACACCAATAGCTGAGGATCTAACCTTGAATTAGGTCCCCTAATGGGTTAGGGTCGGTTCAACACAATTTTGGAATTGACTAATTCTAGATCCATGTTTGACTAGGCCGATTCTAGGCTTAAACCAGATTGTGGCCAAGTCTACCTAAGGTTGTGCTTATGTGTGGAAAATTTTGTGCTTTTTCTCAAATGATATAAGATGCTAACAAACCCAATTTTGGAGTTTATGATCCTATTACTTCCTTATGGTTTGAACTTCCTGATCCATTTAAATATTCCTCTCCACATTCTCTAGTAGAGGTCTATCGAGGCATTGATTTAATATATTTAGGGAAAGGGAAACTTCGAGATTTCCTAATTTTTATTACTAAATCTATTTTCAAGGAAGTTTAGAGGGGACTGTGAGGTTCCTCATCTTCTATTAGATGTATTTCATTATTTTGCATTTAAATCTAGATAATTGAAGATAATTAAGAAGAAACACTTTACCTTGCTATTAACTAGAAATAGGGGTCATAACATTGATTTTGCTGGTTTTTGCATTCCAAGGTTAAAATCCATGGCATAGTAATCAACCACTACTTTAGCCATTTTTAAACGACTACGTTGGTATAGGACCTAAGGTATAGCCCCCCTAAACATTTAAATTTTGTTTTTAATTTCACAATTCGGGACTAGAACTACTAGTTCAGATTTGAAATCAACACTTTATGGTTTTAAATGTGGAGGAACTAGCCTTGAACCAATTCACTCTAAGGATCAGAGCCTGTTTAGCTCAGTCCCGCGTAGTTGGGCCAATTTTGGGCCTTAATCGGCCCATGGCCAAGTCTACCTAAGGCTGTGTTTGTGTGTGGAAAATTTTTCATTTTTTCACAAAAGCAATCTGATGCTACTAAACCCAATTTTAAAGTTTGTGATCCTATTACTTCCTTATAGTTTGAACTTCCCGAGACATTTAAATATTCCTCTTAAAGCTATCAAAAAGTTTGATATTTCCACCTTCAGAACTCTACTATTTATATCTTAATTTCTTATAGTTTTCATGTTATTAAATTTGATCTGTTCTCACCCGCCAGAGACACAAAACTGTACTTTTATGGTTGACCCACCTGAATCTAACTAACTACATCACTTATAGTTGATAATTTTTTATTTTGGCCAAACTTTTAGTTTAATTTGATTGTTCCAAATGGCTTTCAACATGGATTTGGTCTTTTACCTGTTCAAGATGCTCGACATTCTCTAATGGAGGTAAGTCAAGTTGTTGATTTCATATATTTGGAAAAAAAATGGAGACTTGGAGATTTTGTAGTTTATACCGTTAGAGCTGGCTTAAAGGAATATTTTTTTAAAGGGGACTATAAGGTTCCTTATCTGCTATTGGATGTCTTTCATTATTTTACATGTAAATCTAGTTAATTGAAGATAATTAGGAAGAAGCACTTTACCTTTATGTTAACCAAAAATAGGTGTCAAAACATTGATTTTGCTGTTATTTTCTGCCTTCTAATGTTAAAGTTCAAGACTTCATAATCAATCATTACTTTAGCCATTTTTAAATGGCTACTTTAGTATAGGGTGCCCAAGGCATAACCCCCCTACCACCTTAAACATTTTAAAAATTTTCTTTTTATTTAATTTCAAGTTCTCCACCAAAACCACTAATTCACAATTTGGTTGAGGAGGAATGGACCTTGAATTAATTCCCCTAAAAGGTCAAGGCCAATTCAATATAGTTCTGGATTTAACCAATTCTAGGTTTAGGTTTGACTGGGCCAATTCTAGGCCTAAACTAGCTTATGGCCAGGTCTACTTAAGGTTGTGCTTGTGTGTGGAAAAATTTATGATTTTTCTCAAATGATATCAGATGCTAACAAACCCAATTTTAGAGTTTATGTTCATATTACTTCCTTATGGTTTGAACTTCCTGAGCCATTTAAATATTCATCTCCACATTCTCTAGTAGAGGTCTGTTGAGGCGTTCATTTAATATATTTGGGAAAAGGGAAATGTGAAGATTTCATAATTTGTATTGTTATAGCTATTTTTAAGGAATATTTTTCTATAGTGGACTATGAGGTTCCTCATCTTCTTTTAAATGCATTCCATTATTTTACCTTGAAGATAATTAAGTAGAAACACTTTACCTTGATGTTAACCAAAAATAGGTATCACAACATTGATTTTGCTAGTTTTTGCATTCCAAAGTTAAAATTCAAGACTTAGTAATGAACCATTACTTTAGCTATTTTTAAATGGCTACTTTGATAGGGGACCTAACGTATAGCCTCCCTAAACATTTAAAATTTTTATTTTTTTTAATTGAACAGTTTGGGACCAGAACTACTAGTTCAGAATTGAAATCGACACTTTATGGCTTCAAATGTGGAGGTACAAGCATTGAACTAGTTCCCTCTAAGGGTCAAGGATGGTTTAGCTCGGTTCCTAGTAATTGGGCTAGTTTTGGGCCTAAATCGGCCTATGGCCAAATCTACCTAAGGCTGTGTTTGTGTGCAGAAAATTTTATATTTTTCACTAAAGCAATCAGATGCTACCAAACCAAATTTCAAAGTTTATGATCATATTACTTCCACACAGTTTGAACTTCCTGAGCCATTTAAATATTCCTTTAAAAGCTATCAAGAATTTTGCTATTGCCACCTTCAGAACTCTACTATCTATATCTCAATTTCTTCTAGTTTCCATGTCATTAAATTTGATATGTTCTCATCCTCCAAAGACACAAAACTGTACTTATATGGCTGACCCACCTCCATCTAACCTAACTACATCACTTATAGTTGATAATGTTTTCTTTAGGCTAGACTTCTGGTTTGATTTGATTGTTCCAAATGGCTTTCATTATGGATTTGATCTTTTACCTCTTCAAGATACTCGACATTCTCTAGTAAAGGTTAGTTGAGGTGCTGATTTCATACATTTGGAAAAAAAAAAAGACTTGGAAATTTCATAGTTTATACCGTTAGTGTTGGCTTCAAGGAATATTTTTTTTAAAGGGGACTATGATGTTCCTTATCTTCTATTGCATGTATTTCATTATTTTACATCTAAATCTAGATAATTGAAGATAATTAGGAAGAAATAGTTTACCTTTCTGCTAACCAAAATTAGGTGTCAAAACATTAATTTTGCTGCTACTTTCTGCCTTCCAAGGTTAAAATCCAAGACTCAGTAACCAATCATTACTTTAGCCATTTTTAAATGGCTACTTTAGTATAGGGTGCCTAAGGCAAAGCCCCCCATCAACTAAAACATTTTAAAAAAATTCTTTTTTATTTAATTTCAAGTTTGGGATCGAAACTACCGATTCACAATTTAGCTGAGGAGGAATCGATCTTGAATCTGTTCCCCTAAAAGGTCAGGGCTAGTTCAACACAATTATGGATTTGAATCATTCTATGTCCAAGTTTGATCGGGCTTATTCTAGGCCTATACTAGCTCATGGCCAGGTTTACCTATGGTTGTGCTTATGTGTGGAAAATTTTGTGCTTTTCTCAAATTATATCAGATGCTAACAAACCTAATTTTGGAGTTTATTATCCTATTAATTCCTTATGGCTTGAACTTCCTGAGCCATTTAAATATTCCTCTCCACATTCTCTAGTGGAGGTATGTCAATGCATTGATTTAATATATTTGGAAAAAGGAAAACTTGGAGATTTCATAATTTGTATTATTAGAGCTATTTTTAAGGAAGAAATTTCTAGAGGGGACTGTGAGGTTCCTCATCTTCTTTTAGATGTATTTCATTATTTTACATTTAAATCTAGACAGCTAAAGATAATTAAAAGGAAACACTTTACTTTATTGTTAACTAAAAATAGGGGTCGCAATATTAATTTTACTAGTTTTTGCATTCTAAGGTTAAAATCCAAGACATAGTAATCAACCATTAAATTAGCCATTTTTAAACGGCTACCTTTTTAGGGGACCCAAGGTATAGCCCCCCTAAACATTTAAAGAATTTATTTTTTTAATTTTATGATTTGGGACCATAATTGCTAGTTCATAACTGAAATTGACATTTTATGGTTCAAATGTGGAGGAACTAGCCTTGAACTGGTTTCCTTTAAGGGTTAGGGCGAGTTTAGCTCGATTCTAAGTAGTTAGGCAAGTTTCAAGCCTAGATCGGCTCATGGCCAAGTCTACTGTGTTTTTGTGTGGAAAATTTTATGTTTTTCAAATAAGCAATCAGATGCTACCATACCCAATTTTGAAGTTTATGATCCTATTACTTCCTTACAGTTTGAACTTCCTGAACCATTTAAATATTCCTCTCAAAGCTATTAAGAAGTTCATTATTTCCACCTTCAGAACTCTACTATCTATATCTCAATTTCTTCTAGTTTCCATGTCATTAAATTTGATATGTTATCTTCCTCCAAAGACACAGAGCTGTACTTCTATGGCTGTCCCACCTCCATCTAACCTAACTGCACCACTTATATTTAATAATTTTTTATTTAGGCTAGACTTTCAATTTGATTTGATTGTTCCAAATGGCTTTCAATGTGGATTTGGTCTTTTACCTCTTTAAAATGCTCCACATTCTCTAGTGAAGGTTTGTCAAGGTGTTGATTTCATATATTTGGAAAAGAAAGAGACTTGGAAATTTCATAGTTTATACCATTAAATCTAGCTTCAAGGAATATTTGTTTAAAGGGGACTATGAGGCTCCTTATCTTCTATTGGATGTATTTCATTATTTTATATCTAAATCTAGACAATTGAAGATAATTTGGAAGAAACAGTCTACCTTTCTGTTAACCAAAAATAGGTATCATAACATTAATTTTGTTGTTGCTTTCTGCCTTCCAAGGTTAAAATCCAAGACTCAGTAATCAATCATTACATTAGCAATTTTAAAATAGCTACTTTGGTATAGGGTGCCTAAGGCGTAGCTCCCCCCCCCCCCCCCCCCCCCGCCTAAAATGTTTAAAATAATTTTATTTTTTATTTAATTTTAAGTTTGGAACCAAAATTATCGATTCATAATTCAGCTAAAGAGCAACCAACCTTGAATCAGTTCCCCTAAAGGGTTAGGGCCGATTCAACATAGTCTTGGATTTGACTGATTCTGGGTCCAAGTTTGACCGGGCCGATTCTAGGCCTAAACTAGCTCATGGCCAGGTCTACCTAAGGTTATGCTTATGTGTGGACATTTTTATGCTTTTTCTCAAATGATATATGATGTGTGTAATTCTTTACATATATTTGAGTTGAATTTTGTTAGAAATCAAATATTGTTTTTTTGGTTTAGGATGGTGAGAAGTAGTGATAAATTAAAGAAGAGTGTCTTATATTTAAAGAAATATATTTTGTTTCTTTTTTTGCAATACATTTACCTCAACATATATGACTTTTTATACTAAAGAAAGATGCTAACTATAGTCATGCATCTCCTCCTTTATTGGTGGAAACAACAACTTTAAAAACTAAATGACTCAACTGTAACCATAGAATATTATTAGCATTACTAATTTAATTATTATAATTATGTAAACCATTCTTTTATTTAGCAAATTTCTCATTTCTTAACACTCCTCCTTGAGACTTTTGCTGGAAATACCGAGCTTCGTCCTTAAGAACTTGAATCTTGCTTTTGGAAGGGCCTTGGTAAACATGTTAGCTAATTGAAATTTCGTGGGACAATGAACCAGCTTGACTTCCTTCTCTTTTTCAACATCTCTAATTGCTTGAAATTTTATCATCATATATTTTGTTTTGCTGTGACAAACTAGATTTTTTGCTATAGTGATGGTTGACTTGTTATTCACTAGGACAACCATGGGTTCAAATTGCTTCTACCCCATATTAGCAAGTATTTTTCTTAACCATATGGCTTGATTAACTGCAATAAATGTTGCAATATATTCTATAGTATAGCTAGAGGTACTCTTTATATCATCAACATAACCTTCCCAATTAGTGTCAAAATAAACGAGTAGCTTCAGGCCTGAACATGGTTGGAAAAGCACTCCATAATCTAAAGCTCCCCTTAGGTATCTCAGGATTCTCTTAGTTGTCCCTAAGTGAATTTGACTAGGTTCATTTTAAACCTTGAAAGTAGACTTGCACATATATTAAATCAGGTCTACTAGCCATGATGTACAATAAACTACCAACAAGACTTCTGTAGTAACTTGGATCAACTTTCTTTTCCCCATCAGATTTGGTCAACTTCTCATTTACTACAAGTGGAGTTGCCACTGCTTGTAATGTTACATTTTGAACTTTAAAATATCTTCTGCATTTTTATCTTGTGAAATAAATATTCCATCATGTGATTGATGAATCTCCATGCCAAGAAAATAATTCATCAACCCTAAATATATTATCTCAAAATTCTTTTTCATCTCATTCTTAAAGGTCATGATCATTTTTGGGTTGTTACCAGTTACAAGTAAATCACCAACATAAAGTGAAATAAGTAGAATGTCTGACTTTCCATGCCTTTTGATGTAAAGTGTATGCTCATTCTTACTCCTCCTAAAGATTTAGTCACAGAAATGAGAGTCAATTTTGTTATACTAAGCTCAAGGAGCTTGTTTCAGCCCATACAAGGCCTTTTTAATACCATAAACTTGATATTGTCTTCCTTTCATAATAAACCCTTCTGGCTACTCTATATATATCTCCTCCTTGAGGTCGCCATTGAGAAATGCAGACTTTACATCAAGTTGGTAAATTTTCTAACTATTTTAAACGGTTGATGCAATTAAATTTCTAACCATATCAAGTCTTATAACCAGGGCAAAGGTATCTCTATAATCAATTCTAGCTTATTAAGAATATCCTTTGACAACTAATCTTTCCTTATGTTTATGGATTGACCCATCTAGATTTAGCTTGGTTTTAAAAACCCACTTTATTCTAATCACTTTTCGGTTCTCTGGTCTATCAACCAACTCCCAAGTGTGATTTTTCTTAATCATATTAATTTCATTCAACATGGCTTCTTGCCATTTCTTAGCTTTAGAAGCTTTAGTGTAGCTATTTGGCTTATGCATTACAAAGTGACAAGATTCACAAATCTCTGGATCTACATGGATGACTAAACAATCCTGATAGATATCAGTGAGGAGTTTTTTACCTCTTTGACTTGTAATAATCTCATCAGATGCTAGTGTATGAACTTCATCTAGAGAATTTACTGATGTAGTTGGAGAAAACCCAACATCATCATCTTTATAATCATCTTGAACATCTTTTGGATGTTTTCAGTTTGAGGAACTAGGATAATACTTCTTTCAATTTTTTTTCATCTGAATTCCATATTGCATTCTCATCAAATTCCACTTCTTAACTGATTATAATGTTTGAAGATTCTATAGCCTTTTGATTAAGAGTTATAGCCAAGGAAAATTCCTTTCTACGATTTATCATCAAGCTTGCCCCTTTTTCTGAGATGGGACATGTACATAGCAAATTGAGCCAAACACCCTAAGATGCTTAGCTGTTGTTTTAACCCTACTCCAAGCTTCAAATGGGGTTTTCTATTGCACAACCTTAGTGGTAAGCCTGTTTAACAAGTATATAGTAGTGATCACAACTTCTGCCCAAAATTTCCTGGGTATTTTCTTCTCTGCAAGCATACATCTTACCATTTCCATAATAGTTCTATTCTTTCTTTTACAAGCTCAATTCTACTGAGGTGTATACCCAACTGTGAGTTGATGTTCAACACCTACATCATCATAAAAATTGTCAAATTTAGAGGAAATGTACTTTTTCCCCTATCAAATTGAATTCTCTTTAGCTTGCATCCACTTTGTGTCTCCACAAGAGCTTTGAATTTTTTGAAGAAATGGAACACATTCAATCTATCTTTCATGAAATATACCCATGTCATTTGAGTGAAATTATCAATGAACAATATGAAATCTCTATTCTCATTGAGGGATAAATTCCTCTAGGGTCCATAAATGTCAGTATGCACAAGCTCAAGTTTCTACTTTACTCTCAATATACGAAACTTATTGGAAAAGGCTTCCTATGTTGCTTGCCAAGCTGGCAAGCTTCATATAAACTATCAACAACATGAATTGAAGGAAAATCTCGAATCATATCTCTTTAGTATATAAGTTTGAGAGCACTTAAGTTGTAGTACCCATATCTCTTGTGCCATAACCATGTCTCATCACTTTGAGCTTTATTAGCCTCTTCAATAGATTCATTCCATTTCAGGGGAAAGCTCTTATTTTGCATTTTGACATGAGCAATCTCACTCTTTTTTGGGTCAAATATATTACAATGATTACCCTTAAAATTGACAAAATATCCATGCTAGATCATTTAAGGAACACTCAATAAATTTTCATTGAGCTCAGGGACTAAAAGGACATCTTTCATGAGCTTAACGCCTTTTTTATTATTGATTTGTACAGTCCTTATACCTTGGGATTCCACTACTACTCCATTTCCTATTTGAATAGGAATCTTCATAAAAGAGTCAAGATTAATGAAGATTTCTCGATCATAGGTCATATGACTTATGCATCCACTGTCTATAAGCCGCCTCTTCTTGCCTTTGTTAGAGCTAGCATCTTGACATGCATAGAATAAGTGATCTTCATCATTACTTTCTATAAAATTCACATGTTGTTCTTGATTATTCTGTTGGCCATATTTTGTTCTACAGTCTTTCTTAAAATGGCCAAACTTCTTACAAAATCTATATTAAGGCTTGCCTTGAACCAATAATCCTTTTTTGGATGATTAGTTTTACCACAAGTGCCACTTAGAGGAATTTTTCCTTTATGGGAAGCATTTCCCATAGCACCATTATATGCTTAAATATTCTTTGTGAAATGGAGTGAACAAGAGCATTATGGATGTGAGCTAATGCTTTGGCATCCTTGATCTCATTCTCTTTTAGCACCCTTAGTTGAGCCTTTGTGTATTGCTCCTCTTCTTTTCTTAGCTCAAAGCCATTTTCTACAATCTTCCATAAATCATTTTCTTTAAAAAAGAGTTTCAATTTAATAGCCCAATAATCATAGTTTTCTCCCGTGAAAGTTGGTGGTGTGGCTAAGGAGATAGTAGAAGATGTGGAGGTTGAAGCCATATTTATTTTTTTATTATAGTTTTTGGCCCTTAAGATCTTATAGAGCTCTGATATCACTTGTTATAAATCATATATTGTTTTTTGGTTTAGGATGGTGAGAAGTAGTGATAAATTGAAGAAGAGTGTCTTATATTTAAAGAAATATACTTTATTTCTTTTTTTAATACATTTACCTCAATGTATATGACTTTTTATACTAAAGAAAGATGTTAATTATAATCATGCATCTCCTCCTTTATTGGTGGAAACAACAACTTTAAAAACTAAATGACTTAACATTAAGTATAAAATATTATTAGCATTACTAATTTAATTATTAAAATCACATAAACCATTCTTTTATTTAGAAAATATCTCATTTCTTAACAAATTTTAATGAGTTTTGTGTAAATATTCAAATTAATTTGGGTAGGAATTAGGCTTAAAAAATAATTATTTTGGTTTGATATTTTATTTATATTTTATTTAGTTTTGTAATCTATTTAGGAATTTTATTCACGTGTTAACAAATATTCTCTTTTTCCTTTAGAAAACTAGTTAAGGATTCCAAAGAAATCAAGGATTTTCATGAGAAGATCATGTTAAGGGAAACATAGTTTGGCACACACTTGTGTCATGCCTGTGTAATCTACTAGAATGCAAGCTTCATGTCACATAAGTGCAACACAGGTGTGTTACTGCTGGTGCATCTTTTTATTCGAATTGAAGTAGTTTTGAAAGTGTGACATGATTTTCAAGCACAGCCGTGTTTGAAAGTGCGCAACCTTCTAGAATTTGAATCTAAGTTCATGCACGGTTGTGCTAAAAAATGTTCCAAAAAGTTTAACGTCATACCAGCTTAATAAGGTTCTATGGTGGGTCTGTCAAAGAAAAGGAGACTTTTTCCTAAGTAAGAAAGGAAGAGGAATTCAAGGGCTAAAAGATCTCCTATTAGGTTTTCCTATAGAAAGGGATCTAGAAGGTATTTGAAGGGGGGATTGAGCACTCAAGAGACAACAAACAATGAGCTAAACTAGGATTGAAGACAATTGGTTAAAAAATTCAAGAGTTTTATTTTATTATTTCTTTCTTCATCTTTAATCTTTTAATTATGTTTGTTTGCTTTACTATAAGTATGCATGGCTAAATTTTGTTAGGTTTTAGTTTAAGAGTAGTTATTCTATGATGTTATTGAACAAAAGTTTTATTAATTAAATTGATTTTCAGTTAATTTTATGAGTTGCATTTATTTTATGCTTTCATTCTTGGCCAGCTTATTTGCATGTTTATAGGTAAATTCACCAATAAGAGTTAGGGGAATTTATTAGCTTTAGACTCCTAGGAGTTAGATCACTCAACCATAAGAGTAGGCGAGCTCTTCAGGGGTAAAGTAATTGTTAAAGATCTTAATGAGTTTTAATTAATTTCTTAATCATGAGAGTAGGTTGAATCTTAATCTTAACATGCTTAATTGAACTCTAGAGAGTCTTTAGGTATTTGAATCTTAATCTTAACATGCTTAATTGAACTCTAGAGAGTCTTTAGGTATTTTAGAACAATTACCCTTAATTGAATTCAAATTTTAAATTTACTTAAAATGTTTATGATCTGATTGGAATAGTGAAACTAAACCTAAGCTCTAAGCTTTTTATAATTTGATTTTAGTTTAATTTTGATTTCATTATTTATTTTAATTAGAATTTCACTTTTCTTTAATTTACTAGCTGAGATATAAGTAAAGATATTAGTACTCAATATATAGTCTTCGTGGGAATGATAACTTTTTATATTGCAATCACGATCCATGTGCTTATAGGTTTTGAACGCAATAAGTTTTTGGCACCATTGCCAAGGACTGGCAATATTGATATTAATTTAGTTTTTACTTTTCTTAGACTAGTATTCTTTCTTTTAATTTAACTTAATTTGTTAATTGATTTTTCAGGTAACTTTTGCTATTTTATGAACACTCAATCCAAAAGGACAAACTTAAATAAGATCAACCCTAAAATTGAGAAATTGTGCATGAAAAATTGAAAGGAAATGCATGAAAAAGACAAGCAAAAGATGGCTAAAGATCAAGCACCACCACTGGGTAAGAATCGCGCTCTTTAAGAGTACACAATGCCTAATCCAAGAGATACCCATAATAGTATTGTTAGGGCAACTGTTGATGCCAACACATTTGAGATCAAACCAGTGATCATTCAAAGGGGCTCAAAATTTCAGTTTGGAGGTCTCCCAAGTGAAGATTCTAATTCCCATATAGCTCAATTTTTAGAGATTTATGATACATTCAAGATGAATAGAGCTAGTCCTTATGCAATAAAGCTTAGGTTATTCATTTTCTCTTTGAGGGATAAGGCTAAGTTGTGGTTGCACTCTTTAGCACCATAGTCCATCACTTTATGGGACATGTTGTCAAAAACATTCTTGTGAAATTATTTCCCATTGGAAAAAATAGCGAAATTCATAAAAGAAATTACAAGCTTCACTCAACATAATGGTGAATCTTTATATGAGGCATGGGAGTATTTCAAGGACTTGTAATGCTAATGCCCACAACAATTAGTTCCATAATGGCTGCTAATTCAAACCTTTTACCAAATACTTACTGAGTTAATAAGGATCACCATTGATTCTACAGCTTAAGGCTATTTTATGAGAAAGACGCCTGATGATGCATACAATTTACTTGAGACTATGTCATCCAACAACTATCAATGGCAATGAGAAAAAAGTGCACCAAAGAGAGTTACAGGAATGCATGAGGCGGATGTTTGGAACCTCCTAAATGAAAAAATCAAAATGCTCATAAAGAAATTAGAGGCTTCCTTTATGACATAAAATCCAATATCATTTTATTCTTGTCAGTATTATGGAGGGGGACATTCAGCTATAGAATGTCAAGCATGTTTCTCTTCTTAAGATCCTTTCATTGAGAAACTCAATGCTCTCAATAACTTTCAAAGGAATCAAGGGAACCCTTACTCTAACATATACAACCCAGGTTGGCAAAATCACCCCAATTTTTTATGGATAAATTAAAGGGGAGTTCAAAGCACCAACCAAGGGTACAAGCAGCCTCCACCAAGTTTCTAGCAAAAGAATTCTTTTCATCAACAACATGAAAGAAAGCCTAATTTAGAGAGCATGATGGAAAAGTTTCTAAAGGATCAATTGGAACAAAAGGAGACCATTAAAATATAAAATTGGAATAGAAGGAGGCCATAAAAATTCTAACTTCTTAAATGAGTCAGCTCTTTGCTCATGATAAGATGTTAGAAAATCAAATTGTATTCCAAGCATCTAGCTCAAGACAAAGTGGAATGTTTCCTAGTCAATCAAAAAATCCTAAGGATCAAGCTAAAGTTGTAACACTTAAAAGTGGGAAACAATCACCTGAGGTTAAGATAAAAAAGCAATATGAAAGGGTTATTCAAAACACATAAGAGGAAGAATAAAAGTTTGAATTGATTGAAGGAAACATAGAAGAGAAGAAGGAGGCACCTTTTAAAACACCATCATTGCCTTTCCCTCAAAGGCAACAAAAATCAAAGTTAGACAAGCAATTTGAGAAATTCATGAAGTCTTTTCAGCAGCTCAAGCTCAATATACCACTTTTGGATATGATTAACACACTGCCCACATATTCAAAATTTCTTAAGGACATTATCTCGCACAAATGTAAGTAGGAGGATCATGACACCATTCTCATCAATAAATAGTGTGGTGCGGTCATTCAAAATAAGCTTCCACAAGAGCTTAAGGATCTAAGGAGCATTACTATCCCTTGCACTATTAGGAATGAATTTATTGGTAAATCTCTTTATGATTTGAGTGCAAGTGTAAGCATAATGCCTCTCTCTTTTTGTAAGCTTTTAAAAATAGGAGAACCTCAATCAACTATGCTATCATTATAACTAATGGATAGGTCCATCATCTATCCCTATGGAATTCTTAAAAATGTACCCGTTAAAGTTAAAGATTTTATTATTTTAGAGATAGAAGAAGGCCGTAAAATCCCAATAATCTTAGGATGTCCATTCCTAGCCACAGCTAGTGCAATAATACATGTCAAATAAGGTAAAATTTTATTGGAAATTAGGGATAAGAAGGTAGAGTTTAATGTTTTTAAAATGGCAAAGAAAACTACTACAATGGGGTCATGTTTTTGAGTGGATACAATAGAAGACTGTGTGCAAGAAACGTTTGAAAAACAACTCACCGAAGACCCACTTGAAGCATGCTTGGTTTATGGTGCAAAGAAAGATGACATCAATTAAGAGGTAGTAATGTTCAATCACTATCTCAATGTTAATCCTGCATTAAACAATAAGCAATCAACCAGGTATGAGCCTTTAAATTCCACTTTATATTTTATCGATACCTTAAAAGAAGAAAGTGCACCTAAGGTAGAATTAAAAATTCTTCCTTCATCCTTGAGGTATGCTTTCATTGGTCCAAATTCTATATATCCAATTATTGCGAATGTTGAATTTAACGATGAAAAAGTAGAAAAATTGCTTAGGAGAGTAGGCTATATAGAAAAATTATTGGCTACACCATTGATGATCTTAAGGGAATTAGCCCATTTATTTGCATGCATAGGATACGCACAGAAGAAGACTATAAACCTTCAACTAAAAATCAAAGAAGAGTGAATCCTAACATGAATGAATTAGTAACAAAGGAGGTTATGAAGTTGCTTGATACAAGGATTATCTATCCCATTTCGGATAGTGATTGGGTTAGCCCAATTCATGTGGTCCCTAAGAAAGGTGGAATGATAGTGATTAAGAATGAAAATAATGAGTTAATTCCTACTAAGACTGTCATGGGTTGGTGAATGTGCATTAATTATAGGAAATTGAATAAGGTGACTAGGAAAGATCACTTTCCTTTACCATTCATTAATAAACTTTTAGAGAGATTAGTAACTCCTTCATTTTTTTGCTATTTAGATGGTTATTCAGGCTTCTTTCAAATTCCTATTCGTCCTAATGACCAAGAAAAAACCACATTCACATGTCCTTATGGAATATATGCATATAGGAGAATGCCCTTCGGGTTATGTAATGCACCCGCCACTTTTCAAAGATGAATGAGGTCTATATTTTCTGACTTTGTTAATAACATTATAGAGGTTTTATGGATGATTTTTCTATGTATGGTACTTCATTTGATGCATGTTTGGATAATCTTTCTAAAGTTTTACAATGATGTGAGGAAACTAACCTAGTGCTTAATTGGGAGAAGTGTCACTTTATAATGACCAAAGGAGTTGTACTTAGACATATTGTGTCTAAAAAAGCAATTGAGGTAGATAAAGCCAAGATTGAAGTAATTGAAAAACTTCCACCACCAACCTCCATCAAAGGAATAAGGAGTTTCCTTAGTCATGCCAGGTTTTATCGTCACTTTATCAAAGACTTTTCCAAAATTGCTAAACCTTTTACTAATTTTCTTGCTAAAGATGTCCTTTTTGAGTTTAATGATAAATGTCTTTATGCTTTTCATAGGTTAAAAGAAGCCTTAATCACAACAACTATTTTGCAACCACCGGATTGGAGCCTCCATTTCGAGATCATATGCGATGTAAGTGACTATGTTATTGGGCCTATATTAGGGCAATGAAAATACAAGTAGGCCTATATAATTTACTATATAAGCCACACTCTCGATGAAGCTTAAATAAATTATACAACAATTGAAAAAGAACTTCTAGCAGTGGTGTATGCAATGGACAAATTTTGATCTTATCTAGTTGGAAGTAAGGTGGTTATTTACATAGATCATTCAGCCCTTAAGTACCTCCTAGCAAAAAAAGATGCTAAGCTAAGGCTTATTCGCTGGATTCTTTTATTGGAAGATTTTGATTTGGAGATAAGAAATCACAAGGGGACTTGGAACTTAGTAGCTTATCAACTTTCTTGCCTTAAGAACCATCATAATTCAGACTCTCTTCTTATTCTTGATGACCTTCCAAGTGAACAACTCATAAAAGTGCAAGAAAGTGTTCCTTGCTATGTAGATTTGGTAAATTATCTAACATGTGGAGTTCTTCCCCTTAATCTAGATTATCATCAATTCAAGAAGTTCTTTTGGGATGTAAAACAATATTTGTAAGATGAACCTTACTTATACAAGAGATGTGGAGATGGTTTGATGAGAAGATGTGTGCTGGATGAGGAAATTCTATGAATTCTCACTCATTGTCATTCACTTAAGTGTAGGGGACATGCAAGTTCAACCAAGATATTGGCAAAGGTACTTCAAAGTGGTTTTTATTAGCCCTCTCTTTTCAAAGATGCAAGAGATTTTGTGCTTAAGTGTGATCATTGCCAAAGGACAGGGAACATTGGAAAGTGTAATGAGATGCATCTCTCAAACATTATGGAGATTTAACATTTTGATGTATGGGGGATTGATTTTATAGGTCCATTTCCTAGCTCTTATAGGAACAAGTACATCTTGGTTAGATTCAATTATGTATCTAAGTGGGTAGAAGCAATTTCTTCACTAACCAATGATGCTAAAATGGTCACTAAAGTCCTTTTAAGAAACATATTTACTCACTTTGGAACTCCTAGGGCTATAAAAAGTGATGGTGGTTCACACTTCTGTAATTGTCAATTTAAGAGCCTTCTTATAAAGTATAGTGTCAAGTATAAAGTAGCCACACCATACCATCCTCAAACTAATGGACAAGTGGAGATTTCAAATAGGGAATTGAAGAGCATATTGGAGAAGATGGTTAATGCTTCCCATAAAGATTGGTCTATGCGCACTGCATATAGAACAGCCTTCAAAACTCCAATTTGAACTTCACCTTTTCATCTAGTCTTTGAAAAGTCATGTCACCTCCCGGTTAAGCTAGAACAAAAAGCATTTTAGGCCACAAGGTTTCTAAATTTTGATCTAGCAAAAGCTGGAACTAAAAGGCTTCTCAAACTGAATGAACTTGAGGAGTTCATAATGGATGCTTATGAAAATTCCAAGATCTAAAAAGAAAGAACTAAGAAATGGCATGAAAAGAATTTGAAAAAGAAAGAGCTTCAAGAAGGAGATCTAGTACTCCTCTTTAACTCAAGATTGAAGGTTTTTCTAGAAAAACTCAAGTCACGATGGTCTTGTCCCTTCACGATCAAATAAATTTTCTCTCAAGGAGCAGTGGAACTCTTAAACAAGGCTAATGAGACTTTCAAAGTTAATGGGTACCATCTAAAGCCTTATCATTTTAAAAAATCAAGTCTAAAGAGTGTTTTTTGCACACTCCTTGATATCAAATAAGAGCATGAACTCTTGGTCAAGCTAATGACCCTAAACGAGCGCTATATGAGAGGCAACCCATTACTTCTCTACTTAAACTTGTTTTTCCTTTATCTTTTTAATGATTATTTTTATGTATTTTATTTTCCTTCATTTTATTTGTATTTTACATATTTTTTAACTTAGGTTTCTCATGAGTGAAAGGGTAAAGATGAAAAGCTAAGGATTAAGTGTCTAGACATTCAACATAGACCTACACACGGTTGTGCTTCAAACCGTGTTTAGGTACGCAACATTGGATTTATTTATATAATATTCATGGTCATAACACAATTGTGTTTATAAACATGTGTCAATATTCCATCTACTTAAATGTTTGCATGGACTGCAACACCGCTATATGTTAATTATGTGAAAATTATCATCTTTAAATTTTAAGGCATAAACATGCACAATTTTATAAATGGGTGGCACATGGTCATGTTATCCCATTTTCCATCCATAAGCATTACCCAGAAGTTTGCACACTTTGACACACGATCACCATATAATTATGTGACGAGATGCTTTACGTCACGGAGGGCAGCACCAGGACTGCACGGTTGTGTCATAAAAATGTTTAGCCAAATCTTTTGGACATAAGGTTGCACATTTTCACACACAAGCTCCATACGCCCGTGTTGAGTATACTTTCATCAAAATTAAATTAGGCAAAAGGTTATGCAATTTCACACACAACCTCCACACACCTGTGTGGTGAATTAAACCTTCAAGTTCACTTTCAAATAAAAGGTTGCACACTTTGCAACACAAACTCCACACAACCATGCAATGTTACACTTCTCATAGCTTCACATGGCATGATCTGCCCACATGTTCAGCATACTCATGTGGTCGAATTAGTATAAATATCCTCTTTTTGCAAACCCTAGCCGCCACACATCCCTTTCTCACTTTTTCTTTTTAATTTTTTATTTTCTTTCCATTTTTCTCTCAAATTTCTTCACTTTCTCTCCCTTTTCCCCATAATTTTTCTCAACACATTGTCTCCTATAATCATAGGTCATAAAAAACATATTGGGCAAAAGTCAAATCCACCAAGGAAGCAGCCTCACACCACCGATCGCACCAGCAGTTGCACGACTATGCCATCAACATCAACTTCTAAGGCACCACCACTTTCTTCTTCCTCCTTGCACCCTCTCCTTCATTTCCCAAATAAAGAACATAAGAAGTGAGTAAGTGCTTTACTCCCTTTATCCCTTCACCCATCCTATCATATCATTACCAACGATCTTAAAGCTGTGGGATTATGTGATTCTATTTTGGGCATGATTGTCCAATCTAAAAGAGAAAATTTTATTAGGATTAATCAGCCCACTTATCTAGAATTTTTCCTAGAATTTATATCTAGTTTTACTCTTAAAAAGGGTTTGATTGTGTTTGATAAACCTAATGTGGTTAAATTTCAGTTAGGAGGAAAAACAAATTCCTCATTAAATGACTTTATTATAAACTTTAGTTTCTATGAGCCTCTCTTTACCACTAGTGAAGTTATTAAAGACATAGTTGTTGATTTTGGTTTTGATAACCCTAAGGATTATTGGTGAGAAATCATTCATAATAAGGGTAATCAGATTTATGATCATAGAGTTAGTAAAAGCTCTAATATTGCTAGGCCTGAGTTACACCTTTTGCATCATTTTTTTACTTTCACTATATATGGTAGGTGAGAGAGTACTAGAGTTGTTTTAACTCGGGATTTAATTTACCTTAGGTTCTTTAATAAGGGGTTTATTCCTTATTTAGGGTATGGTTTTGCTCTCTATATGGATGGAACGTCCAAAAAGAAGAAAGGAGCACTGTGTGGGGGCAATTACATCACTTATTTAGCTAAATATTTAAGTTTTTTTTATGGTTGCTCAAACTTGACTAAGATGTGGCCCATGATCCCTTTTAATCTTAATTTTATGAGGAACATCATGTTAGTTACTATAAGGGACGAGCAGTATGTTTTGGTTGATGCCCCTGCTCATGAACAAACACCACCATAACCTTATCCATAGACCACCCCCATTTGAGCCTTCTAGTTTTGCAACCCCCATCTCTGCATCATAGTTTTAAACCACTCTCCCCTACCACACTAACATGCTTTAGTCACTGGGTATTAGTATCACCAACATCTGTCAGACTCACAACATTACCATGCCTTGCCTTATTTATCTAGCATCAACTTCTGCAGCTACCACTCAAGAAATTCATGATGATGTAGAAGTAGTTAATGGTATCGACCCTATTAGCTTTGATGATGATTCTGTACCCTTGGATGATTGACTTTCATCTTTGTCTATTTTGATTTTTTTTTATTTCTTTTTTTTTTCTATTTAGGATGTTGGCTTTTGATCTTATGGATGGTTATCTTTTTATTTCTTTTGGACTTTATTTAGGTTGTATCCGGTTTTATTTTTTATCTTTTTCTATATTAACTATTAGGTTCTTTTATATTATTTTCTATTCTTGTTAATTTTTCTTTCTTTTCTCTATGTATTACTTTTTTCTTTTATTATTCTCTTTTTTTTTTTCTTAGCATTTTTCTTGTTCAACCAACTAATCACAGGGCAGTACCTTTCTTTTCCCTTTCTTTATAATCTTTTCTTTATCTTTTTATGCATATTTCTAAATTGTTTTCTCCTGTTTGGGTCATTGGGGATAATGACATCCCTAGTGTGGGGGAGTTTGGTCATTTTAATGTTTTGTGTTTTTATTTTTATCTTTGTTTTAAAATTAGTTTTCTTTGATTTTCAATTAAAAAATTTTAATTTTATATATATATATAATAATAATAATAATAATAATAATAATAATAATAATACTATTTACTTGTTCTAAGCTCATTAATCCTCAACCTCAACTTGTTTTCTCCACATTAGAATTAGCTTGTCCTTTCAGAATTTTATATTTTCTTTCCATTTTGTGCAAAATTATTACTCAACTTTAGTTAAACTCTAAATAGTGTATAAGCTTATTTTTTGGTTCAACTACCGAAATATTGGATGATTTATTAATTTAGATGGCCGAACAGGGTTATTATGTATGAATGATTTATTTTTTATAACCTAAACATGAATTTGGAGATTAAATTTATGCATGATTTTAGGAGAGAATGCATTTTGGTTTGTAATTCTAAAAAAAATCTCTCTTTTCTTTAGTAAGGTAGTACTTAAATCAAACTTTTTATATGCTCTAAATCTACTCCAATGCTCTACTTAGAGTAAAAGTATCCAAAGGATTCACTTGGTGGTATCCAGGCTTAGTAATACAAGAACAACGGGGGATGACTAAGAGTGGGAAAATTTGATTAGAGAGAATAAAAAAATAGTGAGATAGAGCATAAAATGCACTCATCAAATAAAAGAAAAGATGTTATGAAATAGAGCATAAAACACATTCACAACCATTTCTTTTCAAAATGGATTATAAGCTTAAATTCTCTTCTCTAAAGTTATGTTCATTAGATTACAAAGAGTTATGTGCTTAGGTTATGATTAGTAAATTATTTATATATAATATATATAGACAGTAGGGTTTAGTATGTGCCTAAGTTTTTATCAACTACGACACCGTTTGGGCTCAGTGCCCTAGGGAACACACTACTATATCACAAAGACATAGCATGGAGACAAAGAGTCGCCACCTAAAGTAATAATTGGGACAAAGTTGATGGTACTTGATTCTCTAAAAGAAAGCTAGCACCACAACCAAAAGATTCTGGGAACAAAATACTAACTTTTATTAGTCTTATATTCATTTAGAATTACTTTATGAATTACTATCTTATTCTCTAATTACATGCAGTTTTATTTAAAATCTAATTAAACATCCATTTAACCTAAAGGCAATAATTCATAAAATTACATGTAAAAATGCATACAAAAGGCAACATCCCTATGTCTAAACTAGATTAATTTTATTAATTAAAGTTAGCTAATTCTGCATATTTTATTTACAAGTAAAATGGACTAAAGATGGGCCTACATTTTAATTGAATTAGTGAGACTAAATCTACTTATTTTAATTAACTAAGGAAATGGGTCTATTATCTACAAAATTTAAAGAAGAAATTAAATTATTAAGTGGGCTTAAGTCTAACTTAATTTTAACTCAAATAAAAATGAAGCCTAAGTCTATTTATTTTAAATAAATGAAATTAATGGGCTGAGCTAAATCTAAATTAGTTTTAATTAACTAGAAATGGGCCTAAGGTCTAATTAATTTTAGAAAGAAATAAAAATACATTAGTGGGCTGCACTAAAGTCTAAGTTAATTTTATTAATTAAAAGTGAGCCTAAATCTAATTAATCTAAATGGGCCTAAATTAATTTTAAATTAATTAAAACCTAAAAACCATTTTTAAATCTTTTTATTAAATGGGTTTATCTTACCGTGGGCTTGGGGCCCAAAAGGCATGAGAACAAAAAAAACCCAATTCAACTAACATACCAAACATAAATCAAAACAACAATTTTTACGTGATTTTAATTCAATTTCATGCAACCCTAAAATTAATCTACTGTCATCAATGATTTTAATTGAATTTTACCAAATTGAGCCTAGATTACTAATAAATTTTTAGTGCAGGGAATTAAAATTCCACTAATGTCCCTCTATTGGGGTTATTACAAACTACAGTGCATGGAATTAAAGTAAATTAATTACAACCCAATAAAGGCAATTAACAAAATACCGTAAAAAATAATAAACCCTTAATTCTACGGGGATTTAACAAAATTCAGGCCATGCCATCCCATGGATTCTTCAATATAACCACTGCCAAAATCTCACATCACCAACCTCACATCCAGAGCACAACAGAACACCAATTAAAAAAACAAAAAACATAATAAAATAATTAATTAGTAACTACTCAATCAATAAATCAAAAAAAGAAATCAAATTAAAATAAAAAAAAGAATAGAAAAGGAGTAGGGGATGTTGTGCAAATGTTGTTTGAATGCCCCTTAGATTGGGATTGTCACCATTTTTAGATTGACTTTGTTGTTTTTTTTTTTCTTGATTTTCTAGACTTTAGAAGTAAAGAACGTATTTTTGTTGATTTCCCGAAGGTTTTGAAAATGGAAAATAAAGAGCTAAGGTGTGTGGCTTTTTCAAAATAAAGAAAATAACTAGGGTTTTATTTTTAGACACAAAAGAATTTTTTCTCTCTTTCCTCTACTCTCTGACTTTTTTTTATCCCCTCCTTCTTTTCTTTTTTTCTTCCTCCTCTTTTCCCCCATCTTTATAGACTCTGCCTCTCAGCTTTTAAAGCTTGGCCTAGCAACCTCTAACCACTGCGATCACATAAGGAAGTTGCATAATATTTAGAGTGAGAGGAGGAGTCTCAAGAGTCTAGATTTTTATTTTTGAACTTTCAAATTCAAGATAAAAAGATGGGTGATAGAGTTTTGAAAAAATAAAGACTCACACACATAGGGACAATTGGTGTCTTAAAGTAATGAAAAAAATAAGAAATGATGAAAAAATCAATTTTTGGTGTAAAAAATCAATTTTTATCAAAAATCAGCATTCTAGAATGTCGACCGACATCTTGTAATGCCGATTGGCATTGCTTAATGTCAACTGGCATTATGTTACATAATCTCGATCGACATTACATGATGTCGATCAGCATTAAATGTCGATTGATCATTTTTTTAATTAAATTAAAAAAAAGATCCTTAGAAGTTTCTAATTTTTGCAATCAAATCCCTGAAAAAACCAATTTTGCAATTAAATCCACAAAGCATAGCAATTTAGTCCTTTAAATTGCGAAACTCAACACTTGAGATCAATTCTTGATTAGATTTTCATTATAGGGGCTTTTGTCGCATGCGTGCATAATTGCATCCCGAAATTGGGTGCTTATAGTTGCTCCCATTTGTCGTTGTTTGCTTGACAAATTGCAGTAAAGCAACATTAGCACACAATTTTGAATGAAAGAATTAGGGTACTTTATTATATCCTAATTGACATGCTGATGCTTAAATTACTGAGCAATTTTAAGCAAGATGCTATGTTTAATATGTTTCACTATATTTCCTATAGAATGTCTAGTGAAACTTATGCATTTCGATATATTCCCTGTAGGATGTCTAGTGACTCGTGATTTGAAAACATGTTATAGTTCATGTGGAATGTCTAACAATACTACCATAACTACTGTGTAGTGTCTGGCAAACTGCACTATATTCCTTTTGGGACATCTAGTGATAGTGGATTTTGTTATATTCCCCATGGGACATTTTAACAAAATGAATGCAATGATTCTCTCTATATTCCCTATAGGACGTCCAACAAGCCTTGATTTGAAAACATGCTATAGTTCCTGTGGAATGTCTAGCAATAATATCGTAACTATTGTGTAGTGTCTAGCAACCTGTACTATATTCCTTTTGGGACATCTAGTGACAGTGGATTTCATTATATTCCTTTTGGGATGTCTAGTGACAGTGGATTTTGTTATATTCCTCGTGGGACGTTTTAATGAAATAAATGCAATAATTCTCACTATATTGCCTAAAGGACGTCTAGCGAGCCGTGATTTGAAAACATGCTATAATTCTTATGGAACATCTAGTAATAATACCATAACTATTGTATAATGTCTGACAAACTGCACTATATTTGTTTTGGGATGTCTAGTGAAAATGGATTTTGTTATATTCCCCATGGGACATTTTAATGAAATGAATGCAATGATTCTCGTTATATTCCTTGTAGGATGTATAGCGAGCTATGACTTGAAAAAAGTGTTATAGTAATCGTGGAACGTCTAGCAATTTGATAATTTTAAAAAATCTAGTACTCAAGTCTAGCAATTTAAAATTCATGTTACGACTACCATACAACACATAACATGATAATTTTGAAATTTGTGTTTCAGCTACTATGTAGCACAAAATGAATTTTGAAATATTTTGATTTAAAATAATGCATGTAAAAATGCAAAACTAAATTAGTAATTATATTCTATATTCAGTACTTGACAAAAAAATTTAGAATTTAAATATAGACGTAATTAATAATAATTCATTAATTGATGACATGAGTTAAATGAATTAAGTAGGAATTAAATCCTAATCAAAATGCAATTATGGATGAAATTGCAAAGAAAAACTTGATTTCGAATGCAAATATAGTCAAGGACCAAAATGGATATTTTCCATTTATAAGAAGCTTCCCTCCTTATTTTTCGATGTTATTCTTTCATTTCCTCCTACATTTCTTCTTTTTTGCTTTGACTTTCTTCTTTTGATTTCTTGCTCATCCGAAGTCTGATTCACAATCCATCATATCCTATGGCTAACCTATAACATAGGCTACACAGAGGAGCAGAGATTCCAACTAACCTAGCCATTATGCCTCTCTGTTTCCCTTAGAATAGCCTTGGACTTTGAGAGGGTTCTACTGTGCTTCCTTTGACTCGCCTTCACCTTCATAGGTGCACAGATCTGGGCAATGAGGTAACACTTCCTCATTTATGTTTATTTTTGCAAAAATTTATTCATACTATTAGTAATCAAAATTAATTTCAAAATGAAAATTAGTGCGTATATTGTTGAAATTAGATTAAAAATACTCAAAAAATGCATGAAAATTTTAAATTTAATTGAATGGCCGACCGAAGGTCTGAAAATCTGAGTCAAAAGTCCAAAAATTAGTCAGCATTTGTGCAATGTCGATTGGCATTGTACAATGCCGATCGACATTACACAATGTCAATTGGCATTCCACTTTGCCGATCCATATTTTTTTAATCAATTAATTTATTACTATTATTATTATTATTATTATTATTATTATTATTATTATTATTATTATTATTATTATTATTATTATCCTCAAAATTCTGCTCATCGATCGATGAAATTCACAGGCTGTTTTTACATAGCTCGTGAAATATTTCATGGGCTGTCAGAGAATGTGGCATAACTAATATGGGCCTTCGAGTTTAGACAATTTATTGTCAAGCTTTTGACAGCTCGAGGGAAGTCCAATCGCCATTCTTAATTCGCACTGATTAAACGATGGATGGACACCACCCACACGTTCCATACTCGTGTAGGCAATTTAAGTATTTTGCCTATGAGTTTTTCTGCAATCACCGAGATTGCCTTCGAAGGGACTCCCATTTCCTTCGATATCAGCTATTGTACTCTCCTTAAGCATGCGCGGAGTCAATATGTGCAAGATTTGATCGAGTTCATTCTAACGTGGAAGAATTAAAAAAATGTTTTTCTTTCATCGTTAGTCGAGGTGTCTCCTTTTGATATTTCTTGGCATGACCCTCTTTTGCAAGACTAATCATGAGGTCAACATTGCCCTTCTTAACCCTCTTCGAAACTTAGATCAAGTTGTCACCCTTAACTGGGGATCTGTTGTATTAGTTTATCTGTATTATAGACTAGACACTGTCTGTAGAGGTGTTGTCACCATGTATGACTTTTAGCACACTTTACATGTATTTCATCCTTTTTTTTTACTTATTTCCTCTTTCTAAATTTGGAATCTAGAGACTGGGCTAACTTATGGCTTCGGTGCTATCAGTTCTGATAGGGGGCCCCCTCTAATACAGAGATAGGGCTCTTCCTATCTAGCGAGTGTTAGGAACACTCTACAGACTTACCGTGATCAGCTAAACACTATTGAGTGGCACCTAGTAGGAAAAAAAATCATTAGTGTTTCATAATTTAATGCAAGTTAAACTTAACAACATGATTTTGCATATTAATTCTAATTGGCTTGAGGGAGCAGATGACATCCAGAGGTATAATTTCATGGTTGTTGTAGTACAACTCGAGGACAAAAGAATTCTGCTCCTTGGTTATGGCTATTGAATGTGGTATTTGGGAGAGCGAGTGTATCAGTGGCATTCTGGACCTTCCTGATGCCGCATTCCTTATAATGTTCCTTTCTCGATGTTATACAGTTCTCATCTTACAGGTTTAAAGTTGAGAGAGGTGTTATAGGGATATGATTCCATGATTTTTCTTGAGTGATCTCACCATTACTGGTAGTTCATCCATGAGAACTTCTTAGAGTAGGTTCCTACTGACCAGGCTGAGGTAATTTCTAATCATTTCTCTTCTGGAATGCTCAGATCACTTATTTTCTTTTCTTGCAGTTTGAGGAGATTGGCTCCCTTACTAACGAGGTGATGGAGGAGGTGGCCAGAACTACTCAGGGGGTTGAGACTGCTCCTAAGCCTCAGATTGTGCCTGAGGTATTTGGGCCTAGACCTGGTCATGCACAGCATACTCAGTACATTAGGACCAATTATAAGGGAACCTTTGTTGGTGCTATTTTTGGTGATGTCCCTCATCTATGCTCTACTGGGCCCCCACTATTCAAACTTTGGTAGAGCAGTAGATGCATTTTGATGATGTTCAGCTCCCTAGCTTTTCTCCAGCAAATACTTCTCATGTGAGTTTGTCTAACTTATTTCTTATATTACCTGTACACTAGGTATTGATGTTAGTATAACTTTACAAAACATGTCCCCTGGACACAAGCAGAGTATTTGTACGTATTCACTTTGTCTCAAAGGTTACTTACCATGCAGGTCACAAATAGTTAGCGGGTAAGCATATACACTTATTATGCTAATCTATGCATGGTATGCATGGAATGTATATGATATGATGTTTCCTATATGTGCAAAGTTATTATAAGGATTTAGAGCGGGAGAACGAGATGCTTCATTAGCAGCTTACAGACTTGGGCATGGACCCTTACAGCGTTGGTACTTTATCTATCAAACCTCTAAATACTTATCATTATGATGTAGTAAAGGATGGAGCCCATGGCTTAATAGTGGAGCCTGGGATGACTGATTCCAGGCTATCTTCATTTCTGATTTGTAGTTATGTCAAATGGCCTTCTTGTACTAATCTATTTCAAATTTCCAATTTCTTGAAATTAAACTTAGATGAATAAATGGTCCTAAGTGAATTTTTTTTGCCTTAACTTTTGCCTAAGCTGCCCTTTTATGTTTTCAGCTTAGCAGGCCTACCCTAACTTTTGCCTAAGCTACCTTTTCAGGCTTTCAACTTAGCGGGCTTCTTTTATATACTAAAGCAAAATGGTCTCATATAGCTGATTTTAAGCTTTTAGTACTTATGTATTATAAATAAGATAGAACATGTAATGTTATAAAAAAATTCAAATTCAATAAGATTCATTAATTAGGGCCAAAATGAGTACATTTTCTATATCACATGACATAACTCCTATTATCAGCTAGTCCTTTCAGATTTTCTAACTGAATATTTTTTATTCACATTTTATTTCCCTAACTTTTGCCTAACTAGCCCTTTGTGAGTTTTCTAATTAGTAGCAGTTTTTATTTTATTTATTCCCTAATTTTTGCCTGTCAGCCCTTTACGGGTTTCCTGAATAATGGGAATGTCCTAATTTTTGCCTAACTAGCCTTTTCAGGTTTTTTAGTCAGTGGACTTTATTTTCTTTATACTACTTTTATTTATTTTTACAAGTAATATTTCTTAAGGTGATCTAGATTAACAGGCTCTATGAAGTCATTCCCTTCAAGATTAGATATCTTGGCAGCTCCCTTTAGCAAAACTGATTTGACTAAGTATGGACCTTCCCAATTCGGTTTGAACTTTCCTCTTGGATAGAACACCATTGCTTTAAACTATTTTAACACTATGTCCCCAGCTCTTACTTTCCCTGGTCTTACTTTTTTATTGAACGACCTTGTTATCCTCCACTGATATATCTAAGTATAAAACAAAGCATTCATCCTCTTTTCATCTAGAGAATCCAAATGATCATATCTCTTTTGTGCATTTCTTAGGTGATTTTGCCTCTATAACAACTTGTAGAGACTTGATCTCAGTTTCTATAGGCAAAACTAAGAGAATGGAGTTTGGCCTATGGCAGTTCTGGCTATAGTTCTGTATCCCCACAAGGCAAAGGGAAGGTACTCATACCAGTCTTTATAAGTTTTGACCATCTTAGAGAGGATTTTCTTAATATTTTTATTCTTTGCTTCCACTACTCTATTAGCCTGAGGTCAATACATTGAAGACTTATAATGCTCAATCTCATATTTCTGCAACAACTTTGCCATCTCTGCTTGAAACTGAACCCCATTGTCCCTCATAATGTGATGTGGAACCCCAAATCTATAAATAATATTCTTCTCAATAAACTAGGCCATCTACTTTGCCTTTATAGTATTAAAAGATTCAGCCTCTACCCATTTAGAGAAGTAATCATTTTCCATAACTATATACTTATGTCCATTCGATGTTGTTGGCCTTATTTCTCCGATGATATCAATCCCCCATGCTACAAAAGGCCAAGGAGAGGACAAACTATTCAATGTCATTGGAGGAAGGTGGTTGAAATTCCTATAGATCTGACACTTATGGCATTGCCTTACTGTCTTAATGCAATCTCTTTCCATGCTCATCCAGTAGTACCCTTGTCTGATTATCTTCTTTGCTAGGATTATTCCATTCATTTGAGAACCATAAGCTTCCACATGAATTTCCTTCATCACCTCCTCTACTTCATCTTTCTTGAGACATCTGAGTTGTATCCCATTCGACATTCTCTTATATAACACCCCATCGTGACTTGCAAAATTACCTGCAAGAACATGCAAGGCATATCTATCTTTTGAAGTGGCTTCATCTGGATATTTTCCTTCCTCAATAAACCTTTGAACATCATAAAACCATGGATTCTTTTAGAGCCCTACTTGAATTCCTATAATCTACTCACCCCCATAACGTGGAGCTCTTGATTTCATTATCACTAATAGCTTTACAGTCAATCCAGTTACACTGTCCCATATTAAAGAGAGCATTGCTAAACCATCTGCCATTTGATTGTCTTCTCTAGATAGATGGATAAAAAGACATTGGGTGAAGTCCTTTATTTAAGTCCTCAAATAGCATATGTAGGGTTTTAACTTTTCCTCCTTTACTTCCCATTCTTCATTAGCCTGACTAATAACTAACATCAAATCTCCATATACTAATAACTCCTTTACTCCAACTGCCATTGCTACTTCCACTCTATGAATGCATGCCTCATACTTAACCATATTATTAGTTACTTTGAAATCCAGTTTCTTGGCCATCGGTATAGTTTCTCCTTCTGGCATAACAAAGATCACTCCTAATCCAAGTCCTTTGTTATTTATAGCCCCATCAAAATAAAGCTTCCATTCCTGATGCTCTATAATTGCTAGATTCTCATTTGGAAATTATAGGTTCCACGGTTCATCACCCTCTACTACATTCTGTGCTAGGAATTCCTCTACTACCCTTCCTTTGATAACCTTCATGGGAATGTACTCTATATCAAATTCAGTTAGGAGTACGAGCCATCATGACATCCTTCCAGTCAAAGCAGGTGTTTGCAATAAGTATCTTAAGAGATCTATCTTGAAATAGCCTAAACCCTATAAGACTAAAAATAATGCCTTAATTTTTTTATTGCCCAGATCAATATCAAACATGTCTTTTCCACTAAATCATAATTTTCTTCATATGGCAAGAACTTTTTACTAAGGTAATACATTGCATGCTCTATCCCATCCAGTCCTTCTTAAGCTAACATTGCCCCTATTGCCTTTTCCTCTAGAGCCAAAAATAGGATCAATAATTTACCTTACCTCGGTGGTCTTAGTATAGGTGGATTGGTGAGATATTCATTTATCTTATCAAAGGCCTTCTAACAATCATCGTTCCACTCTACAGGTTGATCTTTTCTTAATAGCTTAAAGATTAGGTCACAAATATTAGTAAGCTTTGCAATGAACCTGCTAATATATTATAACCTACCAATAAACCCTCTCACTTCTTTCTTTGTCTTTGGTGCTGCATTTTCTGAATAGTTTTCATTTTATCCAGATCTATTTCAATTCCTCTACTACTAACTATATGCCCTAACAACTTCCCTAAAGTAACTCCGAAAATGCATTTTTTTGGGTTGAATCTTAGATTATACCTCTCAATGTGTGCTAAGAACTTATCCAATGCTTTAAATTGTCCCTCTCTTATTTCTAACTTGACCATCATGTCATCTACATACAACTCAACTTCCTTATGCATCATGTCATGGAAAAGAGCAGTAGTTGCCCTTTGGTATGTTGCACCTGCATTCTTAAACCTAAAAGGCATAACCTTACAACAATAGGTCCCCTATTCCATAATGAAAGTTGTCTTGATCTTATCCATCACTGCCATCATTATTTGATTATACCCAAAGAACCCATCCATGAAAGAATACATTGCACTTGATGCCCCACTATCCACTATGATATCGATGTGGGGTAAAGGAAAGTCATCTTTTAGACATTCTTTATTTAAATCTCTAAAATCAACACACATATGCACCTTACCATATTTCTTGGATATCGGGACTATATTTGCTAGCCAGTGGGGGTAATCTACTACTTCCAAGAAGTTAGCTTGAATTTGTTTAGCAATCTCTTCTCTTATTTTCTTAGTCCAGTCTGGTCTTAACCTATGCAATTTCTATTTAACCTATTTTATTTCTAGATGAGTTGGAATATGATGCTCTATAATTTCCCTATCTAAACCTGGCATATCTTTATAAGTCGAAGCAAATACTACCTTCCTTTTTGTTAATATTCTCTTAAAATTTTCCTTCTCTTGAGGAGTTACATCATGTGATATAGAAATATTTTTTGGATTATCATTCATGCCCATGTTAAATGAATCAAATTAAATTAAATTAATGCCAAACATGCATGAACGATTAGAATTATAATGCACATAATTATCAGGATGCACATCACACAAGTAAGCAAAACTAACATTCATATCATTAACCATGGAAAAAACACAATTTTCATCCTCATAAAGACTGGATGTTATTACATCAATTTCCTTATAAAAAAATTAGTAAATCTATCATTAATAATAGTAGCTAAATCCTGGGGTCGCTCCTCTTCAGGTGGTAGACACAGCAGCTCTTCAACAACAGCATTCCCCATTCTTCTAGCTACCTGCTTCATCACCTCCTCTTTGTTGTCCTCAATTAGGTTTTCCATAATCTACTCTTTAAAGATCTTAAATCTAGGAACATCTTTGCCAGTGACATTAATAGATTCCTTAGCACCCAGGTAGTACTTGCCTTCTCCTAGCTTAATGAAGTTTTCGGTCAATGGCCTAATTCTCCCCAAGGGCTTATTTATCTTGGCCTCTCCCTTCTTCCTTCCTCTTTTACTACTAGGTTCTGTCTTAGTGCACCCTAATCCCTTGGTTTCACTCTGACTCTTGAACTTTGGTAGCCTAGGGTTTCCTTACTCATTCTTTCCCAGTCCTTGTCTAGGTTGATCATTTATGCTCTCCATCATGTTCACAACCCTTGGGACCATTTAAATTTCTTCAAATATCCCAGCAACTTCAAAAATAGGAGGAATGCACACTTGCTGCTATTTCTCCAGTATGGCAGCCACAGCTACATCGGTTCTTACTTCTATAGTCATTACTTCTCCTTCATGAGGGAATTTTATCTTCTGGTGCACAATTGAGGGTACTCCTCCTAAAGCATGGAACCATGGCCTTCCCAGTAATAAGGTATAGGTGACAAGGATATCTAGTATAATGAACTCAATGATGGATTCCACAAGTCCTATTTTAACTAGAGCTTGAAATATCCCCTCCACATTCCTAGTGTTGTCATCATAGGCTCTAATTATCAAGTTTGAACTTGTTAAGTCATCATTTTTCAAATGCAAATTAGGCAGGATCTTCAACAGACACACATTAATGGCAGAACCATCATCAACCATTGTAAAGTTGGTTCACTTCCCCTTTACTTCAGTTGGGATAAATAATGCTTTATTATGATTTCTTCCTTCTAAAGGCAAATTATCATCTGAGAACGTTATCAGCTCGTGTTTCTTTTTTATAACCTTTGCTACCATAGTCTCAGGTGTAGCTAATATTTCAATGTTCATGTTTGATAGAGCTTTGATAAGAGCTCTTCTATGACTACCTGAATGGATCAATAACTCCCAAATGCTAACATTTACCTTAGCCTTCTTTAGTTGTTCCAAAATCAGGTCTTCTATTTCTTCTCCTTTTGTTTATGCATCCTTTACTCCTTCTCTTTCTATAACTCTCTTGATTTTCTTTTTTGCTACCTTGTAATTCCTCCCACTCCTAGTGACATGATTCACATTAGGGTTATCGCTCCATATGTTAAGACTAGCGGGACTTTCCTCATCATAGTCATACCAAATGTCTATAAACCCAATAATTCGGTCCATTTTTCCACACTTCCACTATGCATGTTTATTTTCCCTCCATGTTAAACTTTTTCATATGCTCACTCAGTAGCTCCTCGATCCCTTTTCAAGAGTTAATGACCCTTTACTCTCCTCTTTGAATTTATCACCCTATCCTGTAGGAATAATCTCCTTAAGGGGTATATCACTAGAAGTTGATTTTGAATAGAATACTCTATAATTAAATTTTCCTGAGGACTGCCCTAACAAATCCTCAACTCCTCTTTGTGGCTATTTTAGATTTTTGGCTTCTTTTTCTTCTTCTGCTGGCTTATTATCAAACTCATCACCCCATTTTAAAGGCATTATTGTTTTAAAAGGGAGATCAACAAAGGGTGGTTTGGACTAGAACACTTTGTAATCGAATTTGCCTAAGGGTTTTCCCAATAAATCCTTAACTCCACTAAAGGCATCAAGAGATTCCTTACTATCTGTAGGGTTTAGGTTTTCAAAGGAGTATAGCACTTCCTCCTCGCTAACTCCTGAGTTGATCATCATAATGGTTAGTGGTAGTATATTTCAGTAGTCTAGGAAAGGATTATTTCTAGTGTTTAGGTTAGGATTTGATGTTTCAGGGTTTGTGATTTTTTCAGAGTCTATTAGGTTTTGGATTTCGTGTTTGAGGCAAATACAAGTATCTGTGGAATGACCAGCTACTTGGTGAAACTTACAATAGATGTTAAGGTCATAGCCTAGGACATTTGGGGTAGGTGGTTTGGAAAAGGTTAAAGGTCAAAGTAGGCCTTTATGGATTAATCGATCTAAAACTTTTGACAATGGTTGATTGAAGTTGGAGAATCCTTTAGACGGCTGAACTATGCGAACCTCCACAGCTAGGCTAGTGCTTCCTTATTGTGTGCCCCGAGTTGAGTAATTTTGGGTTCTGGTGCCTCTAGAGTTTTTCTTCTTTTCATTCTCAATCTCTTCAACTTATAGATTGTCATCATATAGGTCTATGAATGTTTTGGAGTTCATCATCTGCAATCTCTTAACTAGATTAGGTGATACATTGTGGACTATCATCCTAACCTGATCTTTCTCAGCCAACTTATTCTTCATCAGTCATGCATTTTTCATGAACCTAGTAAGAAAATTAGAGAAGGATTAATTCAATTTCTGCTTTGTCAATTCTAAATCTCTAATGGACACTTCCAATCTAGTGTTATAATCATACTGTTTCAAAAAGGTAGTACATAATTCTTTCTAATCAGCCCTAACAGATTTTTCCAGCCCATGATACTAGTTTACAGCCATTACCTTTAAAGACAGTACAAATAACCTAGTGATCACTGCTAATGGGGGCTTTAGTAGTGCTCATAGTTGTTGTGTACTAACTAAGATGAATCTTTGGGTCTCCTCTTCCATAAAATTTCTATAGCTGCGGTATTTTGAACTTATCAGATAGGCTATCATCTTCCATTTACAGCATGTCATCGAAGTCAATTAAATATCCCATGCCTTGTCCCCTAATTAGCTCCTCCATTTTAGACATCTTTTAGGTCAGCGCTTGCATATGCTTAGACTCATGGTCTTGTACCAATTTAAGTAATTCTCTCTTTGCCTTTTCTACCATGTAGTTCTCAACATCCTCAAGCTTCACATCAATAGCATATAGGTTTCTAGCAACAGGTTGCCCCCTAGCATTATTGGCAACATGTGGAGCATCTACAATAAGTGGGATAGCTGCAGCAGTAGGTAGTTGCTCAATTACAGGTGGGGGTATGACAATAATACTAGGTTGCATCAATCCAGATAAACTTGTCTCTATTCATCTTGCATCACAGCCCTCATGTCATTCATCAAATCTCCCTTGATATCTTCTAAGGTCCAGTTCCATCTTTATTGTTGTTCCATTTCTATATACTCAACTGGAGTTGGTTCAGTTTCCAAGTAAAGTGGATTAATATAACTCTTCTCCAGTCTATACAAGATTTCTTTTGCTATGGCTTTAGGACTTAAATCTGTTCTTCTTAGTCTACCTCCTTTCCATCCCTAAATATGAGAAGACCCAGATGAATCTATAACGGCTACAAAACAAAGTGTTAGTGTGATGGATTAAATGCATGTATGCATGATTCACGTGTTATGCATTGAGTAGCAAATAACAAGTATCAATCAAGTGTACAACATTCATCTTCCAACCTTATTCCTCCTACACACGTGTTCAATGGTGAGTCTCTTTTCCTAGGATTTTTAGTCTTGTCCTTAATATCAATGGGGGATATCAAGAACCGACGTGCATACCATATCTCTCTTAAAGTAATAAAAGCATAGAAATTGCATTTCTAGGTATAAAGGTCTACCCCAAGTGGGCTTCAAAAGTATGAGCTTAGGCTTTTATAAATAGAAATACCTTATGGCAATAAACATACAAGCAATTTGGGTAGATCCTAAGGGAAGTGACTAAGCCATTATATGTGGTTAGGGTCTAGTGAAAATTTAAGGTTCTCGTAGCAAGATACTCTCCTTTAAGACTTGAGTTATAGGCCAAGGTTAGAGGAGCCCAACATCCTTTGCAAACTCAAGAGAAGATAACCCCTTTTTAGGACCTAGGTTACAAACTCTAGTCAAATGAACCCGATAATCTCTCTTGAACTGAGTTAAGGCTAAGAGTGATGGTTAGCCAATTTACAACTCCATAAAGCTAGTGGAATCATAGAATCATAAACCAACGCCATCAATTTAATAGGGACATGAATAATGAACGCAAGAATAAAATAAAAATTAATAAAATAATTCTAAAGAACATAAGTAGAATTAGTATATCTTATCCTCAATGGAGTCACCATTGTAAACGATGGGGTTTAATATGCACCCAAGATTTTAGCAACCATAACACTGTTTGGGCTCAGGGCCCTAGGGAACATACTACTATATCACAAATACATAGCGTGGAGATAAGGAGTCACCACCTAGGGTAACAATTGGGACAAATCGAAATGGTGTTACTTGATACTCTAAAAGAAATCTAGCACCACAACTAAGAGATTTTGGAAACGGAATACTAACTTCTCTTAGTCTGTGTTCATATGGAATTACTTTATGAATTACTATCTTATTCTCTAATTTCATGAAATTTTATTTAAACCCAAATTAAACATCCATTTAACCCAAAGTCAACAAGTCATAAAATTACATATAAAAATGCATACAAAAGGCAGCATCCCTATGTCTAAACTAGATTAATTTTATTAATTAAAGTTAACTAATTCTACATATTTTATATACAAGTAAAATGGACTAAAGATGGGCCTACCATTTAATTGAATTAGTGAACCAAAATCAAATGGGCCTATTGTCTACAAATTTCAAAGAAGAAATTAGATTATTAAGTGGGATTAAGTTTAACTCAATTTTAACTCAAATAAAAACGGAGCCTACGTCTATTTATTTTAAAAGAAATGAAATTAATGGGTTGAGCTAAATCTAAATTAATTTTAATTAACTAGAAATGGACCTAAGATCTAATTAATTTTAAAAAGAAATAAAAATACATTAGTGGGCTAGACTAAAGTCTAAGCTAATTTTATTAACTAAAAGTGGGCCTAAATCTAATTAATCTAAATGGGCCTAAATTAATTAAAACCAAAAAACCATTTTTAAGTCTATTTATTAAATGGGTTGATCCTACCGTGGGCATGGGGCCCAAAAGGCATGAGAACAAAAAAAAATAAAACCTAATTCAACAAACATACCAAAAATAAATCAAAACAACAATTTTTATGTGATTTCTCTAATAAACCCTAATTCAATTTCATGCAACCCTAAAATTAATCTACTGTCATCATTGATTTTAATTGAATTTTACCAAACTGAACCTAGATTATTAATCAATTTTTGGTGCAAAAAATTAAAATTCCACTAATTTCCCTCTATTGGGGCTATTACAAACTATAGTGCAGGGAATTAAAGCAAATTAATTACGACCTAGTAAAAGCAATGAATAAAATACCGTAAAAAATAATAAACCCTAAACTCTATGGGGATTTCACAAAATTCAATCAATGGCATCCCATGAATTCTTCAATGTAGCCATTGCCAAAATCTCACATCACAACCTCACATCCAGAGCACCATAGAACACTAATAAAAAAAAGTAAAAAACACAACAAAAGATTAAATAAGTAACACTCAATCAATAAATAAAATAAAGAAATCAAGTCAAAATAAAAAAAAAAGGAACAAGAAAAAAGTAAGGGATGTTGTGCAAATGCGATTTGAATGATATAAGCACCCAATTTTAGGATGACTTGAGTTTAGATGTGATAAAGGACCCAATAAGGAAAAGTGACTGTGAAATTAGATTTATTAGATCTTATTTATTGGTTTTGAACTAAACTATAAATTATTTTTAGGATTTATTTTTAAATTTTATTTATTATTATTATTGTTGTTGTTGTTGTTGTTGTTGTTGTTATTTATAAATTTTCAAAAAAATTAAAAAGAGAAAATTCAAAAAAATGTAGAAAAAGATGAAATTTTGCCAAAAAGACCACATTGGCAAGAAAAAAAAAGAAGTGGGCCGAATGTGGCCCAAATTGGCAATGTAAATGGCTATATAAATTTTGAAGTCGAACTACCACTTAACTAGTAAATTTGGTCACTAGCCAATTTGTGAAGTAATTTTTTTTTATTTGTAAATTTGTTAGAAAAATAATTTATTTTTTATTTAATTTTTGAATGGTTGTTATTGTATTTGATAATTATTTTGATAAATGTCCTATTTTTTTTAGATAAATAATTTTATTTTTTGATCCTATACCCAATTTAGGGTTATAGGGTTACTCTATATATATGTAATTTTCTTTTGACCTAGAGAGGCTCTTAATGTTTTATTCTTTTTTCTTTACCTTTTTGATTCCTAGTCGTGAGCCAAGAAAAAATGTAGTCTTTTCTCTCTTATTTTTTCACATAATTTTCTTTAGTTCTTTGCCAAAAAAAAAATCATATCAAATAAACTAAAACCACAGACAAGAACAACAAAAGTCAGAGGCTTTCAACAACAGTGATAATCCTTCTAAGGGATATTAATATTGCATCTTATTATTTTGATTTTGATTTTATATTTAATTTTTTTTATTATTATTATTATTATTTTAAATTATTCATTGACTATTTTTTATTATTTTTTATTCTCTTGATGGATTGGGTGACATGAACACTGTGGAGAACAAAATCAATGGATAATCCATGAAGGTCCATGGAATGCCATGGATATGGTCATATATCATTTGAACATAGATTAGGGTTTTAATTTAATTTAATTTAATTTTATTATTTCTATGCTATTTTTTTATTGGTTTACATTTTTATTATGGGCATGTATTTATTATTTTATTTATTTTTATAGTAGGTTGTAATAATCCCAATAGTGGAAAATAGTGAATATTCTTTAATTTTCTGCACTATTAAAATTAATTAGTAAATTAGGTTAATTTGGAAAACCTTAATTAAAATCAATGGAGGCAGTAGGTTAATTTAGATTGCATGTTAATTAAAATTAAGGTTTTTTTAGAAGTAATAATTTAATTGCTTGTTTAATCTTTTTTATTTATTGTTTTTATTTTATTTTATTTTTGTGTTTTTGGGCTTGTTTGTTTATTTTTGTATGTTTTGGGCCCCAAGCCCACGTTAGGCTCTAACCCATTTAATTAATAGGTTTTTTAAAATTGGATTAAAGTTTAATTAATTTTAAAATTAATTTAGGCTCATTTGATTAATTTAGACTTAGGTCTATTTTTAGTTTAATTAAAATTTAACTTAGACTTTAGCTCAGCCCATTAATTCCATTTCTTTTAAAACAAATAGACTTAGGCCCATTTTTTCATTTAAATTAAAATTAGATTAGAATTAGGCCCACTAATTAATTCTTTCTTTAAAATTTGTAGACTATAGACCCATTTTTAGTTAAAATTAAAATAAATAGAGCTCATTTATTAACATGTAGGTTCACCTTTAATCCATTTTACTTGAAAATAAAAATGTAGAATTAACTAACTTTAAAATAAAATAAACATAGTTTAAACCTAGAGATGATGCGTTTTGTATGCATTTTTTACATGCAATTTTATGATTAGTTTGCTTTAGGGCTAAATGGATGTTTAATTAGGATTTAATAAAATTGTGTGTAAATAGAGAATAAGATAATAATTCATAAAGTAATTCTAAATGAACACAAGACTAAAAGAAGTTAGTATTCTGTTCTCAGAATCTCCTGATTATGGTGCTAACTTTCTTTTAAAGAATCGAGTACCACCAATCGAATTGTCCCAGTTTACCCTGGGTGGCGACTCTTCATCTCTACGCTATGACTTTGTGACATAGTAGTGTGTTCTTTAAGGCCTGAGCCTAAACAATATTACAGTTGCTAATATCTTAGACTTGCGCTAAACCCTGTCATCTACAAATGCCCTTTAGATTGGGATTGTCATTGTTTTAAGATTGACTCTATTGTTTTTTTCTTGATTTTCTAGACTTTAAAAGCAAAGAACGTATTTTTGTTAATTTCCCAAAGGTTTTGAAAATGAAAAATAAAGAGCTAAAGTGTGTGGCTTTCTGCACAATAAGGAAAATAACTAGGGTTTTATTTTTAGACCCAAAAGAATTTTTTCTCTCTTTCCTCTCCTCTCTAATTTTTTTATCTCTTCCTATTATTTTTTTTCTTCCTCCTCTTTTCCCCCTTTTTTACAAACTCTGCCTCTCAGCTTTTAAAGTATGGCCTAGCAACCTCTAACCCCTGCGATCATGTAGGGAAGTTGCACGATATTAGGAGCAAGAGGAGGAGTCTCAGGAGTCTGGATTTTTATTTTTGAACTTTCAAAATCAAGATAAAAAGATGGGTGATAGAGTTTTGAAAAAATCAAAGACTCACACATGCAAGGACATATGGTGTCCTAAACCAATGAAAAAATTAAGAAATGACGAAAAAATCAATTTTTGGCGTAAAAAATCAATTTTTAGTGAAAATCGACATTCTTGAATGCCGATCGATGTCCCAAAATGCCGATTGGCATTGCTTAATGCCGACAGGCATTACGTAATGGCGGTCAACATTATATAATAACAGTCAGCATTATGTAATGCTGATCGGCATTAAATGTCAACCGATCACATTTTTTTAATTAAATTATAAAAAAGGTCTTCATAAGTTTCTAATTTTTGCAATCAAATCCTAAAAAAACCAATTTTGCAACTAAATCCACAAAATGTCGCAATTTAGTCCTTTAAATTGTGAAACTCGACACTAGATATCAATTCTTGATTAGATTTGCATCATAGGGACTTTTGTCGCACACGTGCATAATTGCATCCCGAAATTAGGTGCTTATAATATATTTTAATCTGGCTATCCTCTTTAGTAAATATTTTCAATCTCGGTGTTATTGGTTACATGTCTTAGAAGCTTGAAATTTTTAATTGAAGCTGAGTTTATTCTTTTAATTATCAAATTTGATTTTTCCTTGAGGACAAGCAAAGTTTTAGTGCAGGAGAATTTGATGTGTGTAATTCTTTACATATATTTGAGTTCAATTTTATGCTTATTTTTTGCACTTATTTTATGCTTTCATTCTTCATCAGCTTATTTGCATGTTTATGGGTAAATTCACCAATGAGAGTTAAGGGAATTTATTAGCTTTAGACTCATAGGACTTAGATCACTCGACCACGAGAGTAGGCGAGCTCTTTGGGGGTAAACTAATTGTTAAAGATCTTAATGAGTTTTGATTAATTTCTTAATCACGAGAGTAGGTTGAATCTTCATTTTAACATGCTTAATTGAACTCGATAGAGTCTTTAAGTATCTTTAAACAATTACCTTTAACTAAATTCAATGTTTAAATTTATTTAAAGTATTCATGATTTTATTGGAATAGTGAAACTAAGCCTAAGCTTTAAGCTTTTTATCATTTGATTTTAGTTTAATTTCAATTTCTTTATTTATTTTGATTACAAATTTACTTTTATTTAATTTACTAGTAGAGATATAAGTAAAGATATTAGTACTCAATATATAGTATTCATGGGAATGATAAGTTTTTATACTGCATTCACGATCTGTGAGCTTGCATGTTTTGAATGCAACAATATCAGATGCTAACAAACCCAAATTTGGAGTTTATGATCCTATTACTTCCTTATGGTTTGAACTTCCTGAGCCATTTAAATATTCCTCTCCACATTCTCTAATGGAGTTCTATCAAGGAATTTATTTAATATATTTAGGAAAAGGGACACTTGGCGATTTCATAATTTATACTGTTAGAGCTATTTTCAAGGAAGATTTTTCTAGAGGGGAGTGCGAGGTTCCTCATCTTCTATTAGATGTATTTCATTATTTTAAATTTAAATCTAGAAAATTAAAGATAATTAAAAAGAAACACTTTACCTTGATGTTAACTAGAAATATAGGTCACAACATTGATTTTACTAGTTTTTGCATTCCAAGGTTAAAATCCAAGACTTAGTAATCAATCACTACTTTAGCCATTTTTAAATGGCTATTTTGGTAGGGGATCCAAGGTGTAGTCCCCTAAACATTTAAAAAAATTATTTTTTTTAATTTCACGGTTCAGGACCAAAATTGCCAATTCATAATAGAAATCAAAGCTTTATGGTTTCAAATGGGAAGGAACTAGCCCTAAACCATTTTCCTCTAAAGGTCAGGGACTGTTTAGCTCAATTCTGAGTAGCTGGGCCAATTTTAGACCTAAATTGGCCCATGGCCAAGTCTACCTAAGGCTGTATTTGTGTGTGAAAAATTTTATGTTTTCCACAAAAGTAATCAGATGCTACCAAACCCAAATTTGAAGTTTATGATCCTATTACTTCCTCATGGTTTGAACATCTTGAGCCATTTAAATATTTCTCTAAAGCTATCATGAAGTTCATTATTGCCACTTCAAAACTCTACTATTTATATCGTTATTTCTTCTAGTTTCCATGTCATTAAATTTGATATGTTCTCATCCTCTAAAGACACTGAACTATACTTTTGTGGTTGACCCACCTCCATCTAATCTAACTGCATAACTTCTAGTTGATTTTTTTTTAGGCCAGACTTCAGGTTTAATTTAATTATTCCAAATGGTGTCTTTTACCTATTCAAGATGCTTGACATTCTCTAGTGGAGGTTAGTCAAGGTGTTGATTTCATATATTGGAAAAAAAGATTTGGAGATTTTAGAGTTTATACCATTAGAGTTGGCTTTAAGGAATATTTTTTTAAAGGGGACTATAAGGTTCCTCATCTTCTAATAGATGTATTTCATTGTTTTACATCTAAATCTAGACAATTGAAGATAATTATGAAGAAATACTTTACCTTTCTGTTAATAAAGAAATATGTGTCATTATAATGATTTTGTTGCTACTTTCTACCTTCCAAGTTTAAAATCCAAGACTCAATAATCAATCATTACTTTAGACATTTTTAAACAGCTACTTTGATATAGGGTGCCCAAGGCATAGCCCCCCACCCCAAAGCATTTTAAAAAAAAATTATTTAATTTCAAGTTCGAGACCAAAACCATCGATTAATAATTTGGCTGAGGAGGAACCGACCTTGAATTAATTCCTTTAAAGGGTCAGGGTCGGTTCAACATAATTCTGGATTTTACCGATTCTAGGTCTAGGTTGGACCGGGTTGATTCTAGGCCTAAACCAGCTCATGGCCAAGTCTACCTAAGGTTGTGCTTGTGTGCGAAAAAATTTATGTTTTTTCTTAAATGATACCAGATGCTCACAAACCCAATTTTAGAGTTTATGATCCTATTACTTCCCTATGGTTGGAACTTCCTAAGCCATTTAAATATTCCTCTCCAAGTTCTCTAGTGGGGTCTATTAAGGCATTAATTTAATATATTTGGGAAAAGGGAAACTTAGAGATTTCATCATTTGTATTGTTAAAGCTATTTTCAAGGAAGATTTTTCTAGAGGAGACTATAAGGTTCATTATCTTCTATTATATGTATTTCATTATTTTACATTTAAATTTAGATAATTAAAGATAATTAAGAAGAAACACTTTACCTTGCTATTAACCAAAAATAGGGGTCACAACATTAATTTTGCTGGTTTTTGTATTCTAAGGTTAAAATCCAAGAGTAAGTAATCAACCATTACTTTAGCCATTTTTAAATAGCTACTTTGATAGCAAAAACAAGATATAGCCCCTCTAAATATTTAAAAATTTATTTTTATTAATATGGTTTGAGACCGAAACTACCAGTTCAAAACTGAAAATTGACACTTTATGGTTTTAAATGGGGAGGAACTAGCCCTGAACCAGTTCCCTCTAAAGGTCAGGGCCGATTTAGCTCGGGTCTGAGTAGTTGAGCTAATTCTGGGGCTAAGTCAGTCTGTAGCAAAGTCTACCTAAGGCTATTTTTGTGTATGGAAAATTTTGTGTTTTTCATAAAATCAATCAGATGCTACCAAACCTAATTTTAAAGTTTATGATCCTATTACTTCCTCATGGTTTGAACTTCCCGAGCCATTTAAATATTCCTCTTAAAGCTATCAAGAAGTTCGTTATTGCCACCTTAAGAACTGTACTATCTATATCTCAATTTCTTCTAGTTTCCATGTCATTAAATTTGATTTATTCTCATCCTCCAAAGACACGAAACTATACTTTTATGGCTGACCCACCTCTATATAACCTAACTAAATCACTTATAGTTGATAATTTTTCTTTAGGCCAAACTTTGGGTTTAATTTTATTGTTCTAAATGGATTTTAACATGGATTTGGTCTTTTAACTCTTCAATATGCTCGACATTCTGTAATGGAGGTTAGTCGAGGTGTTGATTTCATATATTTGGAAAAAAAAAGACTTAGAAATTTCATAGTTTATACCGTTAGAGTTGGCTTCAAGGAATATTTTTTAAAAGGGGACTATGAGGTTCTTCATCTTGTATTGGATGTATTTCATTGTTTTACATCTAAATCTAGACAATTGAAGATAATTAAGAAAAAAATTATTTACCTTTCTGTTAACCAAAAATAAGTGTCATAACATTGATTTTACTGCTGTAATATGCCTTCTAAGGTTTAAATCCAAGACTCAGCAATCAATCATTACTTTAGCTATTTTTAAACGACTACTTTAGTATAGGGTGCCCAAGGCATAACCCCCCCCCCCCCTAAAAAACAAATTTTTGAAACAAATTTCTTTTTTACTTAATTTCAATTTCAAGACCAAAACCACCGATTCACAATTCAGCTGAGGAAGAACTGACCTTGAATCAGTTCCCTTAAAGGGTCAGGGTCGATTGAGCACAATTTTGGATTTTACCAATTCTAGGTCCAGGTTTGATTAGGCTGATTCTAGGCCTAAACTAGCTCGTGGCCAAGTCTACCTAAGGTTGTGCTTATATATGGAAAAAAAATTTCCTTTTCCTCAAATGATACCAAATGCTAATGAACCCAATTTTGGAGTTTATAAACCTATTACGTCCTTATGGTTGGAACTTCCTAAACCATTTAAATATTCTTCTCCACATTCTCTAATGGAGGTTTATCGAGGCATTGATTTAATATATTTAGGAAAAGAGCAACTTAAAGATGTCATGATTTGTACAATTAGAGCTGTTTTCAAGGAAGATTTTTCTAGAGGGGACTATGAGGTTCCTCATCTTCCATTAAATCTAGACACTTTACATTTAAATCTAGACAATTGAAGATAATTAAAAAGAAACACTTTACCTTACTACTAACCAGAAATAGGGGTCACAACATTGATTTTGCTGGTTTTTGCATTCCAAGGTTAAAATTCAAGACTTAGTAATCAACCGTTACTTTAGCCATTTTTAAACGGCTACTTTGGTAGGGGACCTAAGGTATAGCCCCTCTAAACATTTAAAAAAATTATTTTTTTTAATTTCACGGTTCGGGATCGAAACTACCTATTCAAAACTAAAATTGATGCTTTATGGTTTCAAAGAGGAAGGAACTAGCCCTGAACTAATTCCCTCTAAAGGTCAGGGCCGGTTTAGCTCGGTTCTGAGTAGGTTGGCCGAGTTCGAGCCTAAATCGGTCTATGGCCAAGTCTACCTAAGGCTATGTTTGTGTGTGGAAATTTTTGTGTTTTCACAAAAGCAATCAGATGCTAACAAATCCAATTTTGAAGTTTATAATCCTATTACTTCCTCATGGTTTGAACTTCCTAAGCCATTTAAATATTCCTCTTAAAGCTATCAAGAAGTTCGTTATTGCCACCTTCAAAACTCTACTATCTGTATATCAATTTCTTCTTATTTCCATGTCATCAAATTTGATATGTTCTCATCCTCCAAAGACATAGGAGTGTACTTCTGTGGCTAACCCACCCCATCTAACCTAACAGCATCACTTATAGTTGATAATTTTTTCTTTAGGCTAAACTTCAGGTTTGATTTGATTGTTCCAAATGGCTTTCAACATGGATTTGGTCTTTTACCTCTTCAAGATGCTCGACATTCTCTAATGGAAGTTAGTCGAGGTGTTGATTTAATATATTTGGAAAAAAGAGACTTGGAGATTTCATATTTTGTACTATTAGAGCTGGCTACAAGGAAGATTTTTTTTAGAGGGGACTACGAGGTTCCTCATCTTTTATTGGATGTATTTCAATGTTTTACATCTAAATCTAGACAATTGAAGATAATTAGGAAGAAACACTTTACCTTTCTGTTAATAAAAAAATAGGTGTTACAACAATAATTTTGATGTTGCTTTCTACCTTCCAAGGTTATAATCCAAGACTCAGTAATCAACTATTACTTTAGTCTTTGTATAGGTTGGTGGATCATTTTGTGATATTTCTAAGGTTCCTTTTATTTGCGAAAAATATTTTTTCAGAAAATATTCTCCCTTATTTTTCAGTATTTGTATTACTGACGAAAATAAGTTAAATAAAAAAACATAACTTCAAAATAAGGGAAAATGATTTCCCATCCTTAGAATGGGAAATTATTTAGGATGGGAAATCATTTTCCAATACTTACAAATAAAAATACATATTTTTTTTTAATTTTTACTTTAGTTTTACCCTTCTTTTTTTTTCTTTTTTATTTTCACCTTTTTTCCTCCTCTTTTTTATTTTTATTTTATCCTTTTTTTCCTCCTTTTTTTTATTTGATCCTTATTTTTTTACTTCTTTCATTCTTTTTTTCTCTTTTATTTTTATTTTATCCTTATTTTTCCTTCTCTCCTTCATTTTTTTCTGCTTTTTTTATTTTTATTTTCTCTTTTTTTTTTTGTCCTCTTTTTTTTTATACTTTCTCTCTTTTTTTGTTTTCTCCTCACAAAAGACAATATTTTCCAATTGTTTTCTAATGTTGCAGTCAAACATCGTAAAATATTTTCTCTGGATGAAAATATTTTCTAAAAACAAATATTTTTAGAAAATATTTTGATGTGATGTGTGCTTCTGCTGGATTTCAGGAGAGTAAATAAGTATTGAATTATAATATTGATGACTTTGGTTGAGTTTTGTACTAAGGTTGGGACGATATAAAGTGCATTTTGTTGCTAAAATTATGCAGTTCTAGTTTCGCAAATCAGCCTTGAACTGCCCATATCTTTATGTATATGTGGACTCAATATAAGTGAATATACATGGTGGTTCAAATTTTATATGGTTATGTTTTATGTAGATTATTTTTTATGTTCTTAAAAGAATGAAGTGATGTTAGAAAATTAATTTAAGTTGCTTCAACCATGGCTTCCTCTTCTTTTGACTCTAGCCTGAAATTAGAATTAGGCAGCAAAGAGAGTTCAAAAGCAATTTAGTTGTATATATCTTCTGAATAATGACACTGCATTAATCTATTCAGGTTTACTGTGTATTTATTGGAAATTTTCAAATACAATTTGAGCTTTTGTCATTTGTTCTTCTAAGGTCTGTGAACATGGATTTTTGAAATATAAAGCCACGCATGTTTCTTATCTTTTTGACTCCAGTAGATTTCATTGCTGTCATAGTAACTATTGGGCATCCGTACGTGTTTTAGGTGATTGCTTCCCCTTACAAATACAAATATTACATATACAAAAATAATCTAAACTAGTTTTTATTTCTTCTTTAATGTTTCACCTTACTTCTAACTGCATCGTGATGCACCTTATACTTAAAAAGTCTCTTCCTTTCATGGAATTACGATGCAGTTGTGTTATGACTACATTTACTCTATAGAGCACAAGAACTCCAAGGCTCATAATTAACTAACGTTTTGACATATACACGACTCATATATATATATGATGTGATGGCTTTTATGCGCCAACATAATTGTCAGTATGCATTCTGATTTATGTTTCTCAACTTCAGAGTTATCGAACTAATTTATAGCCATGATTATAATAATTATGGAACCCTGGCATAAACAACAAAGGATGAATTGTTAGTAATTAAAAATTCACGTTAACTAGCTACTAGGGTTGACCTATTTTAGGAGCTAGAAGTCTCTAGTTCGATACCTCCCTCCCTTATCCAAGGAATTTCCTTGGTTTTCTACACATGTGCCCCATATAAATATCCCTCTCCCTACTAACATATTAACAACTAACACAAACAATAACAATCGTGGTTCACACATTAACAGGAAAACAAATCTTTCGTTAAAATGGTTGTCCTGGTAGCTTTTTATTTTCTTATAGTTGTGCGAACTCCCTTGCAGCTGTTTAATTTCTAGTGTCCTTTATGTTTATTTAGAGACTAAAAACTTGGAGTATTTGTTGTCCATGGGTGGGTTTAATGTAGTCCTTTCGTGATTCAAGAATGATTGTATTTTATAGTTATTTATATAAATTTAAAACTATATATTTTTACACTATAATTAAATAACATTAAATTGTAATTATTATCTATTAATTAATATTATATAATATATGCTTAATTTTATCATCTTTGTCCTATTAATCTATTCAGGTTTATTATGTATTTGTTGGAATTTTCAAGTAGAATTATGTGAATTTTTGTCATTAATTTGTTTAGGTGTGGATCTCAGTTCTTCTAAGCAGGCCCGCATAGTCCACTAAGTCTTATGTCTAGGGCCCCTCCAAATATATAGCTTCAAATATGGTCCTAATATATATATATATATATATTAAAATAATTAAAATAATTTTTTATTCTATTGTATTTTTTTTTCTAGAATTAGTCATTTTATTTTATTTATAAAACAAAATTTATTTTTTAAATAACTTTACTATTAAATATATAAAATAAATTTTATTCAATGGTATTAAAATAAATATAAATAAAATTATAGTTTAAATTTATTCATCTATTTTTTATGTTATATTTTATTACTTTTCAATGAAATTATTTGCTAGATAATTTTATTTTTATTTTTATTTTTAGATTCCTAATATTTTCAAAATTTTATTATGTGCTAATTAAAATCGAAACTAGTGAAAAAGGGAAGTAAAAACTACTATCTCTTTTTAACTAATTAAAATTTATTATAATCCTTTATAATTTATAAATTTACACTCTCACTAAAACTTAATTGATTTCTTATACTTCTAATAGAATAAATTAAATATACATATAATTTTATAGTTTAAAAAAAGTAAAATTTGGCGCTTTTAAATTAAGATTCAATATTGGTAATAAATGCAATTTATTTTAATTTATTTAATTTTAATAGCACAAAATAGTTAATATCTAAAAAATAATAATTAATTAATAATTTTTAATCTAAAATAATAAAAAAAATCTAATGCCACAAATACCCTTTAACCGGTCCTGCTTTTAAGGCCTGTGAACTTCGATTTTTTGAAATATCTTTTTTGACACCAGTATATTACTATTGGGCACATTCTGTTTCAGGCGATTGCATTCCCTAACATATACAATTATTACATACACAGAAGAATCTGAGCTTGTTTTTATTTGTTAATGTTTTACCTTCTAACTGCACTTTATACTTAAAAGGGCAAATTAGGAACAAACCATTTTAAAGTCCGTGAACGTTTTAGTTTTCTTTGATCCTTACTGAATTTTTGCTAATTGAGTTTTCAAATTTTTATTTTTCTAATTTTTATATCTTTAACTTGAAGTCTGTTAAATTTTAACAGATTTTATAATTTTAAATTTTGTTTGATAGGTCCTTACTGAATTATTATATTTAATTGAGTTCTTAAACTTTTATTTTTTTAATTTTTATATATTTTAATAAGAATCTATGAAACATATCTCAAAAAATATTGTGTAAATTTAATGAAATTTACACCATGGAAAATATTTTTTTATATGTAAAAAACTGAAATTGACTTGTAAAAACTTGAATTTCACCTGAATTTAGGAAATATTTTTAATTTAATATATTTTAATTATTTAGTTAGTAATAGAAAGTTTCAAATTACTAACTTCACATTTTTTATCAAAATATTCATATATCAACATCCGTTGATTTATAAATTTATTTTGTATATGTTTGTTACAACCCGAATTTTTAATAAATTATAAAATTAAATTTCTGATATTTGCAGTATTAATAATTATTTTATTTAAATTATGATATTTGACTATTAGTGAAATTTAATTTGAATTTTTGGTGTTGAATATTATTTTAATATTATTAACATTATTTAAGTAAACTATTGATTATTTAGTAGTGTTAAATGAATATTTTTAATAAATTTATTATTAAGCATATTTTAGTAAAATTATTAATTTAGTATATATTATATATATACGAATTTATTTGAGTGTATATATATATTAAAGTTAAAGTTAAAATTAAAGTTTAAAAAAATGGCAAAATGTCAAAACGTTTAGTACCTGTACCCCCTATTTCTTCTTCTTTCTGTTTTTCTTTCTTTCTTTTCTTTCATCCACCTAGCAGCGCACCACCGCCAACCACCATCTCGGCACTTCGATCACCACTAGCAACTCCCCCTCCCTAACATGCCACCATTTCTTTCATTTTCTCTTTTCTTCTTGGTTCATTTTTGGCCGGATCTTCCCTTCTTCACTAAAGACATTTCCGGCGATGATAGGAGTCGACGTTGGTCTCAAACGGAAGTTTATCCTTCAGGCTTCTCAAATCTTCAAACCGTTTTGAGTTTTAACTCCAGTAACTACTTCATTTTTTAATAATTCAATTTTTAGTATTTGGTTATATGGAGCTTCAATTTGAATTATTCAACTATAGTTGCTTTGAGATTAATTGTTGTAGAGGTTGTGAGGTGGCTAAATATAATTTTTATTCATTTTTCTAAAAATTTTGAATTTCCGAGCTTAAGGTTACTGTGCACATACTGTTTTGAGCTCATGAAAATTATATTTTTAATTAATTCTATGGACTATTTTAAGCAAGTTTCATGAAGAAAGTTTATTGAAATTATGCACCGAATATTTATTATGAATTTTTGAACGTTTATGTAAAAATTGGATTTTTGAAAAAAATTAGTATAAATTAGTAATTTTTATATTTTAATTGAAATTATTGTTAATTATTATGTTTTTGATAATTTTTGAGTAATAAGTAGTATTACAATAATTTTTATGAATTAATTACTATTTTTAGCCAATTAATAATAATTTCCAGAAAAATATTTGAATAATAGTTTTATTTATTATTTTTAAGATTTATTGAATTTTTAGTAATTTTTATTTTATACTTGAGCAAGTTAAATAATTATTGGTAATTTATGCTATTTAATTTTGAATATTTGAAGAATGGGTTTTATTAATATTATTTAATTATATTTGGGATTTTATTATTTATTTTGAAAATAAGTATCTTTGATGTTTTTATTGTTTAAATAAATTGAATTGTGGTATTTTATTATTTTTATGAGTTTTGGTGAATTATTAGTATTTATTACTATTTTAATGATTTTGATTATGTTGATCCTCGATTGGGCAATAATTGTAGTTCGAGGGCTTAAACCAAGAAGTTGAGCTTTGTGAATATTTGAAATGTGTTTGTGTGTATGATTGGCTATACTTTTAGTATATAGACGTCCGTTTTACAGAGGAGACTTTGTCAAATTTTGGTAGAATTCTCGTAAAATGTGACATCAGGTCGATCCTAAATTTTGAGTTTTAGTCGAGCCGTATCCTAGATTGAGTCATTCTTTAGCAATTCTAGAAGTATAAAATTAGGAACTCTATTCTAATATATTACTATTGTTATTATTTTCCTTAGTTGCCTCGCGAGCTAGGCCTATCTGACCAGACCAGCCGAGCCAGGGTAGAGGATCACACTTGAACTATGAGTTATTATTATATGTATACATTGCATGTAAAAAATATATTGTGAGCAACCATATTTTGAATAAATATGAATTTCATTATGCTTTAATTCATTAATTGTTATTATTTTGATTATTTCGAATATATATATATATATATTTCATATATATTGATATGCAATTATTAAATTGTAAAAATAGATGTTGTTTATATTTAATTATGTTTTTCATTATTTTAAATTATAAAATAATGTTTTGGAGGATAGTTTAGAACATGCCACGTAGTGGGTCACATTATGACTGTTGTGCAACAGTATGCTAGATATTAGGCTTTGAACTTTGATTGATTTTAGATATAAAAATAATGATTATGGTGAATGATGGATAAAGGGGTGTGATTGTTGATCCTTGGTTGATCTATAGGATACTCGGGGTCAGTTAGCACCGGTAATGGGACTATGGATCCTCAATTGACCCTTTTTTTACTCGAAGCAAGTCCACTGCCAAAAAGTTAGATAAAGGATATTTTTGGAGTTATGGAAAGATTGTTGGCTAGTGAATTGTAGTGATTGAAGTTGCAAAAAAATTTAGGAATTCTGCTTTAATCCTCTACCTAAAATTCTTCTACATATATTGTTATAATACAAATGGATTTCAAGTATTTGTATGAAATGCATGTATATATTAAATAAATATAAATGTATTATTATACTGATACTTGAGTGTCTATGTCTTTAGGTTGCATGAATATATATAATAATGATTCACTCAGCAAGGTCTAACCCCCTCAAATTTTTTTTCAGGATCTTCTACCTCAGATCTCCATATTAAATCTCTTCATCGGACTCTTTCCTCCCCAGCCGACTTATGTAAATATTGAATTATTACTTTTCTTGTATTTTAGTAAATGTTGCAGTAGTAGTGCTTTTTGTTGTAGTACTTGATATTGTATTAGATAGAGATTCTATATTTGAATAATTGTATGAATATATTTTATTATGTTGTGATATGGATATTGCTTTTATTAATTAAATTTTTAATTCTGAGGTGTTTTTGTGATATGTTTGCATGAGTTTTTATTTTTAAGGCTTGCTATAGGTTCTGAATTTGCATGAATTCCCGTTCCTTAGCACCGGTCATGACTCTAGGGTTGGGTCATGACAAAGTTGGTGTCAAAGCCTAGGTTTTAGTGTTGTGCACCTAGGTTAGCAGGGTTTGTGTTTTCTTTGAAACTATTGCAACAAATTAAGCTCGACTATGTCTTTGAAAAGTCTTCATTGCTTTTAGAATTCCATATAATCATTAGGATGTTTGTTTGCCATATATTTTTTATTTATTTTATCTGAATTTTGTTTGTTTTTATCTTTTTAGAATGAGGAGGCAAGCACGTGACACTCCACTGATCATTAAGGCTGAAGATGATTAGTCTTTTCAGGATGAGATTTTACCCCTGAATTACAAGTTAGGTGCAAAGGTAGAGGTAGACCTCAAGGAGTGGCAGGTCGTTGTAGGCAGAGAGAGTTATAAGATGAGGAACCTATTAAGAAGGAATTTAAGGAACCTATTATACCTCCAGTTGTACTGCAGATGCAACCTGTGTATCAGCAAGGCATATCTAACCCAGAGTAGCCTTATTTTATACTAAAGTCGGTAGGATATCATTTGATAGGACTTCAGATTCTTTGGATTTCTTACATGCTATAGAAATGAAGGCTCAAACTACTCACACTGAATACTATAGGATTATAATCATTAAGTTATTTATAGAGGGGCCAGCCTTATATTGGTTTGTATAGGTCATCCAGCCGTACATAATAACTCTCACTTAGGCTCAGTTTTGAGAGAGATTCATGAGGCATTTTTGCTCAAAGCCTATGCGGATGAGTTTCAGACTCTAATCGACTAATATTAACAGAGGTGACAGGTTAGTGGAGGACTACACTAGAAAGTTCCTTAGATTAAGCTAATATATAGAGGATTTGCTGAGAGACCAATACTTTGTGGTCACCACTTATGTCACTAAACTAGGTTTTACATTCGCTAGGATGACTACTACAGGCTTACTCTTGAGTCTGTGATAGCGTTGGCTAAGGAGATAGAGCTCAGACTGATCAGGCAAGGAGTCATGCCTAACTATTATCATATAGGAGGTGTTAAGACTGGAGAGTCTCAGAGCACACCATTCACGAAATTTCAAATAGGCTCCAATAGTCATCAAAGAGGCTCTATTTACAGGACTAGAGATAGCATTATAGATATCACCGGAGTAGGAGGCATGGCCATGGTGGAGTTCGCAAGCCTATCAGATTTGGTTCTAGTGCTCTCATTAGCGATAGTGGACAAAGTTCTGGATATGTTAGGATAGGATTTACAACCAGTGCTTTCCAGACATATGGGAGAGTTCATCAGAGACCCTATTATATAGCTCCATTGACATGTTTTAGATGCAAACAGATGGGGCACTTTGCTAGAGCATGTCCTTATTCTAGTTATCAATAATAGTTTCTGCAGTAGTCTATTATCAGTGCAGCTCCAACTCCTTATCAATTGCCTCTAGCTCAGTATCCTAGTACGTTGTAGTTTATAGCCCAGCAAGGGCATGGCAGAGGAGGCAGAGGAGGCAGAGGTAGTTCTAGAAGCTTCCACTAATTAGTAAGGAGGCTAAGGATAGGCCAGAGTCTTCACCCTCACATAATAAGATGCTCAGGCATCCAACACCATTATAGTAGGTACACTCCCAATTTGTTTCTTGGATGCTAAAGTCTTTATTGATCCAGATGCCACACATTCTTTCGTGTCCTCTATGTTTGCTTTGAAGTCGTGTTAGCAAGCTTTAAGGATGACATTTCCTTTATCTATTACCATACCTCTAAGTGATTCATTGGACACCAATGTTATTCTTTTTAGGTGTCCGGTGTTAGTGGAAGGCAGAGAATTTTCAATGGAATTGGTGTTGTTAGATGTAATAGAGTTTAATGTGATTCTTAGTATATTCTCAGCACTATGCCATAGTTGATTATTTGAGTAAATAGGTGATTTTCAGAATTTTGAATGATGAAGAGTTTAAGTTTATGGGTGACAGGAGTTCTGCACCTCAAAATCTTATCTTCACTATCACGAGTAGGAAGATTTTGAGGAAAGGTTGTCTGAGATAATTGGCACTAGTCAGGGATACTTCAGTGGAGAAGACATCCATTTCAAATGTTCCAGTAGCTTGTGAATTTCCAAATGTCTTTCCTGATGACTTGTCAAGTTTACCACCTCACAAAGAGATCAAATTTTGTATAGATATGGTCCTAGACATAACTCCTATCTTTATGTTGCCTTATAGAATGGCTCTTACAAAGTTAAAGGAGTTAAAGGAGCAGTTGTAAGATTTGTTGGACAAGGGTTTAATAAGATCCAACGTTTCTCCTTGGGGTGCACCAGTCGTGTTTATGAAGAAAAAAGATGGTACACTGAGACTGTGGATTGATTACAGAGAGCTTAATAAAGTGACAGTGAAGAACAAGTATCCTCTTTCAAGGATAGATGATTTGTTTGATCAACTTCAAGGTGTATAGTTCTTTTCCAATATTGACTTAAATTCGGGCTATCATCAATTACGGATCAATAAAGTCGATGTTCTTAAAATGACATTTCGCACTAAATATCGTCACTATGAGTTTTTGGTGATTTCTTTCGGGTTAACTAATGTACCAGCTGCTTTTATAGATATGATGAATAGGGTGTTTAGACCATATGTGGACCAATTTGTAGTAGTCTTCATTAATGATATACTGATGTATTCGAAGAGTATAGAGGAACACGTATATGACTTGAGGACAATACTATAAATACTGAGAGAACATCAGCTTTATACTAAATTCTTGAAGTGTGATTTCTAGATGGAGAGTGTTGCATTCATTAGACATGTATTTTTTAAAGATGGTATTCAAGTTGATCCACAAAAGATTAAAGCAGTATCTAAATGGCCTAGATCGACATCAGTTACTGAGATTCAAAGTTTCTTGGGTTTAATTGGGTACTATAGGAGATTTATGCAAGATTTCTTGAGAATTACAGCACCTATGACTCGCCTAACTTAGAAGAATGTAAAGTTCATATGGTTAGAGGCTTGTGAGAATAGTTTTTACTTACTGAAGGAGAAGTTGACTACAGCTCCAGTTCTAACTTTGCTAAATGGAAAAGACAAGTTCACTGTGTATTGCAATGCTTCCAGAGTTGGCCTAGGTTGTGTGTTGATACAGAATGGTAGGGTGATAGCTTATGCTTCCAGGCAGTTGAAGAAGCATTAATAGAATTATCCTACTCATGACCTAAAGGTGGCTGTAGTGATTTTTTCTCTTAAGATTTAGAGACACTATTTGTACGGAGTGACTTATGAGATTTTCATGAATCATAAGAGCTTAAAGTACATTTTCCAGTAGAGAGATATGAACTTAAGGCAAAGAAGATGATTGGAATTACAGAAGGATTATAATTATGATATCCTATACCATCCAGGCAAGGCTAATATGGTAGCAGATGCCTTGAGTAGAAAGTCCTTAGGTAGTCTTACTCATATTAGTATGGAGAGGAGACCTTTGATCTAAGAGTTGCATAAGTTAGTGGATCAAGGGTTGATGATGAAGATAAGCATATCAGGAGGACTGCTAGCTCAGTTTAAAATCAAATCAGTATTGAGGGATAGGATTAAGGCAACTTATAGATGAGATCCTATTTTGGTAGAGCTTGAGGAGAATGTTCGCGAAGGAAAGTTCATTGATTTTACACTTGATGATGAAGGTGTTTTATGGATTAGTGGAAGATTATACGTTCCTGATGTGGATAATTTAAGAGAGGAGATCTTAGAAGAAGCGTATTCTACAACTTATAGTGTACATCCAGGTGTTACTAAGATGTACCAAAACATTAAGGATTTGTACTAGTGGGATGGAATGAAGAAGGATGTAGTTAATTCTGTCTCTAAGTGCTTGATTTTTCAGTAGGTGAAAGTTGAAAATCATAAGCCTTTTAGGAAGCTTCAGCCTTTTTTTATTCCTAAGTGGAAATGGGAAAGAATTGCTATAGATTTTGTGATAGAGTTACCTCATTCAAAGGATGGATATGATTCCATTTGGGTGATAGTGGATAGGTTCACCAAATCAGCTCACTTCCTACCAATTAAAGCTACTTATTTTGTAGCCAAGTTGGCTAAGCTGTATGTCAAGCATATTGTGTGCCTTCATGGAGTGCCTGTTTCCATTATATCTGATAAAGGTTCAGTTTTTATCTCTCAATTTTGGCAAAAATTACAAGAAGCAATGAGCACTAGGCTTGATTTTAGTACTGCTTTTCACCTTTAGACAGATGGTCAAACTAAAAGGACCATCCAAACACTTGAGGATATGTTGAGAATGTGTAATGGATCTTGGAGGTAGTTGGGATGATCATTTGCCACTGGTGGAGTTTGCTTACAATAATAGCCACCATAGCAGTATTGAAATGGCACCATATGAAGCTTTGTATGAAGAAAGTGTAGATACCCTTTGTGTTGGGATAAGATTGGAGAAAGAGAGTTTATTGGACCTAAAATTATCTAGGACGCAGCTGAGAAAGTCATTTTGATCAGAAGAAGATTAGAAATTGCAGCTAGCAGACAAAAGAACTATGCGGATCCAAAGCACAGAGATGTGGAGTTTTAGGTTAAGGACTATGTATTTTTAAAGGTGTCACTGATGTAGGGTGTGATAAGATTTGGCAAGAAAGGAAATTGGCACCGAGATACATTGGACCTTTCAAGATTATAGAGAAAGTGGCATGGTTTCATATCGGTTGGCTTTGCCTTTGAATTTGTCTCAAGTGCGTATAGTGTTCTATGTCTCGATGCTAAGGAAGTACATTTCAAACCCTTTGCACATGTTATAGCCCTAGAGTGTGGAAGTGAATGAAGATCTGACGTACAAGAAATAACTAGTTACGATTGTGGATTATCAAGTTCGTCAGTTGCATTCGAAGCAAATCCTGATGGTCAAAGTGTTATGGAGGAGCAACAATATGGAGGAACACGTGTGGGAGACTGAGGCTGAGATGTTGGTGGCTTACCCTTACTTTTTTCCTTGATGAATCCTTATGTTTAGTTATTTTAATTTAAAATTCGAGAACGAATTTTTATAAGGGAGGAAGATATTTATAACCAGAATTTTTGATAAATTATAAAATTAAATTTCTGCAATTTACAATGCTAATAATTATTTTATTTAAATTATAATATTTTATTATTAGTGAAATTTAATTTGAATTTTTAGTGTTGAATATTATTAATATTACTTAAGTAAACTATTGATTATTTAGTAATCTTAAATGAATATTTTTAATAAATTTATTATTAAGTGTATTTTTGTAAAATTATTAATTTAGTGTGTGTGTGTATATATATATATTAATGTTAAAGTTAAAGTTTTTTAAAAAATAGCAAAATGTCAAAACGTCTAGTATCTGTACCCCCTTCTTCTTCTTCTTCTTCATGTTATTCTTTCTTTCTTTTCTTTCATCCACCCAGCAGTGCACCACCTAACACCACTGACGCCAACCACTACCTCATCACTCCGGCCACGACCAGCCAACACCACCACCAGCAACTCTCCCTCCTTGGCGTGCCATCATTCCTTTCCTTTTCTCTTTTGTTCTTAGTTCATTTTTTGCCAGATCTTCCCTTGTTCATCGGAGACATTTCCAGTAATGATAGGAGCTGACATTGGTCTCAAACGGAAGCACATCCTCCGGACTTCTCAAACCTTCAAACCGTTTCGAGTTTCAACTCCGGTAACTACTCCATTTTTTAATAATTCGATTTTCAGTATTTTGAGTATTTAGTTAGATGGAGCTTGAATTTGAATTATTTCAGTTATAGTTGCTTTGAGATTAATTGTTATAGAGGTTGTGAGGTAGCTAAATATAATTTTCATTTATTTTTCTAAAAATTTTGAATTTTTGGGCTTGGGGTTACTGTTCATGTTCTGTTCTAAACTCAGAAAAATTATATTTTTAATAAATTCTACGGACTATTTTAAGCAAGTTTCGTGAAGAAAGTTTATTGAAATTGTGCACCGAATATTTATTGTGAATTTTTGAATGTTTATGTAAAAATTGGATTTTTGGAAAAAATTAGAATGAATTAGTAATTTTTATATTTTAATTGAAATTATTTTTAATTATTATGTTTTGGATAATTTTTTAGTAATAAGTAGTATTAAAATAATTTTTATGAATTAATTACTATTTTTAGTTAATTAATAATAATTTTCAAAAAAATATTCGAATAATAGTTTTATTTATTATTTTTATGATTTATTTAATTTTTAGTAATTTTTATTTTATACTTGAGCAAGTTAATAATTATTGGTAATTTATGTTATTTAATTTTGAATATTTGAAGAATGGATTTTATTAAATATTATTTAATTATATTTGGGATTTTATTATTTATTTTGAAAATAAGTATCTTTGATGCTTTTATTATTTAGATAAATTGAATTGTGGTATTTTATGAGTTTTGGTGAATTATTAGTATTTATTATTATTTTATTGATTTTGATTATATTAGTTCTCGGTTGGACAATAATTGTAGTTCGATGGCCTAACCCAAGAAGTTGAGTTTTGTGAATATTTGACGTGTGTTTGCATGCAAGATCGGCTCTACTTTTAGTAGAGATATGTCCATTTTACAGAGTAGACTCTGCCAAATTTTTAGTATAATTCTCATAAAATATGACATTGGGTCGGTCCTAAATTTTGAGTTTTAGTCGAGTCGTGTCCTAGATTGAGTCATTCTTTAGAAATTCTAGAAGTATAAAATTAGGAAATCTATTCTAATATATTACTTTTGTTATTATTTTCCTTATTTGCTCCGCGAGCTAGGCCTATTTGACCAGGCCAACCAAGGCATAGTTGAAGAGCACACTTGAACTGTGAATTATTATTATATGTATATATTGCATGTAGAAAATATATTGCGTGCATCCATATTTTGAATAAATATGAATTTCATTATGCATTAGTTCATTAATTGTTATTATTTTGATTATTGAGAATATATATATATATATATATATATATATATATATATATATATATTCATATATATTGATATGCAATTGTTAAATTGTGAAAATAGATGTTGTTTATATTTCATTACGTTTTTCCATTATTTTAAATTATGAAACTACATTTTGGAGGATACTTATGAACGTGTCACCTAGTGGGTCACACTAGAACTGTTGTGCAGCAATATGCTAGATATTAGGGTTTGAACTTTAATTGATTTTGGATATGGAAATAATGATTATGGTGAATGATAGATAAAGGGTGTGACTATGGATCCTTAGTTGACTTGCAAGGTATTCAGAGCCAATTAGCATTGGTAGTGGGATAGTGGATCCTTAATTGACCCTTTGTGTACTCAAAGCCAATCCATTGCCAAAAATTTGGATAAAGGATATTTTTGAAGTTGTGGAAAGGTTGTTGGTTAATGAATTGTAGTAATCGAGGTTGTAGAAAAACTTAGAGATTCTACTCCAATCTTTCACCCAAAATTAATCTACATTTATTATTATAATAAAAATGAATTTTGAGCATTTGTATGAAATGCATGTATATATTAAATAACTATAAATATATTATTATAATGATGCTTGAGTGTCTATGTCTTTAGGTTACGTGTATATATATAATAATAAATTCAGTCAGTGAGGTTTGACCCCTATTTAATATTTTTTTTCAGGATCTTCTACCTTAGACCTCCATATTAGATCTCTTTGCCATACTCTTTCCTCCCCAACCGACTTATGTAAATATTGAACTATTACTTTTCTTGTATTTTAGTAAATACTGCAGTAGTAGTGCTTCTTATTGTAGTACCTAATATTGTATTGGATAGAGATTTGTATTTGAATAATTGTACGAATATATTTTATTATGTTATGATATGGATATTTCTTTTATTAATTAAAGTTTTAATTCTGAGGTATTTTTGTATGATATGCTTGCATGAGTTTTTATTTATAAAGCTTGCTACTGGTTTTGGATTTACGTGAATTTTCGTTCCCTATCGCTGGTCATGACTTCTGGGTTGGATCATGACAAAATTATAAATTAATATAGTGCCATAAAATTTGAAGAACATAAAGTATAACTTAAATGCAATCTTTTTCCATATTAATTTTTAAAATAAATTTATCAAATAATTTAACTTAATTTTATTAAATAAAAAATTCACTCAATAAAATTTAAGTTAAATAATAAAATTAAGTTTTAAAATAAATTTATGAAATAATTTAGCTTAAATTTTAAAAATTATATTACATATAAAACTATAATAATTGAAAGTAAATTAAAATAAAAAATGTTAATAATTACGTACGTTGTAAATGTCTACTAAAGGATATAAAAATAAAAAAATAAAAGTTCAAGGACTCGATTAAATGTAATAATTCATTAAGGACCTATCGAACAAAACTCAAAAAGTTCAAATTTGAAATTATATAACATGGCAATAATTTGATGGAAATTATATTCAAATTTGATGGACATCAAATTAAAAATGTAAAAATTAGAAAAATAAAAGTATAAGGACTCAATTAAAGGTAAAAATTCAATAAAGACCAATAGAAAAAAACCCTAAAAGTTCAAGGACCTTAAGATGGTTTGAGCTGGCAAATTACAAAAAAATCATGACCTTCAACTTTTTTACATTTTCAGTACATTTTTTTTTTAATTTTGGCAATGTCATTACTTTTTAATTTTTGCACTTTATGCGCTGGTTGAAAATCCGGTGAAACTTTACTGACATGACCATCGAAAAAATCTGAATTGATCTATATAAGCGCCATGTTAAAATGCATCGTTTTGACTATTTTGTAATTTAAACATGACCTATTGATTTTCACAAATTGGTACATAATTTTCTTATTTTTCTTTAATTTATATTTTTTTAATTGATGCATGTGAAGCAAATATTTAAATAGTGACAATTTAAAATTAATTTTTTCAATTAAATATAATATAAATTTTAATGCATATATTTATATTATGAACAATTAATTGAAACGTTAAAATTTATATGTATTTAGTTATTTTAGATTAAATTATTATTTTGAGATATTTAAAATATTGTAATGATCGATATTTTTAATTAATATAAATATATTTTGGGAACTCTATTATTTAAAATATTAAAGCTATTAATAATACTATTGTCACTATTATTATTTTATTATTATTATTTTATTATTATTATTTCATTATTATTAGCATGCATGTATGTTATTTTTTATTTTAATTGTCATTATTTTTAAATAGCATTATTATTATTATTAGTATTATTTTAACTAGAGTTATTATTATTGTTGTTGTTATATGTATATGCATGTGTGTGTTATTTATGTGTAGTATATATGTATATATAAGTGTGTGTGAGTATAAGTTAAAGTGTGTGTATATATATATATATATATATATATATATATATAAAGTTAAAGGCATCATAACAAAAAAAAAAGTGGTCATCTCCTTCTTTCTTTCTTTTTGTTTTCCCATTTCCTTTTCTTCTTCACCATTTCCCTCCCTTACTCGAAGTAACCCGCACTACCCCACGCCAGGTCGAACTGCCACTACACCACTAGTGACCACCACCACCTACAGACGTCATCCTCCACCACCTGAAGCCACTAGAGTTGCCGAAAAAAAGGTGAGATCGAAAGTGACCTCCATGGACACCGGTGACCTTCCAGTCACCTCAGCCCTCTGTTCCGATGTCTTTTGAATGCTCTAGCACCTGTGAGTTCATTTTCAAGCTCTGTGTGAGCTCAATCCTCCTTGGTTTTTAGTTTTAGAAAGTTTTTAGTTTATGTGTTTTAGGGTTTTTTTTTAATTTAATTTTTGGCTTTGATCCATGGTTTTTCTCTTAGTAAAGTTGTTGTATTTAGCTCAAGCTTCCCAAAAATAATTTTTTAAAAAAAATTTTGAATTAATTTGATTTATGGGTATTTTTTTTGAATATTTTAATAATATAAATTGAATTTTTGTTAATTATGTTAATTAATTATTTTGATTGGAAATTTGAGTTAATTAGTGTTAGTAATTTAGGTTAGTAATTTTAGTATTAATAAAATAATTTTTAGTGAATTTATATAATTTTTGAGAAATTATTAATATTATGTGATTTTTGGAATTATAGGTTACTTATGTGATTTTGTTGAAAATATAGTTAAATATTATGTTTTAAATGATTTTAGAAATTTATAGGGTATTAAATTAATTTTTATAAATTATTTACTATTTTTATCTAATTAATACTAATTTTCAAAAAATATATTCAAATAATATGTTATTTACCATTTTGGTGATTAAATGGATTTTAAATTACTTTTATTATATAAGTAAGCTATTTGAATAAATTAAATGTGAAAGTGACTATTTTATATTGAATATTTGGAAAAATTGGATTTTTATATAATTATATCAGTTATTTGAGATTTTTATTAATTGTTGTGAAAAATATTTATATTTAGTGTTTTGATGTTTAAATAAATTATATTGCGATTTATTATTGATTTTTATGGATTTTTTAAATAATTTTAATATATTATTATTTAATATTTATTTTTTGTGTATTGTGAACCTCAGTTAGGGATTTGAGCTTGTGTGAAGTTTAAAAGTGTGTTTGCTTGCAGGGTTGACTCTACTTTGATAGAGGGATGTCCATTTTATAAAGGAGACTCTGCCAAATTTTTGGTAGATTTCTCGTAAAATGTGATATCGGGTCAATCCTAAGTTTTGAATTCTGAGTAGAGTCTTCCGTAGAAATTCTAGAAGTTAGGGTTTCTGTTTTCTAATAATCATTTTATTTTTTGTCTTTTAGCCCCCTCTATGGTCACGTCTACCAATCGAGGTCAGACATGACGTAGTAGAGGAGCACCTTCATCTTATAAGTTAATATTCAATTTGCATGTCGGGTTTTTCCAAATTAAACTATATTAAATTTTAATGAATCTAATTTTACGAGATTCTAGTCGGTATTATTTAAATAATGTTGCCTGATTTAATTTATATTTGGTTTATTTTATTCTATTTATTGTAATTTTCATTGTTTTATTTATTTTCATGTATTTGAAATAACTACGGTAGAACGGGCTACATGATGGGTTTCATTAGGACCATGTGGGCACCAGTAAAATATTTGATCATATTAATTATAATATTGGGGCCGAAGGTCTGATGATGCTTTGCTCTTGGATACCGCCAGTAATATGATATTTGATTATTGATTAAACACTGGGGCCAAAGGTCTAGTGATGTTTTGCTCTCGGACACCACTAGTAAAAGTTGGATTAATATTTATTAAATCACTAGGCCAATGATCTAGTGATGCTTTGCTCTCGAACACCGCTAGTGATATTGGATTAAGTGATGTGACTGTGGCTATGCATCCTGGTGATGCTTCGCTCTCTGGATCCGACGGTCTTAAAGATAAATGAGTCGTGTGGCTGTTAGAATTGAGAACTAGGGTTCTACCTAGTTTTTATACTATAATGTTTTAAAAGCATTTAAAATTTATTCCTCCTTTTGAAAATGGGTTTCTTATATGTATATCTTATGATTTGAATAAAATTATAAATATATTATATTTTCATAAAAACTTATTTTAAAGGAGATTTTCAAACCACATTCATTTCTTTTATTAGCTTACTCAGTGAGATTTGACTCCCCTCAATTTATTTTTTCAAGAGTTTAGGAGTCTTCTATTAGGCCTACTTCCCTACGCTGAGTAGCTTATTCACCGGCTATCTTATGTAGGTCTATATAGTTATGTTTGTATTAGTATTCACGTACCGTAATAAAGAAATTGTATAATTGCATATTTTAATTTGGATAATACATATTTATGAGCAATGTATTGAGATATTATTTTGTGTAACTGATGATGTTTACTTATACATGACAATGGCATGATTTGTTTAAATTGAGAAAAATCAGTTTGATAATATGCATCATGATTAAATTATTTTATTGTAAAGTTTTAAAGTGAAATATTCTGCATTTTTCTTTTAAGGCTTACTATGAGTTTCAGTAGCTTTAAGCTTTCCCTTTCCCTAGTGCTGGTCACGTGCCCCTAGGTTTGGGTCGTGACAAAGTTGGTATCAAAGCTTTGGCTCATTTTTCATGCTTTTAACTATCAATGTTTGTCTTTTCTCATATTACTGTGGTACTTAGGTTGTTATCTATCACGTGTTCATTTCTTATCCTAGGATTTTGCGTTTGTGTCTGTGTTCTTGTTTGGTTTAAATTTGGGTTTTCTTGTCCTTTTAGAATGAGGCGTGCTCGGAATGCCCCTACTGCCGATACATAGCATGATGAGGGTGAACAATCATTTCAGGATGAGATTCTTCCTCCTGCCCCTTGACCTTAAGGTAGGGGTAGAGGTAGAGGTAGGGGCAGAGCCAAAGTAGTTGTAGCTCAGAGGCTGGATCAGCCTCAGGTAAAGCCTCAGATTCTAACAGAGGATCTTATAGCTTTTGCAACTGGCATGGCAGCTCTTAATCAGGCGATGCCCATAGTGCAGCAGATGCTTTAGCGATAGAATCAGGGAATGTCAGATGTAGATACTACATTGTTATACTCTAGAGTGGGATGAGTTTATTTTAATGGTACATGAGACACATTGGATTTCATTAAAACCATTGAGTCTAGGACTAGATATGGGTATTTTGATTATCAGAGGATCAAGATAGATGAGTTATCCATCTCAGCGGTAGCTCAAGACTGGTTTATGCAGTCCATTCAGCCCTTCCTGACTATGATGACTTGGTTAGGTTTTAAGGAGCAGTTTATGAGGTTCTTCTGTCCTTCATCTTTGAGAGAGAACTATAGATGGCAGCTGCTTAATATCGACATAAGAGATCAATCAGTTAATGACTATACTTGGGAGTTTTACAGATTAATGAGACATATTGAGGGTGTGAGGCAGGATGTTGCTAGAACAATTGAGCTTTATATGACTGGATTAGGCCCAGCTTATATGGCATTCGACTAAAGGGTCGTAGTTTAAAGAGTGTTGTGGAGGAGGCGAGACAGCTAGAGCAGAGACATATCCAACACAACACCATACCTGATCCTTATAATAATGGCATTGTCAGACCTGTTCAGAGGGTATAATAGCTAGTGTTTCAGATTAGCAGCATGAGTGCTTAGTCAGCAGGTCCTTCTTAGTAGAGCAGACAGTTCAGAGCACATCGAACTGGTAGGCACCATTTTTCTCAGAATCACAGGAGTAGTAGGGCTACTAGATTTGGTGGTAGTGCCAGCAGTAGCAGTGGACAGAGCTCCGAACATGGAAATTCTGGGTCTGGAGCTAGTACGTGTGCCATGTGTGGGCGAGTGCATCAGGGTCCTTGTCACTTGATGCCAAGAGTGTGTTTCAAGTGTGGTCAATTTGGACACTTTACTAGAGCTTGTCCGAATTATGGATTCTAGTTGTCCTTTGTTAAGGGATCTTCACCTTCTATTGTCCAACCTTTGCAATAGGTGCCTCGGTAGTATTAGACACCCATGTACCCTTAGCAATGACCAATTGAGTTTGTGGGTTAGCAAGGCCGAGAGAAAGGACATACTCAGCCGTTCACCTTACAGTAGCCAAGACGTGGACAAGCTAGGGTCTTTACTTTGACTCCTCAGGATGCACATGCATCCAATGCAATGGTAGCAAGTATCATTCTAGTATGTTGCTCTAAGACTAAAGTTTTATGTGATCCGGGTGCTACGTATTCCTTTGTGTCCCCTTTGTTTGCTTCTAAAGTGGCTTGTCTTCCTTCTAAGATGAGTTTATCTTTGTCTGTTTTGACTTTGCTTAGTGACAAGTTGGAGACGAACATCTTCTTTCCATTTTATCTTATGTTGGTTGAAGGTAGAGAGTTATTGGCAGACTTAGTCCTTCTGGATGTTTTTGAGTTTAATATGATTCGGGGAAATGGCTCTGTATGAGGCATTGTATAGTAGGAAGTGCAAATCACCTTTGTGTTGGAAAATTGGTAAGAGACAGCTAATAGGTCCAAAGCTGGTGTAGATTACTTCTGAGAAAGTCTCTATCATTTAGTAGAGGTTGAGGATAGCTTTTAGCAGACATAAGATTTATGTTGATCCTATAAGGAAAGATGTTTCCTTTCTAGTTGGAGATATGGTGTTTCTAAAGGTATCTCCAATTAAAGGAGTCATGAGGTTCGATAAGAAGGGTAAGTTGGCTCCTAGATACATTGGACCTTTCGAGAAATAGTCACGAGTTGGAGAAGTGGCCTATGGGTTGGTGTTGCCACTTGAGTTATCTCGAATCCACCCAGTGTTCCATGTGTCTATACTGAAAAAATATATTCTTGATCCTTCTCATATACTTTAGCCTCAAACAATGGAGCTCAGCAAAGATATGTCTTATAAGGAGTATCTAGTGGTGATTGTTGATCGCCAGGTTTGTCAGTTTCGCTCCAGGGAGATTCCAATGGTAAAAGTTCTGTGGAGTAACCACACAGTAGAAGACTATACGTGGGAGATAGAATCTGAGATGCAAGTTGCCTATCCCTATCTTTTCCATCAATACACTTTATATTTCCTTGCTTTTCTTTGAATTTGAGGATGAATTCTTATAGGAGGAGAGATTGTAATGACCAATATTTTTAATTAATATAAATATAGCTTGGAAACTCTATTATTTAAAATACTAAAGCTATTAATAATACTATTGTCACTATTATTTTTTTTATTATTATTTCATTATTATTAGCATGCATGTACATTATTTTTTATTTTAATTGTCATTATTTTTAAATAGCATTATTATTATTATTATCTTTATTATTATCAATAGTATTATTTTAACTAGAGTTATTATTATTGTTGTTGTTATATGTATATGCATGTGTGTGTTATGTATGTGTAGTATATATGTATATATAAGTGTGTGTGAGTACAAGTTAAAGTGTATATATATAAAGTTAAAGGCATCATAACAAAAAAAAAAGTGGTCATCTCCTTCTTTCTTTCCTTTTTTTCCCCAATTCCTTTTCTTCTTAACCATTTCCGTCCCTCACTCAAAGCAACCCGCACCACCCTATGCCACGCTGGACTGCCACTATGCCACTAGGGACCACCACCACCTCCAGACGTCATCCTCCACCACTTGAAGCTTGAGAGAGTTGTAAGCACCAAAGGGTGAGACGCAAGCACAAAAATTCAAAAGAAAAACAAGCATAAATCAAGCATTGTCTTTGTACATCACCAAGTAATCCTTTTATGTCTTCCAACACCAGTAGCCATTAATTGTTGAGGAAGTAAATATTTTAATTGTATATATTAGAAAGTAAATATTTGTATACAATTAATAATAAAGTTTTTATTTTATTTAGGATGTTATTCTATTCCTAATTAGGATGTGATTAGGATTCCTATGTGTATATATAAGGGTTGCAACCTCTTTTATGAAAATATGAAATTATATTTCCCTTGAATTTTCTCTTTTCTTTGAATTTTATTCTTCATGTTATCAGAGCATACCCATTGAAATCAATTTTTTTTGTATTGAATCTTTGAAATCATATTTTTTCTTCTCTTATCTTTTGAATCTTCGAAACCATGACCATTGAAAACACATCCATCGTATCCAATGAAACACCAAATTTTATTCAAACTCTTCAAGATAATTCTCTCTTTCCTGTAGGAATTATGCTTAATGATACGACTATACTCTATGGTTATAGCTCATGGAGATGCGAACTGGAGATAGAAATAAATTTGGCTTCCTTATTAGGAAAATGCCAAAACCACTAGCAGGTGATAAAGCTTTGGAGACTTGGCTTATTAATAATAACTGAGTTAAAATTTAGTTGATTGATTCCATGAATCTGACATTGATGTAGAGATTCATCCGTCTCCTAACAATAAAGGAGATATAAAATGTTGTCTCAAAAACTTTCTATAATGGATATGATGTGTTGAACTTAGCAATAATCAATCTTAATTTTAATCTTAAAAAACTTAATTTTGAGCATTTAATTTGTTTATTTAAGTGTGTATAAGTTAGGACTCTATTGGAAGTTAAAATGAAGTATAATTATTTTGGGCTGATTGGACCTTTGAGATTCAAGGAGGCTTTTGACATCCTTAGAGCTTTATAATGAGAAAGTTATTGTCACGACCCAAAACAGGGGCCATGACTGGCGCTAGGGAATGGGAATTCTTTCGAATCCGGAACCCCTAGCAAGCCTAAAAAATAAAATAAAACATGCAATAGTAATAATAACAATATTAAATGCAGTGGAAATAAAAATCATAAATATCATAATAGCATTAGTACCAACTGGATTTAAATTAAATACTCATCTCATATATATATAATCTCTTTTAATACAAATCCAGTTCAAATATAATACAATATCTCTTTAAATATTTAATGACTACTACAGTGTCTAGATAAAATAAACCCAAGACTCAGATAAGCAGTTTACACAAAGAAGCCGGGGCGAAAGAAATCCGGTGTACAAGCCTGCTACTGAGGTCTGAAGATGATGACTCTCCTGAAAAATTAGTCAACGGAGGGGAGTTAGACCTCACTGAGTGAATTACTATAATATATATACATCCATACTAAATGAAAATGCATACAATCAACATTATATATCTAATATGTATATATACAGGCAAATACACACAGATGCAATAAAATCATTTTATATATTTTTATTTAAAATCATCATTTATGAAGGATCAAATAGAACCCTAGAATATCGAAACCTCAAACAATGTTAGACAACACTCTAGCCATACAGGTTCACTTATTCCAAAATATTCACTTATTCCATTTAGACAGTAGACTAGCCCCGCCAGCAGTCTGACTGTCAATGTGATTGGCCCCGAGACACTTGGTCAACCGAGCTCCAGCAATCACACCTCCAAACCATATCTCACACATCAAATAATCATATCCAATCAATATCCACAAATGGTTAGTAATATAGCCTAAATGCTATAAGTGTACCGGTACGTACTCGGTCCTAGTGTTGCCCACTAAGTAGCACGTTCTATTGATATCCTTCATTAATAAATATAAAACATTCATTCACAAATAAATGATGCATGAACTTAAATAAAATAGCAACATAAACCATATATATTCTGGAAATATACCAAAAGTAAACCAGGTATATTTCGAGTATGTATACATCAAATAAATTCAATCAAATTATAAATTAAGCTAGAAATATATTTAAAAACATTTTAAATATAATTTATTAATAAAACATGCATATAATTTAATATATACCGAAAATAAACCAAAAATAAACCAGAAATATACTTAAATACTAATCACATTATTTATGCATATTTAATCAAAATAAAACATATATTCTAAAATCATGCATCCTAAACACATATATATAAAATAGTAACTCACACTTAGTGCGCTCCACGAGATGGGTCTGGTCCACTAGGCCTCGGTCTCGGCACAACTAAACAAACAATAACGACAGAAATCAGAATAAACCTAATATGAAATCCTAGAACTCGATCTAGAATATTAAACACAGAATCAAAATTAGGGTTTGACTGGTCATCACGTTTTACGAGAATTCTACCAAAAATTTAGCAGAACCTCCCCTGTAAAACGGACATCTCTCTATTCAAAGAGTAGAGCCGACCCTACAAAGAAACACACTTCAAAAAACAGGCTCAACCACACATCCATAACCCCTCAGTCGGACTCCAAACTATAGTCTACTGATCGGGGTCCACAATCACAGAACAATTTCAGAAATACCAAAAATACCCTTATAACATAGAAATACATTTTATACATAGAAATTACATAGTTAACCTTTAAACACAGTAAAAATCGATAAAAACTCATTTTATTAGTAAAACCGTATATTATATATATAATTGAAAATAATTCATGAAAAATAGTTTTAATTAGTTAAAAATACTAAATAATTTGTGGAAATCATTTTTATACCTTAAATAACTATTAAAACCAATTAAATTACATTTTTAGCCAATTTCATGTAAAATTACCAAAATACCCCTATATATATAAATATACTAAAATTACTTCAAAAATTCACCAAAAATTATATAATTATCCAAAATTAATTTTCTCAACATATTTATCAATAATATCAATAATTAAACTCAATTTACCAATTAATTTCAATTAAAAACACAATTAACCCTATTTTCCAAAAATTACATAAACTTAAATAATTCAAAATAAATACTTAGAAATTCATAAAAATTCCAAATAAATTCCTATAATTCATTTCAACACCTATAATTATCATAAAATACAATTTCATAATTTAATTAATTAATTTCCGAAAATTAGAAAATAATATTAAAATATTCAAAAATACCCAAAAATCAAAATAATTCCCAAAAATTCCACAAAAATTCACACATGTATATTAAGCTAAGGGGAACAACATTTGTTAAGGGGTTTTTCATGAATCAACCATTTGAAGCTCAAAAAAATTCAAAAACCCTAAGATGGCCGAATTGAATAATTGAGAAAAACCTTACCAAATCGAGTTTTAAGCTTAAACAAAGCTTGAAATTGTCTTCTATGGAGGCTAGGGAGTCCAACGACACCAGAATCACTAGATTTGGTGGTCGAGAAGTTGGTGAACGGTGAGGAGGGAAGTTTCAGCCAAAAATGGTGGAATTGGAGCTAGCCGGCGCCGGGGAAGGAAGCTAGGGGCGGCGGAGCAGCTGGCTGGGGAGGGCGGAGCTGCTGGTGGCACACCGACGGTTGGTGGTCGGAAGTTGCAGTGGGAGGGGGAGAAGGGACGGGCTCGGGAAGAAGAAGAAAGAAGAAGAAAAGAAAAGAAAAAGAAAAGAAAAGAAAAAGAAAAAGAACAAAAGAAAGAAAGAAAGAAAAAAGAAAAAAAAAAGAAAAAGAAAAAATAATTTTAATAAAATATTTGGGAAAAATCACACACCACACATTATTATAATAATTTAAAATTTAATAATAAATAAAATAATTAAATAACAATAAAATTAATAAACAAATAATAAAATATTAGGGTAATAAATTAAACCCTAATTAAATAAATATATACACACATAGGCTTTATTTAGTAATTTAAAAATACGTATGAGTTCATGCAAGCCTATAAATCTATTTAATATAATTAATAATAAATTATTTACGTGAAAATTTCCCCGAAAATGCAAGTCCCGAAAAAATTTTACATAAAGGACTTTAAATAATACACAATAATTAAAATAGGTTTTAAATACATATCAACTCATAAAAATATCATAATATATATACAAAAATTATTAACACTGCATATCCCGATGCAGTATTAAAATATTTAAAAACACGGGATATTACAGTTATCTTCTTCATATTTTAAGTACACATCTTGAGCTTTTGATTTGATCTTATTTTTTAAAATCCAAGTTCATTTGGTTGTGCAAAATTTGAGTCAAAATCCACGTATACGTATGCCATCTCAGATTGCACATCTCTTAGTATTTTGGACATATCCTGAGCTAAAAAAGTCCAATTTAGGTGATTAAAAATGATATAAAAAAATAATTCAAATATATAAAACTTACATGAAGAAATTATGGGTAAATTCAAACTTCTTCAATAGAAAATCACGGGCTCAACTTGGGTATAGTTGTCTAACAGTATTCTGCATTTCAGATTGCATAGCTCTTAGTCCTTTAGACATATCCTAAGCTACAGAAGTCCAATTTAGGTGATTCAAAATGATATGGAAATATAAGTCAAATATATAAAAATTTTATGAAGAAATTATGAGCAAATTCAAACTTCTTTAATAGCAAATCACGGGTTGAACTTGGGTATAACTGTCTAATAGTATTCTACATTTTAGATTGCACAACTCTTAGTATTTTAGACATATCTTGAGTTAAAAATGTCCAATTTAGGTGATTCAAAATGATATGGAAATATAATTTAAATATCTATAGCTTCTATGAAGAAAGTGTGGGCAAATTCAAACATCTTAAATAAAAAATCCCAATTTCAATCTATGAATAGCTGTTTGACAACATCACTTTCAATGATTCAAACTATAGACATTGGACACATCATTTTCACCTCCAAAAACTATATTTTTAAGTATAAATACCTTTAGAGCTGAATGGAAGTTAAGTAACTTTTTTATCATTCATTATTTCTTAAGCATTCATTGAGCTCTCAAACTCTCTTAAATAATTCTTTGTTTGTATAACTCTTGTGAGAGTTGGGTGTGTGTTAGAAATAGAATTTCTCTTCATCTTAAATCTTGGGTTAGATTAGAAGGGAAGTGAGATTTATTTCTAAAGGAATTGATTCAAGTGTTGTCCATTGAAACACTTGGGTTTTGGTTTTTTGAGTGAGCCTTGAAAACTCATGTTGTAAAGTTGTAAGAGTGAGCCATAAAACTCTTGGGTAATCTCAATCTTGTGAATAAGATTTTGGGTGATTAAAAATCCTAACTTGGGGATAAGTTAGGTGGAGACGTAGAATTGTTGTTGAATCCGAACTCCTTAAATCTTTGTGTTTTTCATTCTTCCTTCTTAACTTCCATTCAATTCTTACAAAGAATTCTTTTAATTTCTCATTTTTATTTGATAGTCCTATTCACCCCCCTCTAGGACTCTTTTCATGATGAAACTCAATTATTCAAATTAAACTAGAAATCATTCACTACATGTCAGAATGGTAGGCCATTGCCTGTATATTATAATGAGTTAATTGTAATATTTGAAAAAATTAATGCCTAGACTTGTGCTTAAAGGGAGGATGTTAATGGAGTAGTATCACTCCACAAGCATATTACCCAGCTTTAAACACATATTTTCCTAGTCGGGCTATATTTAAAATTTAATAATGCTCTGAGTGAAGTACTACGGAAGGATCCACTTGTTGATCTTGAGTCTAGTTACACATATGTGCAGAGGGATCACAACTAGTGACATACAATGGAAGGGCTAAAGATTCTACCAGACTATGCAGTACTAGTAGTAGCTCAGACTCGTCCTCGGTTCAAAGGGAAAGTACCGAGTAAGTCAATCATATACACTTGTACTCATTATGGCAAAGTTGCACACTCTAAGGAATGGTACTATGAAATTATGGGATATCTGGAATGGTGGGATTTCAATAAAAAACCTTAAAAGAAGCTCAGAAAAGCTGTAATTGCCACCTTTAGTGATACTAAACCAAATGGTGATGTTGATGCAACATTAGGTATGAAAAATCTTAGTCAAAATAATACATGGATTATTGATATAGGTGCTACTGATCCTATGAAAAACTCCACTCACCATCTTACATCCATCTGACCATCAACCCAATAAAATATCCTGATTGTTAATGAAGGCATAGATACTCATAAAGGATCATTATCTAACTCTGACTCTTTTGATCTAGATGTTGTTCTTGTTGTTCCATCTCTTTCTTGTAATCTACTATATGTTGGCCAAATCATTGAAAAATTGAATTTCACTATCAACTTTTAGCTTAATTATTGTGTATTCAGGACATTGCAATGCACCAGATTCTTGGCTCTAGGTTAAACATGGAAAGTTGTACTATCTTAATTTACATGGTGATTGAAGTCAAAAATCAAGTCAAGTCAAGTCAAGTCAATAGGGTTGGTAGAAGTTGCTTAACCAAAGACCAAGTTATTTTATGGCATCATCGTCTTGGTCATCTTTCTTTTCATTATCTTAGACAAATAAAATTGAAATTGTTTTTAAGTACCATAGACTCTAAATTCAAGTGTGAAATTTATGAATTGGAAAAAAGCCATCGAATCTCATATGTACCGAGTTATAATAAAAATTCAATTCCATTTATAACCATTCATTTTGATGTATAGGGACCTACTTGAATTCCTACTCTATCTGGTGCTCGATATTTTATAATGTTTATTGATGAATGTACCTGGATGACCTGGGTATCACTACTTTTAAACAAGGTAGATGTGTGCTCTACTTTTTAGGACCTGTACAAAATGGTGGCTACAAAATACTAAAGTAAAATTTGAGTCTTGAAGTATGGCAAAAGTGGGGAGTATCTTAACTCAGCTCTTAATGATTTTTTCCACCAGCATGGCATTTTGCCACTAAACATCCTGTGTTGACACTCCCCAAAAGAATGGTATAGCTGAATGAAATAATCGATAGTTATTGGAAGTTTTATGAGCATCATTGTTTAACATAAATATTCCTTAAGAATACTAGTGAGAGGCCATTCGATCCACTATATATCTCATAAACCAAACTCTATCAAAAGCATTTAATTTCAAAATGCCCTTCAAAAACTTCAACAAATTATCATATCTCCACCTCTTAATAATCTTGAGCCCTGAATCTTTGGATGCTCGGTGTATGTTCATCAGTAACTCGGCAAATTAGATCCTTGAGCTATCTGGTGTATCTTTGTTGGCTATGCAGATATACAAAAAAGATATTAGTGTTATAATCTAAATGCAAAAAAGATGTATGTAACTCAGGATGTTCAGTTCCATGAAAATGATCCCTTCTTCACCCAATCTAAGAGCTCTCTTTAGGGGCAGAGAATTTTGAGCATCTTTGAAGATAACACTCCGAGTGAACTAAATGTTTTGAGTATCTTGCTTGGATAGACATCTGAAGTTTTGATTTTTCTAAGTATCTCAGATGTTCCAAGCATCTCACTTGGATAGACATCTAAAGTTTTGAGTTTTCCAAGTATATTAGATGTTATGAGCATCTCACCTGGACAGACATCTGATGTTCTAAGTGGTCCGAGCATTTCATCTGGATGGATGATTGACGATAATCAGAGTATGTTGTTCAAACTTGAAACAAATCAAGATAGTACATCTTCCCTACCCACACCAGAAGCTGAAGAAACTCTAGATGTGCACAATAAGGTAAACTTGTCTCCTCTAGTAATGCTAAATACCAAGCCTTGTTATCCTTAGAAGGATTCCAAAAAAATAATATGATCCAGACTTTTATACCAAATCTAAATATCCTATCAATAATTTATATCAACTAATGATTTATCTAAATCTTATGCATATAGTGTGAATCAATTATCTAATGTATCTATTCCAAGTAATGTGCAGGAGGCTAAAGCTAATTCGAATAGAAAGAAAGCCATGAATGATGAAATGGAGGCATTATAAAAGAATTGCACATGTGATCTTATTCCTCTCCCTAAAGTAAAGAAAATAGTAGGGTGCAAGTGGATATTCAATGCCAAAGTCAATCTAGATGGAAGCATTAATCAATATAAAGCTAGGTTGGTAGCAAAGGGATGTACTCAGAAGTATGAAATTGACTATGAAGATACATTTGCCCCAGCAGCAAAAATGAACACCATCTAAGTTCTTATTTCCTTAGTTGACAACCTAGACTGGCCATTACAACAATTTAATGCAAATAATGCTTTTTTAAATGGAACCATAAATAAAGAAGTGTATATAGATCCACCACTTGGAGCAAGGTACATTGACCAAGTATGCAAACTAAAAAGGGCATTGTATGGACTGAAGCAATTGCCTTGAGCATGGTTTGGATGACTCTTAACTTTCATAAGAAAGATTGATTATAAGCAAAGTGATGATGATCATACGTTATTCATCAAACAAAAGTTAGGTAAAGTCATTGCTCTGATTGTATATATTGATGATATGGTAGTCACTAGAAATGATCCGAGTGAGACAATAATCTTGCAAAGATAGTTAGCAGTGGAGTTTGAACTTAAGGATTTGGTAACTTGAAGTATTTTTTGGGGATTGAGGTTGAAAGATTAGCTTAAGGGATTTCCCTTTGCCAACAAAAGTATGTAATGGACCTACTGACAGAAATAGGCATGTTTGATTGTAAGCTTGCCGAGACTACAATTAAAGTTAACCATGGACTATCAATCTAAGGAGATTAAGTCCCAACTGATAATATTAGTATCAAAGGCTAGTGAGAAGGTTGATTTACTTATCTCATACTCATTCGGACATTACTTATGCAGTAAGTGTTGTAAGTCAGTTCATGCATTCTCTGAGTAAAGAATATATAGGTGCAATATACAGAGTATTAAGATATCTAAAGTCTTCTTTGGGTAAAGGTTTATTCTCTGGGAGAAATAAAGATTATGAAATTAATAGTTATATAGATGCTAATGGGGTCGGAGATCATATTGATTGAAAATCAAAATTTGGGTACTTTATGTTTATTGGAAAGAATTTAGTCACTTGGAGAAGTAAGAAATATAAAGTCATAGCAAGGTCAAGTACTGAAGCTGAGTGTAGAGGAATAGCTCATGAAGTATGTGAGTTTCTCTTAATAAGGTGAAATGTTCAGGATTTAGGACTAAAACATTCGAAGTCTATATTGTTACATTGTGATAATAAGGCAGCCATAACAATTGCAAACAACCCGGTTCAACATGTTCGAACTAAGCACGTAGAGGTTGATAGACATTTCATCAAAGATCATCTAAATCAAGGAACAATTGATCTTCTATTTGTTTCGTCTCAGACTTAACTAGCTACCATCCTCACAAAGGCTGTATCCTTAAAATTATTCTGCAACTCACTTAGTAAGTGGGGAATGATTGACATACATTCACCAACTTAAGGGGGAGTGTTGAGGAAGTAAATATTTTAATTATATTTATTAGGAAGTAAACAATTTGTGTACAATTAGGAATAAAGTCTTTATTTTATTTAGGATGTTATTCTATTCCTAATTAGGATATGATTAGGATTCCTATGTGCATATATAAGGGTTGCAACCTCTCTTATGAAAATATGAAACATATTTCCCTTGAGTTTTCTCTTTTCTCTGAATTTTATTCTTCATCAATAACAGAAAACTCAGCCAAGAAACAAGTTGCAAAAAATGTACATTGCATTATCATGATTCAAACATCAGTTCATTCAATTAATTAGAATAAACATTCATCAAATCAAAGAAGGAAAAAATATTTACCCAGCTGCATACAGGTTTTCTAGGTTCTTGATATGAATCTCTTGATTTCTCACCTCCATTGGATGATTTATTATCATTACGTTTTGATGATGATGATGACTTTTTAAGAATACATAACAGATGTGATTGTACTAGATAAAAACAATCTTTGAGACTGAAACCTAACCTAATTAAATGAAATTAAGGAAAAAAACATAAGAAAATAAAGAAAAGACCAAAGGTCATCAATGATGGTTCTATACACTACCACATAAGGCTATTAGCCTCTCTCTACCATTTTCTTCAATAAACCGACCTCATTCTACTTGTATAAACATCATCTTGATATCCATGGGCAACTATGCAATTAAAGAAATTTGAGAAATCCACTGCTTGAGCAACTCTCTTATGTTATTTGATCACATAGTTGCCCTTGGATATCAACCTGAAATTTTCTAGCAGAGAAGGTGCAAGAGATGAAAGGAAAGACTAAAGTGAAGGGGTGACTATTTGGTTGTTGCCTCTTAATAATGTTTACCCTATGTTTGGAATGGTGTAAAATAAGGAAAGAAGGAAGGAAAATAAGAGAGAAAATAAATTTTTAATGTTTGGAGAAGCAAAGGAAATATGTACTATTTTCCTCCCAAAATTGTCTCTCCAACACTATGTTTGGAAAGGAAGGAAAAAAAATAGGGAGGAAAATATGAAGGAAAATAATGTTATTTTCCTTTTCCTTTTTCCTCTATTATGTTTGGGTTTGAAGGAAAATAATATAGGGATGAAGGAAAGTTGTTGTGCTTTTTTTATTGGGAAAATAAAACATTAAAAAAAAGAAAATAAGTATATAATATATTTACTTTTATGCCCCCAACTAAAAAATAATACTTATTACAAACCTTTTAATTTTTTTATGAATTTTTTTTTTATGAACTTTGTACAAATATAAAACTCCAACATTTTATTGATGAACTTTGTAAAAATATAAAACTCCATTAAATTGGTCAACCATTTTATTTTATTTTTAGAAATCCAAATTATTAATTTAACAAAAATAGTATGTATAAAATTGGCATATTTGTGGATTAAAATTGTATTAGGTTTGAAACTCAAAATTTGACATCTACAATTAAATTTGTTACAAAGCAACCCATCAGCTACACAAAACAAACAGAACAACAACCATAATTAAATAACATATATTATTGTTCTACAAATATATTAACTTTTACATTATGTTTATACTTACTAATATTTCCAATGATCTCATAGACCAAATGTAGTTTTAATAAAATAAAACATAAGCATACATAATAATATTTTAACATAACACTTAATTAAAACTTACTATCAACATTTTAATTATAATTACCGACCATGATTAAACTTTTTTGCCACCTTATCACATGTTGTCTATACTCCTCATCAACCATTCCAAATGTCTAGGTCGAGGGAGATCGAAAAAGCTCTTGCTGCTGCTGGATTATTTGATAAATAACAATAAGCATTCATCACAAAATTTGGATGCATTCCTATTAATTCCAACTCTGAGTAAATCTCTTATTCCTTATAGTAATGAGGTCAACCACTTTCAAGAATTGTTAGAGATCTTTCAGCAATAACATTTTCTCTCTCCAACACTTCAGAAACATGCTCAATTCCAGAATTCAATTTTGTGTAACAACTTCTCTTTCAACATTATTACTCGGGGACACATTAAAAATCAAACATTGAATGTCTAATAAATTTAAAGGATGCACAATATAACAAAATAATTGGACAACTCATGAACACATTGACATTGTCAATTATTCATAATATTTTTCCATATAATTTCAAACTCTTGCACAGGACATGAAGTATCCACTAACATGTCATCACAAGTACTCTCCATGTTTTCTTGTAAGTAATTTTCTTTGTTATCTTTCCTATCCATCTTCAATAAACAATTATTCAATAATTAATGAAATATATTTAAATATTTTTTAATTCAACATAAAAATCTCCACAATAAAAAATGTTAAACTAAAAAAATTAAATGTATGTAAATTTTTTTTTTGTAAAATTTAAAATGATTTAAAAATATTAATTATGAATTTACATTTAATATTATAAAATATAAAAATTTATTAAAAATTTTAATAAATATATGGACTAAATAATATATTTTGTTTTATATTTGAAACAAGATAATAACACTCTATGAAATAGGATCCTACCAAACCTAAGCAACATATCAATGAAGCATTACAATGTCTCCAAATAAGTTGCTGACAAAAATCTAAACCAAACCCAAAATTAAAACCTTCTTGAATTCTCATTGTGGGAACAAATTAGCCTAACTATGCTAAATAAAAAAAATTAGTCTTTTATTTCCCCCACCATTTAAAATCATTATACAAAATTATTCTTAGCAATAAATTATCTCAAAAAATATTCTGACAAACATCTCCAATATCAAAATCAAACCAATTCCAAATTCAATACCCAATAAAAATTCACAATTATTAACAAAACAAGCACAAATACATCCAGAAATTTGAAACCCATATAATCAATGAAAGGAAAATAAAACCCATAAATTAGCTTAATGGAAAACAAACTTACTGATATGAGCCCTTCCCATGACAAAACATAGAAGCAAATCAAAATAGCCATTGCAGATAGCAAAACTTCCCTCAACCCTATTATTATTTAAAAAAAAAAACTAACCTTTTTTGCTTGAACAGAGGGAACCCATAAATAAAAACACCCTTCATAAATAAGCAAGTCCGGAAGCAATACCGACCATGGCCTGAGAGGAAAAAAATCAAAGCAATAAATAAACAAGCATTAAAAAAGGAAGAACAGATGAAACAATGAAGAACAAATGCAAACAACAATAGATGAAGAACAAATGCAAAGAACAATAGATGAAGAACATACGCAAAGAAGAATAAATGAACAACATAGCACTATGTACTCTCACATGTAAAAAATCAGTGAAACCAATAAAGAACAGATGCAACGGTGAGATCAAAGCAACAAACCAGATACAACGAAGAAGAGACACGATGAGATTAATTGAGGCTAAGATCGAAATCAAGTTTGATTTAAAGAAGAGGAGTACAATGGGCGTTTGTAGGATATCCATGGATGAAGAAGGGCATGTACGCCGAGACACTCTCGAGGCTCTCTCTAAAAACAGCTCATTGAATTTTATTTTAATTTTGAAGATTTTATCTAGGGTTTACTTTCATGCTTATATTCAAGAGATGGTTTAAAGTATAGAGAAACGTAGCTGTGAAGAAATTGGGAATTATGGGGAGATGGTATATGAAGAGGAAAAAAAAATTAAAGGCAAAGATGTCAAATGATATGAACAGTTGGGTTTTCCTCCCATTTTTACCTATTTTCTCTCCAATTTGGAGACACGGTGATGAGAGGAAAAAAAATTTTATTTTCCTTCCTCTTCCATTTTTCTCTCCCCAAACCAAACATGAAAAAGTGTTTTTCCTCCATATTTTCCTCTCTCACTTTCCTCATTTCCAAACACAGTTCAAATTGCAGAGAAAGTCGAAAGAAAGTGAAAAAAGTAAAATAATAATAATAAAAAAAATAATTAAATGTCATTCAAATTTTAGAGATGAAAAACTAAAATAATAATTTAAAATTTATCCACTTTCCTTTCTCCCACACTTTTATTTTCCCTCTATCCAAACACAAGAAAAAAAATAAACAAAGGAAAATAACATTATTTTTCTCTCCATTTTATTTTCTCCTTTTTCTTCTTTTCCAAACATAGTGTTAGGGTATTACTAAAAAAAAAAACCTAAAAGCATATGTATGGTGCTGATGGATAACTATCAAATCAAACTATTTAATTTCATAGACAAAACGATGTAGTTTTTAAATTATATTTATTCAATAATAATTTAAATTAATATTATATAATATTTATTTTATTTTATTTTTATCTATTAATAGAAATTTTGAATGTATAATAATAGCACTAATATTTACGATTAACTTTAAATCATATTCACGTAGTATTGTATGTATAATTAATTTAAATTAAATTTACTCAATATCAATATTAATATACTAATTTAAATTATAAATATATTATTTTTATTACATTTATTTATTTTTATTTGCTTAATATTGAATAAATATTTATAATATTTATTTATTGATTAAAATTATACTTAAAATTAATTTCAATGTTATTACTAATTTACACAAAATATAAAATTTTATCATAAATAAAAAAATTTATGATATGTAATATTTATATTATTTAATACTAATTTAATTAGTATTATAATTGCTTAATCCTAAATTAATATTATATAATATTTATTGAATAAATTAACTTATATTTATTTAATATTAATTTTTGAATTAAATAATATTTATTTAAAGTTATTATTTAATACTAATATTTAAATGGGCAAAGGTGCTTTTTTGCCCTTAAAGTTTTAAGCTAGGTGCTATAATAAGCTCTCTTTCTTTTTCTTTGTTTTGGAACAAAAAAATATATAAATTTTTATAAAACTAGCTTTTTTTTTTTTATCAATATCGCTTGTTAGTACCCAATAGATAATGACTATTAGTTGTTAGTGTTAGCAAGGGAGAATGAATCTAAACCCAGCTCCCATTCGCAATTCCTATAGTAAAATTGAGACTGGCGAAAAACTTTTTGATCTGGCAATTGCAATTGTAAAGGCTAGAACATAACTCAATTTCACTTCATACGACAAAAAAAGAAGAAAAAAAAAAGAAAGAGCTTCCCTCGATTGTCCTTCCTACGCTGACGAATGCCTCCTTTCTCTTTTGTGAAGTCTAAAACCAAAAAGTGGGAGAGGCAGGATTCAAACCTATGTAGAAAAACCTCAATAGATTTACAGTCTGCTGGTTTTAACCACTCTCACCTTCCCACGTCGAGGCCTATCGAGAGTTCAGATTGCTCTACCTAAGTAGAATGAAAGGGGGATACTTCTTAAAAAAACCAAGGGAAGCGATAGCCCCCACCTTCACCTCCACCTCCATAACCATAACATAGCGAAGCAGCTCCTTAATCCACACTACAACCAATCCTAATTTTCTCCATATTGATATATGATGATGCTAAACCAAGACCAAAAGAGAGGGCTGCCGCTTTGCTAGCTCTTCAAGGAAAAAGCACTTCCCTTAGATATGATGCAAAATGGATCTTATTCTATCTTGATCAGAGATTTGCTCACATGGCTAATAGTTGGTCCCACTGTACAAAATAAACATTTTCTTATATGACCAAAAGTGTAACGACTCGAACCCAATGACACGTGATCAGCACTAGGGAATGAGAAAACGTAAAGCTTCTGAAACTAATAGTAAGCCTAAAGGAATTTATCACAAGAAAATTAACTAAATTTAAAAATTCTAAGGAAAATCCGACAGAATTTCCCCTATATCGGAAGAAATCCCAAAACCTACAAATGGAAATAAACACCCCTAATACACATATACATAATCACCACTATTCCAAAACTCAATACCAAATCATCATCAACCCAACATTAATATCTTACAAAACATATTTATCTATAAAATCTCAAAAAATAATTTAAACATATAATAATGCAAAAACCATGAATACAAGTCATCCAAACTAGATTACTACACATAATCAACATACAACAATAACATTAAAATATCCCACATAATATAGTCATTGTAAAATGAGTTCGACATAGAGAAGACGTGAAAAATGAGTTCGGCGTAGAGAAGACAAACTAACTATAGACTCCTAAGTTCTTGAAAAAATAATTGAGAGGAGTCATACCTCACTAAGTAAGCTAATATAGAAAAATATATATTAGTTTGAAAACCTTCTCTTACTTAAATCTTTACCTCAAATATTTATTATGAAGTCGTATTTAAAGAATATCAATAATTATCAAATACTATACATATATCCAAAATATAATTCCTTGAAATATATATATATATACCAAATATTTATTTAAAAGCTTTATTAAAGCTTAACTTCGAAATACTCATTAATGAAATAAATATATAATAAAAGATAAAATAATTAAAACAACATTAACAAATAATTTGAGTGGAAAATAGTGGTAAAATCCTAAATCACAAATCGAAAAGTCATTCAGCTCACTTATTTATCCAAGGATTGCCGGTTCTTGAGAGCTAAGCTTACACCAAGCTACCAACCACAGTCAGTCTTTTATTCCAATATATACTGATAGTTCCTAAGTGCTAAGCATCAACCGAACCACCGGTCTCAGTAAATGTTCAATCAAAATACGTCCGAGAGCTATGCATCAACCGAGCTTCACAATTAAATTTCTCAATAAGGGCCTGACTTAATAATCATTACTTGTATGCACATGGTCCTGATGACATTCATTAGGTAGCCCATTCAACCAGTCTTTTCTAATTTCTTTGATATATAAATACACAGTAAAATTCCAAGGATAAATGGATAAATTATTTCGAATGAAATACTTTTATTTGATTCCTCACAATATCCTTATAATAAAAATCATAATAATAAATAACCGAAATAAAACATCAATATTAATCATAATATAAATAGCATATCTAAAATATCAAAATCAACATTTGGGGCATTTCAAATATTTAATATGTAAATTTTTTTTAAGTAAATCCCTTTTTAAATATAATTAACTAAACTAGGTTGTAAAAATAAAATACTTTTATTTTTGTCATCCACAATATCATTAATATTAATAATCATAATAATGATGGCGAAATAGCCTTAATTATAATCAAAACATAATCAACATTTTAAAATATCAAAGTTAACATTATCAATATTTAAATATTGAAAATATATAAATTCTTTAATTGAATCCTCTTTTTAAATATAATAAATCAATATATACCTTATGTGTGATTCTAACACACATTTCAAAATATTAACTTAAAAGTAGAGTGAGCAGGCTGACGGGTCCTCCTCTGCCTATTACCTGATATCTCTGCTTCGGTATACTCTATAATAAACAATATATGTAATATGAATAATTTTCAAATAAATTCCTAATTACACCCAAAAATTCTATAACTCTATAAAAAAAAATGATGGAATCATAAGAATTAACTTAAGAATGCTATGATAAATTTTAAGGCTTAAGGATTATCTCTGACGATTTAATTAATTTAAATGGAAATTAAATAATTTCTACTACAACCTTTTTGAGATTTATTTCTCAAAATTCATAAAGCATTAGGCTAAACTCCATTTATAGAAATTGATCACCATAATTTATACTATTTATTAAAAATAGTTTTATAAATTTTTCTCCAGTTGCCAAAATTCGAATGGAGCCCACTAGATTTCTCTTAGGAAAAGTATCACTTAACAATATTGAATATACTAAAATGTTCCTAATAATCAGTATAACACATTGACAGCCTCAAATGGACCAAAATATGCACTAGATCGAAAAATTAAAGAGAAAATACCTAAAAATTAATAGAAAATTGAATCGGATGAGATCAGATGCATGGTTAATGGCTACGGACTCTTGGTAACGAGAGGAATACAATGGAAGCAACCTTAACATCTGAAAATTGCCGGAACAGTAAGAAATGATAGTAATTAGGCTGACTAGTCTAGGCCAAAATTGCACATAATTGGGTGATTGCTTACAAAATAAAAGCTACTGGAGTGTAAAAGAGAATGAGAAAAAACTATGGTTGAAATTTGGAGTCATTTGAATAGCTAATGGAGAAGAAGAAATTTGCCACCCCATAAACCTAACTCCCGCTGCTGCCTTCCTCCCTTCTTTGCACAGACCATATTCTTCCTTTTTTTAGTCATGGACACTTATCACGTGTTCATGACCCATTGTCCCTTTTATATACATACATATATATATACATATATATATATATATATATATATATATATATATATATATATATGACAAACACAAATTCGGGTTATTAGTGTCTCTCTCTCTTTTTCTCACAACTCTTGTCTCTCAAAATCTACCACCATCACTGCCACCAGCATCATTGCCCTCATCGATTGCTTCTCCCATTGTCAAATTTGCTTGCCCTCTTGTCCTAGACGATTCATCCAACAACCCTCCATGATTAAAAGGAAAATGATGGAAACCAAAATCAATTATGGTACAAATTAAAAATATTGCATGTGTAATTATATGCAAATCAAAGCCAAAATAAGAAATAAAATAGGTTGAATTATAATTGAACTATTGAGTATATAGAAACAAAAAAGATACTCGTTGTAATTCTCAAATGGGTATGAATACCAAAATGTTGAAAATTAAACAAAAACTGAGAGATACCCACATCAAAATTGAGCATCAAGCATATATAATTCTAAATAAAGAAATACAAATTATTCTACAAAACAAAATTAAAGTATAAAAATAATGAATATTAAGATTACAACCACTCTCTTCAGTTGCAACTTCATGATTGCAAAATATTTTAGCAGTTGTATATCTCTTGTTAGTTGGAATAGGTTCACCGTTATCATCCTGAACAAGTCTTAGACAGGTCTTGGCTGTCATTAGTAACAACTAAGACAATAAAATAAAAACCAAAAAATAAATAATTAATGTGAATAAGAATATTAGAAATTACCTTGTCCCAGGAAGAGAGGAGCTATGATTAGAGAAGCGAAGGTTAAAAGTTTCGTCAATTGGTATATTTAATTGTTCATGATCGGACTTCAGCAGTGGCCATGGATGATAGTTGTCTCATTCCCATCCATGGTTTTCATTCTTTGGACATCAGCTGTTGACCATGAGTTCCAAGAATGGTGGTAAGGATCAATTGGTTTTGAGAAGATTGAGCCTATATGATTGCAAATTTGTTGAATTAGTTAGTTTAAAAAGCAATTGATGAGAGTGACAAAAAAGAAGTAGATGAGGGGCGATAGATGCTTCTGATAGTGGGCGATTAAAACCAGTTCGTGAGGGCAGTTGGCTCGATTTGTCATGGTGATGATGGGTTTGGAAAGAGAGGAATTTTGAGAAAAACAAAGAGAGAGATTTTGGTCAAATAAGAAGAAAGTAAAGTAATAAAAAATTATTCGATTGTTATAGAATATCTGAGTCAAGCAAAAAAAATATATAGCAGAGAAAGAGTTTAGGTTTGCAGAGGACATGTAATGTACAATGATGGAACCAGAGACCATAAATCAGAGCTCACCTTACTACTGGCTGCTAGTAATGTTTTTTTTTTTTGTTTTTTATTATCTCTTCTAATTCTTCCTTCTTTCTTTTATATCATAATTTTGTTTCTTTAATTTTCTCTTCATTTTTATGGTATAATCATAAACATTTTGCCACTTGTATTGATTTGCATAACTCTCTCTCGTTTTTCTTTTTCTTTTTCTTTTTCTTTTTCTTGTGTTTTTCACTTTCTAAACTTTCTCATTCTTCTGTTTCTGAGATTTTTGAATTAGCCGTGTTTAGTATTTCTTATGTTAATGTTGTGTTTTTAGTAGTTGAAGAATACATAAGTCCGTGTGAAGATTTCATTCACTTGAAAAATTTGGTTGCTTTCGTCAATTAATAATCATATATACCCATGTCATCAAAATTCAATTTCTGTTGCTGCTTAGTTGATTCATAGGAATCCATTGACATGTAAATTTATTTCTTCAATCCTCTTTAATTTAGTACAAACTCCTACCCACCAACGAAAAAGAAAAAATAAATTAGTTTCAAGAATTAATTGATACTCTGTACCATAGAAACATGAATTTTGATCAATGCCAACCTCGTCATATTTAATGTTTTAAGAACCATTTGCCTGGAAATGATAAAAAGAAAAGGAACCCAATTCAATAAGAAAAACAAATATACAAGAAAATGACAAAACAGCTGAACCATATGATTAATGACGAGCGGCACCATTAATCAAGAAACAAATAAAAATTTTGAAAATTTTAAAGTGATTGAAATAAAAATTCTGAAGTATGGATATATATACACTATTTTGAATATTTTTGATTTTGACATCGAATTCATTAAAGAAGATACAAATTCTTTAGCAGACCTTCTGACTAGAGAATTTTTACAAAGTATATAAAGATGTCTTAAAAAAAGAAAGATAAAGACAAGATTGAAACACCAAACCCTCTTTCCCTATCTGCTTCAAAACCTATAAAGTCTTGGTTTGACATTGCTAATCAAAAAGATCTCGATAAAGATGAAATAAATAAAGCCATCCAAATCAAACAATGGATTGATTCCAACTCTAAAGCCCCTGAACTTCTTAAAGCTATCCAAAATATATTCAAACCTCCAAAAGTCGAGCATCCTATCAATCCTGCTGACAAAGAAATTCTAGGTATGGCTCTGCAACTGATTTCAAAAATAGAGAAAGGAGAATCTTCTTGTCATAACCTTTCTCAAGAAGACTTAAAGATTGTGTCTATCCTAAGTAGTTCACAAATTATTTGTTTTCAAACTAAAGTGCTTAGGGAAGATTCTAACCAACTCTTCTGGAAAGAAAAATTCTTACAGATCTTCCAACCCTTTTACGAGAAAGAGTTTGGAATGCTATAAGACAGTCCTCTAGTACCTATATCATTCCATATATATACACACAAACAAAGTATTCTAAATTGATAAATACTTATATACAGAATTTTAGGGTATTATATATAATGCAAAATAGAGTAACAATTTCACTTTTAAAAATTTTGAAGTGATTGAAATAAAAATTCTAAAAGCATGAAACCTGAAATATTTTTTGTGGTTTGAACCACTTGTATTCAAAGTCCACTGAATTTTGACTAATCCAGTTTGATCCAGACAGGACCAAAACATGAAACAATTTTTATTTATATTTTAGTTTACTTTTAGTTTATTTTCCATATATGAAACAATATCCTTTTATTATTGTCTCATAATCTCTTTTAACACATACTGTAAATAATGGAGGCCCAACCAACAAAAGGCTTAGATAGATAAGCTTGCCTTGAAGGTCACATTCCAACATGTTCTATGGGCAGACTAGATAGTGAACTTCTGTTGTAGGCCCAACAAAATTCCACTTGGTTTTAAGAGAAATATCTATGTATTCAATTTTCAATATTTTTGTTTATTTTGGTATATTTTTAGTTTATTTTCCATATATGAAACAATATCTTACACTTTTATTCAATTCATTATATTTTTCATTATCTTTGATTAAATATATTATTATTATATAGAAAGCATGTTGATCTTAGCAATAATCAATCTTAATTTTGATCTTAACAAACTTAATCTTGAGCATTTAATTTTTTTTTTTTTGTTTAAGTGTGTATAATTTAGGACTCTATTGGAAGTAAAAATGAAGTATGAATATATTGGGCTAATTCGACCTCTGAGATTCAAAAAGGCTTTTGACATCTTTAGAGTTTTATGATGAGAAAGTTATCTTCTTCACATTTGAAGTAGACATCTTGAGCTTTCTAAATTGAGCTTACTTATCAAAATCTAAGTTCATTTCGGTATGAAAATATTGAGTCGAAGTCAACATAAGCAGTTTGCCATTTTAGATTGTACAACTCTTCGTATTTCAGCAATATCTTGAGCTACAAATGTCTAATTAAGGCGAGTCAAAATGATATAAAAAGCTAAGTCAAATATCTACAACTTTTATGAAGAAAGTGTAGGTAAATTCGAACGTCTCAAGTAGCCAATCATGGGTTCAACCCCATGCACAGTAGTCTGACATCATTACTTTCAATAATTCAAAATTATAAATGTTGGATTCAAAATATAGATGTTGGACACATTATTTGCACCTCCAATAGCTATATTTTTTAGTGTTTATCTATTTAAATACCTCTAAAGATGAATGGAAGTTAAGACATTTTTTGATTATTATCATTCTCTATCTTAACATTCATTAAAGCTCTCAAATTCTCAAATATTCACTCTTTGTTTATAAATCTTATGTGAGTTGGTTATGTGTTAAAAATATAATTTATCTTCATTTTAATTTATGGGATGGTTTAGTAGGAAAGTGACATTTATTTCTAAAGGAATTGGTTTAAGTGTTGTCCATTGAAACACTTAGGATTTGGTTTTTTAAGTGAGCCTTGAAAACTCATGTTGTAAGGTTGTAAGAGCGAGCCATAAAACTCTTGTGTAATCTCAATCTTATGAATAAAATTATAGGTGATTGAAAATCCTAACTTGGGGATAAGTTAGGTAGAGACGTAGAATTGTTGTTGAATTTGAAATCCTTAAATCATTATGTTTTTCATTCTTCCTTCTCAACATTCTTTCAATTCTTGCAAAGAATTATTTTTAATTCTAATTTTTATTTAATAGCCTTATTCACCCCCACCCCCTTTAAGGCTTTTTCAATTGGTATCAGATCTTGAATTCTAGGAACTTCATTACTAGAACACAATATTATAAGGAGTGAATCATAAAATATTTCTTCACTTAGGCCATTCTTTGATGTTAGTGACTATCCTCATTGGAAGTTCAAAATGAAGCTACACTTTGATTATGATTCCATCAAACTTTAGGATATTGTCCTAAAAGGTTAGAAAACACCTACAACTACCATTGATGGTGTGGTAACTACTCTAGTAAAGAGTTAATGGAACAACAAGCAAAAGGAAGAAAATCATAAAAATAAGAAGACGATGATCACTCTAGTCTCTTCTTTGACAAGGGAAGAGGGTGGCAAGCTTCAACATTGCATATTGGCCAAGGAAATGTGGAAGACCTTGGAAAATCATTATGAAGGCAACATGCAAGTTAAAAGCAAGAAGGTTCAACTTCACATGTATGAATATGAACTTTTCAAGATGAAGCCTTATAAGTCAATTACGGAGATGAAAAATCAACTCAACGCTCTTATCATAACCCTCATGAAACTTGTAAAGCATTTCTTCAAGGAAAAAGTAAATAACAAGATTCTAAGAATCCTACCTAAGAAGGATTGGGAATCTCGGGTTACTTTAATTGAGGAAACTCAAAACCTCTCAACTCTCTCTACCGATGTGCTTATCAAAAAGCTCTTAACACATAAGCTAACAATTAAGCAAAGAGGTGAAGAGCAAGAAGAAAAGGAAGAGAAAAAGAAGAGCATTGCTTTGAAAGCTTCACAAAATGATAGTGAAGAAGAAAATATTGAAGGTTCTAGTGATGAAGATGATGAAATTGCCATGCTTACTAGAAACTTCAAGAAGTTCTTGAAAAAGAAACATTCATCAAGAATAAAAGACTTCAACAAAAAGTATAAAGAAGAAGGTCAAAAGAAAACCAAAGACGTTACTTGCTATGAATGCAAGAAATCGAGTCACATTCGAAGTCAGTGTCCCAAACTTAAAAACAAGAGCAAAGGAACAAAAGAGAAAATGAGGGCTTATAAGGAAACTTGGGATGACTCCTCCAAATCAGAAACGAAAGAGGAACAACAAGAAGTAGCCAACCATTGTTTCATGGCTTTTGAAAGCAAAAAAGAGGTACCACCTATATCTAATTCTTCCTATGATGATGATTATTATTATGATGATGATGATGATGATGATATTGAAAGCTTTATGGTAAGAAAACTCTTGCTTAAATGCAAAAACTTATTATCTAAGAAGAAAGATTATAAGCATGAGTTATCTAGCCTAACCAAGGAATTTAAAAAATTGAAAAATGAATTTTCTAATCTTGTTAAATTAAATGATAAATTGTCTAATGATTTGAAAAATTCAAATTTCTTGGAAGATCAACTTAAGAAAGCAAATGATGAAAATCAAAAGCTTTTTAAAGAAGTCTTAAATTTGAAAAATTCCATTAAGAAACTAATGAAGGGAAAAGAATCTTTTAATAATATTCTTGACTCTAAAAAATTCCATGAAGATATACATGGAATTGAATATACCAATGGAATAGCTTCCTTATCATCATCATCTATTGATTTTATTAAAGCCTCAAATAATTATGCTCATTCTACCTCAAAACAAAATGAGATTCGAACTTTCAAAGCTAAAAGATCTCATGTGTCAAACACTCAAGGAAAGTCTTATAAGACTCAACTATATATGACACAAAGAGGTAAGCATTATGCTAGGAAAACACAACTTAAACATGCTTACATATACACTAGACACAATACTTATAAGCATTTTGCATAACATAATGCACCTAGACATATTACACAAACCTATTAAAAATACACATTTTCATTGCCAATGCATGTCTCATATTATGACTCAAAAGAACTTTAGGAGACACACACCACAACATCAACAAAGGCATGCTTCACACATTAGGAATGCATATCCTCCTAGGAGAAATAAGTTTGCAGATGTTGAATGCTCATATTGCATGATCAAGGGACATACTAATAATATGTGCTTCTATAGAAGATTGTACATGAATTTGCTTCCTATGAACTATTTTAAAACTAACCAACCTATACCAAGAAATGTTTGTATTCAAAAGAATGCTTAAATTGTCTTCTGTAGGTGTGCTTAAAGTCCACAAGATTAAAAAGCAAATGGTATCTTGATAGTGGATGCTCAAAGCACATGATGGGAGACAATGAGCAATTCAACAAGCTTGATGCTAAGGATGGACACGTTACTTTTTGGGGACAATGCAAAAGGAAAGATTATTGGTATTAGAGAAATTGATAATCCTCAATCCTTATCTATACACTATGTGTTGCTTGTTGATGGTCTTAAACATAACTTGCTTAGTATAAGTTAATTATGTGATATGGGAAATAAGGTCACTTTCTATCCTAAGAATTGCTTTGTTATTAGTCTTGATGAAGACAAAATAATTTTTAGTGGTGAAAGAGTTGATAATATTTATGTTATTAATTTGAATAAGACTAATAACAAATATATTAAATTCTTGATGTCAATTTCCCATGGCACATAGACATGGCATAGAAGGTTAGGATATGCAAATTTTGAGCTATTGAGTGATCTTTGGAAATATAAACTTGTGATTGATTTACCTAAACTTGAATTCACTAAGAATAAACCTTGTGATGCTTGCCAAAAGGAAAAAAAATCCAAGTCCTCATTTAAACTAAAAAAATGTAGTGTCCACTTCTAGGCCAGTTGAATTTATACAAATGGATTTGTTTGGACCAACTAGAGTTTCTAGTCTCAATGGTATGCACTATGCATATGTATTGGTTGATGATTACTCTAAATTTACTTGGGTATGTTTCCTTGCTCATAAGAATGATGCATTTAAAGCTTTTGAAAAGTTTGTAAAAAGAGTTTAAAAAGAAGAAGGTTTTTGTATTTCTTCTATTAGAAGTGATCATGAAACCGAGTTTGAAAATGAATTTTTCAAAACCTTTTATGATGAAAATGGTATTTCATATACATTCTCTTCTGCTATAACTCCTAAAAAAATGGGGTAGTTAAAGGGAAAAATAGAATGCTTGTGGAAATGGCTAGAACAATGCTTCATGAGTATAATTTTCCTCTATACTTTTAGGCGAAAGTCGTTAACACATCTTACTACATTTCAAATAGAGTTTTCGAAAGACCAATTTTGAATAGAACTTCTTATGAGCTATGGAATAATGGAAAACCTAAAATCTCATATCTAAGAGTATTTAGATGTAAGTGCTTTATATTAAACACCAAGGATAATCTTGGAAAATTTAATTCCAAAGCTGATGAAGGAATTTTGTTAGGCTATTCTATTTTTAGTAAAGCATATAGAGTTTTTAATAAAAGGACTCTAGTAATTAAACAGTCAATGAATGTTGTATTTGATGAATCAAACTCACTTGGTCCTAGAAAGGATATTTGTAGTGTTGATGATCTTGTAGGTAACGATGAGATTATGGAAACTCAAAAAGAAAATGCTAGTAAGCCTTTAGGACTTGAAGGTCCAAGTAAGGAGGACAATGAGGAAACGTCTCAACCTACCTTGAAGGATGAACTCCCAAAGGATTGGTAATTCAAGAAAGCTCATCCTTAAGACCTCATTATAGGTGACACTACAAAAGAGGTAACTACTAGATCTTAATTAAAGTATATTATTAATTTAGCCTTCATTTCTCAAATTAAACCTAAAAGTATTGATGATGCCTTGTGTGATAAATTTTGGGTCCTTGTTATGCAAGAAGAGTTAAATTAATTTGAGAGAAACAAGGTTTGGACCTTGGTTCCTAGACCGAAAAATCATCCTATTATAGGTGCCAAATGGGTGTTTAAAAATAAGATAAATGAATAAGGTGTCATAACTAGAAATAAAGCTAGACTGGTAGCTAAAGGTTATAATCAAAAGGAAGGTATTGATTATGATGAAACCTATTCCCCCGTTGCAAGCTTAGAAGCTATTAGAATGCTATTTGCATTTGCATCATTCATGGATTTCAAACTTTATCAAATGGATGTTAAAAGTGGATTTTAATGGTTTTGTTAAAGAAGAGGTGTATGTTAAACAACCTCAAGGTTTTGAAAGCTTTGATTTTCCAAATCATGTATTTAAACTTTCTAAAGCATTATATGGATTGAAACAAGCTCCTATAGCTTGGTATGAAAGATTGAGCAACTTCTTGTTAGAGAAAGGTTTCTCTAAAGGAAAAGTTAATACAACTTTTTTCATAAAGAAATCCAAGCATGATTTATTAATTGTTCAAATATATATTGATGACATTATATTCAGTGCTACTAACCATTACTTGTGTGAGGAATTCTCTAATTTAATACAAGGAGAATTTGAGATGAATATTATGGGTGAACTCAAATTCTTTCTTGGACTACAAATCAAGCAATGCAAAAATAGGATTTTCATCAATCAAACCAAGTATGCAAGAGACATTCTTAAGAAGTTTGGCATGGATGGAGCTAAGATAAGTAAAACTCTAATGAGAACCATAACCAAACTTAACAAAGATGAGAATGGCAAACCGGTTGATGAAAAGCGATTTAGAGCTATAATCGGATCCCTTTTTTATTTAATTACTAGTAAACTCGATATTATGTTTGCTAGTTGTTTATGTGCTAGATTTCAATAAAGTCCTAGAGAGTCTCATTTGAATGCTATCAAAAGAATTTTCAAATATCTTTATGGTACAATGCATTTAGAACTTTTGTATCCTAGGAGTTCATCTTTTAACTTGATTAGTTATTCTGATGTAGAATTTGCCAGTAGTTTACTAGATAGAAAAAGCACTTTTAGAACTTGTCAATTTTTAGGACAATGTTTAGTTTCTTGGTTTAGCAAGAAACAAGTTTCGGTTGCCTTGTCCACTGCTAAAGCTGAATATACTACAGCAAGTCTTTATTGTTCATATGTTTTGTGGCAAGAACAACAGTTGTTAGACTATGGTGTAAAAATTGATCACATTCCAATCAAATGTGACAATACAAGTGCTATCAACCTTAGCAAAAATCTCATTTAGCATTTTAGAACTAAGCATATAGACATTAGACATCATTTCTTGCATGATCATGTTCAAATTAGTGATATCTCACTTGAATTTATTGATACAAATAATCGACTTACAGATATCTTCATCAAACCTCTCAATGAAGAGATATTGAATTTTATTAAGTATGAACTTGACATGATTGGGTTCTAGTTTATCATGATTTTATGTTTAATTGATGGTTGAATTGTTTTCATGTAAAATCATGTTGTGCTTATTGATTACTTTGATTGATAAATATTTTGATTTTGATCTTAAAATTTTTTTTTATGGTCATCAGTTTATATTTGGTTTATCTTTCTAAATTTCCTTTTGTAATTTGTCAAAGGAGGATAAATAATTTGAGTTTCCATGTGTACCTAGTTATTTTTTTTTTACCATGCATACTTTTTTTAATTTTAAAACTCCCTTAAAAAATGTGTTTATTTTAGTGACATATTATATTTTTGTTTGATACAAGAGGAGAAAATTTATTTAAATTTTTGCATGCATATTAACATTGTAAGTATGGCTAATTTTGTCGTATATCATATGTGACAAAAGACATTGTTTTACTTACTTTGTTTATGTATGACATAGATTTTATAAAGATTTTGTGTATCTTTATTTTCATTTCCCTTTATATCTCTCTCTTTTCTTTTTGTTTTTGACAAAGGGGGAAAAATATATTTGAATTTGTTATTTGTTACCATACATGTGTATAATATTTTATTATTATGTTTATACATGCATAATTCATGTATAATTTCTTCTTGGGAATTATTTTGATCTTTGATAAGGCATGAATATTTTTATAAAGATTCAATTTATCTTTGCTTTGTTCCTATAGGAATTTTGGTCCCTTTAGCTTCATTTCCTCTTATATCTCTCTATTTTCCTTTTGCCTTTGTACAAAGAGAGGAAAGTATGTTATGGATAATTTATGTTTTTTTATATGCTAAGTGCTATATAATTGATTAGCTAGCTAAGCTCTATATGATCATGTGATGGTTAAGCTCATCTAACATTAACATTGTTGTTATATGTACTATTTTTATGATGCATTTTAGTGGCAGTATATGCATATATGTTTGAAATTATTTCCTCACATTGCCTAACATTTATTTAAATGATCATGTTATCATATTTTATATTTTTAATACATTTTTCATAAGTGATATCGTCTAATATATTCCCGCCTAGTTAAGGGCTCTTTATCTCCTGAACAGGGACAGCTGGATTAGGAAGAAGACAGAATCCGTCTGGGATAGAGACTACCCCAAAGAGGAATCCTAAGCAAGGAAAGAACACTCTCCTACCAAGATTATGATTCACTATCTCATAAGGAATCTGACTCCTCCCAAGTTTAAGTATTGCTATATATAAAACACCATATCCCTCACAAAGGGGCATCTCATTCTCACATATTCTAGCTATCATGTATTCTTCCTACTTCTATTCTCTAACTTAGGCATCAAAGTATTTGTGGGGACTCTCCCCACCTCTCGCTTTGCCTTCTATTTATGGATTGCATGATACCAAGCCCAAGAGTTTCGAAAACCAATTATTAATAAGAATGTCATATTTTTATCCCTCTTGCTATATTTTAAGTTGTTTTCATTTTTTATTTTTTTGTCAAGAGGAATAATCTATAAATTTATATTTCTTATCATGTCCATATTCGTAAGTGGAGAAATAAATAAACATATTTTATTTCATTTGGTATCATTATTATCATAAATATTATCACACACTTTACTTTGTATTATTCTTTATCAAGCTCAAAATAAGTTTGTCAAAATAAAAAAGGAGGAGATTGTTGACCTTAGCAATAATCAATCTTAATTTTGATCTTAACAAACTTATTTTTGAGCATTTAATTTGTTTGTTGAAGTGTGCATAAGTTAAGACTCTATTAGAAGTTAAAATGAAGTATGAATATCTTGGGTTGATTCGACCTCTGAGATTCAATAAGGCTTTTGACATTTTTAGAGCTTCATAATGAGAAAGTTATCTTATTCACATTTGAAGTAGACATCTTGAGCTTTTTGAATTGAGCTTACTTGTCAAAATCTGAGTTTATGTGGGTATACAAATATTGAGTCAAAGTCAACATAAGCAATATGCTATTTTAGATTGTATAACTCTTCGTATTTCAGTAATATCTTGAGCTACAGAAGGCCAATTGCTAAGTCAAATATCTATAACTTTTATAAAGAAAGTGTAGGAAAATTCGAACATCTCCAGTAGCCAATCATGATTTCAACATGTGCACAACAGTCTGATAGCATTATTTTTAATAATTCAAAATTATAAATGTTGGATTCAAAACATAGAAGTTAGACACATTATTTGCACCTCCAACAACTATATTTTTAGTGTTTATCTATATAAACACCTCTAGAGCTGAATGGAAGTTAAGACATTTTTTGCTTCTCTATCTTAACATTCATTAAAACTCTCAAATTCTCAAATATTCACTCTTTGTTTATAACTCTTATGAGTTGGTCATGTGTTACAAAATAGAATTTTTCTTCATCTTAATTCTTAGGATAGATTAGTAGGGAAGTGAGATTTATTTTTAAAAGAATTGGTTTAAATGTCGTTCATTGAAAAACTTGGGATTTGGTTTTTTGAGTGAGCCTTGAAAACTCATGTTGTACGGTTGTAAGAGTGAGCCATAAAACTCTTATGTAATCTTAATCTTGTGAATAAGACTGTGGGTGATTGAAAATCCTAACTTGGGGATAAGTTAAGTGAAGATGTAGGATTGTTGTTGAATCCGAACTCCTTAAATCATCGTGTTCTTCATTCTTCCTTCTCAACATTCTTTTAATTCTTGCAAAGAATTAATTTTAATTCTAATTTTTATTTAATAGCCCTATTCATCCCCACCCCTCTAGGGCTTTTTCAAAGTATTCTAAATTATTATATAAAAAACGTAAAATAAATGGAAAGTATTCTATTTATCTACATATAAAAAACTATATCAGAAACTAAACATTAACCAAAATGTAGCAAAAATAAATCACACATAAAAAAACTAAAAAAAAAAAACCATAGTAGGATGCTTAACACTCTATCCACCAATTACACCAAATCGATTAGAAAGATATGCAAAATCACCATTTTAACAGCCTATTCAAACAAAAAAAACAAGTTAACCATCAATAAAGCAAAAAAACTAAAATATATAAAAAAACATACATCTTCACTCAAACCATAAGCAACTTTTATATTAGAATCAATAAAACTAAAAAGATGATCAACATCACCAAATATAGTCTCTTCACCCTAAAAATAAAACAACATATCAAAAGCAAAATTAGAAATCAAAACGAAACCAAAATATATAAAATTAATATAACAAAAAAAACACACACACACCAAATTAGAATCCTTCAACACTTCATCACCATCAACACCATCTTTAACATAACTATATTTAATATTAGAATTAAAATCAACATCCTTAGACAATTTCTTATCACCCTTAAAATAAAAATACAAAACAAAGTATTAGAAACTAAAAAATACCAAAAAGTACAAAAATAATAAAACTGAACATACTTCAATAGAATCCTTTAACTTATCACCACCATCAACAACTTCAGCAAACTATGAATAAACTTCCTTCTTCTCACCATCCCCTCCACCTTTAGTGTCTTTATATTCATTTTCCTTACTTTCAGCACTCTTTTCACAACTAACAACATCTCCTAAACCATAACTAGAACACCAAAAACACTTCCACATTTTCCTGCACCTTTAAAACAATATCAGAAACTAAGAGTAAACAAAAAAGCAACAAAATTAATTACATGCTACCTGATAATAAAGTGGAGATGTGGGGCATCGATTTTGTACCTCTTGCATGCTAAGCAAGTGCTCTACCATATGAGCTACACCCATCTTCATCTTCCATTTAGTAACACATTATTAAATTAGATTATGATTTGTTTGAAGAGAAGTAAAACTAACTCATTTCCCATAGCTACTATATTATTATTATTATAAATATGTGGATAGTATTCCAAATTGACAAAAATATATACAAAATTATTGTATTAGAAATGTAAAATAAACATAAAGTGTTGAGATTATAATTTTGGTGCTTGAAATGTATTGATAAAATTGATTCTATTTTTGGATCATTAGATATTGAAATTATGACTTTATTTTTCTTACCCAAAGTTTTATAATAACTTTTTAGAAATAGTCATGTTGGCTTAAACATAATGAATGTTACATCTTTTATACATTAAGAACTTGAGTAATCAATTACGTATAGAAAATTTGTTGCATGTAAGTTGTCTGTATTTTGGTCATCACATATTGTGTATTCTTATAACCCACTTGCGCAATTTACAGAATAAAATTTCAAAAAAAATATATTGGCTATACTTCACAAATAAAAAAAAAAGAGGAAAGATTAAGAAAAAATAATTAAAAAAAGAAAAAAAAAAGAAAGAGAGAAATAAAAAAATAAAGAGAAAAAAATAAAAAAGAAAAGGAGAAAAAAATTTAAAATTTTAAAATTTTAAAAAAAGATAAAATAAAAATTTATAAAAAAAGGAGGAAAAGGAAAAAAGAGAAAATAAAAATAAAAATAAAGGAATAAAGGAAAAAAAGAAGGGAATGAGAAAAAAATTAAAAAAAAAAAAGAATAAAGAAAAAAATGAAAATGGGATAATTACTGTGTGCTCCCTGTGTTTTTGTCTATTACACTATTTCATCCCTAACATTTAAAAAAATATTTATTTATCCCTGATATTTGCAAAATCGTGTACTATTTCATCCCTAAAGAAGGACTAATGAGTGTTAATTATTACAAATGTTAAGGATGAATAAATATTTTTTTAAATGTTAGGGATGAAATAGTGTAATAAGCCAAAATATAGGGGCACACAGTAATTATCCCAATAAAAATTTATAAAAAGAGTAAAAAATAAGAGAAAAAATGAGAAGAAGAGAATGAAATATGTCAAGAAATTGATAGAAAAAATAAAAAAAATTTAGAGAAACCAAAAAGAAAAACCTAGATGGAGTTTTGAAATATGAAGTGCACTCTTAGAATTACGATAGGGTAATTTTATAATTAATGAAACTTTGAGGGTATTTTTGTTAAAAAAAATTAAGGGATAACAACATTTGCAGTATTAAAAGTTATATAGTTTTTACAATTAAGTTTTGAATGTTTAATTCTTAACAATCAAGTTCTATAAGTTTTAAAAAGTTTTTTTTGTTAGTTTTATCCGTTGGTCAAACTAATTTTCTGTTAGTCAACCATTAAAATTAAATTTTTTTTTACATTTTATTCCTAAAACTTTAAAAAATTTTATATTTAAAAAAATTATTTTTATTTATAATTTATTATATTATTAAATTTTCATAATAACTGTATTTACTTAGTAAATATAATATCAAAAAATTAAAAATTAAAAATATTTCTTTATTAAGTTATTAGTTTCAATAACAATGACAAAAAAAATTAATCAAGTATTATTTTAATAATTTAAAATAAATAATTTTAATTAACATATAAAAAACAAGTAAACTTTTTTACGTTTATGGTAAGATTTGAAAATCCTAATTTTAAATCAATTAATCGATTTACTTTAATCTAGATTATTGTTTATAATTAAAAGTTTTAATTTCTGTTGCGTTTTTTAATCACGAAATCCAACACTTACATAGTCTATTCCAGAATCATCTATCATTGAAATTGTTGTTGTTTTTTTTTTTTTTTTGATCCTCCATGCAACGGTTTAATTTGTAGTCTCCTTTGTGTCTATTTAGAGACCCAATAATTAGAGTATTTGTTGTCCATAGACTGACTGTATTTGCAGGTCATTGATCTTTCTCTGTTACTTATTCATCTAGACGACTGCATGTTTTGTTGATATGTAACTATCATGCATTTGCAGAGGCTCCAAGTGAGGCTCTTCCTCTGAATTGCAGGCTTAATTCAGGTGCTGCATTGTTGACTAATTATATATTGAAGGAATCTCATCTCACTAGTTTTAAAACAAGCATACAACTTTCATAGTTTCATGCCTTGTGCATCTAGATTAAATGCTATGCACATCAATTAATGGGCTGCTACACATTTTGATGGCCGTAAATTGTTGACTCATGAACTTACTTTTCTGCTGCTACACATTCCTCAAATTCCAAAAGGAAAATTAAATTAACCAAAACTCGTTTCATCAGTTATGAAAAGTGAAACATAGTGCTTAAAGCACCAATTAGTTCAGCTACTCACAACAAAGCAAAAACAAAGGAAAAAACCAACTTGATCTTTTTAAAATGCGATATCATTCACTGATGCCTCCAAAACTATCTCTGAATTCAAGCTTGACAGAGCTGTAAGCATCAAGCATCGCCTTTATGCAACACCAAGTCCGCGAACAATGTACAGTGCATTATCATGATTCAAAGATCAATTCATTCAATTAATTAAAACAAGCATTCATCAAATCAAATCAAAGAAGAAAAATATTATTTACCCAGCTATGTGCAGGTTTTCTCACCTCCATCAGAGGATTTATTATCTTTAGATTTCGATGATGATGATGACTTCTGAGGTATTAGTAACAGATGTGATTGTCCTGAAGAAAAACAATCTTTGAGGCTGAAACCTAACCTAATCAAATGAAATTAAGGAAAAAAAACGCAAGAAAAATTACGAAAGGACATCAATGATGTTGCTGTACACTACCACATGAGGCTGACAGTCTCTCTCTGCCATTATCTTCAACAAACCGACCTCGTGCTACTTGTACAAACATCATGTTGATATCCATGGGCAACTATGCGATCAGAGAAATCCACTGCTCTAGCAACTAGACTGTGTTCTTTTATCACACAGTTGCCCTTGGATATGAACCTGAAATTTTCTAGCGGACCCAGAGAAGATGCAAGAGATGAAGGGTCCTAAAGAAGTGGCGGCTACGTGCCTGTTGCCTCTTTATAATATTTAGGGTATTACCAGAAAAGGAAAACGTAAAGCATATGTAGGGTGCTGATGGATAACTATCAAATCAAACTGCGTCTTTTCATAGACGAAACCATGTAGTTTCTAAATTATATTTATTTAATAATAAATTTAATTCATAATATTTATTTATTTTTATTTTATCTATTAATTTAAATTTTGTTTAATATTAGTACTAATATTTACGATTAACATTAAGTAATGTTTACTTAGTATTGTCTGTGTTAATTAATTTAAATTACATTTACTCAATGTTATTGTTTATATACTAATTTAAATTATAAATATGTAGTTTTTATTAAACTTATTTATTTTTATTTTCTTAATATTAAATAAGTAGTGTATAATATATGTTTATTAATTAAAATTATACTTAATATTAATAGTAATATTAATTTATATAAGAATATGTAGTTTTACTATGAATATATAATTTTATGATATGTGTTACTTAATACTAATATAATTAGTATTGTTGTTGCTTACATGATTGTGCATGGAATGAAGAAAATATTGAATCAAGCAGAATACCAAAAGTGAAATATATTAAAATTTATTGAACCAAATAATTTTAACCCCAAACAAAATCTTATGACTACTTTGGTATAGTACTAGATATTTATAAAAAAAATCGAACCAAGAACCATACTGAATCATACCAAAATTGTACTAAATTGAAAGTTGAATATGATACCAAATATTATTTTAATAAATAATATATAAATATGAATAATAGTAATGAACTTAATTATATATGTGCAATGTATTGTTAATAGTACATATTAAGCAGCATATGTATAATAATATATGATAAAAATAATATATTTTGTATAATAAAAATAATAATATATGATAAAAATAATATATTTTGTGTGTAAATATAATAAATAAATTACTAATAAAATATTTTTATTAATTTTATTATTATTAATAAGTTAACAATGCATTATTATTATTATTATTATTATTATTATTATTATTATTATTATTATTATTATTATTATTATTCAATTAACAAGTAAAGAAAAAGAAAACTCGGATTGCATAGTTTCAAATAATTGAATTAATAAATAAAAATGTGAAATGTCCATTATAATATAATTTAAATTTAAAATATTAGAAATGAAAGAATTATTATTATTATTATTATTATTATTATTATTATTATTATTATTATTACTACTCATACTAATACTATTTGAAATTAATGAGCTAAATAATATTATAGTTATTATTTTTATTATATAGTAATATATAGAAACATATTATAAATAATAAAAATGAAGTAGTTTGGGCCAAAATTATGTCGTTTCAATTAAAGTAAAAAATCAAAACAAGAGAAAGGTCATTTTTATTTCTTAAAATATATTGTTATTATTATATTTAATAACTTATTAATTATTATTTTTATTAAATAATCTAGTCTTATAAATATTATTTAGAATAAATGTCATGACCTGAACCTGAGGGCATGTGACAAACATAATCGTGCGCATTATAAAATGTTTTTTGTCATCAAATATCATAAATCAATTTTAAACATTATACATAAACGTGATTCATTAAAACTCCAATACATAAGTATATTTAAGTTATACAAACTCATAGTACATACATTACTGCAGTATGCTAGAGTTACTACTACAATATAGCTCATAATAACCTACATGATATAGTCGGTGATGAAGAAATCCGACGTAGAGGTGGTCTGAGGTCGAACTCCCAAGCTCTTAAAAAAAATAGATTGAGGGGAATCAGACCTCACTGAATAAGTCAATAAAAGAGTTGTACGGTTTAAAAACCTTTTTGAAAACCATATAGTTATAGTGAAAATAATCTATAACGTATATATATATATATATATATATATATATATATATATATATATATATATATATATATATATATATATATATATATATATATATATATAGCTTTTGAAAAATCTCGGTAGAACCCTAAACCCAAATTTCTAAATGGCCAACTAAGTCCACTTAATCCAATTAGACTGTCGGTCCCCAAGAGCAAAGGCATCAACCGAGGCACCAAGCCGCAATCATCCACTTAATCCAATTACATGGTATTGGCGGTCCCCGAGAGCTAAGGCATTCATCGAGGCACCCATCCCAATCCATTATTAACTTTCCAATCATTGGCAGTCCCCGAGAGCTAAGGCTTCCACTGAGGCATCTGTCCCAGTTTATATCCACAAGTCATACATACATCGGATCCATCTCTCAATCTCTACCATGTGCACATGGTCCTGGTGAAATCCACCAGATAGCCCGTTCTACTAAAATTTCTCAAAACTAATTTTAAATAAATAAAATGCACTTAAATCTTAAAATAGCAACATTTAAATTAAATAAATCATATAATAAATACTAAAAATATGAGCGCACGCATCTTTAAATAAAACACACGCACAAATCAATTTATCAACTTACAAGATGAGCGAGAAGGTTGACGACTGTGCGTCTGCCTCAATCCAACAACTCCCGCTCTGGTATTCTCTAGAACAAAAATAACAGACCTATTTTAAAAACACATCTATGGAATTAAAAATCAAAAATCAACAGAAATAATGAAATTCTAGACTGACTCGAGGAAGACAGGATAAGATTCAATAGATAGGAAAAAACCCTAATTAACACTAGGAATTTACGAAAGATGTCATATTTTATGAGAAAATCTACCAAAATTTCGCCAGAGTCTCCTCTGTAAAATAGACATCTCTCTATCATAGGTAGAGTCATTCCTGCATAGAAAATACACTTTTAGTATTTACAAACATTCACACTCGAGTCAGACTTTCAAAACTACACTTAGCTCCGATCGAGATCACAACTCAACCATCACAAAATAAAATCATTTATTTCCCAAAAATACATATTACATATAAATATCCATAACTTAGAAAATCATCTCTCATTAAAGCTTAAAAAAAAATTTCACAAACATATATATATAATATTTTGAAACAATATTCAAAATTAACATTACTTAATTAAAAATACCAATTAATTCATAAAAATCCTCTATAACTCTTAAATATTAATAAAACCAACTAAAATATATATTTAACTATAATTAGCATAAAATTACATATTTATCCATATAATAGAAAAATACACATAATACTCAAAATAATACCTAATATATTATTTAAAATTAATTTTTGAAAATTAGTGTTAATTAGTCAAAAATAGTAAATAATTTGTAAAAATCCTTTTAAATTCCATAGATATTATTAATACCAACCACAATCCATTATTTAGCTATAATTAACATAAAATTACATTTTTACCCCTATAATACATAAACTTACATAATACACTATTATTACTCACAAATTCCCTAAAAATTATACAAATACCTAAAAATTATTTTCTCAACATTAAATTTATTAATATAATTAAAAACATAAAATTAACTAATAATTTCTTCCAAACTATAAATTTAACCTAATTATCCACCTTTGACATAAACTTAAAAATAATTATAAAAATAGTATAAAATTCACAAAAACTATAAATCAAGTTCTAGAATTAATAAAATTTAATAATAATACCAATTATCAAAATTTCATAATTTTTTAACAATAAATTTTTGAAATTTAATAAAATATTCAAAATTCACAATTAACACAATACTTTTCTATAATCGTAAATCAAATCAATATACTAAAAATAATTAACAATAATTACCCTAATTACTAATTAAACTCAAGTAAAAATAAAATAAAATAAAAATAAAATAAAATAAAATTCTGTAAAATCAGGAAAAATCAAAATAATATACAAAAATTGGATTTGAACAACTAAAGTAGCATAATTCATCATCTAGCTTAGAATAAATGAAGATTAACATATAAATCAACTCAGACAACCAGAAAATAACCCAAAAGCAACCTAAAATCAACCTGCAGCAACTCACATTCAACCTTTGATGCCGACGCCAGAGATGAGTTGAAGTGGCAAGACTTGGCGTCAACCGATGGCTGAGAAGGTGAGGAAGGCTGAGGAAGCAACGCTGGCGCCGATCTAGCTTCGATAGAGGTGGGGTGAGCTCAAACCGAGAGAGAGAGGGAGAAACCGGAGGAAGAAAAGGGGAAGAGGAAGTTGATGGCGGTGATGGTTGCTCCGGGAAGGCTATGGCGCGACGAAGGGAGAAGGATGTGGAGTGATGGTGACGGACGGGATGAGTGCTGCTGCTTGGATGATTTTCAAGTGATGGGTGTTTATTATTATTATTATTATTATTTACTTTATATTATAATCATATATATATATATATATATATTGTAATACCCTATATAATTACTTAAATAAAAGGGGTATTTTTTTTTTATCAAATCATATTATTAATAAATATTTTCTTCTTCATCATATTATATTTTATTTATGCTTATATTGTTTTAGGGTCGTTAATATATGTGAGTATTATTTAATTATTGTTTAAAATTTCATTGTCTATTTTATTGTTATTGTTATTATTATTATTATTATTATTATTATTATTATTATTATTATTATTATTATTATTATTATTATTATTATTATTATTATTATTATTATTATTATTATTATTATTATTATTATTATATTAAATATTATGTCTATATGGGTGCTTATAAATAAATGTATGTATATATATATATATATATATATATATATATATATATATGTGTGTGTGTGTGTGTGTGTGTGTGTGTGTGTGTGTGTGTGTGTGTGTGTATAGATATATTTAAGTAGAGTTAAATTGTTATAAGTGTATGTGTATGGTAGGTTGCATGATACAAATATATATGTATGTACAAGTGTATATATATATATATATATATATATATAACCATTGGGACCCGAAGAATAACCCTCCCCTGTCACCCACATCTTCCTCACCACCATCATCACCGACGCTCCCTTCACCGGCGCCACCCTCACCTCCGCCAGAAGACCTGCGCCCGCCACCTTCCTCGAGCAGTCAGCTGCTGCCTTCTCCTTCCTCACGATAGGACTCCCTTCTTCCCGTCAGACAACGAGCTCTTCTTCCTACACGTGCAACAACTCATCCTGCCAGCTGAATCTCCGCTCGCCATTGCTGTCCATTTCATCGGTGCTGCTCGATCCCCTCCATTTCTCCCGGCAACAGCAAATTTCCCTTCCCTTATCCCTCGTCCTGCTGGCAGTGAGTAACGCTCACTTGGTCCTTCCTCTCTTCAAATGCTTTTCTTGATTTTTGGTGAATTCGAGGTTAGTTAGAGTTGGTTAGTATGTATTGAAGTTGGTTTTGATTTTTTTTGAAATTTTTGGTAATTTAGTTAAATTTCCAGAAATTATTTAATATTTAATTGACTTTATTTGATAATAATTTGGGTATAATTCATAACTAGGGTGGTTGTTAATAAATTATTTTTAAGTGAAACAAATTTTATTGAAATTTGTAGGAATTATTATAAATTTGGTAGAATTTTTGTAAATATTAGTAATATTTAGTTAATTTCCGAAAATTATGGTTAAAAAATTGTGAAATTTTGATAAATGAGGTTATTAATGAATATTATAAATTTTAGAACTCAAATTATAATTTTTGAGACTTTTATACTATTTTTATAAATATTTTTGAGTTTATGTCAAATGTGATTTTTAGGTTGAATAATATTTTTGGGAGCCCGACTCGAGTGTGAATGTTTGTGGATATTAGAAGTGCATTTTCTATGCATCTCTGGCTCTACCTTGATAGAGAGATGTCCGTTTTACAGAGGAGACTCCGTCGAAATTTCGATAGATTTTCTCGTAAAACGTGATACTCGTAAAATTTCTACCGTTAGTTAGGTTAAATCCTGTCTGTCGAGTCTTGTCCGGTTTTCCTCGAGTCAGTCTGGAATTTCATTATTTTGTTGATTTCTGATTTCGATCCCTTAGTCATGTTTTAAAAGTCGATTATTATTTTCTTTTAGAGCATTTCGGAGCAGAAGCTGTGAGGCCGAGGTAGACGCGTGGTTATCAGCCTTCACATTCATCCTGTAAGTCAATAGACCGATCTGTGCATGTGTTTATTTAAAGAATGCATGCGCTCATATTTTTATTATACTGATTATAGGATTTATTTAATTTAATGCTATTATTTAAGATTTAAATGCATTTTATTTATTTAAAATCGATTTTGAGAAATTTTGGTAGAACGGGCTACCTGGTGGGCTTCACCAGGACTATATGCACATGGTAGAAATTGAGTGATGGATTCGATAATTGTATGATTGATGAATGTTAAATTGGGACGGGTGCCTCGGTGGAAGCCTTTGCTCTCAGGGACCGCCAGTGATTTGTAAGGTTAATAATGGACTCGGATGGGTGCCTCGGTCGATGCCTTTGCTCTCGGGGACCGCCAGAGCCATATATTTGGATTAAGTGAATGACTACGGCTTGGTGCCTCGGTTGATGCCTTTGCTCTTGAGGACCGGTAGTCTAGTTGGAATAAGTGGGTCCGGTTGGCCATTTAGATTTTGGGTTTAGGGTTCTACCAAGATTTTTTAAAAACTATATTTATACATTATAAGTTATTTTCACTACAAATATATATAGTTTTCAAAAAGGTTTTCAAACCATACAGCTCTTTTTATTGACTTACTCAGTGAGATCTGATTCCCCTCAATTTATTTTTTTTCAGGAGCTTGGGAGTTCAACCTCAGACTACCTCCACGCCGGGTTTCTTCTTCACCGGCTATTTTATGTAGGTCATTGTAAGTTGTACTATGTGTTAATCTAGGTTGCTGCAGTAGTATATGCATTAAAGATTTGTATGGTTTAAACATAATTGTGTAATTTATCTGTGTAAACCACGCTTATGTATAAGATTCAAATTCGATTTATAATATGAGATGTTGAAACACATTATTATTTAAACAGTTGAATTTGTGTAATTTGAGAAAAAAAATCAGTTTGATAATGTGTTCTATTTTAAAATAAGGTTTTAAATTGAAAGGAGTTATTTACTTTTTCTTTAAGGCTTACTATGGGTTTCGGGGGCCTTATACCTTTCCATTCCCTAGTGCCGGTCACGTGCTCTCGAGTTCAGGTCGTGACATATATATATCTATATATATACCCAACTATAATACTTATATCAAATAATAAAACCCTAAAATAATACTAACATAAATATATCTCAATTAAATAGCTAGATAATTAACAATTATATAATATAATTTAAAATTAATTATTAATAACACAAATTCAAAAATTACTTTATAAAAATATAGGGAATTACAATAAATAAGATCAATAATATTATTATAATTTTATTTTTAATGTATATTATTATATATTACTGTTGACACTCGATTTTAGCTCACCTGAAATCAGAAAAACTCAATGATGAAAAATTCAAATGATGAGCTCACCGAAGTAATGATTAAAAAAAAAGTTTGAAACTAATTTACTTTAAAATGAATTTGGCACAAACGAATAATAAAAAAGAAAAAGGATAAATTTTTTTAAAGTTAAGGAATGGGGAAATCCAGAGGAGGTGGTTAGCTTAGAAAAAGGGAGAGAGATTTTTAGAGTGGGACAAGCATATGTGGGAAAAAACACGGAAAAAAAAAATAAAAAGTAGGGAGTTTGAAAAAAAGGAGTGTTGGAGAAAAAAGAAAAATAAGACACAGAATTATGTGGAAAGAAAAGAGGAACAAATGCAAAATTTGTTGAGAGAAGAATTTTTTATTTTTATTTTTTCCGGTACTGTGTTTTCTAGATAAATTAGAGGTGGGGTGAGCTCAAACCGAGAGAGAGAGGGAGAAACCGGAGGAAGAAAAGGGGAAGAGGAAGTTGCTGGCGGTGATGGCTGCTCCGGGGAGGCTATGGCGCGACGGAGGGAGAAGGATGTGGCAGTGATGGTGACGGACGGGATGAGTGCTGCTGCTTGGATGATTTTTGAGTGATGGGTGTTTCTTCCTTTATTATTATTATTATTATTATTATTATTATAATTTACTTTATATATATATATATATATATATATATATATATATATATATATATATATATATATATATATATATTTACACATACATACATATATATGTATTTATATATATAAAATCTCAAATTTACGTACTATATACGTATATTCACACAAATGCGCACACACACACACATATATATATACCTAAATATAATACTTATATCAAATAATAAAACCCTAAAATAATACTAACATAAATATATCTCAATTAAATAGCTAGATAATTAACAATTATATAATATAATTTAAAATTAATTATTAATAACACAAATTCAAAAATTACTTTATAAAAATATAAAGAATTACAATAAATGAGATCAATAATATTATTATAATTTTATTTTTAATGTATACTAATATATGTTACTGTTGACACTCAATTTTAGCTCTCCTGAAATCAGAAAACCTCAATGATAAAAAATTCAAATGATGAGTTCGCCGAGATGGTTAAAAAAAAGTTTAAAACTAATTTACTTTAAAATGAATTTGGCACAAACGAATAATAAAAAAGAAAAAGGATAAATTTTTTAAAGTTAAGGAATGGGGAAATCCGGAGGAGGTGGTTAGCTTAGAAAAAGGGGGAGAGATTTTTAAAGTGGGATAAGCATATGTGGGAAAAAACACAGGAAAAAAATAAAAAGTAGGGAGTTTGAAAAATAGGAGGAGAGTTGGAGAAAAAAGAAAAATAAGACACAGAGAAAAAATAAATATAAGGAGGTGATATGTGGAAAGAAAAGAGGAACAAATGCAAAATTTGTTGAGAGAAGAATTTTTTATTTTTATTTTTTCACGTACTGTGTTTTCTAGATAAATTACAACAGGTGCAAAGAAAATAAGTTTGATTTTTTGAACAAATGTGTGGGTAGAGGTGCTTTATTATTATGATTGCTACTAATTATAAAGGTACCAGCCTAAAACCCTAAGAAATTTATTTGTAATTAAACACTAATAAATAGAATTCTAATCAAATAATGAAACTAGCAGAGCCCATAAAGAAATTCATCACTTGGGCCATTACATTGAGCATATATGTATTAGTTTTGGTTATGATTGATTTTGATATCAAATTTTTATTTTTTTCTTAAGTTCAATTTTTATTTCAATTTAAAATATTTTAAATATATCCAATTAAAGTTAGCATATATAACAGTTACAATAAATATATTTTTAATATATTTGTCATGTAGACATTTTAATAAGCCGTCTAATAATCTTGTAGATTCTAGAAAATAAAATTACTAAAACAAAATTAAAATTAAACTTTAGTAATTAAAAAGAAAAAAATAAAAAATTTAATACCAAAATGAAATATAAGCAAAATTAAGATATTATTGGTGCAATAAACCCAACAATGCCCCAAAATCTAACTTGAAAGCCGGCTGTGTTATGTTTAGAGGTGGCAAAATGGGTGCTTTCTCATTTACCCATCTATACTCAATACATTTTAAATGAGTTTTGGATCATTAATGGGTAATATATAAAAGTTAAATGGGTAATAAAAAATTATAAATTTTAATTATCTTTTAAATGTATTTTATGAGTCTGGATAATGGTATTTATATATTTTATTTTTTTTTTCTTTTTTAAGCAATTTTTTATTTTTTATTTTCTTCTTATATTTTCTTTATTTTTATTTTTATTTTCTCCCTAATTTTCTCTACATCTTTTTTTTTCTCTCTTTTTTATTTTTATTTTATCCTTTCATCTTTCTTTTTAATTTTAATTTCCTTCTTTTTGTCATTTTTTTCCTTTTCCTCTTTTTGTATTTTTATTTTCTCATTTTTTAATCTTTTCCTTCTTTTTTCAATTCCATTTCTAATTTTTATTTTCTTCTTATTTTTTTATTTTTTATTTTTTTATTTTTTTTACCTTTTCACCTTTTCTCTTTTATTTTTTATTTTTTATTTTTTATTTTTAAGTTTTCTTTTTTTTTTTATGAAATTACTTTCAAAAGAAATTAAATATCATAAAATGTCTAAAAATGAAAGAAATAAAAAAAATAAAATGATTCCAAATATTGACTTATAAACTTGAATGCGTAATTCCTTTTTTTTTTTTTTAATAAATGAAAGAAATAAAAAAAAAATGCTTATAATAACTTATTAAAAAATCATGACAAAACCGCTTTGTACTTTATGGAGATCAACTTGTCCTGTTGTGCACCCTTAGATTTTATTTCGGTAACTGAACAAAGAAAAGGATGTATCCTTCTCCTACGCCCAAACAAAAGGAATCAACTACAATATAGCCTGTTTCATCCCGTACACCAAAGTATTAAAATTTTAGTGGCAAGCTAATTAAGAAAAAAAAAATTAATATTATAAAATTTCTAAAAATTTATGCAAGGTGACATTTAATATAATTTTGATTCATTAAAACTCCAAGACATAAGTATATTTAAGTTATACAAACTCATAGTACACACATTACTACAGTATGCTAGAGTTACTACTACAGTACAGCTCACAATAATCTACATAATATAACCGGTGATGAAGAAATTCGGCGTAGAGGCGATCTGAGGTCGAACTCCCAAGCTTCTAAAAAAATAAATTAAGGAGAATCAGACCTCACTGAATAAGTCAATATAAGAGCTGTACGGTTTGAAAACCTTTTTGAAAACCATATAGTTATAGTGAAAATAATTTATAATGTATATATATATATAGCTTTTGAAAAACTTCGGTAAAACCCTAAACCCAAATTTCTAAATGGCCAACTAGGCCCACTTAATCCAACTAGACTGTCGGTCCCTAAGAGCAAAGGTATCAACCGAGGCACCTAGCCGCAATCATCCACTTAATCCAATTACATGACACTGGCGGTCCCTGAGAGGTAAGACATTCATCGAGGCACCCATCCTAATCCATTATTAACTTTCTAATCATTGGTAGTCCCCAAGAGCTAAGGCTTCCACCGAGGCACCCGTCCCAGTTTATATCCATAAGTCATACATACATAAGATCCATCTCTCAATCTCTACCATGTGCACATGGTCCTGGTGAAACCCACCAGGTAGCCCGTTCTACTAAAATTTCTCAAAACTAATTTTAAATAAATAAAATGCACTTAAATCTTAAATAGCAGCATTTAAATTAAATAAATCATATAATAAATACTAAAAATATGAGTGCACGCATCTTTAAATAAAACACATGCACAAATCAATTTATCAACTTACAAGATGAGCAAGAAGGCTGACGACCGCGCGTCTGCCTCGATCCAACAGCTCCCACTCTGGTATTCTCTAGAACAAAAATAACAGACCTATTTTAAAAACACATCTATGGAATTAAAAATCAAAAATCAACAGAAATAACAAAATTCTAGACTGACTCGAGGAAGACCGGATAAGATTCAATAGATAGGAAAAAATCCTAATTAATGCTAGGAATTTACGGAAGATGTCACATTTTATGAGAAAATCTATCAAAATTTCGCCAGAGTCTCATCTGTAAAACAGAAATCTCTCTACCATAGGTAGAGTCATTCCTGCATAGAAAATACACTTATAGTATTCATAAACATTCACACTCGAGTCGGACTTCCAGAACTACACTTAGCTCCGATCGCGATCACAACTCAACCATCACAAAATAAAATCATTTATTTCCCAAAAATGCATATTACATATAAATATCCATAACTTAGAAAATCATCTCTCATTAAAGCTTAAAAAAAAAAATTTCACAAACATATATATATATATATATATAATATTTTGAAACAATATTCAAAATTAAAATTACTTAATTAAAAATACCAATCAATTCATAAAAATCCTCTATAACTCTTAAATATTAATAAAACCAACTAAAATATATATTTAACTATAATTAGCATAAAATTACATATTTATCCATATAATAGAAAAATACACATAATACTCAAAATAATACCTAATATATTATTTAAAATTAATTTTCAAAAATTAGTGTTAATTAGTCAAACATAGTAAATAATTTGTAAAAATCCTTTTAAATTCCTTAAATATTATTAAAACCAACTACAATCCATTATTTTGCTATAATTAACATAAAATTATGTTTTTACCCCTATAATACATAAACTTACATAATACACTATTATTACTCACAAATTCCCTAAAAATTATACAAATACCTAAAAATTATTTTCTCAACATTAAATTTATTAATATAATTAAAAACATAAAATTAACTAATAATTTCTTCCAAAATATAAATTTAACCTAATTATCCACCTTTGACATAAACTTAAAAATAATTATAAAAATAGTATAAAAATCACAAAAACTATAAATCAAGTTCTAGAATTAATAACATTTAATAATAATACCAATTATCAAAATTTCATAATTTTTTAAGGATAAATTTTTGAAATTTAATAACATATTAATAAAATTCACAAAATTCACAATTAACACAATAATTTTCTATAATCTTAAATAAAATCAATATACTAAAAATAATTAACAATAATTACCCTAATTACTAATTAAACTCAAGTAAAAATAAAATAAAATTCTGTAAAATCAGGAAAAATCAAAATAATATACAAAAGTTGGATTTGAACAACTAAAGTAGTATAATTCATCATCTAGCTTAGAATAAATGAAGATTAACACATAAATCAACTCAGACAACCAGAAAACAACCCTAAAGCAACCTAAAATCAACCTGCAGCAACTCACCTTCAACCTTTGATGCCAACACCGAAGATGAGTTGCAGTGGCGAGACTTGGCGTCGACCGATGGCTGAGAAGGTGAGGAAGGCTGAGGAAGCAACGGTGGCACCGATCTAGCTTCGATAGAGGTGGGGTGAGCTCAAACCGAGAGAGAGAGAGAGAGGGAGAAACTGGAGGAAGAAAAGGGGAAGAGGAAGTTGCTGGCGGTGATGGCTGCTCCGGGGAGGCTATGGCGCGACGGAGGGAGAAGGATGTGGCAGTGATGGTGACGGACGGGATGAGTGCTGCTGCTTGGATGATTTTTGAGTGATGGGTGTTTCTTCCTTTATTATTATTATTATTATTATTATTATTATTATTATAATTTACTTTATATATATATATATATATTTACACATACATACATATATATGTATTTATATATATAAAATCTCAAATTTACGTACTATATACGTATATTCACACAAATGCGCACACACACACATATATATATACCTAAATATAATACTTATATCAAATAATAAAACCCTAAAATAATACTAACATAAATATATCTCAATTAAATAGCTAGATAATTAACAATTATATAATATAATTTAAAATTAATTATTAATAACACAAATTCAAAAATTACTTTATAAAAATATAAAGAATTACAATAAATGAGATCAATAATATTATTATAATTTTATTTTTAATGTATACTAATATATGTTACTGTTGACACTCAATTTTAGCTCTCCTGAAATCAGAAAACCTCAATGATAAAAAATTCAAATGATGAGTTCGCCGAGATGGTTAAAAAAAAGTTTAAAACTAATTTACTTTAAAATGAATTTGGCACAAACGAATAATAAAAAAGAAAAAGGATAAATTTTTTAAAGTTAAGGAATGGGGAAATCCGGAGGAGGTGGTTAGCTTAGAAAAAGGGGGAGAGATTTTTAAAGTGGGATAAGCATATGTGGGAAAAAACACAGGAAAAAAATAAAAAGTAGGGAGTTTGAAAAATAGGAGGAGAGTTGGAGAAAAAAGAAAAATAAGACACAGAGAAAAAATAAATATAAGGAGGTGATATGTGGAAAGAAAAGAGGAACAAATGCAAAATTTGTTGAGAGAAGAATTTTTTATTTTTATTTTTTCACGTACTGTGTTTTCTAGATAAATTACAACAGGTGCAAAGAAAATAAGTTTGATTTTTTGAACAAATGTGTGGGTAGAGGTGCTTTATTATTATGATTGCTACTAATTATAAAGGTACCAGCCTAAAACCCTAAGAAATTTATTTGTAATTAAACACTAATAAATAGAATTCTAATCAAATAATGAAACTAGCAGAGCCCATAAAGAAATTCATCACTTGGGCCATTACATTGAGCATATATGTATTAGTTTTGGTTATGATTGATTTTGATATCAAATTTTTATTTTTTTCTTAAGTTCAATTTTTATTTCAATTTAAAATATTTTAAATATATCCAATTAAAGTTAGCATATATAACAGTTACAATAAATATATTTTTAATATATTTGTCATGTAGACATTTTAATAAGCCGTCTAATAATCTTGTAGATTCTAGAAAATAAAATTACTAAAACAAAATTAAAATTAAACTTTGGTAATTAAAAAGAAAAAAATAAAAAATTTAATACCAAAATGAAATATAAGCAAAATTAAGATATTATTGGTGCAATAAACCCAACAATGCCCCAAAATCTAACTTGAAAGCCGGCTGTGTTATGTTTAGAGGTGGCAAAATGGGTGCTTTCTCATTTACCCATCTATACTCAATACATTTTAAATGAGTTTTGGATCATTAATGGGTAATATATAAAAGTTAAATGGGTAATAAAAAATTATAAATTTTAATTATCTTTTAAATGTATTTTATGAGTCTGGATAATGGTATTTATATATTTTATTTTTTTTTCTTTTTTAAGCAATTTTTTATTTTTTATTTTCTTCTTATATTTTCTTTATTTTTATTTTTATTTTCTCCCTAATTTTCTCTACATCTTTTTTTTTCTCTCTTTTTTATTTTTATTTTATCCTTTCATCTTTCTTTTTAATTTTAATTTCCTTCTTTTTGTCATTTTTTTCCTTTTCCTCTTTTTGTATTTTTATTTTCTCATTTTTTAATCTTTTCCTTCTTTTTTCAATTCCATTTCTAATTTTTATTTTCTTCTTATTTTTTTATTTTTTATTTTTTTATTTTTTTTACCTTTTCACCTTTTCTCTTTTATTTTTTATTTTTAAGTTTTCTTTTATTTTTTTATGCAGATATAAGCCAATAATATTGGTTATTATTCCATTAATTAATTAAGAAAAAGAGGGAAAGGAAAAAAATAGAGAAAAAGAAAATAAAAATTTTTTTAAAAATAAAAAAGAAAAATGAGAGAATGGAAAAAATAAAAATAAAAAAAAGAGGAAAAAGAAAAATTGGAATTATACTTAAAAAAACAAAGCAAAAGGAAAAAGTGGTAAAAATGAAAAAAGGACATGCTTGAAAATAAAAAAGGGTAAGAATATAATAAATAAAAAAAAAAGTGGAGGTATTTTTGTTTATAAATGTTAAAAAGTATTTTTTGTAAATTTTTCAAAATTTATATATAAATAAATAGATTTAAATGGATAGGTAAAGTTTATATGAATTATATGAATTTGGATATCTATATAAATAATAAATGGGTCAAAAATATAAATGGATAATTACGAGTCTTATCTATATATACCAACCCATACCTACTAATCCACCCATTTTGCCACTTCTAGTTATAGTCATGGTTCCGTGACTTATATATATATATATATATATATATATATATAGAACATAATCACCAATATGCACTCTGGTTTATGTTTGTCAACTTCAGAGTTATCAAACTGATTTATAGCCATGATTACCTTGGCATAAACAACAAAGGATGATTTGTTAGTGATACTATCTAGAATGTTCCCACCTAATTATGGGCCCTTTACCTCCTAAATAGGCACACTTGGATCATGAAGAAGACAGATCCGTCTGAAATGGGAACTACCCCAAAGTGGAGTCCTAAACACAAAAGGAACACTCTCTTACTATGATTGTGATTCACTATCCCACACAGAATCCGACTCCATCCAGGTTTGAGTATTACTATATATATAGCCCTACATCCCTCACAAGAGATCATCTCATTCTCACATATTCAAGCTATCTTACATTCTCCTTGCTTCTATTCTCTAACTTAGGCATCAGAGTGTTCGTAGGGATCCTCCCAACCTCTCACATTGCCTTTTGTTCGTAGATTGCAGGATACCAAGCCTAAGAGTTCCGAAAACCAATTATCAAGTGACGCCGTCTATGGGAACTCCTTGGGAAAAGCCATTCATTTACTTGCTAAGCTAAAGACACCTTCACTATGACTTCTAGCCCACCACCAGCCCAGATTCCTAAAGCCGGCACCAACCCTTTTGCACCTATCCTTTTAACCGACCTTTCAGACCCTCTCCCAACAATGATACTACCACCCACCTTGCAGCATGCTAGAGCCTCATCCGGACATGTACCTTCACTTCCAGAGAACACCCCAAGATACCCGTCCTTGGGAATAGATCTCCTGTATTACGCTCTGCTACAACACCATCAATCAATACCTTCAATACCTTTTCCAAGTCTACCAGAAACGCCAACAATAACCACTTCAAACCTAAACACTATGACCCAAACACTCAGCCTTGATCATATTAGCAGGGAAGCCATGATAAAAAAAATTCAGGCATAGATAGCTTTGATGCAACAACAACTAAATGCTATAATACAGAGCAGGCGCGCTGAGCCAGCTCAAAATGATGATAACACAACACCCCGACAAGCCCCAGGGACGAGCATATGGAAGTGAAAAGTGCTAGAAGGGGAGTGCAGTTCAATTATTCCGGCCTTTGATGATTCAAAATTATCGTAGAAGGTTGAGGAAGCAATGTGCAAAGCCCGGACCAAACCTAGAAAGGAAGAGGAATGGGTTATGGATAGTAGAACTCCGTTTATCAGTAGAATAATTCAAACGGAGATTCCTAGTAAGTTCAGAATCTCGTAGCTTGATCAGTACGACGGGATGGGAGACCCCATCAGTCATATATCGGTGTTTTGGACAAAGACGCTGCTCTAGAATGTAAATGATGGAATCATGTGTAGAGTCTTCCCAAGCACACTCATAAAGAATGCTCAAAAATGGTTTCATCGGCTCTCGAAAAATTCAGTCACTTCTTTTGAAGACTTAGCAGAGCAGTTATGTATCAAATTCATCATCAATATTCCCCTTACAAAAAAATCAACGACCTGCAGATGTGCTGACAGGAAGTTAATGAATCTTTATGAAGTTACTTTGATCATTTTAATAAAACAGCCATGCAGATTGAGCATCTTGTTGATGAAGTCACCATAGAAGCTTTGAAAAATGGCACCAAACTCGAAAAGTTTAAAGACAAAATAATGACTAAAAAGCCAAGTACCTTTACAAAGGCAATGGCGATAGCGGTCCGGACGAAGACAGGAGGATGCATTGGGAAGAAGACAAGCCATTGATCAAGGATGAACGGCCAAAACAGAGACTAGCGAGCTTCCCAAAAATGAATTTTAGAAATCTGACAGAGAGATTTAACAGGTAAGCAGACAGATATACACCCTTGAACACCTCTCGATCCAAAATCCTTATGTGGGTCAGGCAGAGTGGAGTGGGGATCACACCGGCTAAGAGAATCAGCCCAAGCCAAAGATTTACTCGTGACAGAGGCTAGTACTACGAGTACCAACGAGAATACAGACATGACATAGAGGGCTGCAGAGAACTAAAGAGTGCCATAAAAAGACTGGTGCAGCAGGGAAAGCTTGATAATTTCACGGACATACCAAGGAGAAGCGAAAACTCGAAAAGTCAGGAACGGGATAAAGCCGAAGCAAAGAAAGCCAGGAAGGAGCCGATTGGGATGATCAACATGATTATAGGGGGAGAAACACCGAAAAAATATTAAAGCATAGTAGAGGAGAAAAATCGGTACATGGGAGAAGCGATATTATTTTCAACTCGGAAGATTATTTACATGTACATTACCCCTATCGTGATGCTCTGGTGATAACTGCATGCGTAAATAAGTATCGAGTCAAAAGGCTACTAGTGGATAATGGGAGTGTTATTAATGTTTTATCTTGGAATGCATACAAAGCTATGGGCGGCTCTGTCACCAACCTGAAGGGCCATCCAAAACCCCATCATTAGTTTTTATGGGGGAACGATGCAACCAATGGGGATTGTCGATCTGGACCTAGAATTTAAAAGCCAAGATGATGAGGAAATAAAAGTCGTTCGGACTCCATTCAATGTGGTAGACCTACCACTAGCCTATAATGGGATTATAGGACGACTGGCACTTTATGAAGCAGATGCAGTCACCAGCATCTGGCGCTTAACCATGAAAATTCTGATCAAGAATGGGACCCTTACTATTAGGGGAGATCAGCACATGGACAGATAGTGCTATCAGATGGCCATGAAGCCTCTAGTGGAGGATTTTCCTTTAGAGGAATGGGAAGTTGAAAAGCAAGGCATTGACCCACAACCAGTGGAAGACATGGAGACATTACAAATCATGGAAGGAAAGATCGTGAAAATTGGCAACGCCCTCAACCAAAACATCAGAGACAAAATAAGGGAAGTCCTTACTAGACACTCAGAGGATTTCACTTCTCAAGCCTCCAAAATCGTCGGTGTGGACCCATGGGTTGCCTGTCACTGCCTAAACATCAAACTGGGAGCCAAGCCAGTAGCACAGAAGAAAAGAACCTTTGCTTATGAAAGACAGAAGATCATTGCTAAGGAAATAACAAATTTGTTTGCAGTTGGGTTCATTAAAGAGGTTACTCACTCAGAATGGGTAGCCAACGTGGTACTCATAAAAAAAGCAAACGGGAAGTACAGAATGTGTGTAGACTACATCAACCTCAACTGAGCTTGCCCTAAGGACAGCTACCCATTACCCACGATTGATCAGCTCATCGATTCCACTGCTGGTCATGGCTTATACAGTTTCATCGACGCTACACAAGGTTATCACCAGATTCCGATGAAGAAGAGGATCAGGAAAAAATGTCCTTTATCACTCATGAAGGGTTGTACTGCTACAAGGTGATGCCCTTCGGACTGAAAAATGTTGGAGCCACGTACCAAAGAATAATGAACCAAGTCCTCCAAGACCATATTGGAACAAGCGTAGAAGTATACGTGGATGACATCATCATCAAGAGCAAGCACCAGGAGCATCACCCAGCAGACGTGGATCGGGTTCTCCAACTACTGAGTAAATCCAGGATCAAGTTGAATCCTGATAAATGTGCCTTCGGAGTCCAGGCAAGTAAGTTCCTGGGGTTCATGATATCTCACCGGCGCATTGAAGCCAACCTAGAAAAAATGGAAGCCATACTCAACATGGAGGCACCAAAGAACATCTATGATATACAAAAGTTAAATGGTAGAATCACCGCACTAGGGCATTTTATTTCTTGCTCGGCTAGATGGTGTCTACCATTGTTCCGAGCTCTTAAAAATTCTGGGAAGTTTCAGTGGTCCGCTGATTGCCAAGCGATATTCGAAGAAATTAAAAGATTCTTATCTTCACCACCCTTACTCAGCCGGTCGATACTGAATGAAACCTTGTATTTGTACCTCTCTATTGGCCGAGAATGCATCTCTTTAGTACTAGTAAGAGAAGAAGGAAGCCAGCAAAGCCCTGTCTATTATGTCAGTAAGATGCTTCGAGGACCTAAAATTTGATACCCCATGTTGGACAAGTTAGCCATGGCCGTGGTCCACGCATTTCGAAAGCTTCAACATTACTTTCAAGCTCACCATATTATGGTCCAATCCCGCTTCTCGTTGTGGAAAATCTTATAGAGATCGAAGACTTCAGGCAGGCTAGTGCAATGGTCGGTCTTACTCGATGAATTTGATATTGACTATGAGCCCCGACAGCAGATGAAAGCCCAAGCGTTAGTGGATTTTGTGTAAGAAATGGCTCTGAAAGACATAGCCTTAACCAAAGCACTGGAATGGAAGCTCTATATTAATGGAGCATCCTTAGCTTAGGGTTCCGGTGCAGGAATAATCCTCAAAGGGCTGCACAAGGTTCACATCCGGTAAGCAGTCCGTATCGAGTATAACGCCACCAACAATGCAGCCGAGTATGAAGCGCTCATTATAGGTTTAAAGTTGGCCACTGAAGTAAGGGTCGAGCACCTCATCATACACTCGGATTCCCAACTAGTAGTCAACTAAGTCAGCGGAGCATTTCAAGTCAAAGACACCTGCATTGCCAAGTACATAGACAAGGCCAAGCGACTTTTGCAACACATTGAACGGGATGGAGGCCAATGGAAGATCGTCCAGATTCTTAGGGAAGACAACAGTAAGGCCGACTACCTTGCCAAATCTGCAACTGAGAATAATCAAGAATTTAGGGATATGAATTTCACTGAGTCGCTAACCAGTCCCAACACAGAAGACACCAAAGTTTTGGAGACATAGGTAGTCTCGGAATGGATGCGACCCATAATCCAATATTTTGAGCATGGAACACTCCCAAAAGACTAGCTATAAGCTCGGAAGCTCAAGACCAAAGCAGCCCACTATTCCATCCATCGAGGGGAGCTCTACCAAAAATCCCTCTCGCACCCATGGACGAAGTGCGTTTCCCCGGAGGAAGGAAATTATATACTCTGAGAAATCCACGAAGGAATTTATGGAGCACATGAATCCTATTATTTGCTCATTAGAAAGACACTACTCCAAGGGTATTACTGGCCCACCATGTCCAAAAATGCCCAGCCGCTAATGCAAGCATGTCCTTAGTGCCAACACTATATCTGACTTAGTCATAAATCTTCTCAACCTCTGCATCTCATCGGTAGCCCTTAGCCATTCGCCATGTGGGGGATGGACATCCTTGGTCCTTTTCCTCCCTCTACCTCACAGAAAAAGTTTTTAATTATGGCCATTGACCATTTCACCAAATGGGTAGAAGCAGAAGCGGTCTCAACCATCACAGAAGCCCGAATACAACACTTCTTCTAGAAGGAGATCGTTTGCAGGTTCGACATCCCCCATACTTTAAGTACAGACAACGACAAACAGTTTGATAACCATAAATTTAGAAGTTTCTGCTCGGACCTTGGTATAAAGTTGCGCTTCACCTCAGTAGCTCACACGTAGACAAACAAACAAACCGAAGTCACAAACAAAATCCTTATGCAAGGGTTGAAGAAGAGACTTGACAAGAAAAAAGGAAATTGGGTCGAAGAGCTCAACAACGTAATCTGGGCCTACAGAACCACACCCCGATCATCCACTGGCAAAACACTATTCGGACTGACTTATGGCATGGATGCAGTAATTCCCATGGAGGTTGGGTTACCAAGTTACTGGGTAAGCCAAGATCTCAATCACACCATCAACAATGTCGACGCCCAGATATGCCTAGACCTACTAGAGGAACGAAGAGAACAAGCAGCCACAGTTGAGGCACATCGGTAAAGAATAACTCAGTACCATTGTCAGCGGCATTGAATAAAATAATTCAAGTTGGGAGACTGGATACTCAGAAGAGTAGATATTGGCAAAGGCACCTCAAGAACTGGCAAGTTAGGCCTAAACTAGGAAGGTCCGTACCAGATCTCAGAATGCACAACGAAGGGAGCATACAGACTAAGAGAAAGAGGAGGCAAAAAACTACTGAGGTTTTGGAACTCAGACTCACTCAGGAAATACTATTAATAAACTTGTACTTAAATATATGATATGATTTAATAATAAAGTCTCTTCATTGATAAGAATGCCTTTACATGTGATCAGTTATAAAAAAAAAGAAAAAAAACCTATACATATCTACTCTACTATATGTACACCCGGACCCCTAGGCTCGGAAACGGAGGGGAAAATAGCATCAGTAGTCTCTGGATACTCTGCGGACCCAATAGCAACAATAGCCTTTTCAGACCCCCTCGCAGGAACAGAACTGGCCTTTCGACGGGCGTCCTCCTCTGCTGCAAGCTTGGCAAGATCTGCTAGAGTTATTCGATCTAATGCCCCAAGTCCAGTCCTCAGTCTTGGGAGAGCAGGATCCTCTAAGCTTTGAGAAACCCCCCTATCATGCTTTGATACGCCTTCTTATCATTCGCTCGGGATTTCTCAAGCTCCGCCAGCCTCCCTTGGAGCTCAACAATCTAAAGATCCTACTCCTCGATCCTGCTCGTCAGCTGGGCCTGGCTATATTCCAACTTAGAAACCTTCTTCTGATTCGCCTCAACATCGGATTTGGCCTTAGCATACCTTTTTTGGCAGTGCTCCAGAGCTGCCTTCACGCTATCCAACTTCTTCTCAAAATCTATCGCTATTGTCCCAACCTCAATTTCTTTTAAGTTGTACTGGCTCTTCAAGTAGAAGTACTGATCCTTCGACAGGAGCAAGGCCTGAGTCATCTGTCGAAAATAAATAGACAACTTAAACAAAAAACACGTATGATAACTATATCAATGGTAGAAACTAGCTTACCTCTAGTGATTGGCCAATCATAGAGTCCAGCAACCCGTTTGGGCCCTCCTCCGACTAACGCTGCATGTCACCGTGTAGCCATAGTGACTCGGCGTTCTGGTCCCGTACTTGGCTATTGGAAATGCTCGGGGGCTTCATCCTTTTCAATATCCAGCCCCTCATATCTGGACACCCAGATAATCACAGGCGCTGAACATAGATCTCTTCATCCAGACCCTCTGCATCTGACCCCGGGTCAATCAATTGCCTCTTTCTTCACCTAACCCGCTCTGGCTGTTCACTTTCCATCGGAGCTTTGCCCTTGGGGTTGATGGGAATAACTTCCGAAGCTGCAGGAGCTTCAGGTTTCGGAGAAGGAGAGACCCGAACCTCCTCCACAGCAGCTAGCTCATCTACTAAGGAAATCCCACCTGTAAAATTAAAAAAGTCAGCCATCTACAGATTGAAAAATAAAGCAAGTCAGAAAGATAGCTCTAAGAAAAAATAAACATACCGGGGGAGTGATCACAACTCGGATAGACTCTCCACAGGTACCTCTGGGACGCATCCTCCGTTGATCGAGCTTCGACAAGTCCATCGAGATGTAGCCATAAAACTAGCTCCGTATCAGGGTCGAAAAGTTTTGCTGGATGGGTCACTTTATGACACTCGTCTGACCACATCCTCCGCATGTCCAAGAAGTCTGATTGATGCTCCACAATAAAAAAAAGTGTCTTCACTTCTTGTGGAGATCCGGAAGCTTAACGAAGAGTGTATGATTGGGTACAACCGACAAGGAGAACATCAACTCTCCCTTCTTCTGAGTCAGCCTGTACAAGTATCGGAAGACATCTAGATCGGGGTCCCTATCCTCTTCATACATCAGTTGGATGAATCCGGCCAGTATCTTATAGTTATTCGGATGAAGTTGATCGGGCGCTATGTTATTCCTATTAAGAAATTCTTTTACAAAAGGATCTAAGGGAAATTTTAGACCCCCTCTAACTGGTCAAAATATACAACTAACCTACTTAGCCCCGATAAGGGGGTAAAAGCCCTAAACCTCCTATTTATGGTGTGGAGGGCGTAATCGGCAAGGATACAGAACCGCCGCCGGTACCACCCTAGTAACTCACTATCTACATTGGAGACAAAAAGGTTAGAACTAATTTCTTCCCTTGGAGCTATAGTAAAGAAAGGAAAAACACAATATCAGAAAAGGGCAAAAAGAGGAGGAGGAAAAGATGAAAAGAATCACCTGGTCGCCACAAGCAAGAACTATGGTAGGAAGAAATGGAAACAGTGGAGGCAATAGCAACGCAGCAAAGACAAAAAAGCAAAAGAAGCAAAATATGCCAGTTAACAAGCGCAGCAGTATTTATAGAGACACGGAAGGCTTTGAAAGCACGCCATTAACTGCCCTCATTATTGCTGCATTCCTCCCTCGGCCACTAAGGGCCTTGTGGGAATAAAATAACCCATTAGATGAGGAGTCGTGATAATGGCAGCACAAGCATTTTGTTTACTGATATACGAAACGATGCATCACTCACACAATTTCAATTATGAATCCCTAAGGGTTGAAGTGATACCACCATGTGTCAGCCCGCCCATATTTCGACTGGGCTGCTTCATCAAGTGACTCAAAAGACATTTCAAACATCGTTTCCGGCCCATTCAAAGTATCCGAGCATCTAAGTCTTGCGCAACTAAGTCCAGTGACTGAAGCTGGCACCTTTAGGTCGCTTCTGTAGTACTGAGGTTCCGAGCATGTAAGCCTCGTGTCCCTGAACCGAGCATCTAAGTCTCGCACACTTAAGCCTAGTGACTGAAACTGGCACCCTCAGGTCGCTTATGTAGTACTGAGGATCCGAGCTCGAAAAGCCTCGTGTCCATGCACTGAGCATCAAAAATCCAGTGACAACTAGTTCCGTCTTGTTCCCAAATGGACAGGTTAATTTATTGCGGTGCTCATACGCGCTTGGCAGGTACCCCATCTCTACAGATTATGATTCAACGACGACCATCCTAATACTCGGCACCGATCTCTACTCACCAAGACTGAGGCTGGCCACCTCAGCTCACTGGCATCTTATATCCTTTATGAGAGCATCAGCATCCTACCCGGACACGACGGATATAAATATCCGAATACCCCGGGGAGGGGGAGGTGGGGGGAGAGACTCCTGATACCATCTAGAATGTTCCCGCCTAATTAGGGGCTCTTTACCCCCTAAATAGGCATACTTGGATCAGGAAGAAGACAGATCCGTCTAGAATGGGAACTACCTTAAAGTGGAGTCCTAAGCACAAAAGGAACACTCTCCTACTAAGATTGTGATTCACTATTCCACACGGAATCCGACTCAATCTAGGTTTGAGTATTACTATATATATAGCCCTACATCCCTCACAAGAGATCATCTCATTCTCAAATATTCAAGCTATCTTACATTCTCCTTATTTCTATTCTCTAACTTAGGCATCAGAGTGTTCGTGGGAATCCTCCCCATCTCTCACTTTACCTTCTGTTTGTGGATTGTAGGATATCAAACCCAAGAATTCCAGAAACCAATTATCAATTAGTATTTAAAAATCCACGTTTCCTAGCCACTGGGGTTCCTAGATACCATACGATAGTCTCTCACTGATAGCTTACGTGGAAATTATTGCATTGTCTATTCCATAATCATCTATCATTAAAATGGTTGACCTGTTAGACTATTTTTTTTTTTTTTTTTTTTTGTGATGTTTCATACAATTGTTTAATTTCTAGTCTTCTTCATGTCTATTTAGAGACCGAAAATTAGCATTTGTTGTCCATGGGTAGGTTTAATGTTGGATTAGTCCTTATGTGATTCAAAAATGACAGTATTCGCAGGTCATTTATCTTTCTATGATAAAACCCTGTTCAGAGGACTGTATGTTGTGTTAATATGTAACTATCTGTAAATCACAGGTGGAATACAAAGACCATTCTTTGGGCTAGAAGCGACTTGCATTTGCTGAGGCTCGGAGTGAGGCCATTCTAAATTGCAGGCTTAATTCAGGTGCTGCACGAATCTCATCTCACTCGTTCTAAGAAAAGGACATAACTTTCATAGTTTCATGTCTTTTTTTTTTTTTTTTTCTGAAAAAACTTATGCATCTAGATTAAATGCTTTGCACGTTAATAAGCTGCTACACATTTTGATGGCCAATTCTCTTTATAGGAAAGTTTTCACTCATGAACTTGCTGTTCTCCAGTTGTCTCCTTTTTTTAGGTCAATAAAACTTACGACTGCTGGTACACATTCCTCAAATCCCAAAGGCACCCAACAAGATTAATCAAAATACCACATTTAAACCAATTGTTGCCATTGCCCACACAGCAAAAACATAAACTAAATCAAGCAATGGCTTTCACATATTCATCCTGAAAGAAAAACCCCAATACAATATGTGATTTTCAATGAGCAAAAATGTGCAAGAATAAATACAACATTCTACACAAAAAAGAATTGGAAAGTTGTATTATTAAAAAATCACACAGATAATAAATAGTGCTTAAAGCTAGGAATTATTTTCATCAGTTATGAGAACTGAAACATAGTGCTTAAAGTACCAATTAGTTCAGCTATTCAGATGTTGTTCACAACAAAACAAAAATAAAGGAAAGAAGCATGTTGGTCTTTTCAAAATGCAATACCATTCACAGATGCCTTCAAAACTATCTCTGAATTCAAGCCTGAGAGAGCTGTAAGCACCAAAAGGGTGAGAAGCAAGCACAAAAATTCAAAGGAAAAACAAGCATAAATCAAGCATCGTATTTGTGCATCACCAAGTAATCGTTTCATGTCTTCCAGCATCAGTAGCCATCAATAACAGAAAACTCAGCCAAGAAACAAGCTGCAAACTATGTACAGTGCATTATCATAATTCAAAGATCAGTTCATTCAATTAATTAGAACAAACATTAATCAAATCCAAGAAGAAAAATATTATTTACCCAGCTACGTACAGGTTTTCCAGCATCTTGATTTCTCACCTCCGTCAGAGGATTTATTATCTATATATATTTTGATGATGTGATTGTACTGGATAAAAAACAATATTTGAGCCAGAAACCTAACCTAATTAACTGAAATTAAGAAAAAAAAAACACAAGAAAAATTAAGAAAAGACGAAAGGACAAGAGGCTGACAGCCTCTCTTGCCAAATTAATATTATTTTATTTTATTTTTATCTACTGATTTAAATTTTGAATATTTAATATTAGAAACAATATTTAATAATTAATTAATTAATTAATTTAATATATAATTAATTGATTTAATATTAGTACCAATATTTACAATTAACTTTAAATAATATTGAAAAGATCAACCTTTCATTCATTAAATATTAAAAGTATATCTTGATGAAATAATAATAAGTGTACAATTAAAAAATATCAAAATAAAATTTCATTAAAATTATAAATTTTCTTATTATTATTCCTTAATATCGTTGATAGAGCTACTTTGATTTATAACTCGCGGCCTGTATGCTCAACTCAATGACTTATTTAGTCATAAATCGACTACTTAATCTTTTAATACATTTGATTGTAGAAATACTAATAGAAAATTCAAAATAAGAAGATATTCAAATTTTATAAAGGAAAACCATAAAAATGTCATTAAGGGTTGTAGATGACAGAGTTTAGCACGCGTCCAAGATTTTAGCGACCGCGACATTATTTAGGTTCAGGACCTTAGAGAACACATTAACCATTGTCACAAAGATATAACGTGGAGATGAGGAGTCGCTACCCAGGGTAATAACTGGAACAAATCAAAAAGGTGGTACTCAATTCCCTAAAAGAAAACTAGCACCACAACCAGGAGATTCTGGATACAGAATACTAACTTCTCTTAGTCTTGTGTTCATTTAGAATAATTTCATAAATGATTATTTCATCCTCTAATTATATGCAATTTTATTGTCACGACCCGAACCCGAGGGCACGTGACCGGCACTAGGAAATGGGTAAGCATAAGGCCCCCGAAACCCGTAGTAAACCTAAAGGAAAAAGAAAATAAACCTATTCACATATTAAACTTTACTTTAAAACAAAACACATTATCAAACTGATTTTTCTCAGAATACACAAATTTATCTGCTTAAATAATAATGTATTTCAACATCTCATATTATAAATTAGAGAATCTTATACGCAAGCGTGGTTATACATAAATAAATTACATAATTATGTTTAAACCATACAAATCTGTAATACATATACTACTGCAGCAACCTAGATTAGTACACAATATAGCTCATAATGACCTACATAAAATAGCCGGTGAAGAAGAAATCCGGCGTAGAGGTAGTCTGAGGTCGAACTCCCAAGCTCCTGAAAAAAAATAAATTGAGGGGAATCAGACCTCACTGAGTAAGTCAATAAAAGAGCTGTACAGTTTGAAAACTATATATATATTTATAGTGAAAATAATTTATAATATATAAGTATAGCTTTTGTAAAATCTCGGTAGAACCCTAAACCCAAGTCTAATCGGTCAACTGGGCCCACTTATTCCAACTAGACTACCGGTCCCCGAGAGCAAGGGCATCAACCGAGGCACCAAGCCGTAGTCATTCACTTAATCCAAATATATGGCTCTGGCGGTCCCCGAGAGCTAAGACATCTACCGAGGCACCCATCCCAGTCCATTATTGACTTTCCAATCACTGGCGGTACCCGAGAGCAAAGGCATCTACCGAGGCACCCGTCCCAGTTTAACATTCATCAATCATACAGCTATCGGATCCATCTCTCAATCTCTACCATGTGCACATAGTCCTGGTGAAGCCCACCAGGTAGCTCGTTCTACCAAAATTTCTCAAATCGATTTCAAATAAATAATTTGCATTTAAATCGTAAATGATAGCATTAAATTAAATAAATCATATAATCAATATAACAGAAATGCGAGCGCATGCATTCTTTAAACAAACACACGCACAGATCATTTTATTGACTTACAGGATGAATGCGAAGGCTGACGACCACGCGTCTGCCTCGGTCTCATAGCTTCTGCTCCGAGATGATCTAGAAGGAAATAATAATAATCGACTTTTAAAATATGACTAAGGAATCAAAATCAGAAATCAACAAAATAATAAAATTCCAGATTGACTCGAGGAAAACCGGACAAGACTCGACAGACAGGATTTAACCTGACTAACGGTAGGAATTTTTACGGATATCACGTTTTACGAGAAAATCTACCAAAATTTCGACAGAATCTCCTCTGTAAAACGGACATCTCTCTACCAAAGGTAGAGCCAGACCTGCATAGAAAATGCACTTCCAAAATACACAACCATTCACACTCGAGTCGGGTTCCCAAGACTACAATTTGCCCCGACCGAGATCACAACTCAAAAGTATCAAAATTGATAATATTTATTCTCCAATTATACACATACTAAAATAAATAGCATATATAAAATCTCAATTATCCAAAGTTAAAGAATTAAATTTGTATTTCATCACCAACAATTATAATTATAATTATTATCCACATTAAAACCTTTGCAATATATTAAATGAATATATATATATATATTGAAAATTGGACATTTGAAATTTTACACTACTTAGGAAATTATATCAATTAATTTATAAAATTTATCTAAACCCTTTAAATACTAATAAAACTAATTAAAATATATGTTTATCATATTTAGTGTAAAATTACATTTTTACCCTTAGTATATATATATATAAATTACATAATGCTATATATATATATATATATATATATATATATATATATATATATATATATATATATACACAAAATTTTCCTTAAAATTATCTACCTTACCCTAAAATTGATTTCAACACTTAATATCATCAAAATGTCAATTATCATTATTATTTGCTATTTTTATAATTAATTTTCGAAAATTCCTAAAATAGTATCAAAATTCACTAAAAATCAAAATAAATACCAAAAATTTCAGTAAATTTTATTTCACTCAAAATAATTATTAACAATCTCCCTAATTGCTAATTATAGCTAAATAACTATCTAAATAAACCAAATAAACATTAAATAAATTCTGGAAATTCAATTTAATTATCAAAAATTCAAGAAAATTAAAAACAACTTCAAATGCATGCTAAACAACCCTAATTAGCCTAGATTTATCAGAATCAAAGAAGGAAATGGAAGGATTTGGGCAAGCCCTACTCACCTCCCAGCAGCCGGACAGAGCAGGGGAAAGGGAAGACCTGCCTGCTGCCGGAGAAATGGGAAGGTGGAGCAGCTCAGGAGGAAACGGTGAGCAGCTCGACACCACCAGGAGGAAGCACGGCAAAACTGGGCAGAATGAGGAGATGCAGAGCTGCTGCTGCTGCTGCTGCTGCGCGAGGCGAGGGAGGATCTGCTTCGCGTGGAAGAAGAAAGCAGCTGCTTCAGCCCTCCAGCAAGCTTCTCCCATGGCGGCAATGGCACTCTCAGGCAGTGATGGTGGCGGCACAGTGAGGAGAAAGGGCGAGGACGGGAAGGAGGGGCTCAGTTCTATTTCTTCTCCTGCCAAAAAAATATACATATATATATATATATATATATATATATATATATATACATACTATATTATAAGTTAATGTATACATATATATATACTATGCTTATTATACTACATTATGACTATATACACATATACTTTATATATCATATATAAATATACATATATATATACACCATGTACATTCAAGTGTGATAGTGTACCTATGTATATATTTATATAGTCATATATATATATATATATATATATATATATATATACATGTGAAAAGATATGCACATTTAAATTAATATTTAACCTAAAATATAATGTTAACAAAATTTTATACTTTAATAGAATGCAAATTAACTATTACTAGTACTTCTCGAGAAAAATGTGTCCCTTAATATTCAAATAATTATATATATGTATGTAGGGTATTACATTTATTAAACCCTATTTGACATCTATCTAACTCTAGGCATCTAGTTAATAAAAATAAAAAATGTACTCAAAATTGCATTGTCCCTAAGTCTAAACTATATTAATTTTATTAAAAAGTTTACATTTTATGTACAAGTGAGAAAGAGACTAAAAGTGAGTCTACATTTTTAATTAATGAGCCTAGATCTACTTATTTTAGTTTGTCTAAGGAATGAGATTAAGTCTATTCAATTTTAAAGGAAAGTAAATTAATGGGCCTAAGTCTAATTTGGTTTTATTTTAAGTGAAATGCGAGTCTAGGTCTATTTATTTTAAAAGAAATAAAATTAAGTGGGCTGAACTAAGTCTAAATAAGTTTTAATTAACTAAGTGGGCCTAAAATCTAATTAACCTAATGGGCCTAAATTGATTTTAATTATTTAAAACCCTAAATCATTTTTAAGTCTATTTATTAAGTGGGTTAGACATAAACGTGAGATTAGGGCTCAAAAGGATAAAGAACATAAAAAACAAGCCCAAAACAAATAAAATACAAAAAAAATGGATCAAACAAACATTATAGTGATTTTCTAGAAACCCTAAATTAATTACATGCAAACCCTAAATTAAGCTACTGCCACCATTAATTTTAATTGATTTTTACCCATTTAAACTTAATTACAAATTGATTTTAAGCGTAGAAAATTAAATTTTTTACTATTCCCACTATTGGGGCTATTATAAACTACGTACAAAAATTAAAATTAAACAATTATACACTCATAAATTAAAATAACTACACAGAGTACATAAATGCAAAATGAAAAATTAAAATCCTAATATTTACTGAAAAACAACACAGGTTCTTCCATGGCATTCTATGGACCTTTTATTCATCTAGACACAAGCAGTATCTTCCTTAATCCCTGCTTTGATATCAAAACAAAAAAAACATAAAAAATCATATTAGTAAAATTGAATAATCAAAACAATAACAAAATAAAAATTACATAAAAAGAAAAGAAAAGAATGGAATAGAAAAGAACACTGATAATTTTAGATGTTGTGCAAATGCCCTTTTTAGCCCTTCGGATTGGATTATCACCATTAAAATTGACTCAATATTGATTTGATTCTGGACTGGGATTTGATTACGTGACTCTCTTCTCTCTTTTTTCTCTCATTTTTTACCCTGTGTGTGTGAGTCTCTGTGTTTTTTTTCACCTTTTTTTTTCTCGTAGTCTCTCAATCTGTGTATGAGTCTCCAGCCCCGTCTGCGTGAGTCTCTCCCAAAAAAAAAATCCTCCCTCGCATGCATGCAGACTCTGCTTTTAAATATAGAGTCTGCACATACTAGCTTCCTCCTTTGGAGGAATAGACTCATCTCCTCATCAAAATAGATTGATAAGGATTTGATTTTTGAAAGTTACGTGTTTTGAATGCATCAAAATCTTTTCCAGATAAAAAATAATAATAAAATTCAATTTTTAACCAATCAAAACACTGAAAAAATTGACAAAAAATAAGAAAAAAATGTGAAAAATAAAAAAATGAGACTTTTACACATCGGCATTATGCAATGTCGATCGACATTGAGTAATGCCGATCAACATCACACAATGCTAGTCGGCATTATGTAATGTCGGTCAGCATTACACTAATGCCGATCGGCATTAAATGTCAACCTTTTTTTTGACTTTTAATTAACAAAAGACCCCTAAAAAATTGACTTATTTGTAATCAAATCCTAAAAAATGTTGCAATTTAGTCCCTAAAGTCCAAAAAATCGACAACCAAGTTCAACTTTTTAAATGAATTTCATCATAGGGGCTTACGTCGCAATTGTGCACAATTGCATCCTGAAATTGGGTGCTTACAGTTGCCTCCCTTTGTCGCTGTTTGCTTGACAAATTGCGGTAGAGCAATAGAAGCACTCAATTTTGAAAGAAAGAAAGTAGGACACTTGATGGTATCCTAAATGATAGATTGATGCCCAAATTGTTGAGCAAGGTGGAATGTTTGACAAGTCTCACTATATTTCCTGCTGAACGTCTAGTCGACTTTATGCAAATGAGTTTCGTTATATTCTCTGTGGGATGTTTAGTGATGGTAAATTGAAAACTTACTGTAGTTCCTATGGAATGTCTAGCAATGATGAATTTTGTTATATTCCCTATGGGACATCTAACGATACACACTATATTCCCTGTGGGATGTCTAGTGATGATAAATTGAAAACTTGCTATAGTTCCTATGGAACATCTAGCACTGATGAATTTCATTATATTCCTTATGGGATGTTTAATGATGCATACTATATTCCCTGTGGGACGTCTAGTGATGATAAATTGAAAGCTTGCTATAGTTCCTGTGGAATGTCTAGCAATGATGAATTTCATTATATTCCCTATGGAATGTCTAACGATGCACACTATATTCCCTGTGGGGCGTTTAGTGATGATAAATTGAAAACTTGCTATAGTTCCCGTGGAACGTCTAGCAATGATGAATTTGAAAGTTTATGTCATAACTGCTATACAATACATAACATAATGAAGGTTATGACTACTGTGCAACTCATAACATAATCATTTGAAATTCATATAATAGCTATTGTGCAGCATATGAATCCTTTGATTGAAATGATGCATGTAAAGTGCAAAAAATGAATTATGTAATCTTGTTGTATATTTTGTACTTGACAAAAAGTTCATAATCACAGATTGATTATGCAGTTTTAATAATTCAATGAATTATTAATTTGATGAATGTCATGATTTAATTAGGAACATGTTCCTAATCCGAATGCAATTATGGACTAAATTACAAGAACGAAAAGATGGATAAAAATGTAAGTAAATTGGAAGGATTAAAATGGATATTTTTAATTTTATATATCCTTTCCCTTTTGTCGATCACTTCACTTCTCTTCCTATTCTTTTCTTCTTTTTTTTTTCTTTCTAATTGATCTTAATTTTTTCTTTTCTTGATTTCTTGACCCTTTGTGGTCCAATTTTTAATCGGTCTGATTCGATGGTCCACCCACAACGTGGACCACGTGAGAGCAGGCATGCAAGCAGATCCAATTGCTTTGAGTCCATTTTTTCCACATAATAGACTTGGACTACGAGAAGGTGATATCATCCTTCCTTTAACCTGTTTGCATCTTCATGAAGGAAATTCAAAATTTAGTCAAAAGACTAAATGATTAAAGTTGTAAAAAAAAATTAAAAAAATAGAATAAAAATCAAAAGGATCACTGCCAATTGAAAAAATGATTGAAAGTGGCTAAGATAAAAGTTATATAAAAACCAAGAATTGAAAGAAAAGGGAGAAAAGAGGCAGTTAGGGTTTTTTCATTTTTTCCAATATAAAAGAAGTTAATTAAAGATTAGCATATCCTGTGTAACTTTTAAAAATATTCACTTAGTATTTGTTGGCTATTTTTATTTTTTAAGTAATCGCGAGCATGCTAGAGGAATTTAATCCTAAAAAATATTGAATTCTTTATATGGATTGTGAGTTCCTGAACTCTTTTACCATAATTCATTTGAATTTCAAGAAAAAAAATGTTAATAAAAGGAACTATTTAAGTAATTTAAAAAGAAAATTGTATTGATTTGTAGAGCTAATACAAAATAAAAGGAAAATAAAAGGAAGACAATGCTTTTGACAAACTAAAGAAAATGACAATGATTGCTAAAAAAATGATTGGTTGTTGATGTTGATTATAGATGATGATTGATGCCCACTTCCCAATCATTCTGCCCCTTTTATACTGGAAAAATTTATTTCTGCAAATAAATGTTATAGCTCAAGAGTCTAAAATGGAAGAATAAATTCATGTAAATCTTCATAACTCCAACGATGCCTTTTTTTCTAAATCTTTATGAATAATGAGTAGTCGCTTCTAGACTTCTCTCCAGCTTTGATTCTCTAATAAAATTGGGCTTTTATTATTTATCTAGGCTTTTTTTTAAAAAAAAAAATTTAATCACAATAAAATAATGGACTCATAATTTTTTTGGCTAAAAAATTCAATTTGGGTGCAAATAATGCCCGCCACATGTTATTAGCTTAGGCCAGGCCCAATGCTAACTAACATGTAGCCAAGCCTATTATATGACCCATTTCCACATATAAAAACACAAAATATGAATTTTGTAACCAAATTTCACCTCCGTTCAATTTCTTTGCCCATATGCCTAGATCCAAGGTAAAATTTGGTGAATTAGATGAATATTATTGGAGAGTAATTGCTCCTTACAATGCCCAAAGTTGTGAAAAACATAGAGAACGTGATTTAGCCTATTAGGATCATCTAGAGAGACTATGGGATAAATGTGAGTGGGTTAGAAAACATTACTCCTTCATAAGAACTCTTCCCTAAATCACCAAACCAAAATTCAAATTCTTAAAATCATAATTCAAATCTTCCAATTAATGAGAATTTAATTCATCCTAAGCATCATCCTTCAAATTTTCCAAAATTTCCTTAAGAATTAAATTCAAATGAATTAAATCCCAAAAAAAAAATCTTTTCAAAAATTATTTGCTCAAGAACCTAGTGCTTCAAAATCTCAAATTCCAAATTCTTCTTCCTTAATTTGCTCTTTAAATAAAAAAACCAATCCTTTAGAATTTAATTTCAAAAATTCTCAAAGTGAGCAATCCCTAAATTCTAATTTCCCAAAAAATTTCCCAACTTCTTCTTCTTGTTTCCCCTTTTTCTCTTCTCCCTCTTTTCCTTATTTTTCCTTTTCTTCTTCTTCCTCTAGTTATCGTCAACTATCTCTTGCTAGACATCCACCTATTGAAGCATAATAGCCCTCGATAACCACTAACCCCGCCGAACAGTAGCCAGGGGCTACTCACTCGATCCCACTAATGTCACACAACAAGCAATAACACACTGTCACTGTTGCTACCGAAGATCCCATAGCATCTAACATTACTTCTACTTTGCGCACTGCCCACTAGTAGCCCGCCAGCTCTTCGTAGTTCGTAAGAAACATCTTGCACTCTCCACTTGCTACTGCTACACTTAAAAAATCATCTTCGGGTAGCACACCAACATCGATCTCCACTTCTTCATCAATTGTAATTTCCTCCATCTCCAAAGAATTTTTCAGTTCTACCATAGTTGCTAAAATTCCAATCACTGGATTTGCAATTTTTGCAAATTCTTTTGGCAATTTTGGATCATTTTCTAGAGAAAAATTCTTCTCCCAAACCTATTTTTGAAAGCACAAGAGAGTTATTTTTAATTATTTTCTTAAGAACCTTTTGTCATTTGATAATTAATCTTGTGATTAATCGTTCTTGTGATTTATGGTTTGTGGTTTAGTGCTTGTAATATATTTTCCTCTCCGAAAAATATTTAACTAAAAATTATATTTATTTTGGTATTATCATGCTAGTAGCCAAAATTAATTCATGTGTGTTTTGGCTTTCCTTTGAATTCATTTGCAAGTTTGATAATTAGCTGAAAATAAATTTTGATTTCGACAGTGTTCCATGAATTTCTAGTTTAGTCGAATAATTTATCTTGTTATTTTTGGCTTTGATTATTTAGAAGATGAATTGTGCAAATATATTGTAGTAAAAAAATTATTAATTTGTCAATTTTGTTCAATCAGTTTTATTTTGGCAATTTCTATGCCAAAATAATTTTGTACCTTTGCATGGAACACCATTTGGAATTCTTGGTGCATTTTTATTTAACCAAGTTAATTTAATTATATATTAGCCGTGTTCATACCAAAGTGTATTCCTAACTCTCTCTTGATTGCCTAGGCAAAATTTGCTCAACCATAATTAAAATTGTAGTTTTAATACTAACTACTCGCAAGAAAACTCATTCACATTCTAGCAAACCATGCCAAAATAATTGTCAACACAACAAATATACATACTATGTATTTCGGCCATTTCCTTAATATTTATGCATTTGAATGCTTTGGGATGTGTTGAACGCAAAATATATATGTTAGCCAAAAATTTGTTGGTTTTAGCTCATTTAACTCTGTAAAAAATTCGGCTTCATTTTGGCAATTCATATGCCAAAATAATATTGCATCTTCAATTTGCATAAAAGAATAATTTTGAGCCTTTAGCCAAATTAATTTAATTTTAATTGGGCTATGCCTCTTGTTAATCATTAGAATGTGGCCACATTTTGAAGGAAAATACTTTGATTGCTTAAATTTTGGCCAAATTTAGTTTTGACCAAAAATAAAAAATTATTAGTTCACTATTAGCCATTCTTTTAGATTTTCACTTCCTTGAATTTTTTTTAGCAAGATAATATAGCATTCTAAATTGCAAATGTACTTTATGTAAATTGGGAGATTTACATGCCTTGGCCTTCTTTCTTTGCAACTTGCTTATTTTTTACCTTATTGGCTAACCATTATGCACTTTTATATTTAAGAGCCAATGCCAACTTAGCTAGTCATATGGTCAAATTATTCTAACCAATATATTGAAATTTTCATGTGGCAAAAAATTTAAAGTTTGGCTTTGAGCATGACCACCAAAAATCAATTTTTGGTTTCATTCACTCCTCCTTACATATTGGCAACATCTTGTATCTTTATTATGACCATATATACGTGTAGTTTAAAAATCATAAGCTTAATGCTAGTTATTTAAGCTAGAAACAAATTTAACTATTTTAGCTTCAAGCTACCTTGGAACTTGGGTTGGAATCTTCACATTTCGATCTTTTTTGCCAAGATTTATTTGCTTATCTCAAGAAATTCTGGTTTAAATTTGGCAATTCATTTTGCGTATAAGATCCCTTTTTGCCAAAATTTATCTTCTTTAAACATTCATGGATGTCTTCAAAGCAAGTAACCATATTTTGATTCTAGCCAATAATTTAATTGCACTAGCATTTGACCAATTATTCTAGGAATTTTATTTTGTCAAACTTCTACACTGTAACCAAATTAGAAAATGTCACTGTCTTGGTCCTTTTTAAACATTAACCAAATTGACTCCAGAATTTGTTGGCTTACACTTTCGACATCAATCTTTAATTTAGCATAGGCACCATAAAACTAAAAGTGAATATTATATCTTGGCTTTTCAAGTATTTTAGTCTCTAATAACAATTATTTCTTCAAAAGCCAAAATAAAATGCAATCCATGCTCTATTTGATCCTTACTCTTATTTTCAGCTACTTTAGCCAAAAATTACCTCTTTGATTTTTGGTGTAATTTTGTTGTGCCGTACCTCTTTGGTCATTTATAGCCATTTCAATTATTGTTTTTACAGACTTAGTTTCCAAGCATATTAAACATGGCTAAATTAATGTCACTTTCTAGCACCAACTTTTATTGCCAAATCTTATTTCCTTAAGGCCTTGGAGCCTTAAGAATGCATTTATCAAGCCAAATATCTTGGTGAAACCCTTATATTTTATTGAATTTTGGCCAACATTGAAGAACCTTTTTTTTGGCCAAAATATTTAATACTCTTAAGCACACCATAAAATTCATCCCAAACTTCCTTCATAATTTAATTCTCAAGCTAAAGCCATCTTAGTCTTTTAGGCCATAATAAATTTTTTAGAATTTTATCTTGCTTGCCCCTGAGATTTTTCCTTTCTTTCCTTAGGGAAAATCATCAAAATGCACTATTCTCTTATTTAAGATTATTTACTCAAATTTATTTTAGCAAGTTTTTGCCAAAATTTAATATCCTGGTGTTCATCCATTAATTTACCTCACATATAGTACATCCTTAGTCAACTAAATTCTTTCTCTCGGGCTCTTATGGAAAAGGCTTTCCATTATTTCTTCATGCAAATTCTACTTGTTTAAAGAGTGATAGATAATAAGATATTAGTGCACCACTACAAACCAACATGTGGTTTAAAAAACCATAACTACCTCTATTTATTTTTTTTTAGAGCAAATTTTCTTAATTTAGCAATGAATGGGCAAAATAATGTCTACTTGCTTAACTCATTATATTCCAGGGCACTTATTATTTTAATGCTAAATTATTCATTTATCTAACCTTTAATTTATGATTTATGTGCCTGGGAATTATGCAAATATTCATTTGCTCTTAATTTTAGTTTGCACTTTGGGGATTTTTGATTTTATCTTGAGTTAAATTTTTCTCATTGCCTATTTGTTTATTTTCAGCAAAAATGAACCCATAGTCTTCAGCTGCTTCAGGTCCTCATTCAACTCCATTAGCCTTAGACACTATTCATATGGACTTCATAGCAGAGTAGGTATTATTCATAACTTCTTACCTTTAATTTTCTCATTAAATCTTCTGCTTAACCTTATAAAATATTTTCCATGACTAGTTAATGGCTTTACATTCTGCCCTTACTCTTGAAATTCCTATTTTTTTTAGTGATGACATGGATGGCATTGAGGTAAATTTATTTTATTTATTCATTTAAAGCTCCATTTACCAACAATATTTTCATCCATTTACTCACAAAAATTCTTCATTTTTACAGGAAATGAAGCTCAAGATCATCAAAAATATAGAAGTAGGTCCATATCCTAGAATTCTTAACATCACGTAACTTTTCCTCACTCTTCTTAAACATGTAAACCTTTTTACCATTTTCATCTCAGACTGGCTTTATAAATTCCATGTACCTTTCTTATAAGGGTAAGAATAATACTCCACCCACCTTATTACCTCACCCTTCTTGCTCTATCCCCAAAGAAGGTCCCTTACTTCTCTACCTAGGTTCTCTAACAAAAGGTCTCATCTTCTTGAGCAATTGTATAGTTGCTCTATCCCACCCTAAATCCTGGGTATGACCTTTTAAATAATGGAATAATTGGGTAGACAAGCTTAAGCCCAAATGTAGTCTCTTTTGGATTAACTTTGCATCTCTCAATTTATTTAGATGACACCAATGCCCATCTCCTACCAACCCCCTCTTCTTTTAACTACCTATCCTAGGAGATGGCATTGTTTTCTTGATTGATAAATCCAAATACATGAAGACTGTTATCTCTTATAGGACATTTGATTCTTACCTTAAAGAAATTTCTCACTATTTGTCTTTATCTAGTTCCCCATTTGCTGAAGAGTATATAACCTTCTTTCAAGTCTTAATTTATGAGTATATTTTTTGTCCTTCCTTTACCAGACCTAGTGTTGAATATATTCCATTAGCTAAGGCTTTAGCATATGGGGAACAATTAGCCTTAGGGTGTATATTTTTTGGTACTCTGCACTCCAATTTGAGAAAGAGTGTTACTAGGGAGCCTTTTCACTATCTAGGTGGGGGCACTTGGTTTCTGCAATCCTAGCTCTTAGCTTAATTTCCTGAGTTAAATGACCAGCCATCCCCTACCTTTATTTATACTCTTGTTGATATTGGTGGTTACCCAATTTCTACTAAATGCTCCTAGATTCATGACTAACTTCATTCTTTTTTCACTATAATAATTAAAAGGAATAAGAATTAGTTGTCCATATTTAAGAGTCCTATTGATAGGCCTAGGTGGTTCTATCACTTTATTCAATTCTCTGACCTAGTCCACCAGTAGATCTTATATAGAGCCACCTCTGCTAGGCCCTTTATTTTAGGTGGCAAGTATGCATTCAGATGGGATAATGGCCTTCCCTACACTACACTCTCTTTTGATATGTACCTATTGTTCTTATATAGTCACTAGTTTGGCTTTGAGCTTTGTGTTCCTCCTATCTACTTGAGCACCGATATCATTCCTCTCTATGATATTGAGCTACTTTCTTGCACTAAAGAAATCATCTTAGGAATTCAATAGTCCTTAAAGCACCTACATTATTGTGTTGCCATTATAAACCCCAATGACTCTACATATTATAAGTAATTGTGGCATAACAGGTATAAGGAGTTGATTTTATTCACACCTGATGATGACAAAGGTAATGACCTTCACACTTGTTTTTATTTTCTTCTCATTTTAATATCATTCTAACTCTTGGCTTTTTTTTAGTTAATATTATCCTAAGAAAGAAAGATGCTGCAGTTTCCTCCAAAAGCAAGGAAAACAAGTTCTAGAAAGCTTTAAGAAGAGAAAGGTGACTGCTACTCCCCATCCAAGTCGCAAGTCTTCAAGGCTTAGTACCATACAAAGCTCTTCCAAAGGAAAAAGCAAAGAAAGTGTTGAAATTGAAGAGATACCAAATGATGATGAAGAGAGTAATGGTCCAACTCTTGGTTCTAGTAAGTTCTTTTATTTTTTTTTCATTTTGATTTTTTACATGCTATTTTCTTTTTGATTTTATTTATCTTAAGGAAACAACTAACACCCATGATAATGAGGCTCCTACTCTATCCCGAGACCTACCTTCTCCTATAGGATCTTCCTTTTCTATTATAGTGGATGCCTCTTTTCATATGAAAAAAACTACTCTAAGCCAAGAGAAAGCCAGGACTTCTCCTTCTCCTCCTCCTCCAAGTTGCTTCTACTATTGGTTAAGTTCAAATTTACATCCTTCCTTAACTCATTTAATTTATTTTTAATTATATTTTTACTAATCATTTAACATTTTATGCATAAAACCAAGATTGATTTTCCATTGATAATGATGACCTAACTATACATCTTAGTTTCCTTGACATTCCTCTAGTGGCTGAAACTAGTTCATCGCTTGATCAAGATCAAGTCAACAAAGCTAAGGAATCTTTGAAATCAATTCTTAGCCTAGAGATCATTGGTCTATGAGAGATTTATAGGTTTACTTAACTTGGTGATTTGAGCATTTTAAAGCAAAGTACCAAGTCAGTAGCTATTTTTGCTTTGATGGATCAAGTTATATAGAGCTTCTCCCATCTTGATGATTCTAACGTTGCTCAATTGGATGCTTCCAAGCATGTAAGCCTCTTCCATAAGTAAAAGGATGACATCTTGGCTAAGGAAGCCAAGGTAAAGTAAATGAAAATCACTAAAAATGAGGCTAAGGCATCATTTAATTAAAAGTAAAAGGGAATAGTAGAATTGGAGGTCAAACTTCAAATCCTGAAGGCTGAGAGGTAAGAATTACTTCATTAGAATGAGATTATAGCTTTTGAATACAAAGCTATTGCTTCTAGGGTTAAGAACATGGGACAAGTCTTGGCCAATCAGAATGATGTCATCTTAGGATGGAGAAAATATGAACAAGAGGCCATGACCATTAGGAAGAAATGCCTAGAGATTTGGGATACTCTCAGGGGATTTGACTTTGACTCTCTTTGACTGTTCATGACTTGAACTTGGTTTTATTACATAACTTGTATGTATTGGTTATAGTCTTGAGTTTGGCTATGGATATTTTATGACCTTTGTACCTTTGGTGATTTTTCATGGGTTTTAGACTATGATTGGATATTTAGAGCCAATTGGCCATTTGATGGTAATTTTGCATGATGAATTATTCTAGATATTTTCTTACTTTGCTAAGTTTGTGTATTTCATAGGACAATTCACACATTTCAAACCACAGTCATGCATTGTATACCAAAAGGCCTAATTTTCAGTAGATATGTTGCCAAAATTTTTACTGTTCATAGCACTATTCATAACAAATTTAACTAATTTAAATAAAGCAAAAATGACTCACAAAAAAAACTTTGTTTATTATTTATTTTAAAAAGATAGATATATATGCCATCTTACATCTAAGATAAAATAAAACAAAATAAATTACCACCAATATAATTTGGTGATAATCTTTGGCCAAAGGCCAATTACAAAACTTCAGTTTCTCTCTCTCATTTCCCACATAGTAGGAAAATACTTTTTTTAAATATTTGCCATTGATGAACCTTTTATATGGAATTCCTTCCAAAATTTCTAACCAGTAGGCATTACAATCTAAAACTTTTATGAATCATAAATGGACCTTCCCAATTATAAAACCATTACTCCAGCTCTCTGTCCTTAGTCTCCGGTTGTAATATGACTTTCCAGACCATATCACCTACGTCAAACTTCTTCTTCTAATCCTCTTGTTATAAAATCTGGAAACCTTCTTCTTTTGAACTACCATATTGGTAAAAGCTCTCAACCTCTCTTCATCCACATTTTCCAGTTCCATCAAAATAGCTTCAGAAAATTCCTCTAGTGTTAAATCATTTTTTTTGGCTACCCTCAAAGAAGGGACATACACCTCTACAGGTAAAATGGCATCATGCCCAAAGGTAAGGGCAAAAGGACTAGTACTAGTGCCTTCTCATTTTAAGGTTTTATATGCCTAGAGTCTCATAGGTAGAATTCTTGGCCAATCCCTTAGGTTGTCTTCCAACATTTTCTCCAGTATGCCAATGATGATTATATTGGAATGTTCAGCTTGATCATTTGCCTGAGCATAATGAGAGGTTGAAGTTAAATGTTTGATGCCATAATCTTCCATCAATTATTTCATTTCATCACTAGTGAACATTGTTCCTTAGTTTGTTGTAATATATGTTCCTTGATAAATGAAATGACATATTTCTATTCTACTTTCTTCATAGGAATTGCTTCTAACTATTTTGTGAAATAGTCAATGGCTACAATGATGAATCTATGGTCTTTAGAAGAGGTTGCATAAATTTCCCCTATGAGGTATATAGCCCAACCTCAGAATGGCCATGTTTTCACTATAGAGTATAGATTATCATAAGGTACTCTCTGTATGCTTCCATGTTTTTGGCACTATTGGCACCCTTAGCATATGTGATGCAATCTTTCAAGATCGACAACCAAAAATACCTATGTCTCTTGATCAACCATCTCATCATTCTCCCAACTTGGTGAACACCACAAATACCTTCATGCACTTGCTTTATGATCTCCATAGTCAACGAAAATGAAGGGCACCTTAAAAGTAGTCCATTAAGAGTTTTTTTTGAAAAACTCATTTTCAATTAAAATATAATTCAAGGCCTAAGCTTTGACTCTAAATGGAACCTTCTTGGTAGGATTTTCCAAATAGCTAATTTCCATATACCAATCCCTTATTATATTTAAGTCACTATTATATAACTTAAATTGCAAACCTCTTTCATGGATGGATGGTGAGCTTTTTTCTACATAAAAATCAACTTGTGAGTTAATTATTATAACATTCTTAATCCATTTGTAACATGAGATAATTCATTAGCTTCCAATTAGATTCTCTAGGTACATGCAAAAAGTCACATTTTCAAAATAATCAATAAGTTGAATAATAGTGAAGTAAAATGCTAGAGACATGCTTGTGCATTTATATTCCCCTATTATTTGCTTAATTATAAGCTGAGAAACTCTAATTACCAATACCTCTTTAGCTCTAACCTTTTGGAGAATTTCAAGGCCTATGATTAAAGCCTCATACCCAGCTTGATTGTTAGTACATTCAAAGTCCAACATAAAGTTGAGAGTTATTTTTGTTATAAATAGTGATATGATTACTACACCAACTCTAGTTAATTTGTCCATAAATGGTCCATCAAACTTCAACACCTAAGGCTGAACATCAATTCCATATACTAGGAGGTCTTCTTCCTCCATGGTTCCCTTGGTGGGATGGTCGACTATAAATCAACTAGTGCTTGTCCCTTCATTGATTTTTTATGGTGATAAACCAGTGAAAATTTAATTAAGCTCAACAACTATTTTCCAATTTTTCTTGACAACACTGGTTTGTTCAACACATATTTTATTAGATCAATTTGTGAAATTACATATACTCTATGATTTAATAGATAATGTCTCAATTTAGTACAAATAAAGTACAATGCAAGACATAATTTTTTAATGAAAAATATTTTATTTTAGTAAGAGTTAAAATCCTACTCAGATAATAAATAGCTTGCAAATGCCCCATTATGTTATTTTAAGCTAAAAGGCATCCAATGGACTCATTTACAACTAATATATATAACCTTAAAGGCATTCCCTCTCTTAGGGAAACTAAAACAAGTGGCTTGGACAAATATTCCTTCATTTTATCAAAAGTAATTTGTTGCTTCTCTTCCCATTTAAATTCAGCTTCTTGTTTTAATTTTAATAAGTAAAAAAATTTCTTAGTTTTTCCCGTAAAGTTAGAAATAAACCTCCTTAAATAATTGACTTGCCCCAAGAATCTTTATAATCTCTTTTAGTTTAAAGCAACTTGGCATTAAACATTGCTTTTGCTTTGTTCTTGTCAACCTTTACACCTATTTAATGCATAAAAAATCCTAGAAAATTTACAGCCTATGCAATAAAAGAACATTTAAGAGGATTAAGTTTTAGATGATAAATTCTCATTCTTTCAAAGCTTTTTCTCAAATGAGAAATATGTTCATTGGCTTTTTTGGATTTTACCACTATATCATCAATATAAACCTCCATATGATGGCCAATCATGTCATGGAAAATAGCATTCATAGCCCATTGGTATGTAGCACTAGCATTTTTTAAACTAAAGGGCATGACCAGCCATTCATAGGTCTCTATTACTCTTAGACATCAAAATGCAGTCTTCGACACATCTCCCTTTATAATGAAAATTTGATTGTAGCTTAAGAAGCCATCCATGAATGATAAAAGTTCATTCCTAGAGGTAGCATTAATCAACATGTTAGCTACAGGAATTACATAAAAATCTTTTAAAGTAGCTAAATTTAAATCCCTAAAGTCTATGCAAACTTTAAGTTTACCATTCTTTTTCATTACACAGACTATATTTTATGTGTGCTAGAGTTAGGCATGTTCTTCATTTATTTCTTGGGTTAGAATATAAGGGAGGTGAGGATTAATTCTAATGATTTTGGTTTAAGTGTTTACCAATTGAAAACACTTAGGTTTAGTTTGAGTTTATCCAAGAAAAACTCTAGTTTGTATGGTTTGGTGTTAGCCAAGGTAAAACACCTTATAATCAATCTCATTAATAGATTGGTGGGTTATTGAAATCCTAACTTGGGAAGTTAGGTGGAGATGCAGGATTGATTTGATTCGAACTCCTTAAATCTTTGTGTTCTTACTTGTAATACCCTATATTTTATTTTATTTTAATAAAAGTGATTTCCGAATTTGTATTATGACATTGTTTGTTTTTATCATCATCATCATCATCATCATCATCATCATTATTATTATTATTATTATTATTATTATTATTAAACTACATTATTTGTATGGATATTTTATGTGTGTATTAAATTATTAGTGTGTGTGTGTGTGTGTGTGTATATATATATATATATATATATATATATAAGTATAGCTTTTGAAAAATCTCGGTAGAACCCTAAACCCAAAATCTAAATGGCCAACCGAGCCCACTTATTCCAACTAGACTACCTGTCCCCGAGAGCAAAGGCATCAACCGAGGAACCAAGCCGTAGTCATTCACTTAATCCAAATAAATGGCACTGGTGGTCCCCGAGAGCTAAGGCATCAACTGAGGCACCCATCCCAGTCCATTATTGACTTTCCAATCACTAGCGGTCCCCGAGAGCAAAGGCTTCTACCGAGGCACCCGTCCCAGTTTAACATTCATCAATCATACAATTATCGGATCCATCTCTCAATCTCTACCATGTGCACACAGTCTTGGTGAAGCCCACTAGGTAGCTCGTTCTACCAAAATTTCTCAAATCGATTTTAAATAAATAAAATGCATTTAAATCGTAAATAATAGCATTAAATTAAATAAATCATATAATCAATATAATAGAAATATGAGAGCATGCATTCTTTAAATAAATACACGCACAGATCGTTCTATTGACTTACAGGATGAATGCGAAGGTTGACGACCACGCGTTTGCCTCGGCCTCACGGCTTCTGCTCCGAAATGCTCTAAAAGAAAATAACAATCGACTTTTAAAACATGACTAAAGAATCGAAATCAACAATCAGCAAAATAATGAAATTTCAGACTGACTCGAGGAAAACTAGACAAGATTTGATAGACAGGATTTAACCTAACTAACGATAGAAATTTTACGAGTATCACGTTTTACGAGAAAATCTATCGAAATTTCGACAGAGTCTCCTCTGTAAAACGGACATCTCTCTACCAAAGGTAGAGCCAGACCTGCATAGAAAAGGCACTTCTAATAATCACAAACACCCACACTCGAGTCGGGCTTCCAAAACTACAATTTGCCCCAACCGAGATCACAACTCAATAAAATATCGAGAACTAATAATATTTATTTCTCACATATATATTTCACATACATACATACTAGAATAAATGAAAATTATATAAAATCTCAATTATTCAAAATTGAACAATTAAATTCGTATTCCGTCACCAACAATATAAATATAATTATTATCCAAATTAAAACCTTTGTAATGTATTATATATATATATATATATATATATATATACACACACACACATACATACATATTATTTGAAATTCAATATTTAAAATTTACTCTACTTAAGTAATTATATCAATTAATTTATAAAAAAATTGTCTAAACCCTTTAAATATTAATAAGTCTAATTAAAATATATATTTTACCATATTTAGTGAAAAATTACATTTTTACCCCTAGAATATATAAATTACATAATGTGCTATATATACTAAAAAAAATTCCTTAAAATTATTTAATTATCCAAAACTTATTTTCTCAATGTTAAATTCTTAATATAATTAAAACATATTAATGGCTTTTAATTTCTTCTAATAAAAATATAATTAGCCTAATAATTAAATTTTGACATAAAGTATAGAAATTCCTAAAAATTGTATAATATTCTAAAAAAATTTATTTTCTTTACCCTAAAATTTATATCAACTCATAATAACACCAAAATACCAAATATTATTATTATTTATTATTTTTATAATTAATTCCCGAAAATTCCTAAAATAATATTAAAATATTCAAAAAATTCACCAAAAATCAAAATAAATTCCAAAAATTATACAAAAATTCCTAGAGGTAGATTGAGCTACTAGGAATCACTTTTGAAAAGGAAATTTGCATGAATCAAGCTAGAGCAAGTTAAAAAAATTCAAAACCCTAGAGTTCAAAAACTAAAAATCCTCAAAACTCAATAAAAAATGAGATTAAAGCTTAAACTGAGCTTGGAATGTGCCTCACCGGTGCAAGGGGAGGAGATTGGCACCAGAATGGAGGGAAATGGTGGTCGGAAGAAGCTTGGGCGAGTTTTGGAGCAACTATCGGCTTCTTCCCTTCCAGCGGTTTCCGGCGGCTCTGCAGGCGATTAGAGGCGAGGGAGAAGGAGGAGGAAGCAGCAGATGGTGGTCGGAGGTGGGGGAGGCACAGTGATGGTGGCAGTCGAGGGCGTCGCGCGGTGGGGAAAGGGAGGTGAGCTCGGTTTCTGTTTCTTCTTCCTAATTATATATATACACATTTAGTTATAAGCACCTATATAGACATAATATTCAATATAATTTAAAAATAATCATAATAACAATAAAATAGACAATGAAATTTTAAACAATAATTAAATAATACTCACATATATTAACAGCCCTAAGATAATATAAGCATAAATAAAATATAATATGATGAAGAAATATTTATTACTAATATGATTTGATAAAAAAAAATACCCTTTTTATTTAAGTAATATATAGGGTATTACAATTATTATTTGAAATTTTATTAAATTATGGTGGAAAATAATTTTATTTAGTGTTTTAAAAACTAAACAAATTATATTTAGTATTTGCTTATTGTATTTTGGTGAACCTCGGTTGGGAATTATATAGTCGGGGGTCCCACCCCGAGGTGTTGTGCCACTGTGAATTTTGAAGTGTGTTTATTGGCAGGATTGACTCTACTTTGGTAGAGGGATGTTTGTTTTACAGAGAAAACTCTGTCGAATTTTTGGTAGATTTCTTGTAAAATGTGACACCGAGTCAATCCTAAAATTTTTATTCTAAGTACGAATCGAGTCTTCTTTAGAAACTCTAGAAGTTAGGTTTTTATTTTCTGATTGTCATTTCCTTTTCTATCTTTTAGCTGCCCCTCCAGTCGAGGTTGGACACAACGTGTCAGAGGAGCACCTTTATCTAGTAAGTTAATATTTGATTTGAGTGTCAGATTTTTAATTTAAATTATATTAAATTCTTATGAATTCAATTTTATGAGATTCTAGTCAGCATTATTCATATGATCTTGCATGATTTAATTTATAGTTGATTTATTTTATTTTATTTATTTACCTATTTTATTTATTGTAATTTTTATGGTTTTATTTATTTTCTTTTGTCCTTTAAATAAACCACGATAGAACGGGCTACCTGATGGGTTTCATCAGGATCGTGTGCGCACCGGTAAAATATGTGATTATTTAATTATTTTACTGGGACCGATGGTCTGGTGATGCTTTGCTCTCGGACATCGCCAGTATAATTTTAATTTATATTATTAAATCACTGGGGCCGATGGTCTAGTGATGCTTTGCTCTCGGACACCGCCAGTGATATTGGATTAAGAGATATGACTGCGGCTGTGTATCCTGGTGATGCCTTGCTCTCAGGATCCAGCAGTCTTGGATATAAGTGAGTCATATGACTGTTAAAAATTTATAAATTGGGTTCTACCAAATTTTTATACTAAAATGATTTTAAAAGATATTTAAATATTTATTTCTTCCCTTTAAAAAAAATGGATTTATTATATGTATACCAAATGGTTAAATAAAATAAAATAATATTATATTTCCATAAAATTTATTTTAATGAGGTTTTCAAATTACATTCATTTTCTTTATTAACTTGCTTAGTGAGGTCTAACTCCCCTCAATTTATTTTTCAGGAGTTTAGGAGTTTACTATTAGGCCTACTTCTCTTCGCCATGTAGTTTCGTTACCGGCTATTCTATGTAGGTCTATCTAGTTATATTGTATTTACTTTCGTGTACCGCAGTAGAGAAAATTGTATAACTGCATATTTATTCGAGATTTAATGTACTCATAACTTATGTATTGAGATACTATTTGTATAATTGATGTTTGCTTATTTTATTCCATATACTGATATTATGGTTTAAATTATATTAAGAAAAATCAATTTGATAATATGCATTGAGATTTTATTATTTATTGTAAGGTTTCAAAGTTAAAATTCCACGATTCTTCCTTAAAGGCTTACTATGGGTTTTGATGGCTTTATGCTTTCCCATTCCCTAGTGTCGGTCACGTGCCCCTGGGTTCGGGTCGTGACATTACTTCTACCTTTCTTTTAATCTTTGATTATTTATTAATCTCCTTTTATTTTTAATTCACCCTGCTCTAGGGCCTTTACAAAAATTAATTAACACATAATTCTAAATTAATTGAAAGTTTGTTTCCTATTGTAATTATGTTAACTTCTATTTTATCTCTAACAAAATTAAATTAATTAATATTTTGATTATTAGTTTAAATTTTCTATGTAAAATTAATTAATGAATATTGGATCAATTTTTCAACATATAGAGAAAAAATTAACCTTCATGGAGGTTAAGAATTGTTAAGCAGAGATACTTGTCTTTTGTAGTTGCTTCCTATTAAAGCTGAGCATGGGATGGAGAAACTACTGACCAAACTGAAATACCAAATTGAAAGACATAAAAACCGTACTGAACCAAGCTAAATTTTATGACTAATTTCGTATGGTACTGGATATTTACAAAAAATGAACCGAGAACCAACCATACCAAAACCGTACCAAATTGAAAACTAAATATAAATAAATAATATACATATATAAATAATAGTAGCTAGTGAACTTAATTATATATTTGTCATTTTATTATGAAGTAGTATATATTAAGTAGCATATGTATAATAATATATGATAAAAATTAATATGTTTTGTGTTTAAAATATAATGACTAAATTACTAACAAAGTGGTGATGATGATGATGGTAATGATGATGATGATGATGATATTATTATTATTATTATTATTATTATTATTATTATTATTATTATTATTATTATTATTAATGATGATGATGATCATCATCATCATCATGATATTATTATTATTATTATTATTATTATTATTATTATTATTATTATTATTATTATTATTATTATTGATAAGTAAAAATATGAAATGTCTATTATATTACAATACAAACTTAAAATATGAAAATAAGAAAATTGACATTGTATATAGTTTCAAATAACTCAATTAATAAATAAGAATGTGAAATGTCCCTTACAATATAATTTAAACTTAAAATATGAGTAATAATGGAATTGTTATTATTATCAACAAGAAGTAAAAATGTGGGATGCTCATTATATTTCAATTTAAACTAAAAGTAAGAAAATTAACATTATATGATTTCAAATTGTATAATTTATTAATTAAATTATTATTATTATTGTTATTTTTATTGACCTTATGTTTATTATTTTAAAGTTTTGAATTTAACAAATAATTTGAATAATTTAATGTGTTTTAGATTTAATTATTAAGGACCAAACTCATCAAAATGTAAAGAATAAGACTCCACTCAGCTCAAGATTCGTGTAGGACAATACAAGGCATAAAGCAAAGTTAGTTTAAGCCTATAAGGGTCCCTCATGAGCAAGGCTCATGATAGTGAGAGCCTTGCTCATGAACTAAAGGCATAAAAGAGCCATCAAAGCTAAAAGAGTCGGAGCCCTTCACGGTCTACCATCACGATCTTGAAGAGCACTCTTCAGACCATGGCCTCTTCATGATCACTCATCCAAATCATGACCAATTGCCTCTTTTTTGAGCCAAAAGAGCCTGAGCCCCTCACTATCATGAGCAGCTCATGACTCAGCCTCCCTGTAATGGATAATAGTCACTTACCACTCTAATGGCTATATTTGCATCTGTTACAATCTGAAGCCTATCCTCACGATCGTGAGTGACATATTTCCTATAAAAAGGCTATTTTGTGTTTAGTAAAACTTGGAGATAATGGAGGATAAAAAAAATGCATCCAATAACTACATTTGTGATGCTTAACTACTCAACCTCTCAAGCCTCATTCAAAAAAAAGAAGAAACTTTAGTGGTTGAACTTTCTCTCTTAGAATTCATTTGAGCATTCAAAACTCTTACATACTTTCTTTGATATTCGTTAACTCTTTTAAGAGTTGGTTATATGTTAGAGATATAATTCTTGGGTTAGATTAGAAGGAAGTTGAGGTTGTACTCTAAAGGAATTATTTTAAGTGTTTCTCCATTAAAACCTTGCGTTTGTGGTTAGAGTTAAGCCTTAATTAAAAGCCCATTATTATAAGGTTTAGAGTTGATCCTTAAAACTCTTGTAATCTTAATCTTTGTGAAGAAGATTTGTATAGGGACTGAAAATCCTAACTTAGGGATAAGTTAGGTGGAGACGTAGATTCATTTGAGAATCGAACTCCTTAATATCTTGTGTAATATCTTTTAATCCTTAATTCTTCTTAATTTTCTTTTAATTTCTCAAAACCCTTATTCACCCCCCAAAGGCAATTACAATTGGTATTAGAGCTTGGGTATAGGTGCTTAATTGCTAAAATTCAAGATCATAGGAAGTGAATCTTTAAACTTTTCATCTCTTAGACCTTTCTTTGATGGTAGTGATAACCCACATTAGAAGTTCAAAATGGAGTTATACTTAGATAATGATCCCATTAGACTTTGGGATATTATTCTAAATGGATGGGAACCACCTAAAATCATTATTGATGATGTAAAGACTATCCTTGCAAGAAGTTAATGGTCAAATAATAAAAAAGAAGAGAATTAAAAGAACAACAAGGCCATGAAAAATAGAAAATCTTATCAGCCTCTATGCCTAGAGAATAAGGGGGTAAAGCTTAACATTTCCAATCCATAAAAGAAGTATAGGAAACTCTTGAGAATCATTAAAGAGGAAATGTACAAGAGAGAAGCAAGAAAGTTTAACTTCATATGTATGAGTATAATCTTTTCAAGATGAAGCCACAAGAATTCATAATGAAGATGAAAAATTGCCTCAATACTCTTCTTACTACCCTCAAGAAACTTGGAAAACATTTCCCCAAGGAAGAAGTGAATAATAAAATTATAAGAATCCTACCTAAGAAGGATTGAGAATCTAGAGTCATTTTAATTAAGGAAGCTCATGACCTCTTAACTCTCCCAATTGAAATTCTCATTGGAAAGCTTTTCACACATGAGCTTACCATAAAGAAAATAAGATATGAAAGATATGAGAAAGAAGAGAAGACAAAAGGGATTGCATTAAAGGCCATACAAGAAGCAAGTAAAGATTAAAGCTTGGTGGACTCTAGTGAAGATGATTATGAGATAGATATGATCACTAAAGGCTTCAAGAAGTTCTTGAAAAGAAAAAGCTTATCAAGGAAAAGATAAAATAAAAGGTATAATAGCAAGAAGAACGAGGAGGTTACTTGCTATGAATACAAGAAATCGAGACACATTAAAAGTGAGTGTCCTAAACTCAAATTCAAGAATAAGAGAGCAAAGGACAAGAAAAAGGCCTTCAAAGCTTCATGAGATAACTCCTCTAAATTGGAAAGGAAAGAGTAGCAATAAAAAGTAGCCAAACTTTGCTTCATGGCTCTTGAGGATAAAAATGAGGTATTATGTACTTCTCATTCTTCTTATGATGATTATGATAATAATAATTATGATGATGAGAGCTCTACTGTAAGCAAACTCATACTTAAATGAAAAAGCTTGTTCTCCAAGAACAAGTTCTACAAGAATAAGTTATCTAACTTTTCCAAGGAATTTGAAAATTTGAAAAATAATTTTTGTAAACTTGTTTAATCTAATGAAAAACTTGCAAATGATTTGGAATTTTCTAATTCCTTAGAGGACCAACTTAAGAAAGGGAATTATGGAAATCTTAGGCTTTCTAGAGAGGTGTTAGAGTTAAAGAATTCCATTTCTAAATTCAAAAGGAAAAGAAAATTTAGATAGTCTTGTTGATTCTTAAAAACTCTTTAGGAATACTCGTCGAATTGGATATAGAAATGGAATGTCTTCCTCATCATCATCTTATGTTAAATTTATTAAAGCTTCATATTATTCTACTCCCTCTACTTCTAAATCTCTTTAGACTCAAACTTTTAAAGCTAAAAGGTCTCATGTGTCAAATGAGAAGGGGAAGTCTTACAGGACCCAACCTTCCTTGACATAAAGGGATAAAGCACAAGCCAAAAAGCCCCAACCTAGACATGCTTACATATAAACTAGAAACAATACTCCTAAGCATGCCACACAATCACCTTACAATACATAATGCTAGTATTAATGTATTTCTCACTCTCTTCCTATGCACAAAAAATCTTTAGGATGCCCATATAACCATAATAAAAAAGGCATGTCTTATATACTATGCAATCATATGCTCCTAGAAGAAATAGATTTGTTAATGTTGAATGCTTTTATTGTATAACCAAAGGTGACACCAGTAATGTGCACTTCTATAGAAGATTACACTTGTAATTACTTCCTTTGGACTACTTTAATACTAACCAACCTAGACCAACTAAGGTTTGGGTTCAAAAGAATGTTTGAATTATGTTATATAGGTGTGCTTGAAGTCTACAAAAGTTGAAAGTAAGTGGTACCTTGATGTTGGATGTTTAAAGCATATGACGGGAGACAAGGAATAATTCAAAAAGCTTGATGCTAAGGATGGAGGTCATGTCATATTTGCGGACAATGCTAAAGGGAAGATAGTAGCCATTGGAGAAATTGGTAACCCTCAATCCTTATCATTTCATAATGTATTGCTTATTGATAGTCTTAAGCATAATTTACTTAGCATTAGTCAATTATGTGATATGGGAAATAAGGTCACTTTCTACCCTAAAAATTGCTTTATTAGTAGCCTATAGGAAGACAAAGTAATTTTTAATGGTGAAAAGGTTGACAATGTTTATGTCATTAACTTGAATAAGGTTGATAACAAAGACATTAAATGCTTAATGTCTATTTCCCATAACACATACACTTGGCATAGAAGATTAAGACATGTAAATTTTGAGTTTTTGGATGACTTTAATAAGCATGAACTTGTGGTTGGGCTACCCAAACTCAATTTCACTAAGGACAAGACTTATGATGCTTATTAAAAGGGAAAAAATCTAAACTTCCTTTAAGCTCAAGAATGTAGTATCCACTTCTAGGCTACTTGAATTTATTCATATGGATTTATTTGGACCAAATAGACTTGCTAGTTTAGGTGGAATGCATGCATATTTCTTAGTTAATGATTACTCTATATACACATTGGGTGTGTTTTCTTACTCATAAGAATGATGTTTTTAAAGCTTTTAAAATTTTTTCAAAAAATTTTAAAAAGAAAAAGGTTTTTGCATTTCAACCATTAAAAGTGATCATGGAACCAAATTTAAAAATGAATTTTTCTAAAACCTTTTGCAATGAAAATGTTATTTCACATACTTTTTCTTTCCTTAGAACTTCTCAACAAAATAAGGTAGTTGAAAGGAAAAATAGGATTTTAGTGGAAATGGCTAGGACCATTCTTCATAAGTATAATTTACCTTTATACTTTTGGACGAAAGTCATTAGCACTTCTTGCTATATTACAAATAGAGTCTTCCGAAGACCCATTTTAAATAAAACTTCTTATAAGCTTTGGAATAATAGAAAACCTAAAATCTCATATCTTAGAGTATTTGGATTCAAGTGCTTTATATTAAACACCAAGGACAATCTTGGTTAATGAAGGAATTTTCCTAGGTTATTCCACCACTAGCAAAGCGTATAGAGTTTTTAATAAAAGAACTCTAGTAGTTAAAGAGTCAATGCATGCAATATTTGATAAATCTAACCCATTTAATCCTAGAAAGGATTTTAGTAGTGTTGATGATATTGTAGATGAATTTATGGATATAAACCTTTAAGAAGAAAATGCTAGTAAACATTTGGAGCTAAAAGGACCTACAAAGGAAGATAATGAGGAGATGCCTTAACCTTCCATGAAAGATGAACTTCTTAAGGAATGATAATTCAAAAAGGCTCATCATTAAGACCTTATCATTGGTGACACTTTAAAGGGGGTAACCAATATATATCACTTTAAATTTATTATTAATTTAGCCTTAATTTCTCAAATTAAACCTAAAAATGTTGATGATGCCTTGAGTGATGAATTTTAAGTCCTTGTTATGTACTAAGAGTTAAATCAATTTAAGAGAAAAAAGGTTTGGACCTTGGTTCCTAGACCTAAGCATCATCCTATTATAGGCACCAAATGGGTGTTTAGAAATAAGATGAATGAGCAAGGTTTCATAACTAGTAACAAAGCTAGACTAGTAGCTAAAGGTTATAATCAAGAGGAAGACAATGATTATGATGAAACCTTTACCCCCATTATAAGGTTATAAGCTATTAGAATGCTACTTGCATTTATAACTTGTATGAATTTTAAAATTTTTCAAATAGATGTAAAAAGTGCATTTCTAAATGGTTATATTGAAAAGGAGGTTTATGTTGAACAACCTTTGGATTTTGAAATTTTTGACTTTCCTAATCATGTTTTTTAAACTTTCCAAAGCATTGTATGGATTGAAGCAAGCTTCTAGAGTTTGGTATGAAAGGTTAAGTAACTTTTTATTAGAGAAAGGGTTCTCTGAAGGAAAAGTTGTCACATCTCTTTTCATTAAGAAATCCAAACATGATTTATTTATTATTCAAATATATGTGGATGATATTATTTTTGGTGCTACTAATCATTACTTGTGTGAGAAATTTTCTAAGTTAATGCAAGGAGAATTTGAAATGAGCATGATGGGTGAGCTCAAATTCCTCCTTAGATTACAAATTAAACAATGCAAAGATGGGATCTTCATCAACCAAACCAAATATACAAAGGACATTTTTATGAAGTTTAGCATAGAAGGAGCTAAGTCAAGCAAAACTCCTATTAGCATCACCAACAAACTCACCAAGGATGAGAATCGAAAACCAGTTGATGAAAAGTGATACAAAGGTATGAGCGGATCCCTTCTTTACTTAACTGCTAATAAACCATATATAATGTCTGCAACTTACTTGTGTGCACATTTTCAATCATGTTCTAGAGAGTCACATTTAAATGCCATTAATAGAATTTTCGAATATCGTAGTGGAACTATACATTTAAGACGTTGGTACCTTAGGAGCTCAACCTTTGATTTAGTTAGCTACTTAGATGTGTACTTTATCAGTAGCTTAATAGAAAGGAAAAGCACTTCCAGGACTTGTCAATTTTTAGGACAATGTTTAATTTCTTAGTTTAGAAAGAAATAAGTTTCAGTTGCCTTGTCTACTGCTAAAGCGAATGATATGGCAACTAGTTATTATTGCTCATAATTATTGTAGCAAAAATAAAAACTTAGGGACTATTGCATAGAACTTTATCACATTCCAATTAAATGTGACAATATAAGTGCTAAAAACCTTAGCAAGAATTTTATTCAACATTCAAGATCTAGGATTACACATCATTTTCTTAGAGATCATGTGCAATGTGTTGATATCTTAATTGAATATCTTGATACTAACAATCAACTTATGGATATTTCAATAAACCTCTCAATGAGGAAAGATTAAATTTCATTAAGCATGAGCTTGGCATGATTGATAGTTCTAGCTTGCATTGACATATATACATTGGTTGCTAAATGTCTTACACTTATATAGTCTTTATTGTTAGATGAATAATCCTTACTTGACATTAATTTACATGTCTATTGAATTGAATACTTGATGGTGGAAAATATGATGTCATTTTACATGAAATTAAACTATATGCATACTTGATTTTATAAAAATATAAAATTTTTTAAATTTTCACAATCTTTATTTTGTGAAAAAATATTTCATGTCTTACATTAATAATATGTTTTACCTTTGAAATTTTATTTCTTGACCATCTTGTTGCTTTGAATTTAATTTTAGTTTATTTCATTTTTTTCTTGCTAATTTTTAATTAATTATTGAAGTTAATTGAATTAATTAATTATTAGCAAAACAAAGTTTCCATCTAAATGCTTATTTATTTGCTCAATTGTGCATAAATATAGCCTTATTTGTGATTAATTCGAGTTGCTCATGATTTCATTTAAATTTAATGTCAATTTGGTCCGCGGGATCTAAATTGCAAAGTTTTTTAGATGAAATTGAGAACTTCTCAAAACTTCAGGGGCTACGTGGCATTTTAGTCATAAGCCATTACAAAGGCTATAATTACTCATGATTCATGTCTTTTCACCTAACAGTGCCCCTCATGGGCGACACTGATGATTGTGACATGATCGTGAGGAGTGTCCTGATAGGCGAGGAGTCACAATTCCATTGGAATTGTAACTCCCAATCCACTACTTCATTCCTTAATTATTTTCATAATTTAAATTCTTTTTTTGATTGAATTTATGATGTTTTTAATCCCTTTCTACTCTATATAACCATCCTTTTGTCCCTTCTTAATTATCTTTCTCTCTAATTCCTCTTTTTTATATAATTTTCTCTCTTCTGTTCTCCTATTATAAACTTTTGTTACTTTGCTTTAATTATTCAAGACTTCATATTCTCTTTCATTCTCACCATAGCTCCCAAAAAGAAGACTTCTAAAAATAAGTCCTTTCTACTTGTTCTTTAAAATCAACTTAAGTAAGGAGAGCAATAAAAGATGAACCCAAGAAAACTCCTCCTTTTTCCTACACCTCCTTTAAAATCAAACAAAGAGCCTCTCACATCTCTAAGAGAGATTCATTCCCTCTTAATACATGTCAAAGGTGGTTTTGGAATCACTTAGTTGTTATGATCAAGTGATATCTCTTCATGAAAGGATTGGTATGTTAACTTTTTCTTTTACTCCTTTCGTCATCATTCCTTCTCTTGTGATTGAGTTCCTCTCCTCCTTTTTCTTGAGAACTCAATATATTAGTGAACAAAACCCTTGGTATAACATGTGATTAAAGTTAAAAGGAAGGGATTGCTTCTTAACCAAAGAAGATTTTGATAATCTCTTTGGGTTCCAACATAAAGGACTTGAATCTTCTAACACCCTTTAGACTCCTCTTTCTCTTTGGATAGGCAATGTCAAACCCAATGTAGAACCATTCCTTGTCAGTCATTCCAAATCATCATCACTTTCCTCTAAAAGCCTTTAGTACATTCATCGCTTCATCACTTAGTCCTTCATTGCTTCATGCTAAAGGATTAAGTAATGAAGCAATCTCCTTTAATAATCTTTTCCTTCTCTATTGTATTCAATACAATAGTGATGTTGCTTTAGGGAGATGGTTACAATGAAGGCTTTGGTTAGTCAGTGATAGTGTAAGCAATGCAATAAGCATTGAGGGACCAAAATTGCTCAACACTTCCATATTGGCCTTGACCATCTTGAATCCATTCCTTATTCCCTCCTTAATGAAAAATTCCTTAAAAATTATAACTAATTCAAGAAGGTGAATAACCAATAGGTGTGGAAGTATGATGAAGAGGAAATAGATAAAGAACTTACTCAAGATTTGGAGGACATTGAGCAAATAATAAATCTTGGCCTTGAAGGGGTTAGAATAGAGGAGGAACAAGCGACTCAACCTACATAACCTCCACCCCCTTTATGCCTTAAAAGAAACGAGCAGGAGGTCCTTCAACATCTCAAGGAGTGTAAGATGAACCCGTATAGGTTAGTGGACTCTTTGATCTCCTCTCCTTTGTTGAATCCAACTTTAATAATCACTATGATCAAGTAGATACAAAGCTTAATCACTTTGATAGGAGGATGGTTCATGTGGAGCATGACGTTCACCATCTATATGATTACCATAACCTCCACCTCCTCTTCCTCAAGCATCTCACTTCCCACATCATAAAGAGCCTCAATGAGATGATTAAGACATTTACCCAACTTCTTAGATGTTCTTTATCCTTAGTTTATGTTTTTTTTATGTTTAATTTATATTTGGTTTATGTTTAGTTTATGTTTAACTCTTTTTTTAATGTTTAGGGTTATTCATGTCTGTTTAGTTTGTCTTTTTTATTTTTTTTAGTTTAGTTTATGAACTCCATCTTTTGTATGTTTAATGCAAATTTCCTTTTTGTTTCTTTTTTTGTCCACTATCTTATTATTCTTTATTATCTTTGATAAAGGGGGAGACTTATGTGCATGTTTAATATTGCTAATGTTGCAAATGTGTTTTTTGCTTTATTATAATTTTCCTCAGCGCAATTCATAAACAAACACAAATAATTATGCACACACTAAGGAAGAGTTATATTTTTCTATTCTTTATAAACTTAATGCATGAATTAAAGGGGAGCAATATATATCTTACATACTTCACTTGATTATTAATAACACACACAATGAAACTATTTATCAAAGTAAAAAATGGGGAGATTGTTGACCTTAGGTTTACTCAATTTCTAAATTTTTAAAATAATTTGAATAATCTAGTGTGTTTATTTAAGTGTGTTTTAGATTTAATTATCGAAGTCCTAACTCATCAAAATGTCAAGAATAAGACTCCATTAAGCTCAAGATTCATGTGGGACAATAAAAGGCACAAAATAAAGTCAATTTAAGCCTACAAGGTTCCCTTACGAGCAAAGCTCATGAGTTGAAGGCATGAAAGAGCCATTCAAGCCAAAAGAGCTTGAGCCCCTCGCGATCGTGAGTGTAATACCCATACCTTTAACTATAAGTCAAGTGTTGTATATAGTTAAGCTAGTGTATCAAGTCTAGCTATGACTAGTACTCAGTAAAGGAGCAAGAATTTTTGAAATCTGATGACACTAAAAATGAGTGAAATTATGAGACAAAAATAGATTAGAAGTAAAAATGAAGTAAAGAGTGAGTACTAAAAAGTTAAGGTATGATAAAGACTCAATTGAAACAAATAGTCATCCTAGAATGAACATTGGAATTTTAAGGTTTAATAGTTGATTCTATAATTTTATTAAGGGCTTTAATATGTGTTATTTGGGAAGCCATATGTGTTAAACAAAAGAGAAGAGAAAAGGAGACAAAAGAAGGGCTACTTGAATTTTCCAAGTTTAAGCTTGATTTTCTAGTGAAATTTGATGATCAAAAACATTTTTTACGCTATAATTTTCACCCTAAAAGCCTTTGGTGGTTGATTTGGTAAGGAAGTCTATTTTTTTGGTTGATTTGGATTGGGTTTATATCCATTAGTTCTCAGGTTTTATAATTCTTGTTTTATAGTCTCTGTATTTTGGTAATATCTTAAGCTAGGAAGTTTTAAAATGAATTTTGTTTAATGTTATAAAAACTTGAAAGAGTCCTCTAAAATTTTATAGTTTTGATCTAGAGCTTAATAAGCCTATAAAAAGGCTTAATGAAGTAGTACTTTTTATTGCTTAGTTTGTCACAGAAATTGATCTACTTTATTTGTGGTTATTCAATTAAAGTGAATTTTTATTGAAGGTACTAGAAACATAAATCTAAAAGATTAAAGTTTAAGGTTCAAATTGATTTCCTATAACTCTAGGCAATTTTTCTAATTTTATTTTGAGAATAACCCTTTTAGAGTTAATAAACCTGATTTATAAAATTGAATGGATTTGCATATTTTGCATATAGTTTGGGGGTTGTATGATTATATTAGTATATGGGATTGTTACATTGATAATTTGTAAATAAATTTCATGCTTTAGGTTCTAAAAAAGCGAAGGAAAGTGGTGGTGCAAACTGGACAATTTAGTTAATCGCTTTTAAGTGTTTTGTAGGCTGTTTGGTGAGTAGGAGTTCAAGCCCTTAAAATCTCTTTATATCAGCAACGAAATGAGTTTTTAATATTGTTGTATGAACTTGAAATTGATGTATTTTAATTTTTTTTTAATTCATCTTATTTACCACTAGAATTACTAGTTTATGACTCAAGCTTTAAAAAATTATGATTTCAAGTTCACAAGCTAAATGTGCTACTACTCTAATTTTATTTTGCGATTTAGTTTGAGATATAATTTGAGATTATTTAAATCACTTGATGATTTAGTGGAGTTTATAAATAGCTCAATTTTATTTATTTGAATTATGATGAAAGATTTGTTTGATTTTGAATACTTTATTGAACATTAATGTGATAGTGATATTTTAATGAATTATTTGTTAGAAATGATATTTGGTTTTGTGTATTACCAACTTATATGAGATGTGTGGATTTGTTGTGGTGTTATATCCACATATGAGATTGTGATACAATGTGTTGAGGTGTTATATGCACATTTGAGTTTGTGATGGTTACTATTGCACAATAGACACTTGATTGAAGTACGGTGAAGGGAGAAGGGTCATTCCGTGCTAATGTAGTCAAAGGGTTACCCTTTAAATTCACATGGAGAATGAGTTTATGATGGTCTGTACATTGTGGTTGGGTTATGATTCTTATTGCAGAATTAGTTAATAAGAAAGAAAAGTTGGTTGATGTTTTTAAATAAACTTTTATTATAATTTGAAAGCAAGGATAGACTTGATATTTCATATGACTAATATTTTAAGTGCAAATGCTCTAGTTTTCTAATTTGACAAGTTTATTATTTTTGGTTAAATAAATTGTTTTATGCTTGAAATATCTATTCACTAAGTATTTCTATACTCATTTTCTTTTATATTTTCAAAATCTTTCAAAATAGCAAGGCTTGATAGTGGACCCATAATCTAAGGGAGTTCTATAGATAGATTATTAAAGTTGGCCTAACAACCTTGCTTTAGTGTTGCTCTCATTTTGGTGGCCTTAATATTGTATATTTTAAGTTTAAAACTTTTGTGGACATGTTATTATAAATTGTATACTAAACTATTATTAAATTAATCTTTACTACTATTTGTAGTGACCTGTAGTATGGTTTATTTATTTGGGATGTGTAGCGGGTCTTTCCATTTATGAGGGATATGGCAACTTTACCGAATAGGGACAAGTGATTGGTCTCGGGGGGATGAGACGCTTTTGATTTTATGGAATCACCACCTGATTTTTAGAAAATCAGGAAACGAAAAGGATAACATCGGGTCACTCAGTGAATATCATCCCCAGTAGAGATTTTCGGGTTTGGGGATCACATAAACTTTTTTACTATTTCTCATTATACAATATTCGATGTATAGCTACTGCTACACCCTAGTTTCGATAATGATAGTTTATATAGCATTCACACAGTACATCAGATAGTAAAAGATAATAAAGAAAAAAATTTTATTACATTGCTTTCTTAATGAAATACATATGAAAAAAAGGAAAGATTACAAAAAGATAAATCTAATATGATTGATCTACAAGGATAACACAATCATTTACATAGCTTGCTCTAGGAATGATAGGATGACCATGCTTGTAGTGATTATTTATGCTATGATGACGTATGACAATAATATAAAGGATGCATAAGGTCATCACTGGACCAAGAGCATGATGACTCTACTTTGGGACAAGAACTCTTTCACATTATTGATATTTACAATGTGATTTCATGATTTTGGAAATAGAGGATGCAGAATGATGATATAAAATGAGCATAATAAAGCATATATTATTCACATAACATGCAAGATTACTAGTCTCATCACAGAAGCACAACAATATTCCTAAATGCTGGTGATAATAAAATAAAATAAATTGTGATAAAATAAATGTGCTGAAATAATTATGTAGTCCTCAAACTCGATTAAGCTTGTATGAGCTTTGAAGCTTTGGCTTCAAGAGATTATAAAGCTTTCCTCATCGAGAGGTTCAAAATGACAACAAAATGATGCTAGATTTTATACTTTTGAAGCATTGTTTGATAAAGATGAGGCTTGGTTTGGTTGAAAAGGGATCTAACAACCTAATGGAAAGGTTGTGGGAGAGCAAAAACTATCTGGAAAGAGGTTTCCATCTATAGACGGTGGGTTTTAACGCGAGCTCAAGATCTTAACAACCGGGACACTGTTGGGCTCAGGGCCCTAGGGAACACACTACTATATCAAAAAGACATAGCATGAAGATGAGGAGTTACCACCGAGGTTAATAACTAGGATAAATAATTTTGGTGGTACTTGATTCTCTAAAAGAAAGCTAGCACCATAACTAGGAGATTTTAGGAACAGAATACTAACTTCTTTCAATCTTATGTTCATTTAAAAATACTTTATGAATTATTATCTTAATCTTTATTTACACTCAGTTTTATTAAACCTTAACATCCATCTAGCCCTAAAGCAAACTAGTTATAAAATTGCATGTAAAAAATGCATACAAAGCGCATCGTCCCTAAGTCTAAATTATGTTAATTTTATTTAAATTTTAGACAATTCTACATTTTTATTTACAAGTGGAATGGACTATAGGTGGTCCTACATGTTTATAAATGAGTCTAAGTCTATTCATTTTAATTTAACTAAAGAAATGGGCCTATGGTCTACAAATTTTAAAGAAAAGAATTAATTTGTGGGCCTAAATCTTATTTAATTTAAATTAAGTAAACCTAAATCTATTTATTTTAATTCTAAAAGTAGGCCTAAATCTATAAATTATGAAGTATTTAAATTAGTGGGCCTAATTCTACATGTTTTAATTCAAAAATGGGCCTAAGTATAAATTAACTTAAATGGGCCTAAATTGATTTTAAAATTAATTAAATCTAAAAATCCAATTAAAAGCATATTTATTAAATGGGTTAAAACCTAACGTGGGTTGGGGGCCCAAAACACACAAAAATCAACAAACAAGCCCAAAAACATTAAAAAAATCAAAACAATCAAACAAAAAAGATCAAACATGCAATTAAATTATTTCTTCTAAAACCCTAATTTTAATTAACATGCAGCCTAAATTAATCTACTGCCTCCATTGATTTTAATTAGGGTCTACCAAATTGAACCTAATTTACTAATTAACTTTTTAAAAAATAAAAGAAAGCTAGACTTTTCATTATTCCCACTATTGGGGCTATTACAATATCTACAAAAAATAATAAAGAAGATAAAATTAAAATTACAAAATTTGAGAAAATAAATTAAACAAATTCAAAAACTAGAAAAAAATAATAAGATAAACTAAATATAGCAAGATAAAAATTAAATCGAGATCTTTTAACTCTTAGCTTTTATCCATGGATTCTTTGCGGGTTTCCTTGGTTCAATTATGTGTTCATCACCATAAACATGAAATGCAAAGAAAAAAAAGGAAAATAAGATTAGAATTAACGAAGAAAGAAAACAAAATAATGAAAATTAAACAAAACAAACACAGAAATAATAAAATAATATAAAAGAAAGAATTAATAAAGAAGAAAGGAGTAAAAGAGTGATGCTATGCAAATGCTGTTTGAATGCCTTTAAGAATGAAATTTCACCATTTTGAGAAAATTGACCCTGTGTTTTCTTAATTTCTGGACTTTGAGAAGAACATATTTTTTTAAAAAAGGTTTTTTTTATGTGTTTTTTCAATTAAACCCTTTTTCTTTTGCAGTAGCTAATTAAGTTTTTTTCCTCTCTCCCTTTTTACGCAGTCTCCTCACTTTTCTCTACCAAAATTTCTTTTTACATCTCGTTCCTAATCCTAGCACCTCGGCATTCTAGAATGTCTACTGGCATTATGTAATGTCGATTGGCATTACGCACATTTTTAAATATGCCCTGTAAAATTGAATTTTGTTGCAATTAAACCCAAAAATGTTGTAATTTAGTCCTTGAAATCATAAAACTTAGCATTAGAGGTCAATATTTGACTAAATTTTCATCATAAAGGCTTTTATCGCATTCATGCACAAATGCATTCTAAAATTGGGTGCTTACACCAGTGCCTTTAATCGAACCAATTTTTAAGTGTGTGTGTTTCAACTTGCTCCCCCTCCAAAATGGGGTGTGAAGGGGTCCATTTATAGGAAAAATTAGGTAGAATAGGGTGGTAGGGGCATGGTCACGTGCTTGAAATGAGGTTTTTATGCGTGGCCACGTCAAGTGTGCATGGTCGTGCACAGTGTGCGCGCAGTCACGCGCTTGATGCGTGGCCACGCATGCACGTGTATGTTTTCATGCACACTTTGACACTTTATGCGCTCTTCCTGAGTTTTATGCGTGTCGTTCTGAGGTTGGTTCCTAGTGTTTTTGGGCCTTTCGAATGCGTTTATAGAGGCTGTTTTACCAAATTCAGCCTTGATTTTAGCATGACACATAGGGGTGTTTACACGCACTTCTGAGTGATATACGCTGGTACTCAGGTTATGTTGGACTGTTCTAGGACCACTTTTGAAGGTTTTGGAGCCTTTCGCACGTGTTTCCAAAGTCCATTTTGTCAAAATCAATTTTTATTTTTTCACAAAGTTGGGTCCTGGTCTAACAAAATGCGCACTGGCCCAACAAGCTGAGTATTTCGAGAGGAGTTTTCTTGAAATAAAAACTCTCATTGTTCCAATAATTTGTATTTCAAAAGGTCAGTGCATAATTTAATGGCTTGGTGATTAATTTTTCACACTGGTAGGGTTGGTTAGGTATTTTAAGGTTGCACACTTCATAACAAATGAGCAAACTCTAGTCATCTCAAGGATTCGTTTCATCATTTGACCTTTTTAGGGACATTCAAATTTGAGGTATGACAGTTGTCCCCTGCTTCACGTGTGTTGTATAGCCATGTAGAGTTAATGTCAATACATGTGAAGTAAAATGTAAAGATGCAAAAAACATTTTAGGTGGGAGAGAGGTGCTTACCTGTGGATTGTCTTTAGATGTCTTGTCAAGATTTGATTATTGTTTTTTTGTGACTTGGTCATCACACAAAATGCTATTTAGGACATATGTAAGCTTGTGATTCACATAAAGTGCATTAGGATTTATAGGACTATAACCTTCTTAGGTGTCACATAAATGAGGATGCTACTAAGTAAAAAGAGATGCAACTACATGACTATAACCTTTTTAGGTGTCACGTGAATGAAGATGCCACTAAGCAAAATGCAGATGCAACTATAACCTTCATAGGTGTCACGCAAATGAACATGTGACTATAACCTTCTTAAGTGTCATGTGAATGAACATGCGATTATAACCTTCTTAGGTGTCATGCAAAATGATCATGCAATTATAACCTTCTTAAGTGTCATACAAAATGAACATGCAACTATAACCTTCTTAAGTGTCACATGAATGAACAAGCGATTATAACCTTCTTAGGTGTCATGCGAAATGATCGTGCAATTAAGTGATGTGACTACAATCTTTTTAGGTGTCACACAAAATGGACATGTGGTTATAACCTTCTTAGGTGTCACACAAAATGGACATGTGGTTATAACCTTCTTAGGTGTCACACAAAATGAAGATGAGAATGCTCCTAAGCAATGTGAGGATGCTTCTAAGCAATGAGAAGATGCTTTCAAGTAATGTGAATGCTCCTAAGCAATGTGAATGCTCTTAAGCAATATGAGAGTGCTTCTAAGTGGTGTGAGAGTGCTCCTAAGCAATGTGGGTGCTTCTAAGAAATGTAAGGATGTTTCTAAGTGATGAAAGTACTTTTAAACAATGAGAAGATGCTTTTAAGCAGTGAAAGTGCTTATAAGTAATGTGAATGCTCCTAAGCAATGAGTGTGAGTTCTAGGAAAATGAAAGTGAGTGCTTCTAAGAAATGTGAAGTGATGTAAGAGTGCTTCTAAGCAGTGTGAGAGTGCTCCTAAGCAATGTAGGTGCTTCTAAGCAGTGTGAAGATACTTCTAAGCAATGAATAAGGTAGTAGTGATAATGCAGTAATGATGTAGTAGTGATGTAATGATGATGCAGTAATGATGCAGTGATTTTTCATGTTGAGGATGTTATTTTGATGATTTAGAGAGAGATATCCTCACAGTGGATTTTTCTTACTCTTCTTCTTTTGTGCGATATTGATTTTCCTGAAGGAAGCGGTGCGTGCACAATTTCTTTAGACAGATGGAGTCCTTATTAGTATACTTTTATATGAGTTTGGTGCATGTCTTATGTTCAAATGAAATTTTAGGACCATAGAAGTGAGTGTGCAAAGTCTCAAAATGCACATAAAACCATAAAAGAGCACATGGAAGGGGTAAGTGTGCATAACTACGCATAGGAGTTGTGTGACCACGCGCTTATGCACATGGACATGTGCCTGGCGTGTGGTAATGTGCTTCCCTCCCCTCTGGGCTTATTTAAATGGTTATTTCGAAGGTCCTTAGAAGCTTCATCTGGACTTTTTTTAGTGTTTTTTGACTTTTTGTTGACCTTTTTTATGTTTTAGGTACTATCTATTCTATTTTTTTGCTTTTTTACTTCCATTTTCTTCTATGAAAAATGGAATTCCCCAATGTTCTTGAGGGTCTAGAGCACATTTTTATTGATGTTGATGTTGAGCTTAAGGGTGACTTTACAAAGGCCACAGGAGCTAGAAAGTCTGCTACATGAACTAGCACATTTAGTGCTCAGAGTTCTTAGCCATTCAGGCTTTCTCGGGGAGATCTGATCCATATTATTTATAGCTTAGAGACTAATTCTTGGGTGCATCATCATCTCGAGGTAGGTCCTTCTTTGCCCTTATTTTTGTAAGCTTATTTGTTGGCTATTTTGTTGTATAAGGTTATTATAACTGTAGCTCTATAGCTCTTACTATAATTATCTATCTAGCTTTATTATAAATGTTAATGGCTGATAGCTCTTACTTTATTTTCTTTTTATGATTGTTTGTTTGCCGCCATGCTTTTCTTTTTGGCCTTTATTGTCTTGATCCTGTTAAGTGACAGAGAGAGAGAGAGAGAGATGTATTATTATTTAGTAGTTGTTCAAATGTTTGATAACATACCTATCGTTTATAGCCTTATAGGTATGTCACTATGCTACTTGGTATTTTTAACAGAGTTAGTATGTATTATCAGGGTTTCCCATTGTGTGTCAAGCAGATAGTTATTGGGAAGGGCTTTGATGGAGTGATTGTTGCATTGTCTTTTGACTCATATGTGTCAAGTCAAATTGCCATGTATGCATTGATAGAGCAGTGGATGGACACAACGCATACTTTCCATCTACATGTCGAGGAGATAACTATTACCCCATTGGATTTTGTTGCTATTATGGGCTTGAGCTTATTTAGAGAGCCCATTCCTTTTAATGAGGATGAGTGTTCTACTACTGTGGTAAGGAGGCATCTTAAAATGGATTTGCTTAGGGTAGTCACACCTATGAAGTCCGGTTGCCTGTATCTCGCTCAATACACAGAGTTTGTTTCTTCTATGCAGAATTTGTATAATGACAGTCTTATCTCAGCAGAGTAGCTGGCTCACTAATTTTTATTTTATTTTCTTTTCTTTTCTTTTTATTTTATGTTATCTTCTTGAACCCTTCAGGGACGGGTGATTAACGATTACTGCATGTCTTAAGAGATTTAGATGGCTTGTTGAACTATTGGTGGGGAACTACTGCCTTTGCTCATATGTACTCAAGCCTTAACGCAGCATGCCAAGGTGGCTCAAGAATTTATGGATGCTTGTTCATACTGGACGTGAGTAGGAGTTTTGTTGTTTGTTCAAATAGCTATTTTTCACTCTTCAACTATAAATTGAAGACCTAGAACTTCATTTAACAAGTTATACACTTTGATTGAGCACTCAATTTATTCTTATCATTTGTAAAGCTCATTAACTCTCTTATATATTTCAATTTATTGAGTGTGGGTTTTGTCTTCTAGCTTAGGTTCTTCTTCTTCTTATTTCTTAGGTTAAAAAGGGAAGTGAGGAATTAAGTTTAGAAGGAATTGGTTTAAGTGTTAGCCATTGAAACACTTGGGTTTTAGTTTTAAGAGTGAGCTAAAGAAACTCTTTGTGTAAGGTTTAAGTGTGAGCCTTGAAAACACTTAGGAAAAGGTTTTGAGTGAGCCTTGAAAACTCAAGTTATAAAGGTTTGAGTTGAGTTTTGAAAAACTCTCTTGTAAACTTAATCTTAGTGAATAGATTGGAGTGGGTAGAAAATCCTAATTTGGGGATAAGTTGGGTGGAGATGTAGGTTTGATTTAAAAACGGAACTCTTAAAATACCTTGTGTTAAATTCTCTTCTCTTCATCCTTTAATCTTTCTCTCAATTTGTTTTAATTTCCTTTAAATTTTTAAAGCCCTATTCACCCCCCCCCCCCTCCTTCAAAACCCATTTAACTTCAATCCTAATTTGCTAATTTTGCATGTTAGGAAAATCGTGTTCGCGTGTCTTTATCCATTTTGGCATCCCTACCTTTGATGCTTATTTGTTATTAATTTAAGAGATCAAGGTATTCACAATGGCATTGGTTGTTTGGACTAGCATATATGAGGTGAATATCAAATATCTGAATTGGAACTTAATTTGAACTTTCTTTAAGAGTGTGGGATGAGGTTCAAGTGAACGATTTGTTGATTTACAACTCATATGCATCGTACCTGTTTAGTTATCAAGCTTTATGGTTGCTCAAATTTTCCATTTCGTATCAAATATGACTATGTCGACTTGGCATAGTGTGCTGATGAGATTATTGATGATGATGTTGGGAGGCTATGCCACCTTAACCAATAAAATAAATTAAATAGATTTTTTTAGCATTATGTCTATTAAAGAGTTGATTTATAAGTAAATTTGCAAACTCAACTTTTCAAGTTAATTTATGCCCTTCAAGACAATTAATTTTTTTCTTTTATAAAAATAAAATCATTATTACTTTTATAATAACAAAAATAATATGAAGACAATTGATGCTCCAATATGAATGCAGCCCAACAATCCAAAGTAAACATAAGGGTCATTTATCCAAATCCTATAAGAAGAGCAGTAATCTATATTCAATATAGATATTAAAATACTAGCCTAACAAGAATTATCAATAATACAAGTTCATGTTTAAGGAGATTTGATCTTTACATCTCTATAAATACCCTTAGTGTCTTTCATATTTATTCATTCTATTATATTCAATACATTCTTTATTATTTTCTTCATGCAAATACTAACTTAAATATCGGAGTGTTTACAGAAAAAATTTCACCCATTTACCGTGGTCATCTTATATGCGTAGGTTCCATAGTTGAATTAAATTTGGAGTTATCAACAATAAACTCCTAATTAATACCATTGTTCAAAAAGATATTAGAAGCGATATATAAGTAACTTTAATTGGAGATTACTCCATTAAAGATAGATTGTTAAATATTCATCCATGCGAGTATACTCCACTTCTGGATAAAGTTTCGAAGCCTCTTCTCCAATATCTTTTTCTATTTCAAAGTTTGTCAAACAACCTTCATAAAAGATATGATAGAAATGCCCCATTCCTGCTCGGGCTGCATAATCCTGTGTATCTGCAGTAAAATTAATAATTAATTTCTAACATATTAATTAATTAATTAATGTTTTGATTATTAGTTTATGTAAAATTAATTAATGAATACTGGATTAGTTTTTCAATATGTATGGAAAAAATTACCCTTGATGGAGGTTAAGAATTGATGGTCAGAGATGCTTGTCTTTTGCAGTTGCTTCCCACTTAGCTTCTCCCGCATCTCAACTAATTGCCTTTGTGAGAGTTTGTTTTCTGGAGGTCTTAGATATAATGTTTTGTTCACGGTTCGAGTATCATAAATTTTTTTTTATGGTGTAGGTGGCGACGTCATCTTCATTCATAAAAACAACTACGAGCAACACCAAGGAATAAAAAACAAATTAATTTTTACCCTATAAATAATAATAAATTAATTAGTTGCAGCCATTTTTCATCAAACTAATCTCTTAGTGAATACTACCCTTAACGTCGCCGTCGCCGTCCCCATAAATACAGACGGTATCTGTTGGAGGAGTGAGCCTCTCAGTTCTTCGTTTGACCAAACTCTCCACTTTAGTCATTTGTCCTGTATAGCAATAGTCAAGAACACTGTCTATGTCAGCGGTGCCCATAATTTCATGTTACCTTTTCTAGAATGAAAATCCTTGTTACCGTCCAAACTCTGCCCCGCTGATTTACCCTATAAAACTATAATACAAAATATGTGAATGCTGTTTATTTCAGCATATAGATTTTCATGTAATTTTTCTAGAATAAATTCTTGTTAATATCACATAGCGGAAGAGTGAATTAATAACAATCAACAATTGTTAAATCGTGCACGACTATTAATTATCAATATTCTATGGTCAAACTAGATTATAGACATTAAAATTTTCATAAAAATTTTAAAAATTAGGAAATGATTCATTTATTATAAACAATTATCGGCTAACAATGAAAATAAAAAGTTTAAATAGTAAAACTCTAAAATAATCCAAAACGAAATAGAAAAATCAAATGTTAACATAACAAAAATATAAAAATTATTCATTTGAAAGTGCCTAAATGATAAAATTTGTCTGAAAAAGTGACAGACATCATAAGTGAAGTTGATATCTTATGACTGTTGATCCATTTTCATATGAAATGAGCGTTTGAATCATTTAAATTCAATACTTGTAAAAATTTATAAAAATGCCACTATCATAATTTATGAAATTTATCCATAAATTAAAGTTCTTGCTCCGATATACCTGCATCATGATCTGACTCTGTTCTTCGTCGTTTCACCTATGTAATATAGCTATACTTATAAACATGGCAATGCTTTTCCAGTGAAACAAACCAAAAGGTCATCATTTGCTTTTGCTTGACAATTCAACTGTATTTGGTAATTGCAATAAAGTCTAATATATTGACCTTTGATTAGGTGACGGACACATTTATTAAATGTTTCACGCCTACAAATTTGGTAAACCTAATGTGTTAACAGCCTGGTTGAATTTATGCTTAAAATCTTGGGAAAATTACAAAATTGGATTTTTGTGTCTGATTTATATTAAAATGTTCTACTTTTTTCATTAATTACATATCTATCCTTTTTATTTTCAATTATATATATTTTTTAATTTTACCTATTTTTCTTTTGTTTTTTTTTTATTTTAAAATCTTTTGATTTGAATTGGTTATCTTTTATTGTGTTTCTTTTAATTTTTATTTATTTTTATTCTTTATTTTTATTTTGTCTTTATTTTTTCTCTCTTTTTTATTTTCTTTTTTTCCTTTCCTTTCCATTTGTTATTTTTATTTTTTCTTTATTTTTCACTCCTTTTTCTTTTTTTAATGTTACTTTTTATTTATTTTTATTTTTTTATTTCATGTTATCCTTATTTTTTAATTTTTATTTCTTTTTATTTAATTTTTATTTTTTTCTTATTTTCTATTTTCCTTATTTTTTCATTTTTTTATTTGATTTTTTCTTATTTTCTGTTATCATTAATTTTTTTAATTTTTATTTTTCCTTATTTTTTATTTTTTATACTTAGTTTTTTTGTTTAGTTTTATATATATATATATATATATATATATATATATATAATGTCTCTCATATTTATTCATTCTATTATATTCAATATATTTTTTTGTTATTTTTCTCATGCAAATACTGATTTATATATCGGAATATTTATAGAAAAAATTTAACCCATTTACCCTGATCGTCTTATCTGTGTAGGTTCTATAGTTGAACTAAATTTGGAGTTATCAACAATAAACTCTTAGTTATTCCATTGTTCACAAAGATATTAGAAGCAATATATAAGTAACATCAATTGGAGATTAAAGAGATTTTTTTAGCATCATGTCTATTAAAGAGTTGATTTATAAGTAAATTTGCAAACTCAACTTTTCAAGTTGATGTATGCCCTTCAAGATAATTATTTTTTTTCTTTTATAAAAAAATTTCATTCTTACTTTTATAATAATAAAAATAATATGAAGACAATTGATACTCCAATATGAATGCAGCCCAACAATCCAAAGTAAACGTAAGGGTCATTTATCTGAATCCTATTAGAAGACAGGTAATCTATATTCAATATAGATATTAAAATAATAGCCTGACAAGAATTATCAATAATATATGTCTATGTTTAAAGAGATTTGTCTTTACATCTCTGTACATATCCTTAATGTCTCTTATATTTATTCATTCTATTCTATTCAATGCATTATTTATTATTTTCCTCATGAAAATATTGATTTTGATATCAGAATGTTTGCATAAAAAATTTCACCCATTTACTCTGATAGTCTTATCTGTGTAGGTTCTATAGTTGAATTAAATTTGGAGTTATTAACAATAAACTCTTAATTATTCCATTGTTCACAAAGATATTAGAAGCGATATATAAGTAACATCAATTGGAGATTACTCCATTAAAGATAGATTGTTAAATATTCATCCATGCGAGTATACTCCACTTCAGGATAAAGTTTCGAAGCCTCTTCTCCAATATCTTTTTCTATTTCAAAGTTTGTCAAACAACCTTCATAAAAGATATGATAGAAATGCCCCATTCCTGCTCGGGCTGCATAATCCTGTGTATCTGCAGTAAAAATAATAATTAATATCTAACATATTAATTAATTAATGTTTTGACTATTAGTTTATGTAAAATTAATTAATGAATACTGGATTAGTTTTTCAATATGTATGGAAAAAAATTACCCTTGATTGAGGTTAAGAATTGATGGTCAGAGATGCTTGTCTTTTGTAGTTTCTTCCCACTTAGCTTCTCCCACATCTCAACTAATTGCCTTTGCGACAGTACGTTTTCTGGAGGTCTTAGATATAATGTTTTGTTCACGGTTCGAGGATCATCAATTGTTTTGATGGTGTAGGTGGCGACGTCATCTTCATCCATAAAAACAACTACGAGCAACTCCAAGGAATAGAAAACAAATTAATATTTACCCTAAAAATAATAATAAATTAATTAGCTGCAGCCATTTTTCATCAAACTAATCTCTTAGTGAATATTACCCTTAACGTCGCCGTCCCCGTAAATACAGACGGTATCTGTTGGAGGAGTGAGCCTCTCAAGCTGTGATAGATTGCCCACAAAGTAACCCGCGAAGCAGTTGGCAGAAACGTAAGTGAAGGGTATGTTAGCTTCCTCGATTGCTTTTCTTACTGTCATTTTCTGATCAAATGTCTCTCTTCCTGGTTCTAATGCTTCTGCCATTCGTGCTGGGTCCATACCGAACTCTGACGGCAGGAAACGCTGGAATACAATTTCAGTTCTTTGTTTAGTCATTTTCAATCTGAGCTTATTAATAGAATGTAACTATAACATCATTGAGAAAAAAAAGAAAAAAAAAAGGGACCGAAAAGAGGTTAAATATATAAATACCTTAACATTTCCTGCTTCTTTGATGGCCTCAACAAGTTTAAGCTGCGTGAGAAGATTGTGGCTTCGAAAGTGCACACCAGACATGGTACAGATGACAACATCAACCATTTTCACAGCTTCAACTAGGCTTTTATGATCAGAAAAGGAAGCTTCCACTAGGTGCGCCCCTTGCTTCTTAAATGACAATAGTATTTGCAGCTTCTCAATGTCAAGACCTATCTCCGGGCGTTGAAGGACATAGGTGATGTGACCATGTGCTAAGCTTGCTTTCACGATCCTCCTACCAATATACCCAGTTCCCCCAACAACAAGAACCCTGCTCTTTCCCATGCTACGATTTTTTCTCTCTTCTTAATTTGTTTAGGTTACCTAATATTCTCAGCACTAGCTAGCTGCCCACATCCACAACACATGCACCACTTTTATATATAAATAAATAATAAGCATGTACCAAATCCATTTCCTTAATTTGTGACTAATATTTTCTTTCAGTACAAGTTACTCCTGAGTTGGTACGTCATTTCACTGTTAAATTTTTATTCCTTTCAGACAATGCTAGACAACTTAATTATAGCCTGAGTTCAATTGACACAATAATAAAACAAAGAGCAATGGATTTGGAATTGAAAAAAAGAAAGAAAATTTGAAAGAAGCAGCGGCTACAAGTGCGTGGTCATGTTATGATACCTCTAATTTTTTAACTGTCCATTTCAACTGGGCCCAAACTAGAAAATGTTCAGAATGATAATTACTCTTTGTTAACCAAAGTCTGCACTTTAGTCATTTGTCCTGTATCGCTATAGTCAAGAACACTGTCCATTTCAGCGGTGCCCATATTTTCATGTCACCTTGTCACCAACCAAACACTGCCCCGCTCATTACCCTTTAAAACTATAATACAAAATATGTGAATGCTGTTTATTTCAGCATATATATTTTCATGTAATTTTTCCAGAATAAATTTTTGTTAATCTGACCTAGCGGAAAGATGAATTAATAATTGTTAAATTATGCACAACTATTAATTATTGATCTTTTATAGTCAAATTAGATTATAAATATCAAAATTTTTGTAAAAATTTTCAAAATCAGATAAAGATTCAATTATTATAAAAAAATATCATCTAACAATGAAAACAAAAAACTTGAATAGTAAAATTCTAAAACAATTTTAAATGAAATAGGAAAATCAAATGCTAAAATAATAAAAACATAAAAATTATCCGTTTGAAGGTTTAAATAATAAAATTTATCCAAAAAATGACGGACATAACCAGCGAAACTGATAACTTATGATCGTTGGTCTATTTTCATATAAAATGAATTTTTAAATCATTTAAATTCTTGAAACTTACAAAAATTTATGAAAAAGCTACTACGGTAACTTATCATATTTATCCATAAATTAAAGGAATTGCTGCCTGCATCATAATCTGACTCTGTTCTTCGTCGTTTCACCTATGTAATATAGCTATACTTATAAACATGGCAATGCTTTTCCAGTGAAACTAACCAAAAAGTCATTGCTTTTGCTTGACAAGTTTTTGGTAATTGCAATAAAGTCTAATATATTGACCTTTGATTAGGTGATGGACACATTTATTAAATGTTTCACGCCTACAAATTTGGTAAACCTAATGTATTTACATCCCGGTTGAATTTATGTTTAAAATCTTGGGAAAATTCTTTTAAAAAAAAAAATCTTGGGAAAATTACAAAATTGGATTTTTGATTTATATTAAAATGTCCTACTTTTTTCATTAATTACATATAGATCTTTTTTTATTTTCAATTATATATATTTTTTAATTTTGCCTATTTTTTCTTTCTGCTTTTTTTTGTTTTAAAATCTTTTGATTTGAATTGGTTATCTTTTATTGTGTTCCTTTTAATTTTTATTTATTTTTATTTTCTTCTTTTTTTTTTTCTATTCTTCCATTATTTTTTATTTCTCCTTTTTATTTTCCTTTATTTTCCTTTCCTTTCTATTTGTTTTTTTTCTTTGTTTATTTTTTTTCTCTTTATTTTTCACTCCTCTTCTTTTTTGATGTTATTATTTATTTATTTTTATTTTTTCTTATTTTCTGTTATTCTTTTTTTTTAATTTTAATTTTAATTTCTAGTTATTTTAATTTTTTCTTTAATTTTTTCTTAATCTTTGTTATTCTTATTTTTTCATTTTTAGTTTTATCCTTATATTTGATTTTTTTTCTTATTTTCTGTTATCATTAATTTTTTTAATTTTTAATTTTCCTTAATTTTATTTTTTATACTTAGTTTTTTTGTTTTTAGTTTTGGGTGTATATATATATATATATACACACACACACATACAAGAATTCTACTAAAAATCCGGCAGAACTTCCCCTGTAAAACGGACATCTCTCTACTCAAAGAGTAGAGTCGGTCCTGCAAAGAAACACACTTTGAATAAACACAGTTTCACAATCCCTCGGTCGGACTCTCAAACTATAATTCTATCAACCGAGGTTCACAATTCACGAGACAATATAAAACACATGAAAAATACTAGAAATACCCTTTAATAATCAAAATACATTTTATAAATCCAAATTACTCAATTAACCCTAAAACATATTAAAAAATCGATAAAAACTCATTTGTTTAGAAAAATAGTATATTATATATAATTTAAAAATAATTTACAAAAAATAGTTTTAATTAATTAAAAATACTAAATAATTTATAGAAATCATTTTTATATCTCAAATAACTATTAAAACCAATTTAATTATATTTTTAAGCCAATTTAATGTCAAATTACCAAAATACCCCTACTATATATAATTCACTATAATTATTAAAAAATTCACCAAAAATAATATAATTACTCAAAAATTAATTTCTCAACATATAATTCAATAATATCAATTTTTCTACTCAATTAACCAATTAATTTCAATAAAACACATAATTAACCTAATTTTCCAAAAATCAAATAAACTAAATAAATTCATAATAATTATATAAAAATCATAAAAATTACAAATAAATTTATAAATTCATTTCAACACCTATAAACACCATAAATCACAATTTCATAATTTATTTAATTAATTCACGAAAATTAGAAAATATTAATAAAATAATAAAAAATTCACAAAAATCAAAATAATTTCTAAAAATTCTACAAAAATTTACAGAGGTAGATTAAGCTACTAGGATCAATGTTTGTGAAGGAAGATTGCATGAATCATTCAAATCAAAGCTCAAAAAATTTAAAAACCCTAGTAGGCCGAAAATGAAAATTCGAAACCTAGGAAAATCTAGACCATTTCAAATGAAACAAAGCTTGGAAATGCACTCACCGGAGCTCAAGGAAGAGATAGAGACTGGTGGGGCTCGAAACGGTGGCCGGAAAATGCTTGATTGGCGATGAGTGTGAGTTTCGGCTTCTAGAAGAAAATCCGGCTAAACTCACCGGAAATGGAAGCTTGGGACGTCGGGAAATGGCTGGAAGGGAAGGTGGCATGCCGGGAGGCACACTGACAAGAAGAAAATGGCATTGCAGGCGACGAAAATGGTGAAGGGAACGATCGAGAAGGAGAAGAGGAAGACAATGGCACTTTGGTAAATTTTTCAAACTTTATTTTAGATATATACATTATATGTATATGTGTATATATATGTATCTATCTTTATATTACTTTAATATATAATATAATACACATAATAAATATGCACCACATACTTATTTTAATAATATATATACACATATACATATATACACATTTAATTAATATTAAAACTATATAATATAATTTAATTTAATTAAAATAAACCCTAATTTAATTTAAATGCATGTATACGTATATATTTTATTCAACACTTTAAAATTATGCATGGACTTATGCAACCTCATAAAACCACTTAAAATAATTAATATTTATTTATTTACATTTTAATTTTCTCGAAAATAAAACTCCCGGGAAAATTTTACGTAAAAACTTAAAAATAATTAATAATAATTAAAATGACTTTAATAAATAACAAACTCATTAAATAATCATAAATATATATGAAAATTATTAACACTGCATATCCTGATGTAGTTTAAAATTATCTAAAAACTCGGGATATTACATTGTAGAATTAGTATAGACACCCAGTTCGGTCGGTCCGTGTTAGGGGACGAATTAGGGGTGCTCAGTTTGATTGGCCCGTTGTCAAGCCTAATGATGAGAATGTGAAACTTGGGCATAAGAACGAAACCTGAATCTCTAATTGGAAATGGACTTGAAAGCCTAAAAGTCTCAAAAGCCCAAAACTTAGCCCAATTGTCCAAAATTGGCCTAGGCCCAGGCCAAAGAGGCGTCGCCTCAGTGTAATGAGGCGATCGCCTCTTTGGCAGCTGCAGCAGAGGCGATCGCCTCATCGAAAAGGTGCCACTTCTATGGCAGACCACTTGTAGTTGCATTTAATGCAGTTGCAACCATGGTGGCCAAGTGGTGTGGGCTTTACACCCCTAGACCTGATTTTGTGTGAGAAAGAGATTTTTGGGGGGAAGAAAAAGGCTATGGAGGCTCATGATGAGCTAGAAGGCTTAAGGGCATAGGCAAGGTGGGGAATAACAGAAAAAAAAGAGAGAGAGAAAAGGGAAGGAAGAGAAAAATAAAAAAAACCATTGAAGGAGAGGAGAGCTCTGAAAAAAAAAAAGATGTTCTTAAGGGAGAAAGGGAGATCCAAGCTAAAAAAAGTCCACATTTTTTAAGAGAAGAAGGAAGAAAGCTTGTGCTAAGGTGGAAGTCACATCTTAGTGAGGATTACAATCAAGGATACATCTCTGAGGGCCTGTCATTTTGGTAAAAACTTGCATTTAAACTCAATATATTCATCATTTTGTATGCTTGGTTTGTGTGTGACTAAGTCATTAGTATACTTTAGGTATATTTTTAGTTTATTTTGTTTGTTACCTCATTTCATTGATGTGATCCCTTAAACTATTGCATATAGTTGTAATTTGGTATCTGTTGGATGCATATATGCATGTATTATTTGCTTAAAGTAGAAGTCTAATCATTTTGAAAGTTGAACCAACCTGTCAATCAGGCGACACCTCTTCGTCACCCCTCGTCAATGAGGCAATCACCTCTTCATAGAGGCGATTGTCACATTGACATGCCTCTAGGGAACTTGTCCTCTTCGTTTATACGTTCTTGCATGATTCTTTTGCCTTAAAATGCATCAAGGAGGCCCGTTGCTGATGAGGCGATCGCCACATTAACAGATTGGCCCACCATCTGGCTCTTCTCCTTTTTATTAATTTTACCATGATGTTTACTTAACATGTTCTTTCTGACTTCAGGTATGGTTATTTCATTATATGGTGATGTTTACCTTGATTATTTGATTATTTCTTTGGTTTGTAATTTAAAAACCCCTTTCCTTTAGAATATTTCTTTGTAAGTATTGTTATATACAATTTCTTGTTTTAAAAGAAGAACTAATTGTGTGTTTATTGCAGGAATTACTGGATGATTTTCATCATTGAGTAGTTGCGTTCGTTAGCTACCTCTTTTATATCATTGTGTTTATGTTCATTATTGGTTTACTTTCAGTATATGTTTGGTTTATTTTCTGTATATTATTCTTTTATTTTGCCTAAAAGCGTTATAATCCCTAATCCCTTTCCCCATTTGATTCAAATGTATGGTTGTAAATTATTATTTATTTCATTTTTGTTTAATGATGGGATTTAAAAGCATGAAATTGGATTAAAGTGCAAACTTGGAATTAAATATAAAACTTGGAAACTGAATGAAGGCAAGTGCAATTTTTGAATGAAAATAAGGAAATAATTAAATAATTAAAGGTAATAAAACACAAACAGAGGCCAATCGCAAGGTTGAGTGAGCATTCAAACACTCATACCCAGTTTCCAAACTCGGTCTCTGATGACGCCTTCTGAGAACCTCCATGAGATCTAGTTGTTGTACAGTGTGTTTCGGCTTTTATTCGGGTGACAACTCCATCTCTGAATAGGCTCAAGACCTATATCGTATTTTCAAGTGGGCCTCGAACCCACGCAGTACTATGGTCGTCAAAGACTTGAGCACACGCTAAATTCCACCGCCTACAATTAAGTATTTATTATAGTATAAAAATTCTTTACGTCATTCTAAATACAAAAAATATACCAATTAAAAAGTTCTAAGAACTAGCACTTTACCTTTATTGGTATTTATAATCACATTTCTTTTTACAATGAAAAACCAAGCCTTAACATATGTTTGATAAAAAAAAATTGTAAACAATATAAATATAAATTTATAATATCATGTAAATTTATATTTTTTAAAAATAAATTTTGTTAAAATGAGAAATATCATATATAGATATAAATTTCTTCCATGTAATAAAATACAATTATTGAAAATAGAATGTTTTCTACATCAAACAACAATTTCATTATTATTAGCCAAATAAGATAAAGTAATATAAAATCCAACAAAAAAAATATAACTGTTAAAATTTTCAATTAATTACATACACATATTTATAATTGAAAAATAAATTAGATGAAACAATATCATATAAAGAATTTAAATTGATCAATTAAAAATAAAACTATATATATATATATATATATATATATATATATATATATATATATAGAGTCTTCTAAATACAATGCAAAACTTATTACTCACTTTTACTATAATTTAATTTTTTATAGATTGAAAATACATTTATAATTCTAGTATAGAATACATATAATTCTAGCATAGAAAATAATGTATTTAAAAAATATTGGTAATTATATTTTTTTATTTTGTCCCAGTCCTAAATCTACAGTTGGTTATTTCCAGTCTCCACAAGATGAACTAGTTATAGTGAGATCATCAATCCACTAAAATCTCACAAGATTTAACTTTTCAATTAAGAGATAGCCAATTCCAAGAAAACTTTTGTCCAAAATACCTGATAGAAATTGTTATCATATCCAAAACTAGTTCATAAATTGAAATTTTTTTTTTCTTACCAAATAAAGCTCACCCATTTGCAAATTCAACCTCAACATCCTTAAAGATTGGCATCCACAAACACGTCCAAGCAAAAAATAAGGTTTACCAGAGTTAGTAATAAATTTAGCCAAAGTAGTAGTTAAAGCACACATTTCATTAACAAGGTACTTATTAAACCAATGAATCAAAAACCTATCTGTTTCAATTCCTAGACTCTCTTTTGAAGATATTAAAGATTAAAAGAAGGGTATGGTGTAATTAAATCCTTAATAATTGTATGATTTTTCTTTTCTCAGATAGAATGTAAAGGATTTTGGAAATTTAACACTTATGTTTTTATTCGTTCCAACTTGAAGCATCCATTTATCTTAAAATTATTATGTGCTTTACTATTTTTCTAGTATGATACTTTTTAATATATGTTCTTCTACCTATGTAGAAATGGAAAGTTGAACTGAACCACCCAAATTCAATATTAGTAAGAGTATATCGAAATTCTATATGAAGAACTAGAATCTGTGAGCACACTAATTTAGTTATATAACTCATAAAAAACTATTGGTGTCATTTGATAAATGAAATAGACCAAGAAATAGTATATATATGCTTATTACAATTTTACTTTTGACCAATGGCCAGCAAATTTCAAGCCAAATGGGATTGATCCGGTGATGGTTTTTCCTACCGTCCTTCTGCCTACATTCATGATGAGTATAAATTAGCTATTAGGTCACTAATCAAAGTTATTTTTCCTTCACAAACAAGAATTTTGTATCCGGAGATTTGATAAGTCTAACATAGTTTTTCAAGGTAAAGGATTCATAGTTTGGGGAACAACCATTAGTGACAATTGCCCAGCCATTCAGAATATTATAAATGATATTTTTCATGGATTAGCTATGTCTAAAGATATGACAGAGCTTTAGAAATTCCTTTTTGATGGTTAGGCAAGGTATGAGTAGTTTATCCTAATTTCCATGCATTTTTGGATAGGTAAAACAATAAATGACTTGTAAAAATGTGTTTAATTTTCATCATTTTATTTCTTAGATTGAAAGTGAAGAATTTTTTAAATTTGACACTTATTTTGTTATTTCGTCTAACTTGAACCGTTGTTGTAACAATTTTTATTAAAACTACTATATTTTTTCTTTTTCTTTTTTCTACCTATACTTACTATTATTTTATTTTGATACTTTTTAATATTTATTACCTTACATATTCTATGCAAAATTGAAAAATAAAAAAAAAACCAAACTATCCAAATTTAATATCAGTAATATACTTACAATTTTTAAAGATATATTTATTCAACTTCTACTACAATGAGAATGGATAAAAATTAAAAATTCTATGGATAAAAATTTCATATACTTGTAACATTTGACAAATAAATTAGATAAATAAAATGACATGTATTGATTTTGATTATAATTTTGACTAATTGCTATGAATTTAAAAGAAAATAGGGCTAAACCGCTGATGATTGTTTTTATCCTTCTTTTAATATCATTATCTAAAATCCTAACATGTATAGATTAGCTATTAAGTCCTTAATCAAATTCATTTCTTTTCCATGAACAAGAATTTCGTTCCACGGATTTAATAGGTCAAACGTAGTTTTTAAAGTTAAAATGTTAAGATTTTGGAGAACAAAATCTGTTGCATTTTTTTTTTTCACCAACAACAATTAGTAATATTTACCTAGTTATCCAGAATATTATAGATGATCTTTTTAAATGGATTAGTCATATTGAATTCAAAAATTTTCTTATAGCAGCCAACTAAGGTGTGATTAATTTATTGTTATAATACTTATGTTTTTAATTTAGTTAATAATGATTTAATCAACTTTAAAATTTTATATATTTACTTTTAATGTAGCAACAATAATTTACTGCGAATCAAAATTTTACTCTAAATTATGAAAATAGAGAATATTTCTCAAAAACAAATTCTCATAACGGATTGATTCATATAATAGGTTTTAAAATTTTATAATTAAAGTAGTTAAGAAATTAGGTTGATAATATGATATAAAGAATAAAATAACCTGTGAACATCACTCAATATATGAAAATTTTTTCTAGCAACAACCAAAAATATAAATTGAATCTATGAAACAATCTATAAATAGTGGTTCATTTGAAAATATTAACATATCACTAATGAAATTTATGTGTGCATTTTCGTGATCAAAATAATAGAGGAACGTTTATAAGATACGCATTTCTCTTAAACTTTTAACTTTTATTGATTTTAATATGCTCTAATTGTTCCTTCTTTTTATAGGCTGGAAAATTTTTTGATAGTTTGAGGCAAATGTCATGTATTTAGAAGTCTGATTACGATATTTCAAATTTATTTTTTTGACTATAACATATTATCCTTATTATATATGTTGCATGTACGCGATCAAATTTGTAGTTAACAATTTATTAATTGCAACTATTTGACCTGCGTATATATTTTGAACTTTTGTATTTATAGAAAAAAAAAAAAAAAAACCTTAAAGTCAAAATGTTCCGTATATAGTTGATTTTTTGTTATCATCATTGACTTTTTCTCTTGTTTTTATGTTCATGTGTCATTTTATTTGATTTTCATATGAGATGAAGCTAAAAAAAAGAGCAATTGATACATTGATAAGAATATTTTAAAATCATGATGTGACTACTTAGTTTCGTAATTTATATACTTGTTTCGATCATATGATAGGGAATATAGCTAGTTACGTGCAAACTTGTATGCATTTTTTAAATTTTGTTAAGACATGAAATTGTTATCTAAAATTTCTTTTAATTTGTTTTAAAGTAATTTTGTCAGCTCCATTCTTTTCCTTCTCCATTAAATGAAACTTTCAGCTTTTTGTTGATGTGGAAATGCTTACAATTGTGACCTTCAGGCATCCACAAGGCAAAAGAAATAAACTTTAGCAAAATCTATTCCCTCAAACATTAGAGTTAGTAGCAAATTTAGTGTTAACTGTAATTTTATACTTATTTTAGAGTTGAATTTTAATGAATTATGAATAGTAGTTGATAATATTTGGGAAGAATTTGGGCTTACTTAGGCATTTTTTTTAGTTTTGACTTTCATTTTAATTTCCTATTTAATCTTGGTTTATTTAAGAATTTTATTTGATTTTAATGAGAATTTCCTCTGTTTTGTAGGGAAGATTAAAAGGAAACCTAGTTGATTAAGGAGAACTAGACAAGACATCGTTCAGAAGCATTTGTACCAAATTGCTGATTAAAGATCGTCCAAAAGTTATAGGATGGCTCATGGGCGTGCCTCAATTTGTGCCCCTCCTCTAATCGAATTAAAGCAACAATAAAAGACTATCACGGGATGACTTATGATCGTGATCCAAGTGGTGACAGAAATTGAAGGACGCGTCACGATCGTGCACCAAGCGGTGACAAGCGGAAGAAGTTTCCTCTTTTAGGAAATTCGGGATTTCAAGTGAAAGGAGGTTTTCTTTGAACTGGGGGGGTATATAAAAGAAGTCTAGAGGAGCGTTTTGAAGGGAGAGGAGATTTTTCCCTACCTTTGGAAGACAAACACAAATACTTAAGAAGATTAAGGGATGAGGATTTGTGCAAGATTTAAGAACAATCAATAATTCCGCTTCCTCGTCTTTTACTTTTTTATCATGTTTGTGTTTATTGCCATAACTATAAGTGGCTAAACTCTCTTTAGGGTTTGGATTTGAGTAGCTAGTACATTACTTATTTAGATTCTTATTTCCTTTTAGTGAATTAACTTTTAGCCAATTTTACAAGTTGTGCTTAATGTCTTGTATTTGATTTTAGGCCTGATAGAATGTATATTTTTGGGTAGATTAGAGACAATGAAAGTTGCATGTTCTATTAGCTTATAGACTTGTAAAACTTACGAATCTCGATCACGAAAGTAGACGAATCCTTTGGGAAATAATAAATCACTAAGGAACTTAATAAACCTTAGTTAATTGACGTGACCATGAAAATAGACTGTAATTAACTTTCTTTAGGTATTTTAAGTGGTTTACCCTTGACTAAGTTAATGAATGAATTGTGAAAAGATCTTATAATTCAAGTAATAACTAGTGAAACAAATCTAGACTTTAGTTTTTTTTTTAATTATTGAATTTTATTATTTAAGCTGTAAGCTTTCTTTTCTTGTTAATTGATTTATCATACAATTATTCTATTTTGTTAGATTGTGGAAGTAAAATTAGGGCTAGTACTTGGTATCAATCTACTCATGGGAATGATACTCATATTCATCACTTTACTACTTTTTGCGAACCGTGCACTTGCAGAACTTGCCTATCAAGTTTTTGGCATCGTTGTCGGGGAGATCTGTAATACTAATATTAGCGCACTTTTTATTTCTGTGAGACTAACATTTTTTTATTTTGTTTGATTTTCTTTACTTTTTCTTTTCAGGTACTTGACTCTAGTTTATGCAAACAAAATAAAAACATGAACTAGGAAGGTAAACTCAAAAATTGAAATGTTTTGCAAAAAAAAAAAAAAAAACTAGAAGGAGAAAAAGGAAAGAGTTAGAAGAATGGTTCACTAAGCAGCACAAGGAGCTCAAGCTAGGGCTTTAAAAGAATATGGAGTACCAAGTCTCATTAGAAGCCAAAATTGCACTGTGAAGCCAACCATCGAATGTAATGACTTTGAAATCAAGGCTGCATATATCCAGATGGTTTCACAATACTAATTTAGAGGACTACCAACCGAAGATCCTAATGCTCACGTATCCTCTTTTCTTAACATTTGTGATACCTTCAAGATGAATGGAGTGAGTTTGGATGCTATTTGCCTAAGACTATTTCCATTCTTTTTGAGAGATAAGGTTAAGCTATGGTTGATCTCTTTGGCTCCAAATTCCATCACCTAATAGGATACACTCTCTAAGACTTTCCTCACCAAGTATTACTCGTTTGAAAAGACTATAAAGTATCACCAAGACCTTGTTGGATTTAGGCAGCAGCTTAATGAATCTCTTTATGATGCTTGGGAAAGATTTAAAAATCTGCAAAGACATTGTCCTCACCATAGCATTCAGGATTGTCTTCTCATGTAGACTTTTTACTAAGGACTATTTAAGTCCTTGCAGATTACCATTGATGCTATTGCTCAAGGGTCTTTCATGAGCAAAATGCTTGATGATGCATATGCACTCTTAGAGAAGATGGTGTCAAATAATTATCAATGGCATAGAGAGAGGAATCAACTAAGGAAAGCAACATGAGTATATGAAATTTATAGCTTAAGCATGGTAAATGCTAAATTGGACTCTCTCACAAAATAGTTACAAAAAGCTTAATTTTCCAGGTTTTCCATCACAGGTTCTATCTTGTGAAATGTGTGGAGGAGGACATCTGACTACGGAGTGTCAACAAGGTGACTCTTACTCCCAAGGCTGCTCAATTGAATAACTTAATGCCTTGAATAATTTTAATGGCAAACTGCAAGGGAATCCATATTCCAATACATTCAAACCTAGATGGAGGAACCACTTGAATTTCTTATAGTCAAATCAAGGACGGAACCAAGCTTTAAATTCCAATCAAGGGTATAAAGTGCCACTGAGTTTTCAATAAAAGAGCATTTATCCTCAACCTAAACCTAAATCTAATCTTAAGATGGTGAGGGAAAACTTCATCCAATCATAGAGTAAGATAAATCAAACACTTTAAGAAGGGTTTAAGCAGTATCAATAAGGTTTTAAGTAGCATGAAAAGAATTTCAAGCAAATGGATGTAAGGTTAGAACAATTAGCCACACACAATAAGATGCTAGAACACCAAATCACATCACAAGCAAGCTTTTCTAATTTTTGCTAGATGGGCCATTTTCCAAGCCAAACTAAAAATCTTAAGGAGCACACAAAAGCTGTCACCTTAAGGAGTGGGAAATAGTTACCTAAAATTAAGTGTAAGATTAAAGAGTAAAGAGATGAACCCAAGCAAAATCATATGGAAGGTTATAAATCAAAGAGTGAAGACCCCGAGTCCAAGCAAGCAAAAACTCTTTATTTACCTTTTCCTCAGAGGATGGGTAGTGTAACTTTTGACAAACAATTTCAAAAAGTTTTGAAGGTGTTTAAGCAACTTGACATCACTATTCCTTTCTTAAAGGCAGTCACACAAATGTTGAAGTATGCCAAATTTCTAAAGGACATCATGTCTAATAAGAGGAATTGGGATGATCATAAAACCATACCAATGAATGAGGAGTGCAATGCAATGATTAGAAATAAGTTTCTTTAAAAGCTTAAAGATCTAAGGAGTATAACTATTCCTTGTGTTGTTGGAAAATTTTCCATAAGTAAAGCTCTTTGTGATCTTGGAGCTAGTGTCACCATAATGCCTTTATCTTTGTGTAAGAAATTGAATATAAATGAACCCAAACCTATAAATATTTCCTTACAATTGGCTGACAAGTCCATAGTCTATCCTGATGGAATTTTGAAAGATTTACCAATCAAGGTTGGATAATTTAATGTGCCTTGTGACACTGTGATCTTGGAGATGGAAGAAGATTCTTAAATTCCTATAATATTGGAAAGACCTTTCCTAGCTACAACTGGTGCCATAATCGATGTAAAGTGAGGAAAAATCGAGCTTGAAATTAGGGAAGAAATAATAAAGTTTGATGTGTTCAAGATGACTAAGATCTTTTAATGGTGAAAACATGTTTCCTAGTGGATACAATACAAAATTGTGTAGAGCAAGTCTTTTAATAACAACACTTTCGAAACCCTCTTAAAGTATGTCATGTTCGAGAGGTGGAATCCAATGAGGAAAACCTTGAGGTAGTAGCCTACATTAACACTATAAATGCTACCCAAGTGCTCCTACGTTGTTAGTCTCAAAGGTATGAATTTTTGCCTTATGAAATACATTTTCTCTATTATTTGAGAGGAAGATACACCAAAAGTAGAGCTTAAACAACTCCCTTCTGAATTGAGGTATGCTTTTCTAGGACCTAACTTTACTTATCCCATTATTATTAATGCTAAATTAAATGAGGAACAAGTTGATAAGTTACTTAGAAGTGTTAGGGATCATAGGAAGAGTATATGCATGAAAGTAATTGAAAGTAATTGAGAAGGCTAAAATAGAAGTAATTGAGAAGCTTCTACCCCCTATAAGCATGAAAGGGATTGACAACTTTTTGTGACATACCGGGTTTTATAGAAGATTTATTAAAGAATTTTCCAAAATAGCTAAACCTTTTACCAATCTTTTGTCTAAAGATATTCAATTTGTATTTGATAAAGATTGACTTAATGCTTTTTGTAGGTTAAAAGAAGGCTTAATCTCTGCACCAATCTTCTAACCTCCCAATTGGAGCCTCCCTTTTAAAATCATGTGTGATGCAAGCAACGACGCTATAGGAGCTATTTTAGGGCAATGCAGAGACAAACATACTTATGCCATTTATTATGCTAGTCACACATTAGATGAAGCTTAGTTGAATTATGCTACTACTGAAAAAGAACTCTTAGTTGTAATTTTTGCAATTGACAAATTACATCCCTTCTTGACAGGTAGCAAGGTCATTATCTTTACTGATCAAGCCACCTTAAGTTATTTACTTTCCAAGAAAGATGCAAAGCCGCCTCTCATAAGATGGATTCTACTTTTTCAAGAATCTGATTTGGAAATTAGGGACAAAGCTAGGGTTGAAAATGTGGTAGCAGATCACCTCTTAATACTAGAGTTGCCACATAGAGAACATAAGCTACTTATTGACAATTACTTTAAAGGTGAACATCTTATGCAAATTAAAAGCTCGACACCATAATGTACAAATTTTATCAATTACTTGGTGTATAGTGTCCTACCTCTTAACTTCTCTTACTAATAAAAGAAGAAATTCTTTTCAGATGTCAAACATTATTATTGGGAGGAATCCCTCCTCTATAAAAGATATGGAGATGGATTGATTCGAAGACGCTTACTTGAGGTCTAAGATGTTCTCACGCATTGTCATTCTCTTGAATGTGGAGGACATTTCAATTCTACCAAAACAACAGCAAAAGTGCTTTATTGTGGATTCTATTGGCCTACCCTCTTTTATGATGCTAAAGACTTTGTGTTGAAATGTGATAGATGTTAACGAACGAGCAACATTGGAAGGCGTAATGAGATGCCTTTGAATGGCATTTTAGAGGTTGAGATCTTTAATGTTTGAGGACTAGATTTCATGGGCCCATTCCCAAGTTCATATGGGAATAGGTACATTTTAGTGGCTGTGGATTATATATCTAAATGGGTGGAACCACTAGCATTTCCATGCAATAATGCTAAAGTTGTAACAAGATTCTTGTGCAAGAACATATTTTTAAAGTTTAGGACACTAAAGGCAATCATTAGTAATGGTGGTTCACACTTTTGCAACCACTAATTCGAGAGCTTGTTGAAGAAGTATGGAGTCACTCACAAGATTACAACTCCTTATCATCCCTAAATAAATGGTCAAGTCAAAATTTCCAATAGAGTAATGAAAACCATACTGGAGAAGACTGTGAATGCCTCAAGGAAAGATTGGTCCTCTAAGCTTGATGATGCTCTATATGTGTATAGGACTGCATTCAAAGCCCCTATAGTGCCTCTCCTTTTCGATTGCTCTATGGAAAATCATGTCATATACCTATAGAATTAGAGCACAAATCATTTTGGGCCACCAAGTTCCTCAATTTTGATTTATAAAGAGCCGGTGAAAAAAGGTTACTGCAACTAAATGAACTTAAAGAGTTCAGACTCACCTTTTATGAAAATGAAAACATTTACAAGGAAAGAACTAAGAAGTGGCATGGCAAGCACATCATGAAAAAGGAATTCCATGAAGGGGATCAAGTGCTTCTATTTAATTCAAGGCTTAAGTTTTTCCTTGAGAAGTTGAAATCCAGATGGTCGGGTCCTTTCCTAGTCAAGCAAGTATTCCATCATGGTGCCATAAAAGTTTGGAGCAAGGACTCCAGAGCATTTAAGGTCAATGGATAGAGACTCAAGATCTACTTCAATAATGAAAGTGTTGCAGCTACTGCCTCTTATGCACTCCTTAACGTTATTTGACCAATTATAGTGAAAGTCGAGCTAATGAATTTAAAGAAGTGCTAGTTAGGAGGCAACCCAATTATCTCCCTTTCATTCCTTGTTTCTTATTTGTTTATTTTTCCTTTATTTCATCTTCTTCCCTTTTTCTTTTATTTTTCTCTTAGGATTTTTATGATTGGATGTAAAGCATTGATAAACAGGAAGCAAATGTGAATTCTGAAGATAACAAGTTCTTAAGCATAACTATATTATTAACTATGCCTAGGTTTGCAAGTATGTTAACAATTTTTAGTATCTATTTAAGCACATGCCTGTATGAATGTCATGTCCTTATGAATTATAAAATAAATTCCATGCACAAGATGATGCATGGCTTTGTCATGACTGTGTGTTAATTCTTCAGTTGTTTCACTTGCAAATAATTGTTGTCATGACTTTTTTCACTGCATCACTTATGCCCGTGATCTTAGTTTCATTGCAATTTTATAAAAATGGATAGATCATGTCATGACTTTGGTCATGGCATCACTCACGCCCATGACGACATCACAATCACCGATCTGCAATCATGCACAGATTAGGCCACGACATCACTTAGGACATGGCTTACCATTATGAACTAAGTTGTTGTTATTCAACAGCCTTCATCATGACTTATGTCATGGGATGCTCATGCCTATGAAATCTCTTGTTCTATAAATACACGCTATTAAACCCTAGCCACCCCCACTAACCTTTCTCACTTTCTTTTCCTCTCTCTCTCCTTACCCTTTTCTCCTCAATTTCCCTAAAAAAATTCATCTACCTAATCTCCATTCTTGTTATTTTCTCCATATATTCACCATGGGTAGGACTAAATCTATAGGCAAAAAGACAAAATCAACCCAAAAGCTTCCAAGATCTGATTCACCTAGCCCTCCTCATTATGCTAAGTGCACGATGGTGCAGTCTCCATCCAAGAGGTCATCAACTTCATACCAATGTCCTCTAACACTTCATCGTCTCCTTCAATTCTTTGACAAGCCACATAAGGATAGGTGTGCTTTGCTTAGCACTTTACTTATTCATCCTTCCTATCAAATTTATTATCCTAATTTAGATTTGATTGGGTTAAATGATAGTGTTAAAAGAATGATTGAAGTGTCTAAGTGGATGGGTTATTGAACATTGATCAACCCATTTTCTCTAAGTTATTTATTGAATTTCTATCTACATTTTTTATGGCTAAAAGGTTGGTTAGTTTTGATAAACCTCATATTGTGAAATTTCAATTGGGTGGTAAACTCCTCTCTCTGTCATTAAATGAATTTACTATTGATGTGGGTTTTATGATTCTAATTTTATTGCTTGTGATGCATATGCCATATCTGTTATAGATTTTAGGCAACAAAGTCCCTCATTATATTGGCGAGACATTATTCATCCTCATGGTGTTAACAAAATTTATGACCCTAGGATTAATAAAAGTACTTTTAAAACTAGTCTTACTCTCTGCTTTTTGCACAAATTGATTACATTCACCATTTGCGACCGTAGGGAGAGCATAGGTAGGGTATCTCAGAGGGACTTATACCACATTTGGGTTATCGGTTTGCTATGTATATGGATGGCATGTCTAGGAAAAAGAAGAGAGCTATTTGTGGTGGTTCCTATATTACCAGTTTAGCCAAGAATTTAGGTGTTTTTTCTACTTTCCCTAACATCATCGAGGTATATAGAATGCCATCTCTCAATTTGAATATCATGGGGAAAATGCACTTGGTTGCCATACGAGATGGGTAGTACACTCTAGCTAACCCTGCTAAGGGTGCTCCTATGGGTGATGACCCTCATTTAGCTGCCCCACCTCTAGCCCCACCATATGATGCTCCTTCTTCCTCTTCGGCCCCTTCCACTAATGCCATTTAGCAGTACCATTCTACACTCTTATACTGGCTTTATGATAATGTTGCCAACCTGCGCAACAACCAAGGTCTTCAGATAACACCTTACCCAGTTTTCCCTTATGTAGCTGCTTCTCTTGCACAGCCTTATGCTACTAACACTACTATGGATGATGCTGATGAGTCCACTATTGATGATGATGATGAGTCTATTTTGGATGATAATGATGCCCCTCTCATTAACTGATTAGCTTCTTGTTTTCTTTTATTTTGGATATTTTACATATTGTTTAATATTTCCCATGGTGCTTATGTTTATGTCCATGTTTATGTTTTGGATTCTTATAGTTTATGTTTTATGTTTTACATTAGTTTCTTTTCCTTGATGTTTTTCTTAAGTTTGGACGCTACTCCACAGTACTTTCATGACCATGCAATTCAAGGTAGTATTTTCCTTTCGCCCATTATCTTTTTCTTTTTGTTATTTTATTATTCATGTTTAATTTCCTTTTTTGTTTTTGAACTTTCTTTATATTCTTTCAGTCATTGAGGAAAATGCCTTGCTTAGTGTGGGGGAGGGTATATTTTTCATATTTGCATGACCAATGCATTTAGGTGGTTTAGATGTATGAGATCTCATTTTGCATTTTGCACTTAATTTTTCAAGTTAAAAAAATAATAATAAAATGATAATAAAAAATAATGACAAAACTATTTCTTACTCACTAACTTTCAACTTGATTTTTCCATCCTTTTAGCAATGCATGTCCTTAAAACCTTTTATTTTTATGTAAAGCTGAAGCTCAATTGCAACTAGGGGAAATAATGCATAAGTATGCATTTTTATTCAATCATTGATATACTAAATGATTTATTAATTAAGCTAGTTGAACATAGTCTTTGTGTATAAATAATTTAGTTTTTATGGCCTAAGCATAAACTTGGAGATGAAATTGAATTTGATTTTGGGAGAGAATGCATCTTGTTTTAATTTTGAGTAAAAAAAGACTCTCTTTTTCTTAGTAGGAGCAATATTTAAATTCAAATTTTTAAATGATATGAATCTACTCCAATGCTCTAATGCTCTACTCCAATGCTCTAATTAGAGTAAGTGTATCCATAGGACCTACTTGGCAATATCCACACTTAGTAATATAGAAACGGTGGGGGATTACTAAAAGTAGGAAGATCGAATTTAAGAGATAAAAAAAAAGATGTCGTAAAATGGAGCGTAAAACTCATTCACAGCCAATTTTTGTTTTGATGAAATTATAAACTCCGATGCTCTTCTTCTAGGATTTCATTCAGTGGAAATAAAAAAAGTTAAATGCTTGGGTTATGATTACTAAATTTTTCATATATGATGCATTTTTGTCTGATTATCTTCTTTAGTAAGCATGTTTTAGTCTCGAGGTTGTCCACTTCCATATCTTAAAAATTTTTACTTTTTGGTTATGATTGAGCTATTGTTTAAATGTTTAAATCTAATTTTTACTTGAGGACAAGCAAAGCTCTATTGTAGGGGAATTTGTTGAGTGTAATTTTACATTTATTCTAGAGTTGAATTTTAATGAATTATGAAAATATTTTGGAAGAATTTGGGCTTAATTAGGTATTTTGTTTAGTTTAGACTTTCATTCTAATTTCCTATTTAATCTTGGTTTATTTAAGAATTTTATTTGATTTTAATAAGGATTTCCCCTATTTTGTAAGGAAGATTAATACCTATTTAGGCTTTAGAATGTTAAAATACTATGTTGTTTTTCTGCATTCATTTACAACATAATAAATAATTTGTATACTTCTAATATTCTATTTCAATTACGTGAGTTAGCAAAAAATAAAAAATAAAAAATCATTTTCTCATGAATAATTCTCCAAAATATGTCCAAAAAGAATTTGTATGTTTGAACCTAAGCAATATAAAAAAACACATTCCAAGTTCTGTTATTGCAAAATATTTACTAAAAAATAAAAAGATATTTCCTACAAGGAAACACAAAAATTGACTAAGGGTCAGCAAGAAAGTAAAAAAAAAATTACAATTGGCTATGACTCAGAATAAATGTTTTAATTCATCTAAGGCACAACACCGCATTATTGGCTACAATGAAATGCCCCCTAAATAAAGGCAATGCTAGTGATCTTAAATTTCAACAAACAATGAACAAAGTGAAAGATTCATCATCGCCATAGCCAAGGATGTAAATGTGGCAAAATAGGTAGCACAGGAGATGAAGCATGTTGAAGAAGTGAAGATGCATAAATAAGTGTAGGATATAAATGCATGAATTAAGCATTTATAGCTGACAAATATTCAAGTTTAGCAGGCACATAATGAAGACAAGCAAGTACTCAAGGAAAGTAGGCAATAAATGCAATAAGAGTGCATGTAGGCAAGCTCAAAAGTCAGAAATAATCAATTAAATTAGGTTAAGAATGCAATAACAATTTCTTGGCTACATTAATATGCCACCTAAGAGAATGCAACAACATTTTCTGGCTGCATAATTCATGCCACCCAAGAAGAATGCAGCCAAGCAATTTTATGATTCATAGCATAGTGAAAGCTTTATCAAAGCCTAAAGACATGAGAGTAGGCAGAAATAAGCACATTAATTGAATAAGAAATGTAAATTAATAAAAGAAATAAGCAATAGAGTTTGAAGTTTTTTATTGCAACTTCCTATTTGCCATTGTAATTCTGCAAATGCCATTAGAATTATATTGTACTTGATGTTGGTTATGATGGACCAACACTCATAGGTGGAAGATCTATAAGTAAAGCAAACAAATCCAAATAAATTATAAGTAAACAAAAAATAATAATAAAAAAGAATGTTAAAAAAATAGATGGAGTCTAGACTTTCCCTTCTCAAAGTTGTCAAGTTCATTAATTTCCTCTTTAATAAAAAAGGAATCTTTTCTTAATCTCAACCAATCTTATGTACAAATTAAAGCTTCACAATCCTAGGAGTTAAAGAACTCCTAAATGCACCAAGCACCCTCCCTCTAGTGCTAAAAGTATATTCGGAAGCAATTATTGATATTGAAACAACTAAAACATCATAAGCCATTGAAGAAAGTAGAGGGAACCATTCAACATTTACTTTTCACCATCTTAAAATATATAAATCCCCCTCTTCTTCTATAATAGACTCATATAGATAAATGTCAAGGTCAGACCTCTAGCTTCCATTAGAGCCACATTCCAATTTATGCTACTTAAATCATGCTTTTAGCATATATAGAGGTTTAGAAGAAAGTGCCAAAGCAAAAATAGTATTAGTTTGTCCCACAAGAGATGATTGAGCAACAGATTCAAATTGACCATGTATAGTCATAAAATTGTTAAATAATTCAAACAAATTATTATGCATAGATTGTAGCAAGCTTCCACCCAAATTAGGTCCAAACATTTGAGATAAAGAAAAATAAAAGTACTTAAGCTTGTATCTAGGATCTAACACAAAATGCAATAAAATCAAATTATTCATCTTCTCAGGATCCCCCCAGTATTTGTCAAATTTCTATTTCATATTAAGACCCATGGCTCTCACATTGGGTCATCAGACTGCTTCCACTCATTTAAAGTCCAATATAAATCAAAGATTTTAGAAAAAATAGTATGTGAAGTCACATAAAGAGAATTATAAATTCTCTTTGTCATTTCATAGAAGTGTTCAAGTAACTCCACCATTTTGTTAACGAAATCCAATCAAAATAATAAGGCACATCTTCTTTCAAATCATATCTAAATGATGACTTAGATTCATCATACTTGTCAAAAGCCTTTTTCATAAACGCATATAGTTTTCAACATCAAATAAGTTGAGTTCCACCTTGTAGGAACATAAAGTGACAAACAAGCTTTATAATTAATTCCAACTAAGTCAGTAGACTCCCTAAATTTGCTTAGTCTAGCTAGTGAGTTTCTTATATATCTAACACATTCTCGAACCCTTTTTAATAGATTCATTAACTTCTTTTAAGCCATCTTGCACAATTAAGTTCAAAATGTGTGCAGTGCACCTCAAATGTAGGTACTTACATCTAACAGAATTGACACCCAACTTAATTTTTTTTAAATTACCCCATAGTTAGTGTCATTTGAACTTGCATTATCTAGTGACAGTGAAAATATTTCTAAACCCCCACTCAAGCAAAAAAATTTTCAAAGCTTTGGAAATGTATTCACCTTTGTGAGATGAAATAAGCATAAAAAAATATAATTTTCTTATTCAACTTCACTGATCATCTATAAAGTGAGTTGTGATGCACATGTAACTAATTCATCGAATAGATGTCCATGTATCAATTGTAAAGCTCACCCTTTGACAATGATTATGAAAGAAATTTTTTAAGGATTGCCCCTTAAGTAAGAACACATCAAAATAGTCCTTTGTTAAAGTCCATCCAAATGGAAATTTAAACCTAGGATAGGCAATACTTAAGAACTTTTAAAACCCCTCCCCCTGCATAAATTTAGAAGCCAACTCATCAATAATTAGCATGTGTGCAATAGACTTCCTCATTGACTCTTGATCAAACTTCTAAGTGCCTAAGGTTCCTATTCCTACACTTTCTTTGTTAGCTTCCACATTAATTGACATAGGTTACAATGTCAAAAGTGATTGTCTAGTGTTTTTATAATGTGGATTTTTTATATAAGTAAGCACATGACTATAAATAGAAGATGTATTGTGCTTCTTAAAGTGGCAGTTAATTACTGCAACACATTATATGCACGTCACTTGATCCACTACTCTTGCTACTTTTTTTATTTGCTCAAAGTGAACCCATATTTTTTATCTATGTTCAACCACTTTACATTTCTTTGTTTTAAGCTACTCATAGTTTTTTTTGTTAAATGCTTCCACCCTTTGTTGGCCTTGGCCTTAGGTACTTTCATTACCACTAATAATAGTATTAGTAGTACCACTGTTGTTGGTAGTACCCATAATATTTTGCATCTATAAGCCAAAGAAAAAGGCATAAAATTATAATCAGATTTAAGTTATATTAAGTGACAACAATACATATTAATTTGAATGAACAAATTAATACACATAAGAAAATAATATAGAAAAAAACTTATACAGAGGCAAGCAGGCAACACAGAATCATTTGAAAGAAGAATTCAATAAACAGAAGCATTGTAATAAAGAAAAATTTTTTAGAAGGCAAATCAGAAATACACTGTAAGCACCTAATTTCAGGATGCAATTGTGCACAATTGTGATGTAAGCCCCTATGATGAAATTTATTCAAAAATTGAACTTGGTTGTTGATTTTCTAGACTTTAAGGACTAAATTGTAACATTTTTTAGGATTTGATTACAAATAAGTCATTTTTTCAGGGATCTTTTGGTAATTAAAAGTTAAAAATAAATAAATAAATAAATTTATTTTAGGATCGGCACTAGTGTAATGCTAACTGGCATTACACAATGTTGATCGGCATTGTACAATGCTGGTCGGCATTGCATAGTATCGATGCGCAATAAATCCATTTTTTGATTTTTTTTTACGTATTTTTCCTTATTTTTATCAATTTTTTTAGTGTTTTAATTGGTTAAAAATTCAAATTTTATCCTTATGATTATATGATAAGGTTTTTTTTTAAACGCAAAAGGCTTTTTTTTTTTTTTTGAAATCAAAACAAATGCTATATGATCTGATCAGATAAGTTTGTTCCTCCTTTGGAGGAAGTTCAGTATGCGTAGACTCTACATTTAAAAGTAGAGTCTGCATGCGTGCAAAAGGAAAATGAGGGTTTTTTTTGGCTGGAGGCTTGGCTGAAGGATTTTTTACAGACGAAAAAAAAAGCTTTGATTTCTTCTGTTCTTTAAAAAAACCCTAATTTTACAGTTCATTTGAGGAAGACGTACAACGATTTTTAGTCTCAGTCCATAATCAAATCAACACTGAGTCAATTTCATCAGTGAAAATCCTAATCTGAGGGGCCGAAAAAGGGCATATGCACATCATTCATTTTTTCTTTCTTCTCTTCTGTGATTTTTATTGATTTTGTTAATTATTTTATTATTTAATTTCGCTACTAATTTGATTGTTTTTTTGTTTTTTTTGTTTTGATATGGATTGAGGAGGAGGATACTGCCTGTGTTTAATTGAACAAAAGATCCATGGAATGTCATGGATGAACCTGTACAATTTCAATAATAGTTCTTAGGATTTTAATTTTTGTTCTGCATTTTGGTATCCTGTATAGTTTATTTTAATTTCTGGGTGTATATTATTTAATTTTAATTCTGTACGTAGTTTGTAATAACCCCAGTAGTGGGAATAATGAAAGATTTAAATTTCTGTATTTTAAAATTGATTAGTAATTAGGTTCAAATGGGTAAAAAATCAATTAAAATCAATGGTGGTAGTAGATTAAATTAGGGTTTGCATGTAATTAATTTAGGATTTTTTTTAGAAAATCACTGTAATGTTTGTTTGATCTATTTTTTGTGTTTGATTTATTTTGGACTTGTTTTTTTTTTTTTTTTATGTTTTTGGTCCCCAAGCCCATGTTTAGGTCTAACCCATTTAATAAATAGGCTTAAAAAATGATTTAGGTTTTTTAAATAATTAAAATCAACTTAGGCCTATTAGGTTAATTAGATTTTAGACCTGCTTAGTTAATTAAAATTGTTTAGACTTAGCTCAACCCATTTAATTACATTTCTTTTAAAATAAATAGACCTAGGCCCACATTTCATTTAAAATAAAACCATATTATGACTTAGGCCCACTAATTTAATGTTTTCTTTAAAATTGAATAGACTTAAGCCCATATATTAGAAAGACATAAAAATAGATTTAGGCTCATTAATCAATATAATGTAGACCCACATTTATTCTATTTTCACTTGTAAATAAAATGTAGATTTAGCTAACTTATTTAATAAAATTAACATAGTTTAGACTTAGGGACGACGTGATCTTGAGTGCATTTTTACTTGTAATTTTATTGACTTGTTTCCTTTCTGGGTAGATGGATATTAATTAGGGTTTAATAAAATTGCGTGTAATTAGAGGATGAAATAATTATTTATAAAATTATTCTAAATGAACACGGGACTAAGTGAAGTTAGTATTTCGTATCCAGAATCTCCTGGTTGTGGTGCTAATTTTCTTTTAGAGAATTGAGTACCACTAATAAAATTATCCCAGTTATTACCTTGGGTGGCAACTCCTCATCTCCATGCCATGTCTTTGTGACAGTGGTTAGTGTATTCTCTAAGGCCCTAAGCCTAAACAGTGTCACAGTTGCTAAAATCTTGGACATGCATTAAACCTCTTCGTCTACATACACATAATCATTTAATTGAAAAATTTATTAAATAGAATCCAATAATTTAAATAAAAACATTTTCTATAAATTCACTTGTAATTAAACATAAAGGAAATTTCTTTTCAATTAAAACAAATAATATTGTGATATTTTCAAGAAAAACATATAAATTTACAAAGGTTTTTAATATTGAAAACACAAAAATTATATTAATTAAAAAATAAAATAAAATCATTCTTCTTCAAGAGATAAAAAATATAAAATAAAAAAAATTATAAAACACTTTTACCAAAAAAAAATTTACATCGTTCTTCTGTCACACTAACAATCATTAAAAATAATTTATTCAAAACTACAATATGAAGATTGTTTAACATTGTTCACCTTTAGTTTAGATCTTCAACTAACGGAGCTCTGAGCCTCCACTGTTTGTTTAGAACACAGAGATCTAAAGGAGAATACAGATCTTCTTTAAAGCTTTTACCTTTTTTTAGATCTAAGAGATCTACTGTGTATTTAAAGGGCTTCCAACATAAACATAGTAGAAAAAAAGGAAAAAATGATATTAATCATCACTGTAATATGAGGTTTAAAAAAAATTATCACATATTTAAGTCTTAAAATTTATAACAACACTTACATAAAGAAATTAAAATCAACTAAAAGATGTGGATAAGATAGATAGATCAATGATCTATTGATCTCAGATCTCTCAACATAATCACAGAGATCTTAAATCATTATAGAAATAAAATATAGGTGAACAGATAATTAAGTGATGATCTTAGAACACACCGATCATTATTAAGAACAAAGAGTCATTTGAGTGCAATTAGAGTAATGGGTTGAGGGCAGTTAGGGTTTGGGATTAAGGGTTAAAAGGTTAAAGAAAGATGAGGCACACTAGGTTACAGAAAGAGAATATAAAGCATTAGGAACTTATGGTTATAAATTAGGAGAGGCAGTGGTGAAAATGAGAGGTTTGTGAGGGTTAGAAGAATGTGAGGGTTAATTAACCCCTACGAGTGGTTATTGAAAATTCAGACAGGTTAATTTTCTTACCATTAAAACCAAACTGCTATCCAAATCCGTTATTTTTGGCCCTTCATCAACCGACCCACCTCTCGCACTCTTTTCATCCAATCCAGTCTTCAATCTTTGGGGCGATTCAGGTTCAGTAATCTGGGCGACTGGGTATTTTCACAGCCCTATTCATGAATGGTCTATGCATACATTTTTTCATAGTATTAGGATTTATTTATACTTTAATATTATATTCTCATTTACGATTCTTTTCACACCAATGGTAGGGGTGGCTATTGTTCATTGAACCATTGGTTCTATGCCAATGAGTCATGGTTCAAGCAAAGGTGGAACTATCCCCCACCCTAGTTCAAGGCTAGTTTTAGTTCTTGTTCGTAGTTTGACAAATTGATTTTTTTTTTTATGAAATTTTCTAGTTTTGAATTGGAACCACCGGTTCAAAAATGGAACTAGTGGTTCTGATTCTATAGGAATGAACCAACTCTAAACTGACCATTTTTAATTTCATATCAGTTTGAGCCCGGTTTTGAATTTGGCTGATTTCGACTTGAATTTTAACCAAACTAATTTTGATCTAGTTCCATACATGAATCGGCCTGTGGTCAACCCTACCTAATGAGGTAATTAAAATCAAATGAAAATACTAAGTCATCCCTTAATGAATTTTATAAATATAAAAGCAACGAATAATATAATAAATTAACACAAAATATATAATTAAGTGAGAGAAAAGTTAGCATATTTAGGAACTTTATTATAAGCAATGCATTGAAATTCTAAATTTTCTATATTTATGTAAATATTTAAATTTTAAATTTTAATATACTCTTAAGGATATTTTAATCAAAAGATTTAATGAAAATACATTGATATCCTTATATTTTAATGAAAAATATTCTAAATGTCCTTTTCTATCCAACATTGATGGATTGATTCTATCCCTTTAGGACCACTCTTACTTGGAAAACCCATTTTCTTTTGAGTATGCTAGGTATAGTTGGCAAACTATTTGAATAGTGGCATAGTTGGCTAAGTAAGCAATTATATAATTTCTTATATAACTTTTTTATTTAAGGTCTATTGGTGCAAAAAGCACAACCTTTTCGACTGTTTATAAGTTTATATCAAACTTTAAAATTTAGCAAAATTAGTCCAATTGGACATATTATTTACAATTTTAACACAATTTAATATATTATTTGTAATTTTAGCACAATTGTGATTTGAACATGAATTAATAAAAAAAATACATATATGGCATTTTAGGTGAAGTAGCTAACATTTATTATAATAGTCTCACATTCATATGAATGCTTATTATAGATAAAAATGAAGATGAATATAGTCTTTACAAATTAAATATTTTTTTCATTCATTTTTATATTTTCTTAAATTATTGAGATTAAAGTCTAACTAACTATTATAATTAGTATTTAGATGAAGTAAATGTGAAATTCATTAAAAAAAAAAAATACATCACCTTAGATTTCATATATTGATCAAATTGCAATTGTGTTAAAATTGCAAATAATTTGTCAAATTGGGTTAGATTTACCAAATTTTAAATTTTGGTATAAGTTTGCAAAAGGTTGAAAAGATTGTGATTTTTACCTCCAATATGTCTTTGTTTAATTTTATAACTTTGTAGTTTAAACAAAAATCTCAATTCTAACATGAGACTTTTACACATACTTTTATAAATATAATAAATAAATGTATAAATTAATTTTTTTTATTTAACTAGAATTCTCAATTTCAAAATGAGAATTTTGCTTCCACACGTACTTTCATAAATGTAATAGATAATTGTACAAAAATAACTTTTACTATAAATGAGATTTCTTATTATACACATACTAGTATAAATATAATAAAAATATGTATAAAGTAACTTTGTAGTTTAAACAGGAATCTCAGTTCTAATATAAGATTTTTGGTTCTGCACATATTTTTGTAACTATAACAAACAAATGTATAAAGTTAATTTTTTCATTTAGCCAAAAATCTAAATTTTAAAATGAGAATTCTAATTCTACACGTACTTTTATAAATATAAACCAATAATTTGAAAGAATTACATACCAAAATGAAATTGAACCGTTTGGTTCAATTTGGCTTTTTGGTTTTGACTGACTTTTGCATACCTCTACTTACACACAATGTACATGTATATATCAATGAAAATATTAAACCACCAATTCATAAGTAGCTCTCATTACCTACTATTATTTACCTATTTTACTTAATAAATTCTATTTATTTAATATCAAATTACTATTTGTCTATATCCACTTAATATTCTACTTATTTAATAATTTATATCATATTAGCTAAGAACTTAGGGTTCAACATAACATTTTAAAAAATAACAATAATTAAGTGTCACGACCCAAACCCAAGGGGTCATGACCGGTGTTAGGAAACAGGAATTCACATGAATTTGAAACCTGTAGCAAGCCAAAAACACAGTATTCATACCAATTTAAATAGAAAATAACCCCAAAATTAAAAAATTTTGAAAACTTAGAAAATCATCCATATATAACATCTTGATAAAATATTTAAACATACAACTCGAGGACATTAGCTCATTAATAAAGTTTATCATAACACACTACTACAAGAACACACTACTATTGTAGTAGCTAAAAAGGACAAAGAAAGGTTAGATTAAGGTTTACATAAGTCAGCCGGTGAAGAATGAGTCTGGTGAAGAGGACTTCTATGGTAGGTCTATAGAGAGAAATCCTGAAAAAAATAATTGAGGGAAATCAGTCCTCACTGAGTGAATTATTATTATGTATATGCATGCAACCTAAGGGTACAAGCACTTAAGGATCATAATAATTTTTATCTTATATTTATATTTATTTAATTTGTACACACACAAATTCCATGCAAATTCTCACATACATTATCATATATAACTGGACACAAATGGAGGATTGAAGCAGAACCCTAAGATTTTTTTGTAACCTCAAGCACTATGTCTTATTGGCTAATAGGTTTTATTGAGTTCAAATAATATTTCTCTTTTCCAATTGGGCAATGGATCGGCCCTGAGACCCTGAAAGGTTAGCCAAGCTACCGCAATCATGTTATCGGCATGATTGGCCCTGAGACCTTGAAAGGTCAACCGAGTTGCTACAACCATACCTCTCTCTATCTAAAGAATTTCAATAAATCATATGATCACATATGAAATCAAAATTCATATCCCACTTATCTAGTATACTAGTGCGCACATAGTCCTAGTGTAGCCCACTAAGTAGCATATTCTACTACTATCCTCCATAGTATGTATATATGTATAGTAATAACATCACAATAATCATGAAACAATTAAATATCTAATACAACATAACATATTCATTCATAGTAACATCAAAATATGGATGCTGGGTAAGAACTTCTCTATGAAGTACATACACATAATAATAACTCACAAGTGGGATGCTCTCCTCGATGTTGACTCGACTAGTCCTACCCTAAAGGCATAGCTCCTGGTGTGGCTATAGGAAAAGAAAAATATAAATATAAATATAAATATATAAAGATAAATGGGGTTTAAAAATCCTATCCTTATACATTCTAGATTCTAAGGAAAAAAGCTCAATCTAAGACACAATTCTAATTAAACTCAATAATTAGCATATACTAATGTCACATTTCACGAGAAACCTACCAAAAATTCAGCATAATTTCCTTTGTAAAACATACATCTCTCTACTAAAAGTAGAGTCATTCTTGCATAAAACAACACTTCTATAATTCCATAACCCAATAACTTGAGTTGGGCTACCGAACTACACTTTATGTCCAACCGAGAACCAATACAATTACACACATATAAACAATACAATTTTATCAAATCTACTAATATATCAAAGAATTTAATTATGTTATTACCCTAATTCATTTAAATAATTAAAACATAAAGGAAATCCATTTTCAAATCATTAATAAAATTCTCATTTAATATAACCAAAATCAACAATTTAAAACAATTAAAGTTATAAAACTTTTTTTAAACTTTCATAATTAAAATAATTGTATATAAATAAACTATTTAGATAATCCAATTATATAATAAAAATGTTAAAGGACTCATTTAAGCTTTTAAAATAATAAAGAAATTCATCATTGCAATTTACTTGTAAAAATTATTTCATACTTTTATTTTTAAAAATCAGTCTTAAACATATTAAATAACTATAAATTTAATTAAAACTGAATAAACAATAAAATATAAATTTTCCTTTAAAAATATATTTAAACATAATTTCTTTCAAAAATTATATCTTAAATTCCACAAATAATTTCATAAAACTCCTTTTATAAAGTTTAGTCTACACAATGTATAGTATTTATTGAAAATATAAAAAAAAATCAGGACTCAGAATAGTTACTCAAACACCGAAATCCTAAAAATTCCAATAAATTCAGAAAATTATGAAAAATATATCAATGGAAAACTCTTGACTCCAATTTCATTTCTTATAACTATCACAAAGCCTAATTCCTACTCAAATCAAAGAAATTGGCCAAAAACACAAAATCATTTTACCTCTAATTGAGGTGGCTGTCAGTGTAGATCGGGCGAATTGGCAAAGGGGAATGTTGCCTAAAGGATGATGAATGTAACGGTACTAGCAACGATGGCTAGTGGCATTAGAGGCAGTGGCAACACCCTTTTTTGTACTTGGTTGGCTGGAAAAATGAAGGAGAGAGAGGGAGAAAGGTGGCCGGGTAAAAATGGGAGGCTGTTGGTGGCGTCTGGAGCTGTTGTAGCTGGCGGTGGTTGCTGGTGCAGGCAGAGGTGGTGGTTGGCAAGAGGGAAGAAGAAAAGAAATAAAATGAGGAATATATATATATATATATATATATATCACGGTTTCAATACGTGCACAGTAGTCTGACAACATTACTTTCAATAATTCAAAATTATAAATGTTGGATTCAAAATATAGACATTGGACACATTATTTGCACCTCCAATAGCTATATTTTTTAGTGTTTATCTATATGAACACCTATAGAGCTTAATGGAAGTTAGGACATTTTTGCTTATTATCATTCTTTATCTTAACATTCATTAAAGCTCTCACATTCTCAAATATTCACTCTTTGTTTATAACTCTTGTGAGAGTTGGTTGTGTGTTAGAAATAGAATTTCTCTTCACCTTAAATCTTAGGATAGATTATTAGGGAAGTGAGGTTTATTTCTAAAGGAATTGGTTCAAATGTTATCCATTAAAACACTTAGAATTTATTTTTTGAGTGAGCCTTGAAAACTCATGTTGTAAGGTTGTAAGAGTGAGCCATAAAACTCTTGTGTAATCTCAATCTTATGAATGAGATTGTGGGTGATTGAAAATCCTAACTTGGAGATAAGTTAGGTGGAGATGTAGGATTGTTATTGAATCTGAACTCCTTAAATCATTGTGTTCTTCATTCTTCATTCTTAACATTCTTTCAATTCTTGTAAAGAATTATTTTTAATTCCAATTTTTATTTAATAATCTCATTCACCCCCCCTCTAAGGCCTTTTTAATTGGTATCAAAGCTTGAATTCTAGGAACTTCATTACTAGAATACAAGATCATAGGGAGTGAATCATAAAATATTTCTTCACTTAGACCATTCTTTAATGTTAGTGGCTATCATTATTGGAAGTTTAAAATAGAGCTATTCCTTGATTGTGATTCCATCAAACTTTGGGATATTATCTTAAAAGGTTGGGAACCACCTACAACTACCATTGATGGTGTGGTAACTACTTTAGCAAGGTGTTAATTGAAAAATGAGCACAAGGAAGAAAATCATAAAAATAAAAAGGTGATGATCGACGATAGTCACTCTAGTCTCTTCTATGACAAGGGAAGAAGGATGCAAGCTTCAACATTTCATGTTGGCCAAGGAAATGTAGGAGACTTTAGAAAATCAATATGAAGGCAACGTGCAAATTAAAAGTAAAAATGTTCAACTTCACATGTATGAATATGAACTTTTCAAGATGAAGCCTTATGAGTCAATCACAGAGATGAAAAATTGACCCAACGCTTTTATCATGACCCTCAAGAAACTTGGAAAGCATTTATGCAAGAAAGAAGTAAACAACAAGATTTTAATAATCCTACCTAAGAAGGATTAAGAATCTCAAGTTACTTTAATTAAAGAAGCTCGTGACCTTATAACTCTCTTTACCGACTTGCTTATCGAAAAGCTCTTAATACATGAGCTAACAATTAAGCAAAGAGGTGAAAAGCAAGAAGAAAATGAAAACCAGAAGAAGAGCATTACCTTAAAATCTTCACAAAATGAAAGTAAAGAAGAAAATGTTGAAGGTTCTAATAATGAAGTTGATGAAATTGCTATGCTCACTAGAAACTTCAAGAAGTTCTTAAAAAAGAAACATTCATCAAGAACAAGAGACTTCAACAAGAAGTATGAAGGAGAAGATAAAAATAAAATTGAACACGTTACTTACTGTGAATGTAAGAAATTGGGTCACATCCAAAGTGAGTGTCCCAAACTAAAAAACAATAGCAAAGGAACAAAAGACAAAAGGAGGGCTTATAAGGCAACTTAGGATGACTCCTCTGATTTGAAAACAAAAGAGGAATAATAAGAAGTAGCCAACCTTTGTTTTATAGCTCTTGAAATAAAAAAAGAGGTACCGTCTATATCTAATTCTTCCTATGATGATGATTATTATGAAGTGATGATGAATATGATGATGATAATGATGATATTGAAAGCCTTATGGTAAGGAAACTCTTGCTTAAATGCAAAAACTTATTATCTAAGAAGAAGTATTATAAGCATGAGTTATCTAGCCTAACCAAGGAATTTAAAAACTTGAAAAATGAATTTTCTAATCTTGTTAAATCAAATGATAAATTGTCTAATGGTTTGAAAACTTCAAATTCCTTAGAAGATCAACTTAAGAAAGCAAATGATGAAATCAATAGCATTCTAAGGAAGTCTTAAATTTGAAAAATTCCATTGAGAAACTCATAAAGTGAAAAGAATCATTTAATAATATTATTAACTCTTAAAAATTCCATTGAGATATACATGAAATTGGATATACCAATGGAATAGCTTCCTTATTATCATCAAATTTTATTAAACCTCTAATAATTATGCTCCTTCTACCTCAAAACAAATTGAGACTCAAGCTTTCAAAGCTAAAAGATCTTATGTGTCAAACACTCGATGAAAGTCTTATAAGACTCAATCTTATATGACACAAAAAGGCAAGCATCATGCTAGGAAAACATAACTTAAACATGCTAACATATACACTAGACACAATACTTATAAGCATGTTGCACAACATAATGCACTTAGACATATTGCATAAACCTATCAAAATACACATTGTATTTGTCAATGCATGTCTCACAATATGACTCAAAAGAACTTTAGGAGACACACACCATAACATCAATAAAGGCATGCTTCACACATTAGGAATGCATAACCACCTAAGAGAAATAAGCGTGCAAATGTTGAATGCTTATATTGCATGATTAAGGGACATACCAATAATGCATGCTTCTATAGAAGACTACACATGAACTTGCTTCCTACATACTATCTTGAAACTAACCAACCTAGACTAAGAAAGGTTTGGGTTCAAAAGAATGCTTAAATTGTCTTGTATAGGTATGCTTAAAGTCCATAAGATCAAAAAGAAAATGGTATCTTAATAGTGGATGCTCAAGGAACATGATAGGAGATAAGGAGCAATTCAACAAGCTTGATGCTAAAGATGAAGGACACGTTACTTTAGGGGACAATGCAAAAGGAAAGATTATTGGCATTGGCGAAATTGGTAATCCTTAATCCTTAACTGTACACTATGTGTTACTTGTTGATGGTCTTAAACATAACTTGCTTAATATAAGTCAAGTATGTGATATAGGAAATAAGGTCACTTTCTATCCTAAGAATTTCTTTGTTAATATTTTTAATGAAGACAAAGTAATTTTTTAGTGGTGAAAGAGTTGATAATGTTTATGTTATTGATTTGAATAAGATTGATAACAAAGATATTAAATTCTTGATGACAATTTCCCATGACACATGGATATGGCATAGAAGGTTAGGACATGCAAATTTTGAGTTATTAAATGATCTTTGCAAACATGAACTTGTATTTAGTTTACTTAAGCTTGAATACACTAAGAATAAACCTTGTGATGCTTGCTAAAAGGGAAAATAATCCAAGTCCTCATTTAAGCTAAAAAATGTAATGTCCACTTCTAGGCCACTTGAACTTATATATATGGATTTGCTTAGACTAACTAAAGTTGATAGCCTCGGTGGTATGCACTATGCATATGTACTAGTTGATGATTACTCTAGATTTACTTGGGTATGTTTCCTTACTCATAAGAATGATGCATTTAAAATTTTTAAAAAGTTTACAAATAGAGTTAAAAAAGAAAAAGATTTTTATATTTCTTCTATTAAAAGTGATCATGGAATCGAGTTTGAAAATGATTTTTTCAAAACCTTTTATGATAAAACTGGTATTTCACATACATTCTATTCTCATAGAACTCCTTAACAAAATAGGGTAGTTGAAAGGAAAAATAGAACTCTTATGGAAATGGCTAGAACAATGCTTCATGAGTATAATTTTCCTCTATATTTTTGGATGGAAGCCGTTAAAACGTTGCTACATTTCAAATAGAGTTTTCAAAAGATCAATTTTGAATAAAACTTATGAGCTATGGAATAATAGAACACCCAAAATCTAATATCTAAGAGTATTTGTATGTAAGTGCTTTATATTAAACACCAAGGATAATCTTGAAAATTTTGATTCCAAAGCTGATGAAGGAATTTTCCTAGCCTATTCTATTTCTAGTAAAACATATAGAGTTTTTAATAAGAGAACTCTAGTAGTTAAAGAGTTAATGCATATTGTATTTGATGAATCAAACTCACTTGATTCTAGAAAGGATATTTGCAGTGTTAATGATCTTATAGGTAATGATGATATCATGAAAACTCAAGAAGAAAATGCTAGTAAGCCTTTGGAACTTAAAGGTTCAAACAAGGAGGACAATAAGGAAATGTCTCAACCACCTTGAAGAATGAACTTCCAAAGGATTGACAATTTAAAAAAGCTCATCCTCAAGACCTTATTATAGGTGACACTATAAAAGGGGTAACTACTAGATCTCAATTAAAGTCTATTGTTAATTTAGCCTTCATTTCTTAAATTGAATAAAAAAATATTGATGATGCTTGGTGTGATAAATTTTAGGTCCTTGCTATACAAGAAGAGTTAAATTTGAAGAGAAACAAGGTTTGGACCTTGGTTCCTAGACTGAAACATCATCCTATTATAGGTGCCAAATGGGTGTTTAAAAATAAGATGAATGAACAAGGTCTAATAACTAAGAATAAAGCTAGACTAGTAGCTAAAGGTTATAATCAATAGGAAGGCATTGATTATGATGAAACCTATGCCCCCATTGCAAGGTTAGAAGCTATTAGAATGCTACTTGCATTTGCATCATTCATGGATTTCAAACTTTATTAAATGGATGTTAAAAGTGCATTTTAAATGGTTTTATTGAAAAAGAGGTGTATGTTGAACAACCTCCAGGTTTAAAAGATTTGATTTTCCAAATCATGTATTTAAACCTTCCAAAGCATTATATGGATTGAAACAAGCTCTTAGAGCTTAGTATGAATGATTGAGCAACTTCTTGTTAGAGAAAGGTTTCTCCAAAGGAAAAGTTTATACAACTCTTTTTATAAAGAAATCCAAGCATGATTTATTAATTGTTCAAATATATGTTGATGACATTATATTCAGTGCTACTAACCATTGCTTGTGTGAGGAATTTTCTAATTTAATGTAAGGAGAATTTGAGATGAGTATAATGGGTGAAATCAAATTCTTTCTTAGACTACAAATCAAGCAATGAAAAAATAGGATTTTCATCAATCAAACCAAGTATACAATAGACATTCTTAAGAAGTTTGGCGTGGACGGAGCTAAGATAAGTAAAACCCTAATGAGCACCACAACCAAACTTAACAAAAATGAGAATGACAAACCAGTTGATAAAAAGCAATTTAAAGGTATTCTTTATTTAATTGTTAATAGACCCGATATTATGTTGACTACTTGCTTATGTGCTAGATTTCAATTAAGTCCTAAAGAGTCTCATTTGAATGCTATCAAAAAAATTTTCAAATATCTTTGTGGTACAATGCATTTAGGACTTTAGTATCCTAGGAGTTCATCCTTTGACTTGATTAGTTATTTTAATGCAGACTTTGCCGGTAGTTTACTAGTTAGAAAAAACACTTTTAGAACTTGTCAATTTTTAGGAAAATGTTTAGTTTCTTAGTTTAACAAGAAATAAGTTTCGACTGCCTTGTTCACTGCTAAAGCTGAATATATTGTAACACGTCTTTGTTGTTCATAAGTTTTATAGCAAAAACAACAGTTGTTAGACTATGGTGTAAAACTTGATCACATTCCAATTAAATGTGACAATATAAGTGCTATCAACATTAGCAAAAATCCCATTAGACATCATTTCTTACGTGATCATATTCAAATTGGTGATATTTCACTTGAATTTGTTAATACAAATAGCCAACTTGCAGATATCTTCACCAAAGCTCTCAATGAAGAGAGATTGAATTTCATTAAGCATGAACTTGGCATGATTGATGGTTCTAGTTTATCTTGATTTTATATTTAATTGATGGTTGAACTGTTTCATGTGAAATCATGTTATGCTTATTAATTACTTTGATTGATAAATGTTTTTATTTTGATCTTAAATTTTTTTTTATGGTTGTCAATTTATATTTGGTTTATCTTTTTAAATTTCCTTTTGCATTTTGTCAAAGCAGGAGAAATAATTTAAGTTTGCATGTGTACCTAGTTAATTTTTTATACATGTGTACTTAGTTTTTTTAATTTTAAAATTTTCTTAAAAAATGTGTTTATGTTAGTGACATATTGTATTTTTGTTTGATAGAGGGGGAGGGAATTTGTTTAAATTTTTGCATGCATATTAGCATTGTAAGTATGACTAATTTTTTCATATATCATATGTGAAAAAAGACCTTGTTTTACTTACTTTGTTTATGTATAACATAGATTTTATAAAGATTTTGTGTATCTTTGTTTTCATTTCCCTTTATATCTCTCTCTTTTCTTTTTGTTTTTGACAAATGGGGAGAAATATATTTGAGTTTGTTATTTGTTACTATACATGTGTATAATATTTTATTATTGTGTTTATACATGCATAATTCATGTATACTTTTTTCTTTCTTTTCCTTTTACCTTTGTACAAAGAGAGGAAAATATGTTCTGAATAATTTGAGTTTTTTTTTCTATGTGCTAAGTGCTACATGATTGATTAGCTAGCTAAGCTCTATATAATCATGTGATAGTTAAGCTCGTCTAGCATCAACATTATTATTATATGTACTATTTTTGTAATGCATTTTAGTGGCACTATATGCATATATGTTTGAAATTATTTTCTCACATTGCCTAATATTTATTTAAATGATCATGTTATCATATTTTATGTTTTTAATACATTTATCATAAGAATACCATGTTTTTATCCCCCTAGCTATATTTTATGCTGTTCTTTTTTTTTGTCAAGGGGAATAATCTATAATTTTATATTTCTTATCATCTGCATATTTGCAGGGGGAGAAATAAAGAAATATATTTTATTTCATTTGGTATTATTATTATCACAATTATTATCACACAGTTTACTCTGTATTATTTTTTATCAAACTCAAAATAAGTTTGTCAAAATCAAAAAAGGGGAGATTGTTGACCTTAACAATAATCAATCTTAATTTTTATCTTAACAAACTTAATTTTGAGCATTTAATTTGTTTGTTTAAGTATGTATAAGTTAGGACTCTATTGGAAGTTAAAATGAATTATGATTATCTTGGGCTGATTTTACCTCTGAGATTCAAGGAGACTTTTGATATCCTGAAAGCTTTATAATAAGAAAGTTATATTCTTCACATTTGAAGTAAACATCTTAAGCTTTCTAAATTGAGCTTACTTGTCAAAATCTGAGTTCATTTAGGTATGCAAATATTGAGTCAAAGTCAACATATGCAACTGCCATTTTAGATTGCATAACTCTTAGTATTTGAAAAATATCTTGAGCTACATAAGTCCAACTGAGGTGATTAAAAAATATATGGAAAGATAAGTCAAATATCTACAACTTTTATGAATAAAGTATGCCAAATTTGAACACCTCTAATAGAAAATTACAATTTCCACTAATGCACAACTGTCTAATAGTAGTCTGTCATTTTAGATTGCATAGCTCTTAGTACTTCAGTAATATCTTGAGCTATAGAAGTCCAATTAAGATGATTCAAAATTATACGGAAATCTAAGTCAAATATATACAACTTCTATGAAGAAAGTGTAGGAAAATTCAAATGTCTCTAGTAGCCAATCATGGTTTCAACCTATTCACACTAGTCTGACAATATTACTTTCAATAATTTAAAATTATAAACATTGGATTCAAAATATAGAAAATGGACACATTATTTGCACCTCCAACAACTATATTTTTTAGTGTTTATCTATATAAACACCTATAGAGCTGAATAAAAGTTAAGACATTTTTGTTTATTGTTATTCTTTATCTTAACATTCATTAAAGCTCTCAAATTCTCAAATATTAACTCTTTGTTTGTAACTCTTGTGAGAGTTGGTTGTGTGTTTGAAATAGAATTTCTCCTTATCTTAAATCTTACAATAGATTAGTAGGGAAGTGAGATTTATTTCTAAAGGAATTAATTTAAGTGTTGTCTATTGGAATACTTGGGATTTGGATTATTGAGTGAGCATTGAAAACTCATATTGTAAGGTTGAAAGAGTGAGCCATAAAACTTTTGTGTAATCTCAATCTTTGAATAAAATTGTGGGTGATTGAAAATCCTAAGGGATTTTTAAGATTGGTTATAACAGAGTGTAAGATGTTGAACATTTGTAAGTGAAGGTTATAGGTTCGAATCCCAGCAGCCTTTTTTAAATTTCTACTTGACAAACCCAATGAAAAAAGTGATAAAACACGTTAGTTGCAACTCGAACCTATGATATTTAAGGCAAAAACAGGCATAGTGACCAAAATGGCTACTGGGGGTCATTTAATTTTTTTTGTTTCTTTTTTTTACTTAGTCAATTCGCCAAAAATCAATCATCTTGGTTCGATTCATTCACTTTTTTGAAAAAAACTCAAATGCAACCCGCCCAAACTCACCCAAAACACTAACTATTATATTAACTTAATAATTAAATTATTTTCATTTAATGCTAATATTTATATTAATTTAAATGCTAAATATCTAGTTTTTTTTATTAGACTTGATAACCTTTATTCATTTAATAATAAATTACTATTATATAATATCCACTTAATCATATTACTTATTTAATAATTTAGATTATTTAGCTAGGAACATAGCTTAACCTAAGCTACGTAATATCATTATGAAATTATGTAGTATCACAATGATACTAAGTCATTTTAGGTATACTTATTTTTGACATTTACTATTATATCAATTTAATAATTCAACTATTTTCATTTGATGCTAAAATTTATATTAAATTAAATTATAAATATATAATTTTTATTATACTTAATAATTTTTATTTTTTAAAAGATAATTACTATTATCTAATATTCAATCATATCACTTATTATTAATTTAAGTTAGCTAGAAAATTACCTTAACCAAAACTATGTAGTTTTGGGTAGACTTATTTATTTAACACTAACTATTATATTAACTTTATAAGTAAATTATTTTAATGCTAATAATTATATTAACTTAAATAATAAATATATTTTTATTCAATTTAATAATTTTTATTTATTTATTAATAAATGACTATTTTCTAATATCCACGTAATCATATATATCACTTATTTAATAATTTATGTTATTTTGCTAGAACTTACCTTAATCAGAATTACATGGTATAATTATGAAATGACATAGTATCACTATGAAACTGTGTAGTTTTAAGTCCATTTATATTTTAACACTAACTATTATATTAACTTGAAAATTAAAGTATTTTTATTTAATGCTAATATTTATATTAATTTAAATTAAAAATATATAGTTTTTTTAACTATACTTAATAATTTTTATTTATTTAATAATAAATTACTATTCTCTAATATATCCACTTAAATCTATATCATTTATTTAATAGGTTAAGTTATTTAGTTAGGAACTTAACTTAAACAAAATTATGTAATATTATTTTCATTTAATACTAACATTATATTAATTTAAATTATAAATATATAATTTTTTATTGAATTTTTACTTATTAAAAATAAGTTACTATTATCTAATATCAATTTAATCATATTATTTATTTAATTATTTTGGTTATTTAGTTAGGAACTTACCTTAACCAAAACTATGTCGTACCACTATAAAACTACGTAGTATCACTATAAAACTGTATAGCTTTAAGTAGATTTATTTGTTTAATGCTAAATATTATATTAACTTAATAATTAAATTATTTTCATTTAATGCTAACATTTATATCTATTTAAATTATAACTATATAGTTTTTATCACATTTAATAATTTTGATTATTTAATAATAAATTACTATTACCTAATAGTCACTTAATCATATTGCTTATTTAATAAGTTAGTGTCATGACCGATATTTTTAAATAATATAAATATATTTTGGATAATACAGTGTTAATAAAAATTTTAATTTCATTTATATATTATAATTAATTGTGTATATTTTTCATTTATATTATTTTAAAAAGTTTTATTTATGTAAAGTAATTTATTTGGGAGCTCTATTATTAAAAATATTAAAGTCATTAATATACTATTGTCACTATTGTTATTATTATTATTATTATTTCATTATTATTAGCATGCATGTACATTATTTTTATTTTAATTATCATTATTTTTTATAGCATTATTATTATTATTATTATTTCTATTGTTATTAATATTATTATTTTAACTAGGGTTATTTTTATTATTGTTATGTGTTGTGTGTGTATATATATATGTACATATATATATGTATTGTGTGATTTAATTTAAGTAATATATATATATATATATATATATATATAGGTCAAAGTACATAAAAACCCTGGTGAACCCCGCTACCCACCCTTCCTTTCTCCTTCTTTCCTTTTCTTCTCTTCTCCCTCTCTTCTGTCACTGTGCAACTAAACCAGAACCACCTAGCCTCACCGGATGCCACTAAGCCACCGCTTGTCACCACCATCAACCTACCTCTCCTTGCCTTCACCTTTTTGTCACCTGAGAACAGTCTAGAGCCACAGGAACCTCATGGAAGCTCACCTTGTCAGCATCAACTCTGGTGGATCCAGCTCATGTCCCTGGGCTTCCTGAACTCCTTGAGCTATGTTGAGTCCATTTCCAAGCTCCATTGAAGCTCATTCTCCCTTAGTTTTGAGTTTTGGTCAAGTTTTTATTTTTATCCATTCAGGGTTTTATATTTTATATTTTATTTTTGGCTTTGATCCATGGTTTTTCTCTTTAGTAATTTTGTTTAGAATAGCCCAAGATTCTCAAAAATAAATTTTATGTATTTTTTGAATTAATTTGATTTATGGGTATTTTTGAATATTTTAATAATATAAATTGAATTTTTGTTAATTATATTAATTATTTATTTTGGATGAAAATTTGAGTTACTTAGTGTTCTTAAGTTGTGTTAGTAATTTTAGAATTTATAAAATAATTTTTAGTGAATTTATATAATTTTTGTGAAATTATTAGTATTATATAATTTTTGGATATATAGTTTAATTGCGTAATTTTATTGATAATATAGTTAAATAATATGTAAATGTTTTAAATGATTTTAGAATTTTATAGGGTATTAAATTAATTTTTATAAATTATTTACTATTTTTAGCTAATTAATACTAATTTTTAAAAATTATATTAAAATAATAAATTATTTACTATTTTTGTGATTAAATGGATTTTTAAATAATCTTATAATATATTTAAACTAATTGAATATTTAAATGTGAATTTGACCATTTATATTGAATATTTGAAAATTTGGATTTTTATAAAATTATATAAATTATTTAAGATTTTTACTAACTATTGTGAAAAATATTTGTATTTAGTGTTTTGATATTTAAATAAATTATATTGTGGTTTGTTATTGATTTTATGGATTTTTAGTAATTTAAATATATTATTATTTAATATTTATTTTTATCGCATGTTGTGAACCTCAGTTGGAAATTGTATAGTTTGGGGTCCTAAACCGTAGTGTTGAGTTATTGTAAAGTTTAGAAGTGTGTTTTCTTACAGGATTGACTCTACTTCTGCAGAGGGATGTCCATTTTATAGAGAAGACTCTGCCAAATATTTGGTAGATTTCTCATAAAATATGGCATCAGGTCAATCCTAAGTTTTGAATTCTGGTTTCAAGTTGAGTCTTCCTTAGAAATTCTAGGAGTTAGGGTTTCTATATTTTGATAGTTGTTTTTATTTTTTGTCTTTTAGCCACCCCTCCGATCACGTCTACCAGTCGAGGTCAGACACGATGTAGTAGAGGAGCACATCCATCTTGTAAGTTAATATTTAATTTACATGTCAGGTTTTCAAATTAAATACATAGATTTTTTATGAATTTGATTTTATGAGATTCAAGTCAATATTCTTTAAATGGTATTGCATGACTTAATTTATAGTTGGTTTATTTTATTTTTATTTATTATATTTTTTCTTATTTTATTTATCTTTATTTATTTTAAATAAACTATGGTAGATTGGGCTACCTGATAGGTTTCATTAGGATCGTGTGTGCATTGATAAAATATTTGGTTGCATTGATTATATTATTGGGGCTGAAGGTCTGGTGATGCTTTACTCTCAAACACTGCTAGTAATATAATAGTTGGTTGGATTGATTTATACTAGGGCTGAAGGTTCGATGATGCTTTGCTCTCAGACACTGCTAGTGATTTGGATTAAGTGACGTGACTGCGGCTGTGCATCCTGGGGATGCTTTGCTCTCGGGATCTGACAGTCTTGGATATAAGTGATTCGATTAGCTGCTAGAATTGAGGACTAAGGTTTATTCCTCCCTTTGAAAAATGAATTTCTTATATGTATATTAAATGATTTGAATAATATTATAAATATATTATATTTTCATAAAAACCTATTTTAAAAAAGATTTTCAAACCGTATTCATTTCTTTTATTCGCTTACTCAATAAGGTCTGACTCCCCTCAACTATTTTTTAGGAGTTTGGGAGTCTTCTGTTAGACATACTTCCCTATGCCGAGTAGCTTCCTCACCGACTATGTTTTATAGGTCTACATAGTTTGTGTCCTTATAATAGTATCCGTGTACCATAGTAGAGAAATTGTATAATTGCATACTTTAATTTAGATATTATGTATTTGAGATTTATGTGCTGAGATATTATTTTGTATAACTGATTATTATTATATTATGCATGATGATGGTATGGTTTATTTAAATTGAGAAAAATCAATTTGATAATGTGCATCATGATTTTAATTATTTCATTGTAAAGTTTTAAAGGTGAAATGTTATGTGTTTTTCTTTTAAGGATTATTATGGGTTTCGGTAGCTTTAATCTTTCCTATTCCCTAGTGCCAGTCATGTGCCCCCTGGGTTCGGGTTGTGACAAAGTTGGTATCAGAGTTTTGGCTCATTTTTTCATGCTTTTGACCATCGATGTCTATCTTTTCTCATATAATTGTAGTACTTAGGTTGTTACCTATCACTTATTGATTTCTTATCCTTAAGCTTTTGCATTTGATTCTCTGTTCTTTTTTTTTTTTGAATTTGGGTTTTCTTGTCTTTTGAGAATGAGGCATGCTCGGAATGCGCCTGCTATTGATGCAAAGCCTGATGATGGTGAATAGTCATTTTAGGATGAGATTCTTCCTCCTGCCCTTCGACCTAGAGGTAAGGGCAGCAGCTCAGAGGCAGGATCGGCCTCAAGTAGTGCCTGAGATTCTAGTAGAGGATCCTACAGTTTTTGCAGCTAGCATGCTAGGTATTAATCAAGGCTTGGCAGCTCTTAATCAGGTAATGCCCATAGTGTAGCAAATGCTTCAGTGATAGAATCAAGAGATGTCAGATGCAGATGCTGCAATGTTACACTCTATGGTTGGACGAGTTCATTTTGATGGTACTGGAGATGCACTAGATTTTATTAACACCATTGAGTCCAGGACCATATTAGGGTATTTTGATTATTAGAGGATCATGATTGTAGAGTTATCTATCTTAGTAGCAGTTGAGGACTAGTTATGCAGTCCATATAGCCCTTCATGATCACAATGACTTGGTTGGGTTTTATGGAGCAGTTTATGAGATTCTTCTATCCTTCATCTATGAGAGAGAACTATAGATGACAGCTGTTAAATATCGATATGAGAGATCAGTCAATTAAGGACTATACTCGGGAGTTCTATATATTGATGAGACATACTGAGGATGTGAGGTAGGATGTTGCCAGAGCAGTTGAGCTATATGTGACTAGGTTAGGCCCAACTTATATTAGCATTCGACTAAAGGGTTGTAGTTTGGAGAGTGTTGTGGAGGAGGCGAGACAACTAGAGTAGAGACATATCCGACATGGCACCATACCTGATCCTTATGATAATGGCATTGATAGACATGTTCAAAGGGTGTAGTAGCTAGTGTTTTAGATAGACAATAAGAGTGCTCAATCAGTAGGTCCTTCATAACATAGCAGACAGTTCATAGCACATTGGACTAGTAAGCACTATTTTGCTCAGGATCGTAGGAGTAGTAGGGCTGCTAGATCTAGTGGTAGTGCCAGTAGCAGTAGTGAACAGAGCTCCGATCATGGCAGTTATGGGTCTAGAGCTAGTGTGTGTGCCACGTGTGGGAGATTGCATCAGGGTCCTTATCACTTAATGCCAGGCACGTGTTTTAGATGTGGTCAGTTTGGACACTTTACTAGAGCCAGTCCAAACTATGGATTCCATTCATCCTTTACTTAGGGATCTTCACCTTTTGTTGTTTAGCCTTTGCTGTAGGTGCCTCAATAGTATTAGGCACCCAGGTACCCTCAATAATGACCGATTCAATTTGCGAGTCAGTAGGGCCGAGGTAGAGGACATACTCAGTTGTTCAGCTTACAGCAGTCAGGACATGGACAGGCTAGAGTCTTTACTTTGACTCCTTAGGATGCGTAGACATCCAATGCAGTGATAGCATGTACTATTCTAGACTGTTGTTCTCAGGATAGAGTTTTATTTGATTTGGGTGCTACATATTTTTTTGTGTCCCCTTTGTTTGCTTTAAAAGTAGCTTATCATCCTTCTAAGATGAGGTTTCCTTTGTCTATTTTGACCCCGCTTAGTGATGAGTTAAAAATGGACATCTTCTTTCCATCTTGTCCTATGTTGGTTGAAGGTAGAGAGTTATTGGCAGACTTGGTCCTTCTGGATGTGATTGAGTTTAATGTGATTCTAGGAATGGATTGGTTGTCCCAGTATTATGCTTTTATGGACTACTGAGTGAAAGAACTAATTTTTAGAATTCCAAGTAAAGGGGAATTTAGATTTAGAGGTAATGAGAGTTCTATGCCTCGTAACCTTATTTTTGCTATTACAACTAGGAATATGCTTGGAAGAGAGTGTCAAGGCTATATCACTGTAATTAGAGATGTTCAAGTAGAAATGGGATTAATAGAAAGGGTACTAGTGGTATGTGAATTCTCAGATGTTTTTCTATAGGAATTACCTGGATTGCCACCAGATAGAGAGATAGAATTTTGTATTGATGTTGTGCCTGGTACAGATCCTATCTCTATGCCAACTTATAGGATGACACCTATAGAGCTGAAGGAGTTAAAGGAGTAATTGTAGGAATTATTGGATAAGGGTTTATTCAGCCTAGCACATCTCCTTGGGGTGCTCCAGTTCTTTTTGTGAAGAAGAAGGATGGTAGTTTTTGACTTTGTATTAACTACAGACAATTGAATAAGGTTACCATCAAGAACAAGTATCCACTCCCCAAGATTTATGATTTATTTTATCAATTGCAAGGAGCTCAGTATTTCTCCAAGATCAACTTGAGATCTGCGTATCATCAGTTGAGGATTAGAAGTGAGGATGTACCCAAGTCAGCATTTTGGACTAGGTGTGGCCACTATGAATTCCTAGTGATGTCCTTTGGGTTAACTAATGCCCTAACAGCCTTTATGGACTTGATGAATAGGGTGTTTAGGCCATTCTTGGATCCATTTGTGATTGTGTTTATTGATGACATTCTAGTCTATTCCAAGAATAGGGTAGAGCATGTGATGCATTTGAGATTAGTGCTGTAAAATTTAAGAGAGCACCAACTGTATGCCAAGTTTTCAAAATGTGAATTTTGGTTAGACCAAGTGGCATTCTTAGGCCATGTGGTATCCAAAGATGGCATTCAGGTAGATCCTAGGAAGATAGAGGTGATCAGTGAGTGGCTAAGACCCATAACAATTATAGAAGTAAGAAGTTTTCTAGGTTTAGTGGGCTATTATAGGAGATTTGTGAAGGATTTCTCCAAAATTGTTATGCCTTTAACTAGACTGACCTAGAAGAATGTTAAGTTCATGTGGATAGATAGATGTGAGGAGCATTTTCACTTGCATAATGATTTATTGACTTTGGCTCCAATGCTAACATTGCCTTCTAATGACGATGGATACACGATGTATTGTGATGCTTCTCGAGTAGGATTGGGTTGTGTGCTAATGTAGAATGGCATAGTGGTTGCTTATGCTTCAAGGCAGTTGAAGAAGCACGAGCATAATTATCCTTCTTATGATCTGGAGATGGAAGCAGTTGTATTTGCACTGAAGATGTGGAGGCATTACCTGTACGGTGTCACTTGTGAAATATACATCGACCACAAGAGCTTGAAATATATCTTTGAGTAGAGGGATTTAAACCTAAGGCAAAGAAGATGGATGGAACTTCTGAAGGACTACAATTGTTCAATTCTTTACCATCCAGGCAAGGTGAACATTGTAGCAAATGCATTGAGCAAAAAATCAGTAGGCAGTCTTGCCCATATCAATATTGAAAGGAGGCTGATTATTCAAGAGATGCATGAGCTAATTGATCAAGGTTTACAGTGGAAAGTGGCTAAGAAATGTCTTATAAGTTAATTTAGGATACGATCAGTGTAATTGGATAGAGTTAAAGCAGCTCAAAGAAGGGACCCACAACTATAGAGAATCATGTTTGAGGTACAACAGGGTCAATCCATAGAGTTTGTGATTGATAGTGAAAGTGTTCTATGCTTGGGTACTCGGTTGTGTATGTGCCATATGTTGATGATTTGAGGAAAGAGATCATGGAAGAGGCACATTTTTCTGCTTACAGTATTCATCTAGGTTCCACTAAGATGTATCATAATTTAAAGGATACATACTGGTGGAATGGAATGAAGAAATATGTTGCAGAATTTGTATCTAGGTGTCTCATATGTTAACAGGTGAAGCTTGAACATTAGAGGCCCTTAGGATTATTACAGCCCATGCCTATCCTAAAGTGGAATTGGGATATGATTGCCATGGATTTTGTGATTGGTTTGCCTTGAACGACTGGTGGATTTGATGCAATTTGGGTGATAGTTGAAGGTTAACTAAGTCAGCTCACTTTCTACCAGTAAAGAAGGCATACTCCACTGACAGGTTGGCATGGTGGTATGTCAACTGAATTTTTTATCTTCATGGAGTTCCAATGAACATAATATCTAACAGAGGAGCCACTTGTACATCAATTTTTAGTAAGAGTTACATAAAGCTTTGGGTACAAGGTTAAACTTCAGTATAACATTCCATCCTCAAACTAATGGTCAGTCAGAAGGACCATTCAGACTTTAGAGGATATGCTCAGAGTGTGTGTGATGGATTTTGGAGGTCAATGGGATAACCACTTACCACTGATTGAATTTGCATAAGTTATAATGTAAGTATTGAAATGGCTCTATATGAAATGTTGTATGGTAGGAAGTGCATATCACCTTTGTGTTGGGAAATTGGTGAGAGACAGCTGACAGGTCTAAATTGGTACAAATTACTTCTGAGAAGGTTCCTATCATTCAGCAGAGGTTGAGGACAACTTCAGTAGGCAAAAGAGTTATACTGATCCTAGAAGGAAAGATCCTTCCTTTATAGTTAGAGATATGGTGTTTCTGAAGGTATCTCCAATGAAAGGAGTCATGAGGTTCATTAAGAAGGGTAAGTTGGCTTATAGATACATTGGACCTTTTGAGATACAGTGACGAGTTAGAGAAGTGGCCTATAGCCTGGTGTTACCACCTGAATTATCTAGAATTCACCCAATGTTCCATGTGTTTATGCTGAGAAAATATATTACTGATCCTTCTTACGTACTTCAACCTCAAGCAATGGAGCTCAGTGAAGATCTATCTTACAAGGAGTATCCAGTGGTGATTATGGATTGCCAGGTATGTCAGCTTTTCTCCAGGGGACTTCCGATGGTAAAGGTACTGTGGATTATACATAGGAGATAGAATATGAGATGCAAGCCGCTTATCCCTATCTTTTTCATAAATAAACCTTGTTTTTCCTTGTTTTTCTTTGAATTCGAGGACGAATTCTTATAAGGATGGAAGATTGCAATGACCGATATTTTTAAATAATATAAATATATTTTGGGATATGCAGTGTTAATAAAAATGTTAATTTCATTTATATATTATAATTAATTGTGTATATTCTTCATTTATCTTATTTTAAAATGTTTTATTTATGTAAATTAATTTTTTTGGGAGCTCTATTATTTAAAAATATTAAAGTCATTAATATACTACTACTACTATTATTATTATTATTATTATTAGCATGCATGTACATTATTTTTATTTTTATTTTCATTATTTTTTATAGCATTATTATTATTATTTCTATTGTTATTAATATTATGATTTTAACTAGGGTTATTTTTATTATTGTTATGTGTTTTGTGTGTGTGTGTGTGTGTATATATATATATATATATATATATATATATATATATATATATAATAGGTCAAAGCACATAAAAACCCTGATCAATCCCCCTACCAACCCCTCCTTTCTCTTTCTTTCCTTTTCTTCTCTTCTCCCCCACTTCTGTCACTATACAACTGAACCAGAACCACCCAGCCTCGCTGGACACCACCAAGCCACTGCCTGTCACCACCATTAACCTCCCTCTCCTTCCCTTCACCTTTACGTTGCTTGAGAATCGTCTAAAGCCACCAAAACCTCGTGAGAACAGCAACTGCGGTAGAGGAAGCTCACCTCGTCGATGTTGACTCTGGTGGATCCAGCTCATGTCCCTGGGCTTGTCGGACTCCTTGAGCTATGATGAGTCCATTTCCAAGCTCCATTGAAGCACAATCTCCCTTAGTTTTGAGTTTTGGTCAAGTTTTTGTTAATGTCCATTTAGGGTTTTATATTTTATATTTTATTTTTGGCTTTGATCCATGGTTTTTCTTTTTAGTAATGTTGTTTAGAATAGCTCAAGCTTCTCAAAAATAATTTTTTTGTATTTTTTTGAATTAATTTGATTTATGGGTATTTTTGAATATTTTAATAATATAAATTGAATTTTTGTTAATTATATTAATTAATTATTTTGGATGAAAATTTTGAGTTAGTGTTATTAAGTTGAGTTAGTAATTTTAGAATTTATAAAATAATTTTTGAGAAATTATTAGTATGATGTGATTTTTGGATATACAGGTTAATTGTGTGATTTTATTGATAATATAGTTAAATAATATGTTTTAAATGATTTTAGAATTTTATAGGGCATTAAATTAATTTTTATAAATTATTTACTATTTTTATCTAATTAATACTAATTTTTGAAAATTATATTCAAATAACAAATTATTTACTATTTTTTGTGATTAAATGGGTTTTTAACTAATTTTATACTATATTTAAAATAATTGAATATTTAAATGTGAATTTGACCATTTATATTGAATATTTGAAAAATATATTTTTTTTATAAAATTATATAAATTATTTGAGATTTTTACTAACTATTGTGAAAAATATTTATATTTAGTATTTTGATGTTTAAATAAATTATATTGTGATTTATTAATGATTTTATGGATTTTAAGTAATTTTAATATATTATTATTTAACATATATTTTTATCATGTGTTGTGAACCTCAGTTGGGAATTGTATAGTTTGAGGTTCCAACCCGAGGTTTTAAGCTATTGTAAAGTTTAGAAGTGTGTTTGCTTGTAGGACTGACTCTACTTCTGTAGAGGGATGTCCGTTTTATAGAGGAGATTGTTGAATTTTTGGTAGATTTCTTATAAAATGTGACATCGGGTCAATCCTAAGTTTTGAATTCTAGTTTCAAGTCGAGTCTTCCTTAGAAATTCTAAGAGTTAGGGTTTCTATATTTTGATAATCGTTTTTATTTTTTGTCTTTTAGTCGCCCCTCTGGTCGTGTCTACCAGTCGAGGTCGGACACGATGTAGTAGAGGAGCGCATCCATCTTATAAGTTATTATTCGATTTACATGTCGGGTTTTCAAATTAAATACATAAATTTCCAATGAATTTGATTTTATGAGATTCAAGTCAGTATTCTTCAAATGGTATTGCATGACTTAATTTATAGTTGGTTTATTTTATTTTTATTAATTGTAATTTTCCTTGTTTTATTTATCTTCATTTATTTTAAATAAACTATAGTAGAATGAGCTACCTAATGGGTTTCATCAAGACCGTGTGTGCATTAGTAACATATTGGGTTGCATTGATTATATTACTAGGGTCAAAGGTTTGGTGGTACTTTGCTCTCGGACACCGCTAGTAATATGATATTTGGTTGGATTGATTTATACTAGGGCCGAAGGTCTAGTGATGTTTTTACTCTTGGACACTGCCAGTAAAGTTGGATTATATTTATTAAATCACTAAGGCCGATGGTCTAGTGATGCTTTGCTCTCGAATAGCACCAGTGATATTGGATTAAGTGATGTGACTGCGACTGTGCATCCTGGTGATGCTTTACTCCCGGGATCCGATAGTCTTAGATATAAGTGAGCTAATTGGCTGTTAGAATTAAGGACTATGGTTCTACCTAGTTTGTATACTATAATGTTTTAAATGCATTTAAAAATTTATTCCTCCTTTTGAAAAATGAATTTCTTATATGTATATCAAATGATTTGAATAAAATTATAATTATATTATATTTTCATAAAAACCTATTTTAAAGAAGATTTTCATACCGCATTCATTTCTTTTATTAGCTTACTTAGTGAGGTTTGACTCCCCTCAACTATTATTTTTAGGAGTTTAGGAGTCTTCTATTAGACCTACTTCCCTAGCTGAGTAGCTTCGTTACCGGCTATGTTATGTAGGTCTATATAGTTTGTATGCTTGTAATAGTATTTTTGTACCACAGTAGAGAAATTGTATAACTGCATACTTTAATTTGGATATTATGTATTTGAGATTTATGCATTGAGATATTATTTTGTATAACTAATTATTACTATATTATACATTATAATGGTATGGTTTATTTAAATTGAGAAAAATCAATTTAATAATGTGCATCATGATTTAATTATTGCATTGTAAAGTTTTAAAAGTGAAATGTTCCATGTTTTTCTTTTAAGGCTTACTACGGGTTTCGGTAACTTTAAGCTTTCCCATTCCCTAATGACAGTCACGTACCCCCTGGGTTCGGGTTGTGACAGTTAGGTTATTTAGCTAGAAAATTAGTTTTAAATAAAACTACATAATATCGCTACGAAACTACATAGTTTTAGGTACATCAATTATTTTTTACACCAACTGTTAAATTAATTTAATAATTTAGTTATTTTCATTTATTTCTAACATTTATATTAATTTGAGTTATAAATATATAGGTTTTTCTTATACTTAATAATTTTAATTTATTTAATAATAAATTACTATTATATAATATCTAATTAATCATATCACTTATTTAATAATTTAGGTTACTTAGCTACAAACTTAACCAATACTGCATCGTATCATTACAAAACTACATAGTATCACTATGAAACTATATAGTTTTAGGTACACTTTTTTAATAGAAACTATTCTATTAACTTAATAATTTAATTATTTTCATTTACTTCTAACATTTATATTAATTTAAATTATAAAATTTTAGCTACACTTCATAATTTTAATTCATTTAATAATAAATTAATATTATCTAAATATCCACTCAAAAATATTATAGGCAATAAGATTTAGCACGTGCTCAAGTGTTGTGACCATAGCATTGTGTGGGCTTAAGCCCCACTGGAAATACATGTTAGATCTTTGATGCCTAAATGGAGACGGAGTCACCACCTGAATAAAAGCCAAGATACACTGTACAACAACTAGATTCCATGGAGGTTCCTAGATATTGTTATAAGAGAATTGGTTCAGAAACTGGGTATGGGATTTTGAATGCCCACCCGACCTTACGATCAACCTCCGTTTGTGTTTTGTATTTAATTACCTTTAATTATTTGGTTGTTCCTTTATTTACATATAATTTGGAATTGCCTTTAATCAATCGTTCAATTTTACACTTAAGTCCAAGTTTGCACATTAACTCAGTTTCATGCCTTAAAGTCTTGAAAATCATTAAAGTAATAAACCAAAAAAATACATTGGAATTCAAAAGGGGGAAAGGGATTAAGGATTACAACATCTTTACATAAATAAAAGTATAATAAACCAAAAATATACTAAAAATATACCAAAGATAAACCAAGACTAAACTGGTTCTTAGACCTATGAAAACATCTTAAGAACTAGTTAAAAGATAAATCCTTAACGATTCAAGGCGATCAATCTCAAAGATCCTGTAAATGCTAAAAGATTAGTCCAAAATACATAAAAAAAATCTCAAAAGAAAGCATTCAAACCAATTTACATAACAAGATCAATGTAAATTGAGGTTAAGAACTTAATAAATCAACTTAGAAGATGTGGTAGAGGCAGTCATATACTAATAGACAAAGTATAAGAACCTAAACATGCTTGGAAATAAAAATCATGCACAAATATTATAAAAATCTCAAGACAAAGGTGTGGGTTGTCCTGTTTAAGTGGTGATCGCCTCATGGCAAAGAGGCGACACCTCTAGCAACCTGACTCTCAAAATGATTAAACTTCTATTCTAATAAAATGAAATGGTAGCAAACAATAAAAAAACTTGCTATTTTACAACTACATTCAACACCCTTGTAGATTATATTAATAACTTGGTATAATAGGTATTATAAACTTAAAGTATACATTAAATAAACTAACAAACTAAGTCATATGCAAGTCTAACATCAAAATGCTAAAGAGATAAATATGATTTACTTTAGTATAAGTTTTAACAAAGAAATTGGTCCTCAAAGATTACTTTAGATGTTGAACTCTACTTGGATGTGAGCTATACTTAAAGGTAAGTTTCTTTCACCTTTTTCTTCTCAAGAAAATGGACTATTAAGCTTGAACTCCTTCTCTCCCTCTCAAGAATGTCCCCTCCTAATTTCAGAGTCTCTCCCTTTTGTCCCTAGTTCTTTTTTTTTGTTTGCTGAATCTCCCTAATGGTTAGTCTTCATGGTCTTTCTCTCTCTTCTTTCTCCATTTTTTATCTCAACCCTCACCCATTCCCCTAGGTTCCTAGACCATCATGAGCCTCAATAGCCTTTTTCTCCCCCCAAAAAATCTCTTCCTCACACAAAAACTATGTTTGGAGGGTGTAGGGCCCAACCCATTTGACCACCATGGCTGCAGTTGCATTAAATGAAACTGCAAGTGGTTTGCCATAGAGGCGGCACCACTGTGATGAGGTGATCGACTCTGTGGTAGCCAATCACCTCTACAGCTACTGCTAGAGAGGCGATCACCTCTTCGTATAGAGGTAATACCTTTTTAACCTTACTTTGCATTGGGCTAAATGGGCTAAAGTAAACTCAAGCCTATTTAGAAAATTTTGGGCTAGGTTTGGGTGATTTGGGCTAGGTTTTTAGGTCTTCGGGCTCTCAAGTCCATTTTGAATCAAAGATTTAGGCTTCATACTTGTATTCAAGCTTTGTATTCTCATCATTGGGCTTTAATATGGGCCAATCAAATCGAGCACCCGCGGTCCGTTTCTAAATCGTGGGCCAATTGAATCAGGTGTGTATAGTTTTCCCCTTGATTTTTTGTAAAACCAAACACATGCAAAGCAGTTTTTTTTTAAGAAAATCACATGCACAATGCAAATAAAAGCAAAAGTAAAGAGATAACGTACCTAGACTCTGAGCTTTGCTCAAGAGGTGAGTGCTTTGACTTAAAATGTGACCATGATCCTCGGGTTTTCCTGGCCCAATCAACCACTCATTATAGCTTTGGCGTGAAACTTGGGTTTTCTTGGCCCTCCTTCCACTTAACACTTATATGTTTCAAACTCAAGGAATTCATTACTTGGTTACTCTTTTCTTCATTAAAGACTTCAGGAATTCATTATCCATTCAATCTCTCATCTAAAATGTTATTCATGCTTTTTCCTAGCCTGATCAGTCACTCATATGAAATGTGATTCATGGGTTTTCCTAGCCCAATCAGTCACTTGGTAAATTGCAGACTTTGGGAATTCATTACCCGACCAGTCTATTTCTCATTGCAGACGCTAGAAATTCATTGCCTTATCAGTTTCCTCTGTTAATGATGTTTTGATTAGGGAAACTCCATAGCTTGTCCCTTAATGTAGGTTGATCAAACTGAATGTGCGATTTGCCCCTGATGCATGGGCTGGCCAAACTAGGTGTTATTGATTCCATAACTTACCCCCGAATGTAGGATGATCAAATCAAATGTGCGATTTGCCCCTATTGCACGACCTAACTAAACTAGGTGTTATTGACTCTATAGCTTGTCCCTGGATGCAAGCCAATTAAACTGAATGCGATTTGCCCCCGATCCATGAGCTGACCAAACTAGGTATTATTAACTCTATAACTTATCCCCGGATGCGGGCTGATCAAACTAAACATGCAATTTTCCTTGATGCACAAACTAGCCAAATTAGGTATTGTTGACTCTGTAGCTTATGCCCGAATGTGGGCCGATCAAATCGAATGCACAATTTTCCCCTAATGCACGGGTTGGCCAAACTAGGTGTTGTTGACATGTGCTTTAACCAGAATCAAAAGTCTTAATTTGTTAACTACTTCAAGTTCATTTAAAATGAAATCTAATTTCCACATTTTTTTATATATAAAAGGATCCCTTCTCCCTCCTTTCCTTTTTTCTTTCTTTTTCCCTCCTCTTTTCCTTCCTTTTTCTTCTCTTTCCTATGCTCACACTTATTTGAAAATGGATGATTAGAGGACTCCTCCCATGCCTGAATGGGATCATATTCTACTTCCTCCTACTGTGCCTTGCAACTTTAAATTAATTTGGGGAAATCATATTCCTCTTCTAGCATATTTGAAATCCCACATATGTTGCCTCGCAACTAGAGAGATCAACGTATGATTCTTCTCTTTTTTCCTGCAATTTATATTTGGTTAGCATTTATTTATGATAGTTTACCATTTAGGATTAGAAATAAGGAAAATAATTCACTTCACAACAGTGTTTAATTTTGCGGTGAGGTGATCACCTCTAATTATAGTAACGAGTACAATAGCCATTTGAAGTAATATACATAATATGAAAAGAAACAAGTTATAAGGCTTTTTAGTGCCTTCTCTATCTGGCCATTTTGTACTTTTAAAGTGCCTAAATTTTTTATGTATCAACCATACATAAAGAGATGAGATGATCTTGCTATTTTTTTTACAAAGACTGAAGGATTGTATTAATCTAATATATAATCTTCACTTGCATATTCAAATGCAGAGTACAGAGAGTGTAACATTGTAATTTCATCAAATGTACAAAATCAAGATACTTCACATCCTTATAAAATATACCAGACATTAAAAATCAAATCATTTTCAAATACACACTTTAAATGAAGTTAAACCCCATGTAGAGTCGATAGTAGGCATAATAATATAACTTTTAAATATCTACATCTTCTATAGTGACAAACATTAGTTCTGTATCATCTTATTCATTTTAACCATCCTATATAATTAGTGACACATATTGTTCATACTTAGCTAATATCATTTCAATTATACATAGCAATTGATGCTATGGCCATGCTGATTGTTATGCAGATTTTCTTATAAGAATCATCTGGAGAAGCTAAAAGAAGTCTACGTATACTTTCCTGATAACATAATGACAATCTTAGCACAAATAAAAGCCTTAAAGCTTAAACTCATTTGAAGACGTAGCTAAAAAAATTAACAAACAATAGGGAAAGAAACACACACAAATCAGAGAAATTTAGCTAACGTTTCAAATGAGTCATCCTCACAAAATAACAAACTAATATGAGTGCCAAACTAAATTCACTTTCTTGAATGATGATTGACTATAATTTATATATGAAATAGTATAATAAGTTATCATTGTCAAAATTGACATTCAAACAAATTTAGCAATATAACATGGATTTGAAAAATATATCATGCATTTAGAATTTTTTTACCCCAAACTAAAGACCTTTTTTCCCTAAACTAAAGACTTTTTTTAGGCTTTTTGAACTTTTAAAGGAGCACAAATAGTTTTTTCCTCAAATATATCATTTTACTAGTATAAATTTGAATGGTATTTTTAGTACTTTTAAATTATATAAGTAATTAAGTGTTGTTTAAAAGCTATAGAAAAATGGATATACACATGGATACGTAGAATGCTTATTGGAATTCTCATGCAGGTACCTTGATCTATTATAGTTAGTAGGGTCATCTATGGGTAATAGCTAAATGAGCATAGCAAACAATTCTTATATAAGTATGAATAGCTATTTCCTCTCAAATTGTACCGTGTAAAAACTCCATTTATAACACAGAAGGTTAACATTTACAGGAAGATAGCATGAAAAAAAATGGATTATTATTTAACTTTAAAATTATTATTATTTATGGTAGTAGTGAGCTAACTGGAGCTAGAGAGGGTGGTGAGCTAACTAAAGTAACAAATGGATTCTATGGTGAAGCTACTGGAGATGGATTGACTTGTTTTTTTTGGTGCAACTGTTGGTGTTTTTGTTGGTGGTGAAGATACGTATAGAAGCAATAACTTATAGTGGTTATTTAGAGCTGCGATTGTCATTGGAGTAGTTGTCAGAGCTGCAGATGGCATCATTAGGTTTTAAGTTGTCAGAGTTACTAGTGTAATGATATGGAGTTGCATTGATGGTGTGGAAGAAAGGTATGTGTGTTGTATGTTGTGTTTCAAGAAGAGAGGTGCATAAACATTCATTTAACACCCAAAAGTAAGATCCCTTAAATGAAAATAGTATATTATTTCATTAATGGGGTAGTTGGACTAACATTTATAACATTAGGAGGGTTTTTAAGCCTTTTTGAATTTCCAGGGTCCAAATGAACTTTGGCCCAAACATTAAGGGCCTAAATGCACCTTTTTCCTATACTAAAAATATACCAAAGATAAACCAAGACTACACTAGTTCTTAGACCCATGAAAACATCTCAAGAACTAGTTAAGAGATATATCCTTAATGATTCAAGGAGATCAATCTCAAGGATCCTGTAAATGCCAAAAGATTGGTGCCGAAATACGTAAAAAAATCTCAAAAGAAAGCATTCAAACCAATTTATAGAATAAGATCAATATAAATGGAGGTTAAGAACTTAATAAATTAAATTAAATGACATGGTAAAGGCAGTCATATGCTAATAGACAAAGTCTAATAACCTAAACATGCTTGGAAATCAAAATCAAGCACAAATATTAAAAAAAATCTCAAGATAAAGGTGTGGGTCACCCTTTTTGAGTGGCGATCACCTCTGTAAAGAGGCAATTACCTCATAGCAAAGAGGCAATGCCCCTTCATATAGGTGTCACCTGATCAACAGGCAACCTGACTCTCAAAATGATTAAACTTCTATTCTAAGCAAAGAACATGGTAGGAAATAATAAAAAACTTGTTATTTTACAACTACATTCAACACCCTAGTAGATCTTATTAATAACATGGTATAATAGGTAGTATAAACTCAAAGTATACATTAAATAAACTAACAAACTAAGTCATATGCAAGTCTAACATTAAAATGCTAAATAGATAAATAGGATTTACTTAAGAATGAGCTTCCATAAAGTAGTTGGCCCTCAAATATTGCTTTGGATGTTAAACTCTACTTGGATGTGAATTATATTGAGGCAAGTTCCTTTCACCTTCTCTTCTCAAGAAAATAGACTATTGAGCTTGAACTCCTTCTCTCCCTCTCAAGAATGTCCCCTCCTGATTTCAGAGTCTCTCCCTTTTGTTCCTAACTTTTTTTTTTATATATAGATCTCCCCAATGGTTAGTCCTTATGGTCTTTTCTTTCTCTTTTTTCTCCATTTCTATCTCAACCATCACCTATGACCCTAGGTTCCTAAACCATCATGAGCCTTAATAGCCTTTTTCTTCCCCCCCCAAAATCTCTTCCTCACGCAAAAACTAGGTCTATAGGTTATGGGGCCCACCCTACTTAACCACCATGGCTGCAGATACATTAAATGCAGTTGTAAGTGGTTTGCCATAGAGGCCATGCCATTGCGATAAGGCGACCGCCTCTACGGCTACTGCTATAGAGGCGATCGCCCCTTTGCACAAAGGTGGCGCCTCTTTGGCCCTGCTTTGCATTGGGCCAAAGCAAACTTAAGCATGTTTAGGCAATTTTGGCTAGGTTTGGATGATTTAGGCTAGGTTGTTAGGTCCCCCAGGCCTCTCAAGTCCATTTCAATCAAAGATGCGGGCTTTATACTTGTATTTAAGCTTCGTAGTCTCATCATTGGACTTTGATATGGGCCGATCAAATCGAGCACCCGCGGTTTGTTCCAGAATAATGGGTCCATCAGACTAGGTGTTTACACATATCACTTATTTAATAATTTAAGTTATTTAGCTAAGATCTTAACTTATCCAAAATTACATGGTATCATTATGAAACTACATAGTACCACTATGAAATTACTTTTTTTTTCACTCTTTTTTTAACATTAATTAACTACTACATGAACATAATTATTCTCATTTAATGCTAACATTTATATTACTTTAAATTATATAAGATATATTTTTATTGCACTTATTATTTTTTATTTAGTAATAAATTATTGTTATTATCTAATATCCATGAAATATTATGCTTAGCTTAACCCAAACTACTATAAAAGTATATAGTTTCAGGTAAACTTATTTATTTAATACTAACTATTATATTTATTTAATATTTCAATCTTTTAATACTAATTTTAATATTAATTTTGATTGTACATATATAGTATTTCACTATACTTAAAAAATTTTATTTATTCAAATATGAAATTTCTATTCTATAATATTCACTTAATATTATACTTATTAATAATTTAGGTTATTTAGGAACTTATGATTCAACACATAAAAAAAAAGTATCTTAGTTTTACCATAGCTACTTAGTTTACTATGAAACTATGCAGTTTTAGGTAGGTTTGTTATTTAACATAAAATATTCTATAAACTTAATAATAATAATAATTTATATATAATATATATATATATATATATATATATAGACTTTAGATAATGAAGTTTATGTATAAACGTCCTCTATTTCTGAGTATTTTAGAAGAGGAAGGAGTCATTAGAGAAAGAGTAAGCTCTCTTCCTATACGACATGATAAGGCTTCTTCTCTATAATGTTTGTAGAGTCTAGTGGTTAAACTAAGTCTTCCTATAAAATATAATCTTCAGGTCTTAAAGTATTCCCGATGTTGTGTAGAGAAAAGACTAATGTCTCTATCTATGTTTATCAGTTCTTCTAACTGATATTATTGATTTGAGTTATTAGGCTCGAATAATTCTATCCAACTATGTAGAGGATCGTGAGGGACTAGAAAAGTAGTTTGAGTCTGAGAATGACTCATTTGTTTAATTTTTTTCTTTCTTTTTTTGGAATGTGATAAGAAAGAAAAGATATGGACCTTTTATCTTTTTCTTTTCTAAAAGATGTGATTTCTTATAAAGGACAACTTTTCAGCAATCTATCAATTTCTTGTGTCAAGGCTGTTGATGAAGTTTTATTTTTTTGTACTTTTTTATTATGTTTCTAGGATAGCTATTTGGGTTTCTAACTTATCCAATCTATAATTTAAATTTGATATAAAGCTAAGCAAGTATTTATTTAAGAAATTATAATAGAGTCACCTTTTGTTCCCAAGTTATTATTATTATTATAACCAGGATCAATGTTAGGAACTTTATTATAGGTTTCTAATCAAAATGTTGTTTATTAATGTTAGATTGCTTTTATATCTATAAAAGCAAATCTTTATATTGAAGTTACCAACCTCTTTAGGTTTATTTTCTTCAATAAGTTGAATTAATCAAAGTATATCTTCCTTTGAAGGTAACTTCTTAAGTTTTAATTGTATAAAATGTTTAAAAAGTTTTTTTGTGAGGTTTTAAGATAATTAAGATTTTCCTTAATTTCTCTTAAGACCTTGTTTTCTATCTACCATAGACTCATGTATAAATGTACATAAATTCTAAAATTTTTCTTGATGATGATTTAGCGATTTTGCTAATTCAATAACAAGATCAGTGAGAGAATTCAGATCATAATTCTCACAATGTAAATAGTATTTCTAATATTTATGACTTAGATAACAAGTATGTTATTGTTTGTCCAACGCAATAATATTCTTTACAAAATTATAAATACTTAATTCTAGATAATCAAACCTTTTGTATTGATTATCAATGTTAAGAATCATGCCTTTTTCTAAAGCTAAATTCTTATGTGCAAGCTTAGAATCTTGCATGCTCCGATACCATTATTTAGGGTTATATATATATATATATATAGTTTGAGCCTAAAATAATTTTTTTAAGCCTAGTAGCTTATAAGCCCATAATTAATAAGAAAAATCTAACACATAAAATGAATTGGGAAAGAAAACACTGGAAATTTCTAGAAATTGTCTATGCATTGATGAGGAAGAAGATTCTAGAGATTCTATATGAAATGCCTTAGGAAAAATCAAGCTTGGAGAAGAAGGAGTTTGAGGAGTTATGTAAATTTATTCCTCTATGGAAATAAAAGAAACTCTTGACCTAGAGAATTAAATTGGAGAAGTAGCTTGTAAGCAATAACACTGTATATAAAAAGCTAACACACATCAAAGAAAGACACCAACACTAATCATCTTAACACAATTCAACAGCTAATCAACATAATCAATATCATCAATAATCATTAGACACCAAATCAATTATCAGCAAATTTTATCTTTGGCACAACATTTTTGTTCATAGCAACAATCACTCTTATTAATAATCTTTTAGCTTGTGTTCAATCTCAAATTAATGCAATTTCCTTTTACTATACAAAAAGCTCCATTTATCAATTAATTTTATTCATTTGCTTGAAATCTAAAGAAATTATGGTAAAGGCATTTAAGAATCCATGCATTCTATCTAAAAGAAGTTAGGTTTTTCTTTGAGGAATTTCTCCTCTAGCACACTTGTAAAACTTCACCAATACCTAAAAATTAAAGAAATAATTTTTAGCACGCTCGATGGACATGTTTTAAAAAGATAATAGATTTCAAAAAGAATTTTTGAAGTTGGTTACTGGACCAACAATTCACCTATAAAATAGGTGGGTTTATAGAAACAAATGATGAAGGCTTGGTGACTCAAGATCACTTTTGGATCGAGGCACCTTTTGGCTATTAAAGCCAAAATTTAAATATCATTAATACCACTACTATAAAGACATTTAGTGCTCAAAATATTCTTATAGAAGCAATCAAGTAGATGCATGACTCAATATTGGCAAATAAAGAGTTCTTTCCAAGTCTCTATACAACAAATCAACAATGCTATGAAATCTATGCAAGAGATGAATCATTCTCTTGCTAGATAATGAAAAATTTTCCAAACTAGAAAGTCAGAATTCTCCTGCACCAAAAGTGGAGATTCAACATCCAAGCAAGAAAAAGGCTTGGGGGGCAATATTTCTCATAAAAAAGAACTAATTCCCTAAGGCCACATGCCAAGTCCTTAGGCTCAAATGCCTTTTTCCTAGGTGTATGAGCCACTTCCCTAAGGTTAAGAGCTAATTTCCCCAAGGACAAAAGCAAAATATAAGGAGTACACATGAGGAATAGTCAATTCCTCAAGATCAAACACGACTTCCCTAAGGACAAAAGGAAGCTGAAAGAATACAAAAGGAACAGGAGGTCCAACTTGATACTATGCCCAAGATCAGGCTGAAAGCTATAAAGGATTCACTTTCTAACAAAAAGGGATCCATGATACATGAGATTGAGGAAGATATCATTCAAAACACTCAAGGGGCAAACTTCCCCAAGAGAAACAGAATGAGTCATCCTAGAAAAATCATCAGGAGAGGTAGTCAACGTAATAATGGTTTTTTAATTATTGTTAATAGCAAAAAATCCTTTCATGTCTTCTTCACGGTAGATTCGATTGCAATATTGAATTTTAAAAGGGATTATTTTGCTTGGGAATATATGAAAATGCTAAATTAAGTAGTTGAATGTTACCTCCTAATTAAGCCTAAGAAGGGTGTCAAAGGAGGTGGAGTTAAAAATATTTTCTACTATATGGGAAAATAAAACCTAAATTAAATTAATAAATAAGTAGCCTTTGGCTAAGAATTTTCCATTAAGTGGCAATATTTTGTTTTTTGGTTTTAAAAATTGGCTTGATAGCCATTATATTAAATAAATGAAGTTTAGATTTTGTAAGTTTTGTGTATTTCTATTTACCATTGTTTTTCTCTAGTGTGTTTCTTGGGTTTGTTGCACCATTGGTACCATAACTTTGGGCCATATTTCACTTTGGTAAAAAAAATTTTAATTTTTTTCTTTTTAGTCCTAAAAATTCTATTTTTGTTTTAAGTTGAAGTACCTTGAACATATCCAATAAAATTTAACATATGTGGCAACCATAATAAATTTATGTTTAGTATGTTTGCCTTGTAAGCATCCCATTACATAGTCTAATCATCTTGTTGGCCTTATAAAATAAAATTTAATAAAATTTTATTTTTTGGAGCCTACAAAGTGATTAGGTCGTTTAATTAGATGCTTATATGGTGAATATACTAAAAATATACTTATTCCAGCTATCATGTATGCTAAATTTGATAAGATATGTTCAAGGTACTTTAACTTGAAACAAAAATAGAATTTTTGGGACCAAAAAGAAAAAAATTGAAATTTTGGTACCAAAGTGAAACATGGCCCAAAGTTTTAATATCAACTGTGCACTAACCCCATGTTTCTTTAGTGTGGGAAATAAGTGTTGTGATAATTTCAGCAGCATAACAGATGAAATTTTGATATTTTGGTAATGCATGAATATGGTGTATATGTGTGGTCTGATCATTGGTGCAAAAAATTGAAGAATCTAGTTAACAAAAAAGCAGAAAAGCAAATGCAAAGCAAAATGACCAGGGAATAATAAGTTCATCTTCCCTATAAAGAGGGAACTAGAGGAATATTAAGAAAAGATGTAGACTGGTTTTTAAAAGCCAATATAAATTGAAATCCCCAAGGTGCACATCAACAAGGAAGTAAATATATAGCAAACTACAATTCTAAGGCCATAAAATAAAAAATAAAAAAGGCTAAATAAATAATTAATTTGGCTATGAAATGAAGTTGCCTTGGAAATATAATGTATCAGAAAATTAGACAGTATTTTGTCAATTTATTGGTAAAATAAAAAATTTTTTATAAAAACAATTATGATTTAAATCACATGCTAATTTGCTTTGTTCATACTATAATGAATGTTGCACCAAGGTTTCCCAAGCAACAAAAATGAAACAAGCGGAATATGTATAGAAAATATACAAAATACCTTTTTCCATTAGAGAATTGATTTGCAGAGATGGATAAATGTAACTATCTAAAGAAACACTTTATTTGGTTTAATAAAAGTCGAATTAAATAAATAAATTCCACAAGAAAAGAATTTTGGTAAAATTTTGCTAAAATAAACATGAAAAAGTGTTTCAGATCAGTAATATGTTTTGGTCTATATCCCCAAGGCAAGGAAGGCTAATTTTTCTAAATAAAAGTGCAGATTAAGAGACGATTTGATAAGGTAATTTTGGCCTCAATTGCCAAAATAACTTAATTTTTTGCCTAAAAATTAAATTATGAGGGGAAAACCATGATAAAACACTATGAATTATCTAAGAAATCTAATTGATAGAATTTTGGCAAAGAAAAGGAAAATTTTATTTCGGCTAAATCCTATAATAAATGTAAGTATATAGACTAAAATTCAAAAGAATAGTTCAACGCATCCAAAAGATAAAATTGTAATTGGATAAGACATTAAGCCTAGAGAAAAAGCATTTTTGAGGGTCTACATGAACACTAAAGGCCTTATGGCCTGGGAAAATGAGTGTTTATGCTAAAATTTTAGCCATAATATAAGCATGTAATTAGGCCAAAAGTTATGACAATTTGGCCATCATTTGCAACTTAAGAGGATTGGTTTGGGGAATAAAATGCTCAAGTGGAATGGAAAATAAACATAAGTATTGGAGCCAAGACATGTGAAAAATGGCCAAGTAATTAATTGAGCTCATAAAAAATCTTGGTTAAAACATTTTGAATTTTTGGCAATAATTTAAAGCAATATTTTTTTCCATAGAATTGATGCTAGAATGGGAGGGCATGGCACAAGAGATATATTTGGCATCATGAAAGTTTGCAAAAGAATTAAAGAGGAATAAATTTTCGTGCAAAGAACAAAAGCAATAATTGATTTGCTAAAAGCAAGAAATGCATTTTTATTTTAGTTCTAAGAGCCAAAATTACAACTAAGCTAAAGAGTTGTTGCTTGGTTTATTAAACCAGAAGTCATTTTTACTTGTCAAATTATTATTTTGGTACTTGTTGCTAAAATAAATTTCAAAGCTATTAAAAGGCTTGATTTCATTTGAAATATGCACAAAATTTACAAAGATTAGCTTGGTAAAATAGCCAAGAAACATTTTAACTTTTTATTCAGCTAAAGTCAAGACAACTCACAAGACCAAGCTTAAGTGAACGTAACAAATACCCTGGCTAAAATAAAAAAAAAAGTATCAAGCACAAAATTCCCGGGAAAAATTTGCATTATATCATGATTAAGGCACAATATTTCAACATATAAAAATTGGTAAAACTCAAGGGGAATAAAAGCCGGTAAATTAAATGAACAACTTTTTGGCTAAAGAGCAAGTTAATTTATCTAAAATGCCAATTAAAATTTTTTGGAGCAATGTGTCTAATAAAGAACGAAAAATTTATTTTTGGTTAACAAAATTTGGTTAACCTAAATGCTTAAGAAAATTAGCATTTTTCTTAAAATAAAGCCACATTATATTGCCAACAAGTGATGCAAGCAACTCACAAAGAAGAAGTAGTCGAGATATGCATGAGTTTCAGCTAAAATGAGCGCATCGAATGCCTAAACTTATGATTTTATTCAAGTAAGAGATACAAAGATCATTTTAGCATAAAAATTGTCACAATGCAGTCAATTAAAAGACAAAATCAATTAACTCCTCCTATTAAAATGCATTTTCACAAGAATCTCATTAATGTGAATTTATGGCATCAAGAAAATCATAGATTAATCTTGGAGAAATAGCCAAAGAAAATAATCAAATTAATGGAATTTGGTTAAACAAATATTCATCAAATGAAATTAATAAATAAGCCTTAAGTAAGATTTATTCCCCAAAAAGTAAGGGCACAAACATCACCAACAAAGCACAATACATCCAAATTGACAAAGCATAAATAGGACATCTCAAATTTAATAAAAAATTAGCTTGAGACAACTACAGTTACCTTGATTAAATTTTCTTTTTGACTAAATTTTTTGTGGAGATTATTGTAACTTTCTTGGGTAAATGCCTTAAGAGAATTTGAAGAATTTGCAAAAGCCCCAAATCCAATGAAAGTAGCTTGGTGGTTGGTGGTGGCTGAAGGAATTAGTCCAATGTTTTACTTAAGACAAGCAGCCTTGCGTTGCTACTTGTCACTATTAGGGATTAAGGCAGCAACATTGCCATTGTGATGTGTTGAGGTAGAAAAGGCAGCAGCTCCTTGTGCATAATGGAATGGGCAATCGTTGGAGGCTAAGGCAATGATAAGACCAACTATTGGTTGTTCATAGAAGCATGACGCCATTGGCTTCGCTTGACACTGCAATGGTAGTAGCTTTGGCTGCTTGGTGAGCGACAACATTGGTCCCTTACTACTTGGCGGTGCTTGTTGCTATAATGCCAAAGGTATGACGGGTAACAACAAGTAGTTGGTGGAGGTTGGCAAGAAGTGGTGGCTAGTTAAAAGAAGAAGAAAAAGAAAGAAAGAAAAGCAAGAGGTATTTAGGGATAAAGGAATTAATTGAGAGGAGAATTGATCTTTAAATTTTAGAAAATTAAATTCCTAAGCAAATGGGTTTTGTGTGGAAATTGGAAGTGAAAGAGAAAATAGAGGAAGAGTAGAAGAAAAAAAGGAAGAAAGATGTATGGAAAACTAAAATTGGAAATTTATGTATTATGGTTGTTGTGAAATTTTAAGAAAACTAAGTTGAGTGTAGTAATTTTGAGCATTTAAGTGACTAGGTGTTTGAAAATTGAAAATAGTTGGACAAGAGAAGCAAAAAAAAAAAGTGAGTATAAAAAAAATTGACATTGGGATTGTGATTTTTGAATGACTTACTCTTTGGGTAATAAAAATTGACTGGGTGGAAGAAGATTTTGAGAAGTTATAGGCTTTTTTATGTTAAAAAAAAAAAAGAGTTGTAGAGGTTTTTTTTTTTTTACCTTAAGCTCTTGAAATCTTCAAAAATTGAGAGAGATTAATATGGGTCTCATGATTTTTTAAGAAATTAATTAATGGGCTAAGTGAATTTTGTGAAAATTTGAAATTTAAAAAAGCAATTTATGGGCATTCAAAAGAGCATTTGAAGATGTACAAAGAATGGGTATTTTGAAGAAGATGATAATAAAAGTGCTTAATTTCATGACAAATTAAAGAAATTAAATTTGGTTATATGATATTTGAAGAAGTTAAAGAATGGGTAAAGTGAATTTATGAAAAAAATTGAAAATTAGAAGAAGAATTTGATTATAATTTGAAATAGAAAAGAGATGGATTTTTTGGTGTAGAGAATAGTTTTTTTTTTTTAATTAAAAAAAAAGGAGAGCTGGAAATAAGGAAAAACCTTGTTTTGGGTACATATATTCATATAATTAGCTTGAGCTTCACCTAAACTAATTATATGTTAGGAGCATTATTTGAGCCCAAAATAAAAATTTTTGGATCTAAGCCCAACTGCTTATAAGCCCATAATTAATAAGAAAAATCTAACCCATAAAATGTCTCAAAAAAGGAAAAACACTGGAAGATTCTGGAAATTATATATGCATTGATGAGGAAGAAGATTCTGGATGAAAATGATTTAGGAAAAACATCAAATTTTAAGAAGAAGGTGTTTGAAGACTTACGCGAATTTATTCATGTAGAAAATAGAAGAAACTCTTGACATGGAGAATTAAATTCGAGAAGTAGCCTATAAGCAACAACACTATAAATAAAGAGCAAACACACAGCAAAGAAAGACACCAACATCAATCATCCACAACACAATTCAACAACCAATCAACATAATCAACATCATCAACAATCATTAGACTCTAAATCAATTGTCAACAAATTTTATTTTTATCACAACATTTTTGTTCACATCAATAATCTCTGTTGTTAATAATCTTTTAGCTTGTGTTTAATATCAAATTAATGCAATTTCCTTTTACTGATAAAGAAGCTCCATTTATCATTAATTTTTATTCCATTTGCTTGAAATATAAACAAATTGTGGTAAAGGCATTTGGAAATCCACAATCCATCTAAAAAGTAGTCAATTTTTTCTTTGAGAAATTTTTCATTTGGCACGCTTACAAAACTTCACCAACAATCTTTTGACACTCCTAAAAAATTGAAGAAACACACACACACACACACACACATATATATAAATATAGAAAGAGAGAGAGAGAGAGAGAGAGAGAGAGAGAGAGAGAGAGCTAGCTAAATAAACAAACCTACCTAAAACAAAGTAGATACTTTTTTTTATGTGTGGAATCATAAGTTCCTAAATAACCTAAACTATATATATATATATATATATATAGCTTTTTACTATATTTAATTATTTTATTTTTTAAATAATAAAGTATGATTATCTAATATTATTTTTACTAAAGTAGTAAGGTCTACCTTTATGATAATTGGTTTCCGGAACTCTTAGGCTCGACGTCTTACAAATCATAAACAGAAGGCAAGGTGAGAGGTGGGGAGGATCCCCACGAACACTCCGATGTCTAAGTTAGAGAATAGAAGCAAGGAGAATGCAAGATAGCTAGAATATGTGAGAATGAGATGTCCCCTTATGAGGGATGTAGGGCTCTATATATAGTAATACTTAAACCTGGATGGAGTCAAATTCCATGTGGGAGAGTGAATCATAATCTTAGTAGGAGAGTGTTCCTTTTGTGCTTAGGACTCCACTTTGGGGTAGTTCTCATTCCTGACGGATCTGCCTTTTGGCTGATCCAAGTGTCCCTATTTAGGTGGTAAGGGGCCCCTAATTAGGCGGGAACATTCTAGATGGTATCAAGAGTCCCCCCTGAAGTATTCGGATATTTATGTTCGTCGCGTCCTAGTAGGATGTTGATGCTCTCATAAAGGAAATAAGACGGTAATAGAGGCTAGTGAGCTAAGGTGGCCAGCCTCAGTCACAGTGAGTAGAGCTCGGTGTTGAGTATTTGGATGGTCGTCGTTGAATCATAAGCTGTAGAGTTGGGGTACCTGCCAATTGCGTATGAACACCATAATAGATTAACTCGTCCGTTTGGGAATATGACGGAACCAGTCGTCACTGGATTTTTAATGCTTGGTACATGGACATGAGGCTTTTCGAGCTCAGATCCTTAGTACTACAAAAGCGACCTGAGGGTGCCAGCTTTAGTCACTAGACTTAGATGTGCGAGGCTTAGATGCTCGGTTCAAGGACGCGAGGCTTACATGCTTGGAACCTTAGTACTACAGAAGTGACCTGAGGGTGCCAGCTTCAATCACTGGACTTAGATGCACGAGGCTTAGATGCTCGGTTCAAGGACGCAAGGCTTAAATGCTCGAAACCTCAGTACTACAGAAGCGACCTGAGGGTGCCAGCTTCAATCACTAGACTTAGATGTGTGAGACTTAGATGCTCGGTTCAAGGACGCAAGGCTTACATGCTCGGAACCTCAATACTATAGAAGCGACCTGAGGGTGCCAACTTCAGTCACTAGACTTAGATGTGTGAGGCTTAAATGCTCGGATACTTGGAATGGGTTGGAAACGATGTTTAAAACATCTTCTGAGTTGTTTGACGAAGCAGCCCAGTCGAAATATGGGCGGGCCGACACATGGTGGTATCACTTCAACTCTTAGGGATTTATAATTGAAATCGTGTGAGTGATGCATCATTTCGTATGTCGGTAAACAGGGCATTTGTGCCACCATTATCGTGACTCCTCATCTAATGGGCTTTTTTATTCCCAAAAGGACCTTGGTGGCCTAGGGAGGAATGCAGTAATAATGAGGGTAGTTAATGGCGTGTTTCCAAATCCTTCTGTGTCTCTATAAATACTGCTGCACTTATTAACTGGCATATTTTGCTTCTTTTGCTTTTCTATCATTTTGCCTTTGCTGCGTTGCTATCGCCTCCACTATTTCCATTCCTTCCTGCCGTAGTTCTTGCTTGTGGCAACCAGGTGATTCTTTTCATCTTTCTTCCCCCTTTTTTTGCTCCTTTCTATTATTACATTTTTCCTTTCTCTACTATAGCTCCAAGGGAAGAAGTTAGTTCTGACCTTTTTGTCTCCAATGTAGATAGTGAGTTACTGGGGTGGTACCAACGGTGGTTCTGTATCCCGCCGATTACGCCCTCCATACCATAGATAGGAGGTTTAGGGCTCATACCCTCTTATCGGGGCTAAGTAGATTAGTTGTATATTTTGACCAGTTAGAGGGGGGTTTAAAATTTCCCCTAGATCCCTTTGTAAAAGAATTTCTCAATAGGAATAATATAGTGCCCGGTCAGCTTCATCCGAATAGCTATAGGATACTGATCGGGTTCATCCAACTGATGTATGAAGAGGGTAGGGACCCCGATCTTGATTTCTTTCGATACTTGTACAGGCTAACTAGGAAGAAGGGAGAGCTGATGTTCTCCTTGTCAGTTGTACCCAATCATACACTCTTCGTAAAGCTTCTGGATCTCCACAAGAAGTGGAGACAATATTTTTTTGTTGTGGAGCATCAGTCGGACTTCTTGGATGTCCGGAGGATGTGGTCGGACGAATGTCATAAAGTGACCCATCCAGCAAAACTTTTTGACCCTGATACAGAGCTAGTTTTGCGGCTACATCTCGATGGACTTGCAAAAGCTCGATCAGTGGAGGATGCATCTCAGAGGTACGTGTGGAGAGTCTCTCTGAGTTGCGATCACTCCCCTAGTATGTTTATTTTTCTTTGAGCTATTTTTCTGACTTGTTTTATTTTTCCAACTGTAGATGGCTAACTTTTTTGATTTTACGGGCGAAATTTCCTTAGTTGATGAGCCGGCTACTGTGGAGGAGGTGTGGGTCTCTCCTTCTCTAGAACCTGAAGCTCCTTCGGTCTCAGAAGCAATTCCTGCCGACCCCAAGGGTAAAGCACCAGTGGAAAGTGAATAGTTGGAGCGGGTTGGTTGAAGAAAGAGGTGGCTGATTAACCCAGGGTCTGATGCGGAGGGGCTGGATGAAGAAATCTATGTTCAGCGCCCACGATTATCTGAGTGTCCGGATACGAGGAGCTAGATATTAAAGAGGATGAAGCCCCTAAGTATCTATAATAGCCAAGTACGGGACCAATATGCCGAGTTGCTGCAGCTGCCTGGTGACATGTAGCGTTGGTATGAGGAGGGCTTGGATGGGTTGTTGGACTCCATGATTGGCCAGTCATTGAAGGTAAGCTAGCTTCTACCACTTGATGTAGTTATTGTACATGTTTCTTGTTTAACTGTTGGTTTTTGGCATATGACTTAGGCCTTACTGCTGGCGAAGGATCAGTACTTCTACCTGAAGAGCCAGTACAACTTAAAAGAAACTGAGGTGGGGACCATAGCCATCGATTTAAGAAGAAGCTGGATAGCGCGAAGGCAGTTCTGGAGCACTGCTAGACAAGACACGTTGAGGCCAAATCCAATGCTGAGGCGAATCAGAAGAAGGTTTCTGAGCTGGAACATAGCCAGGCCCAACTGACGAGGAGGATCGAGGAGCAGGATTTCTCAAGCTCCAAAGGAGGCTGGCGAAGCTTGAGAAATCCTGAGCAAATGATAAGAAGGCATATCAAGGCATCGTAGAGGGGTTTCTTAAAGCTTACCGGGCTGAGTGCAAGAGGATCTTGCTCTCCTAAGACTCAGGATTGGACTTGGGGGTGTTAGACCGGATAACTCCAACAGATTTTCCAAACTTGCTATGGAGGAGGATGCCCGTCGAAAGGCCAATTTTGTTCCTACGAGGGAGTCTGAAGAGGTTGTTATTATTGCTGGGTCCGTAGAGCATCCAGAGACTGCTAACACTGTTTCCCCCTCTATTTTCGGGCCTGGGGGTCCGGGTGTACATATAGTAGAATAGATATGTATAGGTTCTTTTTCTTCTTTTTTTTTTGTAACCAATCACATGTAAAGGCATTCTTATTAATGAAGAGACTTTATTGAATCATATCATATGTTTAAGTATAATTTTACTGATAGTATTTCTTGAGAGAGTCTGAGTTCCAAAACCATGGTAGTTCTCTGCCTCCTCCTTCTTTTAGTCTGTACGCTCCCTTCATTGTGTATGCTGAGATTTGGTACGGACCTTCCCAGTTTGGACCTAACTTGCCAGTTCCTAAGGTGCCTTTGCCAATAGTTGCTCTCATGAGTACCCAGTCTCCTAACTTGAATTATTTTATTCGATGCTGTTGACGATGGTACTGTGTTATTCTTTGCCGATATGCCTCAGCTGTGGTTCTAGTTTGTTCTCTTCGTTCCTTTAGTAGGTCTAGGCATATCCAGGCGTCGACGTTGTTGATGGTGTGATCGAGATCTTGCCTTACCCGGTAACTTGGTGACATAACCTCCACGGGAATTACTACGTCCATGCCATAACTTAGTCTGAATGGTGTCTCTCCAGTGGATGATCAGGGTGTGGTTCTGTAGGCCCAGATTACATTGTTGAGCTCTTTGACCCAATTCCCCTTTTTCTTGTCAAGTCTCTTCTTCAACCCTTGCATGAGAATTCTGTTTGTGACTTCAGTTTGTCCATTTGTCTGCGAGTGAGCTACTGAGGTGAAGCATAGCTTTCTACCAAGGTCTGAGTAAAAACCTCTGAATTTATGGTTTTTGAACTATTTGTCGTTGTCCGTAATTAAAGTGTGGGGGATACCGAACCTGCAAATGATCTCCTTCTAGAAGAAGTGTTGTATCCGGGCTTCTGTAATGGTTAGGATCGCTTATGCTTCTACCCATTTGGTGAAATGGTCAATGGCCAAAATTAAAAACTTTTATTATGAGGTAGAGGGAGGGAAAGGACCAAGGATGTCCATCCCCCACATGGCGAATGGCCAAGGGCTACTGATGGGATGCAGAGGCCAAGAAGATTTGTGACTAAGTTGGGCATAGTGCTGACACTGGGGACATGCTTGCGTTAGCTGCTGGGCATCTTTGGACATGGTGGCCAGTAATACCCTTGGAGTAGTGCCTTTCTAGTGAGCAAATAATGGGATTCATGTGCTCCACAAATTCCTTCGTGGATTTCCCAGAGTATGTAATTTCCTTCCTTCGGGGAAACGCACTTCAACCATAGGTGCGAGAGGGATTTTTGGTAGAGCTCCCCTCGATGGATGGAATAGTGGGCTGCTTTGGTCTTGAGCTTTTGAGCCTATAGCTTGTCTTCTGGGAGTGTTCCGTGCCCCAGATATTGGATTATGGGTCGAATCCATTCCGAGACTACCTGTGTCTCCAAAACTTTGGTGTCTTCTATGCTGGGACTGGTTAGCGACTCGATGAAATTCATATCCCGAAATGTTTGACTGTTCTCAGCTGTGGATTTGGCAAGGTAGTCAGCCTCACTGTTGTATTCCCTAAGAATCTAGATGATCTTCCATTGGCCTCCGTCTTATTCGATGTGTTACAAAATCCGGTTGGCCTTACCTACGTACTTGGCAATGCAGGTGTCTTTAACTTGAAATACTCTACTGACTTGGTTGACTACCAGTTAGGAATCCGAGTGTATGATAAGGTGTTCGGCCCTTACTTCGGTGGCCAACTTCAAACCTGTAATGAGTGCTTCGTACTCGGCTACATTATTGGTGGCGTTATACTCGATACGGACTGCGTACCAGATGTGAACCTTATATGGTCCTCTGAGGATTATTCCTGTGCCATAACCTTGAGTTGAGGATGCTCCATTAATATAGAGCTTCCATTCTGGTGCTTTGGGCAAGGCTATGTCTTCCGAGGCCATTTCTTGCACAAAATCTGCTAACGCCTGGGCTTTCATCTGCTATCGGGGCTCATAGTCAGTGTCGAATTCACTGAGTAAGACTGACCATTGCACTAGCCTGCCTGAAGTCTCCAATCTCTATAAGATTTTCCATATCAGGAAGTAGGATCGGACCACAATATGGTGAGCTTGAAAGTAATGCCGAAGCTTTCGAGAGGTATGGACTACGGCCATGGCTAACTTGTCCAGCATGGGGTACCGAATTTCAGGTCTTCAGAGCATCTTACTGACATAATAGACAGGGCTTTACTGGCTTCCTTCTTCTCTTACTAGTACTGAAGCAATGCATTCTCGGCCAATAAAAAGATACAAATACAAGGTCTCATCTGATACCAGTCGATTGAGCAAGGGTGATGAGGATAAGAATCTTTTAATGTCTTCGAATGTTGCTTGGCAATCAGTAGACCACTGAAACTTCCTAAAATTTTTAAGAGCTTGAAACAATGGTAGACACCATCTAGCCGAGCAAGAAATAAAATGCCCTAATGCGGTGATTCTACCATTTAACTTTTGTACCTCATGGATGTTCTTCGGTGCTTTCATATTGAGTATGGCTTCCATTTTTTCTGGGTTGGCTTCAATGCCCCAGTGAGATATCTTGAACCCTAGGAACTTGCCTGCTTGGACTCCGAAGACACATTTCTCAGGATTCAACTTGATCTTGGATTTACTCAGCAGCTGGAGAACCCGATCCACGTCTACTGGGTGCTACTCCGGATGCTTACTCTTGATGATGATGTCATCCACATATACTTCTACACTTGTTCCAATCTAGTCTTGGAGGACTTGGTTCATCATTCTTTAGTATGTGGCCCCAGCATTTTTCAATCCAAAGGGCATCACCTTGTAGTAGTATAACCCTTCATGAGTGATGAAGGATGTTTTTTTCTGATCCTCTTCCTTCATCGAAATCTAGTGATAACTATAATACCCTATATAGTATTTAAATAAAGAGGGGTATTTTTTTATTTATTTTATTTTATTTATCAAATCATATTATGAATAAGAGTTTCTTCTTTACCATATTATATTTTTTTTATGCTTATATTATTTAAGGGTAGTTAATATATGTGAGAATTAGTTAATCATTGTTTAAAATTTCATTGCCTATTTTATTATTATCATTATTATTAGTATATTATATTAAATATTAGGTCTATTTGGGTGCTTATAAATGAATGTGTATATATATATATATATATATATATATATATATACACTTATACATATATATATATATATATATATGTATAAGTGTATATATATGTATAATATATATATAGGTGTATACCTATTTTTATGTAAGTGTATGTATATACATATAAATATATATATATAATATAGTATATGTATATAGATATGTACATATGTACTAATATTTGTCTATATATATACATGTATAAATAAATATTAATATATAGTTATATATTAAGTATAATATATCAATGGTTATTAATATGTATATGTACATATAATATAATTTTATGTAGTATATGTACATATATACCAGAATTTACCTACATAGATACACATATATATATATACACCATAATATATTAATATATACATGTATATTGTTTGTTTGTTTATAGGTTATAAGGTAGAGTATATATATATATAAATATACAAGTGTATATTCAAGTTTTGGCCGAGAAAGAATAGAAACACACCCACCAAACCCCCTCATTCTGTCCGTCCCCCATCCTCGCCCTTTCTCCTCACTGTGCCGCCTCCATCACTGCCTAAGAGTGCCATTTCCGTCGTGCTTCAGGAGCTCCCAAGCCTGGCAGTTGCTTCTGCACTTCTTCTTCTTCTTCTTCTTCTTCTTCCCTCGTCAGGCAGCTTCCTCTCTCCCTGCACGCGACAGCACCCTCTTGCCAGCTTGCTCCACCGCTTGCCGTTGCTGTCCATTCTGCCTTAGCAGCTCCACCTTCCCCCTCTTCTCCGATGGCAGCAGGTTCCTCCCCTTCCCTCTGCTCTGTCCAGCTGCTAGGTGGTGAGTAGTGCTCACCCAAATCCTTCCATTTCCTTCTTTGATCTTGATAAACCTAGGTTAATTAGGGTTGTTTAGCATGCATTTGAAGTTGTTTTTAATTTTCTTGAATTTTTGGTAATTAAATTGAATTTCCAAAATTTATTTAATGTTTATTTGGGTTATTTAGATATTTATTTAGGTATAACTAGCAATTAGGGTGATTGTTATTAATTATTTTGAGTAAAATAAATTTTATTGAATTTTTTTGGAGTTTATTTTGATTTTTGGTGAATTTTGAAAATTTTGATACTATTTTAGGAATTTTTATACTTTATGTCAAATTAAATAATTAGGCTAATTTTGAAGATTTTGGTTAAATAGGTTATGAAATTTGATAAATGAGGTTATTAGTGAATAATATGAATTTTAGGACTCAAATTATAATTTTTGAGATTTTTATACTATTTTTATAAATACATTTGAGTTTATGCCAAAAATTTGATTTTTAGTTAAATAATACTTTTGGGAAAAATATTGATGATTGATTAAATATTTTTTTTATAATATTGGAAGGAATTTTCTTGAGAAAAATAAGTTTTAAATGATTAGATAAGTTTAAGGAAAATTTTTGTATATATAGCACATTATGTAATTCATATATATACTAGGGGTAAAAATGTAATTTTACACTAAATATGATAAATATATATATATATTTTTTAATTAGTTTTATTAGTATTTAAAGGGTTTAGATAAATTGTATAAATTAATTGATATAATTTCTTAAGTAGTGTACAATTTTAAATGTCCAATTTTCAATATATATATATATATATATATATATATATATATATATATATATATATAATATATTACAAAGGTTTTCATTTGGATAATAATTATAATTATACTATTAGTAATGGTAAACAAATTTAATTGTTTAATTTTGAATAATTGAGATTTTACACAATTTTATTTATTTTAGTATGTGTGTAAATGGAGAAATAAATATTATTAAATTTTGATACTTTTTGAGTTGTGATCTCGGTCGGGGCAAATTGTAGTCTTGGGAGCCCGACTCGAGTATGAATGGTTGTGTATTTTGGAAGTGCATTTTCTATGCAGGTCTAGCTCTACCTTTGGTAGAGAGATGTCCGTTTTACAGAGGAGACTCTGCCGAAATTTTGGTAGATTTTCTTGTAAAACGTGATATCCGTAAAAATTCCTACCGTTAGTTAGGTTAAATCCTGTCTGTCGAGTCTCGTCTGATTTTCATCGAGTCAGTCTGGAATTTTATTATTTTGTTGATTCCTTATTTTGATTCCTTAGTCATGTTTTAAAAAGTCGATTCATTATTTTCTTTTAAAGCATATCGGAGCAGAAGCTGTGAGACCGAGGCAGACGCGTGGTCGTCAGCCTTCACATTCATCCTGTAAGTCGATAAAATGATCTGTGCGTGTGTTTATTTAAAGAATGCATGCGCTCGTATTTCTATTATATTGATTATATGATTTATTCAATTTAATGCTATCATTTATGATTTAAATGCAATTTATTTATTTAAAATCAATTTGAGAAATTTTGGTAGAACGAGCTACCTGGTGGGCCTCACCAGGACTATGTACACATGGTAGAGATTGAGAGATGGATCCGAAAATTATATGATTGATGAATGTTAAACTAGGACGGGTGCCTCGGTAGAAGCCTTTGCTCTCGGGGACCGCCAGTGATTGGAAAGTCAATAATGGACTAGGATGGGTGCCTCGGTTGATGCCTTTGCTCTCGGGGACCGCCAGAGCCATATATTTGGATTAAGTGAATGACTACGGCTTGGTGCCTCGGTTGATGCCCTTGCTCTCGGGGATCGGTAGTCTAGTTGGAATAAGTGGGCCCGGTTGGCCATTTAGATTTTGGGTTTAGGGTTCTACCGAGATTTTTCAAAAGCTGTACTTATATATTATAAATTATTTTCACTATAAACATATATAGTTTTCAAAAAAAAGGTTTTCAAACTGTATAGCTCTTTTATTGACTTACTCAGTGAGGTCTGATTCCCCTCAATTTATTTTTTTTCAGGAGCTTGGGAGTTCGACCTCAGACTACCTCCACGCCGGGTTTTTTCTTCACCGGCTATTTTATGTAGGTCATTGTAAGTTGTACTGTGTATAAATCTAGGTTGTTGCAGTAGTATATGTATTAAAGATTTGTATGGTTTAAACATAATTATGTAACCTATTTGTGTAAACCACGCTTATGTATAAGATTAAATTTTATTTATAATATGAGATGTTGAAACATATTATTATTTAAGCGGTTGAATTTGTGTATTCTGAGAAAAATCAGTTTGATAATGTGTTCTGTTTTCAAGTAAAGTTTAATATATGAATGGTTTTATTTTCTTTTTCCTTTAGGCTTACTACGGGTTTCGGGGGCCTTATGCTTACCCATTCCCTAGTGCCGGTCACGTGCCCTCGGGTTCGGGTCGTGACAATAACCTTGTGTCGCATCGATATTATTGTATAAGTCATGACTAGTGGTGGAATCGACGAGCTGATCAATCATGGGCAACGGGTAGCTGTCCTTAGGGCATGCTCAGTTGAGTTCGGTGTAGTCTACACACATTTTGTACTTCTCGTTTGCTTTTCTGATGAGTACCACATTGGCTACCCATTCCGGGTGAGTAACCTTTTTAATCAATCTAGCTGCTAACAGCTTCGTTGTTTCTTTAGCAATGATCTTCTGTCTTTCATAGGCAAAGGTTCTTCTCTTCTGTGCTACTAGCTTGGCTCCCAGTTTGATGTTTAAGCAGTAACAGGCAACCTATAGGTCCACGCCGATGATTTCGGAGGCTTGAGAAGTGAAATCCTCTGAGTTTCTAGTAAGGACTTCCCTTATTTTGTCTTTGATGTTTTGGTTAAGGGCGTTGCCAATTTTCACGGTCTTTCCTTCCGTGATTTGTAATGTCTCCATGTCTTCCATTGGTTGTGGGTCAATGCCTTGCTTTTCAACTTCCCATGTCTCTAAAGGAAAAGCCTCCATTTAAGGCTTCATGGCCATCTGATAACACTGTCTGGCCATATGCTGATCTCCCCGAATAATAAGGGTCCCATTCTTGACTAGAATTTTCATGGTTAAGCGTCGGATGCTGGTGACTGCATCTGCTTCGTAAAGTGTCAGTCGTCCTATAATCCCATTATAGGCCAGTGGTATGTCTACCACGTTAAATGGAGTTCGGACGACTTTTGTTTCCTCATCATCTTGGCTTCCAAATTCTAGGTTCAGATCGACAATCCCCATTGGTTGCACCGTTCCCCTATAAAAACTCATGGTGGGGTTTTGGATGGCCTTCAGGTAGGTGACAGAGTCACCCATAGCTTTGTACACGTTCCAAGATAAAACATTGATAGCACTCCCATTATCCACCAGTAGCCTTTTGACCTGATACTTATTTATGCATGCAGTTATCACTAGAGCATCATAATGGGGGTGGTGTACATGCGAATCATCTTCCGAGTTGAAAACAATGTCGCTTCTCCCATGTATCAATTTTTCTCCTCTACTACGCTTTAATCTTTTTTCGGTGTTTTCTCCCCCTATAATCATGTTGATCATTCCAATCGGCTCCTTCCTAGCTTTCTTTGCTTTGGCTCTATCCCGTTCCTGACTTTTTGAGTTTTCGCTTCTCCTCGATGTGTCTATGAAATTATCAAGCTTTCCCCGCTGCACTAGTCTTTCTATGGCACTCTTCAGTTCTCTGTAGCCCTCTGTGTCATGTCTGTATTCTTAGTGGTACTCGTAGTACTGGCCTCTGTCACGAGTAAATCTCTGGCTTGGGCTGATTCTCTTAGTTGGGGTGATCCCTACTCCATTTTTCCTGACCCATATGAGGATTTTGAATTGAGAGGTGTTCAGGGGTGTATATCTATCTACTTCCTCGTCAAATCTCTCTGCCAAATTTCTGAAATTCATTTTTGGGAAGCTCACTCATCTCTATTTCGACCGTTCATCCTTGATCAATGGCCTATCTTCTTCCTGATGCATCCTCCTGTCTTCGTCCATTTTTATCATCCGGACCGCCATCACCATTACCTCTGCAAAGGTACTCGGTTCTTTAGTCATTATTTTATCTTTAAGCTTTTTGAGTCTGGTGCCATTTTTCAAAGCTTCTATAGCGACTTCATCAATAAGATGCTCAATCTGCATGGCTATTTTATTAAAGCAGTCAAGGTAACTCCATAAAGATTTGTTAACTTCTTATCGGCACATCCACAGGTCATTGATGTTTTTTACTGGGGGAATATTGATGATGAATCTAATATGGAACTGCTCTGCCAGGTCCTCAAAAGAAGTGATTGAATTTTTTGGGAGCCGATGAAATTATTTTGGAGCAGTCTTTACGAGCGTGCTTGGAAAGACTCTACACATGATTCCATCATTTACATTCTAAAGCAGCATCTTTGTTCAGAACACTGATATATGACTGATAGGGTCTCCCGTCCTATCGTACTGATCAAGCTGCAGGATTCTGAACTTACTAGGAATCTCCGTTTGAATTATTCTTCTGACAAACAAAGTTCTACTATCCATAACCCATTCCTCTTCCTTTCTAGGTTTGGTCTGGGCTTTGCACATTGCTTCTTCAACCTTCTGAGCCAATTTTGAATCATCAAGGGCTGGAATAATTGAGCTGCACTCCCTTTCTGGTGCTTTACCCTTCCCCATGCTCGTCCTTAGCGCCTGTCGAGGTGTTGTATTATCATCGTTTTGAGCCTATTCAGTGTTCCCACTCTGTATTATAGAATTTAGTTGTTGTTGCATCAAAGCTATCTGTGCCTAAATATATAATAATCTTACTTTATATAAAAAAACATTATATTATAATATTATACATTAATTCTCCACCACACACACACATGCATATAGTACATAGATATATATATATGTGTGTGTGTGTGTGTGTGTGTGTGTGTGTGTGTGTGTGTGTGTGTGTGTGTGTGTGTGTGTGTGTGTGTGTATGTGTGTGTGTGTGTCAGAACACTGATATATGACTGATAGGGTCTCCCATCCTATCGTACTGATCAAGCTGCAGGATTCTGAACTTACTAGGAATCTCCGTTTGAATTATTCTTCTGACAAACAAAGTTCTACTATCCATAACCCATTCCTCTTCCTTTCTAGGTTTGGTCTGGGCTTTGCACATTGCTTCTTCAACCTTCTGAGCCAATTTTGAATCATCAAGGGCTGGAATAGTTGAGCTGCACTCCCTTTCTGGTGCTTTACCATTCCCCATGCTCGTCCTTAGCGCCTGTCGAGGTGTTGTATTATCATCATTTTGAGCCTATTCAGTGTTCCCACTCTGTATTATAGAATTTAGCTGTTGTTGCATCAAAGCTATCTGCGCCTAAATATATAATAATCTTACTTTATATAAAAAAACATTATATTATAATATTATACATTAATTCTCCACCACACACACATGCATATAGCACATATATATATATGTGTGTGTGTGTGTGTGTGTGTGTGTGTGTGTGTGTATGTATGTGTGTGTGTGTGTGTGTGTGTATGAAAAGAAAGAAGAAAAACAGCAACTTACCCAAATAGAGAAGAAAACAACCCGACCACCCCCAAAACACACGCCCAGCTACTACCTTCCCCTGCCACCATCACTATCACTGTCATCCTTCTCCTCCGACATGTCCCAGCCCTTCCCAGAGCAGCCAGCACCACCAGCAGCCTCTCGCTTCTCTTTTCTTCCTCTGATTTTTCCTTCTTCCTCACGTTTTGAAGCCTCCTCATCTTTGCTGGAGTTAGATCGATGTTGCCATTACTCCCTCAACCTTCCTCACCTCCTCAAGCGTCGGTCGACGTCCAACCTTGCCTCTACCACCCATTTTCGGCGTCAAAAAGTGAGGTTGAAGGTGAGTTATGCAAAGTTTTTTTTGGTTGATTTCTGGTTGTCTGAGCTAGTTCATGTGTTAACCTTCAATTCTTCTAAGTTAGATGATGAATTCTGCAATGTTAGAGGCTTAAATGTTACTCAGTGAGGCCTTACTCCCCTCAATTTAATTTTTTTCAGGAGTTTGGGAGTTTTCTGTTAAGCCTACTTCTCTTCGTCGTGTAGCTTCGTCACTGGCTATTCTACATAGGTCTATTTAGTTGTGTTGTATTTACTTTTGCGTACCGCAGTAGAGAAAATTGTACAACTGCATACTTTATTTGGGATTTCATGTATTTATAATTTATGTACTGATATACTATTTGTATAACTTAAGTTTATTTATTTTATGTATTGATACTGTGGTTTAAATTATATTGAGAAAAATCAGTTTGATAATGTGCATTTTGATTTTATTATTTATTATAAGATTTCAAAGTTAAATATTCCGCGATTTTTCTTTTAAGGCTTACTATAGGTTTCGGTAGCTTTATGCTTTCCCATTCCTTAGTGTCGGTCACATGCCCCTGGGTTCGAGTCATGATAGGTATGATGAAAAGGATCTTGAAAAAATAATTAGGGGGGTCAGACCTCATTAAGTGAATCATTATTATATATATGCATGCTACCTAACGGTACAAACATTCAAGCATTAGTATAATAATACTTATTTATTTTTATTTATTTATTTTATACATGTATTTCATACAGATGCTTGAAATTATATTTTACAAAAAATAAATAAATGCATAAAGATTTTTGGTGGAGGATCGGAGCTGTCACGATCCAAAACAGGGGCCATGATCGGCGCTAGGGAACGAGAATTCTTTTGAATCCGAAATCCATAGCAAGCCTTAAAGATAAATAAAAGTATACAATAATAATAAAAATAAATAAAATATCTTGCAGCGAAAATTAAAATCTCAAAATAGCAAAGCAACTCATCAACTGATTTAATAATACAAACTCATCCTATATATATATAATCTTTTAATACAAATTCTTGATTCAATTCTTTAAAATACAAATCTCATACATATATAAAATAAACATCCCACAAACTTAACTACAACTACTGCAGTGTCTAGATTACAAAATAAAATCAAGTAAGCAGTTTACATAATAAAGCCGGGGCGGAAGAAATCCAACGTAAAGGTTTGCTACTGAGTTCTGAGGATGAAGACTCTCCTGAAAAATAATCAACGGAGGGGAGTTAGACCTCACTAAGTGAACTGCTATAATATATATACATGCATAACTAAATGACAAATGCACACATTCAATAGTATAGATAATAAATATATATACAAGCAAATACACACGGATGCAGCAAAAATCATTTTATTTAATACTGAAAATAATAACCGTTTATAAAGGATCAAATAGAACCCTATATTATCTCAACCTCAAAACAGTGTTAAACAACACTCTAGCCATTCAGGCTCGCTTATTCCAAATAAATTCACTTGTTCCATTTGGACAGTAGACTGCCCTCGAGACACTAAGTCGATCGAGCTCCAGCAGTCTGACTGTTAGTGTGATTGGCCCCGAGACACTTGATCAACCGAGCTCCAACAATCACACTCTCAAATCATGTCACACATCAAATAAATTAATTCGATCAATATCCACAAATAGGTTAGTAATTTAACCTAAATTCTATCATCGTACCGGTACGTACTCAGTCCTAGTGCTGCCCACTAGGTAGCACATTCTATTGATATCCTTCATTTTAAAAATAAACCCATACATTCATGAAATAAATGACGCATGATATTAAATAAAATAGCAACATAAACCATATATATACTAGAAATATATCAAAAATAAACCAAGTATATTTCGAGTATATATATGTCAAATAAATTCAATTTAATTATAAAATCAACCAGAAATAAACTATATATATACTTAAAAACATTTTAAGTATAATTCAATAATAAAACATGCATTTAATTTAAAATATACCAAAATATACCTAAAATATACCTAAGCAATTATTAAACCATTTATGCATATTTCATAAAATTTAAACATACATTTCTAAAACATGCAATCTTAAAACACGTATATATAAAAAAACAACTCACAATTGTGCGCTCCTCGAGATAGGTCCGACGGGCCTGGTCCACAAGGCCTCGGTCTTGGCACAACTAAACAAACAAACAAACAATAATATGAAATCAGAATAAATCGAACGAAATTCTAGAGACTTGATCTAAAATACTGGACATAGAATAGGAATAGGAATTCAACCGGATGTCACATTTTACGAGAATTCTATCAAAAATTCATCAGAACCTCCCCTATAAAATAGACATCTCTCTACTCAGAAAGTAGAACCAGTCCTACAAGAAAACACACTTCAAAAATACACAATCTCACAACCCCTCAGTTGGACTCCCAAACTACAATTCCACCGACCGAGGTTCACAATTCACGAGATAAACACAGAATACATAAAAATTCCAAAATTACCAAAAATACCCTTTAATGATCAAAATATAACAAATCAGATATTTAAAATACTGAAAATAATTATTTAACCGATAATAACAATAAAACCTTAATTTTAATAAATTATTACTAAAAATCAATAATTCTCGATAAATTCACAAATATTGACCAAAATTCATTTTATAAATCCAAATTACACAATTAGCCCAAAAACATATTAAAAATCATTAAAAACTCATTTATTTACAAAAATAATATATTATATATAATTTGAAAATAATTTATGAAAAATATTTTTAATTAGTTAAAAATACTAAATAATTTGTAAAAATCATTTTTATACCTCAAATAACTATTAAAACCAATTTAATTTAATTTTTAACCAATTTAGTATCAAATTACCAAAATACCCCTAGTTATATATAATTTCACATAATACACTATAATTATACAAAATTCACTAAAAATAATATAATTTCTCAAAAATTAATTTCTCAACATATAATTCAATAAAATCAATAATTATACTCAATTAATCCATTAATTTTAACAAAATACTTATTTAACCTAATTTTCCAAAAATCACCTAAAATAAATAAATTCATAATAATTATACAAAAATCACAAAAATTAAAAATAAATTTGTAAAATTCATTTTAACACCTATAAACACCATAAATCATAATTTCATAATTTATTTAATTAATTTACGAAAATTAGAAAATATTAATAAAATAATAAAAAATTCACAAAAATCAAAATAAATTCCAAAAATTCTAAAAAAATTATATAATGTAGATTGAGCTACTAGGATCAACATTTGTGAAGGACTTTAGCTTGAATCATTAGAATCGAAGTTCAAAAAAATCAAGAACTTATAAAGGCCAAAAATGAAAATTGAGAACCAAGGAAAATCTAGACCAAATCACACTAAACTAAGCTTGGAAATGAACGCACCAGAGCTCAAAGAGAAGATAGAGATCGGTGACATTCAAGATGGTGGCCGGAAAAGGCTTGATTGGAGTTGAGCTAAGTTTTGGCGTCTATGAAGAAAATCGGCCAAAACTCGCTGGAAATGAAGACTACAGGCGACGGAGGAAGCTTGGGAAGAAGGTGGATATTCCGGAGGCACTCCGACGGCAAGGGTAAGGCTTGGCAACGGCCGAGACTGGAGGTGGGGCGTCGAGCATAAGGGAGAGGGTCGGGTGGCAGTTTTTGTAAATTTGAAGAACTTTTATATTTGTATATATATATATATGTATATATATATAACTTTAACTTTAAATATATTAATATATTAATATTATATTCAAAAATAATTATACACCACATGTTAAAATATCAAACCAAGTTTTATATACATATACATATATATATAATACATATTAATTTAATAAAAATATATAATATATACTTAATTAAAATAACCCTAATTATTAAATATGTATATATATATATATGCATGTAAATGTATATATTTTAATACGATAATTAAAATCGTGCATGGACTCATTCAAATACATAAAACTGACTAACATAATTAATAATTATTTATTTAGGTTTTAATTTTCCCAAAAATATAATTCTCAGAAAAATTTTACATAAGAAATCTTAAAATAATTAAAAATAACTTTAATAAATAACAAACTAATTAAATAATCAAATATATTTATCAAAATTATTAACACTACATATCCCGATGCAGTTTAAAAATATATAAAATCTCGGGATATTACAGAAGTAAAACCCTCAAATTTTTCGCAACCTCAAACATTGAACCTCACTAATCAATAGGCTCACTTAAATCCAAATATATTTCCCTTCTTAAATTTGACAATGGACTGGCCCCGAGACAATGAGTCAACCAAGCTCCCACAGTCTCACTACTAGCATGACTAACCTAAGACACCGAGTTAATCAAGCTCCTATAGCCACACCACTCTCTATTCATAATCTCGATAATCATCTTAACCATATCTTGTATGAATAAAAATTTCATAGCCTAACATCTAACGTATTGTTGCGCAACAGTCCTAGTGTAGCCCACTAGGTAGCACGTTCTAAGTTATCCTCCAAAATAACATTTCATAAATAAAATAATGAAAATCATATTAAAATATGAACAACATCCAATTTACATAAATAAATATTCACCTTTATATATATGCAAACATATATATAATAACAATAACAATAACAATAACAATTAACATTTAATGCAATATAGCATAATAAAATTCATATTTATTAAAAATATGAATGCCAATAATTTTTTTCTACATGCAATGCATATATATAATAATAACTGATAGATAGAATGCACTCCTCTATAATGACTCGACTAGTCTTGTCCTATGGGGCTCGGTATCGGTGCGGCTATAAGAAAAATAATAATAAAATAATTAGGATTAAAATCCTAAACTTATATATTCTAGATTTCTAAGGAAAAACTCGATCTAAAACACGACTCTAATAACTCAAAACTAAACACAGACTTGATGTCACATTTTATGAAAAATCTACCAAAAATTTAGCAGAGTCTCTTTTGTAAAACAAATATTTCTCAACTAAAAGAAGAGTCATTCATGCATGAAAACTGTCAAGACCCGAACCCGAGGGCACGTGACCGGCACTAGGGAATGGGTAAGCATAAAGCCCTCGAAACCCGTAGTAAGCCTAAAGGAAAAAGAAAATAAAACCATTCACATATTAAACTTTACTTTAAAACATAACACATTATCAAACTGATTTTTCTCAGAATACACAAATTCAACTGCTTAAATAATAATGTATTTCAACATCTCATATTATAAATCAGATTAAATCTTATACGCAAGCGTGGTTTACGCAAATAAATTACATAATTATGTTTAAACCATACAAATCTGTAATACATATACTACTACAGTAACCTAGATTAGTACACAGTACAGCTTATAATGACCTACGTAAAATAGCCGGTGAAGAAGAAATCCGACGTAGAGGTAGTCTGAGGTCGAACTCCCAAGCTCCTGAAAAAAATAAATTGAGGGGAATCAGACCTCACTGAGTAAGTCAATAAAAGAGCTGTACGGTTTGAAAACCTTTTTGAAAACTACATATATTTATAGTGAAAATATTTTATAATATATATAAGTATAGCTTTGGGAAAATCTCGGTAGAACCCTAAACCCAAGTCTAAATGGCCAACTGGGCCCACTTATTCCAACTAGACTACCGGTCCCCGAGAGCAAGGGCATCAACCGAGGCACCAAGCCGTAGTCATTCACTTAATCCAAATATATGGCTCTGGCGGTCCCCGAGAGCTAAGGCATCAACCGAGGCACCCATCCCAGTCCATTATTGACTTTCCAATCACTGGCGGTCCCCGAGAGCAAGGGCATCTACCGAGGCACCCGTCCCAGTTTAACATTCATCAATCATACAGTTATCGGATCCATCTCTCAATCTCTACCATGTGCACATAGTCCTGGTGAGGCCCACCAGGTAGCTCGTTCTACCAAAATTTCTCAAATCGATTTTAAATAAATAATTTGCATTTAATTCGTAAATGATAGCATTAATTAAATAAATCATATAATCAATATAATAGAAATACGAGCGCATGCATTCTTTAAACAAACATACGCACAGATCATTTTATCGACTTACAGGATGAATGGGAAGGCTGACGACCACGCGTCTGCCTCGGTCTCACAGCTTCTGCTCCGATATGCTCTAAAAGAAAACAATGAATCGACTTTTTAAAACACGACTAAGGAATCAAACTCAGGAATAAACAAAGTAATAAAATTCCAGACTGACTCGATGAAAATCGGACGAGACTTGACATACAGGAATTAACCTAACTAACGGTAGGAAATTTTTTTACGGATATCACGTTTTACGAGAAAATCCACCGAAATTTCGACAGAGTCTCCTCTGTAAAATGGACATCTCTCTACCAAAGGTAGAGCCAGACCTGCATAGAAAATGCACTTCCAAAATACACAACCATTCACACTCGAGTCGGGCTCCCAAGACTACAATTTGTCCCGACCGAAATCACAACTCAAAAGTATCAAAATTAATAATATTTATTTCTCCAATTATACACATACTAAAATAAATAGCATATATAAAAATCTTAATTATCCAAAGTTAAACAATTAAATTTGTATTTCATCACCAACAATTATAACTATAATTATTATCCACATTAAAACCTTTGCAATATATTAAATGAATATATATGTATATATATTGAAAGTTGGACATTTGAAATTTTACACTACTTAGGAAATTATATCAATTAATTTATAAAATTTATCTAAACCCTTTAAATACTAATAAAACTAATTAAAATATATGTTTATCATATTTAGTGTAAAATTACATTTTTACCCTTAGTATATATATATAAATTACATAATGCTATATATATATATATACACAAAATGTTCCTTAAAATTATCCAATCATCTAAAACTAATTTTTTTTTTTTTTTAGATAATTCCTCCCAACATTATAAAAATATTTAATCAACCCAAAAAAAAATTTTCTCCCAAATACATTATTTAACCAATAATTCCCAAAATTAATCTAATTATTTAATTTTTTGACATAAAGTATAAAAACTCCTAAAATAATATCAAAATTTTTTTCAAAATTTACCAAAAATCAAAATAAATACCAAAAATTTCAGTAAATTTTATTTCACTCAAAATAATTATTAACAATCTCCCTAATTGCTAATTATAGCTAAATAACTATCTAAATAAACCAAATAAACATTAAATAATTTCTGGAAATTCAATTTAATTATCAAAAATTGAAGAAAATTAAAAACAACTTCAAATGCATGCTAAACAACCCTAATTAGCCTAGATTTACCAAGATCAAAGGAGGAAATGGAAGGATTTGGGCAATCCCTACTCACCTCCCAGCAGCCGGACAGAGCAGGGGAAAGGGAAGACCTGCCTGCTACCGGAGAAATGGGAAGGTGGAGCAGCTCAGGAGGAGACGGTGAGCAGCTCGACACCACCAGGAGGAAGCACGGCAAAACTGGGCAGAATGAGGAGATGCAGTGCTGCCGTTGCTGCTGCTTGCGCGAGGCGAGGAAGGAGCTGCTTCGCGTGGAAGAAGAAAGCAGCTACTTCAGCCCTCCAGCAAGCTTCTCCCACGGTGACAATGGCACTCTCAGGCAGTGATGGAGGCAGCACAGTGAGGAGAAAGGGTGAGGACGGGGAGGAGGGGCTCGGTTCTATTTCTTCTCCTACCAAAAAAATATACATACACTCATGTATATACATATATATATATATATACATACTATATTATAAGTTAATGTATACATATATATATACTATGCTTATTATACTACATTATGACTATATACATATATATATATATACTTTATATATCATATATAAATATACATATATATATATATACCATGTACATTCAAGTGTGATAGTGTACCTATGTATATATTTATATAGTCATATATATATATATATATATATATATATATATATATATATATATATACATGTGAAAAGATATGCACATTTAAATTAATATTTAACCTAAAATATAATGTTAACAAAATTTTATACTTTAATATAATGCAAATTAACTATTAATAGTACTTCTCGAGAAAAATGTGTCCCTTAATATTAAAATAATTATATATATGTACGTAGGGTATTACAGTCTCTCCTCCTTATATGAATTCGTCCTCGAATTCAAGAAAAGAAAGAAAAGAGGAATTACAAAGCTAAGAAGAAAAGAGATATGGGAACGAAACTCGCATCTCAGCTTCAATTTCCCAGGTGCAATCTTCTGCAAAATGGTTACTCCATAACACCTTCACCATCGGTATCTCCTTAGTCCGTAGCTGTCGGATTTGGCGATCCACAATCGCCACCAGGTACTCCTCATAAGTCAAATCATCGCTAAGCTCTGCGGCTTGAGGTCGTAACACGTGAGACGGATCAGGGACGTATTTCCTCAACATGGACACATGAAACACAGGATGGATTCTCGATAGCTCTGGTGGTAACACTAGCCTATATGCCACTTCACCCACTCTAGACCGAATCTCAAACGGTCCAATGTATCTGGGAGCTAGCTTACCCTTCTTGCCAAATCTCATAACTCCTTTCATTGGAGACACCTTCAGGAACACCATGTCTCCAACCATGAAGGATACATCCTTCCTCCTGGGGTCAGCGTAGCTCTTCTGTCTACTAAAGGCTGTCTTCAATCGCTGCTGTATAATGGGAACTTTCTCTGAAGTGATCTGCACCAACTCTGGTCCTGTTAGCTGCCTCTCACCAATCTCCCAATATAAAGGTGATCTACACTTCCTACCATATAGTGCCTCGTACGGGGCCATCTCAATGCTAGCATGATAGCTGTTATTATAAGCAAACTCAATCAGTGGCAAGTGGAAATCCCATTGTCCTCCAAAATCCATTACACACATCCTCAGCATATCTTCTAACGTCTGGATGGTTCTCTCTGACTGACCATCTGTCTGAGGATGGAAGGCCGTGCTGAAATCCAATCTGGTACCCAAGGCCTTTTGTAATTCTTGCCAAAAGATTGAGGTAAAGGTGGCTCCTCTATCTGACACTATGCTCACAGGTACTCCATGTAGACAAACAATCCTACTGACATAAAGTCTTGCCAGTCTATCAGTAGAGTACGTCTTCTTTATAGATAGAAAGTGTGCTGACTTAGTCAACCTATCAACAATCACCCAAATAGCGTCATAACCTCCAGTAGTTCGAGGTAGTCCAGTCACGAAATCCATGGCTATCATATCCCATTTCCATTTAGGAATTGGCATGGGTTGCAACAGTCCCGAGGGTCTCTGATGTTCAAGCTTTACTTGCTGGCAAGTCAAGCACCTGGATACAAACTCTGCAATGTCCTTCTTCATTCCATTCCACCAATATGTATCTTTCAGATTATGATACATCTTGGTAGAACCCGGATGAACACTATATGCAGAAAAATGTGCTTCTTCCATGATCTCCTTTCTCAAGTCATCGACATCTGGCACACAAATCCTAGTGCCCAACCGCAAAATACCTTCCCTGTCAATTATAAAGTCCCGTGACTGCCCTTGTTGCACTTCATACATGATCCTCTGCAACTGGGGGTCTCTGCTCTGAGCTGCCTTAACCCGATCCAAGTATACTGATCGTACACTAAATTGAGCTAAAAGGCACTTTCGGGTAACTTTCATCTGCAAACCCTGGTCAATCAATCCATGTAACTCTTTAATAATGGGCTTTCTCTCTGTGTTAATATGGGAAAGGCTGCCTACAGATTTTCTACTCAAGGCATCCGCAACAACATTCGCCTTGCCTGGATGGTATAAAATAGAGCAATCATAATCCTTAAGGAGTTCCATCCATCTCCTCTGCCTCAGATTCAAGTCCCTCTGCTGGAAAATATATTTCAAGCTCTTATGATCTGTGTATATCTCACATGTCACTCCGTACAAGTAATGCCTCCATATTTTTAAAGCAAACACCACGACTGCCATCTCTAAGTCATGAGTAGGATAGTTCTGCTCGTGCTTCTTCAACTGCCTCGAAGCATAAGCAATCACTTGGCCATTTTGCATCAACACACAGCCCAATCCTACTCTGGAAGCATCACAATACACTGTATAACCTTCATTCCCAGAGGGTAAAGTTAGAATTGGTGCCGACGTCAATAAATTCTTCAATAATTGAAAATGCTCTTCGCATTTGTCCGTCCATACAAACTTAACATTCTTCTGGGTCAACCTTGTCAAAGGTGCAGAAATTCTAGAGAAGTCCTTCACAAATCTTTTGTAATAACCTGCTAGACCCAGGAAACTCCATACCTCCTTAACTGTAGTCGGCCTTGACCACTCTGTAATAGCCTCTATCTTCTTAGGGTCCACCTGTATGCCATCTCGAGAAACCACGTGGCCTAGAAAATACCACTTGATACAACCAAACTCGCACTTTGAAAATTTGGCATACAACCTGTGCTCCCTTAAAGTCTGAAGTACTCTTCTCAGATGCATCACATGTTCAGCTTCACTTTTGGAATAAACCAAGATATCGTCAATGAAAACTATCACAAATCGATCCAAGTATGGCCTGAATACCCGATTCATCAAGTCCATAAAGGCTGTTGGAGCGTTAGTCAACCCAAAGGACATTACTAAAAACTCATAATGGCCATATCTTGTTCGAAAAGCTGTCTTGGTCTCATCGCCTCTTCTGATTCTCAACTGATGATACCCAGATCTCAAATCTATTTTAGAGAAGCATGTAGCACCTTGAAGTTGATCAACAGATCATCGATCCTCGGAAGTGGGTACTTGTTCTTGATGGTGACTTTATTCAACTGCCTGTAGTCGATACAAAGTCGAAGGCTACCATCCTTTCTTCTTCACGAACAACACCGGAGCACCCAAGGTGATGTACTGGGTCTGATGAAACCCTTATCAAGCAACTCCTGCAACTGCTCTTTCAGCTCCTGCAGTTCAGCTGGTGCCATTCTGTAAGGTGGTATAGAAATAGGATCCGTACCATGTATGACATCGATACAGAACTCTATCTCTCTGTCTGGTGGTAATCCTGGTAATTCTTCAGGAAAGACATCCAGAAATTCACACACCACTGGCACCTATTCAATTGCACCATTCTCCTTCTCAACATCTCTTACCATTGCCAAGTATCCCTGATAACCCCTTCTAAGCATCTTTCGAGCTGTAATGACAGAAATAAGATTATGAGGCATGGAGCTCTTTTCACCTTTGAAATAAAATTCTTCTTCTCCTGGAATCCTGAACACCACTTCTTTCTCTCTACAATTCACAAGGGCATAATACTTCGATAACCAATCCATGCCCAAAATGACATCAAATTCCAGTACGTCGAGCAATACTAAGTCCGCTAATAGTTCTCTACCATCAACTGTCACCAGACACGAAGGAAAGAAAACATTTGTCTCCAACTCGTCACTAAGAGGAGTCGAAACAGATAGAGGAAAGGACAACCTAGAAGGCTGCCAATCTATTCTCGAAGCGAACACAGGAGAAATGAAAGAATGTGAAGCACCGAGATCAAGCAACACTCTAGCATCGCATGCACAGACTGAGAGAATACCTGCTACCACTGCATTCGAAGTCTGAGCATCCTGTGGTTGTCAATGTGAACACTCGAGCCTGACCATGACCTGCCTGCTGAGAAGTCGAAGGCTGCGTAAAACCACGTCCGCTAGGTCTACCAACTGAACCTCTACCCTGTTGACTCATAGGCTGAGGCGGTCTCTACTGTGGCTGTATGGGTGCTCGATACTGCTGAGGGCATCGGATAGTAAGGCTGAGCCACTGAGGAAGACGAACCCTGAACGTACTGTGGCTGGTATCCCGGAGTGGGGACAAGCTCTGGCAAGGTGTCCAACCTGCCCACACCTAAAGCAAGCGCCCGTCAACATATGACACGGGCCCTGATGAAATCGTCCACAACTCGTACAAGCACTAGCTCCAGACCTAGAACTACTCTGCCCGGAACTCTGCCCACTACTGCTACTACTAACTCCTGCACCGAATCTGTGACTCCTGCCGGTTCTCCTGTTTGAAGCATACCCATGTCGGCCAACTCTGTGAGTCCTGGACCTCCTACCACTCTGCTGAGAACCACCCGCAGCCTGCTGACTCGAACTGCCGATGTGAAATGCTGGTTGCTGGTACCCGAGAGCTACACCATGACCACTGCCCCCGATCATAAAAGGATCCATCATGGTGCCCTGGCGGATATGTCGCCTCTTAATCAAACGGGCCTCCTCAATCACACTCTCTAGGGTGCAGTCCTCAGTATGGCATACCAACAAAAGTGGTCCTAGTCCAGTAACATACAGCTCCACTGCTCTATAAGGGGTCCCTCCTGATATCTTCTGCATGTCGGGACAGTCTGTTAAACTCCCTGGTTTAATCCTCCCACTGACCTATCACCTCTAGTAATGTGGAGTAACTGCCACCTGTAGGCATCTCTGGTCGCTGGAGGACAGAAAAATCTCAAAAAGCGGTCCTTAAACTCTGGCCAAGTCAGCTCGTGCATCGATGGCTGAATCGACTGCATAAACCAATCCTGAGCAGCTGCCTGCACCGACAACTCCACAATCATAATCCTCTGATAATCCGTAAGTCCAGTCCTGGTGCGTGCCTCAATCGCATTAATGAAGTCTAAGGCATCACCCGTACCGTCAAAAGAAACTCTACCGATCCGAGAGTAAAGAAGGGCCTGCTTCAGTGTCTAACATCCCCTGGTTCCTTTGCTGAAGCATCTGCTGTACAAGGGGCATCGCCTGATTCAATGCTGCTAGACCCTAATTAATCCTGCCAGTCCAGCTGCAAAGGTTGTAGGGTCAACAACTGGGGCTTCAGGCTCGACTGGTTGCTGATCAGGAATCTCAGCTGCAGCTACCCTGGCTCGACCTCTACCTCTACCTCTGCCCCTACGATGTGGAGCAGGAAGGGGAGCCTCATCATTCACAGACTGCTCATCTAGCCTAAGGGTCGGATCAGCATCTGGGTCGGTACGCACACGCCTCATTTCGAAAGGAAGACAAGGAAAATTGAATTCAAAACGGGGTGTAAGAATATTTAAAGCAACGCGGAATTAGAAACCATACATCTCAAGACAATTATCAACCCTAAAGATGCAGTAGTTACACAGAAAGACAGACATGGACAATTAATCGAACTTATGCTCTGATACCAACTTTGTCAAGACCCGAACCCGAGGGGGCACGTAACCGGCACTAGGGAATGGGTAAGCATAAAGCCCCCGAAACCCGTAGTAAGCCTAAAGGAAAAAGAAAATAAAACCATTCACATAGTAAACTTTACTTTAAAAACATAACACATTATCAAACTGATTTTTCTCAGAATACACAAATTCAACTGCTTAAATAATAATGTATTTCAACATCTCATATTATAAATCAGATTAAATCTTATACGCAAGCGTGGTTTACGCAAATAAATTACATAATTATGTTTTAAACCATACAAATCTGTAATACATATACTACTACAGTAAACTAGATTAGTACACAATACAACTTATAATGACCTACGTAAAATAGCCGGGTGAAGAAGAAAATCCGGCGTAGAGGTAGTCTGAGGGTCGAACTCCTAAGCTCCTGAAAAAAATAAATTGAGGGAATCAGACCTCACTGAGTAAGTCATAAAAGAGCTGTACGGTTTGAAAACCTTTTTGAAAACTACATATATTTATAGTGAAAATATTTTATAATATATATAAGTATAGCTTTGGGAAAATCTTGGTAAAACCCTAAACCCAAGTCTAAATGGCCAACTGGGCCCACTTATTCCAACTAGGACTACGCGTCCCCGAGAGCAAGGGGCATCAACCGAGGCACCAAGCCGTAGTCATTCACTTAATCCAAATATATGGCTTTGGCGGTCCCCCGAGAGCTAAGGCATCAACCGAGGCACCCAACCCAGTCCATTATTGACTTTCTAATCACTGGCGGTCCCCGAGAGCAAGGGCATCTACCGAGGCACCCGTCCCAGTTTAACATTCATCAATCATACAGTTATCGGATCCATCTCTCAATCTCTACCATGTGCACATAGTCCTGGTGAGGCCCACCAGGTAGCTCGTTCTACCAAAATTTCTCAAATCGATTTTAAATAAATAATTTGCATTTAATTCGTAAATGATAGCATTAATTAAATAAATCATATAATCAATATAATAGAAATACGAGCGCATGCATTCTTTAAACAAACATACGCACAGATCATTTTATCGACTTACAGGATGAATGGGAAGGCTGACGACCATGCGTCTGCCTCGGTCTCACAGCTTCTGCTCCGATATGCTCTAAAATAAACAATGAATCGACTTTTTAAAACACGACTAAGGAATCAAATTCAGGAATCAACAAAGTAATAAAATTTCAGACTGACTCAATGAAAATCGGATGAGACTCGACAGACAGGAGTTAACCTAACTAACGGTAGGAAATTTTTTTACGGATATCACATTTTACGAGAAAATCCACCGAAATTTCGGCAGAGTCTCCTCTGTAAAACGGACATCTCTCTACCAAAGGTAGAGCCAGACCTGCGTAGAAAATACACTTCCAAAATACATAACCATTCACACTCGAGTCGGGCTCCCAAGACTACAATTTGCCCCGACCGAAATCACAACTCAAAAGTATCAAAATTAATAATATTGATTTCTCCAATTATACACATACTAAAATAAATAGCATATATAAAAATCTTAATTATCCAAAGTTAAACAATTAAATTTGTATTTCATCACCAACAATTATAACTATAATTATTATCCACATTAAAACCTTTGCAATATATTAAATGAATATATATGTATATATATTGAAAGTTGGACATTTGAAATTTTACACTACTTAGGAAATTATATCAATTAATTTATAAAATTTATCTAAACCCTTTAAATACTAATAAAACTAATTAAAATATATGTTTATCATATTTAGTGTAAAATTATATTTTTACCCTTAGTATATATATATAAATTACATAATGCTATATATATATATATATATACACAAAATGTTCCTTAAAATTATCCAATCATCTAAAACTAATTTTTTTTTTTTTAGATAATTCCTCCCAACATTATAAAAATATTTAATCAACCAAAAAAAAATTTTCTCCCAAATACATATTTAACCAAAAATTCCCAAAATTAATCTAATTATTTAATTTTTTGAAATAAAGTATAAAAACTCCTAAAATAATATCAAAATTTTTTTCAAAATTTACCAAAAATCAAAATAAATACCAAAATTTTCAGTAAATTTTATTTCACTCAAAATAATATTAACAATCTCCCTAATTGCTAAATTATAGCTAAATAACTATCTAAATAAACCAAATAAACATTAAATAATTTCTGGAAATTCAATTTAATTATCAAAAATTGAAGAAAATTAAAAACAACTTCAAATGCATGCTAAACAACCCTAATTAGCCTAGATTTACCAAGATCAAAGGAGGAAATGGAAGGATTTGGGCAATCCCTACTCACCTCCCAGCAGCCGGACAGAGCAGGGGAAAGGGAAGACCTGCCTTGCTACCAGAGAAATGGGAAGGTGGAGCAGCTCAGGAGGAGACGGTGAGCAGCTCGACACCACCAGGAGGAAGCACGGCAAAACTGGCAGAATGAGGAGATGCAGTGCTACCGCTGCTGAGCTAGCTGCGTGAGGCGAGGAAGGAGCTGCTTCGCGTGGAAGAAGAAAGCAGCTACTTCAGCCCTCCAGCAAGCTTCTCCCACGGGTGGCAATGGCACTCTCAGGCAGTGATGGAGGCGGCACAGTGAGGAGAAAGGGTGGAGGACGGGGAGGAGGGGCTCGGTTCTATTTCTTCTCCTGCCAAAAAAATATACATACACTCATATATATATATATATATATATATATATATATATATATATATATATTATATATATATATATATATATATATATATATATATACATACTATATTATAAGTTAATGTATACATATATATATACTATGCTTATTATACTACATTATGACTATATACATATATATATACTTTATATATCATATATAAATATACATATATATATATATACCATGTACATTCAAGTGTGATAGTGTACCTATGTATATATTTATATAGTCATATATATATATATATATATATATGTATATGTATGCAAACATATGCTACATGAAAATATATACATATATATATACACAAGTATATAATTATACTTTATACTATATTATATACATACATACATACATATATACATACATACATACATATATTATATATATATATATATATATATATATATATATATATGCACATTTAAATTAATATTTAACCTAAAATATAATGTTAACAAAATTTTATACTTTAATATAATGCAAAATTAACTATTAATAGTACTTCTCGAGAAAAATGTGTCCCTTAATATTAAAATAATTATATATATGTATGTAGGGTATTACAAAAACACACTTCAAAATATTTCAAAGCTCAACATCTCGGGTTGAACCCTTGAACTACAATTTACGCTCAACCATGAACTAACATCATAAAATATACAATAAAATAATATAATTTTCTCAAATCAAAAAAATATATCATAAAAATACTAAAGAAATTTATTTTTCAAAAAATAATAAAATTCTAGTTCACAAATAATTATTGCCAATAAAATCCATTAAAGGAATAAAATTTCTATTTTACAAATAAATTAGCATGAATTATAAATAATTATTAAAATCACTTATTAATATCATAAAAATAATAAAATGTTCATTTAGGCTCAAAAGATAATAAATAAATTTATTATTCGTTTAATTTCCCAAAACTACTACTAATTAACTAATAATTTAAAAATAATCATAAAAATTATTTTTTTACTTTTATTATTAAAAATAGTCCTAAAACAGTATAATTATCAACAATTTTAATTAAAATTAAATAATTCACCAATTTCTAATAATTTTCTAAAAACACGTTTTTATACATAACCTTAAAAAAAGTTATATCTCAAATTCTATACATAATTTCATAAAACTTTCTTCACAAAATTTAATATAAATAATATATATAATTTATTAAAAATATAAAAATTTTCCACCCCAACACTATTCGAACAGTATTATGAATAGTAACCCAAACTCAAAAATTTTGAAAATTTTATAAAAATAAATAAAAATCACATTTAGAAAGACCAAGACTTCAATTACATTCATCTCAAAGAAACTACATCTAATTAAATCTAATTCAAGCTCAATTTAACAAAATAACTACAAATTAACCTAAAAACAATTATCTAAATTTGAGGTGCTCCCTAGAGTTGCCTAGACAAATTGGGTGAGGGGATTGAAGCCCAAGATGTTAGGATTCATTCAAGACTAGTGGCGGCACTCGGGGCAACCGAAAACGTCACCGGGTGACATCCTCTTTAAACAAAATCGAAGGAAAGAAGAAGAAGAGGAAGCAAAAGGAGGAAGGTGAGTAGTCCAGCGCTGTTGACATCTGGCAACTTTCGTGGGGTGGGGGGCAATGATGTGGGGCAACTAGAGTGGGCGAGTGGCAAGTGGGTGGTGGCACTATCGATGGGGATAGGAAGAAGAAGGAAAAGAAGTGGAAGGAAATAAAAGAAAGGGGAGGGGGAAGAAAAAGAAAAAAAATCATTTTTAACCTTTTTTTATAAATAATTATACAAAATAATAATTTTTTTTAAAATAATAATAGTATTTTAAAACCTAAATTCCTCCGAAAATATTTACACACTTCATAAACAAACTCCAATAATTATTAAAATGCATTAAAATATTCCATTTAATACTAATTAAATAAAAATAATAATTAAAACTCAATATTCCTGTTTTAATTTAATAAATAAAAATATAGGTCATAACAAACTAACAATGAGAATTAATGAAATTACTTTTTTAAATATATATTTATTAACTTTTTTAAAATTTTTAAGCTTATAAAATCATTTTAATAATTTTGGAAAATTTAAAATAATTTTTATAAACCTAAACGTTTTTAAAATTTAAAAATTTTATAATCAAACTATATACGTTCAATAAAAAGGAATTAACAATTTATAATACACTTAATAATTTTTCAAAGTTTTTAAAAATTTTCTAAAATTTAAAAATTTTCTATAAATTTAAAAATTTTCTATAAATTTAAAATTTTCTATAAATTTAAAAATTTTTTAAAAATTATTAAATGTATAAAAAAAAATTTAATTTCTTTTTTCTTAAAAAAAATTTAAAACTTCATACATATTTCTTTTCAAAGTACTTTAATAAATTTTTGAATGTTATTTGAGCTAATTTTTATTAATTAATATTAAAATTAATTTTTCTAATTTTTAGGACATAATTGCCATGATTCTTTAAAGAATGGTCTAATATAATCCATTTTCGAAAAATTAATGTCCAAATGGGACCAAAAAAAATATTAGGGGTTAAATATAAACTTCGCGGTAAAGTTTCCCAATTTGTACCTTATCTCAATAAAATATTAGTGAAAAATTAGAATATTGTCAAATATGAACAAATAAAAATATCATTGCTTACAATTATCTCTCTTACAATTAATATTAATAAATTAATTAGTGATATTAATTAAAATGTCTAAATAGATAAAATATTAATTTACTCTAATATTATCTTTAAAGTTATAAAATTAAATTTATATTATTAGTAGTAAATTTTTTTTATCATCATCAAATAATTTAAATTTTATCATATTTGAAAAAACAAATATAATAAAAACTAATCATATTGAAAAATCTATGTTATAATTAAATAACTATATAAATTGGTATTGAAATTATTTTGATAAGTCTTTGAAAAATATACTTATATAAAAATAATATAACATTCAATTATTTAAAATTAAAATTATATAACATATTTTTTGGGCAATAATTAAAAATATATTTGAATGGGGTAAATATAATTTCTTATATTTCTTTTACTTTATATCTTACATATCTTTTTTATCAGTTAAAGTTTCATCATGTATTACTTCTTATTCAAAACTTGTAATTGTATAAATATTTACTGATCTACACAATGTATTACAAGATTAATAAATATAGTTGAGTTATTTTAGTAATTTTAAGGATTTAATTGTTAGAATAAAATTATAAGAATTAAATAGAAAACATTGAAACTTACAAAGACTAAAATACATATTTTAACTACAGTTTATCTCTTGAATGGCTAAATGTTCCAAAAATAAAAGTGTACAAGTGTGACATGTTAAAATAAAAGGGCAATGGTGAAATGTTGAAAAAAAAAAAAATTAAGAGTACATATTAATGTCTCAGAATGCTTTATTCCTTTATTTGTATATATTAAATTTTTTCATCAAAATTTCAGTTGTTATATGAGTTAATACTGTATTTAGTTAAGACCTAACAAAATATATAATTAAATCCCTATATATTTAAATTATAATAATTAAATCCTTTACAATTTTATTTTTAGCTAGTTAAATTCTTATTTTTAAAATTTTTAACTTAATTATTAGAATGTTAAAATAAATATTCTTTCATTATTTTCTTATCTAGTTAAAAATATAGTTCATCAATTTTGAGCAAATTTTTGTTAAATTCTTATATATATATATATATATATATATATATATATATATATATATGATTAATGAATATGTGATTTCAATTATTATATATTTCTTCATTATTTTATCATCTGTGTTATTTTTAAGTCATTTAGTTATAAACTAAAAAGTTTTATTGGTTAAAACTTGTAAAAATATTAAATAACAAATATTTTCATAATTTTGCTAGTTGATAGATAAATTAATAAATTAAAGTATATGTATCTTAATTATATATATGAATTATTGTAGCTTTAGGATTGCAATAATTATAAAATATTTGGTTAATAATTTTTCTGTTAGAATTTTTTTTATTTATTAAAATTTTTACATTCAAATTAATAAAAAATCTAAAATTAAAAATTATCATATGTTAAAAAATGCATTAATTACAAATATTTAATTAGAATTTTAAAATAGTGAATTCACAAAACTATTGATTAGTGTACAAATGCTAATAGCTAACCAAAATATATATATATATATATATATAAGAAAATAAGAAAAGTATATTTATTTTAGGATTTTAATAATTAAGTTAAAAATTAAAAAATTAGGATTCAATAGGCTGAAAATGAAAATTATAATGATTTAATTAGTATAATTAAAATATAGGGATTCTATATATTTTATAGGACTTAACTAAATATAGTATTAATATATAGGAATTGAAATTTTGTAAGAGAGATTTAATGTATACAAAAAATAAAAGTATAAGGATTTAATAAAAATAAATAAAACTATAGGATTTGATAGAGCAAAATTGAAGGATAGGACTCAGCTAAAAAAGAATAATAGTCCATGGACAAAATATGGGTTTTACCTTGTCATCATCATCATTATTATTAAAAATCACATTGAAAATATATATCTGAAACTTTTATTTTTCTATTTCGATATTTGAATTTTTTGTTTAATTAAGTATCTAAACATGAAAAATAAAATAAAATGGGTGTGTGTCTATATATATATATATATTAAGTTAAAATTAAAAATTAGGATTTAATTGGCTAAAATGAAAATTATAATGATTTAATTAGTATAATTAAAATATAGTGATTCTGTATATTTTATAGGACTTAAATAAATATAGTATTAATATATAGGAATTGAAATTTTGTAAGAGAGATTCAAAAGGATTTAATAAAAAATAAATAAAACTATAGGATTCAATAGAGCAAAATTGAAGGATAGGGACTCAACTAAAAAAAATAATAGTCCAAGGACACAATAGGGTTTTACCTTATCATCATCATCATCATCATTAAAAATCATATTGAAAATATATATCTTAAATGGTGTGTGTGTGTGTATATATATATATATATATATATATATATTTAACTACATAAGAAATAAGGAAGAATATTTATTTTAGGATTTTAATAATTAAGTTAAAAATTAAAAATTAGGATTTAATTGGCTGAAAATGAAAATTATAATGATTTAATTAGTATAATTAAAATATAGGGATTCTATATATTTTATAGGACTTAACTAAATATAGTATTAATATATAGGAACTGAAATTTTGTAAGAGAGATTCAATGTATACAAAAAATAAAAGTATAAGGATTTAATTAAAAATAAAACTATAGTATTTGATAGAGCAAAATTGAAGGATAGGGACTCAATTAAAAAATAATAATAGTCCATGGACGAAATATGGGTTTTACCTTATCATCATCATCATTATTAAAAATCACATTGAAAATATATATCTGAAATTTTTATTTTTCTATTTGAATTTTTTTGTTTAATTAAGTATCTAAACATGAAAAAAAATTATAAAATAGTATCTCTAACAATTTTATCGCTTATATGTGTTGTATTTTAAATTAAAAATTAACATAAATGCCATATTTTTATGTCATATTTTATTTTTATTCAAAAAAATTATGTTTCCCTTTATTTGTTATATTAAATATTTGTAAATATATTAATATTATTAAAATAACATAAAATAAAATAAATTCAATAATTATAATTGAAAATAAAATAACATTTAATTTTTTTACAAAAATTTAGTTGTTGAAGTGAAGTTAATAATTAATAATAGCATATGCATCAAATGGATATAAAAAAAATTTCACTTTTTTATTATAGGTTCTAGAGAGATTCATTGAAATTTAGATTAATTTACATATTTAATTTTTACTGAGTTCCATCAATAAAGTCGCTGGAAGTATAAAGCTTTTGCTTCTGAGGAAGATTCCCACCACTCTATGTATGATATGGCCTGATTTCTGTAAATGTGTGTCTCCATGCTTATTCCCAAACATAATAGCAAGATTAATTAATCAAAATTAAAAAAACTTCCATTAGTTTTGTATGGGGTACTCTTCTAATTATAAATCAAATCATTTCATTTCATTTTCATAAATCTTGTGAATTATTATGACACTACTAATTTGTTGTTAAGTAATTAAGCGTTGATGATGAACGAAAAGCCAAAAAACACCCAAGCAATCTACAAACAACTAATCTCCATTTGATTAACCTCTTCCAATTTTCACCATCTTAAAAGCAAAATAAATAAATAATAGATATGTACGGTATCTGTTTTTTTTTTATTGTTTTTCTTTTTTGTTTGTAAGTGAAGGATCGTACAATAGCTCTTTTTTATTCATATAATTTTGCAGATATCACTTTATACACAGAGGTTCAAAGTAACAAAATAGAAAATAGAAAACTGTATGTGTTGATATATATATATGTATACATTCAATAATTCGTATGTCTGTTGGAGAAAGCACAAGTATAGGCCTGGAATCGCACAACCAAACATCAACATGCTGATAAAGGATTTTGCTTCAGAATTAAAAGAAACGAAGTGGCTGTTAAACTAAAAGAAAAGGGCCAAAAATGAAAAAATAAAACACGGGAAAATGTCCAAAATCTGAGATGAAAATAAGGAAAGTTACTTTTGAAAGACAAAAAAGAGACGTGCCAAAAAAAAAAAAAAGAAGGGGCAAAATAGGCTGCATTAGTAATATTATCTCAAAAAATTATTGAAATCACATATTTATTAATTGGATATAGACATAGTAATAGCTGATTAATTGGGTATATAGAGAGAGAAGAGAGAGACTTGTTTGACCAACCTTGTTTCTTTTATGGTACGTCTCATTTTATTATTTCATTTATTGTTTTTGTGTTTTCATTTCTGACCTAGCGTGTTTTTTTATTTTTGTTTATTGTCTTCTTCCTTCAGCAACAGTTTACGGTGTTTATGTTTGCTTCATTTAATTTCTTTTAGCATGTCCTTTCTCGTCGTTTCATTTTCTAAAGATTTTATATATTCTCTTTCTTCTTTTTCTTCATCTTGTCAATTTCTTCTTGATTTTCTTTTTTAACCAGTGTTTTTTTTGTTGATTTGAGTTGCAAGTTAGTAGTAATGGTGAAAGATATATAGTAGTGAAATTACGTCTAGGAGAATTTATACTCGTTTAAGTGGTGGTGTTGCACAATATTCTCCTTCATCTAAAAAGAAGAAGGATATGAATTCTCCGGCAATTGTAATGAAGAAGAGTGATATTGTTTCTAAAAAGAGAAAAAATGACAGTGAATCTAAGAAGATTGACATTGTTGTTAAGAAGAAGAAGAAGTTGTCCTTTAGTAAAAACTCTTCTAAAAATTCTAAAATATGCTTTAAGATATGTTTGCTTTTCTTTTAATTTTTCTTTTCTAATTCTGTTATTTTTCTTATTAAGTTGTTTTTTTGTTGCTTGTTTTGAAATTTTAATGTAATTGTTATTATTTATTTTAGGAATGGGAGTATTTTGTTAAACCAGAGGAACATTTTAAGAGCAAGGTTTCTAGTTGTTTGAATGAGAATGACATTTCAAAACTGAAGGAGAAATTGACTGAAAGTCAATTGGATTTGTTTAGAAAAACTTATTTTGTTTTTTTTTTTTGGATATGAAGGATGTTAAATTGCAACCTTAAGTTGTTCATTGTTTGCTTAAGGGAAGTAAGTCAATCCAAATTTGATGAAATTTGGTTTAATATTTATGGTGTTCTTTTAAAGTTTTCTGTTGGTGAATTTACTCTTGTTGCGGGGTTGAAATGTATTGATGATTTTAAGAGAAATAAAATCGTGAAATCTGTGAAGAACAATTTGGTTGATAAGTTTTTTTTTTTTATGGTTCTTCAAAAGTGAAGAGGAGTGATATTGAAGATTGTTTTCTCTATATAAAGTTTCATTGTGATGATGATGCTCTAAAATTGGCTATTCTTTATTTTGTTAGTAATTTTTTGTTTTTCGGTCCTAAGGAGAAGTTTGTTAATAAAGATTTTTTTATAGTTGTTGATGCTGATTTGTATAATTAGTATCATTGGGGAAAAGATGCTTTTACTTTTTACTTTGGATTATTTAAGGGGAGGGTTTATGGGGGCTAATAAGAAAGAAGATCATTATTATTTTTACCATATTGTTAGCTTTCTATTGGCTTTACAAATTTGGTTTTATGAATGTCATGCTTATTGTGCTGAATTTTAAGAAGTTGAATTCACAGATTTTGAATTTATCTTCTTCTCAGGTAATTGTTTTTTTTTTTTCAAGTTTCGTTGTTTCTTATTACTGTTTGTTTCTTTTTGTTGCTTATTATTTTATTTATTATTTTATAGTTGAAACTTAAAAATATTCTTCCTAATCATACTAAAAAAGAGTCATTGGATTTGAATGGTTTTTTTGAGAAACCAAAAGTTGAGAAAGTCAATATATCTCCTGTTCATGATGAAAAATTGGACAGTGGCGATACTTTTGAATCACGTACTCCACGAAGTCTAAAAAAGTGAAGCCTGGTGGTCATAAAGAGCGTTCAAGCATTTGTTATGTTGTTGGTGATGGGGACTCTATACAGATATAGAAAATTGATGATTTAGATAAAATTGATCATTTGTGAGGAGAGATTTTCCATTTTAGAAGGAAAGTTAGATAGAATTATTCAACATAAATTTTCTTCTCTTTCTTCTATTGTTGAAAAGAATGAAGAAAATGAGAAATGTGATGCAGTCGGTTCTGATAGTAATAATGATAAGGATTGTGTGCATGAGAAAAATGATAATTTTGATGTTCTTTTAGATGTTGTTTCTTTGGATAAAGAGAAAAATGAATTTAGTGAAGAGAAAAATAGTGTTGATGAATAAAATAGAAGAAATGAACAAAAAGAGAAGATAAATGGAGAAGAGGATAAGACAAATGAAGAAAAAATGGAAAGTGAAGAAAACGACAAAGAAAATGAAGAAGAGTTGAAGAAAAATGTTAAAGAGTAAGAGTTGAAGAAAAATGTTGAAGAGCATAATAAAAATGATGTTTCATATGTTATTGATATTGTTGAGGAATGTGATTCTTCTTCTTTTAATATTGATTAAGATTTTTTGGACAAGGTGGATACTATTGTGAAGAGTTTCAAATAGAGAAAGGTAAATTTGTTATTGTTGCTTTTTATTTCTTATTATTTTTTTGTTTCTTTTTATTGCTTTTTTTATTTCTTTTTGTATTTTTATTTTTTTTAATTGTGTTTTTTTTTGTAGGAAGCTAGAAACGAACCTGTTAATCCATTTGTTGATTTATCTACTAATCCTATTAGAGCTATAATTCCATATGTTTAACCTAGATTATGTTCGACCTATATCAGTGGTTGTTTGTCTTCAAAGTTTAAAACTTTCAAAGATGGTTGTTAAGCCAAGTGTGCAAGTGAAGTCTCCATTTGTTAAGGAGTTTGATTTAGGAGCAAGCTCAAAGGATGTTTCCAAGTCTTGTTATGTTCCTTGGCCTTTTAATGATTACATTGATAACCATCCTGATTTGGAAGAGCTTTGTAGTTTTAACATTTGGATTGAGGAAGTAGTTTATTAGCACAAAAAGTAATTATTTTAATTTTTATATATTTGATTTTCATACATTATTTATTTTTTAATATTATTTTTATTCTTATTAGGTCAATGATTAAGTATTTTGAGATATATGAGATGTTAAATCATTGATTTAACTTTAATGTTAGAATAATTTCTTCAAAAACATAGTTTCATACCTTGTTTTGTCTTGGGGAGCTTATCACATGTACTGTATGTTCATTTTTAATTATTTATTGTTTTTTAATTTTTTTTTCTTACTATTGTTTTTTTTGCAGCACCTTGATTTTTTTTTTATCATTTTCGAAAGTGGGGGAAATCTGCTAAAAGTTGTAATGTATCTTTTTACAACAACAAATACATTATTTTATGGAAGTTTATAAAAAGCTTATGGTCATTTGTTGAATAATGATTTTACGTTTTCTTTTCAACGTACCGTTGCTGAGCATATCATAGGAGATGTTATATAGAAGTCAACGCCAGAGTCTGATGTTGAGAATGTTCTGTTTCCTATTCATATCAATTCTTAGAGCACTGGGTTCTTGCAAGGTTTAGCGTGAATGATTGGTGCATTTATCGTTATAATTCTTTGAAAAGCACTTGTGATAATGCTTATGCTACTGAGGTGACAAAGTGTTACAACGTGATTTTTTGAAATTTTTTTTAAAGAGATTAGGGTTTTTCCTAAATGTATTACCATTGATAAAAGACATTTGCATATTAAACTTGTTTTTGATTTGCCTCTTCATAGATTTCATTTTTTTCTTTATTAATTTCATATTTTTATTATTTTTTCAGTGACTATGGTACTTTTGTTTATGCATATGCTGAATATTTTATTTATGGAAAGGAGATTCCCAAAAATTTTGATGTTGAAGTTTATAAGTTGAGGCTTGCATTATCATTGTATTGATATGGTATGAGGAAGGTCCACGGTGAAGTGATCAATGATTCAAAGCAAGCTACAAAGATTAAAAGGAGAAGGAAGCTGAGGAAATGATTTTTAGGAGTTATTTGTTTCTTTAGTATTGTTTAGTATTTTTTTGTACTACAATTTTTTTGTTAATACATTAAGTTTGAATTCATATGATGCACATTATAAGTTTTAAAGTTTTTTTATGAAAAGTTTTAAGTGTTAATGTTTATTTTTTTTAATTGTTCCTTATTGTTGCCTTTTGTTGCTTTTTGTTGTCTTTTGTATATTTCGATTATTGCTTTTTTATTGCATGTTTTTCTTTTTATTTCTTACTATTGATATTTTTTTTATATTGTTTTTTGTTTTTTGTTGTTGCTTTTTTCTTTTTTGTTGTTTATTGCTTTTTTTTGTTAATTATCACTATTATTGATATTAAAATGAACAAATAAAAAAAACAATAAAAATAATTTTGAAATTTGAAACTTTGGTAGCAACAATGACATTAATGAAATATGTGAATTCTTACAATAAGAACGATAAAAGTTTTATTTTTCTAATAAAGAAATGGATTCTTTTTCAGTTTTTTTTTTATGGATTTCTACATGTCTTTCTATTATGCCTAAGTTGTCCACACTCCCTATATTTGTTTCTATTTCCATTCTCCCATGGTGCTTTTATTCTTCTTTTCTTTGATCTTTTAACTTTTATTCTGCTTTATGGTAGATGTACTTATATTTGTTGCTATTCATGTGATGTTTTCCATGTTGCTTGATTTGGAATTGTATGTACTGTCTCTTTATATATTTCCAAGAGTGCCTGCATTGTATAGAAATGTGAGCAATATTTGTACGGATCTTGATTCATTTTCTTCAATATTGCAAGTGTAAACATGGCAACTCATCAATTTGGAACCCATTGCATGTGCATTTTCTTTCTTCCATTTTGAAAATGAATGCTATATTCAAGTCATAGACAGTGAATATTTCTTCTGTTAAAGGTTTAAGTTGCATTGACATAAAAAAATTAGGAAAACAGAAATAAAATCTCAACAACATCAATTTTTGCTTTTTGTTTTCTATTTTATTGCTTTATTGTTGCTATAATATGAAATGCAACATTAAGTACAATATCAATAATTTCAAAAACAAATATCAAATGAAGAATAATTATAGGATGAGAAACAACTGGAACAATAATAAAAAACAACTTGTGTAATATTAAGCAAAGAAGTAATAGTATGACGTGTAGCTTTAGGCTTTTCATGTAGTTATCATTAATTATATCTTGTGTTCTTTTTACAAGGCTGCTGAATGTTGATCTTGCAAGATCCTATTTGTACAGGTCCATTCTTACACTAAAGCATGTAGGTATTGTAGTAATGTTGTTTATCAATAGGTCTTTAGCTTTAGTGATAACCATATTCAATTATATTTGAAGTCATTACTGAGTATTTGTTGTTGATTGAAAAAAGTCTAGCCCATTTATGATACCCATTGTTTTTCAATTATGGGATTATCCTTTAATTAATCTTTTTCAAGTCGTTCATGTGGTACTAAAACTTTTCAACGGTGTATGCTTTTGTTGCTTAAAAAAATAATCAGTGATGCCTTTTGAGTGCCTTTTAAAGTTGTTTTTTAGGTTTTTTAAAAGATGGTATATACAAATACCATGAGTTGCTTTAGGGTATATTTCTTATAATGCTTTTCCTATGCTTTTATGTCTCTTAGAATTTATAGAAATTTCTTCTCGACACCTAAAAGCTTGTTTGATTTTTTTGAACCAACATTCCAAAGATTCATCATTTTTAGAGTTAACAATATGGAAAGCAAGAGGAAAGATTTTACCATAAGCAACTTATGTTGTTGCTAAAAGCAATGTGCTGTCATTTATTCCTATTAGAAATGTGCCATCAACTACTACAATAGGTCTGCAATATTTCCACCCTTTTATTAATGCATAAAGTGTCATGAACACATAGAGGAATGAGTGGTCTTCCTTTGTTTCGAGGTCAACAATTGATCTTGGATTTTTTTATCTTTAACAAGTGTAGGAAACTTAGTAAAAGTTCATAGGATTCATCTAATTTACCTTTTAACATTTTAAGTGCCTTTTCTCTTGATCTCCATGCTTTTAGGTAGTTTATATTGATGCCATACTCTTCTTTCATGTCTCTCATTATATCTGTTGGCAAGTAAATGGTTTTGATAGTCTGGTATTTTTTATTTTATGTAGTCAGCCACCACAGTTGTTGTTGCTTGTCTTTGGCCTGCTAATCTGATGTCCATGTTGCATGTGTGGATGTTGTTGAAATTTTTAATAATAAATTTATTTATTTTTCCATTTTTTGAAGCTCTTATCACCCAACTGCATTTCTTATACAAGCATTTAGTAAGAAAGTTGAGAGTGTTTGTGTCATGACCCAAACCCAAGGGCATATGACCGGCACTAGGGAATGGGAAAGCTTAAAGCTACTGAAATTCATAGTAAGCCTTAAAAGAAAAATGCATAATGTTTCACTTTAAAACTTTACAATAAAATAATTTAATCATGATGCACATTATCAAACTGATTTTTCTCAATTTAAACAAACCATGCCATAATCATTTATAAATAAACATCATTAGTTATACAAAATAGTATTTCAGTACATTACTTAATACATAATATCCAAATTAAAATATGCAATTATATAGTTTCTCTACTATGGTACACAGATACTAATACAAACATAACTATATAGACCTACATAAGAGAGTCGATAAAGAAGCTACTCAACATAAGGAAGTATGCCTAACATAAGACTCTCAAACTCTTGAAAAAGAAATAAATTAAGGACAGTCAGACCTCATTGAGTAAGCTAATAAAAGAAATGAATGCGGTTTGAAAATCTCCTTTAAAATAAGTTTTTATGAAAATATAATATATTTAAAATTTTATTCAAATCATAAGATATACATATAAGAAACCCATTTTTCAAATGAAGGAATAAATTTTAAATACTTTTAAAACATTATAGTATAAAAACTAGGCAGAACCCTAGTCCTCAATTCTAACAGCCACTCGACTCACTTATATATAAGACTGTCGGATCCCGAGAGCAAAGCATCACCAAGACACACAGTTGTAATCACATCACTTAACCCAATATTACTGGCGGTGTCCAAAAGTAAAGCATTACCAAACCATAGGCCCCGATGATTTAATAAATAAAATCCAACTTTACTGGCAGTGTCCAAGAGAAAAGCATCACCAAACCTTCAGCCCCAGTATTTAATCAATATAATCAAATATCATATTACTGGCAATGTCTGAGAGCAAAGCATCATAAGACCTTCAACCCTAGTAATATAATTAATATAATTAAATATTTTACCGGTACACACATGGTCATGATGAAACCCATCAGGTAGCCCATTCTACCATAGTTTATTTAAAATAAATGAAATTAAATAAAACAATGAAAATTACAATAAATAAAATAAAATAAACCAACTATAAATTAAATCATGCAACATTATTTAAGAATATCGACTAGAATCTTGTAAAATTAAATTCATCCGAATTTAATATGTTTTTAATTTAAAAACCTGACATTCAAATCAAATATTAACTTGCAAGATGAAGACGCTCCTCTGCTATGTCATGTCCGACCTTAATTGGTAGACACGACCAGAAGGGAGGCTAAAAGACAGAAAATAAAATGACTATAAAAAAATAGAAACCCTAACTTCTAGAATTTCTAAGGAAGACTCGACTCAAAATGCAAAACTTAGGATTGACCCGATGTTATGTTTTACGAAAAATCTACTAAAATTTTGGCAGAGTCTCCTCTGTAAAATGGACATCCCTCTATAAAAGTAGAGTCAACCCTGCAAGCAGCCACACTTCTAAACTTCACACAAGCTCAACACCTCAGGTTGGAACTCTGAACTACACAATTCCCAACCGAGGTTCACAATACACAATAAAATAAATATTAAATAATAATATATTAAAATAACTAAAAATCCATAAATTCAATAATAAATCATAATATAATTTATTTAAACATAAAAAAACTAAATATAAATATTTTTCACAACAAATAATAAAAATCTCAAATAATTAATATAATATATAAAAATCCAATTTTTTCAAATATTCAATATAAAATAGTCACTTTCACATTTAATTATTCAAATAGCTTAATTATATAATAAAAGTAATTTAAAATCCATTTAATTCACCAAAATCGTAATAATATATTATTTCAATATAATTTTCAAAAAATTAGTATTAGTTATCTAAAAATAGTAAATGATTTATAAAAATTAATTCAATACCCTATAAAATTCTAAAATCATTTAAAACATAATATTTAACTATATTTTCAACAAAATCACACAATTGACCTATATAGCCAAAAATAACATAATATTAATAATCCCTCAAAAATTATATAAATTCACTAAAAATTATTTTATTAATACTAAAATTACTAAATAAAATTACTAACACTAATTAACTCAAATTTCCAACCAAAATAATTAATTAACATAATTAACAAAAATTTAATTTATATTATTAAAATATTCAAAAATATCCATAAATTAAATTAATTCAAGAAAATATACAAAAATTATTTTTGGGAAGCTTGAGCTAAATACAACAACTTTACTAAAGGGAAAAACCATGGATCAAAGCCAAAAATTAAATAAAAATATAAAACCCTAAAACACATAAACCAAAAACTTGCTATAACTCAAAACCAAGGAGGATTGAGCTCAAACAGAGCTTGGAAATGAACATATCGGTGTTGCAGCTTTCAAAAGACGTTGGAACGAAGGGCTGAGGTGACCGGAAGCTCGTCGGTATACATGGAGGTCACTTTTGGTCACACCCTTTTTTCGGTAATTCCGGTGGCTTTAGGTGGTGGAGGATGATGTCTGGAGGTGGCTAGAAGTGGTGATGGTGCAGTGGCGGTCCGACGTGGCATGGGGTGGTGCGGGTTGCTTCGAGTGAGGGAGGGAAATGGTGAAGAAGAAAAGGAAATGGGGAAAAAAAAAAGAAAGAAAGAAGGAAGGAGATGACCACGTTTTTTTTTGTCTTTATGCCTTTAACTATATATATATATACACCTTAACTTATACTCACATACACTTATATATACATATATACTACACATACATAACACACACATGCATATACATATAACAACAACAATAATAACTCTAGTTAAAATAATACTATTAATAATAATAAAGATAATAATAATAATGCTATTTAAAAATAATGACAATTAAAATAAAAAATAACATACATGCTAATAATAATAATAATAATAATAATAATAATAATAATAATAATAATAATAATAATAATAATAATAACAACAACAACAATAATAGTGACAATAGTATTATTAATAGCTTTAGTATTTTAAATAATAGAGTTCCCAAAATATATTTATATTAATTAAAAATATCAGTCATTACAATGTCCCCTCCTTACAAGAATTCATCCTCGAATTCAAAAAAAGCAAGGAAATACAAAGTTTATTAATGAAAAAGATAGGAATAGGAAACTTGCATCTCAGATTCTGTCTCCCACGTACAGTCTTCTATTGTGTGGTTACTCCACAGAACTTTTACCATCAAAATTTCCCTGGAGTGAAGATGATGAACCTGTCGATCCATGATCGCCATTGGATACTCCTCGTAAGATAGATATTCACTGAGCTCCATTGCTTGAGGCTGAAGTACATGACAAGGATCAAGAATATATTTTCTCAGCATTGACATATGGAAAACTAGGTGAATTAGAGATAACTCAGGTGGCAACACCAGTCTATTGGCCACTTCTCCAACTTATGACTATATCTCAAAAGGTCCAATGTACCTCAGAGCTAACTTACCCTTCTTACTGAACCTCATAATTCCTTTCATTAGAGATACCTTCAGAAACACTACATCTCTAACTAGAAAAGAAACATCTTTCCTTCTAGGATCAACATAACTCTTCTATCTGTTGAAAGTTGTCCTTAACCTTTACTGAATGATAAGGACTTTCTCAGAAGTAATATGCACCAACTCTGGACCTGTCAACTGTCTCTTACTAATTTCCTAATATAAAGGTGATATGCACTTCCTACCATACAACACCTCATACGAAGCCATTTCAATACTTGCATGATAACTATTGTTATATGCAAATTGAATAAGTGGTAAGTGGTTATCTCATTGACCTCTAAAATCCGTCACACACATTTTTAGCATATCCTTTAAAGTCTGAATGGTCCTTTCAAACTGGCCATTAGTTTAAGGATGGAATGTTGTACTAAAGTCTAACCTTGTACCCAAGGCTTTATGTAACTCTTGCTAGAAAACTGATGTAAAAGTGGCTCCTCTGTAAGATATTATGCTCATTAGAACTCCATAAAGATAAACAATTCTACTGACATACAACCGTGCCAACTTGTCAGTGGAGTATGTCTTCTTTATCGATAGAAAGTGAGTTGACTTAGTTAACCTATCAACTATCACCCAAATTGCATCAAATCCACCTGTCGTTTAAGGAAAACCAGTCATAAAATCCATGGCAATCATATCCCACTTCCACTCTAGGATAGGCATGGGTTGTAACAATCCCAACAGCCTCTGATGCTCTAGTTTCACCTGTTGACATGTGAGACACCTGGATACAAATTTTGCAACATCTTTCTTCATTCCATTGCACCAATATGTGTCCTTTAAATTATGATACATTTTGGTAGAACTTGGATGAATACTGTAAGAAGAAAAATGTGCCTCTTCCAAGATCTTTTTCCTCAGGTCATTAACATTTGGCACACACAACTGAGTACCCAAGCATAGAACACCCTCATTGTTAATTATAAACTCTCCAGATTGACCTTGTTGCACCTCAAACGTGATTATTTGTAGTTATGGGCCCCTCCTTTGAGCTACTTTAACTCTATCCAAGTACACTGATCGTATTCTGAATTGAGCTAAAAGACATTTCTTAGTCACTTTCCACTATAAACCCTAATTAATCAGCTCATGCAACTTCTAAAAAATTGACCTCCTCTCAGTATTGATATGGGCAAGACTACCTGCTGATTTTTTGCTCAACACATATGCTACTACATTCACCTTACCTGGATGGTAAAGAATCAAACAATCGTAGTCCTTCATAAGTTCCATCCATCTTCTCTACCTTAGGTTCAAATCCCTCTGCTTAAAGATATACTTCAAGCTCTTGTGGTTGGTGTATATTTCATAAGTAACATTATATAGGTAATGCCTCCAAATCTTCAGTGCAAATACAACTATTGCCATCTCTAGATTGTGGGTGGGATAATTCTACTAGTGCTTCTTTAACTACCTTGAAGCATAAGCAACCACTTTGCCATTTTGCATTAGCACACAACCTAACCCTACACAAGAAGCATCACAATACACCGTATATCCATCGTCACTAGAAGGCAAAGTTAGCACTAGAGCCAAAGTCAATAAATCCTTAAGCAACTGAAAATGCTCCTCACATCTATCAGTCCACACAAACTTAACATTCTTTTGGGTTAGTTTGGTCAAAGGAGTGGTAATCTTGAAGAAATCCTTCACAAATCTCCTGTAATAGCCTGTTAAACCTAGAAAACTTCTCACTTCTATAACCGTTGTGGGTCTTGGCCACTCAATGATCACCTCTATCTTCCTGGGATCTACCTGAATGCCATATTTATATACCACATGACCTAAGAATGCCACTTAGTCTAACCAGAACTCACATTTTGAAAACTTGGCATACAACTGGTGCTCTCTCAAAGTCTGCAGAACCAATCTCAAATGCATTCAATGCTCTGCCTTATTCTTTAAATGGCTTAAACACCCTGTTCATCAAGTCCATAAAGGCTATTGGGGCATTAGTTAACCTAAAGGATATCACTAGGAATTCATAGTGGCCATACCTAGTATGAAATGTTGACTTAGGTACATCCTCACTTCTAATCCTCAACTGATGATACCCAAATCTTAAGTCAATCTTGGAGAAATATTGAGCTCCTTGCAACTGATCAAACAAATCATCAAACCTAGGAAGTGGATACTTGTTCTTGATGGTAACCTTATTCAATTATTTATAGTCAATATAGAGTCAAAGACTACCATCCTTCTTCTTCACAAAAGGAATTGGAGCACCCTAAGGAGATGTGCTAGCCTAAATAAACCTTTATCCAAGAATTCTTGCAATTGCTCTTTCAACTCCTTTAGCTCTACAGGTGCCATCCTATAAGGTGGCATAGAAATAGGATCTGTATCAGACACAACATCAATACAGAATTCTATCTCCCTATCCGACGATAATCCAGGTAATTCCTTTGGAAAAACATATAAGAATTCACGTACCACTGGTACCCTTTCCACTGATCCCGTTTGTGCTTGAACATCTCTAACTATAGCTAGATAGCCCTAACACCCTCTACTAAGCATCTTCCTAGCTGTAATAGCAGAAATAGGGTTACGATGCATGGAACTCTCACCATCTCTGAATCTGAATTCCTCTTTACCTAAAATTCTAAAAATGAACTCTTTTACTCAATAGTCCACAAAAGCATAATACTGGAACAACCAATCCATTTCCAGAATCACATCAAACTCAATCACATCCAGAAGGACCAAATCTACCAACAACTCTCTACCTTCTACTAACACAGGACAAGATGGAAAGAAGGTGTTTGTCTCCAACTCATAATTAAGCGGAGTTGAAATAGACAAAGGAAAACTCATCTTGGAAGGAAGACTTTTTAAAGTAAACAAAGGGGACACAAAGGAATATATAGCACTCAGATCAAATAAGACTCTGGCCTCAGAGCAACAAACTAGAATAATACTTGTTACCACTATATTGGATGCCTGCGCATCCTGAGGAGTCAAGGTAAAGACCCTAGCCTGTCCACATCCTGGTTGCTATGAGGTGAACTACTGAGTATGTCCTCTGCCTCCTGTAAATTGAATCGATCGCTGTTGAGGGTACATGGGGGTCTGATACTGCTAAGGCACTTACTGTAAAGGCTAGACAACAGAAGGTGAAGATCCCTAAGCCAAGGACGATTGGAATCCATAGTTCAAACAAGCTCTAGCAAAGTGTCCAAACTGACCACACCTGAAACACACTCCTAGCATTAAGTGATAAGGACCCTGATGCACTTGCTCACATATGGCACATGCACTATCTTTAGACCCAGAACTACCATGACCAGAGCTCTGTCCACTACTACTACTAGCACTACCACCAAATCTAGTAGCCCTACTACTCCGGCGATCCTAAGCAAAACGGTGTCTACCAGTCTGATGTGCTTTGAATTGTCTGCTCTATTGAGAAGGACCTGTTGACTGAGCACTCATGCTGCCTATCTAAAATACTAGCTACTGCACCCTTTGAATAGGTATGATAATACAACTATCATAAGGATCAAGTATGGTCTCATGTCGGATATGTCTCTACTCTAGTTGTCTCGCCTCCTCTATAACACTCTCCAAACTATGACCCTCTGGTCGAATGCTAATATAAGTTGGGCCTAACCCAGTCACATAAAGCTCAACTGCTTTAGCAACATCCTACCTCACATCCTTGGCATGTCTCATCAATCTGTAGAACTCTTGAATGTAGTCCTCAACTGATCGATCTCTCTTATTGATATTAAGCAGCTACCATCTATAGTTCTCTCTCATAGATGAAGGATAGAAGAATCTCATAAATAGCTCCTTAAAACCCAACCAAGTCATCGTGGTCATGAAGGGATGAATGGACTGTATAAACCAGTCCTGAGCTACCATTGAGATAGATAACTCCACTATCATGATCCTCTAATAATCAGAATACCTAGATCTGGTCCTGAACTCAATGGTGTTAATGAAATCCAATGCATCCCCAGTACCATCAAAATAAACTCATCCTACTCTAGAGTATAACAATGTAGTATCTGCATCAGACATCCCTTAATTCTGTCATTGAAGCATCTGCTGCACTATAGGCATCGCCTGATTAAGAGCTACCAAGCCCTGATTAATACTAGCCATGGCAGCTACAAAAGCTACAGGATCCTCTGCTAGAATTTGAGGCTATATCTAAGGCTAATCTTACCTCTGAGCTGTTGCTACTCTGGCTCTGCCCTTACCTCTACGTCTACCCCTACCTCTAAGTCGAGGGGTAGGAGGAAGAATCTCATCCTGAAATGACTATTCATCATTATTATACTCTACATCAGTAGCAGGGGCATTTCGAACACACCTTATTCTAAAAAGATAAGAAAACCCAAATTCAAAACCAAATAAGAACACAGACACAGACGTAGAATCCTATGGATAAGAAATCTACATGTAACAAATAACAACCAAAGTACCACAGTAACATGAGAAAAGTTAGACATCGACAGTCAAAAGCATGAAAAATGAGCCAAAGCTTTGATACCAACTTTGTCACCACCCTAACCCCGGGGCATGTGACCAGCACTTAGGAATGGGAAAGCTTAAAGCTACCGAAATCCGTAGTAAGCCTTAAAAGAAAAATGCAAAATATTTCACTTTAAAACCTTATAATAAAATAATTTAATCATGATGCACATTATCAAACTGATTTTTCTCAATTTAAACAAACCATGTCGTCATTATGTATAAATAAACATCATCAGTTATACAAAATAGTATCTTAGTACATTACTCAATACATAATATCTAAATTAAAATATGCAATTATATAATTTCTCTACTGCGGCACACAGATACTAATACAAACACAACTATATAGACCTACATAAAATAGTCGGTGAAGAAGCTACTTGGCGTAGGGAAGTAGGCCTAACAGAAGACTCCCAAACTCCTAAAAAAAGTAAATTAAGGGGAGTCAGACCTCACTGAATAAGCTAATAAAAGAAATGAATATGGTTTGAAAATCTCATTTAAATTAAGTTTCTATGAAAATATAATATATTTAAATTTTTATTTAAATCATAAGATATACATATAAGAAACCCATTGTTCAAAAGAAGGAATAAATTTTAACTGCTTTTAAAACATTATAATATAAAACTAGGTAGAACCCTAATCCTCAATACTAATAGCCACTCGACTCACTTATATCCAAGACTGCCAGATCCCGAGAGCAAAACATTACTAGACCTTTGACCCTAGTATGTAATGAATATAATCAAATATCATATTATTGGCAGTGTCTGAGAGCAAAGCATCACAACACCTTCAGTAGCAGCAATATAATTAATATAGTCAAATATTTTACCGGTCCTAATGAAACCCATCAGGTAGCCCATTCTACCATAGTTTATTTAAAATAAATGAAATTAAATAAAACAATGAAAATTAAAATAAATAAAATAAAATAAACCAAATATAAATTAAATCATGCAACATTATTTAAGAATATCGACTAGAATTTCTTAAAATTAAATTCATCAGAATTTAATAAATTTTTAATTTAAAAACTCGACATGCAAATCAAATATTAACTTACAAGATGAAGGCGCTCCTTTGCTACATTGTGTCTAACCTCGATTGGTAGACGTGACCAAAGGGATAACTAAAAGACAGAAAATAAAATGAATATCAGAAAGAAGAAACCCTAACTTTTAGAATGTCTAAGGAAAACTCAACTTAAAATTCAAAACTTAGGATTGACCCGATGTCACGTTTTGCAAGAAATCTACCAAAAATTTGACAGAGTCTCCTCTGTAAAACGAATATCCCTCCACAAAAGTAAAATCAACCCTACAAGCAAACACACTTCTAAATTTCACACAAGCTCAACACCTCCGGTTGGGACCCCAAACTACACAATTCCCAACCGAGGTTCACAATACACAATAAAATAAATATTAAATAATAATATATTAAAATTACTAAAAATCCATAAATTTAATAATAAATCACAAAATAATTTATTTAAACATCAAAACACTAAATATAAATATTTTTCACAATAAAAAATAAAAATCTCAAATAATTAATATAATTATATAAAAATCCAATATAAAATAGTTACTTTCACATTTAATTATTCAAATAGCTTAATTATATAATAAAAGTAATTTAAAATCCATTTAATTAACCAAAATCATAATAATATATTATTTGAATATAAGTTTCAAAAAATTAGTATTAAAGAGCTTAAAACAGTAAATGATTTATAAAAATTAATTCAATACCCTATAAAATTCTAAAATCATTTAAAACATACTATTTAACTATATTTTCAACAAAATCACACAATTAACCTATATAACCAGAAATCACATAATATTAATAATCCCTCAAAAATTATATAAATTCACTAAAAATTATTTTATTAATACTAAAATTACTAACACTAATTAACTCAAATTTTCAACCAAAATAATTAATTAACATAATTAACAAAAATTCAATTTATATTATTAAAATATTCAAAAATACCCAAAAATCAAATTAATTTAAAAAATATACAAAAATCATTTTTGGGAAGCTTGAGCTAAATACAATAACTTTACTAAAGAGAAAAACCATGAATTAAAGCCAAAAATTAAATAAAAATATAAATTAAAACACATAAACTAAAACTTGCTATAACTCAAAACAAAGGAGGATTGAGCTCAAACAAAGCTTGGAAATGAACTCACCAGTGTTGGAACTTTCAAAAGACATTGAAACGGAGGGTTGAGGTGACCGAAAGCTCGCCGACATCCATGGAGGTCTCTTTCGGTCACACCCTTTTTTCGATAATTTTAATGGCTTTAGGTCGTGGAGGATGACATCTAGAGGTAGTGGTGGTCACTAGTGGCATAGTGGCGGTCTGGTGTGGCATGGGGTGGTGCGAGTTGCTTCGGGTGAGGGAGGGAAATGGTGAAGAAGAAAAGGAAATGGGGAAAAAAAGAAAGAAAGAAGGAAGGAGATGACCATGTTTACATATATATTTATTTATTTATATTTATATACTTTAACTTATACTCACACACACTTATATATACATATATACTACACATACATAACACACACTTACATATACATGTAACAACAATAATAATAACTCTAGTTAAAATAATACTATTAATAATAATAAAGATAATAATAATAATGCTATTTAAATATAATTACAATTAAAATAAAAATAGGATACATGCATGCTAAATAATGAAATAATAATAAAAATAATAATTATAGTGATAATAGTATTATTAATAGCTTTAGTATTTTAAATAATAGAGTTCCCAAAATATATTTATATTAATTAAAAATATCAGTCATTACAGTTTGTCTTAACAGTTCTATATTAGAAGAGTTCTTGACAACAAAGTGTTTATCTTAATAGTTTTGTATTGAAAGTGGTTCTTGATAGCACTAGGTCTTAATGCTTTTTTGAATTCTTCTTTACTATTGTATATTACACCTTCTTCAAGTTTTATTTTATTTTATTGCATATTGTTGACGATTCTTCACTCCCATCTTCTAGTAGAAGCATGTCCGTCATCATTTTTGCATAATCCAGAAGATTTGAATTTTGGTTATATGCTTCTGTGTTTGTTAAACTGCATTTAGAAAGTGATACCAGATTTATTTTACTTGTTGGTTTTTGCTGCAGCATGTTGTTATTAAAGCTTATTTTTAGAAATTTCATCTTATCAAAAGTGATGCATAAAGGGCATTTGGTGAAATCAGGTTCTTTCTTCTTTAGTTGCAAATATAATAAGAGAGTTGCATTGTCTTTTTTTTTTCAAAGGTGGACAATTTTCTCTAACTTTGTGTTGTATGATCATTTGCTAAAAATCAATTTCAATTTGAAGATGCTCTGATATCATTTTTAGCATTTCATCAAAGTTGCATTTAATTGTATTGTAATTCCTATCACCATAAAATCAACGTAATCCATTGCTTTATTCCAATTCCCATTGTGATAAATGAAAATAGGTATGTGTTGATGGTAAGGTTTAGTGCATGCCTAAGATTTTAGCAACCGCAACACTGTTTGGGCTTAAGACCCTAAAGAACACACTAATATATCACAAAGATATAACGTGGAGATGAGGAGTCGCCACTTAGGGTAATAACTAGGACAAATTGCTTTAGTAGTACTCAATTCTCTAAAAGAAAGCTAACGCCATAACTAACGCCATAACTAGAAAATTATGAGAACGAAATACTAACTTCTTGTAGTCTTGTGTTCATTTAGGATTACTTTATGAATTATTACTTCATTCTCTAATTATATAAAATTTTATTATACCCTAATTTGAACATCCATCTAACCTTAAGGCAACTAATCATAAAATCATATATAAAAAAGGCATTCATACAAGGTGTAGCGTTCTTAAGTCTAAACTAAATTAATTTTATTTAAAAGTTAGCTAATTCTACATTTTATTTACAAGTGAAATGGATTAAAGGTTGATCTACATGTTAATAAATGAGCTTAAGTCTATTTATTTTAATTTTAATTAAAAATGGGTCTACAGTCTACAAATTTTAAAGAAATGAATTAATTAGTGGGCCTAATTCTAACCTAATTTTAATTTAAATGAAAAAATGGGCCTAAGTCTATTTATTTTAAAAGTAATGAAATTAAATGGGCTAAGTTAAATCTAAATAAATTTTAATTAACTAGAAAATGGGCTTAAAGTCTAAATTAATTTTAAAAGAAATAAATTTTTTTTATTGGGCTGGGCTAAATCTAAATTGATTTTATTAATTAAAATGGGCTTAAATCTAATTAACCTAAAATGGGCCTACATTGTTTTTAATTAAATTAAACCCTAATTAGTTCTAAACCCACTTAATCAATAGACTTAAATTGGCATGAAAACTCAAAAACAAAACCAAATTCAACAAACATACTAAAAATAAATCAAAACAACAATTTTTACATATTTTTTAAGAAACCCTGATTCAATTTCATGTAATCCTAAAATTAATCTACTGTCATCATTGATTTTATCAGGTTTACCAAGTGAAATCCTAATTACTAATTAATTTTAAGAACACAAAAGCAAATAATTACTATTCCCACTATTGGGGTTATTACAATTCCTACGTGAATAAAACAAATAGGAAATTATATACAAACCTAATAAAAATAAATAAAAAAAAGCAAAACCTTAAAAACCTACATTAAAATGTTATAGGTTCTAATCAATGGCATTCCATGGATCTTCTATCTGTTCATTTGTCCTCACGTAGTCATTCTAGTTATACTTATCTCAAGGTAAAATCAAAATAAAAAAAAAATGCAGAAACAAAAGAAACAGATTAGTACTGATTAAATAAGAAAATAAAAAAAGAAAGAATTAAATCAAAGAAAATAATAAAGAAAGAAAGAAATAAGGGAATAGAGATGAAGAATATTGTGCATATGCCATTTGAAGGCCCCTCAAATTGGGATTGTCATCGTTTTGAGATTGACTCTATTGCTTTTCTTCTTGATTTCCTGGACTTAAAAAAATAAAGAATGTATTTTTCTTCCTTTTAAAAAGGTTTCTTTGAAATCTGCAGTAGAAAGGTTTTTTTTTCTATGTTAATTTTTTTTTGCTTTTTTCTCAAACTTGTCTTCAAAACCCTAGCTTCTCCAAAACCGACCTCTCTTTGTGACTTTCCTTTCCTTTTATCCTCAGCTAACAACTCTCACAAGATCATAGCACTGCTAACCTATTACATGATCACAGAAGAGGCAGTATAAAGGAGTTTTGTTTTTTTTTTTTTCAAAATTAAAAATCAGGATAAAAGGATTTTTGAAAAAGAAAATGCATGTAATGGATGCGTACTGTAAATGAAAAATATTAAAAATAATTTTTTTATTAAAAAAAATTAATTTTAGACCAATCAAACAATAGGAAAATACTGAAAAATGACGAAAAATACTAAAAAAATGCAAATGTCCTATAATGCTGATAAGCATTAGGCTAATGCTTATCGATATTTGGCTAATGTCGATTGGCATTTGGCTAATGTCGATTGGCATTAGGCCAATGCTAGTTGGCATTAGCTAAATGCCGATCGGTAATTTGCTCAATAGTCCTAAAAAATTAAAAATTAAAAAAAATTATAGAATTAAGATTTTTCAATTAAGTCCAAAAACACTATAATTTAGTCCTTGAAATCTCAAATTTCAGCACTAGAGATCAATTTCTCGATTAATTTTTCATTATAGGGGCTTTCGTCGTACTATGCACAATTGCATCGTGAAATTGAATGCTTATAGTTTGACTTGCATTGTACCTGTAATTAAAAAAAATCAAAGAAATTCATTTATCAATTTAAAATGTGTTGTTTCTTATAGTTTTTTACTCATGTTTTCAGGTTTTTGTTGCTTATTGTTTCTTTATGTTGCTTTTTTTCTTTCATGTTTAAGCTTTTTGTTGTATCTTGTTGCTTTGGGTTGCTTTTTTTTTTTTTTCTAAGAAACTGATATGAAATATTATTTCTCTCATGCTTAAGCTTTTGTTATTTCTTTTTGCTTTTATGTTGCTTTTTGTTTTTTTTTTGTTTCTAAGAATCTAACGTTGAATATTATTCTTGTTGTTTATAGCCATGGAAACAACATTTATATTGTTTAAATAAAATTTCAATATTTTTTTCATGATTTAGTGTTTCTTTTTGAAAACAAAAAGAAATACTAAAAAAAACCATATCTAATATGTTTATGAGCTGCGTACCTGGTTTTTGAATGATTATTGCTTTTGATCTTCAATGTTGTTTTCAATTGTTGTTTGAATGTTGATCTCTTTGATTTGTTTAACAAATTTGTTGCAGATTTGGCTTTTGTAAATCAAGAAACTAGAGTTAGAGATAATCGCGAAAACGAGAAGAATAAAGCAACAAAAACAAAATGGAGAAATAAGATGCAAGTTTGAGCTGATCGCGATTTTGATGGATTGAAGAAGAAAGTTAAATTGATTGGAAAAAAAGCTTGAGCTGATCGATTGGTGAGGAAGATTCGTTAAGCACAATTTTTTTAGGAATTAGTGGTTGTTTAGGAAACGGTTTTTTCTTATTTTGGAACATTTGTCTTTTAGCTAAAAAAGGTAAGCTTATATATGGTCTACTTTTGAAAAAAAAAAAAAAGCCCTTCCTCAAAGCTATTTTGAAAATACTTTTGGTCAATGTGGGTTTTGATATTATTTTTGATTTTTTGTCTATTTATGAAAGAAATCCCTTATATATATATATACACATACATACATTTTTATTAATAAAAATTTATTAGAAATTAATTATCTATACTTTTAACTAGACAAGAAAATAAGGAAAGAATATTTATTTTGAGATTTTAATAATTAAGTTAAAAATTAAAAATTAAGATTTAATTGGCTGAATATATATATATATATATATATATATATATATATATATATATATATATATATATATATATATATATATATATATATATGTAGGACTTAATTAGATATAATATTAATATATAGGAACTGAAATTTCATAAGAGGGATTCAATGTATAAAAAAAAGGTAAAAGTATAAGGATTCAATAAAAATAAATAAATAAAACAATGGGAATTTGATAGAGCAAAAATTGAAGGATAGGGACTCAATAATTTTTTTTAAATAGTCCATAGACGAAATATGGGTTTTGCTTATTATTATGAAAATCACATTGAAAATATATATTTTAAATTTTTATTTTTCTATTTAATTTTTTAAAATTAAGTATCTAAACATGAAAAAAAAAATTATAAAATGGTATCTCTAACAATTTTATAGCTTATGATGTTTATGTGCCTCAGTTTAAATTGAAAATTAACATAAATGCCATACCATACTTTTATATCATGTTTTATTTTTATTCAAAAACATTATATTTCCCTTTATTCATTATATTATATATTTGTAAATCTATTAAATATTATAAAAATAACATAAAATAAAATAAATTCAATCACTGCAATTGAAAATAAAATAAATTTTAAAATTTTTAAAAAATTTAGCTGTTGAAGTGAAATTAATTATTAATTATAGTATATGCCTTGAATGGATATAAAAAAATTTCGCTGTTTTAGAATATATATATATATAAGTAAATAATTAATTTCCGATACACAATAACATCACACTTATTTTTACTGAGTTCTTTCAATAAAGTCGCTTGAAGTGTAAAGCTTTTGCTGTTGAGGAAGATTCCTATCACTCCATGACATGGCCTGATTTCGGTAAATGTTTTTTGATGTGTCTCCATGCTTATTCCCAAACATAAGAGCAAGATTAATTAATCAAAATTAAATGGACTTCCATTAGTTTTGTATGGGGTACTCTTCTAATTATAAATCAAATAATTTCATTTCACTTTCGTAAATCTTGTGAATTATTTTGATATCACGACCCGAATCCAGTAGCACGTGACCGACATTAATAAATGAGAAAACATAAAACTACTGAAACTCATAGTAAATCTTAAAAGAAAAACGTGGAATATGTAAAATTTAAAATCTTACAATCAAATACTTAAATCATAATGCACATTATCAAACTGATTTATGTCAATATAATTTAACCATAATATCATAGTGCATAAAAAAAACATCAGTTATACAATTAGTATCTCAGTACATAAATCTTAATACATAATATTTAAATTTAAAATATGCAATTATACAGTTATCTACTGCGGTACACGGATAATAATACAAATACAACTATATAGGCCTACATAGCATAGCCAGTGAATAAGCTACACATGGTAAAGAAGTAGACCTAACAGAAGACTTCAAACTCCTGAAAAAAAAATAAGTGGAGGGGAGTCAGACCTCACTAAATAAGTTAATAAAGGAAATAAATGCGGTTTGAAAATCTCTTTTAAAATAACTTTTTGAGAAAACACTTAAGGACTCTTATTGACTTTTTTTTATAAAAAATGATCATTATACCTTTGTTTTAACATATGTCTTCTCTAATTCCATTACATATAATTCATATCATGTTTTCTCTAATCTTATTACATAAAATCTCTATCATTTACGTTTCTCCAATTTTTATATTTTTTTAAAAAAAATTAAAAAAGTTAAAATTTTATTTATAGATCTAAAAATTATTAATTATTAATTCCTTTTAATTTTTGTAAATCTAAAAATTTTTTAACTTTTAATTTTTAAATTTTTTTTTGTATAGAAACTTTTTATTTTTTTCATTAAATGTATATGGATTGATTGTAAAATTTTTAGATCCATAAAAATTATTTTTAATTATTTTTAAAATTTTTTAAGAAATATTAATAAATGATTTTTATAAACTAAAAAAATTTTAAATGTATATTTATTCAAACATAAACTTTGGGGTAAATGTTATGGATTATATGTAATGAGATTAAAGAAGACATTTGTTAAAACAAGGGTATAATGGTTATTTTTTGTAAAAAAAGTCAATAAGAGTCCTTAAGTATTTGATTTTGAAACTATATAAAGGTTAATATTTGATTTTGAAATAAGAGGTTTTGAAATGTCAATTATACCTAATTTTAGGGAGGTCATTTGCTCTTACATAAGACAATGTATAATGATTATTTTTTGTAAAAATGTCAACAAAAGTCCTTAAGTGTTTAATTTTGAAAATGTAGGGAAGTTAATATTCAATTTTGAAATAGAAGGTTTTAAAATGTAAATTAGACCTAACCTCAAAGAGGTTAATGTCATTTTCTCTAATTTTTTTATAAAAATAATATATTCATAATTTTATTCAAATTATTTAATATATATATATAAGAAATCCATTTTTCAAAAGGAAAGAAATAAATATTTAAATGCTTTTTAAAATACTTCAGTATAAAATTTAGGTAGAACTCGATTTATCAATTTTTTTTATAACAATCATACAGCTCACTTAAATTCAAGATTGCTGGATCCTGAGAGCAAAGCATCACCAGGATGCACAGCCGCAGTTACATTACTTAATCCAATATCACTGGCGGTGTCCGAGAGCAAAGCATTACCAGACCATCGGCCCTAGTGATTTAATAAATATTAATCCAACTATACTGGCAGTGTACAAGACCAAAGCATCGCCAGACCTTCGACCCTAGTATTTATTAAATATCAAATATTATATTACTGGTGGCGTCTGAGAGCAAAGCATCACAAGACCATCGACATCAGTAATATAATCAAATATAATCACATATTATACCGGTGCACACACGGTCTTGATGAAACTCATCAGGTAGCCCGTTCTACCGTAGTTTGTATAAAATAAACGAAAATAAATAACTCAAGAAAAATTACAATAAATAAAAATAAAATAAAATAAATCAACTATAAATTAAATCATGCAATAACATATGAAGAATGCCGTCTAGAATCTCATAACTTAAATAATTCATCAAAATTCAATATGATTTAAATTGAAAGACCCGACACTTAAATAAAATATTAACTTACAAGATAAAAGCACTAATCTGTTATGTCGTGTCCGACCTTGACTGGTAGACATGATCAGAGGGGCAGCTAAAAGACAGAAAAGGAAAATGACAATCAGAAAATAGAACCCTAACTTCTAGAATTTCTAAGGAAGACTCGAATCAAACTCAGAATAACAAGTTTAGGAATGACCCGATGCCACATTTTGCGAGAAATCTACCAAAAATTCGGTAGAGTTTCCTCTATAAAATAGACATCCCTCTACCGAAGTAGAGTCAATTCTGCAAACAAACACACTTCAAAACTCCACACAAGCTTAACACCTCGGGTTAGGACCCTAAATTATACAAATTCTCAATTAAGGTTCACAAAACACAATAAAGCAAATATTAAATATTAATACATTAAAATCACCAAAACCATAAAAATTAATAATAAATCATAATATAATTTAATCAATTTTCAAAACACTAAATAAAAATTAATTTTCACCATAATTTAATAAAATCCCAAATAATAATATAATATTAATAAAAACCTAACTTTCCAAATATTCAACATAATATCATCAAATTCAAAATTTAATTGTTCAAATAGTTTAAATATACTATAATATTAATTAAAAACTCATTTAATTTACAAAACAATAATTAATTTATTATTTGAATATAATTTCCAAAAATTAGTATTAATTAACTAAAATAGTAAATAATCTGTAAAAATTATTTTAATACCACATTTTATCCCAAAATTATTTAAAACATAATATTTAACTATAATATCAACAAAATATACAATGCTCTTATCATTTCAAAATTCACATAAAATTAGTAATTCCTTAAAATTATATTATTAATACTAAAATTACTGACTTTATTTATTAACCCTATTTTACTCAAATTTTCAACCAAAAATAATTAATTAACAACATTAATAAAATATACATAAAACTTAAAATACCTAAATAAATATATAAAATTCCATAAAATCAAATTAACCAATATAAATCATGCTCATATATACCCATAACCGAAATCAACCAAAATAATTTAGATCAACATATATATATATATATAAACCTAAAAATTAACCAAATAATTAAAATAAAATTATGGGTAATTTAAACAAATAATTTATAAATTAACAAAATCAACCTAAAACTAACTAAAATCAACTTACAAACAACTACAACATTTCTAACTAAATAACCTAAAAATCACCTAAACTAAACCAAGATCAAGAGGAGCTTGGTGCTAGTCTTCAATGAGAGGAGGAGAAGAAGGTTGCTGCCTTCTGTTGCCGCTACTGTTGCTATTCCTATTGTTGTTGATGCTGCTGTTTTGGTTATTGTCACTGATGTTGGAAAATAAAGGATGACAACGAGAAGAAGAAGGAAGCACGCGGTGGTGTTGGAAAGGAAGAAAGGCAGCGAGAGAAAGGAAGAAATGGGACAACAAAAACAAGGGAAAAGGGGAAAAATAGGATAGCAAAGGAAAGAGGTTTTATGGATTGAAATTTGGGACATTAATAACTTATATCCCAAATATAATAATTACTACTACTACTACTACTACTACTACTACTACTATTACTACTAATACCAACCTGTCAGTGGAGTATGTCTTCTTAACTAGTAGAAAGTGAGCTAACTTAGTTAACCTATCAATGATCACCCAAATCGCATCAAATCCACCTATCATCCGAGGAAAACTAGTCATAAAATCCATGGTAATCATATCCCACTACCACTCTGGGACAGGCATGGGCTATAACAATCTTGAGGGCCTCTGATACTCTAATTTCACGTTCTGACATGTGAGACACCTGGATACAAATTCTGCAACATCCTTCTTCATTCCATTCCATTAGTATGTATCCTTTAAATTATAATACATCTTGGTAGAACCTGGATGAATACTATAAGCAGAAAAATGTGCCTCTTCCAAGATCTCTTTTCTCAAATCATTAATGTTTGGCACACACAATCGAGTAACCAAGCGTAGAACACCCTCACTTTCAATCATGAACTGTCTAGATTGACCCTGCTGCACCTCAAACATAATTCTCTGTAGTTGTGGGTCCCTTTTTTGAGCTGCCTTAACTCTTTTCAAGTACACTGATCGTACTCTGAACTAAGTTGAAAGGCATTTCTTAGTTACTTTCCACTACAAACCTTGATCAATCAGCTCATGCAACTCCTGAATAATCAACCTCCTCTTAATACTGATGTGGGCAAGACTACCTATTGATTTTTTGCTCAATGCATTAACCACTACATTCGCCTTGCCTGGATGGTAAAGAATCAAACAATCGTAGTCTTTCAGAAGTTCCATCCATCTTCTCTGCCTTATGTTCAAATCCCTCTGCTAAGCTCTTATGGTTAGTGTATATCTCACAAATGATGATGTATAGATAATGCCTCCAAATCTTCAGTGCGAATACAACTTTTGCCATCTCTAGATCATGAGTGGGATAATTCTGCTTGTGTTTCTTCAACTACCTTGAAGCATAAGCAACCACTCTGCCATTCTGCATTAGCACATAGCCTAATCCTACACGGGAAGCATCACAATACATCATGTATCCATTGTCACCAGAAGGCAAAGTCAGTAATAGGGTTGAAGTCAATAAATCTTTGAGCAACTGAAAATGGTCCTTACATCTATTGGTCCACATGAATCTAACATTTTTCTAGGTCAGTATGGTCAAAGGCGCAACAATGTTGGAGAAATCCTTCATAAATCTCCTGTAATAGTTTGCTAAACCTAAAAAACTTCTCATATTAGTAACTGTCGTGGGTCTTGGCCACTCAGTGATTGCCTCTATCTTCCTAGGATCCACCTGAATGCCATCTTTAAACTCCATATGGCCTAAGAGTGCCACTTGGTCTAATCAAAACTCATATCAAAATCAATCATATACAGAAAGACTAAGTCTACCAATAATTCAATACCTTTAACTAACACAGGACAAGATGGGAAGAAAATGTCTATCTTTAACTCATCACTAAGCATAGTCAAAATAGATAAAGAAAAACTCATCTTGGAAGGAATACAAGATACTTTCAAAGCAAATGAAGGGGATACAAAGGAATAAGTAGCACCCAAACGAATAAAACTCTAGCCTTAGAGCAATAGACTGGAATAATACCTGCCATCATAGCATTAGATGCCTGCACATCCTGAGGAGTCAAAGTGAAGACCCTAGCCTGACTACGTCTTAACTATTGTGAGGTGAATGGTTGAGTCTATCCTCTGCCTCGGCCATGCTGACTCACAAACTATATCAGTCACTGCTGAGGGTACATGGCTGCCTGATACTGCTGAGGCACTTACTGCAATGGCTGGACAATAAAAGGTGAAGATCCTTGAGTAAAGGATGGCTAGAATCTATAGTTCGGACAAGCTCTAGCAAAGTGTCCAAATTAACCACATCTGAAACATGCTCCTGGTATCAAGTGACAAGGACCCTGATGCATTCACCCACATGTGGCACACGGACTAGCTCTAGACCCAGAACTGCCATGTCTAGAGCTCTGTCCACTACTACTGCTAGCACTACCACTATATCTAGCAACCCTACTACTCCTACGATCTTGAGTAAGGTGGTGCCTACCAGTCCAATATGCTTTGAACTATCTGTTATGTTGAGAAGGACCTGTTGACTAAGCACTCATGCTACCTATCTGAAACATTGGCTGCTGCACCCTCTGGATAGGTCTAACAATGCCACTATCATACGGGTAAGGTATAATGTCGTGTCGAATATGCCTTCACTCTAATTGTCTCACCTCCTCCACAACACTCTCCAAACTATGAACCTCTGGTCCTAATCCAGACATATATAGCTTAACTGCTTTGGTGACATCTTGCCTTACATCCTCAGCATGTCTCATTAACCTGTAGAACTCCCGAGTATAGTTCTCGACTGATCTATCTCTCCTATTAATATTAAGTAGTTGCCATTTATAATTCTCTCACATAGACGAAGGACAAAAGAATCTTATAAACTGCTCTTTAAATCCCAACAATGTCATCGTGGCCATGAAAGGCTGAATGGACTGCATAAACCAGTCCTGAACTGCCACTGAGACTAATAACTCCACAATCGTAATCCTTTGATAATCTGAATACCAAGATATGGTCCTGGACTCAATGGTATTAATGAAATCCAATGTGTCTCCAATACCATCAAAATAATCTCACCCCATTATGAAATATAACAATGTTGTATCTACATCTGACATCGCCTGAGTCTATCGCTGAAGCATCTACTACACTATGGGCATCGCTTGATTAAGAGTTGTCATGCCTTGGTTAATACCTGCCATACCAGCTGCAAAAGCTACAAGATCCTCTACTGGAATCTGAGGCTGTAATATCCTAAGATTTTAAATAATTTTAAACTACATCGGGATGTGCAGTGTTAATAATTTTAATATATATTTCTGGTTATTTAATTAGTTTATTATTTATTAAAGTTATTTTTTAATTATTTTAAGTTTCTTACGTAAAATTTTTCCAAGAATTTTATTTTTGAAAAAATTAAAACCTAAATAAATAATTACTAATTATATTGGTCGATTTCATGAAATTGTATGAGTCCATGCACGATTTTAATTGTCATATTAAAATATATACATATACATGCATATATATACACATATTTAATAAATTAGGGTTTATTTTTAATTAAACCTATATTATATAGTTTTAATAAATTAATGTGTATTATATATATATATATATATATATATAATATTAGGTTGATTTTTTTATATATGTGGTGTATAATTATTTTGAATATAATAATATATATTATAATAATTAAAGTTAAAGTTATATATTTATATATATATAAACAAAATAAAAAGTTTATTAAATTTACGGTGTGTGCCACTCGTCCCTCTCCCTCTTAACCCAACGCCATCCCCCATCTCTGGTCGCTGCAACACCCATTTTCTCACCGGCGGAGTGCCTCCCAGCCAACCACCACCCTCTCCAGCCCATTTTGGTAGTGGCTAAGGAAGTTGAAACTCACACTCATCGTCGATCACTGTGTTTCCGACCACCATTTTGAATGTCACCGGTCTCTATCTTCTCCTTGAGCTCCAGTGAGTTCATTTCCAAGCTTGGTTTCACTTGATTTGGTCTAGATTTTCCTTGGTTTTCAATTTTCATTTTCGGCCCTTATGAGTTCTTGATTTTTTTGAACTTCAATTCTAATGATTCAAGCTAACTTCCTTGACAAAGATTGATCCTCTTAGCTTAATCTACATCCTATAATTTTTGTGGAATTTTTGGGAATTATTTTGATGTTTATGAATTTTTTATTATTTTATTAATATTTTCTAATTTTCTTAAATTAATTAATTAAATTATAAAATTATGATTTATGGTATTTATAGGAGTTAAAATGAATTTTAGAAATTTATTTGTAATTTTTATGATTTTTGCATAATTATTATGAATTTATTTAGTTTAGGTGATTTTTAAAAAATTAGGTTAAATGAGTATTTTGTTAAAATTAATTGGTTAATTGAGTATAGTTATTGATTTTACTTAATTATATGTTGAGAAATTAATTTTTGAGTAATTATATTATTTTTAGTGAATTTTTGTATAATTATAGTGAAATATGTGAATTTATATATAACTAGGGGTATTTTGATAATTTGGTACTAAATTGGTTAAAAATTAAATTAAATTGGTTTTAATAGTTATTTGAGGTATAAAAATAATTTTTACAAATTATTTAGTATTTTTAACTAATTAAAACTATTTTTCGTAAATTATTTTCAAATTATGTATAATATACTATTTTTGTAAATAAATGAGTTTTTATTGATTTTTAATATGTTTTAGGGCTAATTGTGTAATTTGGATTTATAAATTGAATTTCGGGTAATATTTGTGAATTTATCGAGAATTATGGATTTTTAATAATATTTTATTAAAATTAGGGTTTTATTTTAATTGTCAGTAAAATAATTATTTTCAGTGTTTTAAATATCTAAATTGCTATATGTTGATATATAAAGGGTATTTTCAGTATTTTTGGCATTTTAAATGTGTTGTGTGTTTATTTTGTGAATTGTGTACCTCGGTCGGTAGAATTATAGTTTGGGAGTCCGACCGAGGGGTTGTGTGGCTGTGTATTTTCAAAGTGTTTTTTCTTGCAGGACCAACTTTACTTTCTGAGTAGAGAGATGTTCGTTTTACAGAGGAGGTTCTGTTGAATTTTCGATAGAATTCTCGTAAAACATGACATCCGATCAAATCCCTATTCCTATTTTGTGTCTAGTGTTTTAGATCGAGTTTCTAGAATTCTATTAGATTTATTCTAAGTTCGTATTGTCATTTATTTGTTTAGTTGTACTGAGACCGAGGCCTAGTGGACTAGGCCCGTCGGACCCGTCTCATGGAGCGCATAACTGTGAGTTGTTATTTTATATATACGTGTTTTAGGATTGCATGTTTTAGAAATGTATGGTTTAATTTTATGAAATATGCATAAATGGTTTAATAATTGCTTAGGTATATTTTTGGTATATTTTAAATTTAATGCATGTTTTGTTATTGAATTATATCTAAAATGTTTTTAAGTATATATATAGCTTATTTCTAGTTTATTTTATAATTAAATTGAATTTATTTGACATATATATACTTGAAATATACTTGGTTTATTTTTGGTATGTTTCTAGTATATATATGGTTTATATTGTTATTTTAATTAATGTCATGCATCATTTATTTCATGACTGAATGGATTTATTTTGAATGAAGGATATCAATAGAATGTGCTACCTAGTGGGCAACACGAGGACCGAGTACGTACCGGTACGACGATAGAATTTAGGTTAAATTACTAACCTATTTATGGATATTGATCGGATTGATTTATTTGATGTGTGATGTGATTGCTGGAGCTCGATTGACCAAGTGTCTTAGGGCCAATCACACTGACAGTCAGACTGCTGGAGCTCGGTTGACTTAGTGTCTCAGGGCCAGTCTACTGTCCAAATGGAACAAGTGAATTTATTTGGAATAAGTGAGCCTGTATGGCTAGAGTGTTGTCTAACACTGTTTTGAGGTTGCGATCATCTAAGGTTCTATTTGATCCTTCATAATCAGATATTATTTTCAGTATTTATATAAAATGATTTTGCTCCATCTGTGTGTATTTGCCTGTATATATATTTATTATATATACTATTGAATGTGTGCATTGCCATTTAGTTATACATGTATATATATTATAACAATTCACTTAGTGAGGTCTGACTCCCCTCCGTTGACTATTTTTCAGGAGAGTCTTCATCTTCAGACCTCAATAGCAGACCCTTACACCAGATTTCTTCTACCCCAGCTTTACTATGTAAATTGCTTACTTAATTTTATTTTGTATTCTAGACACTGCAGTAGTTGTTTTAGTGAATAATATGTTTTTATATATGTTTGAGATTTGTATTTTAAAGATTTGAGCCGAGATTTGTATTAAAAGATTCTATATATATGAGATGAGTTTGTTTTATCAAATGAGCAGGTGGATTATTATTATTATTATATATGAGATTATAATTTCCACTGCAAGATATTTTATTTATGTTATTATTATTACATGATTTTGTTTTATTTTAAAGGCTTGATACGGGTTTCGAATTCGAAAGAATTCCTGTTCCCTAGCGCCGGTCATGGCCCCTATTTTGGGTCATGACAAAGGCTTTACCTGAGGCTATTCCTGCCTCTGAGCCATTGCTACTTTGGCTCTGCCCCTATCTCTACCTCTACTCCTACCTCTAAATCGAGGGGAAAGAGGGAAAATCTCATCCTAAAATGATTGCTCATCGTTATCAGGCTTTGTATCGGCAGTAGGGGCATTCTGAGCATGCCTCATTCTAAAAAGATAAGTGTAGACACCCAATTTGGTCGGCCCGTGTTAGGGGACGAATTAGGGTTGCTCAGTTTGACCGGCCCATTGTCAAGCCCAATGATGAGAATGTGAACTTGGACATGAGGATGAAGCCTGAATCTCTAAGTGGAAAGTGGACTTGAAAATCCAAAGCCTAGAAAACCCAAAATCGAGCCCAACTACCCAAGTTTGGTCCAAGCCCGCTCGACCCAGTGCAGGCCCAGGCCAAAGGGGTACTGCCTCAGTGTAATGAAGTGATCGCCTTATCGATGAGGCACTGCCCCTCTGGCAGCCCAGTTGCAGCTGCATTTAATGCAGCTGCAATCATGACAATCAAGTGGCGCAGGCCCCACTCTCTAGACTTTCTTCTTATGTGAGGAAAAGACTTCTGGAAAAGGAAAAAAGGCTAGGAGAGCTCATGATGGGCTAGGAAGCTTAGGGACATGGGAAGCTAAGGGATAAAAGGAAAAAAAAAGAGAGAAAAAGGGGAGGGGATTTTTTTTGGAAAAAAAAGAAGGGGGAGTTTTAAAAAGAAAGCTCTGAGGAAAAAGAGAAAGGTGAGAAAGGAAGAAGAACGTCCTTAAGAAAGGGAGGAGGGTTGAAGAGAGGACGTCCACTTTCGTATAGGAGAGGAAGGGAGATACTTATATTAATGAGAGATACCACATCCTAGCAAGGATCTCAATCAAAGTAGCTCTGAGGGCCTCTCATTTTGGTATGAAATCTGCACTTTGAACTTGATATATTCATCATTTTGTATGTCCTTGCTTATGTGTGTAACTGTGTCTTTAGCATATTCTAGGTTTGTCTCTAGTGCATATGCTTGACATCTCATTTTATTGATCGATCTTTGAATATTTACGTATGTAGTTGTAGTATGATGAGTGTAAAGTGTGCATATACATGTTTTGGTTGCTTAGAGTAGAAGTTTGCACGTCTTGGAAGTCAGAGCTTATCTGGTGGTCAGGCGATGCCACTGATAGGCCCTCAGGGGGCTTACCTTTTGTGTGCATGTTGCCAGTTTTTATCTCGAGATTACAAGAGCTCTGTTGATGAGGCGTCGCCTCATCAATGAGGTGATCACCTCATCGGTGAGGCGACCGCCTCATTGGCAGGATTAATCTATTTCCTGCTTCATTTTGTCTTTTTTTCTATTGTGACGTCTGCTTTAATGTGTCCTCTTTTGATCCTAAATATGTATGTATGATTGCATGGTGGTGATTATCTTGATTGTTCAATACTTTCTTTAACTTATAATGTGAGAACCTCTTTATAGGACCTCTTTGTAAATATCGTTATATGTGACTTCATTTTTTATGAGAAGAAGGGCTAACCATGTGCTATTTGCAAGAATTACTTGATTTCTGTCATCAAGTAGTCACTTTTGCTAGTTACTTCTTGCATATTGCCGCTTTTATTTTATTTAATAGTTTATTTTTGGTATATATTTGGTGTATTTTCTGTATATTATTAGTTTATTTAGTTAAAAAGCATTGTAATCCTTAATCCCTTCCCTTTTTAATTTTGAATGTATGGTTGTAAATTATTATTTATTTTATTTACTGCATTTTTTGAGTGTTGGGACTTAAAGGCATGAAATTGGACTAATGTGCAAACTCGGACTTGATTATAAAATCTGGTAATTATCCGAAGACATTTTCATCACATGTGGTAAATGAGGAAATAATTAAATAATTAAATGGTAATAAAACTCAAAACACAAGCGGAGGCTAACCACAAGGTTGGGTGAGAATTCAAACACTCATACAAAGTTTCCGAACCCGATCTCTGATGATGGCTTATGGGATCCAGTTGTTATATACTGTGTACCGGCTTTTATCCGGGTGGCGACTCCATCTCCGAATAGGCCCAAGACCTATATCGTATTTTCTAGTGGGCCTTGAGCCCACACAGTATCGTGGTCGCCAAACACTGGGGCGCGCACTAAACCCCGCCACCTACAGTGGCGACTCCACTGGGGATAACGAAACTGATTCCAGTGTTTTGCATTTTATTATCTTTAATTATTTTCTTATTTCTTCCTGCATTTATGCATTCACTACACATTTTGCACACAATAAGCACTTCAGTCCCGAATAAACCTGACAATAGTCAGTACTTCACTACCTATGTTTCACTCAAACCTGGTGGTGGAATATTTGATTATTGTCACTCACAACACGTACTAATCCACTTTGTTTGACCCTTGAGTGGGGAGACATATATGGATGTATATCGTTGTGGGAGCCGAAGCCTTTTTACCCAAGACTCAAGCCCATGTAATGACTTAACAACTATCCTTAGGAATTTTCCCACATGCATGTGTATTATGCCATATAATGGACCCTTAAAATAAATCTCAAGCCCATCAATAAGCAATCCAAAATAAAATGAGCCCTCGTGTCTGACCAAAGCCCATTATAAATAAGCTAGTCAACAAAGGCCTCTCATGCCTACTCATAACCCGTTTCAAATGGGCCTTGACAAGTAAGTTTATGGTGCTAAGGATCTTGGCTAATGGAAAGTGGACTCGGGCTTTATTTAAAGGAACCATTACTTGTCTAAATCATTTTGAGAATTTTCTTGCATACGCCAGTTTTATTATCCCCCGCTGATAATTAAAACCCAGGCCGAAAATCCTAGGACAAGATACTCACCATTGAATACATGTGTGGGAGAAATAAGGGTGGAAGTTTGCACGTTTAAGTTATGTGTTTTGATCTTGTATATCTTTTTGTGTGTGACCTTGTTATTTCTAAAATAAGAATCATTGCATATCATGCATACACGTCATGCATCATTCTAACTAGTTGTTTTGCAACACCATAGATCCTTCAAGCTCAGCAGGGTGGGCCTGAAATAGTTCAGGTCATTTGATTAGAAATTCAAAATTAGGAATGGCAGGAGGGTTTAATACAGAAGCATTTGGGGCATGGTGGAAAGAAGAAGTAATAATAGAAACCCGGGCTATGATGAGGGAAATGATGGGGGAGATTACTAAGCTCATCAGAGAAAGTCAGCCAACACAGCCACCTAATGCATCGCCAATCGATCTGGTCGACCTTGTTGAGGAAATACCGATTAGGGGAAAGGAAGAAGATGATGTAACGGTATTGGCCAATCCGGGGAATCAAAGAAATGTCATCCAAGCTGAGGATATGGGTCAGACCGAGTGGGCTAAGAGTATGACCAGAGTGATGAACCAAATGTAGGTGATGATGAAGGAGAAGGGTATGGTCGCCCCCTTAGATTACGATATGAATTTGGAAAAGGGTGATGAACCGCTGCCTCATAAGTTTAAATTCCCAGAAATGAAGAAGTACATTGGTGTTGAGGATCCTCATTTGCATTTGAGGTAATATGTAACATACATGAAGGCTACTGAGCTAACTGAGAGCCAAATTGTTAAGCAATTCCCTATTTCACTAGAAGGAGCGCCGATTCGTTGATATTACACCATGGAACTGCATGCTCAATCGGATTGGAAAGAACTGTGCATTTCTTTTGTTAAGCAATATGGTCTCAACGTCCAACTAGAAGTGTCCTTGAGAGATTTGCAGAATACCAAGCAGAACTTTAGCAAGCCTTTTACTGATTACCTGACTCGTTGGAGGGGAAAATTGTCCTTGATGAGGCATAGGCCAACTGAGTCCAACCAGTTGGTCTTGGCAATAGAAGGGTGTGTTCTTACATTATCTAGGAAATTGAGGGATCTAGGGATCAGAAATTTTGAAGAGTTATACAGATTTGGGGTCCAGAAAGAATCACATTTGGCCCAAGAGAAGAAATTCTTCGGAAGAGGTTCTGGGGGCAAAGAGGGAGCTAGCTCGAGCAGTAATGTTCAGATTCATGCTATTCGACCACCAAATAGTAATGTACAAATCAGTACAATTAGACAGCTCCAAAGATTTTCTAATCTAGGACGTCCTATGTCCAAAGTCCTCGATAAGCTCATTGAGAAGAACTTGCTACGACCTTTGCCTTTGCAACAACCCTTGCCTGGAGCCAACCCAAAGCTTTTCTATAAATTCCACCAAACCATCAGGCATGACACGGACAGCTGCGCCTGGTTAAAGCATGAAATCCAAGATTTGATAGACTCAAGTAAAATCACCGACCCAGAAAACAGAAAACCAAACACTCAAACCAACCCATTACCCAATTACTGAAATGTACCACCTCCTAACCCATCCATTATGATGGTTAACTATGGCCTAATAGAAGAACAAGTCCTAAACTCCTTCATTGATATCTCTCATAATTCCCGACAAGTCAAGCCCGAAAATCCGAGAACACATGAGCAACACATAGAGTTACAAGTGCAAGTCTTGGACATATGGAGTTCCGATGATGAAAGCAAAGAACAAGTTGACCTATGGGACAATGAGGGGTGTAAGCAGAATCAGTCCATGGGGAAGGTCGAAGAGAAGGGAAAAGGAACCGAGGTTACCAAGACTGGGCCTAAAAAGGCAGGAAGTGTAGAGAAAGGAAAGGGGGTAGAACAAAGCAGAGAGACCATTGCCAGTGTTTGGGAGTTACTTATTCATTCTAAGGATCACAGGGAAGCCCTAGTCCTAGCACTAGACCAAAGGAAAATTTCCACTAATTCCACTCCAGAACAGATGGTTCAATCACTAACAGAAACTCCTCAAGGAATGATAACGTTTTCCAATGACGATCTGCCTCTAGAAGGGAGAGATCACCACAAAGCCCCATTTATCAAAGCTGAGGTAAAAGGGAAGATGACCTGTTGTGTGATGTTTGATAATGGTTCTACCATCAATGTGTGTCCATTGAAGATTTTGCCAAAGCTAGGGCTGACGGTAGCTAACTTAAAGCTTTCTGAAGTAGTTATCAAGGTTTACGATGACACCAAAAGATCTGTGGAGGGAACTTTCAGGGCGTTAGTCAGAACAGGGCCTATAGAAGTTTAGGTTGACCTACATGTGCTTAATATCCTAGTAACCTTTGCCATTTTATTGGGAAGGCCATGGTTTCACCCCCTGGGTGGTGTTCCATCCACTGTTCATCACAAGGTTAAGTTTCCACACGAAGGGAGGGTTGTCACCATCTTAGCCGAAACTGAAGTCGCCATAGCCACACTGAAGTTGATCCCCAAGGAGATTTCCCTTAGCCCTAGTTTTGAAGTCTGTGTGATCTATGAAGATGAGATGGATGAAAGGGTTATGAGAATGATGCACAATATGAAGTTTCTACCTGACATGGGATTAGGGAAAAATCAGAGTGGACCTTCAAGGTTTGTGGGAAATAAAGTACCTATTTTAAAACACGGGTTAAGGTTCAAAGAGGTTGACAAAGTTGGGAAAGAGATGGGTATGTCGAACCAGTCTAAAGAAAAGGAGGAGGAAACAGTGGCTAGAAAGGAGACTCTATGGGAAATCTTTATAAAGGAAGGCACCGGGCATTCATATAGCGGGACTCCGGAACCTCTCCTGGTGGCTAGGGAAGTCATCCCAGGGTTTAAGATATTTGCTAAATTTGTGAACAAAGCCAGGGAAGCTGCTATCCAAAAGGCCCCTACTAAGGAGCTGGTATTGGATGAAGAGGAGTCTAAAGAGGATGAAGCTACTTCGGAGCAGAAGGGCGTTGATGATTAGAACAAAGACCTAGACTTTGAGACCTACATCCTCGATTCTATCATAGATACCTTTATGATGACTGTGATGTTTCTCTTGCTTCTCTATTTGAGACTGACGATCTTTTCTTTTCAAAAGTGAATGCAATGAAATTTGAATTTGCTTATTTATGTGATGTGTTCCCTAATGGTTATTTTGTTTGTGATGATCATTTCATGCATATGTTTGACATTAATTCCATGCAAACTGAATCATTTAATTTAGGCACAAACGATAATCCTAAAAATATATTGCTTGCTTCTGGTTTAACTCATGGTAAGAGAGGAAAAATGGAAGAAATCTTAAAAAAGAGACAGAAAGTATTTCCTTGGGGTTATGAAGACATGCCCGGGATCGACAAGCAGATCTCAGAACATAAAATCCCCACATATCCTCATATAGTGCCAATAAAGTAGAAGCAAAGAAGGCTAAGGTCAGAATGGGCTCTTTTGGTTAAGGAAGAAGTCAAAAAGCAGTTGAATGCAAAGTTTTTAGAAGTGGTAGAGGACACTCAGTGGTTAGCAAATATAGTTCCAATTCCTAAGAAGGATGGAAGGGTCAGAGTGTGTGTGGACTATCGAGATTTGAATAAAGCCTGCCCTAAGGATGACTTTCCCCTACCGCATATTGACACATTGATTGATAGTGTGACTTCCAATGCAATGTACTCTTTTATAGATGGATTTTCGGGATACAATCAGATCATGATGGTAGTAATGGATAGATTGAAGACATCATTCATCACCGAATGGGGTGTGTATTGTTACCAAGTGATGCCTTTCGGGTTGAAGAATGCAGGGGCCACTTATCAGAGGATGGTGATTGCCCTACTGCATGACATGGTCCATAAAGAGGTCAAAGTGTATGTAAATGAAATGATGGTGAAATCTACAACCAGGGAAGGGCATTTTGAAGCACTAGACAAGTTTCTGGCCAAGGCAGAAAAGTATAATCTCAGGCTGAACCCGAAGAAATGTGTTTTTAGGGTCACATCTGGGAAGCTGTTGGGATACATTGTCAGTAAAAAAGGAATAGAGATGGATCCAGATAAAATCAGAGCAATTAGGGATATGCCAGCGCCAAAAAATGAAAAAGAGGTCTAAGTGTTTCTAGGGCGCTTACTATATATCAACAGATTCATAGCCAAACCGATAGCTATCTGCGACCCTATCTTTAAGCTTCTAAAGAAAGACCAACCCATTGTGTGGAACAAGAAGTGTCAACAGGATTTTAAAACTATCAAGGATTATCTGATGAATCCCCATGTCTTACAATCGCCGAGACCAGGTAAGGTCTTAATCCTATATCTGGCAATTGAAAAGGATGCAATGGGGGCGATGCTAGCGCAGGAAGGTGAAGGGAAAATGGAGCACGCTGTATATTACCTGAGTAAGAAGTTTTTACCCTACGAAGCTACTTACAGTTTAGTAGAGAAATCTTGGCTGGCAGTGATCTGGGCAACAAGGAAACTCCAACACTACTTCCAGTCGTATAAGGTGCAAACAGTTTCCAAATATGATCCTCTCTGGTACCTCCAACAGACCCCGTCTCTTACGAGAAAATTGGCCAGCTGGCTTGTTTTTCTCACAGAATTTGTTATAGAGTATATGGCCAAAAAGATAGTAAAAGGAAGAGCAGTAGCAGACTTCTTGGCGCAAAGCCTGGTCGGGGACACCCAAGAGTGGAAGTTGGAGTTTCCTAACGAGAACTTAGGGGTGATAGAGATACAAGATTGGGAAATGTACTTTGACGGAGCTGTCAACAACAAGGGAGCTGGGATAGGAGTAATTTTGGTTATGCTAGAAGGAGAGATGATCTCGATGGCAAAAAGGCTCGAATTTGAGGCAACCAATAACCAAGCAGAATATGAAGCCTGCATCTTTGGCTTAGAAGCATTGCATAGTATAGGGGCGGGAAATGTCACTATCTACGGAGATTCCATCCTAGTTATAAAACAAGCCACTAAAGAATGGGAGATAAAAGAAGACAGATTATGGCTGTACTGGGAGTACTTGACCACCATCCTATGCTCCTTCACGCAATGTAAATTCGTCTATTTGTCAAGGGAAGGAAACCAGGTAGTAGATGCCCTAGCCACACTGGCCTCCATGTGGGAAAGTGGGAAGCAACCAGAGGCCAGACCCTTAATCCTCATAAATTCTCAAGCCCCCTGTTACGAAGAGGTGAAAGTAACGCCAGTCGATGTCACTGAGAAACCTTGGTTCTATGATTTACAAAGGTATTTGGAAACTTGGCAATTTTTGGATGACGCTGATAAGAAAGAGAGGATATCCCTACAAATGTTGTCTCGACAGTTCATAAGCCACAAGGGGATGTTATACAAAAGAAAGCCAGTCGGGGTACACCTCAGATGTGTCGACAAGGGTGAAGGTCGGAGGCTTATGGAAGCAATTCATGAAGGGGTGTGCGGACCACACATGAGTGGGACTGTCTTGGCAAAGAAAATAGCTTGCCAGGGGTACTTTTGGCTCACTATGGAAGCGAATTGTGTTGGATTTATGAAGAAATGTCACAATTGCCAAACATATGGTGATGTTATCCACCAACCATCTACGAAACTTCAAGGAATGATGTCTCCTTGGCCGTTTACTGTATGGGGGATTGACATCATAGGGGAGATAAGGCCAAAAACAACTAATGGTCATCGGTATATCATTATGGCTATCGACTACTTCTCTAAGTGGGTTGAGGCTGAACCTTATGCTACCGTGGGGGCGAGGCAGATGTCGAGGTTCATCAAAAAGAACATAATTTGTAGGTATGGTCTACCATACCACATAGTCACAGAAAATGGTGTTTAGTTTCGAGCAGAGATGGCCACACTACTAAAGGACTATAAGATTGAGCACCACAAATCATCTCTGTATAGGCCATAGGCGAACGGAGCGGTAGAAGCAGCAAATAAGAATGTAAAAAAGATATTGGCTAAGACATTGGAAAATTATCGAGATTGGGCTGAGTACCTACAATTCGCATTATGGGGGTACCGAACTACTGCTAGAACCTCGACAGGGGTCACTCCATACTCTTTAGTTTATCCGTGTGAGGCAGTTTTGCTTATAGAGGTCGAGATAAGGTCGTTGAGAGTTCTTCTGGAGTCTAAACTCCTTAAGTATCAGTGGGTCAAAAGTCGGTTGGCTCAGCTGACACTGCTAGATGAAAAGAGGATGAAGGCTATCTATCATTCTCAATTGTATCAGAGAAGAATAGCCCGTGCCTACAATAAGAAGATCAAGCCAGGAAAGATTCGAGAGGGGGATCTGGTGTTGAAACTCACAAGATCAGTCACGACCGATCCTCGAGGAAAGTTTAAGCCCAACTGGGAGGGACCGTATCTAGTAAAGAAGCTGTTTTCGAAAGGTGCTGCCATTTTGTCTGACATGGAGGAAAACGAGTTCAAAGAACCCATCAACCTAGACAAGCTTAAGAAATACTTTCTATGAAAGGTCTCGCTAGGGAGAAAACCTTGAAAAGAGGTTGTCTAAGCAAAAATTAGAGACCAAAAAGAAAAGAAAGGAAAAAAAAGAGGAGTACTACTGGACTAAAAACCTCGAAAGAGGCAGTCCAAGCAAAAGTTAAGGACATATAAAAGGGGAGAGAGAGGTGCAAAATGGCTAGTTGGAAAACATGTAAGGGCAAGCCAACTAATAACATGAGATGTACCAGAAGCAAAATGTATATACGTTTTGTGCTTAAATGAAATGAAATGGATTGCTTCAATTATTGTTAAGCATTGTATGATGTGTCCATTACAAGCCGTTTAACTAGTACAAAAGGGAAATTACTTCTAACAAAAGGGAAAATGACGACTTCATTCCATGAGCTAATTTTGCTTTCCCTTCTTTTGTTGCTACCTTGTGAACTTAACATCTGTAATTCTCTTGTCTTCTTATATTTAATAAACTCGTCTCTTTCTATCTATTGCAAGCAAACCCACGCTTTGTAATGATCATCGGTGGTCTGATCACCGTCGTAGCTTAAATTTCTTTCGATGACTCTTTGAGGCCAAGTCGCCACTAGGTGGTCCAGAAAATTCTGAAGAATAGCCCTGGCTCAAACTCGTGAATAGGTTCCATAATCAGTTGTTTATGACCGTATTAGCGATAGAGGCAGGCTGGATTGTAGAAAGTGGAAAAATGGAGACCGACAGTCGGGACACAATATGTATAAGACTGGAGGGTCACGTGCTGTAAACCCCACCAGGGACACATCCAGCGAATCGGTGTATCAGGGAATGTTGATAGCCAGCCACGAATGTCTGCAGGGATGGGATGTAGCTTCCTTGTTCGATAATGCTTGGCCTGATAACACCTAATGTCTTGAGGAGGGTCGATCAAGCCTAGCTTCTCATAGAACCACATATGCGGGATTGTAAATGTTTAGGTATAAGCAGTTGAAAGTAAAGAAGGGGCGATCAAAACTTACCTCCGGCAAAAAGGGGCTTCCGGAGAATCATCGCGTACTTGCAAAGTCATCCAATCCAATGATGGTTTCTGCTAAGATGAGAGGGAAGGGATTGAGCATTGGCTCCACTTGATCGAGGATGGAGAGGATCTTTGTATTGCAGTCCCCTGAGGGGGAAACCAATAGAAATTAAGCATACAAATAGAGGGCTAACATGCGGGGCCAGTAAGTTTCCCCTTTGTCCATAATCATAATGACTTCAAGGAGGGCCTCCAATTTGATTTCTGAGTCAGAGATACAGTGGAAGGAAGACCGAGGTGGAAGATTGAACATGCGCACCATTTATTGTTGAATGGAACTAGAATCCGAGTTTTCAAAAGCAGGAATTGTAAATTGGCAAGTAGAATCTGTATGATGACCAAGAATTGCCTCGAATTCCTCTGGTAGGGGCATATTTCTATCGTGTTGAGCCAAAAAATGTGTTTCTGGGGATCCCAAAATTGAACCATAGTATGGAGAAAAGGGTAATTGATTCTCCTAGTATGGAGTGATTTGAAGACCGTGAGATGGAATGGCTCTAACCCAGCCCAAGATTTGTTGTCCAACCCTTTCAGAATCGACTGTAGGGACCTCAGACTTTGTTATGTCTTGTTTGTGACTTTTCAAAGACACTTAGAGAGAGAAAAAAAGGGGAGGATGAAAGGGATTCTAGAATTAAGTCAAATGCAGGAATGAAGGTTTTATAGGGGCAGAACCGCCTGCTGTTAAGGTGGCTGCCTCATCTATGAGGTGACCGCCTCATCAATGAGGCACCGCCTCAGTAGAATGAGGTGATCGCCTCTTTACCAGGATTCGATGGGGCGATCGCCTCATTAACAGTACAGGCCGGTTGTGTTTCTTCAAATCGCACAGTATAACAGGTAGAGCAGTTACGTTACGCATGCAAATAGTGAAATCAACTCACATATGAAAAAATGAGAAAAGCAAAACAAATGAATTTAATCAAGGAAAATGTTGAATTCTGCAAGCATTCTGTTCATAAAAACCAAAAAAACCAAAATTCTGTGTTCGCTACTCAGAGACTACATAAATTTTAACACGGGAATGTCAAGCATCTGATCCCGTACCCTCAGGGTCATCTTCTCCCTCGGCACCACCATTGCTCCCATCTTCATCCTCGTCATCCTCATCAATCTAGAATACATCAATCTGATGCTCGAGAGTAGTGATCCTCACCTTGCTAGCCTCATCTCGATCCTATTCAAACAAATCACAGGTCAGTAAACCATGCAAGCATGCATACATGTAGGAAATAATGAAATTCTTACCCTCCACTGCTGGGTGACCTCCAGCATGTAGTCTCTCTGGGCCTCTATCATGCGGTACATATATAGGCCCTACTCCAGTGGAATCTACATTATCAAAATAAATGTTGGAACTAACAGTTGGTTTGAGAATTATAGTGAAAGTAGGTTAGGGAGAAGAACATACGTGAGTAGCACTGACAAGAGTGCATGCAGGGGTTAGGTCCCCATCCAAAGTCAAGAACTGATGCGACAACTCCCTAAGGGGAACCCAACATCGGGCTAGGGGGTCGGGGACGTGGATGAAGCTACCTAGGGCAAACTCAGAATCGGGGGCAGCAGTCGGTATGGCTCCCTCACCGATAGTAGAAGTCTCCTCCCTGCTCGGATCCAGTCGATGCCTCAAGGGCTCTCTCTCCCGCATTCGGGACCTAACCGGGGCCGTGGGCCTAGCAAGCGCAACCTAAAGACAAAAATAGGAGGAACATGTTAAGGATGCAATGAATTTATAAGAAAAGGGGAACTGGTGAGGATTTACCTGAGAGGTAGAAGTGGCCTAGAAGGGGACCGTCAGCAGAAGGTGGGTACGGATGAACTCCACGTACCGAATCTTCACACGAACTGTGTGATCCACAACTGGTGAGCCCACGATGGCCTGAACAAGATCATCACCCTCCAGTTCATGAGCCCAAAGCATACTTTCAGGAGGAGACCTGGGGACCCACCTAGCCCTAGCACCTGCCTTCCAGTTCAAGACCTGCTCTCCCAAGTACCAAGCTCTATACCAAGGGCCATAAAGGAGTACCCTCTTCTGGGCTAAAGGCCTGGAGCGAGTCATGTCGATGGTCCAAGTGTCCTCGGACCCCCATAAGTCGTTTCGGATCTGTAGGAAAGGAGAGATGTCAATATGTAAGTAAGTTGAATGTGAATAATTCACTAATAGGTAGGTTTGTGCTTTGCAGGTACCGCATCCTGTGTCAGCGAGTTCAAGTGCTGCCTGTTGATGTGAACTCGCGCTAGATGCCTCTTCACGACGCGGCTAGCGCCCCACCTACCAAGGGTTGGGAAATGGTCTCCCACCCGGGTAACGCCTATAAGCAACTCTAGCTTCAAAGCCCATACCTGAAAAATAAAACAAGAGAAGTTGAGAAGACTGATGTAAGTAATGGGGGTTAGAGCAAGATAAAGGGAAAAGAGGAATCATGGCATACCAGAATGGCATGCCAAAAGTCGTAAAACCTCCTAGCCCCTCGGACCACCTCGTCCATGCTCCGGTATAAGTATGCCAGGGCATAGCTACCCCAATCGAATGTGGGAAACTGGTCAAGATCCCAAAGGGCTGATAGGAACATCAGATCGATAGAACTGGCGGTGTTAGCAAAAAAGGTGGTATTGAGCAGGTAGAGTAAAAAAGCCCTCACCACTTGGTCAATCTCGAGGGGAGAGATCATCGTTGTGGCCCAATCTTGAGTGTAGAAACTCCTGATCGAGTCCAACTTAAGGGTATGAGTTCCCTTCATGTCAGGAGTCATCCCCAGAAGTCGCTCGATATATGCAGCCTTATTTGGAGACAGCTGGTGTAGACTCGTATCAAAAGGAATAGGATCCTCGGCACAGGCAATCCCCATGATGGCAGCAAATGATATCGGGTCTAGAGTAAGCTCACAAAACGGGAGGTGGAAGGTGTGGGTCATATCAAACCACCTCTCCATCAGGGCATGCAATGGTTGGTAGTCCGTGCATCCCTGTTCGGATGGAAGTGAGAGTATGAAGTCCTCGAACCCCGTCTCCTGAATCCGGTCCCTCTGCTCGTCAGTCAAGTCATTGAAAAAGATCTAGGCTCCATGGAAGTTCCCAGCCCCCTTGAAAGTCTGAGCATCATGCTGCAAGTAAAGAGATAGGGAAGTAAAATTTATGCATTTTGTGGTCTCATGGAGAAACTCAAAATGGATGTACATGTAAATGGCGCAGTTCCTCTCTGTTGATGAAGTGATTGCCTCACCTTAGAGGCGATCACCTAATCATGGAGGCTATCGCCTTATTGAAGAGGTAATTGGCTCTGTGAAGGGGCGACAGGAAATCGCCTTTTCACAGAAACCCATCGCCTCATCAAAGAGGCGATCGCCTTTACAAAGCATAGATGGGGACAATGTCAATTTTTTGACACAATAAGTCACAAATTCTATAGTTTGTTTGATTAAATAAACGTCGTATAATGATAATTATGCAAGATTAATCCCTAACCCGATGTAATTTTGCAAGAAATTTTAGGGTACTAACCTCTCTGGATGCAAAAGAGCAGATGTGAGACCCTAGGTCTACCAGAAGCAGAATTGAATCTCCACGGGTTAATCCCAGGCTCCTAGAAGCGCTAATGAGAGGCGGAATATGATCCCACTATGGTACAGGGGGTGTTCTATCGTTCTCCATCGACTGAAAAGTGGAGAGAGATGCAGAGAGTACAAGAAGTATAAAAAAAGGAAAAGAAAAGGGGACAAAAAAATAATAGAAGGGAGAAAGGACAAAAGGAAAAGAGTGTTTTTATAGCAAGCAGGAGTATAGGGTTTCCCCTAAAAAATAAATAAATAAATAAATAAATAAAAATGACGATGAGAATGATGGGTGGAAGTTAGTGCCGCATACTAGGGAGGCAGAATTTAGAGTACGGATCTTTAAGAGGAAGTTTCTCAAAGACAGGGCTGTTTGGGTTTGAATCCCCAAAGCTTAAAGACATGGCTGTTCGGGTTTGAATCCCCAAAGCTCAAAGATAGGGCTGTTCGGGTTTGAATCCCCGAAGCTCAAAGACAGGGTTGTTCGGGTTTGAATCCCTGAAGCTCGAAGACAAGGTTGTTCAGGTTTGAACCCCCGAAGCTTGAAGACAGGGCTATTCGGGTTTGAATCCCCAAAGCTTGAAGATAGGGTTGTTCGGGTTTGAATCCCTGAAGCTCAAAGATAGGGTTGTTCAGGTTCGAATCCATGAAGCTCAAAGATAGGGCTATTCAGGTTTGAATCCCTGAAGCTCGAAGACAGGGTTGTTCGGGTTCGAATCCCCGAAGCTTAAAGACAGGGCTGTTCGGGTTTGAATCCCTAAAGCTCAAAGGATTGAGATGACTGTTCGGGTAGTATCCCAGAAGTCGGAAGCGAAGGACAACTGGGCCAGCACAACTCGGAAGTCTATGTCCCTAGAGGAGTGATAATCAGACCAGGAAAATCTGAAAACCACATCCCCAACAAAGATCGGGCCAGGAAAACCCGAGAATCAAGTTTCAGTGTTACGAAGACCGGGCCAGGAAAACCCGAGAATTGAATTCCAATGTTGTAAGGGTCGAGCTAGGAAAACCCGAGGTTAGCAATTTTCAAATATCTCTATCAAATATTAATGAGTGGCTAATCGGGCTAGGAAAACCTGAGGATCACAGTCACGTTTCAGAATTAAAGAATTCATCTCTCAGGTGAGACTCGAGAGTCAGGTACATTTCTTACCTTATTGTTTATTTGTTGTTGTGCATGTGATTTTTTGAAAAATCAATTTTTCAAAAAATCAGGGGGCAAACTGTAGACACCCGATTCGGTCGGCCCGTGTTAGGAAATGAATTAGGGTTGCTTAGTTTGATCCGCCCGTTGTCAAGCCGAATGATGAGAATGTGAACTTGGACATGAGGATGAAGCCTGAATCTCTAAGTGGAAAGTGGACTTGAAAATACAAAGCCTAGAAAACCCAAAATCGAGCCTAACTACCCAAGTTTGGCCCAAGCCCGCTCGGCCCAGCGTAGGCCTGGGCTAAAGAGGCACCGCCTTAGTGTAATGAGGCGATCGCCTCTTTGGCAGTTGCCAATGAGGTGATTACCTCACCGATGAGGCATCGTCCCTCTGGTCGTCCACTTACAGCTGCATTTAATGCAGCTGCAATCATGACAATCAAGTGGCACGGGCCCTACTCCCAGACTTTCTTCTTATGTGAGTAAAAGACTTTTGGGAAAGGAAAAAAGGCTAGGAGAGCTCATGATGGGCTAGGGAGATTAGGGACATGGGAAGCTAAGGGATAAAAAGAAAAAAAGAGAGAGAAAAAAGGGAGGGGATTTTTTTTGGAAAAAAAGAAGGGGGAGTTCTAAAAAGAAAGCTCTGAGGAAAAAGAGAAAAGTGAGAAAGGAAGAAGAACGTCCTAAAGAATGGGGGGAGGGTTGAAGGGAGGAGGTCCACTTTCTTATAGGAGAGGAAGGAAGATACTTGCGTTAAGGAGAGATACCACATCCTAGCAAGGATCTCACTCAAAGTAGCTCTAAGGGCCTCTCATTTTGGTATGAAATCTGCACTTTGAACTTGATATGTTCATCATTTTGTATGTCCTTGCTTGTGTGTGTAACTGAGTCTTTAGCATATTCTAGGTTTGTCTCTAGTGCATGTGCTTGACATCTCATTTTATTGATGGATCTTTGAATATTTACGTATGTAGTTGTAGTATGATGAGTGTAGAGTGTGTATATGCATGTTTTGGTTGCTTAAAGTAGAAGTTTGCACGTCTTGGAAGTTAGAGCCGGTCTGGTGGTCAGGCGACACCTCTGTGATTTCAGTGAGATGATCGCCTCATCAATGAGGTGATCACCCCACTGACAGGCCCTCAGGGAGCTTACCTTTTATGTGCATGTTGCCAGTTTTTATCTCGAGATTGCAAGAGCTCTGTTGATGAGGCGTCGCCTCATTAATGAGGTGATCACCTCATCTCAATGAGGCAATCGCCTCATCGGTGAGGCGACCGCCTCATTGGCAGGATTAATCTATTTCTTGCTTCATTTTGTCTTTTTTTTCTGTTGTGACGTCTACTTTAATGTGTCCTCTTTTGATCCTAAATATGTCTGTATGATTGCATGGTGGTGATTATCTTGATTGTTCGATACTTTCTTTAACTTATAATGTGAGAACCTCTTTATAGGACCTCTTTGTAAATATCGTTATATGTGACTTCATTTTTTGTGAGAAGAAGGGCTAACCGTGTGTTATTTGCAGGAATTACTTGATGATTTATGTCATTAAGTAGTCACTTTTGCTAGTTACTTCTTGATTATTGCCGCTTTTATGTTACTTAATAGTTTATTTTCGGTATATGTTTGGTGTATTTTCTGTATATTATTAGTTTATTTAGTTAAAAAGCACTGTAATCCTTAATCCCTTCCCCTTTTAATTTTGAATGTATGGTTGTAAATTATTATTTATTTTATTTACTGCATTTTTTGAGTGTCGGGACTTAAAGGCATGAAATTGAACTAATGTGCAAACTCAGACTTGATTATAATATCTGGCAATTATCCGAAGATATTTTCATCACATGTGGTAAATGAGGAAATAATTAAATAATTAAATGGTAATAAAACACAAAACACAAGCGGAGGCCAACCACAAGGTTAGGTGAGCATTCAAACGCTCATACCCAGTTTCCGAACCCGATCTCTGATGACGGCTTCTGGGAACCTCCGTTGGATCTAGTTGCTATATTGTGTGTCATGGCTTTTATCCGGGTGGTGACTCTATCTCTGAATAGGCCCAAGACCTATATCGTATTTCCTAGTGGGCCTCGAGCCCATACAGTGCCATGGTCGCCAAACACTGGGGCGCGCGCTAAACCCCACCGCCTATAATAAGAAAACCTAAATTCAAAACCAAATAAAAACATAGACATCGACGTAGAATCCTAAGGATAAAGAATCAACAAGCAATAATTAACAACTTAAGTATCGCAGTAACATGAGAAAAGACAGACATCGATAGTCAAAAGCATGAAAACGAGCCAAAGCTATGATACCAAATTTGTCACAACCCAAACCCAAGGGCACGTGACCGACACTAGGGAATGGGAAAGCATAAAACTACTGAAACCTATAATAAGCCTTACATGTAAACTTTAAAACCTGACATAAAATACTTAAATCATAATGCACATTATCAAACTGATTTTTCTCAATATAATTAAACCATAATATCATAGTGCATAAAAATAAATAAGCATCAGTTATACAATTAGTATCTCAGTACATAAATCTTAATGCATAATATCCAATTTTAACATATGCAGTTATACTGTTCTTTACTGCGGTACACAAATACTAATATAAATACAACTATATAGACCTACATAAGATAGCCGGTGAAAAAGCTACACGGTGTAGAGAAGTAGGCCTAAAAAAAAACTCCCAAACTCATGAATAAAAATAAGTGGAGGGGAGTGAGACCTCGCTGAGTAAGTTAATAAAGAAAATGAATGATATATAATCCATTTTTCAAAAGGGAAGAAATAAATATTTAAATGCTTTTTAAGAACCCGATTTATCAATTTTTTTATAACAGTCATACAACTCACTTAAATCCAAGACTGTTAGATCCCGAGAGCAAAGCATCATCAGGATGCATAGCCGCAGTCACATCACTTAGTCCAATATCACTGGCGATGTCCAAGAGTAAAGCATCACCAGACCATCAACCCTAGTGATTAAATAAATAAATATTAATCCAACTACACTAGCGGTGTCCGAGAGTAAAGCATCACCAGACCTTCGGTCCCAGTATTTATTAAATATCAAATGTTATATTACAAGCGATGTCCGAGAGCAAAGCATCACCATACCATCAACCCCAGTAATATAATCAAATATAATCACATATTATACTGGTGCGCACACAGTCCTAATGAAACCCATTAGGTAGCCCGTTATACCGTAGTTTATATAAAATAAATGAAAATAAATAACTTAAGGAAAATTACAATAAATAAAATAAAATAAATCAACTATAAATTAAATCATGCAATAACAAATGAAGAATGTTGTCTAGAATCTCATAACTTAAATAATTCATCAAAATTCAATATGATTTAATTTGAAAGACCCGATATTCAAATCAAATATTAACTTATAAGATAAAAGCGCTCCTCTGGTACATCGTGTCCGACACAACCGGAGGGGTGGCTAAAAGACAGAAAAGGAAAACGACAATCAGAAAATAGAACCCTAACTTCTAAAATTTCTAAGGAAGACTTGACTTGAACTAAGAATAACAAGTTTAAGAATGACCCGGTGTCTCGTTTTACAAGAAATCTATCAAAAATTCAAAAGAGTTTCCTCTGTAAAATGGACATCCCTTTACCGAAGTAGAGTCAATCCTACAAGCAAACACGCTTCAAAACTCCACACAAGCTCAACACCTCGAGTTAGGACCCCAAACCACACAAATTCCCAACCGAGGTTCACAAAACATAATAAAGCAAATATTAAATATTAATACATTAAAATCACCGAAACCATAAAAATTAATAATAAATCATAATATAATTTATTCAATTTTCAAAACACTAAATACAATTATTTTTCACCATAATTTAATAAAATCTCAAATAATAATATAATATTAATAAAAACCCAACTTTTCAAATATTCAACATAATATAGTCAAATTCAAAATTTAATTGTTTAAATAGTTTAAATATACTATAATATTAATTAAAAACTCATTTAATTCACAAAACAATAATTAATTTATTATTTGAATATAATTTCCAAAAATTAGTATTAATTAACTAAAATAGTAAATAATCTGTAAATATTATTTTAATACCACATTTTATCCCAAAATTATTTAAAACATAATATTTAACTATAATATCAACAAAATATACAATGCTCCTATCATTTCAAAATTCAAATAAAATTAGTAATTCCTCAAAAATTATATAAAATTACTAAAAATTATATTATTAATACTAAAATTACTGACTTAATTTATTAACCCTATTTTACTCAATTTTTCAACCAAAAATAATTAATTAACAACATTAATAAAACATACATAAAACTTAAAATACCTAAATAAATATACAAAATTCCACAAAATCAAATTAACCAATATAAATCATGCTCATATATACCCATAACCAAAATCAACCAAAATAATTTAGATCAACATATATATATTTATATAGATCAACCCAAAAATTAACCAAATAATTAAAATAAAATTATGGATAATTTAAACAAATAATTTATAAATTAACAAAATCAAAATCAACCTAAAAACTAACTAAAATCAACTAACAAACAACTACAACATTTCTAACTAACTAACCTAAAACTCACCTAAACTAAACCAAGATCAAGAGGAGCTTGGTGCTAGTCTTCGGTGAGAGGAGGAGAAGAAGGCTGATGCCTTCTGTTGCCGCTACTGCTGTTGTTCCTGTTGTTGTTTCTTGTTGTTGTTGTTTTGGTTGTTGTCGTTGATGCTGGCAAATGAAGGATGACAATGAGAAGAAGAAGGAAGTAGGCGGTGATGATAATAATCATAATGATAATACTAATAATAGTAGTAGTAGTAGTAGTAGTAATAATAATAATAATAATAATAATAATAATAATAATAATAATAATGCAAGAATTTCCTCAACCATACATATACATATATGGCAAAACTTATCCATAAATATATATGTATATATTTATATATATACCAAGTACAAGTCCCAAAACAAATATATATACATCACCCATGTATATATACATATAACTACAATCAAATAATAACCCTAGTTAAAATAATGCTATAAATAATAATAATCAATAATAATATTGCTATGTATATATAAAAATGTATTATGACAATTAAAACCATAATGTATGTGCATAAAAATAAAATGCTGTAAAAATAATAATATTAATAGTTCTCAATGGAATTTTAAATTTAGTATTTAAATATATAATTTAATATATCAATAATAACAACATAAAATAAAGATAATTAATATCATTGAAAACTTCAATATTTATATAAATAATTTAAAATATTCGGATTATTATATTTCACACTATTAATTTGTTGTTTAGCTTAATGCTTTACGTATGTAGTTAAGTAGTTAAGCGTTGATAATGAACAAAAAGAAAAATACGCCCAAGCAATCCACGAACAACCAACCTTCATTTGGTTAATATTTGCTTTTCTTTTTTGTTTGTAAGTGAAGGATCGTACACTGACTCTTGTTTTTTCATATAATTTTGCAGATATCACTTTATACAAGGTAGTTCAAAGTTCAAATTTCAAAGTAACAAAATAGAAAACTGTGGTGTATAACATAACATTAAACGTTGATAAAAAGAATTACCTTGTAGGATATAGATGAGTTGAGGTAAGAATTTTTCAATTTAATTAGAAGTTTTAAATTCGAATTATGGGTATGTAGATATTTTAAAATTTTTTAAATAGACTTTTGCCAGGTGCATTATATGCAAAAAAAAAAAAACATTAATAAAAGAATTTTACTAGATGTAACTAATAAAATAAAAAATAAAAAAGTGATTATGACAAATAAAAACTAAAATAAAATAAAACATTTTGTTTTTTTAATATTTTAGTTCAATGAGTGAATGACTAGAAAATTAAGAGTTATATACTGTTGGAAAGCTAGCTCTTAATCAAGCAAAATTAACACATTAAAGATTAAAGATTGCTAGCAATCATGAAGGCCAACGGAGTGATAAGGTTGTTCAAACTAACAGAGGTGATAAGGATGTGTGCTCTCATACAAGTTCCTATACCAGTCGATGGATGATGGGGATAAGGAAGTTCAAGCAACAAGAAGTTTACAACAAAGGTGGTAATTTGACCAGTCCTTTGAACAACCTGATAACTCCATTGGCCTTCATGATTGCTAACAATTTTTCAGGGCTTGTTTGTTTTACCTGATTATAATAGCCGATAACTGTTAGCTGATAGCTAACTAATAGTAATGTTTGGTGAAATTTTTTTGAATTAATGTTAGTATATAAATTGATTATTATGAGATATAATTTGTTATATATATATATATATGGAAAAAATTAATATAATTTGCATTAAAATGTTATTTTTATATATAATTATAAGTGATCATCATTATGGACATAATTTGTGATTATAAGTTGTCATCAGAATTGACATAATTTGTTATTTTTACATTTAATTTGCCATTAGAGCTATGTGAAACAAGAGCTTGAGAATCGGCGGTTTTGTTAGTTATGTGTCAGCCACTCTGTCCAATGGTTGTTTACGAGAGGTTTTGTAGGTCCATGCCCATGATCCAAGGTGAAAACAAAGAAACAGATAAACTTCGTTCATTTTAATATTTGTAAGTTATATATATATATATATATATATATATATATATATATATATATATATATATATATATATATTGAATAATTTAGAGGGTAAAGGAAGGTGAAAATTGAACTCATAATCTCATCTTATAATATTTATCATCTAAATTACTAAGCTATAAAGGGAGGACGTACGTTAATTCTTATAACCCATATTTATTTAATTATTAAGTTAATTGAGAATTTAAAGTGTGAGTTTTAAATATTAATTGTATTGAATTTATTGTTAAATAATTATTTAAGTGTGTATATAAAATATGTTGATGAGTATGTGTATAAATATTTTGAGAGAAATTTAGATTTTAAAATATTAAAATATTATTATTATTATTTTAAAAATTATTATTTTGTACTTTGTACTATTTAAAAATATATATATAAAATGATTTTTTCCCCCTCTCTTCTTTCCCTCCCCTCTCTTTTCTTTTCCTTTCTTTTCCTCTTTCCTCTTCTTCCTTATAGACCTGACAACCCCTTTGCCATCGTCACTATCCAGCCATTGCCACCACGTTGGACCACTTCCTAACATCATCGCCATCGCCCTGAATTGCCAACAGCCTTCCCTCCTCCCCTTCCATCTCTCCTTTCTCTCTTTCTTGATTTTGGGTAGTGCTGATTTGGACAGAACATCACCGACAATGTTTTCAGGCTCCTCGAGTGCCTCTGCTAGTCTTGATAAGCTTGTCTCCTCTTGGGCTTCGTTTCCCCCAACTTGATTTGGCCATGCAACTTCAGGAACAAAACTGATTTTGGATAATTGTTTTTAGATTGATTTTTGGTTATTTTGTTAAATTGAGCTTGAATTCAATTTATTTAGATGTAGTTGCTTTGGGATTAAATGCAATTAAGGTTGCGATCTAGTTAATGGTGATTTTTATTTATTTTTATGATTTTTTCAAATTTTTCAGGCTCGGTTATTGTTCACGCTATTGTTCTGAGTTCTGGAAAATATTTTTATTTTTCATAAATTCTATTATTTATGTAGAGTAAACTTTGTGAAGAAAGTGTTTTGAAATTCTTTATAGAATTTTAAATATGAATTTTTTAAGGTTATATTTAAATATGTAAGTTTTGGAAAGTTATTAGAAATTAGTAAAATTATTTAATTTTAATTAAATTGTTGTTGATTATTCTATTGTAGACTATTTTTTATTAATAAAAGATTGAAAAATAATTTTTATAATTATTTTCCAATTTTTAGTTAATAAGTAGTAATTTTTGGGAAAATATATGAAAAATAAGTTTATTTATTATTGTTCAAGTTTAAATGAGCATGTTATTATTTTTTATTATATAATTGAGTGATTTTGATAATTAGTTACAATTTATGCTAATTTAATTGTAAAAAGGAATTTTATTCCATTAATGGATTTTATTAGCAGAATATTATTTATAGACTAGAATTTTATTATTTATTTGGAAAATAATTTCTTTAATATTTTTATGATATATTTTTGTGATTTGAGAAAATTCTATTATTTTTATATATTTTGTGATGTTGGTTCTCGATTGAGCATGAAATATAGTTCAAGGGCTCAACCCGAGATGTTGAGCCTTAGAATATTTTAAAGTGTGTTTTTGTACATAATTGAGTCTACTTTTAGTAGAGAAATGTCCGTTTCTCATAAAACGTGACATTAGGTCTATGTTAAGTTTTGAGTGTTTTTAGAGTCGAGTTTTAAATCGATTTTTATCTAGAAATCTAGAATATATAAGATTATGATTTTTATCCTAATTAATTTTTTATTATTTCTCTTTAGCCGCGTTGAGATTGAGGTCTTCAAGGCAGGGCTAGTCGAGTAATCATAAAGGAGCGCATTTCACCAGTGAGTTATTATTACATGTACACGTTGCATGTAGAAAATATTATTGGTATCCATATTTTGAAGAAATATGAATTTTATTATGTTATATTGCATTAAATGCTATTTATTATTGTTATGGCAAATATATATGTTTATATATATATATATATATGTGTGTGTGTGTGTGTGTGTGTGTGTGTGTGTGTGTGTGTGTGTGTGTGAATATTAATTGTTATTAATGGATGCTAACATATTTTAATATGAATTTCATTATTTTACTTATGAAATGATGTTTTGGAGGATAGTCGTAGAACGTGCCACCTAATGAGCCACACTAAGACTGTTACGTAACAGTACACTACATGTTAGGTTATGATATATTGATTAATTTGGGTTATGATAAAGATTTAATTATTAAGATTGTGAATAGAGAGTGGTGTGGCTATGGGAGCTTGGTTGACTCAGTATCTTAGGGCCAGTCATACCGGCAGTAAGACTGCGGGACCTTGGTTGACTTAGTGTGAAAGAGTCCTAGAAATAAAAAGAATTAGAAATAAAAATGAATAAAAAGAATTTTTTGCAAGAATTGAAAGAATGTCGAGAAAAAAGAATGAAGAACACAAAGATTTAAGGAGTTCAAATTCAACAAAAATCCTACGTCTCCACCTAACTTATCCCCAAATTAAGATTTTCAATCACCCACAATCCTATTCACAAGATTGAGATTATACAAGAGTTTTATGGCTCACTTTTACAACCTTACAACTTGAGTTTTCTAGGTTTACTCAAAAAACTAAATTACAAGTGTTTTTAAGGATCACACTAAAATTTAAATCCTAAGTGTTTTGATGGCCAAATACTTAAACCAATTCCTTTAGAATAGAATCTCACTTCCCGTTTTCTAATCCCAGAAAATAGAAGAAAAAGAATGTCTATTCTAATCACTCGCCAACTCTCACAAGAGTTTATACAAAGAAACAAATTTTGGAAGCGTTTTGAGAGCTTAATTGAATGCTTAAATGTATAAAATGAATGAGCAAGTTTCCTTAACCTCAAAACAATCTTCAGAGGTCTTATTTATACTTTAGCAATCCAATTATAGTTATTGGAAACAATAATTTCATTCCCATTATTATCCAAGTCCATTTGAATGAAAATTTAAATTTTTGAGTTGCATTTTGTCAGGTCCTAGTCGGCATATCATCAGTCTCAGTCGGGACTAGCACCAAATAGCCATTACAAGCTATTGTATTTGAAATGCTACATTAATCCTGATTAGGATGGGTATGTCCCAATCGGGGCTGCCCTGTCCCGATTGGGACACTCAATCAGGATAAGTTTTGCCTCTTTTGCTAAATTTTGCTCACTTTGGTCTCACTTGGGACTACATTTGTAATACCCTACACAATTAGATTTTGTTAGTAATAAATAAATTTAAATTAGATTACACAATTTTTAATTATCTAGTTATTTAATTGATATGTATTTATGTTAATATTATTTTAAGACTTTATTATTTTTAAAATTTATTATTATATATAGATATAGGTGTGTTTGTGTGTGTGTATATATATATATGTATATATATATATATATATATATATATATATATACAAGCACAAGCATGTGTATATATACATATATTATATAATATGTATGTATTACAAAGTATATATATATATATATATATATATATATATATATATATATATATATATATATATATATATATAAAATGATGAAAAAAAAGAGCACTTACCTCCTGAACCAAAACCACCCCCTAAAAACCAACAGCTCCTCCCCACTTCCGCCCGTCACCATCTCTGCCTCCCCTCTCACTGTGCCACCTCCATCACCGTCGGAAACCTCCATCTACAACCATCATCAAGCTCTCTAGTTGTTATTGTTGCTGCTCTCTTTCTTCCTCGCCAGGTAGCATTCCTTCTCCCTTGCGCGACAACCATGTCTTGGTCTGTCTGCCCAGCTTTGCCCCTCCGCCAGATCGCTGCCCTCCTGCCTCGCCTAAGCTGGTTCTTTGGCTTGCATTCTGGTGGCAGCAATCTCTTCCTCCCCTTCCCATTTGTTCTGTTTGATAGTGAGTGACACTCACTTGATCCCTTCTTTCTCCTTTGATTTTTGATTGTTCTTGGTAGATCCTAGGTTAGTTAGGGTTGTTTATTATTTAATGAGGTTGGTTTTAATTTTTGGAAATTTTTGGTGAATTTTTTGATTTTTCCAGAATTTTATTTGGTATTTATTTGATATTTATTTGGGTTTAGTTAGTAATTAGGGTAGTTGTTGTTAATTATTTTTGGGTGTATTAATTTTATTGAAGATTATAAGGATTATTGTGAATTTGGTAAATTTTGAATATTTTAGTAATATTTTGTTTATATCCGAAATTTATTTGTAAAAAATTATAAAAATTTGATAATTGGTGTTATTATCAAATGTTATTAATTTTAGGATTTAATTTATAATTTTTGTGAATTTTATACTATTTTTATAATTATTTTTAAGTTTATGTCAAATGTGGATATTAGACTAAATTTATAATTTGGAAGAAATTAGTAGTCAATTATATGTTTTTAATTATATTACGGAGTTTAATGTAGAGAAAATAATTTTTAGATATTTGTATAATTTTCAAGGAAATTTTTTTTTAGTATTAATAGTGTATTATGTATATTTTATTATTATATGGGTAAATATGTAAATTATGCTTATTATAGTTAAGTATATATGTTAATTGGTTTTATTAATATTTAGGCAGCTTAGAGAATTTTTATAAATTTATAAGTATTTTTAATTAGGTAATATTAATTTTGAATATTGTTTCCATATATTATATATATATATATATATATATATATATATATATATATATATATATATATATATATATATATGTTTGTGGAATTTGTTTTTAAGCTTTAAACAGGAGTTATTTTCTAAGTTATAGATATTTGTATGAATATGCATTTTTGGAAGTAATGATTTAATTTTTGTGATGTGTTGATTGAGTTGTGATCTCGGTCGGGGCTAAGTGTAGTCTGGAAGCCCGACTCGAGTGTGAATGTTTGTGATTATTAGAAGTGCGTTTTTCATGCAGGAATGACTCTACCTATGGTAGAGAGATGTCCGTTTTACAGAGGAGACTCTACCGAAATTTTGGTAGATTTTCTCATAAAATGTGATATCTTCAGTAAATTTCTACTGTTAATTAGGCTTTTTCCTGTCTATATAGTCTTATCCGGTCTTCCTCGAGTCAGTTTAGAATTTCACTATTTCTGTTGATTTTTTATTTCAATTCTATAGACATTTTTTTAAAAGAGGTTTGTTATTTATTTTCTAGAGAATATTGGAGTAGAAGCTATTGGGTCGAGGCAGACATGCGGTCATTAGCCTTCTCGTTCATCTTGTAAGTTGATAAAATGATTTGTGTGCGCTCATATTTTTAATATTTATTATATGATTTATTTAATTTAATGTTGCTATTTATGGTTTAAACGCATTTTATTTATTTAAAAAATCAGTTTTGAGAAATTTTGGTAGAATGGGCTACCTGGTGTGTTTCACTAGGACCGTGTGCACATGGTAGAGATTGAGAGATGGGTTCGATATATGTATGACTGGTGAATATAAACTGGGACGGGTGCCTCGGTGGAAGCCTTACTCTCGAGGACCGCCAGTGATTGGAAAGTTAATAATAGACTGGGATGGGTGCCTAGGTTAATGCCTTAGCTCTCGGGGATCACTAGTGCCATGTATTTGGATTAAGTGGATGACTGCAGCCTGGTGCCTCGGTTGATGCCCTTGCTCTCGAAGACCGATAGTCCAGTTGGAATAAGTAAGCCCAGTTGGCCATTTAGAAATCTGGAATTAGGGTTCTACCGATATTTTTCAAAAGGTATATATATATATATTAGAAAAATTATTTTCACTATAAATATATGGTTTTCAAAAGGTTTTCAAACCGTACAGCTCTTGTTGTTGACTTACTCAATGAGGTCTGATTCCCCTCAATTTATATTTTTTTTAGGAGCTTGGGAGTTTGACCTCATATCGCCTCCACGCCGGATTTCTTCATCACCGGCTATACTATGTAGGTCATTGTAAGCTATACTGTAGTAGTAACTCTAGAAAACTGCAGTAGTAATTGTACTATGAATTTGTATGACATAAATATACTGATGTATTTTATTTCAATGAACTATGCTTATGTATAATGATTTAAGATTGATTCATGATATGTGATGATGGAGAATATTTTGTTATGCGCATAATTATGTTTATTTTTAGAAAAATCAGTTTGATAATGTGTTCTGTTATGAAACAAAGTTTTCAAATTGGAAGGTTTTATTTTTCTTTTCTTTAAGGCTTACTACGGGTTTTGGGGGCCTTATACCTACCCATTCCCTAGTGCCGGTCATGTGCCCTCGGGTTTGGGTCATGACAACATTGGTTCCGATCGGGACTTCAACCAAAATTGTAACTTTTTTACAATTTAGTCCCTATGATGAGTTCGGTCAAGATAGTACTTGCAACAGCTTTCCGAAATCATTTTTCTTTGATATTTCATTATTATTTTGACATCCATATTGTTTCTAACTTATATATACTTGAAGCAAACACATTAGTTGCTCAAAATTAAGTTTGTTAATATCGAAATCAAGATTGCTTAACTTGCTAAGGTCAACAATCTTCCATTTTTTTTATTTTAACAAACTAATTTTAAGTTTAATAAAAGAAATGTGGAGTGTGTGAACAATTTGTGATAATAATGAATATATGGAATGAGAACAAATATATTTCTTTATTTCTCCCCTTACATATATGGATATGATAAGAAATATAAATTATTATTCTAAATGACATAAGAGATATCATAATTATGATTGTGTTTGAAAATTATGAAGGAAATAATTTCAAACATTTACAACACTCACAAAATAGTACATACGTGATCATATAGAGTTTAGCTGTCAATAAATCATGTGGCACTTAGCATATTATAATCATGAAAATTACATTATTCTATCTCCCCCTTTGTTAGAAAATAAAGGAAACAAAAGACCATGAACCAAAACAATGAGAAAGTAAAGATATTTAAAATTCTTTATGTAATAAATATGTCATTCATTCAATGTTCTCATAAAAAAAATTGATATTAAGGACACACTAACACATAGTTATGTCACTTATACAAACACATCTTTTAAAAATAATTAACTAGGTATATATGCAAACTTAATTGAACATTAAAAAAATTCCTAAGAGGAAGTTAATGTAAATGATCATGTTACAATCATGTTGAAAGGATTGTGTTTAAACTCAAATATTTCTCCCCCTTTCTCAAAAGTCAAAAGAAATAAATTTAAAGGCGAAAAAATGAAAAAAAAAGAGAAATTTCATTAAAAAGATATAGTACAAAGATAAAATACTAAAGCTAAATGAAACATAAACTAGGATAGAATGAGCCTAAAACAAAGAAACTAATAGCTAAAGGCTCATATATAGAAAATAAACCAAAAATAAACTAAAAATAAAATAGAAATAAAACTATTCTTGAGGAAGGAAAGGAGGAGGAGGATAGTTGCATGTGTAGCCTTATTGCTCATAGATGTGATGAACATCATGTTAAAGATGAACAATATTTTCATCAACTTAATAGAAGTGCATATTGAAGTTAGTCTCAACTTTATTAAAACGAGCATTGAAGTTGGTTTCCATGAGATACATGCACTAAAAAATTTACCTAACCCATGAGGGCTCATCCTCTTAAGCTTGTGCACTTGAGGTTCCTTCACTCCTTATTCTCTTTCTTGGAGGAGCAACTTGAGGTTGAGGAGCTTGTTCTTCTTCTTCTTGGCCCTCTTGCTCTTTTAACTCTTAAAACATAGCTTTAATGTTCTCACTAGCTCCAAGATCAAGTTTCCAAACCTAAACTCCATTAATAGAAGTGAATTGTTTGGACTTTCTAATGAAGGTTGTATCAAGAAGCAAAGGTTTTCTAGAGGGTAGAGAATCAATATTAACATTGAAGAGTTGAGCTAATTTTGTAATAATCCCACTGATACAAATAGCACCAGTTTGACTATCACTAATTAGCCAAATTCTCTATTGTAAAAATCTTCCTAAAGCAATACTCTCATTATTATGAAGACAATAGAGAATAAAGAGGTCATCAAGAGAGATTGCTTCATTAGAGAGAGCTCTACCATTAATTGTGTAGGTGAGAAAGCGATGAACATACCAAAGATCTTTAGATTTGATGAAAGAAGCTTTAGTGTGTTCAGTAGAAAATTGAGGTGCATTAGGAGCCTAAATATGATCCTAATAGGATGCAGCAATCCAATGAGGATCCACTTAAATATGTCTTTCTTATGAGAACCTAAAAAGAGTGTCAAACTCTTGATGAGTCATAAAGTGATCTCTCCCCCCAATTTAAATCACATAGAAAAATAGGGGTTTTCATTATCAAATTTTATGAAGTGAAGAGTAAAAGATGAGAGAAATTCTATGATGAGGGTAGGATAAGAAGGAAAAGGAGAAAAAGCAAAGTAAAAAATCCTACCTTTAAGGATAGTTTCTTTAACTCCATCAAAGCAACCGATTGCCTTGAGAGTGTCTTCAGGCATATAATGTGAGGGGATGAAGACCCTTTTTTTTGGAATAAGGACATTCTCTTCTTAATTTCGTATAAGGAATAAGAAAAAAAAGAGTGAGTCATCTTAGGTTTATCCTTCTTTGAAGGAGGAGGAGCTTGAGAAGTTAAAGGAGCTTTGCTAGGTTTTTTTAGAGCCATTAGGAGAGATTTTTGAAGTAGAATATGTAGAGAGAAAAGAGTTGTTTTAAGATGAAAAATCAATCATGAATGGAGTGGTATTTATAGGTATGAGACCAAGGTTGGAATTTATGTTGTTTAATTTGAATTGAATAGGAACCTTAAAATTCATTCCTGATTATGATTAGAAAGTCAAAAAGGAGAAAATTTTGAATTTACTTATCCTATTAGGAGTAGTGTCCCGGTCAAGACATGCTCTCATCTTGATTGAGACATGCAATCCCGAGTGATGTCCCAATTAGGACATCCATTCAGGATGAGTTATGTGTAAAACACAAAATTCACTCAATCATGTCCCGATTAGGACATGATCTAGTCTAGCCTGGGACCAGGGTCATTTTTAGAAATTTTTTTAAAAATGTTTCAAATAGGACCAGAAAGCTTTAGAATTGAGTCCTTTGCAAAATAAACTTGCATTATTTAGACAAAATTGATGATTTTTGAAGGAAATAAACGAGTAAATGAGATACTCATTTTTTAGGAAGGATTTTATTTTACTAAAATAAATAATTAATTTAATAAAAATTTCATAAATTAATTATTAATTTTGTAAAATAGGAAGAATAAAAAAAATTCAAATAGGCATGTATTATATACCAAAAATAAACAAAAAAATAAACTTAAGGTTCTATCAAAATCAAGACAAATTAGAACCATCGATCATATCAAGTTCATGTTTAATGAAGTTCAATCTCTCTTCATTAAGAGGTTTTGTGAAAATATTAGCAAGTTGATTAGTTGTATCAACAAAATCAAGTGTGATATCACCAATTTGAACATGATCACACAAGAAATGATGTCTAATGTCAATATGCTTAGTTCTAGATTATTGGATGGGATTCTTGCTAAGGTTAATAGAACTTGTATTGTCATATTTAATAGGAATGTAATCAATTTTTATACCATATTCCATCAATTATTTTTTCCATAAGACCTATGAACAACAAAGACTTGTTATAATATATTCAGCTTTTATAGTGGACAAGGTAATCGAAACTTAGTTCTTATTAAACCAAGAAACTAAACATTGTTCTAAAAATTGACAAGTTTCAAAAGTGCTCTTTCTATCTAGTAAACTACCAGTAAAGTCTACATTTGAACAACTAATCAGGTCAAAGGAAGAACTCCTAAGATACCAATTCCTAAATGCACTATTCCACAAAGCTATTTAAAAATTCTTTTGATGGCATTTAAATGAAACTCTCTAGGACTTGATTGAAATCTAGCACACAAGAAAGTAGCAAACATAATATCAGGACTACTAAAAGTTAAATAAAGAAGGGATCCTGTAAGCACCCAATTTCAGGATGCAATTATGCACGCGTGTGACGAAAGCCCCTATAATGAAAATCTATTCAAGAATTGATATCTAATGTCGAGTTTTGTGATTTAAAGGACTAAATTGCTACCTTTTATGGATTTAATTGAAAAATTATTTTTTTAGGGATTTGATTGTAAAAATTAGAAACTTTCGAGGGCTTTTTTTTGTAATTTAATTAAAAAAATGGTTAGTCGACATTTAATGCCAACTGACATTGTGTAACACCAATCAACATTATGTAATGCTAACTAGAATTACATAATGCCAGCTGGCATTACGTAATGCTAGCCAGCATTAAGCAATGCCAATTGACATTACAGGACGGAAATCAGCATTCCAAAGTGTTGATTTTCGCCAAAAATTGATTTTTTTTTTTACATTGAAAATTGATTTTTTCATCATTTCTGAATTTTTTCATTGGTCTAGGACACCACGTGTCCCTGCATGTGCAAGTCTTTAATTTTTTCAAAACTCTATCTCTTGATTTTGAAAGTTCAAAAATTAAAAATCCATTGCCTGCGTGATTGCAGGGTTAGAGGTTGCTAGGTTTGGCTTTAAAAGCCAGAAGGGGGAGGTTGTGGAAATTCTAGAGAAAGGGAAGGAGAGCCAAAGCTAAAGAGGCAGTGTTTGTAAAATTAACCTATAGAAGCAAAGTGGTTATGAAAAAAAAAACCAGACAGGTAAAAAAAACCCTAATTAGCTACTGCAAAGAAAAGTGTGGATTGAAAAATACAGACCTTCTACTGTAGATTTCAAGTCAACAAAAATACATTCTTTGTTTTTAAAAGTCTAGAAAGTTAAGAAAAAAAACAAAAGAGTCAATCTCAAAACGGTTACATTCCTAATTTGAGGGGCATTCAAACAACATTTGCACAATATCTTCTACTTTTTTTTTCTTTTTTTTTATTTTGATTTGATTTCTTTGTTTTATTTCTTGATTGATTTGTTACTAATTAATTTTTGTTGTTTCTTTTTGTTTTGATTGGTGTCCTGTGGTGCTTTGGATATGAGGTTGGTAATGTGAGATTTTGGCAGTATTTAAGAATCCATGGGATGCCATGGATTAAGTTTTGTGAAATTCGTGTAGAATTTGGGATTTATTATTTTCTCTAGTATTTTGTTCATGGCTTTTATTGAGTTTTAATTAATTTTCTTTAATTTTTTGCACTGTAGTTTGTAATAGCCCAATAGAGGAAAGTTGGTGGAATTTTAAATTTTGCACTAAAAATTAATTAGTAATCTAACCTCAATTTGGCAAAATTCAATTAAAATCAATGGTGGCATTAGATTAATTTTAGGGTTGCATGAAATTAAATTAGGGATTCTTAGAAAAATCATGTAAAAATTATTGTTTCGATTTATTTTTAGGATGTTTATTGAATTGGGCTTGTTTTTATGTTTTTATTATCTTTAGGCCCCAAGCCCACAATAGGGTCAACCAATTTAATAAATAGGTTTTTAATTGGATTTTTAGGTTTAATTAATTTTAAAATCAATTTAGGCCCATTTAGGTTAATTTAGATTTAGGCCCATTTTTAGTTAATAAAATTAACTTAGATTTAGCTTCATCAATTTATTTTATTTCTTTTAAAATAAATAGACTTAGGCTCCATTTTTTATTTAAGTTAAAATTAAATTAGACTTAAGCCCACTTAATAAAGTAATTTCTTCTTTAAAATTTGTAGACAATAGGCCTATTTCCTTAGTTAATTAAAACAAGTAGATTTAGTTTCACTAATTCAATTAAAATGTAGGCACATGTCTAGTGTATTTTACTTGTAAATAAAATATTTAGAATTAGCTAACTTTAATTGACAAAATTAATCTAATTTAGATATAGGGATGCTGCCTTTTGTGTGCATTTTTTTTACATGTAATTTTATGACTTGTTGCCTTTGGGTTAAATGGATGTTTAATCAGGGTTTAAAGAAAATTGCATGTAATTAGAGAATAAGATAGTAATTCATAAAGTAATTCTAAATGAATACAAGACTGAAAGAAGTTAGTATTATGTTCCCAAAATCTCCTGGTTGTGGTGCTAGGTTTCTTTTAGAGAGTCGAGTACCACCAAAATGATTTTTCCTAGTTATTACCTTGAGTGGCGACTCCTCATCTCTATGCCATGTCTTTGTAACAATGGTAAGTGTGTTCCTTAGGGCCCTGAGCCCAAACAGTGTTGCAGTTGCTAAAATCTTAGACGCGTGCTAAACCCCACCATCTACAGATCCAATCATACCTTTAAATCATTTTTCATCAACCATTTTGCCATTCTCATCTTTGTTTATTTTGATTGTGGTGCTCATTGGAGTTTTGCTTATTTTATTTCCATCCATTCCAAACTTCTTGAGAATGTCCCTTATGTATTTTGTTTGATTGATGAAAATCCCATCTTCACATTGCTTAATTTATAATCTGAGAAAGAATTTGAGTTCTCCCATCATATTCATTTCAAATTATCCTAGCATTAATTTGGAAAATTCCCCATAAAGCAACGACTAGTAGCACACAAAATGATATCATCAATATATATTTGCACAATAAACAAATTATTTTTGGATTTCTTTATAAAAAGAGTTGTGTCAACTTTTCCTTTAGAGAAACCTTTCTCTAGTAAAAAGTTACTCAATCTTTCATACCAAGCTCTTAGAGCTTGTTTCAATCCATATAATGCTTTAAAAAGTTTAAACACATGATTTAGAGTATCAAAATTTTTAAAACCCAGAGGTTGCTCAGCATATACCTCCTATTCAATAAAACTATTTAAAAATGCACTTTTAACATCCATTTGATAAAGTTTAAAATCCATGAATGATGCAAATGCAAGTAGCATTCTAATAGCTTATAACCTTACAGCAGGGGCAAATGTTTCATCATAATCAATGGCTTCCTCTTAATTATCACCTTTAGCTATTAGTCTAGCTTTGTTCTTAGTGATGACACCTTGTTCATTCATCTTATTTCTAAACACCCATTTGGTGCCTAAAATAAAATGATGTTTAGGTTTAGGAACCAAGGTCCAAATCTTGTTTCTCTCAAATTGACTTAACTCTTCTTGCATAGTAAGGACCTAAAATTCATCACACAAAGCATCATTACCATTTTTGGGTTCAATTTGAGAAATGAAAGCTAAATTAATAATAGACTTAAGTTGTTATCTAGTAGTTACTCCTTTTATAGTATCACCTATGATGAGGTCTTAAGGATGAGCTTTCTTAAATTGCTAATTCTTTGGAATTTCATCCTTCAAGGTAGGTTAAGATCTTTCCTTATTTCCTTCCTTGTTTGGTCCTTTAAGTTCCAAAGGCTTACTAGCATTTTCTTTTTGAGTTTCAATCTCATTTTCACCTACAAGATCATTAACACTACAAACATCCTTTCTAGGATCAAGTGAGTTTGATTCATCAAATACAACATGCATTGACTCTTTAACTACTAGAGTTCTCTTATTAAAGACTCTATATGCTTTACTAGAAATAGAATAGTGTAGGGAAATTCCTTCATCATCTTTGGAATCAAATTTGCTAGGATTATCCTTGGTGTTCAATATAAAGCAGTTGTATCCAAAGACTATTATATATGAGATTTTGGGTTTGTTGTTGTTCCACAGCTCATAAGATCTTTTGTTTAAAATTGGTCTTTTAAAAACTCGATTTGAAATGTAACAAGATGTGTTAATAGCTTCTGCCAAAAAGTATAAAGGTAAATTATACTCATGAAGCATTATTCTAATCATTTCCGCAAGAGTTCTATAATTCTTTTCAACTACCCCATTTTGTTAAGGAGTTCTACGAGAAGAAAATGTATTTAAAATATCATTTTCATTAAAATAAATTTTGAAAAACTCATTTTCAAATTTGGTTCCATGATCACTTTTAATGGATGAAATATAAAAACCTTTTTGTTTTTTAACTCTTTTAGCAAAATTTTTAAAAGCTTTAAAAGCATGATTCTTATAAGCAAGAAAACACACCCAAGTAAATCTAGAGTAATCATCAACCAATGCATATGCATAGTGCATTCCACCGAGACTAGCAACTCTAGTTGGTTCAAACAAATCCATGTGTATAAGTTCAAGTGGTCTAGAAGCAAATACTACATTTTTTAGCATAAATGAGGAGTTGGATTGTTTTCCCTTCTAGAAAGCATGACATGGTTTATTCTTAGTGAATTCAAGCTTAGGGAAACCAATTACAAGTTCATGTTTACAAAGATCATTCAAAAGCTTAAAATTTGTATGTCCTAATCTTCTATGCCATGTCCATGTGTCATGGGAAATAGAAATTAAGTATTTTATGTCTTTGTTATCAATTTTATTTAAATCAATGACATAAACATTGTCCACTCTTTCTCCATTAAAAATAACTTTATTTTCATCAAGACTACTAACAAAGCAATTTCTAGGATAAAAAGTAACATTATTTCTCATATCACATAATTGACTTATACTAAGTAAATTATGCTTTAGACCATCAATAAACAACACATGATGTATAAATAAGAATTAAGGATTACTTATTTCTCTAATGCCAATAATTTTTCCTTTTGCATTGTCTCCTATTTGAGCTATTAAAGTCATCATAGGACTCTTTTTGTATATGCTTTATCGTTATCACTTTGTTATAGCTTATAGGTTTTATGTGTTGTTGTATATCAGTTGCTCTTGTATATATACATGTACTAGATTACCATTAATATACAAGTTTGCTAATTCTCAAACCTCTATTTCTAAGTTGGTATCAGAGCAAAATACCATGACCAACAACTTTAGCTCAACTTCTTAGTCTTTTACCTTCCCCTCCTCTGCATCTTCTACTCCTTCAATCCAATTATCTCCTTTAATGTCTCTTTCTTCTACAACTGCCTCTGCCCCTACACACATTCAATAAAACTTCTTTATTAAGCTAAATTCCAAAAATTATGCTCAATAGAAACTACAATTTTAGCCACTCCTTAACTTTCACAATCTCCATGGAATCCTTGATGGATCCAAACCTTAGACACCCAAAGAAATACAAATTTTTGCCACCCAAACAATATAATCAAATCATGCATACCTGAATTGGTTTATAAAAGATAAACTCCTTTTTGCATAGCTCTTGTCTTCTAACTCTAAAGAAGTATACCCTTATATGATTAGGTTAAATTCAGCTACTCCTGTATGAAAAGAACTTGAGACAACATATGGTGTTGTTAACACCGCTTAATGCATTCAAATGTATATCGAGCTTTAAAACTTAAAAAAGGGTAATAAGTCTATCCCGAAGTATCTCTTTCAAGCAAAAAACATCACTGACTCTCTTATTCTAGCTGGACAACCAATATCATCAACAGAATTTGATGCTATTATTTTTCAGTAATTAGGTTCTAAATTTAATGGTGCAATTGGTGCTTTACAATAGCTTGTTGAACCTCCTACCTTCAACAAACTTCATGGCCAACTTGTTTCCTATGAGTTTCTTCTTAAAGCTCAATCATTTTATTCTCCAGTGGTCAATGTTACTAAAATAGCCTTCAATGTAAGTGCAAATCATTAGGTACGTAGCAAAGGTCGATGAGCCTCATTCTCTGGTCAAGGTTTCTCTCGTGGCTCTGGAATATCATGTTAGATTTGTGGTTATAATAACCACATAACTATCAATTGTCCATGCCATTTTAACTAGAATTTGAAGTGTTATCAATTTGGTACTACTAGAAGTGCATATTCTCATCACAATGATTTTCGGCAATGAAACCGACGTCCCTTCCATAGTCCCTTCACTCTATCATAAGTTAATTTATTACTTTTTGGACTACCTCCCTCGCATTCCACACCATCTAAATGGTACCCAGATAGTGGTGCCAACCACCATATCACTCTAGATCTTGCTTCACTTAGCCTTACAAATGAGTACAAAGGTAATGCTATCATAACTGTTAGTAATGGTTCTGAATTGCCTATTTCTCATGTTGGTTCAACTACTCTTGCATCCTCTACTAAACCATTATTTCTTAAAGATGTATTGCATGTTCCACACATAAAAAAACCATTATTGTCCATAAAAAACCTTACCATGATAATCCTCATTTTTTTGAATTTTATCTTAACCATTGTTTTGTTAAGGATAAATAGACCAAGAACATACTACTGCAAGGAACGAGTGAATTAGGGTTATACAAATTACAACCTTTTTTTAGTCATCAATCTCCTCATATCACTACTTACCTTGCTTCTTTGGAAACTTGGCATGCACATATGGGTCATCCTAAGGCTTCTGTCATTCACTATATCATTAAATGTTTTCAATTACCTTGTTCTAGAAAGTCCAGTTTTTTATCTTCTTGTCATGCATGCAATTTATGAAAATTACATCATAGCTTTTTGTCTTCAACTCATAAATGTAGCTCTTCTCCTTTAGAATTAGTTCATTCATATGTCAGGGGACTTACTCCAATTAGTTCTACATATGGAGAAAAATATTTTGTTATTTTTATTAATGGTTTTTCTTTGTTTACTTGGCTTTTTTGAATTAAGAATAAAAGTGATGTTCCTTAAATTTTTTTTTCATCAATTTCAAGCAATGGTTGAAAAATAATTTAGTTACTCCATTAAAGCCTTTAATTCAGATTGGGTGGAGAGTATCGATCACTTTTTAAACATTTTAAATAAATAGGTGTTTTTCATTGCTTAGCATGTCCACATACTCATGAATAAAATGGCACAACTGAGCAAAAAATTTGCCATATTATTGATATTAGTCTTACCTTATTAGGCCATTCAAATGCTCCTTTTAAATATTGGCATTATGCTTTTGAAAGTATTATTTTTTTTAATAAATAGAATGCCAACAAAATCTCTCTCTAATAAAATTCTATTTCAAAAATTGTTCCATAAAACACATGAGTATTCTTTTTTCAAAATCTTTTGTTCACTACTTACCCACTTTTGCACCCCTATAATTAACATAAATTTTCATTCTGCACAAAGTAATGTATTTTTTTGGGATATTTGCCTCATTATCATGGATATCAGAGTCTAGATAAAGATACTGGTAACATATATATGGTCAGGCATGTAAAATTTAATGAACAAATTTTTTCCTTTAGTCAAATTTCTTCCTCACCTTCCTCATCCAATTCAGATTCTTCTCCTATCTTGTGTTTGCAACTTTAAATGCCAATCTCCCAATTCATTCCTTCTCAAGAGTCCTCTTCAGGTACGACTCTTAACTCCTAATCTCTTTCTTCTCCTTCTACTTCAAACTCTACTTCATTCTCATCTACCCCTTTTTTATCATTATCCTCCATAAGTCCCACCCTAAGTTCAAATTCTACCCATCCTAAACAATCTCCTTAAACCATTTTTTAATCCAGATGGTATTCAACTTCTATAAGTCCCACCTAAAGTTCAAATTCTACCCATCCTAAACAATCTCCTTAAACCATTTTTTAATCCAGATGGTATTCAACTTCACGTTGATTTACCAATATCCAGCACCTTTGTTGCCCAACCACATTCCTCACCCAAAACTAATTTGCCATGCCATTACCCCATGCAATTGCACCCCTTCACCTTAGTCCACACTCAACATTATTTCGACCTTGACTACTTTTCTAACCTACCTTCTACTAAACCAACAACATTTAAATAGGCAATTAAATTTCAATAGTGGAAAGATGCAATGTAGACTGAGCTTGAGGCATTATACAAGACCAATACTTGGGAGCTTGTTCCACCTCCCTTACATGCCATTATTGTTAGAAACAGATGGGGGTGTACAAAATTAAACATCATGCGAATGGAAGTGTTAAGTGATATAAGGCTTGCTTGGTTGTAAAAGGCTACATATAAGAGCAAGGGTTAGATTACAATGAGACTTTCAATCTAGTTATTAAACCCACTACTATTCACATAGCCTTTTCATTTGCAGTTTCACGTGGGTGGTCTCTTCACTAACTTGATATTAACAATGCTTTCCTACATGGTGATCTCCATGAGACTGTCTACATGTCTCAACCTCAGGGATTTGTTGATACCCATTTCCGTAACTATGTTTATAGGTTATGAAATCTCTATATGGTTTAAAGAAAGCACCACATACTTGGTTTTATAGACTCAGTACTTTTCTACTCTCGATTGTTTTCAAGGGTTCCATGTCGATTCATCATTGTTTATATATTCTTATGGTTCTAACATTTGTTATCTACTTATTTATATTGATGATATATCACTACAGGCAATTCTATGCAATTTTTTAAGTTTGTTATTGCTAAATTAGTTGCTACCTTTTCTTTAAGAGATCTTGGGCCTTTGCATTTTTTTTCTCGGTATAGAAGTTCTTCCTTATACTCATAGTTTGCTATTGTCTCAACAATGATACATTCATGGTCTTCTTAAGTTGATAAACATGTCAACTTGCAAGCCCATCTCTACCCCAATGGTCATTGGTCATTCTCTTCATAAAGATTATTCTTCTGCTCTCACTTTCAATGATGCTATTAAGTTTTGATAGTATTGTGGCTCTTTATAGTACATCACCTTCACACGGCTTGACTTAACATTCATTGTCAATAAATTAACTCAGTTTATGCATGCTCCAACTTAAAATCATCTTCATGCTCTTAAGTGACTCCTTTGGTATTTAAAAAGAACTCTTTTCCATTGGTTTATGGATTTGTAAATCTGATCAAACTCATCTGATTGCCTTTACTGATGTGGATTAGGTTGGTTCTCTTAATGAAAACTACTCCACTAGTGGTTTTCCTCATTTATTTAGGCAATAATTTCATTTTATGGAATTCTAAAAAATAATCTACTGTTGCCTGCTCCTTTACTGAGTCTAGTCACATCAATTGCCAATGTCACTATTGAACTTCGTTGGTTGGTTAATTGTTGTTTGAGCTTGGTGTTGCTTCTCCTACCATCTTACAAATTTGGAGTGACAATTTAGGCGCTATTTTCATTTCTTCAAATGTTGCCTTCCAAGCTCGCATAAGGCATGTTGCGGTTGATTTTCACTTTATCCGTGTGCAGGTATTTTGTCAGTAACTTATTGTTTCTTCATTGTCCTTGAAGGATCAGTTGGCCAATGTAATGACCAAACTGCTACCCACGTCTACTGTTTGCTGCCATTGTCGATAAGCTTCAGTTACTGTCTAGATAACCTTCAAATTACAAGGGAGTATTCAAGCTATTAGAGTCATCATAGGACTCTTTTTATATATGCTTTATCATTATCACTTTGTTATAGTTGATAGGTTTTATGTGTTATTGTATATCAACTGCTCTTGTATATATACATGAACTTGATTAGCATTAATATACAAGTTTGCTAATTCTCAAACCACTATTTCTAAGTTTTTCAAATGTAACATGTACTTCATCCTTAGCATCAAGTTTGTTTAATTGCTCATTATCTCCTGTCATGTGCCTTGAACATCCACTATTGAGATACCACTTGCTTTTTGTTCTTGTGGATTTCAAGCACACTTACACAAAATGAATTAAGTGTTCTTTCAGATCCAAAACTTTCTTGGTTTAGGTTGATTAGTTTTAAGATAATCCAAAGGAAGTAAATTCATATGTAGTTTTCTATAGAAACATATAGTATTGGTATGTCCTTTAATCATGCAATATGAACAAACTACATTTTTAAATTTATTTCTCCTAAGATAAAATACTTTCCTAGTGTGTTCAACATACCTTTGGTGTTGTGGTGGTGTGTATCTCTTATTGTTTTGTGTCATAGTATGAGTCATCCATTTACAATGACAACATATATTTTGATAGGAATGTGCAACATATTTATGTGCATTTTGTTGTGTAGCATGCCTAATATGATTGTGCCTAGTATACATATATGCATGTTTGGGCTGAGGTGATCTAGTTTGAGCCTTACCTTTTTGTGTTAATGAAGGGTGAGTCTTATGAGACTTTCCCTTGTTATTCAACACATGAGATCTTTTAGCTTTAAAAGTTTGAGTCTCATTTATTTTGGAGGTTGAAGGAGTGGAATCATATGAAGCTTTTACAAAATTAATATGTGATGAAGATGGTGAAGACATTCCATTTTTATATCCAATTATATGGGTATTTCCATGAAATTTTTTAAGAAGACTATCTAAAGTTTCTTTTTCTCTTTTAAATTTAGCAATGGAATTCTTTAATTCTAAGATCTCCTTAGAAAGCTTATGATTTTTATCATTTGCTTTATTAACTTGATCTTCTAAAGAATTAGAAGATTTTGCATCATTAACAAGTTTTTCATTTGATTCAACAAGTTTAACAAAATTATTTTTTAAACTTTTAAATTCTTTGGTTAAGTTACCTAATTCATGCTTATAATATTTCTTCTTAGATAATAAACTTTTTCATTTAACTAATAATTTTCTCATAATAGAGCTCTCATCATCATCATCATTATAATTATCAAAGGAAGAATAAGAAGTAGATGGTACCTCATTTTCATTTTTAAGGGCCATGAAGCAAAGATTGGCCACTTGTTGTTGTTTCTCTTCCTCTTCGGATTTGGAGGAATCATCCCAAGTAGCTTTGAATTATCTTTTGCTCCTTTGTTTGTTGAATTTGAGTTTGGGACACTCACCTTTAATGTGTTCTGATTTCTTGCATTCATAGCAAGTAACCTCTTTAGTTTTCTTTTTCCCATCTCCTTCAAACTTCTTGTTGAAGTCCGTTGTTCTTGAGAAATTTTTCTTTCTAAAAAGCTTCTTGAAATTTCTAATGAGTATGGCAATGTCACCATCTTCATCACTAAAATATTTGTTGCTTTCCTCTTCACTATCTTCTTAAAGAGCTTTTATAGCAATGCTTTTTTTTTCTTCTTTCTCTTATTGTTCTTCAACTCTTTGCTTAATGGTAAGCTCATATGTTAAGAGCTTACTAATGAGCATATCAGTTAATAGAGTGGAGAGATATTAAGCTTCCTCAATTAAAGTAACACAAGATTCTCAATCCATATTAGGTAGGATTCTTAGAATCTTGTTGTTTACCTCTTTCTTGGATAAATTTTTTCTATGATTCTTAAGGGTTGTGAGGAGAGCATTGAGATGGTTTATCATCTCTGTGATTGATTCCTAAGGCTTCATTTTAAAGAGTTCATAGTCATACATATGAAGTTGAATCTTTTTACTTCTTACTTGAATGTTACCTTCATAGTGGTTTTCTAAGGTCTCTCACATTTCTTTGGTTGAAATGCAATGTTGAAACTTGCCTCCTTTTTCTCTTGTCATTGAGGAGACATGAGTAATCATAGCTTTTTATTTTTGTGATTTTCTTCCTTTTGATAAATACTCTATTGGCTTCTTGCAAGAGTAGTTGCCATACCATCAATAATAGTTGTAAGTGGTTACTATCCTCTAAGGACAATGTCCCAAAATTTGATGGAATCACAATTAAGATACAATTCCATTTTCAATTTTCAGTGAGGATAGTCACTACCATCAAATGGTCTAAGAGAAGAGAAGTTTTGTTATTCACTCTCCATGATCTTGTATTCTAGTAATGATGTACTCAGAATTCAAGCTCTGATACTAATTAAAAGAGTCCTAGAGTGGGGGGGGGGGGTGAATAGGACTATCAAACAATACATAGAATTAAAAAGAATTCTTTGCAAGAATTAAAACAATTTTGAGAAAAAAGAATAAAGAACATAAAGATTTAAGGAGTTTGGATTCAATAATAATCCTACATCTCTACCTAACTTATCCCTAAGTTAGGATTTTCAATCACCCATAATCTTATCCATAAGATTAAGATTACACAAAATTCTTATGGCTTACTCTTACAACCTTACAACTTGAGTTTTCTAGGCTTACTTAAAAAATTGAATTACAAGTGTTTTTAAGGATCACACTAAAATCAAAATTATAACTGTTTATATGGCTAAACATTTAAACCAATTCCTTGAGAATAGAATCTCACTTTCCATTTTCTAATCCTAGAAAATAGAAGAATAAGAATGTCTATTCTAATCACTCACCAACTCTCATAAGAGTTTTTACAAAGAAATGAATTTTAAAAGAGTTTTGAGAGCTTAATTGAATGCTTGGATTTATAAAAAGAATGAGCAAGTTTCCTTAAAATCAAAACAATCTTTAGAGGTCTTTTTTATACTTGAGTAATCCAATTATAGTTGTTAGAAACAATAATTTTGTTCCCATTATTATCTAAGTCCATTTGAATGAAAATTTTAACTTTTGAGCTGCATTTTGTTAAGTCTTAATCAAGATATCATCGGTCCTAGTTAAGATTAGCACCAAATAGCTGTTACAAGCTGTTGTATTTGAAATGCTACCTTGATCCTGATTAAGATAGGCATGTCCTAATCGGGACTACCCTGTCCTAAGCCATTCCTGATTGGGACACTCAATTGGGATAAGTTCTGTCTCTTTCACCAAATTTTACTCACTTTGATCCCGCTAGGGACTATATTGGTCCCAATTGAGACTTCAACCAAAATTGTAACTTTTTATGCAATTTAGTCCTTATGATGTGTCCGGTCTAGATAATACTTCATTTTTCTTTGATATTTAATTATTATTTTGACTTCCAAATTGTTCCTAACTTATATACACTTGAAGCAAATACATCAGTTGCTCAAAATTAAGTTTGTTAATATCAAAATCAAGATTTCTTAACTTATTAAGGTCAACATAGTGTCTCCAGACCAGTCAACTGTCAAATTTGAGAAGGAAAATATTTTTGGATTTAAGTGAGCCTGTTGACTAGTAAGGTTCAATGATTGAGGTTGCGAAAAAATTTAGGGTTTTGCTTTGATCCTCCACCCAAAATCTTTATGCTTTTATTTGTTTATCCTAAAATATGATTTTGAGCATCTATATTAAATGTATGTATAAAATAACTAAATATAAATATATTATTATTATTATATTGATACTTAAATGTCTGTTTCCTTAAGTTGCATGCATACATATAATAATAATTTACTCAGTGAGGTCTCACCCCCCCTCAATTAATTTTCAGGATCCTTTTTAGTATACCTCTCATAGTAGTTCTCTTCGTCGAATCCTTTCCTCACCGACTGACTTATGTAAATTTTTACTTATGGTAGTAAGTTATGTTGATGTTGCTAGTAGTTTTGTATCTGAACATTTGTATGAACATATTTTATTATGATATGATATGGAGATTTCTTTATGTTTTAAAAATTTTTAATTCTGAGGCATGTTTATGGTTATATTTGTTGTGGATTTTTTGTTTAAGGCTTACTATGGGTTCCATTTTCATGAGAATTCTCATTCCCTAATACCAGTTATAATCCTTGGGTTTAGGTTGTGACATTAATTATATTTGTACGTTAATTTTTTAAATATGGTTAGTTTTGTTAAAACAAAAAATAGATATCCGATAGTTTTAAAAAAAACTCTAAATTAGAGCTGATAAAGTCAGTAGTTGATTGGGATTTAATAAGCTATTAGTTGCTGATTACAAGATCTTAGGGTTTGTTTGGCTAAGTTGTTGCTGATAGTTGTTAGTTATTAGTTGATAGTTGTTGTTGTTAGCTAATAGCTTAATAATGTTGTGTTTGGTGAAACCATTTATTGTTGTTGATATTTATATGTTAAATGACTATTATAGATATTAATTAATTTTTAAAATTTTTAAAATTTTACATTTATTATAATTTATTTATTTATGTGTTGAATTGTATTTCATTATACATATTAATTTTAGTAAATATTTTATATCTATAATTTTTAAATATTGCAAATAATATACTTAAATGTAATCAAATGATATAATAATAATAATAATAATAATAATAATAATAATAATATCTTTTTATGTGTGTGTCTATATATATGTGTGTGTGCGTGTGTGTTTGGTAAAACCATTGTCACGACCCGAACCCGAGGGCACGTGACCGGCACTAGGGAATGGGTAGGCATAAGGCCACCGAAACCCGTAGTAAGCCTAAAGGAAAAGAAAATAAAACCATTCATATCTTTACTTTAATCAAAAACAGAACATATTATCAAACTGATTTTTTTTTTTTCTCAAATTACACAAATGTAACAGTTTAATAATAATACGATTCAACATCTCATATTATAAATTGAGTTTATGTCATATACATAAATATATTTCGTACAAATAAACCACATAGTTTAGTTTAAACCATACAGATCCTCAATACATATACTACTGCAGCATCCTAGATTAATACACAGTACAGCTTACAATGACCTACATAAAATTGCCGGTGAAGAAGAAATCCGGCGTAGAGGTAGTCTGAGATCAAACTCCCAAGCTCCTGAAAAAAAATATAAATTGAGGGGAATCAGACCTCACTGAGTAAGTCAATAAAAGAGCTGTACGGTTTGAAAAACCTTTTTGAAAACTATATATTTTTATAGTGAAAATAATTTGTAATATATATAATTATAGCTTTGAAAAATCTCGGTAGAACCCTAAACCCAAGTCTAAATGGCCAACCGGGCCCACTTATTCCAACGAGACTACCGGTCCCCGAGAGCAAGGGCATCAACCGAGGCACCAAGCCGTAGTAATTCACTTAATCCAAATATATGGATCTGGCGGTCCCCGAGAGCAGAGGCATCAACCGAGGCACCCATCCCAGTCCAATTTAACCTTACAAATCACTGGCGGTCCCCGAGAGCAAAGGCTTCCACCGAGGCACCCGTCCCAGTTTAGCATTCACCAAACATATATAAATCAGATCCATCTCTCAATCTCTACCATGTGCACATAGTCCTGGTGAAGCCCACCAGGTAGCCCGTTCTACCAAAATTTCCCAAAATCGATTTTAAATAAACAAAATGCGTTTAAATCTTAAATAATAGCATTAAATTAAATAAATCATGTAATCAATGTAATAAATACGAGCGCATGTAGTTTTTTTACACAACCACACGCACAGATCGTTCTACTGACTTACAGGATGAATGTGAAGGCTGACGACCACGCGTCTGCCTCGGCCTCACGGCTTCTGCTCCGAAATGATCTAAAGGAAAAATAATAATCGACTTTTAAAATATGACTATGGACACCGAAACCAAAAATCAACAAAGCAATGAAATTCCAAACTGACTCGACAGACAGGTTTTAAACTAATTAACGGTAGACATTTTTCTACAGCTATCACGTTTTACGAGAAAATCTACCGAAATTTCGGCAGAGTCTCCTCTGTAAAACGGACATCTCTCTACCAAAGGTAGAGCCAGACCTGCATAGAAAATGCACTTCTAATTTCCAAAATCATTCACACTCGAGTCGGGCTCCCAAAATGCAAATTGCCCCGACCGAGATCACATACATACATATTAGAATAGATAAAAAATTATACAAAATCTTCATTATTCAAAATTTACATTAATTAGGAAATCATGTCAATTAATTTATAAAATTATCTAAACCCTTAATTATTAATAAAACTAATTAACAAGATATATATTTATCATATTTAGTGTAAAATTACATTTTTACCCCCCTAAAATACATAATTTACCTAATGAGCTTTTAATACCGAAAATAATTCCTAAAAATTATTTAATCATGTCAAAAATTCATTTTCTCAGAATACATTTGCTTAATGTAATTAAAACATTTAATTAACCAACAATTTCCTCCCAAAAAATATTATTTACCCCAAAAATCAAATTTGGCATAAACTCAACTATAGTTATAAAAATAGTATAAAAATCTCAAAAATTATTATTTGAGTTCTAAAATTCATAATATTCACTAATAACCTCATTAATCAAATTTTCACAATTTATAACCATAATTTCAAAAATTAGCAAAATATTACTAACATTTACAAAAATTCTACCAAAATTACAATAATTCCTACAAATTTTAATAAAATTTGTTTCACTCAAAATAAATATAAACAATCACCCTAGTTATGAATTATACTCAAATTACTATCAAATAAAGCCAATTAAATACTAAAAAAAATTCTGGAAATTAACTAAATTACCAAAAATTCTAAAGAAAATCAAAACTTACCTCAACACACACTAACCAACACTAATCAACCTGGGTTTGCTAAGATCAAGCAGAAAATTGCAGATAAAAGAAGGAAAACCGGTGAGCCTCACTCACCTTCAAGCAGCAGAAAAACAGAGCAAGGGAAGAGCTTGCTGCTGTCGATGAAGATGGAGGGATGAGGCTGCACAGGCGGGATGCTGGGCTGCTGCTGCGTGAAGAGAAGAAGAAACAGCAGCAGGACCAGCTGCAATGGAGAGGCTGGCGGGGGTTGGGAGAAACGGGCAGGAGGAGGGTTGGTGTGTTTATATGTGTTGATGTATATATATATATATATATATATATATATGTATAGATATATATGCATAGGTATGAGCGGGTATATATATATATGTAAGTATTCTTTATACTATATCTTAATAGGATATATATATATATATATATATATATATATATATATATATATATATATATATATATATATATATATATATGTATAACATATAAATGTACACATACATATATATGTTTATATATGTATAGACATATACCTGCATATATATATATATTATACAACCTACCAATATGCATACATACATGTATATTTATCTATAGGCACACATGCATAGCCTTAAAATTAAATATCATTTTAAATAGCAATAATAATAATGATAATAATAGAAAATTAAGTTCTAGAAAATAAACAAATAATACTCACATAATTTAATAACCCTAGAATTAATATTAACATACATATGATATAATATAAAAGTACTTGTTAGTAACACTATTTAAAATCCCTTTATTTAAATAAATATATAGGGTATTACAGTCTCTCCTCCTTATAAGAATTCGTCCTCGAATTCAAGAAAAGAAAGAAAAGAGGAATTACAAAGCTAAGAAGAAAAGAGATACGGGAACGAAACTCGCATCTCAGCTTCAGTTTCCCAGGTGCAATCTTCTGCATAATGGTTACTCCATAACACCTTCACCATCGGTATCTCCTTAGTCCGCAGCTGTCGGATTTGGCGATCCACAATCGCCACCGGGTATTCCTCGTAAGTCAAATCATCGCTAAGCTCTACGGCTTGAGGTTGCAACACGTGAGACGGATCAGGGACGTATTTCCTCAACATGGAAACATGAAATACAGGATGGATTCTCGATAGCTCTGGTGGTAACACTAGCCTATATGCCACTTCACCCACTCTAGACTGAATCTCAAACGGTCCAATGTATCTAGGAGCTAGCTTACCCTTCTTGCCAAATCTCATAACTCCTTTCATTGGAGATACCTTCAAGAACACCATGTCTCCAACCATGAAGGATACATCCTTCCTTCTGGGGTCAGCGTAGCTCTTCTGTCTACTAAAGGCTGTCTTCAATCGCTGCTGTATAATGGGGACTTTCTCTGATGTGATCTGCACCAACTCTGGTCCCGTTAACTGCCTCTCTCCAATCTCCCAACACAAAGGTGATCTACACTTCCTACCATATAGTGCCTCATATGGAGCCATCTCAATGCTAGCATGATAGCTGTTATTATAGGCAAACTCAATCAGTGGCAAGTGTGAATCCCATTGTCCTCCAAAATCCATTACACACATCCTCAGCATATCTTCTAATGTTTGGATGGTCCTCTCTGACTGACCATCCGTCTGAGGGTGGAAGGCCGTACTGAAATCCAATCTGGTACCTAAGGCCTTGTGTAATTCTTGCCAAAAGACTGAGGTAAAAGTGGCTCCTCTATCCGACACTATGCTCACAGGTACTCCATGTAGATAAACGATTCTATTGACATAAAGTCTTGCCAATCTATCAGTAGAGTACGTCTTCTTTATAGGTAGAAAGTGTGCTGACTTAGTCAACCTGTCCACAATCACCCAAATAGCGTCATAACCTCCAGTAGTTCGAGGTAGTCCAGTCACGAAATCCATGGCTATCATATCCCATTTCCATTCAGGAATTGGCATAGGTTGCAACAGTCCCGAGGGTCTCTGATGTTCAAGCTTTACCTGTTGGCAAGTCAAGCACCTGGATACAAACTCTGCAATGTCCTTCTTCATACCATTCCACCAATATGTATCTTTCAGATTATGATACATCCTGGTAGAACCCGGATGAACACTATATGCAGAATAATGTGCTTCTTCCATGATCTCCTTTCTCAAGTCATCAACATCTGGCACACAAATCCTAGTGCCCAACCACAATACACCTTCCTTGTCAATTACAAAGTCCCGTGACTGCCCTTGTTGCACTTCATACATGATTCTCTGCAACTGAGAGTCTCTACTCTGAGCTACCTTAACCCGATCCAAGTATACTGACCGTACACTGAATTGAGCAAAAAGGCACTTTCGGGTAACTTTCATCTGCAACCCCTGATCAATTAATCCATGTAACTCCTTGATAATGGGCCTTCTCTCTGTGCTAATATGGGCAAGGCTGCCTGCTGATTTCCTACTCAGGGCATCCGCAACAACATTAGCCTTGCCTGGATGGTATAAAATAGAGCAATCATAATCCTTAAGAAGTTCCATCCATCTCCTCTGCCTCAGATTCAAGTCCCTCTGCTGGAAAATATATTTCAAGCTCTTATGATCTGTGTATATCTCACATGTCACTCCGTACAAGTAATGCCTCCATATTTTTAAAGCAAACACCACGGCTGCCATCTCTAAGTCGTGAGTAGGATAGTTCTGCTCGTGCTTCTTCAACTGCCTCGAAGCGTAAGCAATCACTTGGCCATTTTGCATCAACACACAGCCCAATCCTACTCTGGAAGCATCACAATATACTGTATAACCTTCATTCCCAGTGGGTAAAGTTAGAATCGATGCTGACGTCAACAAGTTCTTCAATAATTGGAAATGCTCTTCGCATTTGTCCGTCCATACAAACTTAACACTTTTCTGGGTCAACCTTGTCAAGGGTGCAGCAATTCTAGAGAAATCCTTTACAAATCTTCTGTAATAGCCTGCTAGACCCAGGAAACTCCGTACTTCCCTAACCGTAGTCGGCCTTGGCCATTCTGTAATAGCCTCTATCTTCTTAGGGTCCACCTGTATGCCATCTCGAGAAACCACGTGGCCTAGGAATGCCACTTGATACAACCAGAACTCGCACTTTGAGAACTTGGCATACAATCTATGCTCTCTTAAGGTCTGAAGTACCCTCCTCAGATGCATCACATGCTCCGCCTCACTCTTAGAATAAACCAAAATGTCATCAATGAAAACTATCACAAACCGATCCAAGTATGGCCTGAATACCCGATTCATCAAGTCCATAAAGGCTGCTGGAGCGTTAGTTAACCCAAAGGACATTACTAGAAACTCATAATGGCCATATCTTGTTCGGAAGGCTGTCTTGGGCTCATCACCTCTTCTGATTCTCAACTGATGATACCCGGATCGTAGGTCTATTTTAGAAAAGCATGTAGCACCTTGAAGTTGATCAAATAGATCATCGATCCTCGGAAGTGGATACTTGTTCTTAATGGTGACCTTATTCAACTGCCGGTAGTCGATACAAAGTCGAAGGCTACCATCTTTCTTCTTCACGAACAACACCGGAGCACCCCAAGGCGATGTACTGGGTCTGATGAAACCCTTATCAAGCAACTCCTGCAACTGCTCTTTCAGCTCCTGCAGTTCAGCTGGTGCCATTCTGTAAGGTGGCATAGAAATAGGATCCGTACCATGTATGACATCGATACAGAACTCTATCTCTCTGTCTGGTGGTAATCCTGGTAATTCTTCAGGAAAGACATCCAGAAATTCACACACCACTGGCACCTGCTCAATTACCACATTCTCCTTCTCAACATCTCTTACTACTGCCAAGTAACCCTGACAACCCCTTTTAAGCATCTTCCGGGCTGTAATGGCAGAAATGAGATTATGAGGCATGGAGCTCCTTTCACCTTTGAAACAGAATTCTTCTTCACCTGGGATCCTGAACACCACTTCTTTCTCTCTACAATTCACAAAGGCATAATACCTCGACAACCAGTCCATGCCCAGTATGACATCGAATTCCAGTACGTCGAGCAATACTAAGTCCGCCAATAGTTCTCTACCATCAACCATCATCGAACACAAAGGAAAGAAAACATCTATCTCTAACTCATCACTCAGAGGAGTCGAAACAGATAGAGGAAAGGACAACTTAGAAGGCTGCCACTCGATTCTCGAAGCGAACACAGGAGAAATGAAGGAATGTGAAGCACCGGGATCAAACAACACTCTAGCATCACACGCACAGACTGAGAGAATACCTGCTACCACTGCATTCGAAGTCTGAGCATCCTGTGGTGTCAAAGTGAAAACTCGAGCCTGACCACGACCTGCCTGCTGAGAAGTCGAAGGCTGCGCAAAACCACGTCCACTAGGTCTACCAACTGAACCTCGACCTTGCTGATTCATATGCTGAGGCGGTCTCTGCTGTGGCTGGGTGGGTGCTCGATACTGCTGCGGCATCGGATAGTAGGGCTGAGCTACTGAGGAAGACGAACCCTGAACGTACTGTGGCTGGTATCCGGAGTGGGGACAAGCCCTGGCAAGGTGTCCAACCTGTCCACACCTAAAGCAAGCGCCCGTCAACATATGACACGGGCCCTGATGAAATCGTCCACAGCTCGCACAAGCACTAGCTCCAGACCCAGAACTACTCTGCCCGGTACTCTGCCCACTACTACTGCTACTAACTCCTGCACCGTATCTGTGACTCCTACCGGTTCTCCTGTTTGAAGCATATCCATGTTGGCCAACTCTGTGAGTCCTAGACCTCCTACCACTCTGCTGAGAACTACCCGCAGCCTGCTGACTCGAGCTGCCGATGTGAAATGCTGGCTGCTGGTACCCGGGAGCTACACCATGACCACTGCCCCCGATCATATAAGGATCTATCATAGTGCCCTGGCGGATATGTCGCCTCTCTATCAAACGGGCCTCCTCAATCACACTCTCCAAGGTGCGGTCCTCGGTACGCATACCAACAAAAGCGGGTCCTAATCCAGTAACATACAGCTCTATTACTCTGTAAGGGTCCCTCCTGATATCTTCTGCATGTCGGGACAGTCTATTAAACTCTCTGGTATAATCCTCCACTGACCTATCGCCTCTAGTGATGTGGAGCAGCTGCCACCTGTAGGCATCTCTGGTGGCTGGAGGACAGAAAAATCTCAAAAAGCGATCCTTAAATTCTGGCCAAGTCAGCTCGTGCATCGATGGCTGAATCGACTGCATAAACCAATCCTGAGCAGCCGCCTGCACTGACAACTCCACAATCATAATCCTCTGATAATCCGTGTGCCCAGTCCTGGTGCGTGCCTCAATCGCATTAATAAAGTCTAAGGCATCACCCGTACCGTCGAAAGAAACTCTACCGATCCGAGAGTAAAGAAGGGCTGCTTCCGTGTCTGACATACCCTGGTTCCTCTGCTGAAGCATCTGCTGTACAAGGGGCATCGCCTGATTCAATGCTGCTAGACCTTGATTAATTCCTGCCAGTCCAGCTGCGAAGGCTGCAGGGTCAACAGCTGGGGCTTCAGGCTCGACTGGCTGCTGATCAGGAATCTCAGCTGCAGCTACCCTGGCTCGGCCTCTGCCTCTACCTCTGCCCCTACGACGTGGAGCAGGAAGGGGAGCCTCATCGTGCACAGACTGCTCATCTAGACTAAGAGTCGGGTCAGCATCAGGGTCTGTACGCACACGCCTCATTCTGGAAGGAAGACAAGGAAAATTGAATTTAAAACGGGGTAAGAATATTTAAAGCAACGCGGAGTTAGATACAAGAACATCTCAAAGACAATTATCAATTCTAAGGCTGCAGTAGTTACATAGAAAGACAGGCATAAACAATTAATCGAACTTAAGCTCTGATACCAACTTTGTCACGACCCGAACCCGAGGGCACGTGACCGGCACTAGGGAATGGGTAGGCATAAGGCCACCGAAACCCGTAGTAAGCCTAAAGGAAAAGAAAATAAAACCATTCATATCTTTACTTTAATAAAAAACAGAACATATTATCAAACTGATTTTTTTTTTTCTCAAATTACACAAATGTAACAGTTTAATAATAATACGATTCAACATCTCATATTATAAATTGAGTTTATGTCATATACATAAATATATTTCGTACAAATAAACCACATAGTTTAGTTTAAACCATACAGATCCTCAATACATATACTACTGCAGCATCCTAGATTAATACACAGTACAGCTTACAATGACCTACATAAAATTGCCGGTGAAGAAGAAATCCGGCGTAGAGGTAGTCTGAGATCAAACTCCCAAGCTCCTGAAAAAAAATATAAATTGAGGGGAATCAGACCTCACTGAGTAAGTCAATAAAAGAGCTGTACGGTTTGAAAAACCTTTTTGAAAACTATATATTTTTATAGTGAAAATAATTTGTAATATATATAATTATAGCTTTGAAAAATCTCGGTAGAACCCTAAACCCAAGTCTAAATGGCCAACCGGGCCCACTTATTCCAACGAGACTACCGGTCCCCGAGAGCAAGGGCATCAACCGAGGCACCAAGCCGTAGTAATTCACTTAATCCAAATATATGGATCTGGCGGTCCCCGAGAGCAGAGGCATCAACCGAGGCACCCATCCCAGTCCAATTTAACCTTACAAATCACTGGCGGTCCCCGAGAGCAAAGGCTTCCACCGAGGCACCCGTCCCAGTTTAGCATTCACCAAACATATATAAATCAGATCCATCTCTCAATCTCTACCATGTGCACATAGTCCTGGTGAAGCCCACCAGGTAGCCCGTTCTACCAAAATTTCCCAAAATCGATTTTAAATAAACAAAATGCGTTTAAATCTTAAATAATAGCATTAAATTAAATAAATCATGTAATCAATGTAATAAATACGAGCGCATGTAGTTTTTTTACACAACCACACGCACAGATCGTTCTACTGACTTACAGGATGAATGTGAAGGCTGACGACCACGCGTCTGCCTCGGCCTCACGGCTTCTGCTCCGAAATGATCTAAAGGAAAAATAATAATCGACTTTTAAAATATGACTATGGACACCGAAACCAAAAATCAACAAAGCAATGAAATTCCAAACTGACTCGACAGACAGGTTTTAAACTAATTAACGGTAGACATTTTTCTACAGATATCACGTTTTACGAGAAAATCTACCGAAATTTCGGCAGAGTCTCCTCTGTAAAACGGACATCTCTCTACCAAAGGTAGAGCCAGACCTGCATAGAAAATGCACTTCTAATTTCCAAAATCATTCACACTCGAGTCGGGCTCCCAAAATGCAAATTGCCCCGACCGAGATCACATACATACATATTAGAATAGATAAAAAATTATACAAAATCTTCATTATTCAAAATTTACATTAATTAGGAAATCATGTCAATTAATTTATAAAATTATCTAAACCCTTAATTATTAATAAAACTAATTAACAAGATATATATTTATCATATTTAGTGTAAAATTACATTTTTACCCCCCTAAAATACATAATTTACCTAATGAGCTTTTAATACCGAAAATAATTCCTAAAAATTATTTAATCATGTCAAAAATTCATTTTCTCAGAATACATTTGCTTAATGTAATTAAAACATTTAATTAACCAACAATTTCCTCCCAAAAAATATTATTTACCCCAAAAATCAAATTTGGCATAAACTCAACTATAGTTATAAAAATAGTATAAAAATCTCAAAAATTATTATTTGAGTTCTAAAATTCATAATATTCACTAATAACCTCATTAATCAAATTTTCACAATTTATAACCATAATTTCAAAAATTAGCAAAATATTACTAACATTTACAAAAATTCTACCAAAATTACAATAATTCCTACAAATTTTAATAAAATTTGTTTCACTCAAAATAAATATAAACAATCACCCTAGTTATGAATTATACTCAAATTACTATCAAATAAAGCCAATTAAATACTAAAAAAAATTCTGGAAATTAACTAAATTACCAAAAATTCTAAAGAAAATCAAAACTTACCTCAACACACACTAACCAACACTAATCAACCTGGGTTTGCTAAGATCAAGCAGAAAATTGCAGATAAAAGAAGGAAAACCGGTGAGCCTCACTCACCTTCAAGCAGCAGAAAAACAGAGCAAGGGAAGAGCTTGCTGCTGTCGATGAAGATGGAGGGATGAGGCTGCACAGGCGGGATGCTGGGCTGCTGCTGCGTGAAGAGAAGAAGAAACAGCAGCAGGACCAGCTGCAATGGAGAGGCTGGCGGGGGTTGGGAGAAACGGGCAGGAGGAGGGTTGGTGTGTTTATATGTGTTGATGTATATATATATATATATATATATATATATATATGTATAGATATATATGCATAGGTATGAGCGGGTATATATATATATGTAAGTATTCTTTATACTATATCTTAATAGGATATATATATATATATATATATATATATATATATATATATATATATATATATATATATATATATATATATATATATATATATATATATATATATATATATATATATATATATATATATATATATATATATGTATAACATATAAATGTACACATACATATATATGTTTATATATGTATAGACATATACCTGCATATATATATATATTATACAACCTACCAATATGCATACATACATGTATATTTATCTATAGGCACACATGCATAGCCTTAAAATTAAATATCATTTTAAATAGCAATAATAATAATGATAATAATAGAAAATTAAGTTCTAGAAAATAAACAAATAATACTCACATAATTTAATAACCCTAGAATTAATATTAACATACATATGATATAATATAAAAGTACTTGTTAGTAACACTATTTAAAATCCCTTTATTTAAATAAATATATAGGGTATTACAACCATTTACTGTTGTTGATGTTTATGTGTTAAATGATTATTATAGATATTAATTAATTTTTAAAATTTTACATTTATTATAATTTATTTATTTTATTTATATGTTGAATAGTATTTCATTATACTTATTAATTTTAGGAAATATTTTATATCTATAATTTTTAAATATTACAAGTAATGCACTTAAATGTAATAATAATAATAATAATAATAATAATAATAATAATATAAATTTAATATCTTTTTATGTTTGTGTGTGTGTGTGTGTGTGTATATATATATATATATATATATATATATATATATATATATATATATATATATATATATATATATATATATATATATATATATATATATGGGGAAAATTTAACATATAAAAGTAAAATATTAGTTTAATTTGAAGAGATAAGGATATTTAAGTAATTATATTTAAATATATTAGGTTAATTAAGTAATTTTATTTTCTTATATGGGAGCTATCCATAAAAAATTAAAATTAGAGCTAATATGAATTATAGCTTATAGATTTCCTAGCAATTATCAGCTACCTTTTTTAAAAATTTACCAAACATTATTTTTAAGCTGATAGGTTATGAACAACCATTAGTTTCACTCCATCAGTTAAATGAAACACCCCCTTAAGGTATATTTGACTAAGCTATTGCTGATAGTTGTTAATTGTTAACTAATAGTTGTGCACACACATACAAATATTAGATTTATATTATTATTATTATTATTATCTAATTTCATTACATATATATATATATATAGAGAGAGAGAGAGAGAGAGAGAGAGGGAGGGACAAATTAAAATATAAAAATAAAATATTAGTTTAATTTAAAGAGAAAAGAATATTTAAGTAATAATATTTAAATAGATGAGGTTAATTAAGTAAATTTATTTGGATATATGGGAATTGTTCATAAAAAGTTTCAAATTGGAGCTGATATAAACCGAAGCTAATATGAACCATACAACTATCAATTACCCTTTCAAAAAATTTTCCAAACATTATTTTTTATCTGGATTTGAACAATTATCAGTTCCACTCTACTAGTTAAACCAAACACCCCCCTTATTAAACAAGTTTCAACCAATTGTTGGATGAAAAACCTCTATTAGTCACCTTGAACAAGTGAACCAACACCTTCTTAATGTGTTAATACGCAACCCTTCTTTGTCTTCTTCAAGAAATTTTTAGATAAACCTAGTTTAACACATAAGATTATAAACTCTCCATTTTATTTAAAACATGTGGCATGGTTAATTAGCATTTATTGATTTTTAATTTTTAAGTACTAATCTTGGTTAATTATGACACAATATTAATAAATGAAATAATAAACTTTGTAATTTTAAAATGGAATAACCCATAGATTGCCCCCCGCACTTTTATTGTTTCCTTAATTTATCCCTTTCACTTTTATTTGTATACATTGAGTCCTTTCATTTTTATTTTTTCTTAATTACTCCCTCCACTTTTATTTTTGTTCACATTAACCCCTTATATTTTTATTTTTGTGAACTTTAAGTCCTTTAGTTTTATTATAGCAAGATTAACCCGTTCAATAAATATAATTCTAAAATTTTTTATCAACTGTGTTATAATTTAATTGCTTATATTTTATTTTTAATATAAAGATTATAAAAAGACTATTTTATTTAAATTTAAATTATATAATTGCAATTAATTGGTTAACAAAAATTGTATAAAATTTATTATAAAATTTAGCAGAATCTTGTTTAAGTTTTTATTTTTATAATATTATATACAATTTTTGTTAACCAATAAATTACAATTATATAATTTACATTTAATTTTCATAAGAGTAATTGGCATTTAATAGAATTTTTATAATCTTTACATTAAAAATAAAATATAAATAATTAAATTATAACATAGTTTATCAAAATTTTCATAATTATATTTATTGAAGGGATTAATAAAAGTATAATGATTTAATGTAAATAAAAATAAAAGTGTGAGAACTCAATCTATACAAATAAAAGTGAATGGGTAAATTGAGAAAAAAAAAAGGTACATGAGTAAATTATGGGTTATTCCTTTTAAAATTGTTGGAAAAAAATTTTATCATAATAACTATACTCAAAAGTTACTATTGAAAATAAACACTATATTTAAAAAATAAACAGTAAAAAATCTATTAATTGATTTTTTGAAATTTATTCATCATTTTTAGTCGGTAATTGAATTACCTTTTTTTTTTTTTTTCACATGCAGTGAGTACTTGTGCAAATTTTCTCCCTTTTCCTATTCTGTTTGTTCTTCATGGATTTAGCATAGTTTTCAATAATTTTAAAATTATAAATTTATTACTGCATGCGTTAATTTATTCCTATTCTGTTTGTTCTTAATGGTTGGGCCGAAATAATTTTAAAATTTTAAATTTTGACAATTTTCTTATTAACTATTAATGCTCCGTTTATTTAAGAAAAATATTCTTCCGGAAAATAATTTTTGCTTATTTTTTAGTATTTGGATTAACAAAGCAAATAAGTTTAAAGAAAATAAATAATTAGTAATAGAAAATAACTTAAAAATAAGGAAAAATGATTTCTCATTTTTAGAATGAGAAATTATTTTTGAATGCTTAAAAACAAGAAAAAATTACTTAAAATGTCATATTTTTTATTTCTTACTTCAGTTTTGTCCTTCATATTTATTTTTCCTTTTTTTCTTTCTTTTTTATTTTTATTTTATCATTATTTTGTTCCTTCTCTTCTTCCTTTTATTTTTATTTTCTCTTTTTATTTTTTTTTCTCTTTTTTGGTTTTCTTCCCATTTTTTTACCTTCTATCCTCCTTTTTTTCCTTTCCTTTTTTAATTTTTATTTTCTCATTATTTTTTTCTTCTCTCATTTTTTTCTTCTTTCATTTTTTCATTTTTTTATTTTTTCATTTTTTTTCTTTCATTCTTTTATATAAATTAATTATTATATAGATTTTATAGTAATATATCAGATCTATTATAAAAGGATAATTTGTAAAAAATATATATTAGATCCATTACAAAGAGATCATTTGAATAATAAAAAATGTTGATGTCACAAATGATAAAATTTTTCAATTATTTTCTAATGTTATGGCCAAATATTAGAAAATATTTGTAATAATCCATAATTTATTCATATAAATAAATACATGTTACATTTGTTTTTGGGTTGTTGAAGAGTTGCTGCGTTGTTGTTGTGTCATTGGAGAGCTGTTGATTTGTCGTTGTTGGCTTATTGTTCAGTTGCTGAATTGTGACTATTGACGTTGGGTTGTTATTTTGTCATTGTCGAGCTATTGCAAGGTTGTTTTGTGGTGTTAAATTATTTAATTGCTAGCAATTATCTCAGACCTCAAAGTGGAAGGATTACATAGAAATTTTACAGAAAATATAAAGACCAAAGTGGTAATTTGTCAATTCCTCTTCGATTATACAATTGGTAGATGAAAAATTTCCTTTTAGTCCTTGAACTCACTCATCTAACACTATAGCACCTGTTATCTTCTCTACCTTCGTTCATTGGCCAAATGACCTTCGATTGATATGAAATTTTAACCACAGAGATTTTTCAACATTCTTAATATGTTGGTGGTTTTTGTTTCACAAAATTTGACCAGGATTTGAACAATTTAAGCTTTGAAGTTTTGGCCTAAACTTTAAGGTGACAAATCACCATTTTCGGTAATTATTAGCTATTGCAACCACCACCATTGTACCCATCTTGTTTCCAAAAGTCTATGGACACCAATTTTGCATTCGATCTACATTGTTAAGGCCTTGATCCAAATTTATTTAGTAATTTCCATTTTCCACTATGATATGTTAATTTAATGGTTGTTTGTTGAGTTTGAGACTTTTTTTGAGTTCTTAATATTGCTATGATCATATTGATGTGTTTAGGTGGTGTAAAACATATTTTTTGGTGAGAAAATCCAACAAGTTTCACTTGCATTATGATGAGGAATAGTGACCAGTCTAAAAGACTGTATTTTTATTTTTAATAAATATTATAAATTATGAGGATTAATTTCCATAACTGGAGCGAGGTTTGATTCCATATAGATTTTGAGATAAAAATCCTAGAAGTGTTTCGGTGGAAATTACTCTATTTCCATTTAAATAGTCTCAACTCATCAAAATAAATTCTTTCAACCTCAAATGTAATTTTATGGTGTTTACAAGTTAGTTTTAGTGATTCATTGATTTTAATTTTTTGAAAATTGTTTTAAATTTATTTGTTATATATTTTTAAATAAATATTATTATTATTATAGAGAATACCAGAGCGGGAACCTCAAAGACTAGGCGGATGAGGACAGTTAGTTGGCTCGCTCCACTTATAAGTTAATATTTTGAAGTCTATGTTAAAATTATATATTTAAAGAATTATTGGATCTTGAGATCTAACGTACTATGCATGTTTGATTTTCTACTAAGGTTATATTTTTTATATGAATATTGATAATATTATTATTATGGAGGATAAATAAGAATATTGTTATTTTTATTGTTACTTTTCAGTTATGGCAATCTTTACATTTATTTCATTTTATTTATATAAAGAGATTTTGGAAAATATTGGTAAAACAGGTTACCTTATGGGTATCATTAGGACCATGTGCACACTGATATTGATCTTTAAGTTCAGCCCTTGTTTGGAAAAATGTGAAAGGCTTGATTGATGCATAGTTCTCAAGCATATTGTATGGTATTGAAAAACTCGGTTGATCCATAGCTCTCAAGCGTATTATGATTAATTATTTACTAGGGCTGGTAGCTCATTTGATGCTTAGCTCTTGGAAATTGCCAGTAAATATTGGATTAAGTGACAGATTGTGGCTGGTAGCTTGATGGATGCTTAGCTCTCGAAAACTGATTTTCAATTGGATTGAGATAGCCAAGTGGCTATTAGATTTATGGTTTAGGTTTCTACCATGATTTTTCCACTTAAAGAAAAATTTAAATAAATGTTATTTTTATTTCGAAGGTATTATGAGATTTTATAAAATTTCTTTAGATTTATAAATATGATTTTTGGTAAACTAATGATTTTCAATATAAATCATAAATAATATATTTCTGCAAGTTATTTTAATGAAGGAGGTTTTAAATAGCATGCATTTCCTTATATTAGCTTATTCAATGAGGTATAACTCCTCTCAACTATTTTTCTAGGATCTTGAGAGTCTACTGTTAATTCTTCTTCTCTGCATTAGACTTATTCTTCACTGGTTGCTCTATGTAAGTCATTGTAATGTTATTATTATTTGAGGAATAATTTTAGTTAATCTAGATACCGTAGTGGTTTGAAGGAATTGTTGTTATCTTATTTTTATTAGTATTTGTGTTGCTTTATTATATGTAATTTGACATACATTAGTTGAGATGTTGGTGATTTTAGTGATATCGGAGTAATTGTGGTTAATGTATATTTTGGTAGTGTTATTTGCATTATGTAAGTTTTGGTTTTGTTCTCAATACAGAGGAAACTCTACCAGATTTTCTTTAAAATTATAAAGTTGGGAAATACTTTGTTGCAAAAATTTATAAGGTTTATAACAAGTTTTCAGAAGTATCATATTTTTCCATTCCCTAGTATTGGTTATATGCTCTTGGGGTTCTGGTCGTGATAATATTTTCTCTCTAGAAATATTTTCCAAAAATAAAATAATTTCCATGAACAAATATAGCCTAAATAATTGTTGGATTTATCAATAATGGGTACATATATTTGACAGAGGTGCTTGTCAATTTCTTTCTTTGGTTGAGTTTGATTAGTGACAAGTGACTATTGATTCCTAACAAAATAAAGAGTTTGACATATTGATTTTTCTTGAAAAGGTGATGGCTAATACAAGTGTTGCTATTGTCCTATAATCTTCTGCAAATTCTAGAAAAATTCATGCACCCAAAAAATTAAAATGCAATGAATATATGAGTCAATATGGTACTTAAAAAGTTATAAGATATAGCCACTGCTAAACCTATCAATAATATTTTTATTGTTTCTCATATTAATCAACATTTTGATGGCATTATTCATATAGAATTTGTTCCTATCTTTATTTCTTTGTTAATAACATCTATCTTTGTTAATAGTAACCTCCTACTTCTACAAAAAAGATCCCAACATTCAATTACAAATTAATTTTACCCACAACACTTAAATGTATAAACTAATAATCGTAATGGTAATGGTAATGTTTCACCTAAGATTTCATAACAAAAATATACTTTATTATTTAATAATTTCACAAAAAAATATTTTTACTAATTGATTTATTTTTATATATTAATTTTTTTAATTTTAAAAAAGAAAACCATTGTCTAAAAATAACAATAAAAATTTAAATTTATTTTTTCAAAAATGATTTACTCCAAAACATAGTAGATTTTGCCCTTGGACTGGAGAGCAAATCTGTGTTTGAACGGAAGATGTGAATACAAATTTTTAAATGCATCTTACCAGTATATGCATGTTTTGTGGCTACACTAACAACAACTAATGGGATAAATCAGCCACTTATATAGAGGGAATTTTGGTTTAATAGGAAAATTAAAGTAGATTAGATGGTGTCAGTGAGTATGTAGTTAAATGGTAACTCTTATTCAAGGGCATCCTGAGGTGTATAGTTCAATTATTAGGCAATCTATCAATACTAATGTTATATAACCTCCTAATTTATCAAAAAAATAAAAGATTTGATGGTGTCAAAGAGAGCAGTCAAGTGATAACTTCTTTTAAAAAATAGAACTGCCCCATGTTGTGTAGTCCATCAATGCTAAGGTCATATCACCTTTTAGTTTATTAAAAAAAAATTAGATTTGATTGTGCCAAAAACAGTAGCCAAGTGATAACATCTTTTAAAAGTCATCATAAGTCATTGATTTTAAAAGGGAATGGCTGATCCTTTTATGTAGGTCATAGAACCTCCTATTATCCAAAAATGAAATAAATATATTGACCACTAGTATCAAATTTAAGGGCAAATTTGGCTTCTAAGTTGTTTCTGAAGAATAAATGGAAAACAAGTGGATCCTATTTTATATGCTTAATAAATTAAAGGACAATGATACATGTAGTTACTAGTGACATGAATATTAATGGAACTAAAAAATAAAATTTTTTGAGTTAAAATTACATGTTAGCCCCAAATGCAAGGGAACTAATCAATTGGAAAATGATGATATAAAAAGAATTTATACCTTCATTGACATACTATTCATGTAGTTACTAGTGACATAAATTAGTATCCTAAATTAAATTATTTATTTTGGCCATTCTACTATCAATAAAGTTAATCATTTGATATCAATTATGTGTGTGTGTGTCTCTCTCTCTCTCTCTCTCTCTCTCTCTCTCTCTCTCTCTCTCTCTCTCTCTATATATATATATATATATATATATATATATATATATATATATATATATATGCTTTAAAATTTGGTTTCTAAGCCATTTTTGAAGAATAAATGGAAAACAAGTGGGTCCTATTTTACATGCTTAATAAATTAAAGGACAATGATACTAGTGACATGAATAGTATTGTTAATGGAATTAAAAAATAATTTTTTTTGAGTTAAAATTACATGTTGGCCCCAAATGCAAGGGGACCAATCAATTGAAAAATGATGATATAAGAAGTATTTATACTTTCATTGACATACTATTCATGTAGTTACTAGTGACATAAATTAGCATCCTAAATTAAATTATTTATTTTGGCCATTCTACTATCAATAAAGTTAATCATTTGATATCAATTATATGTGTGTGTGTGTGTATTATTATAACCCGATATTTTAAATTATTAAATTTATTTAAAGATATAAAATGTTAATAAATATGTTAAATTTTTATATATTATGATTAATTTGTGTAATTTAATTTTAGTGTTGTATATGATTATTTTATTATTATTATTATTATTATTATTATTATTATTATTATTATTATTATTATTATTATTTTGTTTTTTCATATATATATATATATATATATAAGACTTTAGGTTGCATGTATATATATTACAATAATTCATTCAGTGAGGTCTGACTTCCCTTAAATTTTTTTTAAGATCTACATCAAACCTTACTCATAGTACTATTTCCCAGACTCTTTCTTCTCCAATTGATTTATATAGACACTGAACTATGATTTTCTTATATTTAGTAATCATTGTAGTAGTAGTGTTATTTTATTAGTAGTGTGTTGTACTATTTAGAGATTTTGTACCTAAACATTGTATGAAAATATTTTTATTATGTTATAAAATAAAGATTTGCTTTTATATTAATTACAGTTTTAATTCTAGTGTATTTTTATATTACTAATTTCATGCATTTTTATTTTAAGGCTTGCTATGAGTTTTAGATCCAAAAGAATTCTCGTTCCCTAGTGTCGGTCATGACTCCCCGATTTGGGTCGTGACAAAGTTGGTATCAAAGCCTAGGTTTTAATGTCATTGACCTTGGTTATTAGATTTTTGTTTCTTTGAAACTACTGTAGTAAATTAGGTTCGATTATGTCTTCGATAAGTTTTCCTTGATTTAGTTTTCTACATAATCATTAAGATGTCTATTTGTTGTATGTTGTTTTCCATTTTGTCTAAATTTTGCTAGTTTTATCTTTTCAGAATGAGGAGGAGAGCATGTGTCATTCCACTGGTCATTTAGGGCGAGGATGATAAGTCCTTTTAGGATGAAGTTTTACCTCCTAAGCCGCTAGTCAAGCGCAAAGGTAAAGGTAGAGGTAGACCTCGAGAAGTGGTAGGTCATCGTAGGCAAAGAGATCTATAAGACAAGTAACTTATATAGCAAGAGCTTAAGGAAGTTATTGTACATCTAGTTGCATAACAAATGCAGCCTGGTTATCAACAGGGCATGTCTAACCCTAAGGTAGCGTTGTTTTACGCTAAAGTCAGTAGGATATCATTTGATGGGACTACAAACCCTTTAGACTTTCTGCATGCTATTGAGATCAGGACTCAAATTTCTCACACCGAGTATCAAAGGATCATGATAGTTGAGTTATTTTTTGAGGGGCCAGCCATGGATTGGTTCATTCAGGTCATCTAGCCACACATGATGACACTCACCTGGGCTCAGTTCTAAGAGAGATTCATGAGACATTTATATCCAGAGCCTATGTAGATGAGCTATAGATTTTGCCTAATGAGTATTTCTAGAGGTGATAGATCAGTAGAGGAATACACTAGAGAGTTCCTTAAATTGCATCAGTATGCAGAGGACCTGATGAGAGATCAGGACTTTGCAGTTATGATGTATGTCATCGGACTGGCTTCTACATTTGCTTGGATGCCTAATGCAAGCCATACTCTTGAGTCGGTTATAGAGTTGGTTAAGGAGATAAAGCTAAGATTAGTCAAACAGGGAGTTAGCCTTGATTACTATCAGTTAGGAAGTGTATAGGCAGGAGGATCACAGAGTACTCAATACACCACTTTCCAAATATGCTCTTGCAGTTGGCAGAGAGGATCCTATCAGCAGAGAATCCATAGGAGTAGTAGACATGGATGTGGTGGACTGCATAGACCTATCAGATTCGATTATGGTGCTATAAGTTACAGCAGTGGTAAGAGTTTGGTATATGGCAGCACAGGATCATCAGTTAGTGCTTGTTAGATGTATGGAAGAGTCCATCAGGGACTGTGCTATAAAACTCCTGGAGCATATTTTAGATGCGAATAGATTAGGTAATTTGCCAAAGCATGTCTATGTTTTGGCTACTAGTAACAGTTTCCACAGTAGTCTATTGTTAGTTCAGCTCTAGCTCCTTATCAGTTGCCTCTAGCTTAGTATCTGAGTATAACGTAGCTTTTTGCCCAGTAGGGGTGTGGCAAAGGTAGTAGAGGAGGTGCCAGGGGTTTTAGTAAGGCTTCCACTAACCAACAGGGAGGTCGAGGTCAAGCTAGAGTTTTCATCCTCACCCAGCAGGATGCTTAGGCATCCAATGTCGTTGTTGTAGGTATACTTCCAGTCTATTACTTGGATGCTAGAGTTTTTATTAATCTAGGTGATACACATTGTTTCATGTCCCCTGTTTTTGCTTTAAAGTCATATTGGCAAGCTTTGAGGATGACTTTCCTTTATCTGTTGCCACTCCTCTAAGTGATTTGTTAGATATTGACATTGTTCTTTCTGGATGTTCAGTGTTAGTGGGAGGCAAAGAATTGCCAATGGAATTAGTATTGTTAGATGTGATGGAGTTCGATGTGATCCTTGGTATGGATTAGTTATCTTAGCACTATGTCATTATGGATAGTTAGAGTAAATAGGTGATTTTCAGAATTCTAGATGAAGAAGAGTTTAAGTTTGTGGGTGATAAGAGTTTTGCACCTCAGAATCTTATTTTCGCTATCATGACTAGGAAGATGCTAAGGAAAGGTTGTTAGGGATATTTGGCACTAGTCAAGGATACTTTAATGGAGAAGTTATCTCTCACAGATGTTCCAATGACTTGTGAGTTTCCTAACATTTTTCTTGAGGAGTTACCGGGTTTATCACCTCATAGAGAGATCAAATTTTGTATAGATGTGGTCTCAGGTATAACTCTTATTTTGATGACTCCTTACATAATGGCTCCTACAGAGTTGAAGGAATTAAAAAAGTAGTTATAAGATTTACTGGATAAGGGTCATTAGACCTAGTGTTTCTCCTTGGGGTGCACCAGTCCTGTTTATGAAGAAGAAGGATAGTACACTGAGACTATACATTGATTATAAAGAGCTAAATAAGGTGATAGTGAAGAACAAGTATCCTCTTTCGAGGATAGATGATTTGTTTGATCAACTTTAGGGTGCACAGTTCTTCTCCAAGGTTGACTTGAGGTCGAGTTATCATCAGTTGCAGATCAGTGAAGCCAATGTTCCTAAAATGACATTTCGCACTCGATATTAGCCACTATGAGTTTCTGGTGATGTCTTTCGGGTTAACTAATACACCAACTACTTTTATGGTTCTAATGAACAGGGTGTTCATACTATTTATGGATCAGTTTATGGTAGTCTTCATTGATGATATACTGGTGTATTCAAAAAGTATAGAGGAGCACGTATATCACTTGAGGACAATATTACAGACATTGAGAGAATATCAACTTTATGCTAAATTTTTGAAGTGTGATTTCTAGTTAGAGAGTGCTGCATTCCTTGGACACGTAGTGTCTAAAGATGGTATTCAAGTTGATCCACAGAAGATTAAGGCAGTGTCTGAGTGGCCCAGACCGACATTAGTCATAAAGATTCAAAATGTTCTTAGTTTTTTTTGGGTATTATAGGTGATTTGTGCAAAATTTCTTAAGAATTATAGGTCCTATAACTCACCTAACTCAGAAGAATGTGAAGTTTGTATGGTCAGATGCTTGTGAGAATAGTTTTCAGTTATTAAATGAGAAGTTGACCACAACTCCAGTTCTAACCTTACCTAATGGAGAAGACAATTTTACTGTGTATTGTGATGCCTCCGGAGTCAGCCTAGGTTATGTGTTGATGTAGAATGGTAGGGTTATAACTTATGCTTTGAGGCAGTTGAAGAAGCATGAACATAATTATCTTACTCACAACCTAGAGATGACTGTAGTGATCTTTGCTTTCAAGATTTGGAGACATTATCTATACAGGGTGACTTGTGAGATTTTCATAGATTATAAAAGCTTGAAGTACATTTTCTAACATAGAGATCTTAACTTGAGGCAAAGGAGATGGTTGGAACTCCTAAAGGATTATGACTATGATATTCTTTATCATCTAGGTAAGGCTAATGTGGTAGCATATGCTTTAAGTAAGAAGTCCTCAGGTAGTCTTGCTCACATTAGTGTGGAGAGGAGACCTTTGATCCAAGAGTTGAATGAGTTATTGGATCAAAGTTTGATGATGAAGACTAGCATATTAGGTGGACTAATAGCTAAGTTTAAAGTTAGATCAATGTTGAGAGATAGGATTAAGGCAGCTCAGGGTCAAGATCCTATTCTAGCAGAGCTTAAGGAGAATGTTCGTGAGGGGAAGTTCACTAATTTTACACTTGATGATGAAGATGTTTTATGGATTAGTGGTAGATTATATGTTCCTGATGTGGATAATTTAAGAGAAGAGATACTTGAAGAAGCATATTGTACAACTTATAGTGTACATCTAGATGTTACTAAGATGTACCATAGCATCTGAGATTTGTACTGATGGGATGGATTGAAGAAGGATATAGCTGATTATGTTTTTAAGTGCTTAACTTGTCAATAGGTGAAAATTGAGCATCATAAGCCTTTTGAGGAGGTTCAGCCTCTTCTTATTCCTAAGTGGAAGTGGGAGAGAGTTGCTAAGGATTTTATGGTAGGGTTACCTCATTCTAAGGATGGATACGATTCCATTTGGGTGATTATGAACAGGTTAACCAAATCAGCTCACTTCTTACTTGTTAAAGCTACTTATTTTGTAGCTAAGTTGGCTAAGTTATATGTTAAGCATATTGTGTGCGTTCATGGAGTGCCTATTTCCATTGTATCTGATAGAGGTTTAGTGTTTACCTCTCAATTTTGGTAGAAGTTGTAAGAAGCAATGGGCACCAAGCTTGATTTCAATATTGCTTTTCACCCTCAGACAGAAGGTCAATCTGAGAGGACAATCCAGACACTTAAAGATATATTGAGGATGTGTGTATTGGATTTTGGAGGTAGTTGGAATGATCATTTAATGCTAGTATAGTTCACTTATAATAACAGCTACCATAACAGTATTTAAATGGCACCGTATAAAGCTTTATACGAAAGGAAGTATAGATCTCCTATATGTTGGGATGAGATTAGAGAGAGAGCATTGACTGGACTTGAGATTATTTAAGATGCAGCGGAGAAGGTGACTATGATCAAAAGGAGATTAGAAACCACAGCTAGCAGACAAAAGAGCTATGCGGATCTGAAGCGCAAATTTATGGAGTTTTAGGTTGGAGACTATGTGCTTTTGAAGGTGTCTCCTATGAAGGGTGTGATGAGGTTTGGCAAGAAGGGAAAATTAACATCGAGATATATTAGATCATTCAAGGTTCTAGAGAGAGTAGGCATGGTTGCATATCAATTGGCTTTACCTCCAAATCTGTCTCAAGTACATCCAGTGTTTCATATCTCGATGCTGAGGAAGTATATTTTGGACCCTTCACACCTGTTGCAGCCTGATAGTGTTGAAGTGAATGAAGACCTGTCATATGAGGAGGAGCCAGTTACGATAATGGATTATCAAGTTCGTTAGTTGCATTCCAAGTAGATCTTAATGGTCAAGGTGTTATGGAGGAGAAAAGACATCGAGGAGCACACGTGGGAGACTAAAGCTAAGATGTGAATAGTCTACCTTACCTTTTTCCTCGATGAATTCTTATTATTTGTTCTTTTAATTGAAATTTTGAGGATGAATTTTTGTTAGGGGGGAAGATTGTTATAACCCGATGTGTTAAATTATTAAATTTATTTAGATATATGTAGTGTTAATAAATATTTTAAATTTTTTTATATTATGATTAATTTGTGTAATTTAATTTTAGTGTTGTATATGATTATTTATTTATCTATTAATATTATTAATAATATTATTATTATTCATAAATAATATTAATTTATTTTATCATAAATATTTTAATATGTAGAGGAATTATTTGAAAGTGATTATTATTTAAAAAATATTATTATTAGTATTATTATATGTATATATATATATATATATAAGAATTTTTTCCCCCTCTTTCTTTTCCTCCCTCTTTTTCCTCTCCCCTCCCTTTTCCCTCCTCTTACTATGCAAAGCCATGCGCCATCACCGAGCCACCACCCACATCACCAACGACCACCACATTGCCACCATCACATTGCCAACACCACCTCATTTCTTCCCTCCGCTTCTACTATCAACCAAGCCCTTCCTTCCCCAGTTTTCCATTGAAGACAACAATAACTTGCAACATCACTGGTGACGGTTTCCAGTGATTTCAACTTGCGATTCTAAGCTCTATCAACTCCTCTTGGTCTGGGCAAGCTTAATCCTTGGTCGTTATGAGCTTAGAACATCCAGTAATTGAGTTATCTTCAAGTTTTAGTTTAGGTCTATTTTGGTTTTTATTTTTTTAGCTTGAATTTGGTTGAACCATGCTTAATTCCTTTGTAAATATTATTAAGTGAAGCTAGAGCTACTCAAAAATATTTTTGTTTGATTTTTATGAATTATTTGAATTTTAGTGTTTTGGTTTTCCGATGAGTCACTATTCTGGTGACCATTGCCAAAAAGTTTTTGTATTTTTAATAATTTTTTAAATTATTTGGATGATAGTTCGTGAAGAAAATTTGGTGAGATCAATTTTCGATTTTTAGTTACGAATTTTTAAAAGTTTATGTAAAAAATTAATTTTTGGAAAAATTAATATAAATTAGTAAATGTGGTGTTTTAATTGAAATTATTGTTAATTAGTATGTTTTGAATAATTTTGGAATAATAAATAGTATTAAAATAATTTTTACAAATTATTTACTATTTTTAACTAATTAATAATAATTTGTTCAAATAATAATTTTATTTACTATTTTTGTGATTAAATGAATTTTTTACTATTTTTATTACATATTTGAACTATTTAAATAATTATTTGTGGATTTTACTATTTAATTTTGAATAATTGAAAAATGGATTTTTATTAATATTATATAATTTATTTGATATTTATTAACTAATTTGAAAATAATTAGCTTTAAGGTATTTGTTATTTAAATAACTTGAATTAAGATATTTTATTGATTTTTATGGATTTTAATGATTTTTAATATACTATTATTAAATTATTGATTTTTGTGTATTTTGGTTCTCGGTTGGGCAATTGTGTAGTTCGGGATCCCAACTCGAGAAGTTGTGCTTTTGTGGATATTGAAGTATGTTTGCTTGCAGGATCAGCTATACTTTTAGTAGAGAGATGTCCGTTTTGTAGAGGAGACTCTGCCAAATTTTTGATAGAATTCTTATAAAACGTGACATCGAGTTGATCCTGAATTTTTAATTTTGGTCGAGTCGTGTTTTAAATCAAGTTGTCCTTTAGAATTCCTAGAAGTATAAAATTAGGAGTTTGATTCTAACATTATGATTATTTGTAATACCCTACATATATATATAATTATTTAAATAAAAAGGGACATAATTTTTCTCAAATAGTACTAGAAATAGTTAAATTGCATTATATTATAGTATGATTATGTTAACATTTTATTTTAGGTTAAATGTTGGTTTAAATGTGTATATTTATTCATATGTATACATAAATATGCACATAAATGTATATATATTATAGTATAAAGGATAACTATATACATTTTCAGGTAGTGTATGTTTACATACATATACATATATAACACCTATATATATATATATATATATATATATATATATATATATATATATATATATATATATATATATATATATATATGTAACAATATATATACATACGTATACTATTATACTTGAGTACATATTGTGTATATATATATATATATTTATATACGGTATATGTATATAGTATATATAGTATAATATAGTTCTAATATAGTATATTAGTAGTTATAACATAGTATATATATATATATATATATATATATATATATATATATATGTATAGTTAGAATTAGAAGGAAAGAAAACCGAAGCAACAGCCCCCTCTACCCCTCCTTCCCCGTCCGTCACCCTGCTGCTCCCTACCCTCCCTGTGCCGCCCTCGCCTTTGACCGGAAGACTCCATCTCCGCCGTGCTTCAGGAGCTCCCCAAGCCTGGCAGCTGCTGCTGCACTTCTTCTTCTTCTTCCTCCTCCGTCTGGCAGCAAGCTCCCTCCCTACGCGAGACAGCATCTTCCTGCCAGTGATCCTCAGCTTGTCGTTGCTGTTCATCTCGTCTGTGCTGCTTCTTCTCCCCTTCTCCTTCCCGACAACAGCAAGCTCATCTTTCCCATCTTCTTCGGCCTGCAGGTAATGAGCAACACTCACCCTATTCCTCCCTTCCTTCCTTCAATTTTCTGCCCAATCTTGGCAATTCTAGGGTGATTAGTGTTGGTTAACATGCATTTGAGTTGATTTAAATTTTCTTGAATTTTTTGTAATTAAATTGAATTTCCAGAATTTATTTAATGTTTATTTTGTTTATTTGGATATTTATTTAGCTATAATTAGTAATTAGGGAGATTATTATTAATTATTTTGAGCAAAAATAAAATTTATTGAAATTTTTGATATTATTTTAGGAATTTTTATACTTTATGTCAAATTAAATAATTAGGCTAATATTTGGAATTTTGGTTAAAAAGGTTATGAAACTTGATAAATGAGGTTATTAGTGAAAAATATGAATTTTAGAACTCAAATCATAATTTTTGAGATTTTTATACTATTTTTATAAATATATTTGAGTTTATGCCAAAAATCGATTTTTAGTTAAATAATATTTTTTTGGGAGAAAATTTGTTGGCTAATTAAATGTTTTAATTATATTAAGAAAAATTTATCTTGAGAAAATGAATTTATGGCATGATTAAATAATTTTAAGGAATTATTTTTTTAGTATTAAAAAACTCATTATGTAAATTATGTATTTTAGGGAGGTAAAAATGTAATTTTACACTAAATATGATAAATATATATATTTTAATTAGTTTTATTAATAATTAAAGGGTTTAGATAATTTTTATAAATTAATTGACATAATTTCCTAAGTAGTGTAAATTTTGAATATCAAATTCCCAATATATATATATATACATATAATACATTGCACTAGTTTTAATTTGGGCTATAATTATAATTTTAATATGATTGGAATACAAATTTAATTGCTCAATTTTGAATTATGGAGATTTTTTATAATTTTCATATATTCTAGTATGTATGTATATGATATATGTATTTAAGAAACAAATGTTATTAATTTTTGATATTTTATTTGAATTGTGATCTCGGTCGGGGCAAATTGTATTTTTGGGAGCCCGACTCGAGTGTGAATGGTTTTGGAAATTAGAAGTGCATTTTCTATGCAGGTCTGGCTCTACCTTTGGTAGAGAGATGTCCATTTTACAGAGGAGACTCTGTCGAAATTTCGATAGATTTTCTCGTAAAACATGATATCCGTAAAAATTCCTACCGTTAGTTAGGTTAACTCCTGTCTGTCGAGTCTCGTCCGGTTTTCATCGAGTCAGTCTGGAATTTTATTATTTTGCTGATTCCTGATTTCGATTCCTTAGTCATGTTTTAAAAAGTCGATTCATTGTTTTCTTTTAGAGCATATCAGAGCAGAAGCCGTGAGGCCGAGGCAGACGCGTGGTCGTCAGCCTTCGCATTCATCCTGTAAGTCGATAAAATAATCTGTGCGTATGTTTGTTTAAAGAATGCATGTGCTCGTATTTCTATTATATTGATTATATGATTTATTTAATTAATGCTATCATTTACGAATTAAATGCAAATTATTTATTTAAAATCGATTTGAGAAATTTTGGTAGAACGAGCTACCTGGTGGGCCTCACCAGGACTATGTGCACATGGTAGAGATTGAGAGATGGATTCGATAACTGTATGATTGATGAATGTTAAACTGGGATGGGTGCCTCGGTAGATGCCTTTGCTCTCGGGGACCGCCAGTGATTGGAAAGTCAATAATGGACTGGGATGGGTGCCTCGGTTGATGCCTTAGCTCTCGGGGACCGCCAGAGCCATATATTTGGATTAAGTGAATGACTACGGCTTGGTGCCTCGGTTGATGCCCTTGCTCTCGGGGACCGGTAGTCTAGTTGGAATAAGTGGGCCCAGTTGGCCATTTAGACTTGGGTTTAGGGTTCTATCGAGATTTTTCCAAAGCTATACTTATATATATATTATAAAATATTTTCACTATAAATATATGTAGTTTTCAAAAAGGTTTTCAAACCGTACAGCTCTTTTATTGACTTACTCAGTGAGGTTTGATTCCCCTCAATTTATTTTTTTTCAGGAGCTTGGGAGTTCGACCTCAGACTACCTCTACGCCGGATTTCTTCTTCACCGGCTATTTTACGTAGGTCATTATAAGCTGTACTGTGTACTAATCTAGGTTACTGCAGTAGTATATGTATTACAGATTTATATGGTTTAAACATAATTATGTAATTTATTTGTGTAAACCACGCTTGCGTATAAGATTTAATCTGATTTATAATATGAGATGTTGAAATACATTATTATTTAAGCAGTTGAATTTGTGTATTCTGAGAAAAATCAGTTTGATAATGTGTTATGTTTTAAAGTAAAGTTTAATATGTGAATGGTTTTATTTTCTTTTTCCTTTAGGCTTACTACGGGTTTCGGGGGCTTTATGCTTACCCATTTCCTAGTGTCGGTCACGTGCCCTCGGGTTCGGGTCGTGACATTATTTATTTAATTTCATATAGTTGTGCTAAGATCAAGGCCTACTGGACTAGACCAGTCTATTTCTTTTAGAGGAGCGCACAACTGTGAGTTATTATTTTATATATACATTGCATCTAGAATACATAATTATGAGCATCCGTATTTTTTATAATGTATTTAAATATGAATTTTTTTATTAAATGATTATATATATGTTTGGTATATTTTTTGTATATATATTCAGTATATTTTTGGTATATACTCAGCATATATTGGGTATATATGTGACATATATGTTTGGTAGACATTTGGTATATACTTAATATGTGTTTGGTATATAAGTGGTATATTTCTTTAAAAATGGATGCTATCATGTTTAAATTATGCATTTTATTATTTTAAATAATTATATGATTTATTTGAAGAATACTAGTAGAACGTGCTACCTAGTGGGCTGCACTAGGAGTGTGTACGTACCAGTGCGTTAGATTTTAGGATCATGAGATTTTTTCAATATGAGACCTGATTATTTGATTATTGAGAATTGTAGTGAGAGAGTGGTGTGATTGCGATAGCTCAATTGACCTAGTGTCTTAGAGTTAATCAAACTGACAGTGAGACTGTGGAAGCTTGGTTGACTTAGTGTCTTACAGCTAGTCTATTGTCCAAAAAAATAGAAAAGAGAAATATTTTGGAATTAAGTGAGCCTGTGGGCTAGTGAGATTCAGTGATCGAGGTTGCGAACTATTTAGGATTCTACTCTGATCATTCACCTAAAATAAATATTTCTGCATTTATTATTATATAAAAGTGGATTTTAGCATCTGTATGAAATGCATGTATATATATATATTTATACTGATGATTGTTTGTATATTACTTTAGGTTGCATGTATATATATATTATAATAATTCACTCAATGAGGTCTGACTGCCCTCAACATTTTTTTTAAGATCAATATCAGACCTTCCTCATAATACTATTCATCAGACTCTTTCTTCTCCAATTGATTTATGTAAACACTGAACTATCATTTTCTTGTATTTAGTAATCACTGCAGTGATAGTGTTAATGTATTAGTAGTGTGTTTTACTAGTTAGAGATTTAGTACCTGAATATTGTATGCAAATATTTTTATTATGTTATAAAATAAAGATTTGCTTTTATATTAATTAAAGTTTTAATTCTAGTGTATTTTTATATTATTAATTGCATTTTTTTTTATTTTAAGGCTTGCTATGGGTTTCGAATTCAAGAGCATTCTTATTCCCTAGCAGCGGTCATAACTCCCTGGTTTGGGTCGTGATATATATATATATATATATATATATAATAGTTTTATTAACAAGCAGTAGCTTGGAATCACACTCTACCACTTCACTAAATTTACTTTATGAAGAAGAACATATGGCAGTGGTCTTTGCTTCTTAACAACCAGAATAAGGCAGTCCATAAGCTGCATTTTTCAAAACAAAGAGTTAGATCCAATCCAATACTAAAAACAAACATCATAACAATAGCACTAAATTTAGTTCGGTAACTATGGAATAATGATATCATGTCAAATACTAAGGAGACAACAAAAGTACTAAAAAATACAATTGAATTGCAGATAGTTGTTGATAGTTCTCAATAACTCTAACTCTCCAATATCTCTTGCCATAATGAAAGCTAGGATTATTCTATAGATTTTCTTACTTTTTGATACTATGATAGTGGAAGTTGAACAAAATAACAATTCTCACAACTAGCTATCTCAAGGAAATGGCCATACTAGGTATCCTATCACTGGAAAGTATGCCCTTTACTTTGTTTGGATATTGAAGACATACTAGATTGTTGTAGCCTCTTTTTTTCCAGATTTTAATTGTCATGTCTAAGGTTGGATGAGGATCAATGTTTAGTTTAATCTCAATGATTGACTTCCCAATTTCTACCAACTCAGTGGTTTCCTCAGCCATAACTCAAGAAATTGTCTGATACCAATGTCAAAGGAAGCCTTACTAGAACATGCTAAAGTTTTTATCTCTATTTTTAGTGCAGATCATTTACTAAGGTGCACCAAGATCAAATCCAAGGTATTCTGATGGAAGTGAAGTCTAACTTCCAATTGATATACTATTGTCTCAATGCAAGCTATCAACTTAAGGTCATCATGCCCGAAGACGAGCATTAGCTTATTGTTCACTATGATGTAACTATCTCTGCCTTTGCTTTTATAAGGTTATGCTACTATTACTGTTCACATCATCTATTTTGGGCTACAATCAATGAGTTCAACTTAGATTTTATTAGGCTTACACTAGTTTTAGCCTTTTTAGTGTAAATGTTATCCAATAAGCTTGTCCTGCTCAAGTTCTTTTAAAATATGTATGAGTATTTTCTATTATAATAAACTTTACTTTGGTAAAAAAAAAGTACCAAAAATTGTGTAGCTCTAACACATCAACCATATATGCAATGCAATAGAATGAACTAGTACAAAATTATAAGTATATGCATATTATTAATATTGCATGTAATTAAACCAAAATAATGTAACATTAATTTGTAGCAAACCAAAATAACCAACGAAGCTATTAAATGCAAGGATTATTTTATTTATATAATTACAGCCACTATTTTTGCTAATCGTTAGGTTCAAACATCATATAATATAAGTCCAAACACCTTCAACATTTATCTGATGTGGAATATTTTAACTCTTTAACACCCTCACTTTATTTGTGCTTAGTTTAGTATTAAGACATAGTATACAATCACATTAGCTTAAATGTGACAATATATGATGACACATTTCATTGCATAAATGACATGTCATGTCACTATTCAAAGCCACACACAAAATAAGTCAACTCATATGTAATGGAATATGCAGGCACAGATCGTGTCTAGCACCAGGCTCTATTGGCACTTGGGGGCAAAAAGTGGCATTCAGAGATTTGGGTATAGAGCTAGCAATATATAAACTCTATCAATCTTTTATCTTTCCTTACCTGCAAACTTTACATATTCCAAGACCTATTAAAGCTATAATAAGAACAAAAGTCATAGAAACTATAAAATCAAATATCTAAGACCAAATGACTAGAAACATAATACTGGGTCATTTGTGTTTTAAAACATCTAAAAGTAACTACAATAATCTTTTGGGTTTTATTAGGGATAGTAAAAATACAAAAAATCAACAATTGGAACTATTTTCTTTGCTTCATTCATTTCTTGATTGGTTATAGGTAGTTTTAAGAAATAGTGTAAAAAAAAGGAGGAAAGTACAAATTCCTCGTAAACTATGCCTAAAGTACCACGCATAGAATATGGAATTGCATGAGCTTGTGTTCCCACCCAAGTGGCCATTTTGGGCTTAATTAAATGTTAATTACTTAATTGCACACCATTATCAATCAAGGGTTGTAATGGATATACATAAACTTTTTTGGGGCTAATCTTATTTTTAAGCCTAAAACTTTATGAAAAGAAGTGAGATAAAAGCATGGACACATAAAACATACCTCCTTCAATCTCTCCTTGCTCCACCCAACTTGCAATGACATATAAAACATACCTCCTTAAAATAATTATGAGAATGCAAAAATTATTTATGAGAATTAATGGGATCAACAAGGAAACATCAACTATATGTCTATCGATATAATGCATCTAAAAACCAAAGAACAAGCATTGCAAAATGATGCTCTCTTAGGTTTATATGAGAGTTTATTTATTTATTTTGCATGTGATTACAAGTCCTACAATTGCTATTAAGAGTGTGCAAAAAATCAGCCACCTGAATTTCTGAGCCTGATCTGAGTTGAAGACTCAGGAGCGGTTCGGTTGCATATGTGTGAGGAAGGTGGTTCAATCTGAGGAGGCAAGAAAGTCAGAGGTTTGGTTTTCAACTTAGTCTAATTGATTATCAAAATAAACCATTCAAAAATTTGAGAAACCAAACGACGTCATTTTGAACAAAGGTTATTTATCCCTACATATATATATATATATATATATATATATATATATATATATATATATATATATATATATATACACACACACATCTTATGATACATCCTTACATCCCTCTTCATTTCTCACCGCCGCCCTTTCTTTTAACCCTAAAATTTTCTCCTCTTCTCTCTAGTTTTAACCTAGCAGCCTCTAATCTTCTATCTAACCCTCAGATATGCTCTTATTTATATATGTATGCATCATCCATAAACACTTGTCTCCTGCTATGTTCGATTGTTAAATGATTTATATGACTAAATGATCTCAAATCAATTAATCACTTATATGTAAACTTTTCACCTCTATTTTTGTTTAATTTATTTCAAATCTCAATGAATAGATCAATAGATCATTGATATGTGATCTTTATTCTCCTTTTCTTTATGTAAGTTGACTATGATTGATTTATTTTTTTATTTTTAAGATTTCTGTTATTAGATTAACTTATTGAGATTTCTGTTTCTTGTGTTTATATGTGATGTTGCATGGAGATATGAAGGTGGAAGCCCTATTATCTCACTTATCTGTTTGTTAGAAACTAAAGGTGGAAGCTTTGAAGTTGATGCCTTAAAAAAAAACCAAGTGGAAGCTCATATCTTTTTCATTTTTACATACTAAACAGAAGGTGAGAAATATTTATTATTGTATTTGTATTTTATTTTTTATTTGCAAATGTAACAAAAATCACTGGATCCCTAAAGAAATTTTTATTTTTATTTTGTTCTCTGTAATTTTTATATATTTTTAAACTTTACATAAATTATTTAGTTTTTGTAATTGATTTTTTAATTTTTCTTAATGTTTTATGTGTTGATATTTGTTTTCTTTATTATGTAGTGTATTTTTTTTGTCTATTCGTTTATATAAAATATTTACATTTTTTTAATATTATTTAGGGAGAAATTTTTTATATTTATGGTTTGTGTATATTTGATATAATATTTGTATTATGTTCTGTTTATTTGTTTATATTTTTTATATCAATATTTGCTTGTTGATTGGTGTATTTATTATTTGCTTCTTGTTTAAAAGTTTTCTTTCTTATATTTTTTGGTGTGTTTGTGATGTTTTGTAGATGTATAATATTGTTGGTCTTACTAATAGTAGTGGTAATACAAACACTGCTACTGGTGGTAGTAAACCTAACAATGAGAAAGAGACTATGGAAACTGAAAACAATATAAACTCTAAGCAGCCATAACAAAAAAAGAAAAGGAAAGAAACTCAACACAGATTAAAAGCTTGGGAACACTTTGAGGAGATAAAAAACAATGCAAGAGTTGTGGTTAAAGGGAGGTGCCTTTACCGTGCTAAAATTATTCATTGCCACTTTAAGACATATGGTACGTCTTCTCTTAGGAATCATGTACTTACCTGTATGAAAAATCCACACCCTAAAAACACTAGACAGTGACTTTTGACATTGTAACCTGTCTTTACTAATATGGAAGCTGAAAAAATGAATCCCTAGGAGCCTTAGGCACTTGGAAATTTTATCAAGAGGCAATTAGAAAGTCTCTTCACATATGCTCATTATGGATGAGCTGCCTTTTAAATTTGTGCAAAGGGAGGGTTTCAGAAAATTTTTAGCAGCAACATGTCCAAGGTTTAAATTACCAAGTAGATGGACATTGACTAGGGACTGTTATGATGTTTACATTAATGAGAGGTAGTCCTTAAAGAAATTCTTTAATGATCATTGTCAAAGGGTTAGTATAACAACTGATGCATGGACCTCTATTCAATAAATTAATTATATGTGCATCACAGCTCACTTTATAGATGACAAATGGAAGTTACATAAAAAAATTATCTCCTTTGTGCCTATTTCATCTCACAAAGGTGAGCACATAGCAAAAGCTTTGGAAAACTGTTTACTTGAGTGGGGGCTTAGAAATATCTTCACTGTCACTATTGACAATGCATCTTCTAATGACACTAACATAGGGTATTTAAAAAACAAATTCTTAACTTGGGGTGTGAGTGTTGTTAAATGCAAATATCAGCATATAAGTTGCATTGCGCACATTTTGAACTTGATTATGCAAGATGGATTAAAAGATGTTTCTGAATCTATTAAAAAAGTTAGGGAATGTGTTAGATATATCAGAAACTTACCAACCAGTCTCATAAATTTTAGGGAGGTTGCTAAATTAGCTGGCATTGATTCAAAAGCTAGTCTTTCACTTGATGTTCCAACTAGGTGAAACTCAACATACGTGCCTCTATTTATGAAAAAGCATTTGTTCAATTTGATGAATATGAGTCATCTTTTAGAGCTGATTTGACTGCCTGATTATTTTGATTGAATTTATGTTAAAAAAGTGGTGGAGCTACTTGAGGTGTTCTTTAACATGATAAAGAGAATTTCTAGTTCTCTTTATATGACTTCTAATACTATATTTTCTGAAATATTTATTCTGTTGTACAATATAATTTATTGGAGGCTATCTAATGACTTATATGTAAGAAATATGGGGCTAATACGAAACTAAAATTTGAAAAATACTGGGGGAATCTTGAGAAGATGAATAATTTGATTTTCATTGCATATGTTTTGGATCCTCATGAGAAAGTTGAGTACTTGTTTTTTTATTAAAATAAATGTATAGGGCTGATTTGGGTGGAAGCTTGTTTATTACTATTAAGAACAATCTATTTGAATTATTTAAGGATTATGTATCTATTTATGGACAATCTGTGGAAGCTTCTCAATTTGCTATGGTTGGGCAATCTTAATCTATTTTTGCTTTTACAATTTCTTCTAAACCTGTGTCGATGCTGAAAGCTCCATTCAAAAAGCATAAAGCAGACACTGGATATGGTGGAAGCAAGAAATCAGACCTTGAAATTTATCTTAATAAGGCTATTTTATAAGAAGAGAGTGACCTTGATCTTTTAAGATGATGGAAAATCAATTCTAAAAGGTTCCCTTCGCTCTCTAGAATGGCTTATAATGTTTTAGCAGTTCCCATATCAACAGTGGCTTCTGAATCTTGTTTTAGCATTAGAGGTTGAGTGCTTGATGCATTTAGGAGTTCTTACACTTGTAAGATTCTAGCAGCATTAATTTGTACATAAGATTGGCTTAGATTGACTTCAAATGACATATATGTTAAAGAAGAAATCAGTGAAATAGACAACTTTGACAAAGGCAAATCTATTTATACTTTTCATTATTTTAATTGCATTAATTTATGGTTAGCTTAAATTTTGACTTTCATTTTGATTTTTAATAGAGCTACCACTAGTTGGTGCTGGTCCTTCAATCCCTATTCAAGTTCCATATAATTATATAGTAGCATGTTGTTTATCAAAGTGTCATGCTAGCATTACTTGAATAGATTGGCAGTAACAACTCTTAAACTATATTGCTAATTTCTAATTATTTATAATTTAACTTCATTTGCTAATTTCTTTAACCTGATTGTATTGTTATGTTCAAGAATTGATGATGCTTCCACAAAAATGAGGGAAAATACTTAGTGGCATTCTTTTTGGTGGCACAGTAATGCAGCCAGAAATGTTATTGCATTCTTTAACTCAACTATATTAAAAGCATTTTTGAGCTTGGCTATTTTGAATTTTTTTGCCTATTTGCATTCTTTATTTGACTACATTCTTTATTTGTTATGCTTATGACGACTCTTTATTTGACTACTTTATATGCTTATCTCAGACAGAAATCCTTGCTTGCATACTTCCTAACTTATGTTTGTTTGTTACAACCTTCTTTTTGCTTGAATTCTTAGCTGGGGAAATGATGAATGGTTCCACCTCATTTATGATTAGTTATGCCTGAGTTCACTCATGCTGCATTTTTTGGGGAGGCATTTCATTATAGCCATTAAAATGTGGCCTTTTGTCTTAAATGAATTAAAATAAACAACTAAATCTCAGTCAAGACATACTCTTAATATATATTTTGCTTTATGGCTTCTAAAATTGAGCATCATTTAAGTTATGTGTTTTTGCAAGGACAAAGTTTTTGTTTTTGGATTTCTATTTTTACAAGACTACATTGGTTTTTTTATGTTGTTGGGTTTAGTATATTTTTTGCATATATACACTTATCAGATTACTAAGAAAATGGACATTTTTTGATAGACTTAGTGTTTTGCTACATGTAAATGAACATGTAAAGTTTAAGTTAGATTTAAAAAATATTACATGTAAATGTTGAAATGTGATCATTTCAGCCCAAAATTAGTTATATATGTTATTTGGGCTCTATTATCTTGTAAATGATATGTAATAGGCCTTGCTAACGTTTGGGCTTTGGCCTAAACGATATATTTTATTTTATTTTAGTTTATTGGGCTCAATTAATTTTATCCCATAACCCATAATTCTATTTGATCGGTTTTATCCAATTTAACTCGATAATTTTAGGGCTCTAACCCATTGACTTTAATTCTTCTTGGTGTCAGTTTGGTGCCCATTTTATACCTTTAAAAGTAACTCAATTTGTCCATATATCCACCCGATCCGACCCAACCCATATGCTGCACCCCCTAGTTATTATGATGCTTTATATTATGAATGCAAATTAGATAAACTTTTGAAAATACTTAAGCTACATCTCAACAATATTTTCCTTATTAAATTCATGTTCAAGGCTATATTATATTTACCGGGAACTCTCATCCCCCAAGTACCATGATTAAGTGCTCGAGTATCAAAACATTGTACTTTTGAGTTCAAAATCTCTTTGTTACTATATATCGATCTCTAAAAGTAGAGCACCAATTTTTTTAAGAAATATAATATGAATAAGTAATAAAGGCTGCAAAAAATAAGATAATAACAAATAATAAGTCATTTCTCATTCTAAACTAATAACAATTACTCAAATATCAAAAAGTTCAAATACCAAATGTTAACAATTAGTCTTTTTCTCTTTACTAACTCTTCATATTCTTACTTTTTTTTCCTTTACAGTTGCTCTCTTTCTATAAAAAAATATAAAAAATATACGTTTGATGTACCATGTGCCCAAAAAGTGAATCAATTAAGCCTACCCCTAGAGTATTGTATATATTGACACTAGAGTTTCAAGTATTAGTATCCATACCATGAATCAAAATGTACCACATACCTAGTAACTATGGGCTATATATATTGAAAGTAATGTTACTAATCCCTTCTTTTTTGCTTTCGATTTGTATTCCTAGACCATCAAGGAAAAAGAAACAAATAGTTGGTTAAGGAATCTGATTATGAGAAATGGGTAGATAAAAAATAGTTCAGAGAAAGTTATTTGCAGCCAACAAGAACAATCAACAAAATATACAGTGGCACTAAATTAATACAAAGCATCAAACTTAAAAAAAAACATTGTAGAACACAAATTATATGATACTGCTATTGCCTACAAGTGAATTATAAATAAATAATGATTATGTTTTCAAAATATACTGAACACATTATCAATCGCTACTCATTGAACACAGTAATAGTATCACAGCTAGAAATTCCATAAGAATTCTAGTGGTCCTTAAATTGCATAGTGTCATGCATAGTCATGGCACACAAGTAAGTATCCTAATTCTTTCCTTTGAAATTGTGTGCTTATTCGATTTGTCGCAATTTATCAAGTAAACAATGACAAAGGGAGGCAACTATAAGCAACCAATTTTGAGATAGTTGAGTGTGGATGCGATAAAAGACTCGATGACAAAAGTTGATTATGAAATTAGATTTATCATATCTAATTTATTGATTTTGGACTAAATTATAAATTTTTTTTGGGACTTATTTTAAATTTTAGTTATTTTATTTATCTTTTTTAATCATTCTCAAAAAAATTCATAAATAAATTTTTTGAAATAAAGTTTCAAAGGAAAATTCAATAAAAGAAGAAAGAAAATTTAAATAAAACAAGTAAAAAGAAAAATAGAAAAAAAAAAGGGCTAAAGTTGGCCTAAATGACCAACTTCAGCCAAATAATTTGATTGGCCAGTAAGTGGCCAAAGTTGTACCAAAGTGGTATCAAATGACCATAAATTGGCCGAATGAATTGTTTTCCAATCGGAAAACTATATTTCCAATTAGTCTTGTAATTTGTTTATTTTCTTTTTATTTATTTATTTTTGTCATTTTATCTAATTTTCATTGGTTGTCATTTTTGTTTTATGTGATAAATATGTTTTTTATTGGATAAATAATAGAGATATTTTTTTAAAATATTAAATTTTATTTTATTTTATACCCAACTTAGGGTTACATGATTGGCTTTTTATAAATAAAAAAATTTATTTCACTGGTGGGTTCTTATTCTTTTTCCTCTACTTTTCTAATTTTTAGCCGTGAGTCAAAGTATACCCACCTTTCTTAATTTTTGTACATACTTTTCTTTAGTTTTTTTACCGTAAATCATATCAAAATAAAAACTAAAAATCACAGACAACACAAAAAGCCACAGGCTTACATGAATGGTGATTATCTTTTGAGGGAATCAAGACTGCATTCCATTCTCTTCTTCATCTCCTTTCTTTTTATTTTGATTTTAATTTTATTTATATATTGTGTTTGACTTTCTTGGTTTATTATTTTTCAATCATCAATAACTATCAAATTGATTTACTGATTCATTAAGTTTTTTATTCTGTTTCGTCTTTCACTTTTCTCTTGGTACAACTATTATTTTCTATTGTGCATTTTTTTTCATTTATTTGTTTTTTATTTCATCTTTTTAGTTTGGTTTTTTATTCATTTATTATACTGATAATGTTATTTGTTCTTATCATTTTTTTATCTTTAATTTTTCTTTTTTATTCTTTTCTATATATTTTATTTTCATTACTTTTTATTTTATTTGATCTTGATTTAATTTTAATTTTAATTTTAATTTTATTTATTTAGTTGCTAATCTTTATTTATTTTATTTTTTGTGTTTTATGATTATGGATGGGATGACATGAATTCACTATGGAGAACAAAACCTATAAAGGTTCATGGAATGCCATGGATTAAAATCTTATTCTAATTTTATGTAGATATTTAAGGTTTTATTATTTTGTTAATTATTTTGTTTGTTTTTTATTTTTGAGTTTGTATAATTTTATTATAATTTTTTTAGTAGTTCAATGTAACAGCCCCAATAGTGGGAAATAGTGAAATATTTCATTTTTCTACACTTTAAAATTAAGTAATAAATTAGGTTCACTTAGTAAAAGCTTAAATAAAATTAATGGTGGCTTTAGTTAATTAGGTTGCATGTAAAATTAGGTTTAGAAATTATGTGTGGACATTTTGTTTGATTGTTTGTTTTGTTGTTGTTTTTTTTTTTTTGGGCCCAAGTCCACATTAGGTTCTAACCCATTTAATTAATATGCCTTTTAAATTGGTTTATATGTTAAATTAAGTTTAAAATTAATTTAGATCCATTATGTTAATTTAGACTTAGGCCCATTTTTAGTTTAATTAAAATTAATTTAGACTTATTTCAGCCCACTAAAGCATTTTCTTTTTAAAATAAATAAATTTAAGATTACATCATTTAATTTAAAATTAATTAGAAGCAGGCCCACTAATCCAATTTCTTTTTCTTTAAAATTTAATAGATTTAAGCTGATTTTTGTAGAATTAAAATCAATAGACTTAAGCGCATTTAAATTAAAAGTAAAAAGGATTTAGGTCCATTAGCTTTTAGACTCATTTGTAAATACAATATATAGATTTAGCCTATTTAATTAAGATCAATGTAGATCAAAATAATTTAAGGACATTGTTTTTTAAGAATGCATTAGTTGTATGCTCTTTCATGATTTGTTGCCTTTGGAGTTAGATGTTTGTTAAATTAGGGTTTATATGAAATTGTAGATAAATAGGGAATAATTTAATAATTAATAAGCTAATTCTAAAAGAACACAAAATTGAAAGAAGTTAGTATTTTGTATCTAGAATCTCCTGGTTATGGTGCTAACTTTCTTTTAAAGAATCAAGTTATCACCACCATCGATTTGTCCTAGTTATTACCCTAGGTAGTGACTCCTTATCTCTATGTTATGTCTTTGTGATATAGTAGTGTGTTCTTTAAAGCCCTGAGCTCAAACAATGTCATGGTTGCTAAAATCTTAGATGTCCGTTAAACCCTGCCATTTATAGTGGTGACTCCACTGAGGATAAGAGATACTGATTCTACTTATGTTCTTTAGAATAATTTTATTAATTATTATTTTATTCTTGCATTCATTTTGTAGGTCCCTATTAATTGATGTCATTGGTTTATGGTTCTATGATTCTACTAGCTTCATGAGATTATAGATTGGCTAACCATCACTCTAAGTCTTAGCTCGGCTTAAGAAAAATTACCAGGCTCATTTGACCAACGTCTATAGCCCAAGTCCCAAAGGGAGGTAGTCTTCTCTCGAGTTTACAAAGGATGTCAGGCCTCTCTAACCTTGGCCTATAACTCAAGTCTTAAAGGAGAGAACCTTAACTTTTTCACCAGACTCAGCTCATATAGTGACTTCCCCTAGGATTACCCAAATTGCTTGTGTTTGTTACCATGAGATATTTTTATCTACAAAAGCCCAAGCCCATATTTTAAAAGTCTATTTGGACTAATAAAGATTAGGCTAAACTTTTATACCTAGAAATGTTATTTTTCTATTTTACTGCTTTGAGATATATGACATGTTCGTTGATTCTTGACATCCCCTATTGATGTTAAGGCCAAGAAAAAAATCCTAGGAAAAGAGACTCACCATTGAACTCGTGTGTGGGAGGAATAAGGTTGGAAGGATGTTATACATATGTTCTTGTTACTTGTATACTTGACTGTTATTTGTTACTTGTTGCATAGCACTTACATATATGCATGCATGCATCTCATGCATCATACTAACACTTCATTTTTTCAGCCATCATAGATTCATTCGGGTCTTCTTATGTTTGGAAATGGAGAGGTAGCATCCTAGAGAGAACCATTTTGAGTATGAGTTTAATAGATGAAGAGATCCTTCATAAATTGGAAAAGAGTCTTATCAATCCACTCAGCTTAGAATCACCACCAACACAAATTAGTCACTCAGTTAAAGAAATGGAACAACAATATAGAGGAAATTGGTCCATGAATGACTTAAGGGCCATGGTTGAAGATGAATTGAGACAAACTTTAGCTGGTTAGCACCACCTTCTACAGCTGTACATGTACATGCTATTGTCATACCACCTATTACTGTTGTCCCACCTATCATGGATGATCCACCTATTAACAATGACAATGCTAAGGAACTATAATTGAATGTTGCTAGGAATGTACCTGCTATTAAAATAAAATTTAAGGATGTTAAGAACTACACTATAAAGAAAGCCAAAAAAGAGTCACTTGAGCTAGTTCAAGAACTTGAGTCCAAGCAGATGCAAGCACTAGCTTAAAAACTGTCCAAGATGGATGAGTTGATGAGAGTGCAAGGCATGGGTTATTCATTTGACTTTAATGATGTGCTAAATAAGTTCAAAATGCTTAAGTTGTAGAAATTTAATGGTATTAAGGACCCAAGAACACATTTTTAATAGTATTCAATTTCCTTGAACACTATCAAAGCTCCTTTAGCAATGGTCACTAGACTATTTATACTATCTTTAGAAGGCATAGCAGTGAACTGGCATCAAGGGCTGGAAAGTCATACTTGAATTGACTAAAGAGAGTTGTCTAATGCTTTCTAAAAGCAATATGACCATAATACCAAGCCAAAGGTGTCTATCAGGGATTTAGAATTTTTAAATTTCTTGACAAGGTTCATGAACAAGCCAGATTTAATAAAGAAAAAGCTAACTAAGAAATATCAAGTAAGGATAATTATTTGGGATGTATTACTACATATGGTTGAAAGGTTATAGAGGATGAATCCTACAACATTTATAGACTTAAATGATGGATTACAAGCTATTAATAATGAGAAAAAGGAAAACATAAGAAGTGTAATAAAAAGGAATTACCTAACTGGGGGCACACAACAAGGAAGTTATAACTAAGTTATGGAAGTGCAGGTTGTTCAACAACCAAGGAGATTTTACAATTTTAACTAACCCCTTATCAAAAGTCTTAGATTGCCTAATGCAAAAGGGCTTGCTCAGACCCCTCACCTTTTCTAAACCACCAAATCCAAATGTCCTAAGATATGACCCAAATAGTTATTGCAAATTCCACCAATTCAGGTTATACCATAGACACCTGTACCTGCCTTAAACATGAAATCCAAAACCTTATAGACTTTGTAAAAATCACAGACCCTGAAAACCTAAGCACTAGAAATAATCCTTTCTTAAACCACCAAAATGTTCCTCCCCAACCACTATGATTATCAACTTGAGAGTTAGTGAGGAAGAAGTGCTAAACTCCTTTGAGAACACAAATCTCAAAACCAATGAGAAACCTCCTAATGTCCCCAAATATGTGGAAAGAGTTGAGGATCTATTAAGAAAGCCCTTAGGCAAGTTGGACTACAAGGTATTTTACACTAAACCACTTTCTTTTGACATACCCGTTGAGTCAATTGTGCCTATAGGATGGGGTGATAAGTTTGATGATGAGAACCTGCTAGAAAAGAAAGCAATATGCATAGTTGAGGTATAAAAAGATGAAGTCATAGAGACAATTAGTGAGAAGATGTAAGAATAGCCATTTTGTCAACCACCTGAAGGATAGCCACCTTGAGACTTAACATGCCTAGCATTTAGAAAAGAAAATAATTCTCTTGGGGTTTTCTTTAAATAAAATTTTGGTTTCTTTATAACTTTTGTTTTATTAATCGATGATATGAATTCTGATCATGTTTACTTATGTAATGTGCATCTTGATGGTACTGTGCATTATGATATCAATTGCATATGCATATTTGACATAAATTTGATTTAATTAGATTCATTCAGCTTAGGCATAAATGAAAATTCATATATAACATGATATAACTTTTGAAGATAGGAAATTTAAGGGAAAGAGAAAGTGAGAAGAGAGAAGAAAGAAGAAGAAATCATAAATAAAAAAAAACCTACTTGATAATAAGGGTTATATCATGTAATGTAATGAATGTTCTCATTTTTGCCCTAATGAATGAGTAAAATTGAGTCTAAAATTTTTGTTCAAATGTTACATATTCGTCTTGATCATATTGCTTAAGTATCTAAATGGAAAGACAATACATGATGAAAGCTAAAATCAGAGCTATGAGATCACTATTACACTTATGTTTTCTCTTATTGCCACCCTTTTTGTATTTCCATTTGTAAGTTTAGTGTCCTATTGTACCTAGGGAATTTAGGTGGCTTAATAATTGGTGTTGCAACCCAAACCTTGTAATTATCATAAATCATAAATCATGGCATTAGCGTCAAACCTCATATTCTACTAAAGAGTTCCTTAAAGAGTGAGTCTAAGTTAATTTTGGCTTCAAGAACTCTCTTCAGTTAATTCACCCACTACTTTGCATCTTCCATACACGAGACTATAACTAATAGGGTTAGTAAGTCAAAGGATTAACAACAACAGTGAACAAATTAAGTTTCTTACACATATGGAAAAAAAAGATTGCTAGAATAGTATTAATGAAGTCAAAACAAAATTGGGAGCAAAATGTAACTTTGGGGCAAGTTGGGGGCAAAATAGTCAATTTGCATTCAAAGGTTAAAGATGGAACACTAAAATATAAGAGTTAGCCAAAAAGATCTTAGGGCAAAAAGAAGTAAACTACAAGCATACAAATACAATAGTTATCAAATAGTAAAAGTAGTAGCAAAAAGAAAAGTTCAACAGTGCATTGATCAATCACAAGCTGCAGTGTCAAGCCATGGACCCCACTTGTTAGCATGGTCATTTATTTGACAAAATGTATCAGAAGCTCTAACATCAGAAGTACCAATAGCGAAGCATTCAAAGCTCAAACCTACAAGATGTTAATGAAGCATCTCATTCTTACACTCTAAGATCAACAACACAGCTCTGTTCTAGACAGAAAACCTATTAGGATAATGCATGTCATACATAATATGCATACACTTACATACATTTATTATGAAATACTTTGCATAATAAAGTCTTTAAGCCTAGGCAAGATTGTGCAAATACTCTGCTACTAACAATCAAAATTAGTGTTGTTAAAGTGCAGAAAGGTAGTCAGAATGTTCATATGTGAAGCATTTGAATAAGCGAAGATAAGAGAAGTGATACTGTTAAGATAAAATTGATGCTTCACGGACCTATCCAATAAGGCAATAACACCAATAGTACTTATAGAGGCTTCATCCTGGCAACCTTTAGAGGCTTGATAGGACACTCAGATTCCTTATGCTTAATAATTATCCCTATAGCTTCATTTGGAGCATCACCTCAAATATCACCTAGAGTCTAAACAGAAGGAAAACCTACTCTTATGAATTATAAAAGTAAAAGAAAATTAATAATATGAGGAGTAAAGAAAGACAAATGTGCCTCAAATGTGTTAATGAGAATTTGCTCTAAGTGATACTCTTGATTGTACCTTGGATAGCCATAAGAACAATTAAGCAAAGATAAAGCATTGCATCCCTAGAGAGCCTCTCTCAAATCCTGACCAATCAAAACAAAATTTCATAACATCGAGACTAGCATAAGGTGTAAAAATACATGTCAGCAATACAGTATGTTAGAAATACATGTCAATAATGACATAAAGGTCTAACATGTCAGCAATACATGTGTTGGCCTTTAAAAGGGGGATGTTGGGAAATGGAGTAAGACCCTTTGTCATGGCATTAATAGGAATGACATAAAAAGACAAGCTTAGTCCTAAACCAAAACCCTAATGGTGGAGTATCATGAACTCTGTTATTAGAGACATTATTAGCATAATAAAAATGGAAGACTATAAAAGAACAACATTAAATTATAACAAATTTCTTTTATAAGTAAACTTGACTAAGTTGTGGTATTTTATGTAGGAAAAATAAAAAATAAAAAAGGAGAAAAGAACTAGAACAATAATAAGAATGAGCAAGATTGCAAATGCTAGTTGTTCATCATAGTATAACATTGCATGTCAAACACCTTTAAAATCTCAATAAGAAAATCCATAAATTAAGAGTAAATTCATTCACTTCATGAGATCATGTGCAAAAATTTATCTCATGAACAATGATTTTACTGGCTTTCTTTTATTAGTCTTATAGAATTCAAATGATCAATTAATAACTCTGTGTTGAGAGTTTATAAAATTCTAATCAATTTAATGCTTTCTTTGCACCTAAATAAGGGGAAGAATATGTCAAAACAAAATCTATGGATCTAAAGCATGAATTGCTTGAATTTTAGAGTATCATTTTAGTCTTTTTAATAATAAATGTACATATAATCTACTCCAATGCTTAGAAATGAGTATGAGTACAAAATCCTTTGACAGTATCCATGTTAAGTAATATAAGAAAGGTAGGGAAATACTAAGAGGAGAATCAAAATAAGAGCAAGCATAATGTACTCCAATGCCAAAAAATGAGTAAGAGTATTAACATGAACTTTTAGCGGTGTCCACAATGAGTAATACGGGAAAAGGGAGGAATACTAAAGGAGGACCATGCTAAAAACTTACTCTAATGCTTTGTAAGAGTATGAGTATCCAAAGGACCTTTCCAATGGTATCCACACTGAGTAATAGAAGAAAAGTAGGGGAATACTCAGATAATAATGAAAAGCATATTAATAACTCAAGACTGTTTTAATACTTAGAATTTGATTATTTTTTTTATGCTCAAATTCCATGAGTTTTGTTTAGAAAATTCTCTTTGAAATTAGGTATGGAAGTAAGTTCTTCACTTAGTAAAAATATATGCTCTCAATATAAGATGCTTAATGGTACCTTTGACCTTTATGAATGGTAAATAAATAATAGTCATAAAAATAAAAATTAGTGAGATTCATTGAGTGCATACTATCTTATGATAAAGTGATGAAATTTACTCTATCTCGTGATAAAGTGATGAATTTTCCCCTAAATTTTTTTAAAAAATACCTTATATAATAATCATCATGCTGAAACTAACTTCAACAAGTCTTCAGAAACAAGTCCAAAAGAAGACAAATTCAACATATGGAATCAGCACTAGCACTATTAAGTCAATCAAAGTCAGTAAGCAACAAAGGAAGTTGATCAGAGTAAATCAACAAAATTCAAAGACAATCAGTAAAAATTCCAATTAGTCATCACAGTTGATTAACACAAAATCTTTAAATCCTAGTCAACATGAAATTCTAATTTGATTTTTGCATGTTGCATACACAACACAAAATTCTAATTTACTCTATTATATGATACACAGTAGCTATAAAACAATTTTAAGTTCACTTAGTAATATGCTACAAAATAGTTATAGCTCAAATTTTCAAATTCACAATTTGTTAGATAGTCCACATGATCTATAACATATTCATCTTTAGCTAGACAGTACAAATTAGTTATAGCATGTTTTCGCTAAACATCCTATAGGGAATATAGTGAAAATCACATCACTAAATGTCCTATAGGGAATATAATGAAAATCATAATTACCTGCTAGATGTCCTATAGGGAATATAAAAAAAACTTATCACTCGCTAAATGTCCCATGGGGAATATAGAAAAATACACTAAATATAGTGTCAATTGTTATTCACTAAACATAGTGATAGCATCACTGTTATATGTTCCATCAGAACTATAGCCTATTTTCAAAATGCACTAAACACAGTGTCAACTACTATTCAATGAACACATTAATAGCATCAACATTATATGTTCCACTAGAACTATAGTCTATTTTCAAAATGTACTAAATGTAGTGTCAACCGCTATTCACTAAACAAAGTGATAACTTCACCACTATATGTTCTATTAGAACTATAGCCTACTTTTAAAATACAATGAACACAGTGTCAACTGCTATTCACTGAACACAGTGATAGCATCACTGCTATAAGTTCCACCAGAACTATAGCATATTTTCAAAATACACTGAATGCAGGGTTAACTACTATTCACTGAACACAATGATAGCATCATCACTATATGTTCCACCAGAACTATACCCTATTTTCAAAATGCACTGAACCCAGTGTCAATCATTATTCATTGAACATAGTGATAGCATCATCGCTATATGTTCCACTAGAACTATAACCTGTTTTCAAAATACACTTAACACAATGTCAATTGCTATTCAGTGAATGTAGTGATAGCATCACCACTATATGTTCCACTAGAACTATAGCCTGTTTTCAAAATGCATTAACAGCAATGTCAATCATTATTCATTGAACACAATTATAGCATCACCGCTATATGTTCCACTAAAACTATAACCTGTTTTCAAAATACACTTAACACAGTGTCAATTGCTATTCAGTGAACGTAGTGACAGCATCACTGCTATATGTTCCACTAGAACTATAGCTTGTTTTTCAAAATGCATTAAACATAATGTTAATCATTATTCACTGAACACAATTATAGCATCATCGATATATGTTCCACCAGAACTATAACTTATTTTTAAAATGCAAACTATAGTCTATTTTCAAAATGCAAACTATAACCTTTTTCAAAATGCACTGAATGTAATGTCAACTGCTAGTCACTAAACACAGTGATGGCATCATGGCTATATGTTCCATCAGAACTATAGTCTATTTTCAAAATACATTGAACAGAGTGTCAACCACTATTTACTGAACACGGTGATAATATCACTGCTATATGTTCCACCGAAACTATAGCTTGTTTCCAAAATACACTGAACATAGTGTCAATTGCTATTCATTTAACACAGTGATAGCATCACAACTATAAATTCCATAGGAATTCTAGTGTTCCTTAAATCGTATTCAACATTGTATAGTGTCATGCATATTCATGACACAAAGGTAAATATCCTAACTCTTTGCTTTGAAATTGTGTGCTTATTCACTTTGCCATAATTTGTCAAGCAAAGAGCGACAAAGGGGGGCAACTGTAAGCACCTAATTTCATAATAGTTGAGTGTGGATGTAACAGAGGACCTAATGATGAAAGTTGATTGTGAATTTAGATTTATTGGATTTGATTTATTAGTTTTGGACTAAATCGTAAATTCTTTTTAGGACTCATTTTAAATTTTAGTTATTTTATTTATCTTTTTAATCATTTTTCAAAAAGAATATACAAAAATAAATTTTTAAAAAATTAAATAAAAGAAGAAAGAAAATTTAAATGAAAAAAAGTAAAAATCCAAAAAAAAAAAGAAAAGGGCCAAAGTTGGCCCAAATGACCAATTTTAGCTGAATAAATTGATTGGCCAGTAAGTGGCCAAAGTTGTACCAAACTGGTATCAAATGGCCATAAATTTGGGCATAAATTGCTCGAATTAATTGTTTTATGATTTGAAAAGTATATTTTCAATCAGAAATCTATAGTTCTAATCAGTCCTGTAATTTTATTTATTTATTTTTATTTTTATTTTTATTTATTTTTGTTATTTTTTCTAATTTTCATTAGTTGTTATTTTTGTTTGATGTGATAAATATGTTTTTTTATTAGATAAATAATAGAGATATTTTTTAAAATGTTAAATTTAATTTTATTTTGTACCCAATGTAGGGTTACAGGACTAGCTTTTTACAAATAAAAATTTTTCTTCCACAAGGGGGTTCCTGGGGGGTTTTTATTCTTTTTCCTTTGCTCTTTTGACTTTTAGCCATGAGCCAAAGCACACCTACTTTTCTTGATTTTTTTATATACTTTTCTTTAGTTCTTTGCCATAAATCATATCAAAATAAAAACTAAAATTCACAAATAGCATAGAAAGCCACATGCTTCCATCATTGGTGATCACCTTCAAATGGAATCAATACTGTGTTCCATTCTTTTCTTCATTTTCTTCTTTTATTTTTCTTTTATTTTGTTTATTTATTTTATTTGACTTTCTTGGTTTATTATTTTTAAATTGTCATTAACTATCAATTGATTTATTGATTAATTTTTGTTTCGTCTATTACTCTTCTTTTGGTACAACTATGATTTTCAATTGTTCATTCCTTTTACTATTTTTTTTATTTATTCGCTTTTTTATTTCATCTTTTTAGTTTGGTTTTTTATTCATTTATTCTACTGATATTTGTATTTGTTCTTTATCATTTTTTATCTTTCTTTTTTTTATTTTATTCTTTTCTTAATATTTTATTTTCATTACTTTTTATTTTATTTGATCTTGATTTAATTTTAATTTTAATTTTAATTTTATTTATTTTATTTTATTGTGCTTTATAATTACGGACGGGATAACATGAATTCACTATGGAAAACAAAACCCATGAAGGTTCATGAAATGTCATGGATTAAAATCCTATTCTAATTTAATGTATAGTATTAAGGTTTTATTATTTTGTTAATTTTTTTATTTCTGTGTTTTTCGTTTATTTATTTTTTATTTGCATAATTTTATCATAATTTTTCAGTAGATAATTATAATAGCTCGAATAGTAGGAAATAGTGAAATATTTATTTTTTCTGCACTTTTAAATTAAGTAGTAAATTAGGTTCACTTGGTAAAAGCTTTAAAATCAATGGTGGCTTTAGTTAATTAGGTTGCATGTAAAATTAGGTTTAGAAATCATGTTTGGATGTTTTGTTGGGTTTTTTTTTTATATATTTTTATTCATTTTTGGCCCAATCCCACATTAAGTTCTAATCCATTTAATTAATAAGCCTTTTATATTGGTTTGTAGATGAAATTAACTTTAAAATTAATTTAGGCTTATTAGGTTAATTTAGACTTAGGCCCCTTTTTTATTTAATTAAAATTACTTTAGAGTTAGCTTAGCCCATTAAAGCATTTTCTTTTCAAAATAAATAAATTTAGGATCACATCATTTAATTTAAAATTAATTAGAAATAGGCCCACTAATCCAATTTCTTTTTCTTTAGAATTTAATAGATTTAAGCCAATTCTTTTAAAATTAAAATCAATAGACTTCATATCATTTAAATTAAAATTAAATAGGATTTACACCCATTAGCTTTTAGACTCATTTGTAAATGAAACATGTAGATTTAGCCCATTTAATTAAAATCAATATATATTAGACTAATTTAAGGACATTGCGTTTTATGAATGCATTGTTTATATGCTCTTTTATGACTAGTTGCCTCTGGAGTTAGATGTATGTTAAATCAGGGTTTATATGAAATTGCATATAAATAAGGAATAATTTAGTAATTAATAAACTAATTCTAGAAGAACACAAGGCTGAAAGAAGTTGGTATTTCATATTCGAAATCTCCTGGTTACGGTGCTAACTTTCTGTTAGAGAATCGAGTTATCACCACCATTGATTTATCGCAATTGTTACCCTAGGTGGTGACTCCTCATCTCCACGCTATGTTTTTTTATGATATAGTAGTGCATTCTCTAAAGCTTTGAGCTCAAACAGTGTCACAGTTGTTAAAATATTGGACACAGACTAAACCTTGCCTTCTACAATTATGTTTAATGATATTCAGGTTGTGGTTATAATGTTTTGGTGAATGTACATCTTTATGCATAGACAGGAACACCTAGGTTGAAATTAGTAAGGAAAAGCCATTTGTTTTAATGCTAAACCTAGTAATAACGACGGATACCTTGTGAAATAGTGACGTGATAATGTACCTTTTCATTAGTGTATGTTATGGTGATAGATTTCTAATTGCCACATATAGTGAGAATAAATAATTTCATATTTATTCACTATGCATATTGGATATAAGTGTAGCCACCTCTTACTAGTCATTTTTTTAAATGTATATTAGGATTTAGTTATGCCAATAGAAAGAGTTATTTGTTGTGCATAAATATTCAAAGTTGTGTGCAAAGTTGATGTTAGAGGAGTTAAAGATGCATTTATTGGTGTGACTACTACCTCGTATACTGGTATAGGCATAATTGCAGTGTAACAATGATGAAATGATAGTTAATAACATGCTTAAAGTGAGGTAATAGTTTTTTTCTCCTAATGTATATATTATGAAAGAAATTAGAATCTGGGGAATGTGTTATCATTGTCTCAAGATCATAATTTTTTTCACACCCTTAGGGAATGAAGTTGCTTGCCATCTATAGTTGGGCATGTCTAATTTTTTTATATTATTTTTAAAGATTCTGCTATTACTTGTGTTGATGCTTATCTTGTTTATTTTTTTTACTTATATATTAGAAAATGTTTTTATTATTTTTGTCTTTGTTAACTATAATTTAATGGGATAGTGATACACATCATGGCCTGTGATATGATAATTTTTTTCAAATGTTTATTTTACCCATATATAGGGGGTTATCTATTGGGATTGGGGTTTTATGGTAATATCACAAGTACCCCGACGACACTGTTATTGTCGGTACCCACGATATAAAACTTTATCCAATTTAAATTGTTGAAACATAAGGGGTGCAAATAATATAAGAAGTACACATTGCTTAGATGTTACTTATGTTGATGCTTATATAGCTAAAATGGAATGCAATGTAATTGCCTCCACATACTCAGGATATAACAATCCATTAGTTCATACTAAATGTGCATATAGAAATCTTAATAAACTAGAACACCATCTAACTTTGCATTGGACATTTACAACAATTATTGTACATTAAGAACAAAGAACCAATATTTGACTTTATGCTTCCAACTAAGTTAGGATGATATTTAATTATATCATACAAAATAGCTTAGCAATTGAAGAAGTTGGTCCATGAACTACAACATGTTTTGATTAGTGCACACATGAGATAAATAGTCAGTAATAGGATTATCCTGTAGATGGTCCTTCAGAAACCAATTGATAAACACAACACCATTATAATGCAAACACAACTTGAAGTTCATATTATCCATGCTCGATCAAACAAGGCATGTTAGATAGCTATGGATGCTTACGTAGATCATTAATAACCATATGTGTATAGTGAAAGACTAGTCACCAAACAAAATATTAGGCGTATTTTCAGTCGAATTATCAATTATGCATAGCTTCCTCAAAATCTGTCCATATATGGAATGATTGTAATGACTTGTTAGTGGTAATATATATGAAGCTTTTACTATGTTATTGCACTATATATCCAACTTCTAAACCAAATAAAACTTTGCCTTTATAGTGCTTAAGAATGTTGGAAATTTTTTTAATATCTCAACCTTAGAACTAGTCTCAAATAAAATTCACAACCATATTCATGGAGTGATAGTGAGGTTCTCATCACATAATAACCAGGAATTCTTCCATATGTAAGTCTCACACCTAACCAACTATTCCACCACTAGCGGCTATCTCCTTTATACATGCATAATTCTTATGCATAAGCTGTAATTTGAATTATCCATTTAGAGGAACACCATTATTGTACATAGATCTTTAAAACAAATTTCACATGATTTTAAATTATTTAATCTTATAATTACTTAGAGCAAAATTCAATTGCTCAACATTCAAAAATAATAGTTTTTAATGAATTATATTACAGGGCATGGCTTCATACAGTTTACCAAATTATCTAGCAAAATATTATCAAATAAAAACCAATGAATAGCAATAAACTCCAACATAGTAGAAAAATGATTCCTTAAAACACATAACTCAATTTTGGATTTTAAATTAATGGACAAACAATAGTTGATAACATGAATGATTAATACTATTTTTGCAATAACCTATATTTATTTAAATATATGATGTGTTATTGTCGTTATTAGGTTGTTTTTGGGTTGCTGGAGTTATTGATTCATGATATAGTATTAACACAGATAATTGCTAGCAACTTTCTAGTTTAAAAGGGATTAACTCATATAATTGCTAGCAATTATATAGGCTTCTAAAGTGGAAGGACAAATCAAATTTTATAAAAATGTAGTATCAAAGTCGTAGTTTTCCATTCTCTCTTTGGTTTATTAGCTGCAGACACGAAAATGCCCTAAACTCTTCCCCAACATTCATTGTAGCACTGTCATCTTCACCTTCTCTAATCACTGGCAAAACGACCTCCGTTGGCCATGCAATTTTAACCTCTTAACCTTCTTAACCTCCTCTACATTTCTATAAATTTTATTTCATGAAAATTGACCTAGAATTAGTTAGCAAAATCTCTGAAGTTTTAGTTTGAACTTTTAATGCAAAATCACCATTATCCGATGACCTTCAACTACTACGACCACTTCTAGCAAGCTGCTCATATTTCCAGGAATTTTTAAAGACTAACAAAGGATCTGAATATCACCATTTAGTACCTCATTGGAGTTTGATCGGTAAGTTGACATTTTTTACCCGATTTATAAATTTGGGCACTTCTTTGAGTGTTTGAATATGTTTTTAGGTTCACCTTGATGTCGTGAATATGTGTATATATCTATCTTGTGTTAAATACGTTTTCCGATGAGAAAATTTGATGAGTCATAACCGGATTCCAGTGAGGAATAGTGACCAGTCCAAAAATTTATTATTTTATTCTTAATAAATAGTATAAATTATGAGGATTCATTTCCATAACTAGAGTTATGTCTGATTTCTTATGGATTTTGTGATAAAAAGTTCTAGAAGTGTTTGAGTGGAAATTGCCTAATTTCCATTTAAATTGTTTTAGCTTATCAAAATAGTTTCTTTAGCCTCAAATGATATGTTTAAGGTGTTTTCAAATTAATTTTACTAGTTCTTTGGTTTTATTAATTTTCTAGAATTTTGAGGAAATTATTATGAATTTAATTGTTATTTATAAGCATATTTTAAATGTATATTAATTATTTTAGAGAATTCATGAGTGAGAGTGGTAGAATTTTGACAGTAGAGAATGCATAGATTGGCACACTCTACTTGTGAGTTAATTTTACGAAATATTTGTTGAGGAATTCATATTTTTACTATTAAAGAAATTTTAATGTACTTGCCTAAACAAGCCAAATGGCCAACTATTTCATTATTATATACTTGCCCAACTATACCAAGTTTTTTTAATATATTTAAACATTTAAATAAGCATATATGAATTATTTTTATGCAATATGAACAAATGTGTTAATATTTGGTAGGGCCATATATCTAACATTTTATACGTGATGGCCACATTATAAGAGGATGATTATTGGACACACTTCTTTATTGAGACATTAGTATGTACATGATAACATTAATGTTTTAGAGATGCCATCAAGGATTTTAGAAGGCACTCATATCATGACATCCTTTTCAAGTTGTGTACTTCTTAATAAAGGAAAAAATAAGAAAATAGTTTAATTAAAATTTTCACTTTTTTTTAGATAAATACTGACATGAGTTTATTTATATATGAATACTGTTTTTGAATATGTTTTTTTTTTAAATATATTTACTTATGGGGCTACATATCAAAGTTTTGGCTTCTGTGGTCAATAGCATTAAAGGAAGCTTATAGAGCAAACTTCTTTATTTACTCCTAAATAACATCTAGTGTGGACAAGTAATTGTTCTAAAAGAATGAATCCAATTGAGGTGCACTATAAACACAGACGAAAAACTCTCAAGAAAAGGAGATTGGAGCCTTCGTTGAACAATTTGGACATATGGTGCGTATACACCACAACCAATTTTGTTTCTTTATTTTATGTATGTATAGTATGCCATAAAGCAACATTGCTAGCAATATGGCTACATATAATTATAGGAAGAAATAACAAAGAGGGGCCATTAATGTGGTTCATTATCTAGTTGCAAGTAATGTTATATGAGTGAAGTATTTCGATTAATGAATTGAAATAATAGTCAAAATTACTAACATTCAATACTACAAGATGGCATTGGTATTTAAATAGCAATGGTAGGCTAGGAAATGGAGACCATAATGTTAGCATGAAAAACTATCCCAAATGATGTTGAACATCCTATTGTTGGGATGTCATTCACTACCATCGATGAAATGTACACATTCTATAACAGCTAAAGTAAGCGACATGGATTGGGGTAATATGATATTCACTTATGTATAATGCATAAGGGGTGCAGAGGCATCAGATGCTAGCATGCTATTAAAGTTGGAGAACCTCCAATAATGGGTTAAATATTATTCATCCCAAACAATTTGGATTTGTTGGTTGTAAAGCTAGAATATGTGATTCGTTACAGGGAGATGGGCAATGGCATATAAAAAAGTTATAACTTGGACATAACCATGATAAAACCCTGATAAGGCACGATACATATTCTAGCACATGAATATTCCAACTATTGTAAAGTGCATACTATAAGTGAATGATGCACTTGGAATAAGACTGTCAAAAATGGTTTGTTCTATAGCTAAAGATGTTGGTGGATTTGAAAACATGCCATGTTTTGAAAGAGATTACTGCAATTACACAATATAAGAATGAAAATTTTGACTAGAGCAAGGTGAAGTTAAAGCCTTACTAACCATATTTACACGTTTCTAGCATAAAAACCAAAAATTTCTTCTATGCAACTAATTTAGATGAAAAAGGGAGACTACATAATGTTATTTAGGTAAATGATAGAAGTCGTTACATAGCACAAGCATGAAAAATTTGACTAGGGGAAGGTGAAGTTGAAGCCTTATTGGCCATATTTGCACATTTCTAGCATAAAAACCATGACTTCTTTTATACAATTAATCTAGACGAAAAAGGGAGACTACGTAATGTTATTTAAGTAGATAGTAGAAGTTAGGCTACATATCAAGAATTTAATAATGCAGTCTAATTTGATACAACTTATTTGCTAAACAAATACAACATGCAAATGGCATTATTCATCATAATCAATCACCATGGGCATTCTATGTTACTTGGGTGCACAATTATATCAACCAAAAAAGAAAGAACATTTGGTGCATGGATAATATGGCTCCAATGACAATATTGATAGACTAATGTAGGATCTTAAGCAATGAGATACAGTATGTGTTTCTAGACACAATGCATATTTGGTATGTATGGCATATAATGACAAAGTTGCTAGAAAAGATTAGGTGATGTTCCAACTATTATAGTACTAAGAAAAAAATGAGTTTTCTTATATATAATAAGACATCAATTAAGGAGTTTGAAGACACATAGAGAGAAATGGTTACTGAATATGGACTGCATGAAAATAAGTGGCTTGCAAATCTGTAAGATAATAAGGAGAAGTGGATCCCTATGTATATACAATGGTTTTTTTAGTAATCATGTTATCAATATAGAGAAGTGAAGGTATGAATGCATTTTTTATGGTTATTTTCACTCAAAAGCTCATTTAAGCAATTTGTCAAATAATATGAAGCATCAATGAGATCTAAAATTGAAAAGGAGGACAAAGCTGATTATGCAACAATGATAAAGAAATTGCCCTGCATTTCAAAATGTCAATTTGAGTCACAATTCCAAACAATATGCACATAAGACATATTTTATATAGCTTAAGAAGAAATAAGGAAAGTAATGTGTTATAACTCAACCTTACAAATGGAAGAGGAGGGCAATGTGTTTTGGTACATTGTGTCGAAAAAGAGAGTACAAATAAAGGGTGCGCTAATGACATTATCATATACGGTAAGGTCTAAGGAAGGGACATTGGAAGTTGGTTGTTTGTGCAAAAATTTTGAGTTTGTGGGAATATTATACTACTATTGTTTTAGTGTACTAATTATAAAGGATGTAGATAGTGTACCAGAGAAATATTTGATGAGCAAATGAAGAGGCGACATTAGTAAACTATATCTAATAAGAGTTTATAATGGAACTAGAGAAACATCTAGAGAGGTACATAGATATTGGCAATTGGAAAATGCATTTATAGATGTTGCCAATATGGCATGTGAAAGAGAGGATACATTTATATTGATACGAGGTGCATTGGAAGATGCATTGAAGCAAATACACTAAGTAGAGTTGGGGAATTTGAGCAGGTAGGAACATTTTAGGGACATGGTAGGTAATAGTAAATTGGAATAGCACAATAACCGATTGACTTCGATAACATTCAATCCCAAAGTCTATCAATATACACTAATCCATTGGCCGCACAACTGAGTTGCAGGGTAAGAACAAATAGGATAAGGTTGGATATGGAGAGGAGGAGTATAAATACAAATACATGAAGGTCACATAACCGCACACAAAGGCCCAATGGAAGGACAAACAATGAACAAGTAAGAGATGTTAACATCAAATTCAATTTTATAAAACTTGTGTTCATATAATGAACACATCAAATAAAGGTTTAAAGGAATAAAGGTTTAAAATTTATTGAAAAAGGTAAATTTTAACTCCTAAATATGGCCATTCGATATATTCAAATAGTATAAAAGTCACATATAATATATTATGTCAACCTAACATAAGAAACGGAATGGAAAAGGCAATAGTGCATATGATTGCAAAGATAGATAATATAAAGTGTAAAGAATTAAAAAATAACACTTAAAGTTTTGAGTTTGTTAACTAAAGTTTATGACTTTGTGTTGCAGTTAATGATGTTTAATAATTTATAAAATAGGAATAATAAGAGGGAAAATAAAATAGGAATTAAATACTATGGATGCAGGGTAATGAGGAGTCTATAGATAGAAGTGTGTATGCATCACAAGTAAGTAAGCATAAATGTGAAATTTTTGATCCATTAATGCCATGATCAGTAACCATTAGTGCATAATTTTTTCAATTTATAGCATATGTGTAGTCCACGCTCATGGCAAAATCACTTATAATGTAACTAATGGAAATGCAAGTTGCATCTAGCCAACTATTAGCTGCTTGAAGCTATGAGCATAGGCTAGTGCAAGGATTTGGGCATTGTTCCTTAGTATAGCCTTAACATGATGCAACAGGCATAAAACAATGAACGAGGGTTTGATGGCAGCATGTGGCTATATAGTCTGAGTGGGAGAGATGACTACTTAGACAACACAAAGAGTTTGCAAGGCTAGCATTAACACTTAGCCAAGCAACTATATAATGGGCATACAGAAATAACACATAGACATTTATTGGTTGAGCAAGGATTCTGATTGGCTGATCAGGCCTGGCAGTTGAGGGCAGTTATGGCTGCTTCCTAATATTGTGGGATTCAAATTTGACACATTTGCAACATTGCCAACTTGGCAAAGAAGGTTGTAATGATGTGTTAAATTATCCCTATGGTAGTTGGGGGTGTCAACTGCCACCTTAGGATAAGGGGGAAGTAAAATTGCCCCTGTGTAACCACCTCTGTGTAACTGTCCCTTTATAAAAGGTAGTGTGTGTGCATAGGAAATTCTGTAAGAGGAGTCCCATTATTATATTCTGATTATTGTGAGATTAATAATAGGTTAGGAGTGATTCCTGTAAAGATTTATATTGCCTTTAATTCTAAATGAATTTTGACTTAATTGTGTTCAAATAAAACAACCTAAAATTTGGCTACGTATTTAAACTATTATGTGTTTGTGTGGTTGAACTAAGTACATGCAAACTTAGTGCCTTGCAAGCAAAATTTTGTTGGCTTAGAATTAGCCCTGTAACAATTGGTATTAGAGCCCTGGTTGAAGACGGTTGGGGGAAATAATGAGATTTATGAGCGGGGTGGCATGACTTGAGGCATTGATTGGTGTTGTTCCAGAAATGGAAGATGATAAAACACTGCTGGAAAAACCTGTCGATCTTAAGATAAAGATTGAAGGGATTCTGAAGACTTTGATTGATGAGGCTTTAAAATTTTGCAAGGATTATAGTGATCTTCACGAGGTGTTTGCAGTGATATGAAGGGCCATTGCCAGTGCTAGGGAAAGCATAATTAATGACCCAAGGTAAAAGTTCTATACCCAAAGTACTTTGGGGTGTAAGGAGTGCAAAGGAACTTAAGAATTTTCTATGGGACATGGAGCAGTATTTTGTGGCTGCAAAGGTGCCTAATTTAGAGAAGGTGACCATAACCAACATGTATTTATCTGGAGATGCTAAACCCTGGTGGAGAACTCAATTGAAAAATGACTCTAATGTTGGCAGGCCTAAGGTTGATTCTTGGGAAAAGTTGAGGAAGGAGATGAAGGATCAATTCCTTGCATTTTGGGTTGCTAAGGATGGTTTAAAGTAACTCAAGCATACAGTTAGAGTAAGGGAATATGTTAAGGAATTCAATTCCTTGATGTTGGATATCCAAAACATGTCGAAGGAGGACAAACTATATAACTTTATCTTTAGGTTGTAGCATTGGGCAAAAATGGAGATTCGACGACACAATGTCCAGGATCTTCCAAATGGAATTGTTGTGGCTGAGTCTTTGGTCAACTACAAAATTGACAAAGGCAACTCTAATTCCTCTTCTTCTTTAAACCTTAACAAAAACAAGGGTAAGGGGAAGAAAGGGAATTGGGGGAAAGAGGGCAGGAAGTAGGAGGGTGATAAAGGGAAAGGGAAGGTTGATGCTAATCTCTTTAAAACAAAAAATAACTCCAAATTCCAAGGTTGCTTTTTATGTAATGGCCCTCATCCTACCAAGGACTGCCCAAAGAGGGAGAAGTTGAATACTATCATTGTAGAGGAAAGATAAGGGGATAAAGAAGTTCTAGCTCTTATCAATCCTTTAAAATTGATAAATCCAATTATTACTAACTTGAATCACATTAAGGAGACAAGTAATATTACTGACGACTTACTTTTTGCTCAAGCTCTTTTAATGCATGTTTCTATGAATGTTAATGGCAGGCAAATGAACGCAATGCTGGATATGGAGGTGACACACACATTTGTAGCCTCTAGAATTATGGCTTAGTATGGGCTACCAGTGTCTAAGTGCCCAAGTTTCACCAAGGTTATGAATGCCAAAGCATAGGCTGTGGAGGGAATGTCCTATAATATGCCTATGACTATAGGTAGTTAGGATTCAATTGGATGATTTTGCTTGATTCTTGGCATAGATTTTATGCGTAAGAACCAAATTATCCTTATGCCACATCTTGATGGGGTGATGGTGATGCAAGAGGTGAGGCCCTGTTTTGTTCCTTATGTACACCCTTTTAGGAAGGAAAGGAAGAGAAAGGCTACGAAAGTCATAGTGTTGTTATTGAGAAAGGCTTAAAGTGAGGGGAAGAAACATACCTTGCTGCCTTGTTGGAAGTCAATGAAGGCAAAGTCATTAAAATACCTAATAAAGTGGCATATGTGTTGAGGGAATTTACTGATGTGATGCCTTCGGAGCTGCCTAAAGATTTGCCACCAAGGAGGGCAATTGACCACATGATTGAGTTGCTACCTGGATCTTCTCCACCTTCTCATCCACTTTATAGAATGTCTCCTCTTAAATTAGTTGAATTGAGGAAACAACTGAACAAGCTGCTTGAAGATTGGTATATTCAACCATCCAAAACTCCCTATGGTGCTCTTGTTCTATTTCAGAAGAAGCAATATGGTAGTCCACAGATGTGTGTGGACTATAGAGCATTGAACAAGGTGATAATAAAAAATAAGTACCCAGTCCCTTTGGTGCAAGACTTGGTGGACAGGTTATGCAAAGCAACATGGTTCACAAAGTTGGACTTGAGATCAGGTTATTGGCAGGTTTTGATTGCAGAAGGGGATGAAGGAAAGACAAGTTGTGTGACTCGATATGGCTCATATAAATTCCTAGTAATGCCATTAAGTTTAACAAATGCCCCTGCTACATTCTATAATCTTATGAATGATGTTTTATATGATTTTCTTGATGACTTTGCAGTTGTGTACATAGATGATATAGTCATTTATAGTAAAAATTTTAATGATCATTTGTTGCATTTAGAGATGGTGTTATAGAGATTGTGGGAACATCATCTTTGAAGATGGAAAAATGTGAGTTTGTGATGTAGGAAGTGAAGTTCCTTGGTCATTTGGTCAATAACCATGAGGTGTGGATGGACCCTAAGAAAATTGAAGCTATTATGACTTGGCAAGCTCCCACAAAAGTTGCTGAGTTGAGATCATTCTTGGGGCTGGCCAACTGTTATCATAAATTCATTACTAGATACTTAAAAAGGGTTGCTCCTTTGACAAACTTATTGAAGAAAAATGCTAAATGGGTATGGACTGATGTATGCCAAAAGGCTTTTGACAAACTGAAGGCTGCCATGGCATCGTAGCCTATCCTAAGGCTGCCTAACTTTGAGTTACATTTTGAAGTGCACACTGATGCCTCAGATAAGGCTGTAGGAGGAATTCTTATGCAAGATGGGCACCCTATGGCTTTTGAAAGCCAAAAGTTGAATCTAGTAGAGCAGAGGTATAGTGCTCATGATAAAGAAATGGTTGCTATGGTACATTATTTGAAAATATGGCCTGTGTACTTATTAGGCACTAGGTTTATTATGCGAATAGACAATATAGACAACACTTTCTTCAAAACTCAGAAGAAGTTATTGCCAAAGCAAGCCCAGTGGCAAGAATTCTTGGCAGAATATGACTTTGTGTGGATACATAAACCTGGCAGACACAATCAGGTGGTTGATGCCTTGACCCGAAGGGAAGTGTTTGCTGCTTTGTATGCTATTTCGAGGGTGGAATCTAGCATGCTAGAACACATCAAATAATATGTTGCCACTGATAATGTCTATATCAAACCGGTTGCTTAAGTCAAGGTGGGGACAGTCCACCAGTATTGGATTGAGGACAATCTCCTCATGGTCAAGGGGGGAGAGTTTTTGTGCCTTTTATTAGGGGATTATGGAGGGAATTATTGAAAGAAACTCATGATCCAGTATGGGCTAGACACCCTGGTGTGGATAAATGCTTGCTTTACTATCCCGTTCTTATTTTTGGCATAAGATGGAGTCTAATGTAGAGGCTTATGTGAAAACTTGCTTAGTGTGCCAGCAAGACAAAGGTGAGAAAAAGAAGGAAGTAGGTCTACTTCAACCAATTCCAATTCTAGAAAAACCTTAGACTTCTGTGTCCATGGACTTCATTGGTGGGTTTCCTAAAGTCGATGGCATGTCTTCTATCCTGGCTATGGTGGACAGGTTTTCTAAATATGCTATCTTTATTGCTGCCCCTTTGACATGTACTTCTGAAGTTGCTACAACTTTGTTTTATCGATATGTGGTAAAATACTTTAGCTTGTCTAATGATATTATGAGTGACAGGGATGCAAAATTTATAGGCAGGTTTTGGACCTCATTGTTGAACATGATGGGGATTGACTTGAAATTCTCCACAGTAAATCACCCACAAACTGATGGGCAGACTGAAAGAATCAACCATTTGCTTAAAGAGTACTTGCGACACTATGTTACAGTAAGTCAGAAGAATTGGTTGTAGCTATTGGATAGTGCACTCCAACTTGCATAAATCCTCAGCCACCGAGATGAGTCCCTTTGAGCTTGTGTTGGGACAAAAACCTGCTACCCCCATTGAAGTAGCCAAGCAAGGAATAGGGGGAAAGTGCCTAGCAACATATAGATATGCTAGAGAAAAGCAAGAGATGCCTGAGGAAGCCAAGACAATTTGAGAAAAACTACCAAGAGGATGAAAAAGTATGATGATCGAAAGCGACGTCCACTTGAATTCATTGTGGGAGATAAGGTGCTATTAAAACTAACTCCCCAAATTTGGAAGAAGATCAGTAGCAAGACAATGCATAGAGGGTTGATCCTAAAATATGATGGGCCTTTTGAGATTATGTCCAAAGTAAGTAATGTTGCCTACAAGCTAAATCTACTAGAATGGTTCAAGGTGCACCCTACGTTCCATATGAGTTTCTTACGTCCATTTCATGAGGATGTATGTGATCCTACAAGAAGTCAAGCCAAGAGAGCTCCACCAGTTATGAGAAAGCAGTTTGTTAATGATGTGGATAAGATTCTGGATCATATAATTTTTTGCCAAAGCAAGAAAAATTGTAGGACTAAATTCCTAGTCCTTTGGAAGGGCAAACCCGAGGCTGATGCTACTTGGCAGAGGGATATGATTCTTTGGCAGTTTGAGAAGCAGATTCAAGATTATCTCACTAACTCAATGAGGATGTTAAATGTTTTAGGTGGGGGTGGTTTGTCAGCCCCTTGAAGTTGTGAGCATAGGCTACTGCAAGTATTTGGGCATTATTCCTTGGCATAGCCTTGACATGATGCATCGAGCATAAAACAATGCATGAGGGTTTGATGGCAGCATGTGGTTGTATAGTCTGAGTGGGAGAGATGACTACTTAGACAACACAAAGAGTATGCAAGGCTAGCATTGGCACTTAGCCAAGTAGCTATGTGATGGGCATACAAAATTAGCACATAGACATTGGCTGGTTGAGTAAGGATTCTGATTAGCGATCAATCATGGCAGTTGAGGGCAGTTATGGTTGCTTCCTAATTTTGTGGGATTCAAATTTGACACATGTGCAGGATTGCCAATTTGGAAAAGAAGGTTGTAAGGATGTGTTTAAATTATCCCTATGGTAGTTAGGGGTGTCAACTTCCACTTTAGGATAACAGGGAAGTAAAACTGCCCTATGTAACCACCTCTATATAACTGTCCTTTTATAAAAGGCAATGTGTGTGCATAGGAAATTCTATACGAGGAGTCCCATTATTGTATCCTGATTATTGTGATATTAATAACAGGTTGGGAGTGATGCCTATAAAGATTCATGTTGCCTTTAATTCTGAATAAACTATAACTTAATTATGTTCAAACAAAACAACCTAAAATTTGGCTAAGTATTTGAACTACTGTGTGTTTGTGTGGTTGAACTAAGTACATGCAAACTTAGTGCCTTGCAAGCAAAATTTCGTTGGCTTGAAATTAGCCCTGTAACACCAACCATAATGGTGGAACGATGCCACTAAGGGAGGTGATTCAGTCATAAAATATCAATTGAAATGACATACATGTATAAGTAAAAGTAGGGTGGATAACCATCCATTGGTTTGGTGTAATTGCATATATTATGTCATGCTACAAGGTAGATACATGCTATGGATAAGCACATAACGTACACATAATGTGAAGCTACATAAACTAAATGTTTGTATTTTTTTAATGAATTTAGCACTAAATAAGAAGTGCAAGTTAATATGATGATTGGAATCATATGAAATAGATAGAATTTGGGTCATTCCATTTATGGAAAAAAAATTAAATTCATAGAAACAAAAGTAATTGGATGCATAAGGGTCGATCAGTAGGAATAGTACATTAAAGTCTTAACTAATGCATTGAAAGTATAAAAAACATCATACATTTAAAGTTTCCTTATTAGTTTTTTATGTTATGGCTAACTTTTTATATGCAAACTAATAATTTCATACATTAATGTAGTGTATATATATATATTGGTACATTGTTTAGATTGTTAATTGTAAGTGTTAGTAACTGCTAATATATGTCAAAATAAAGAGGCAAAAAGGGGTAGAATGAGGATATTGAGTTAGAGGGGCACAAAAGATTTGTACTACCAAACCAATTGAAGAAATTTATCAAAACAAAAACTTCCACATCACTATTTATAAAATAGGATTATAATTAATATAAATCACAATGCACACTTGTACATCATATATGAAAATAAAGACAATGGTTAAACAAAATATAAGGTTTAAATTATTAAGTACATTAATAGTAACCATATACAAGTTGCTAAATATTATATATACAATAGAAAAAAATTATTGGTAATGAAATTAAAAATAAAGAAATAATTAATTATGTTAATGAGATATTGAAATGTATGTATTTTGTCAAAGGTGACATTGTAACATTTAGAAGTACTTAAACTCTTATAGAGTTTAACATATGAATAAAATTGAAGCAATTTGATGATATAGAAGAAGCAAGCAGGAAAAATAGTATAAAAAAAAGAAGTTCGATATAAATTTAAAATAAAATAGGTAAAACAAACAAGAGACACAAAAAGTGGTACATATTGAAGAGTTCAAATATATTTTGAGAAAAGTTTTTTGTTGTTGAAATTAATACTTTTTTTTGTAGCTTAACTTAATAAAGTTTGTAGTTTTTATGGAGACCATGTATAGTCTAGAGTGAATAGGAGTAAATAAATATTGTAAGTGAAAAAAATTTGTCAAAATCTTGGACAGGGGCAATTGTTCGTGTTAATTATTGTATAGTTTTCTATTTTATTTTCACAGGATTTATTAGTATTTATTTATATTTTATTATTTATAATTAGTGTTTTATTAGGATTTTAATTTATTAACTTAGTTTTATTTCCTTTTTACTTTCCTAGTTAATTTATGCATTTTTTTGAATGTTTTATAGGAATTTTGCTTTCTTAAAGAGTTTGAGATTCAAGCCAATAATTAAGGAGCTATTTTATGGACTTATTTTCCTCATTGAAGGATATTTTGAAAGTGGAAAATTACTATTTTGGTCCTTTGATGAATTTAGGGTATTTTTCTCTATAAATAGAGAATTTTAGCTTTAGGTTAAGAGAGCCATTATGGATTAGACACCAAAGTTACAAACAAGAAGCCTAGAAGATTGAAAGAGCCAACAAATTGAAGAATTGAAGATTAATTATAATTATTTCATTCTTTTTCATCTCTTTGTTATACTTTTATAAAATTTATTAATCTTAATGCTTGTTATTGTTTGGCCACCAATAACATAATTTTAATTGGGATTACGCATTTAGTGATGGTTATTCTAATAGAACTACAAACATAAGTTTAATTTAACTCAAAATTAGAGATAAATTGAGTGGATTAAATTTCCATTGGGTTGTGCTTCATAATTCATTGTTTTGATATCTAGGTGTTTGGATTACAATAAGAATTAGGTCTTTATTCCCTTGATTAATAATTACAAATTTAAATTAATTAATACTGAGAAAGATTGATTGATTCTTGAGAAAAACTTGGGATATACATAGCTAATTGAGTAATGAATTCAGGTAGTTTATTAATTGTGAGGTGATTTAATTTCTAGTAAGTTTTTATTATTAATTGTTTATTCTTTAGATTTAAAATTTGTTTTTATTTTATAGGTTCATTTAATTTTTATTTAAATTTCATTCCAAAAATTCCTTATTCACAAGCCTACGACAATAGAAAATTAGATTATTAGGTGGTTAGAACAAGTCTTTGTGGGATGATATTTTAATACTACTTAGTGGTACCATGCGCTTGTAGTTTTGCAATAAGTTTTTGGCACCATTATTAAGGACTGGGTTCTAACATCACAATTGATTTTATTTTTGCTGGATTAAGGCACCAACTTTTTTAAATTCTTCTTGTTTTAATTCTTTTGTTTTTTTTAATTCTACAGAATTTTTTTGTGTATGCACAATACCCAATAATGAGGGAAAAATCCACTCATATATGTATTGGAGTTAAACAGATTGAGAAGGAAAACAATAGACATTTTTTAAAAGAGTTGACTACAATGGCAAATGAAGGGAATCAAGCTAATAAAAAAAGTTTCATTGGATACATTTGTGCCCAGTTATGAGGTATAAGGTAAAGCATTACAATACTGAAAATTGAAGCTAACCATTTTGAGATCAATCCAGCTCTGATGCAAATGCTCAAATCAACCATTCAATTTTAGGGGATGGTGAATGAAGATCCAAATGACCATATTGCAAATTTTCTGGAGATTCATGACATGCTTAAGTGTAACAATATGTCTAATGATGCATTGAGGCTGAGATTGTTCCTATTTACTCTAAAGGACAAGGCTAAAATTTGGTTGAAGTCTTAACCACTGGGTTCTCTTACTAATTGGAATGATTTGGCAAAGACATTCCTAACTAAATACTTTCCACCTTCTAAGACAACTAAGGTGGTAAAGGAGATCACGTCGTTCCAACAGTTTGAGAACGAATCATTGAGTGAAGATCGGGAGAGATTTATAGACTTATATATGAGTTATCCACATCATGGACTACCTAAGGATGTGCTCATCTGTACATTCTATAATAGAGTCACGAGTTTTATACTAGACTCAATTAATGCTAAGGTTGGTAGGTTCATCATGAGAAAGACAGTTGATGAGGCTACACAATTATTAGAGACCATAGTGCATGATAATTGCTTATAGTCCTTGGAGAGAGTTAATCCACCATAACAAATAGGGAGGTTAAAAGTAGACATAGTGATAGCCCTCCAAGCTTAGCTAGCTGCACTTACAAAATAAATTGGCAACATACCCATAACAAAAATAATCCAACCCTTTCAGGTGAACGTTGTGATTTTTTGGATTACTTTTAATAATGAATTTCATGTTTTTGATATAGGTATGATAGGAAAAGGCTAGAAAAAGAAATGTAATTTTGTTGGAAATCATTTTCAAGAAAGGTAAGCTAATAACCCCTACTACAACACATACAACCCGGGGTGGCAAAATCACCTAAAATTTTTACAGAGTAACAATAATAATATGGTTGCACCTAACTTCTTTAACAATAACAATTTGCAAAGGCAATAAGTATTACCAGGATTTTAGCATCCACCATAAGATAGGATGGCATCTGCAAAGATAAAACTAGATAAAATTTTAAATGCCATTATAAATAAGTTGTCTAGCCATGAGGAGAAACAAAAGAGAATGTCTAAGTTTAATCAAATTGCAAAGAATCACTCCTCTTTGATTTATAATAAAGAGGTATAACTTGGACAGCTTGCCAATGCTATAGGAATAAGAGCATAAGGAAATCTTCCAAGTACTACAGAGTCAAATCCTAAGGAATTGAAGGCTATAACTTTAAGGAGTGGCAAGGAAGTGAAGACATAAGTTAAAATTTCTAGGAGGATGAGAAGAAGGATGATGATGAAATTTCCAAGGAGGATGAGAATAAAGATGAGGAGCAATATATCATGTTAGAAATAAGAGGTAAAAGAGGAGAGTAAGACAGAGAAAAAGGAAGTTCCTAAATCTACATCTTCCTCTTTTATGCCAAAGCTACCATTCGCTCAAAGATTGAAGAAACCAAAAGATGAAAAGCAATTCTCAAAATTTTTGGAAATTTTTAAAAAGCTATAAATTAATGTTCCTTTTTCTGTTGCAATTGTACAAGTTCTTAAAGGATCTTATCATAAATAAGTGATGTTAGGATGCTTATGAAATAGTACCTTTAATAGAGACATGTAGTTTGATTATTTCTTGAAAGATCCTAACGAAATTAAAAGATCCAAGGAGTTTTATTATTCCTTGTACTATTGGCATTAGCAAATTTCCTAGATGTTTGTACAATTTAGGTGCAAGTATTAACTTAATGTCACTTTCTATTTGTAGGAAATTAGGATTGGGAGACATGATGGCTACCAACATGTTGTTGCAACTACCAGATCATTCCGTCAAGAAACCTCATGAAGTGATAGAAGATGTCTTGGTAAAAGTAAAAAAGTTTATTTTTGCTATTGATTTTGTTGTTTTAGATTTCCATTAAGATAGAACATGTCCATTGATTTTAAGTAGGTTATTCTTGAACATTAGTGAAGCCTTGATTGATGTGCATAAGAGAAAATTGACATTAAGGGTAGGAGATGAAAAGGTTGATTCTATAATGTCAAAATTAATGAAATACGATTTAGATGATGAATAATGCATGAAAATTATTGCCATCAATGAATGTGTTCAAAAATTTAACTTTTCTTTAGATGTGAGTGGGGGAGATGAGACACCAAGTGATGAATTAGAAAGTGAAGGTGAGCATGAGCACAAATTCAATAAACCTAAATTGTTGGTTGGAAGTGATAACCTTGCACCCCCTTCCATTGAAAAACCACTAAAGTTGGAGCTTAAGCCACTATCTAACCATTTGAGACATACATTTTTGGAAAAATATAATACACTACCTATTATTATTCTAATAAATTAACAATTGAGCAAAGAAAAATGAGTTTATAAGATATTAAAGGGTAGCGTTTAAGCTTTCAGTTGCCAAATTTCTGACATAAAGGGAATTAGTCCCTCTATTATTATGCATAAAATATATATAGAAGAAAGGAATAGGCTTACAGTTGAGAGATAAAGGCAACTTAACCAAAACATGAAGGAAGTATTGAACAAAGAAATTGTTAAACTTTTTGAAACATGCATTATTTATCCTATTCTTTACAATGAGTGGGAAGTCTAATTCAATGTGTGCCAAAAGAAAGAGTCTCTTGCAATTTAGTTACTATAATAAAAAATATAGGGTTCAAGTTAATAACCTTAAATTAGAACTACAATTTTTTCTTAATTATGTGTTCTTTTATATTTTTTCTCTCTTCTTTTCTTTGATGCTTTGATTTTCCTTCTTTTAATTATGCTTTGATTTTTCCTTTCTATGTATTTAGTTGTTTTAGTAAGGATTTTTATTTTAATTGTTGAATTTTTATGTTTGTTTCATTAACTTTTTACTTCTTTTTTTTCTAAATCTTTTCTTAGCTAATTTTCACTTTGCATTATTTTTAGGTCTCCTAAAAAAATCAAAAAAAAAAAATTTTTTTTTTTTTAAGACAACATCCTATAGGTTACTATCATAACCAAAAAAAAAAAAAATTTAGCTTATAGCATTTTTACTATGATAGTAGCAGCCCCAACCCAGCATGTAGCACATTTTTGCTGAGACAGTAGTTGAAAATTCAAGATTGCACACTGTAAACTTTTGGGATAGTAGCCCCAAATATGCTACAGCAGCCCCAAATCCACTACATCAGCCAACAAAAAAAATTCTAGTTTTTTTAACAAGTCCTTTAGGTTTAAAGTGCTCTTTATTTTTATTCTTCTTTTATAATTCTTTTCTTTCCTTGGTCTTTATTTTTATTCCTTTTGTATAATTTTTTTCTTTTCTTTTCATTATTTTTGTTTTTCTTTTCTACACTTCCTACTTAAAAATCCCTAGCTTCTTCTTCTTCTCCCTTCACACAAACTCATAATTCCTCCTCTCAATTCTTATATTTCCCTTTCAATTTCATACACCCATCATATAATTTTTTGATGAAGATGACAGTGAACCCAATGCAAATGAAGATATAGGAGATGGCAATGATATGCTAGTTGCAAGTGCGAGGAAGCATGTGGGTTGGCAACAAATATTGGCTCATTTTGAATAGTGAAGGGAGTTTCCTTTTACCTTATGTTCTTTTGTTTTGTTTTATTATGTTCAAAACCCGTAAGTGCATGGATCTTGAATTATAGTACAAAAGATATTATTCCCATAAGGATTGAATTTTGAATACTAATTTTTCTACTTATGATCTTAGCTAGTAAATCAAATAAAGTAATTTAACAAATAAAATATAAATCTAAAGAAATTAAACTAAGAGAAAATCAAATAGTTCAAATAGAGAGCTTAGGTTTAGTTTCACTTTTTAAATTAGATAATGAACATTTAATTATTAAACACCTTGATTTCAGTTAAGGATAATTGTTCTAAATACCTAAATACTCTCTTGAGCTCAATTAAGCATGTTAAGATTAAATTTTAACGTACTCTCATGGTTAAGAAATCAAAACTCATTAAGTTCCTTAACAATTATTTTATCCTTGAAGAGCTTGCCTACTCTCGTGGTTGAGTGGTTTAAGTCCCATAAGTTTTAAGCTAATAAATTTCTCTAACTCTCATTAGTTAATTTACCTATAAACATGCAATTAAAGAGGCCTAAAATGATAATAAGATATTAAGCTCAACGCATAGAATTAACTAAAATCAAATTAATAAAACTTGTGTTAAATCACATTATAAAATAGCTACTCCTAATCTAAATCCTAAAGAGAGTTTAGCTATGCATAATTGCTATAACAATCACAAACATAATTAAAAGAATAAAAGATGAAGAAGAATAAAGTATGAATAAATTACTTAAATATTATGACTCCTTTTCAATCTTCAGCTCCAAGGATTGCTCCTAAGAATCTCTTTTTATAAGGTAAGATTGATAACAAACTTTTCTTTTTTGAGAGGGAAAAACACTTTTTAATCACCATGGCCTAAACATAGTTGTGTCTCTACCTGTGTCAGATTGCTCCATTTCGGCACAGCTGCAGCATGGTTGTGCTCTCCCTTGAATCAAACTTCCAATAGGTTGCACAGCTTGGCACATGGCTGTGCATTTGCTATGTTTAATCTCCTTAACTTATTCAATTTAGATTGAAAGATGCACTACTTACAACATGCTCATGCTATTGCCCATATGGCATGATACTTATAATCTAGTAGAGGGCACAACCTCAGCATGGTTGTGCTATAGACCATACTACCTTTAACTTCTTTTCCAATGCATGGCACGAGCACACGAATGCCCGTGTTGTTGCCATGTTATCAAATTTCTTGACTTTTTAGGAATTCTCTTCTATACTTAACTACAAAAAAGGAGAACTAATCATTATCAAATAAAAAATCCTAATTGTACTAAAATTAAACTAAAAGCAATAAATTTTATTTACAATATCAAAACCAAAATATCTCTTAATTATACCTAAATTTAACCCAAATTAAATTTATTGATCATTCAAAATTCATTAAAAATAAACTTAAACATATGTAAAAATTACACACTTCAAATTCCCCCACACTAAAGCTTTGCATGTCCTCAAGCAAAAATCAAATTTGAAATTTTAAGAACAAGCTCAATTATAACCAAAGATTTATAGCTGCTAAGACATGCAACTGATAACATTGAGACTAAAAAGTTTTACAAAAGAATATAATCAGACAAAAATATATCATATATGAATAATTTACTAATCATAACCCAAGCACAAAATTCTTTGAAATCCAAACATAACTCCATAAGAAGAGCATAAAGATCTATAACTCTTTTTGAAAAACTTTGGTTGTAAATGTGTTTTACACTCCATTTCACAATATTTTTCTTTTTTTTTTTTGCTTTAATAAGTGCGTTTTATGCTCCATCTCATCTTCTTTTCTTATTATTAATCTCTCTAATTAAATCTTTACACTCTTCATCATCCCCTGCCATTCCCATATTACAAGTGTGGATACCATAAAGTGAGTCCTTTAGACACTCTTACTCTAATTAGAGTATTGGAGCAAATTCAAAGCATAAAAATTAAGAGTTAAGTACTGCTCTTACTAAGGAAAGAAAGATATCTTTTTTTTAGAATTACAAACCAAAATGCATTTTTTATACTAAAATCATGCTCAAATTATTTCTTCAAATTAATGTTTAGGTTATAAAAACTAATTTTTTCATACATAATGACTATGTACAACCATCTTAATTAATAAATCATTCAATAATTTGATTCGATAATTGAATCAAAATGCACACTTATACATTATGTTCCCCAATTGTAATTGAGCAACAATTTTGTACAAAACTAAAAATAAAAATTTAAAAGACAAGCTATACAAAAATGTGAAGAAATTGAGTGGAAAGTTAATGAAAATTGAATAAATTCCTACCATGTATGTATTATCTATGTTTTTTTTAGGACTGAATTTCTAGCTAAAGCACTAAAGTTAATGGTAAACATTTAATTATATTATTTAAGCATAAACATTATTACATGCAAAACACACATACCATGCGAAACATACATAAAAAAAATTAAAATCTTATATGCACAAAATGATAAAAAAAAATGCAAAATATGAATTCTCCCCCACACTATCCATGTCATTGACCATAATGACAAGAATAAAATAATCAAAGAAAATGAAAAAATTCAAATAGGATGGAAGATAAATACTACCCTGAATGTGCGATCTTGGAAATGGAAAAGGATAAGAAAATTGAAAACCACGAAATCACAACAAAAAGAATAGAAAAATAGAATAGGAAAAACAAGAATGATAAGTAGAAAAAATTAAAAAATATTAGAAAACAAGAATGGTAACATAAAAGATTATCAGAAAAATGAATAGAAAACATAAAGAAACAGTTGAAAAATCCAAGATAACCAAGATAACATCAAAAATAGAAAGCTAAATAGAAATTCATCCAACATTAAAATAATCATAAAGAAAAATAGAAACCAAATGTCGTAAACATAAAACAACAATCATTAGAAATAAAATATGTGAAGGTGCAGTGCCTTTGACATGGCTAGTATAATCATGGGCACCCTCAATATCATCGACAACTTCATCATGGAGCTCCTCTACTGTAGTTATTGAGGTAGAGGTAGGAAAAATTGGACGTGGTGGTAGAGGAATGCCTTGTGTCTAACAGAGGTTAAAGAAGCAATGACACAACTAATGGAGTAAGTCTAAATAGTATTATAAAGTAAAATGGACATCGGGTGTTGATGAGGAAGGTCCAACTAAATGAGAAGGGGTTAGAGCAACATGTGAAAGAGGTGGAGGAGGGGAATCAACAGGTGCAATCTCAATAATAAGGTTAACAAGCACATATCTCCCATCTCGGATAGTGACCAATCTAATATTTCTCATGACATTAAGGTTAAATGGGAGCATGGAACATACTTATGTCAAATTAGTACACTGATCAAAGGCACAAAAAATCTTAGCTAGATATGTAATATAGGACCCCTAGCACAAAGCTTCTTTTCTTTTTAGTCATGTTATCCATGTAGATAGCAAACCCATATCCTAAATGAGGGACTATACCTTTGTCAAAACACCATAAATAAAATAAATCATGGAGTGTAACTATTATAATGCTCTTTTAATGACCATTAATTGTGAAGGTAATTAAATGGTGCAAATAGTATAAATTGGGATGAGCGATGTTTATCTATTTGCTCATCCTAGTATTATAAATCCTATTCCCTTCTTCATTAATGATTTTTCTCCAATAGTCCACATGGCCTCCAAAACTAAAATCAATGATAGTTTGTTCACATTGTGGACTAGTAGTGAAAATGGGCTCATAAAATCTATAATTAATAGCAAATTTATTCAAGGTAAAATAGAAAGACTACCCCCCCCCCCCCAATCTAAATTGAACATCGGTTTGTTGTAAGCCACTAATGATTTATCAAGGGAAAAAGTGGATTCAAATTCAATAAACCACTCTCTAAAAACTAGTTGATTAATAACCAAAAAGTTAGTTCATTTTGATCTATCTATTATGCCTAAAACTTGCTCACTCAATCTTATAGTACCCAAATCATTCCTAACAATGCCATAAGAAGGGTGAATAGGCAAAGAACTAAGGATAGCATACTTGTCTCGATGGGCTTTTGAAGTAAAATGGAGAAGAAGATGTGGCATGAAATTGGTTCCTTATTGGTATGTGAAAGGTGGAGGCCATACAGATGAAGAGGTTGGAGACATGCTTGAATCCTTATGTGGCCTCTTTGGAGGGGGATTCAATTTTTTTCCAATTAATTTAGTTTTACCTATAAGGATTGAGAAGAAAATGAAAATTTTGGTATGGGGTGTGGAGACAAGAAGAAGAAAGGAGAAGAAAAGTGGAAGTAACCATGCAACCTTCTGCCCAATTTTAGTTCTTTATTGATTTTATTGACACAACCATGTCATGTCCATGTCTCAAAATGTGAAAGTACACATAACCATGTGGTAGCTGTGTGGCAAAACAATATGGATTTATGGTCTTGTGACATGGCCATATTGAGGTTGTATTACAGACTATGCAACTTTCTAGATAATCAATTTAAAGTGTGCATTATGTTTAACATGGCCATACATTGGTCGTGTGATGGGATGTGCATGTTTTTGTGTAAATCAACAAATTCCAATTAATTTAGCATAGTCATGCTCATTTCTAGGCAAAATGCATCTTGGGACATGACCATAGACATGGCCATGCATATGAGGAAAAATAATTAAGATAGTGCATAAATGAGCAAGGCTAGTAACATGGCCTTGCTGTTAGGCATGCTGACTCTTCAGCCCTATGTTCCTTAGCTTTTTTATCTCCTCTCTTTATGTATGATAACCCTAAATGAAAACAAAAATAAAGGGAAAATAAAATGTAATAACTTGAATTTTTAGTTGTTGTTGTTATTACTATTATTATTATTATTATTATTATTATTATTATTATTATTATTATTATTATTATTATTATTATATAATGAAAAACTAAAAGTAGAAGAGACAAAACATGTGAATAATGGTGTGTGTGTGTTAAAAAGGGGAAGTTAGGGCTACAGTGGAAGAAAAGCTGTGATTTTAGTAAAATTCTTGCTTTAGTCCCTATATTTTTCTTCTTCTCCATTAACCACCCAAATGACCTATGATTGACATGAAATTTTAACTATAGCTACTTTTTGACATCCTCGATGCATTAGTGGTTTTCATTAGAGCAAAAATGGTGAAAAAGTTTCTAGACTTGTCCCTAAATATTCAATCTATTTTGTGATTGTTGGATCACCACCATCATCGTTGTTCAGCTCTAACTATCACTGACAACTTATTGGTGTATTCCCAGGAGTCTATAACCACCAATCTTGTATCCTAACTCAGTCATTTGAATTTTCTATGAATTTTTTGGTAATTTCCCTTGTATTTTTCAATCTCTTTGTTCAATGTCTATTTTTAATTGTTTAAGGCTTTAGATGTGTTCTATAAAATATGGGGAACATTTTGGTATAATTTTTTTCGTTGGTTATTATGTTTTCTAGTGAGATTCCGGTGGGTTCCTCCTGAAATCTGATGATAAACAGTAGCTATGCCGAAAAATTATGAGTTTATTTTTAATAAATAATATAAATTGTGTTAATCAATTTTTGTAATTGGGCTAAAGTCTAATTCTTTATGGATTTTAAGATAAAATTTAAGAAGCGATCATGGAGAAAATTATTTATTTTTACATAAATTAGTTTAATTCCTTAGAAGTATTCTTTGAGCTTCAAAATTGATTTTTTTTTTTTTGTGTTTTAAGGTTATTTTGATTATTTCTTGCTTTTTATAATTTTTCTAAGATTTTAAGAATTTATTTAAAGCTATTTGTTAAGTAAATATTTGATTATTTAGAAAGTTTAGGAGCTAAAGGTGCCGAGCATAGGCAACCGAGGATGCTTTGGCCTGCACGCTCCATCTGTGAATTAATTTTATAAAATGTTTGTTGAAGATATGATAATATAAAATTGAATATTTAATTTATTTTTATAAATGCGACATTTGATATTCTATAGAATTTATTGGCTTACCTTTACATATACATATACATCATATGAGCTATTATTTCTTTTTATTATTATTATTATTAATAAGAATTTTGGAAAGATGCTTTTAGCTTTGTTGTATTTTATTTAAATATTTAATTATGTTTTTGGGCTGAAATGAGATGTAACTCAGTTGAGCTTATTCTCTCAGGACATCAGTTTGAATTAAGATATTCGACCGTGGTTGTAACTTGATCGAGCTTGATCTCTCGGGACAACAGTCATTTGGAAAAAAAATAGTCCGCAAGGCTAGTAAAATTGAGAATTAGGGCTCTACCATAAACTCCCACCAAAGTTTTATTTCATTAATAAATATTATGTTTACATGATTTATTTTTATATTTAAGAGAATTATACATTTTGGGAAGAATATATTTTTAATAAAATAATTTTATCAAATAAAGGATTTTTGAACATTTACCTAGCAAATGAATTTTATGGTTTTAATTAAGTATTTTAAAACCCAATATGAATTTTATAACATTAATTCACTCAATGAGGTTTGACTCCCCTCAATTATTTTTCTAAGATCTTCGTAGTCTATAGATATTTCTACTAGTTTGCGTTGGAGCCATTCTTCATCGGCTGCTTTATATAGGTTATTTTAATGTTATTGATATCCATGTGGACTATTTATAGTTAATATAGACATCACAATAGTATGGAAGACTTGTATTCATAGTAATTGCATTATAATAGGACTAAATTATATTTTGAGATCTTATGGATAATTATGTTCTGTATATTTATGTTGGGTTAATGATGACTTTAGTAGTGGTGATCATATATATGTATTTAGGAGTATATTTGAATTTTTACAAGTTTTGGGTTTGTCCCGATATAAGGAAAACTCTGTCAATTTTTCTTTAGAATTTTAAATTTAATCAATTGTTTTATATGAAAAATGTTTTAGTCTTACTATAGGTTTCGAAAGCTTTATGCTTTCTCATTTCCTAAGGTAATGTCCTCTTTTTTTAGTCATTTTATATCTTTTTCTTTAAACTACTACAGTGATTAGGTTAGTAATTATCACTTATTATCATTATTGCTTCTAAAATTTCGCATATATTGGCATTCTTGTTATGTCTTGAATCTTGTTTTTGTGTCTTTTCAAAATGAGGTGAACACAAACTGTTTGTACTGCAGAGACAATATATAATGATAAGTAGTCCTTTAATATGAAGTTCCAATTCTAGTTCTAGCCCTTACTCTACCTTTCTAGCAAAGGGGTGGATTAGAGATAGGTGTAGCTCAAAGGCTAGAGTAGGTACTACAATTGGAGCAGGCAGCTTTGAAACTAAAAATTATATCATTTATTACTGGAGTAGTAAGGATTAATGAGAGCTTGGTAGAACTTAACTAACCATGCCAATTGTTCAATAAGTGCTTTAATGGAGGAATATGTCAAACATTGATGCAACACTTTTGTATTCCAAGATGGGTAAAGTTCATTTTGATAGACCAAAAGATGCCTTGAATTTTATGAACACAATTGAGTTATAGATAAGGATAAGATATTAAAAGATAATGATTAAGAAGTTATTAGTTTATATTACATTACACGATTGGTTCATGCATTCAATCTAGCCATATATGACTAGCATGACATGGTTGGAGTTTAAAATAGTGATCCTTAAGATACTTTTACTCGCTTTTAATGAGGGATAATTCAAACAGCAATGGTTGCAAGTGCTCTTCTAGTATGTTAACTTGATGCCAGAGTTTGACATGATGGCATTTTATTGTATATCCTATTTTTGCTTCAAAAATAGAATGACTACCATCCAAGCTATTAATTCAATTATTTATAGTAAATCTCCTTAGTGATGAGTTAAAAACAGATATAGGTTTTCCATCTTGTCTCATGTTAACAAAAGGTAGTGAGTTGCTTGCAGATCTAGTTTTATAGGATGTGATAGATTTTAATGTGATTTTTAGGATGGATTGGTTGTATTAACACTAGCTACCTTAGATTATCGAAAGAGAGGTGATTTTCAGAATTCCAAATGATTTGGAATTTTGATTTAGAGGTGATAAGATTTCAATGCCTCAAAGTTTTATTTTTGCAATCATAGCTAGAAAAGTTGCTTAGAAGGTGGTGTCAAGGATATTTGGTTGTGGTCAAAGATATAAAGGCAAATAAGGGGGTAGTTGAGAATATGTCAGTGGTGTGTGAATTTTTGGATGTCTTTCTTAAAGAGTTACCAAATTTGCCACCAAAAAAAGACATAGAATTTTGTATCGATGTTATACCCAATACAAATCTTATCTCTACCTTGCCTTATAGAATGGCAACCATAGATTTGAAAGAGCTTAGAGAACAACTACAAGAGTTGCTTGGCAAGGGTTTTATTAGACCTAGTATGTCCCTTTAAGGTGCACTAGTGTTATTTGTAAAGAAGAAAAATGGTAGCCTTCAACTTTGTATTGATTATAGATATTTGAACAAAGTCACTGATGAAGAACAAGTATCCTCTCTCAAGGATCGATGACTAGTTTGATTAGCTTAAAAGAGCTCAGTGTTTCTCTAAGATTGAAGGTCAGGGTATCATCAGTTGAGAATAAGAAATGGAGATATACCAAAACTATATTTTAGACAAGATATGGCCATCATAAATTATTTGTGATGTCCTTTGGATTGACTAATTCCCTAGCAACTTTTATAGACTTGATGAATTAGGTGTTTAGGCCATTATTAGACCAATTTGTTATAATGTTTATTAGTGATATTTTGGAATATTTTAAGAGTGAGGTGAAGCATGCTATGCATTTAAGAATGGTTCTCCAAACTTTGAGAAAACACTAACTATATGGCAAATTCTTTAAGTATGAGTTTTATGAAGGATTTCTCTAAGATTGTCACACCTTTAACAAGGTTGACTTAGAAGAATGCTAAATTTGTGTGGATGGACAAATGTGAGGAGAATTTTTAATTACTTAAGGACATGTTGACTTTACCTTCAAGGAAATAAAGGGTATAAAGTATGTGTATTGTGATGCTTCCTTAGTAGGATTAGGGTGTTGTCATACATCAAGTTGTGACTGTCCCCAAAAAGGTTCAATGATGAAAATATCTTCCCAAATATGACAAGTGTTTATTTGTTTGTACCACCGCTAAAAAACTTGAACTGAGCCTTCAAATTGCAAAACTGGTCATCGAGTCACTAATTCATACTCTGATTTTGCAAATTATGAGTTATCAAAACGATAAGTCACTCATTTCAAGCAATCATTGCTCAAAATATACAACTCATCAGATTGGTGTTCACTTTATAGGATTAGAGTTCAATTTATGAAATAACATAAGCTTATTTTAACAAAATAAAAGTCAAAAATGTGTTCGTTAGCACCAAAAACCTCCAACAATAATGCTAAAAAAGTGCACATAAACTCGAGCAACAGCGTGTAAGCAAATTTGTAGTGTGTAACCACATCTTAACATATATTTCTTATGCATAAAAATAGAAGCTGATTCATATAAAATGGATGTCAAAAATGCATTTGGAAGGTCCAAAAATCATGAAAACATTGTAAAAACTTAAGGAAGTAGCCTTAGGAAGCCTGCATCTAAAAAAGAGGTCCAATTTGCAACCACATGCCTAGCAGCATGGCCACATGCCTATGGCATGTGACCACATGATCATGTGCATAGCCACACACTAGGATGTGAGGTCAATCAGTCTTGTAAGTAGATGCATGCTCTCATAGACATAAATATGCATATATACGTGTATTAATGCACCCCTAAGCATGTAGACACATGCAAAATACCCATTTTTCTCAATAAATACTAGTCTCCATCTCCAATTTTAGGGGGCCTTCATGCATACTGAAGCTCTATCAAATTGAAGACTAATGACTCCCATTTTACATAATTTTAACTCATTCACTGTATTTTTCCTAGGATTTTTAGACTAACTTAAAGCAAACCCACCCACATCTTTATCAAAGCATGCTTCAAAGGTATACAAACTTGCATTCTACATGTCATTATCAACCTCTAGACAAGAATAGCTTGAAAATCTCTACATGAATCTAAGGCTTTAGAAACCCAAAAACAAGCTTAGTTAAATCTAAGGACCTAATAATCATTTTTGCATGTTTATTTTACTATCTTGCATTTTTTTATTGCCGCCAACAATTAAGAAATTGTTGTGATTACGTGGTGAGACTGGCAATTTTGCATGTTTATTGAATACTCTTTACTTTATTTTAAGCATAATAAATTGTCATTTTGCATTCTCTAGCTCCAAAATGTGAAAAATCACAAAAATATCATTTCCACATCAAGTCTGCATTTTTACTTTCAAAAATACAAAATTTATAATTTTCTTGTAATTTCTACACTATCTACATATTAACACATTTTTTATAAAAAAAAAATCACATTTCTATACTACAATCAACATTTTCATATAGTTTCTACAACTTTATGTGAAAAATAATCATTTTTCATTTAAAGCATGTATTTTGCATTTAGTAAATAGTAATATCATCATTTTGCATAATTTTCACATTTTTAACATGAAAATCATATTTCTAGTATAAATTTTGCACTTTCAACATAAAAATCATACTTTTGCATCAAAACTACGTTTTTGCATTAAAACTGCATCATTTTCATTCCTTAACACAAAAATAAGTATTTTCTCCATTTTGCGTTAAAATGCATTTAATAATGTGAAAGTTCACATTATCAAGCTAGAGCCTCCATTTTATGGTTCAGTAATGCATGTTAGTGATATGCCCTAGGCCAATTATGTAATGGTCATACTTTGACATTGTCATATATCTATTTTAATAATAAAGAGGCATTTTTATTATTACTGACTAATTCTACTATTATCCTTGATTAGTTAATTCTACTAAGATCATCAAGTATGTGACTTGATAGCAAAACTCTTAGGTGATACTTGAATTCTAATAAATATCCCTAGCAATTATTGTTGTAGGAATAACAATAAACCAATACTAGTATGAGGTTGACTAATGATTAAGTTTTTTTCATCTTGTATATGAGATATTAAGTCAAACTCATAAGTACATATTTAGGGAAATGATGTATTGGATTGACCCACTATGAGAATACAAAATGGATTATTGTCATAGGTAATTCTCATCATTGTAGTATTATTTGAGTCCTCTGACATGAGATCACAATGGTTTCCTGCATGATAACTTTTGTATTTTGACACATCCCTACACTATACATTAACTGGATGGTAAAACATGTTGTGATTGTATATAGAATGAGTTGTGTGAGGAATGTGAGTGGTTAAGATGGAATTTTTTCTTCAATTATTTTAAGAAGATATCTGTTGGGCCCTTTGATGAGTTAGACTAAAGAGAAATGCATGGCCATACTAGAATGATAAAGAGTTATCAGTGTCAGTCTACATAGGATTGAGACATAATATGATTGAATAATATAAGGATGACATAATTCATGCCTTATGTTCAATCAGGATATCATGTGACAAAAGGACTAAGTACAAGCTGTGTATTAGGCTATATCAGATTATTGGCCTTCACACAACTTAGGTAGTCATAATATCTTGCTAGAGACTAAAATATGACTTGTGGGCTAAAATGGGAGTTTTAGGTCCATTGCCAACATTGTGTGAACCTGCTGGCTCACACACTTAAAATAAGCCTAAAGCAGACTTAGGTTAATAAGCTCAATAATTATCTCTATCTAAGATTAAATAACTAAATACTGATATATATATATATATATATATATATATATATATATATATATATATATATATCCTAATTTATTTAAGGTAAGAGTTGTCTAAATAGATAGGAAATGATTCTAATTTGGAATTAGAATTAAAGTAGAAAATGAAGTTTAATCTTACCAAAACTATTTTAGTAAAAGAAACCCTAAATATGATGTATGTATAAACATCTCTTTCTCTAGGGTTTTCTAAGTGATATTCTCATTCTTCCTCTACTACTTCTTATGAGAAAAACATATAAAGAGAAAGCATTTTGTTAGACAACAAAGGTTCTAACATAGCTACTTTGCTTTGGATCATCTTGTGCATGTGGATACCATAGAGGGTATGATCTTTTCATGACATCATAATCCAATAAGAAGATGGGAAAAGCTTGAGGTAAGGTGTCACCAAAGTGAACCCCCTCTCTTCCCTCTAACTATCTTACCATTAGATCATCTTGGTGAGTGTTTGGAAACCCTCTCAATTAATCTATCAAATTACATGGATCTGGGATATGGGTTTTATGGTTAAAAGTTTTATTTTCTGCTGCGTTATATATCACAAAGCCCAACAGTTTTATCAAAGCCGTTTGTGATTAGATTAAATTGATTTTTGATGTATGTGATATATACATGAGAATTAAAAACTTAGTTTTGAAATAATGTGACATATTTCATTTGAAAAGTGTTTTCAAAATTTCTTTTTATCATTTTTATATGATGATTTAAACAATCCATATTGAAAACAATTATGTACATTAATTGGATTAATGTCTACATTTGTCTGTTTGTAGTATGAATTTTTGGCAAACACATGTTATTTTCGAAGGCAAAAATTTAGTTGTACAGGGAGCACGACTATGCGCATCATGGCACATGGCCATGCCTGTGAGCAATATTTGCATAATACAAGGCATGTGGTCATGCGCATTAAGGCACAAGGCCATGCCTGACTGTAAATTTGTAGATGGAAAGAGTAATGGTGTTCTTGTTCAAATGTTGAAAAAAATTGACGTTTTGAACATACAGATTTAATGTAATATGATTACTATGTTTTAATTTTTTAGCAACTACTCATTCAAAGAGTTTTAGTAAATCATTTATATTTAAAGAGTTTTGGTAAATTGTTTAGCTTTACAATGCAGTGAGACCACCTAATGGATTTTCCATATAAATTGTTCTCATCATAATAATTAATTTTAATGAAAATTAATCTATTATGCTATATTTGTTTAGTGTAAAAATGCATGGTACATAGCATGGCCCTTAAGACCAATGTGATTGGATTTTTGTTATTCATTTTTATAGGTTGTAATTTATTAAATATGGCCAACGAGTCATTTTTCATTTATTGTAATTTTATTTTATTAAATAATAATAGAATAGCATAAATTACAACTTGTAACGTAATATAAATGAAGACTCAACATGGAGACACAATAGGAGGGCAAGGATGGAATCCAAGGTGGAAACTCATAATGGAAATCCAAAGTGAAAGGTTTAGAATGGAGGAAGTCTTATTACCTAGGATTGACCACTAATCTTTATATTGGCTTATACATATCACCATAGATTTAGGCCATGCTATGTCACATTTACTTTGTTGCTTTATTATTATGTTATGTATGAGATGCTATGCATGTGATGTATATCTACAACATAATAATATCTAAATAAGGTAAAAAAATCGGAGCCCTCATTCAATATTAAGTCACCATGATGCCTCCCATATGCTCAAACACTTGTTAAGCCTTAGATTATTATATATGGAACTGCCACAATAGGGTGTATTAAATCATCCAAGGAAGGCAAGTTGGAAAAGAGTGATTTCTAAATGTTTGGTATGGTTTGACTTAACTAGGTGATCAAAAGGGTTTTGGACCTAGGGCATCATATAGGATTTTTAGGTAGGACATGTGATGTCAAATACTATGCCCTTTTAAGAGTTACATCAGATGTAATTGGTAAGAGTTACCTACATAAATAACCATATCTTTAGGTGATTAGCCAAAGCTCACTTAGAGTATGGTAAAATATAGATCTTGGCCCACTAAAATTTACAAGTTAACTTGAGGGTTATTAATTTGAATAAATTTTTATGGTATAATTATGCCTTATTAAAATAACTTGATAAAATACTCAAGACACTACATATATATTTATTGTAAATAATGGCATCAAACACCACATCTAATTTCTCATTACGATCGATCCTTAAGAAGGATAAGCTTAATAGGACTAACTTCCTTGATTGGTAAAAAAAACTTAAGAATTTTTCTTAATCAAGAAAGAAAGGAATATATCCTTAATCAACCTATCCCAAATGAACCGGCTACTAATTCTCCTAGAGCTCAAAAGGATGCTCATAATAAGCATCTTAATGACTTTATTAATGTCACTTGCCTCATGCTTGGATGTATGGAATTAGAACTACAAAAGCAATTGATGGAAATGGATGCTTATACCATGATAGGCCACCTCAAGGAAATGTTTAAAGAGAAAGCTAGAATTGAAAGGTTTAACACCATAAAAGCATTGCTTTCTTGTAAATTAACTACTAGCAATTTTGTGGATCCTCATGTTTTTAAGATGGAAGGACATCTTGAAGATCTGGATAGACTTGTTCTTAAGATCAAGCAAAATTGACCATTGATATTATTCTCTAGTGTTTGCTAGAAATATATAATGGTTTTGTTATGAATTATAACATGGATGACATGAACAAAACTATTTCTAAATTGAATAGGATGCTTAAGACTACTGAGAAGAATATCAAGACTACCAAGGATGTTCTAATGGTTAATAAAGGGAAAGGTATGAAAAGGATGGGAAAGGGTAAAGGAAAAATTAAGGCTTCCAAAGGCTTTCAGAAGCTCAATCCTAAGCCTAAACCTGAACCCCAATCAAAGCCACCTAAGGAAGGAACATGCTTTTTCTATAATGAGCTGAGCCATTAGAAAAGAAATTGCAAGCTCTTATGGATGATCTAAAGAAGAATAAGGGTACTGTGACTACCTCTTTAGGTATTCCTGTTATAGAAATCAATTTATCTACTTCTAATTCTTGGGTATTAGATATTGATTTTAGATCTCACATTTGTACTAATATGTAGGGTCTAAAAAGGAGTAGAATCTTAGCTAAAGGCAAAGTTAACCTATAAGTTAGAAATGGAGCAAGAGTTATTATATTAACTATAGGAACTTATAAATTAACTTTGCCTCATACGCTTGTTTTAAGTTTGGAAAATTGTTATCATATACCTGCAATAAACAAGAATATCATTTTTGTTTCTTATTTGGACAAGAATGGTTTTGAATTTATTATTAGGAATAATAAATGCTCTATTTATCATGATAATGTTTTCTATGGTTATGCTCCATGAAATCATGGTCTTTATGTATTAGACATTGAAGACTCTAATAAAAAGTCCATCTATAACATTGATACAAAGAAATTTAAATCTAATGATTTAAACTCAACCTATCTTTAGCATTGTTGTTTAAGTTATATACAAGCACCCATTTTTAGGATAATTTAAGTTTGGAGGCAATAGAGGACCAATGATGAAAATTGACTGTGAAATTATATTTGTTGGACCTGATTTATTGGTTTTGAAATTTTATTTATTCCCTAGTGGAGTTGCCACTATATACGGTAGGGTTCAGCATGCGTTTAAGATTTTAGCAACCATGACACTATTTAAGCTGAGGGCTCTAGAGAACACACTACTATATCACAAAGACATAGCATGGACATGAAGAGTTACCACTCAGGGTAATAACTAGGACAAATCAAAAGCGGTGGTACTCGATTCTCTAAAAGAAAGCTAACAACACAACCAAGAGATTCTAGATATGAAAAACTAATTTCTTTTAGTCTTGTGTTCATTTAGAATTACTTTATTAATTACTAAATTATTCCTTATTTACATGTGATTTCATTTAAACCCTAATTTAGCATACATCTAACTCCAAAGCAACTAGTCATGAAAAAGCATACCAATAATGCATTCATAAAACACAATGTCCCTAAATTCGTCTAATATACATTAATTTTAATTAAATAGGATAAATTTACATGTTTTATTTACAAATGAGTCTAAAAGCTAATGGACATAATTCCTACTTAATTTTAATTAAGTGAACCTAAGTCTATTTATTTTAATTCTAAAAATGAGCATAAATCGACAAATTATAAAGTATTTAAATTAGTGGACCTAATTCTACATGTTATAATTCTAAGGTGATCTTAAATCTACAAGTTATGGAAAAGGCTTTAATTTAATGGATTAAGTCTAAATTAATTTTAATTAACCTCATTGGGCCTATGTCGAAATTAAATTGGTGAGTCTAAATTATTTCTAACCTAAAGTCTAATTAAATTATGGGCCTAAAATTTATTTTAATTAATTAAACCTATTTAATTGGCCTTATTAACCTACATTATTATGGGCCTAAAAAATCACTAAACCTAATATTAAACTTATGTACAAAATAAAATTCAACAAAAAAAAAATGAATTCAACAAATAAAAAACCTATTTTAGTTAAATTGACCTTAAACAATTAATTAACAAATTATTAATAAATAAAATAATTAACAAACAACCCTAATTCTATTCACTTAAATCTAATTAATTTTGAAAACCCTAATTTTGATTTCTAAGTCATTGATTTAATTAATTTACCCAATTGAAACCCTAAGTTTACTAACCAATTAAATAAAATAAAACACATAATACATACACAGGATTCCACTATTCCCACTACTGAGGCTATTACAATGATCTACTGTAAATTTAAAATTAAATTAAATACAACCCAAAAAGCCAAATAAATAAAAATGCAAAATAAAAAAATTAATAAAATAAAAATAAATAATAAATAAAATACCCAGAAACCCTAAAAACTATATTCAAATACAAAATTTAATCCATGGCATTCCAGGGATCTTCACTAGTTCTCCATAGATTTTGTTCTCCATAATGAATTCATATCACCTCATCCATCAAAAGAATAAAACTAAAAAAAAATTGTCAATGAATGATTAAAATTAATAATAATAAATGAAATTAAATATAAAAATAAAATCAAAATCAAAATAAAAGAAGAAGGAGAAGAAGATTTAAGAATGAGATGTAACATTGATTTCCTTCAAAAGGATGATCACCGTTAACGAAAGCCTATAGTTTTTGTTGTGTTTGTCTATGGTTTTAGTTTTTTAAATTTGATTTTTTGGCAAAGAACTAAAGAAAATCACATAAAAATCTAAGTGGGAGTATTATGGCTCATAGCTAAGAATCAGAGAAAATATATGAAAAAATAATAAAACCCTCAGAGCCTCCCCCTTGTGAAAAGAAAATAACAAATATATAGAAACATAGTTTTGGAACCTTTGTTAGGTTCAGGATAAAAATCAAATAAAACAATTTTTTTTATTTATCTAATAAAAAACAAATTTATCAATGTATTTATCTAATAAAATAAAAATAACAACCAATAAAAATAAGTATAAAAGTAAAATAAATATTAAATAATAAATAAAAATTATGGAGTGCCATTCAAAAATCCACACTTCTGAGGGTTTCAATTGGTTGGTAAAATTAGGGTTTCAATTAGAAAAATTAATTAAAATCAATGACATAGAAATCAAAATTAGGGTTTTTAAAATTAATTAGATTTAAGTGAATAGAATTAGGGTTGCTTTTAATTATTTTATTTATTAATAATTTGTTAATTAATTGTTTAAGGTCACTTTAACTAAATTAGGTTTTTTATTTGGTGAATTCGTTTCTTTATTGGTTTTATTCTATTCATAAGTTTAATATTAGGTTAATAAGCCTAATTAAATAGGTTTAATTAACTAAAATAAATTTTAGGCTCATAATTTAATTAGACTTTAGGTTAGAAATAATTTAGGCTCACCAAGTTAATTTAGACATAGGCCCACCTAAGTTAATTAAAATTAATTTAGACTTAGCCTATTAAATTAAACTCTTTTCTATAACTTGTAGATTTAAGATCACCTTAGAATTAAAACATGTAGAATTAGGCCCACTAATTTAAATACTTCATAATTTGTAGATTTAGGCCCATTTTTAGAATCAAAATAAATAGACTTAGGTTCATTTAATTAAAATTAAGTAGGAATTAGGTCATGAACTTTTAAACTCATTTGTAAATAAAACATTTAGATTTAGCCCATTTAATTAAAATTAATGTAGATTAGACTAATTTAAGGATGTTATGTTTTATAAATGCATTATTTGTATGCTTTTTCATGGCTAGTTGCCTTGAAATTAGATGTATGCTAAGTTAGGGTTTAAATGAAATTGCATGTAAATAGGGAATAATTTAGTAATTAATAAGGTAATTCTAAATGAACACAAGACTAAAAGAAGTTAATATTCCGTATCAAGAATCTCCTAGTTGTGGTGCCAACTCTCTTTTAGAGAATCAAATTACCACCACCTTTGAATTGTCCCAGTTATTACCCTGGGTGGCAACTCCTCATCTTGATGCTATGTCTTTGTGATATAGTACTGTGTTCTCTAGAGCCCTGAGCTCAAATAGTGTCACGGATGCTAAAATCTTAGATGCAGGCTAAATGTTGCCATCTATAGTGGCGACCCTACTAGGGATAATAAATACTGACTTTACTTGTGTTCTTTAGAATTATTTTATTAATTATTATTTTATTTTTTCATTCATTCTACATATCCCTATTAACCAATAACATTGGTTTATGGTTCCATGATTCCACTAGTTTCATTGGATTGTATATTAGCTAACCATCACTCTTAGCCTTAACTCGGTTTAAGAGAGATTACTAGGCTCATCTGACCAAAGTCTATAACCCAAGTCCCAAAAGGGGGTAATCTTCTCTCAAGTTTGCAAAGGATGCCAGGCCCCTCTGACCTTGGCCTGTAACTCAAGTCTCAAAGTAAGGCATCTTGGTAAGGGAACCTTAACTTTTCCCCTAGACTCAGCTCATATAGAGACCTAGTAACTTCCCCTAAGATTACCCAAATTGCTTATGAATGTTGCCATGAGATATTTCTATCTATAAAGGTCCAAGCCCATACTTTAGAAGCCCATTTAGGTTAATAAAGATTAGGCTAATCTTTTATACCTAGAAATACTATTTCTATACTTTACTACTTTGAGAGATTTGGCATGCTTGTCAGTTCTTGATATCCCTTATTGATATTAAGGCTAAGACAAAATATCTTAGGAAAAGTTACTCACCATTGAACTCATGTGTAGGAGGAATAAGGTTAGAAGGATGTATATACACTTGACTTGTTATTTGTATACTTGATTGTTACTTGTTACTTATTGTATAGCATGTGCATCATGCATACATGCATTTCATGCATCATACTAACACTTTCTTTTACAACCATCATAGATTCATTCAAGTCTTCCTGAGTTTGGAAACAGAGTAGTGGTAGATTAGTGAGAACTGATTTGAGTCTAAAATCAAATAGCTAAAGAGATCCTTCGCTGTTTGGAAAAGAGCCCTATCAGCCTGCTTTACTTAGAAGCTACACCAACTCAAATAGAAGAAATGGAATAATAACAAGGAGGAAACTAGACCCTAGAAGACATTAAGGGAGCTTTAATGGATGACATAAGAGCAGTGATGTAAGATAAACTAAAACAAGCCTTAGTTGGGTTAATGCCACCAGCTGCACTTGCACCTGTACTTATTGTTGTAATTCAACATATTGTTATTATGGAAGATCTACCTGCTAATAATAATAATACTAGGGCGTAACCATTGAATGTTGCAAGGAATGTGCTTGTTGTGGAAATGGAATATGAGGATATGGAGAACCCTTTCATAGAAACAGCCAAAAAAGAATCACTTAAGCTGGTTTAGGAACTTGAGTCAAGGTAGATGCAAACATTGACTCAGAAGATGTCTAAGATGGAAGAGCTTATAAGAGGTTAAGGCATAGGGTATCCATTTGATTTTGATGACATGATAAGAATTAATGGAGATAAACTTCTAAACAAATTTAAAATGCCTCAACTACCGAAGTTCAATGGTTCTGGAGATCCAAGGACTCACTTTAGCCAATATACCATAACTATGAGCACCACAAAAGCCCCATTATCTATGGTTGCTAAATTATTTGTGTTGTCCTTGGAAGGAATAGCTATGAATTGGTATCATGGGTTAAAGAAATCAGTCTTGACTAATTGGAGAGAACTGTGTCCTACTTTCTTGAAGCAATATATCCATAACACTAGGTTGGAAGTGTCTATTCAAAATTTGGAACTAAGCAAGCAGAAATTTAATGAAACTTTCTCAGACTTTTTAACCAGATTGATGAATAAGGCAAGATTAATAAAGAACAAACTGACTAAGAAGGATAAGGTTAGGATGATAGTCTAAAATATGTCACTCAATTTGGTTAAAAGGCTATAAATAATGAATCCTAAAACATTTAGGGACCTTTATGATGATGATTTGCCAGTTGAGGAAATTGAGAATGAGAAAAAGAAGAGCTTTAGAACCACTAGAGCACGGAACTACCCAACTGGAGGCACACAGCATGGAAGCACTAGCCAAGTTATAGAAGTGCATAGTGTTCAATAACCAAGGAGATTTTCTAATTTTGACCAACCCTAATCAAAAGTCCTAGACTGCTTAATGCAAAAAGGCCTATTTTGACCCTTAACCTTTTCCAAACTACCAAACCCAAATGTCCCTGGCTATGATCCAAATAGTTACTATAGATTCCACTAAGTAGTTGGAGATTCCACAAATACCTACACCAGCCTTAAACATGAAATGCAAAACCTTATAGACTCTAAAAAGATCATATACCCTAAAAGTCAAGCACTAGAAATAATCCTTTCTTAAAGTACCAAAATGTTTGACCTCTGACCACCATGATGATAAACTTAGGAGTAAGCGAGGAAGAAGTGCAAAACTCATTTGAGAATATAAACCTACAAACCAGTGATAAATCTTTTGATTCCCTTAGTAATGAAGAAAAGAGTGTGGAATCTTTAATTCTTATGAAACCTTAAAGAGGAGTTGAAGATTTGCTGGGCCAGCCTTTAGGAAAGTTCGATTATAAAGTGTTTTACTCTAAACCACTTTCTTATGATATTCCGACTAAATCAATTACACCCAAGGGTTAGGGTGATGAATTTAGAGTTGATGACAAACCATGAAGTAAGAAATCTAAGACTCCTGAGTAGCCACAAAGAGGAGTTGAAGATTTATTAGGATAGCCCTAAGTCAAGTTTGACTACAAAGTGTTTTACACTAAACCACCTTCTTTTGACATACCCTTCAAGTTGATTATGCCTATAGGATAGGGTTATGAGTTTAATGATAATAAGCTATTAGAAGAAAAAGAAAAATGTATGGTTAAGGTATAAAAAGATAAAGTCATTAAGACAGTTGGCAAGAAGATGCAAGAATAGCCATTATGTCAGCCACCTAAAGGACAACCACTATGAGACTTAGCATCCCTAACATCTAAAATAGGAAATAATTTTTCTTATTGTCTTCTTTGAATAAAATTTTAGTTTCTTTAGAACTTTTTTTGTTTTAGTGATCGATGATATGAATTCTGATCATGCTTAATTATGTATTGTCATCCTAATGGTACTATGCATTGTGATATTGATCATATATGCATGTTTAACATAAATTCAATTTAATTAGATTCATTCAGCATAGGCATAAATTCAAATTCAAAGAACATTCATATATCACATGATGTAACTTCTGAGGATAGGAAATTTGAGGAAAAGGAAAAGTGAAAACAAAAAGAGAAAAAAAGAAAGAGAAAAGAACAGTCAAGTAAACATAAGAAAAAAATATTATAACTAATTGGTAATAGGAGTTGTATCATGTGATGTAATGAATGTTCTCATTTTTTCCCTAATGAATGAGTAAAATTGAATTTGAAATGTTTGTTCAAATATCACACATTCACCTTTATTATACTGCATAAGTATCTGAATGGAAAGATAATATATAATAAAAGCTAAATTAGAGCTATAAGATCACTATTTTAATTATGTTTTCTTTTTTGCCACCCCTTTGTGATTTTATTTATAAGTCTAGTGTCCTCTTATACATAAACAATTCAAGTGGCTCAATAACTTATGTTACAACCCATACCTTATAACTATCATCAATCATTGCATCAACATCAAGCCTCATATTCTGCTCAAAAGTTCTTCAAAGAGCAGGTACAGTTGATTTAGCTTCAAGAAATTGCTTCAATCAGTTCACCCACTTCTCTGCATCTTCTATACATGAGACTATACCAAATGGGGTTGGTAAGTCAAAGGATCGATAATGGCAATGAAAAAAATGAGTTTCTTGCACACATAAAGAAAAAAAACTACTATAATAGCACTGATGTATTCAGAATGAAACTGGGGGCAACATAAAACTCTAAGGGCAAGTTGGGGGGAAAATAGTCAATTTGCATTCAAAGAGCAAAGATGGAACACTAAAGTATAAGAGTTCTAGGGGTATAAAGAAGTAAACTATAAGCAACGACCAATAATTCATTAATACAACACAACCTAGTTATATGTCTGACAAACTGTATTAAAAGCTCTAACATCAAAAGTACCAATAGTGAAGCATCCAATGCTTAAACCTATAAGTTGTTGATAAGGCATCTCATTCTCACACTCCAAGCTGTGAACATAGCTCTGTTCCAAACAAAAGACCCATTAGGATCATGTATGTCATTCATAACATGCATACGCTTGCATATATTTGTTGTGAAATACTTGCTTAGCATAATAAAGTCTTTAAGCCCAAACAAGATTATATAAACACTTTGCTACTAACATTCAAAATCAGTGTTGTAAGAGTGCATAAAGGTAGTCAAAATGTTCACATGTGAAGCATCTGAAGGAAAACGGGTAACAATATCAAGGTGAATTTGATGCTCAATAGGACTCTTGACTGCAAGAGCCCAATAAATCATTGGCCCATCCAATAAGGGAATATCACCAGTAAAAGCATCATCCTAGCAACCTCAAGGGATTGGATAGGAGGCTCAATCTCTTTAGACCCAACCTCCACCTCCATAGCCTCTTTTGGAATATTATATAGAGTCTTAATAAAAAGAAAACTTGCTCCCATGATTTGTAAAACCAAAAGATAGTCAATAACATGAAGAGCATCAAAAGACAAACATACCTCATATGGATCAATAGGAGTTAGCTCCAATAGATGCTATTGACTGTACATATAATAGCTACGAGAATGCTCAAGCAAAGATAGAGCATTGAATCCCTAAAGAACTTCTCTTAACTCTTGACCAGTTAGAGTAGAACTCCATAACATTAAAACCAATACAAGGTGTGGAATATGGTAATGAGAAGGACTAGCATGCCAGTAATACACGTGTTAACACGAAAAAGGGAAGGATGCACTCGAAACTTGAAATGAATGCACTTGAAATGAATGCTCAAGCAAAGATAGAGCATTTGATCATGAAATAAGACATCTAACTCCTAAACCTTTTTACAGGAGATGTCAATAAGAGGAATAAAGCTCTCTACCATAGCATCAATGGAATGATAGAAATGCAAACATAGCCCAAGCCCACAACTTCAATGGTGGAGTATCATGACCCTATGACCAGAGACAACATCATCACAATCAAAAGGGAAGAATGCAAAAGAAGAACATTGCATTCTAACAAAATCTCTTCACTTGCAAATAGACCATACTAACTTATGGTATTTTATGTAAGGAAAAACAAAAGAGAATGAAGAAAGGGAAAGGAACCAATACATTAATAAGATCAGGTAAGATAGCAAATGTCAAACACTCATTAAAATAATCAAGGGAAGTAATAGAACTCTATTCCTTAGATTCTGTAATAAAGTACAATTATAATAATAAAATCAACAAATTGAAATAAATTCATCCACTTGATGAGATCATATGTGAAAAGCCTATCTCATGACCTTTGATCATAATGGATTTTTTTTATTAGCCTCACAGAATTCAGATGATCAGTTAACAGCTTTATTTTGAGAGTTCATAAACTCTAATCAATCTAATGTTGTCTTTGCACCCAAACGAGGGAAAGAAAATGCAAAAACAAAATCCATGGCCTTGTAGTATAAATTTCTTAAATTTTAAAGTATCATTTCAATGTTTTGAATAAGAAATGTGCATATAATCTACTCTAATGCTCAGAAATGAGTACAAGTACAAAATCCCTTGACGGTATCCACGTTGAGTAATACAAGAAAGGTGAGGGAATACTAAGAGGAGAATTAAAATAAAAGCAAGTATAATCTACTCCAATGCGCAGAAATGAGTAAGAGTATTAACATGAACCTCTGGCAGTATCCATGTTGAGTAATATAAGAAAGGCGAGGAATACTAAAAGAGGATCATGCCAAAAAATTGCTCTATTTACTTCAATGCTCTGTCAGAGTATTAGTATCCAAAAGGCATTTCCAATGGTATCCATGTTGAGTAATATCAAAAAGGCGAGGAATACTCGTATTAAGAAGAAAAGCACAAAAATAACTCAAAGACTATTTTAATACTTAGAATTCGATCTTTTTATACTTAAATTCCATGATTTTTGTTTAGCAAATTCCCCTTAAAATTAGGTATGTAAGTAAGCTCTTCGCTTGGTAAATAATATGCTCTCAACATAAAATGATTAATGATACCTCTGACTTTTGCAAATGGCAAATAAATAATAATCATGAAAATCAAAATTAGTGAGATTCATTGAGTGCACATTATCTCATGATAAAGTGATGAATTTTCTCATAAATTTCAAAAATATAATGTACTTTTTTGTGCAATTGTCATGTTGAAACTAACTTGAACAATTTTTCAGGAATAGCAAGTGTAGAAGAAGAAGATAAACCCAACATATCGAATAACCACTAGCACTATCAAGTCAATCAAAATTAGCTACAACTAAGGTAGTTAATCAAAGAAATAAATGCAAAAATTCAAAGAAATCAGCATAAATTCCAATCAGTCAGTACAGTTGATCAACAGAAAATCTTAAAATCCTAGACAACATGAAACTCCAATGTGATGTTTGCATTTGCATACACTGCACTTCATCTTAATTATATGCTCATATTAGCTATAACATAATTTTTAAAATAGCCTTGTTATATGCTACACAATAGCTATAACATAGTCTTCATATCCAATTTATTATATGCTACATAGTAGTTATAATAAAAATTCCAAACAATTGTAACTTGCTAGACACTATATAGTAGTTATAGGACAGTATTAAATCATGATTAGCTAGACACTACATAGTAGTTATATCACACTTTTTATCTAACTTGCTAGACACTACACAATAGTTATAGTCCATTATCAAATCACTTTTACTAGACATTCCATAAGAATTACAACACATTTAAAATCTTTTGCTAAATGCTCCATAAGACCTATAGCACCATTATCACAATTTGCTAGACGCTCCATATGACCTATAGCATATTTGTCTTCAGTTATACATTACATAGTAGTTATAGCATATTTTCGCTAAATGTTCCATAGGAAATATAGTGAAACTTTCAATCACAGTTACTAGACGTTCCGCAAGAACTATAGTACAATTAGCTAGAAACTACATAGTAGTTATAGCATATTTTCGTTAAATGTCCCAAAAGGAATATAGTGAATTCACAATCACTAAATTTCTTATAGGGAATATAGTGAAAATCATGATCACTAGACATCCCATATGGAATATAATGAAAATCACATCACTAGATGTCCTACAGGGAATATATTGAAAATCACAATCACTAAATGTCCCACATGGAATATAGTCAAAATCACGATCACTAAACATCCCATAGGGAATATAGTGAAAATCATAATCACTGGATGTCCCACAAGGAATATAGTGAAATCATGATCACTAGATGTCCCACAAGGAATATAGTGAAATCATGATCACTAAACGTCCCATAAGAAATATAATGAAAATTATCTGTTATACGTCCCACATGGAATATAGTAGAAACTTATTACTCATTAGACATCCCGTAGGGAATATAGTAAAGATCACTCACTAAATGTCCCACAGGGAATATAGCAAAATACACTAAACATAGTGTCAACTGATATCCACTTAACACAATGATAACATCATTGCTATATGTCCCATAGGAACTATAGCCTATTTTTAAATTACACTGAACACAATGTCAAATGCTATCCACTGAACATAGTGATAGCATCACCATTATATGTTCCATAGGAACTATAGCCTGTTTTCAAAATGCACTAAACATAGTGTCAGTTGTTATTCACTAAACATAATGATAGCATCACAACTATATGTTCCACCAGAACTATAGTCTATTTTCAAAATGCACTGAACGCAATGTCAATCACTATTCAATGAACACAGTGATAGTATTACAACTAGAAATTCCATAAGAATTCTAGTATGTTCCTTAATCACATTCAACACTGCATAATGCGATGGCACACAGGTAAGTGTTCTAACTTTTTGTTTAGAAATTGTATACTTACATACTTTGTCGCAATTTATCAAGCAAACAGTGACAAAGGGGGGCAACTGTAACCACCCAGTTTGGGGATAATTTGAATTTGGATGTGACAGAGGACCTGATGATGAAAATTAACCGTGAAATTATATTTTTTGGATCTAATTTATTGGTTTTCAAATAAATTACTAAATGGTTTTATTTTTTTTCTTAGTTTTTGTAGGACTTACCTTTAAGTTTTATTTTCAATTATTTCTTTAAAAAAATTTTCAAAAAAAAAAAAGAGAAAATTAAAAAAAAAAAGGTAAGTAACCATCAAAAATGTAGATTTCTAATTAGAAATCTATATTTCCAATCGAAAATATAGATTTTTGGTCGGAAATCCACACTTCCAACCAGCACTTCGCAATTTTTATTTATTATTTATTATTTATTATTTTGTTTTATTTTACTTTCATACTTATTTTTAATTGGTTTTTATTTTTATTTTATTAGATAACTATATTGATAAAAAAAATTTTATTAGATAAATAAAAAAATTATTTTCTTTGATTTTTATCCTGAACCTAACGTAAGGTTACAGAACTATGTTTCTATATATTTGTCATTTTCTTTTCATAATGGGGAGGGTCTGAGGGTTTTATTATTTTTTTCATATACTTTCTCTGATTCTTAGCCATGAGCCACAATACACCCACTTGGATTTTTTATGTACTTTTCTTTAGTTCTTTGCCAAAAAATTAGATAAAAAAAAACTAAAACCACAGACAAACACAACAAAAGCCATAGGCTTTTATCAATGGTGATCATCCTTCTGAGGGAAATCAATATTACATCTCATTCTCAAATCTTCTTCTTCATCATCTTTTACTTTGATTTTGATTTTATTTTTATATTTAATTTTATTTATTATTATTGTTGTTGTTGTTTGTTGTTGTTGTTGTTATAATAATAATAATAATAATAATAATAATAATAATTAAATAAATAGGAAATTATTCTAATTTGGAATTAGAATCAAAGTAGAAAAGGAAGTTTAATCTTACCAAAACTGTTTTAGTAAGACAAACCCTAGATATGATGTATATATAAACATCTCTTTCTCTAGGGTTTCCTAAGTGATATTCTCATTCTTCCTCTACTACTGTGAGAAAAACATAAAGAGAGAAAATGTGTTGTGAGAGAACAAAGGTTGTAGCAGATGTACTTTGCTTTGGATCATCTTGTTCGTGTGGATACTGTAGAGGGTGTGCTCTTTTGGTGACGTCTTAATCTTATAAGAAGACATAAAAAGCTTGAAGTAGGGTGTCACCTGAATGAACCCCCTCTCTTCCTTCCAACTATCTTACCATTAGATCATCTTAGTGAGTGCTTGGAAACCCTCTCAATTAATCTAAGTCAATTTATGTGGATTAGGATTGTAGGTTTTATGGTTAAAAGTTTTATTTTCCATTGTGTTATGTATCACGAAACCCAATCATGCAATTATGCATCTCTTCTTATTTTTCTCACCATTTAGATATATTCTATCATTTTAGCAATCATTTCATTTTCATTTCAATAATTAGGTAGGTGCACATAACTATAAGTATCTATTAGCTTATTTGTTGTCTTAGTGGATGAATGGATGGAAATGCATATAGTCGTGCTAACCTCTATTTTGTAGGTGTACTATAGATTAGGACTAGATTTACAATGCTGCACTTTTTCTCTTTGAAATGTATTTACTAGGAAGGTATTATAAATAATTGGACTTAATTCTCTTTACTTCTATTATTATCATGTGTTTGTATGAATGTGCATATATCAACTGTCATTACCAATACTAAGGTGTTGCAATAGCCATATATCAAGTGTTTTATAATGAGAAATAGCCAAAAAGTAGATGCAATCTTTCGAGCCTAGAATCTCTGGTTGGGATGATACTCATTAAGTGACCCAATGTCATCCCTTTTATCTTTTCCTAATTTTCTAAAAATTAGGTGGCGATTCCATAAACACGAAGCATCTCGCATCCGCTTGAGACCAATCATTTGTCCCTATCCCATAAATGGAATGGATGTCCTTATCAATAAAGTTTCCTTTTCAAAAAAAAAAGAATTTGATCACTCATAATGGAAACTCCACTAGGGATACTAATTAGAGAGATCAATTAAAAAATGGCTATTTCTCATTACATAATACTCAATCTGATGGAGCCCTTCACCATTGCATGTGCACTACATATGACACGTGCACCATTGGTCCTTATCAGTCGACAATGATGGAAAGTGATCCACTATGATTCCATATGAGTCATAGGGTGTCTGATTCAGATTTTTCACCTTTAGCCTTTACTCGTGGTTTCACCAAACTCATCAGACTAGATTATGTGACCTAAAATTAAAATTTCTCTCCTAAGCATTCATTAAGCATTTACTTCTTCATCTACTTTCTTTGTAATTAATTAAAATTTTTGATAGTTAGTTATGTGAATAGAAGAAAAACTCTTCTTCTTCTATTTTCTGGGGTTTAAAAAAAGGAAAGTGAGGTTCTATTCTTTGTGAAAGGTTGAAGTGTTTGCATATTGAAAACTCTTGGGATTTGCATTAAAGAGTGATCCTAAACTCTTCTTCTGTAAGGTTAGAGATGAGCATAAAACTCAAAGTTATAAGAAATAATCTAAGTGAATAACTTACAGTAATTCAAAATCCTAACTTAAGAGAGTTAGGTGGAGACATCAGTTTGATTGATAAACCGAACTCCTTAATTACTTGTGTTCATTCTTTTACTTCGTTAATTCTTGCTTAATTTCTTCTAATTTTCTTTTAATCTCTTAAAAGCCCTATTCACTCCCCCTAGGGCAATAACAATTAGTATCATAGCTTGGATTCTAGGTACTTAATTGCTAAAATTCAAGAGCATAGGGAGTCAATCTCTTAATTTTTCTTATTTGAGACCATTATTTGATGGTAGTGACTACCCTTATTGGAAGTTCAAGATGGAGTTGTATCTAGATAGTGATCCTATTAGACTTTGGGATGTTATTCAAAAAGGTTAGAAACCACCTAAAGCTACCATTGATGGTGTAGAAACTATTCTTATAAAAAGCCAATAAAACAATGATCAAAAGGAAGAAAAAATCAAGAGCAAAAGAGCAATAATCACTCTACTTTCTTCTATGTGAAGAGAAGAAGGTAAGAAAGTTCAATATTGCCAATCCTTAAAAGAAGTGTGGGAGACACTTGAAAACCACTATGAAGGAAATGTGCAAGTGAAAAGCAAGAAGGTTCAACTCCACATGTATGAGTATGAACTCTTTAAGATGAAGCCTTAAGAATCAATTATCGAAATGAAAAATTGCCTCAATGATCTTCTTACTACTCTAAAAAAACATGGAAAACATTTTCCAAGGAAGAAGTGAACAACAAGATTCTAAGAATCCTACCTAAAAAGGATTGGGAATCTAAAGTCACTTCAATTGAGGAAGCTCAAGACCTCTTAACTCTCTCAACCGATGTGCTCATTAGAAAGTTACTTATATATGAGTTTACTATAAAGAAAATGAGAAAGAAGATAAGAAAAAAAGGATTACATTGAAGGCTACAATAAGCTAGTGAAGATGAAAGCTTGGAGGACCTTAGTAAAGATGGTGATGAGATAGCCATGATCACTAGAGGTTTCAAGAATTTTTTAAAGAGAAAAAGTTTCTTAAGGTAGAGAGATAATAAGAAGTATGAAGGTAAGAAGAACAAAGAGGTTACTTGCTATGAATTTAAAAAATTGGGTAACATAAAAAGTGAGCGCCCCAAGCTTAAGTTCAAGAATAAAGGAGCAAAGGATAAGAAGAAGGCCTTCAAAGCTTTATGGGATGACTCCTCCGAATTGAAAAAGGAAGAGGAACAATAAGAAGTGGCCAACCTTTGCTTCATGGCTCTTAAAGAAAAAAAAATAAGGTACTATCCACTTCTTATTCTTCTTATGATGATTATGATGATGACGATGATAAGAGCTCTATTGTGAGCAAACTCATGCTTAAATGTAAAAGCATGCTCTCTAAGAAGAAGATTTATAAACATGAGCTATCTAGCTTGTCCAAAGAATTTGAAAACTTGAAAAATAATTTTTCTAAACTTGTTAAATCAAATGAAAATTTTGCCAATGATTTAAAAAATTCTAATTCCTTGGAGGACCAACTCAAGAAAGTTAATGATGAAGAGCTAAAGAATTCCATTTCTAAATTTCAAAAGGGAAAAGAGACTTTGGATAGTCTTCTCGACTCTTAAAAACTCCATGGGAATTCTCATGGAATTCGATATAAAAATAGAATGACTTCCTCCCCATCATCTCATATTAAGTTGTTAAAGCTTTATATGATTCTATTGCTTATACTTTAAAACCTCTTGAGACTTAAGCTTTCAAAGCTAAAAGGTCTCATTTTTTGAATGATAAAGGTATCTCATAAGACTCAACCTTCCTTGACATAAAGGGCTAAAGTTTAAACTAAAAGGCCCCAACTAAGACATGCTTCTATGTACACTAGATATAACACATCTAAGCATGCTACACAATCACCATATAATAGATAATGCCATTGTCAATGCATGTCTCACTCTCCTTATAAAGCACAAAAGACCCTTAGGAAGCCTACACAACCTCAATATAGAAGGCATGCTTCATATGCAAGGCAATTATATGCTCCTAAAAGAAATAGATTTGCCAATGTTGAATGCTTCTATTGCATGACAAAACTTCACACTAGCAATGTAAGTTACTATAGAAAATTACATTCAAACACCTTGCCTTTGGATTATGTTGAAACTAATCAACCTAGACCAACTAAGGTTTAGGTTCAGAAGAATGCTTAAATTATGTTATGCAGGTGCACTTGAAGTCCATAAAAGCTAAAAGCAAGTGGTATCTTGATAGTGGATTTTTAAGACATATGACAAGAGACAAGTAGCAATTCTACAAGCTTAATGCTAAGGATAGAGGACGTGTCACATTCAACGACAATGCAAAAGGAAAGATAATAGGCATTAGAGAAATTAGTAATCCTCAATCTTTATATATTCATCATGTATTGCTTGTTGATGATCTTAAGCATAATTTACTTAGTATTAGTAAATTATGTGACATGGGAAATAAAGCCACTTTCTATCCTAAAAATTTCTTTCTTAGTAGCTTAGATGATGACAAAGTAATTTTTAGTGGTGTAAGAGTTAATAATATCTATGTCATTAACTTGAACAATATTAATAACAAAGATATTAAATGCTTAATGTCTATCTCCCATGATACATAGACTTGGCATAAAAGGTTAGGACATGCGAACTTTGAACTTTTAGATGATCTTAGCCCAAACTCAAGTTCACTAAGGACAAGCCTTACGATGATTGTCGAAAAGGAAAATAATCTAAGTCTTCCTTTAAGCTAAAAAATATAGTGTCCACCTTTAGGTCACTTAAACTCATTCATATGGATTTATTTGGTTCTACTAGAGTTGTTATCTTAGGTTGAATGCACTATGCATATGTGTTAATTAATGACTACTCTAGATATACTTGGGTGTGCTTCCTTGCTCACAAGAATGATGCTTTTAAAGCTTTTAAAAGTTTTTCAAAAAGAGTTAAAAAAAGAAAAAAAAATTATATTTTAACTATTAAAAGTAATCATGCAATCAAATTTGAAAATGAATTTTTCAAAACCTTTTGCAATGAATATAGTATTTCACATACTTTCTATTCTCCTAAAATAGCTCAATAGGGCCATTAAAAGGAAAAATAGAACTTTAGTGGAAATGCTTCATGAGTATAATTTACCTTTATTCTTTTGGGCAAAAGTCATTAACACTTCTTGCTAAATAGCAAATAGAGTATTTAAAAGAACAATTTTAATTGAAACTTCTTATAAGCTTTAGACCAATTAAAAAAACCTAAAATCTCATATCTTAAAGCATTTGGATGCAAGTGCTTCATATTAAACACAATGAATAACCTTGGAAAATTTAATTCTAAAGCTAATAAAGGAATTTTTCTAGGCTATTCCACCACGAGCAAAGCTTATAGAGTCTTTAATAAAAGAACTCTAATAGTTGAAGAGTGAATACATGTTATTTTGTTATGAATCTAACCCACTTGATCCTAGAAAGGATGTTTATAGTGTTGATAATATTGTAGATGAGCTTGTGGACATGAACATTCAAGAAGGAAATGCTAGAAAACCTTTCGAACTAAAAGCTCCAACAAAAGAGGATAATGAGGAGATGACTCAACCTATCTTAAAGGATGACCTTCCAAAGGATTGGAAATTCAAGAAAGCACATCCTCAAGAACTCATCATTGGTAACACTACAAAGGGGGTAACTACTCAATCTCAGTTTAAATCTATTATGAATTTGGCCTTTATTTCTAAAATTAAGCCAAAAAATGTTGATGATGCTTTGAGTGATGATGGGTAAACTCAAATTCTTCCTTGGACTATAAATCAAGCAATGCAAGGATGAGATATTCATCAACAAAACTAAGTATAAATGGTACATTCTCAAGAAGTTTGGGATGGATGGAGCTAGATCAAGCAAGACTCCTATGAGCACCACCACCAAACTCAACGAGGATAAGAATGGCAAACCAATTGATGAAAAGCATTATAGAGGTATGATTAGATTCCTTTTTTACTTAACCATAAGTAGATTGGATATTATGTTTACTACATGCTTGTGTGCTAGCTTTCAATCATGTCTTAAAGTCTCATTTGAATGCTATTAAGAGTATCTTCAAATACCTTAGTGGAATATTGGATTTAAGACTTTGGTATCCTAGGAATTCTTCCTTTCATTTAATTAGCTATTCGGATGTGAATTTTGCTAGTAGCTTGCTAAATAGAAAGAGAACTTTTAAAACTTGTCAATTTTTAGGAAACTGGTTAATTTCTTGGTTTAGTAAAAAATGAGTTTCGGTTGCCTTATCCACCATAAAAGTGGAATATATAGTGGCAATTTATTCTTGCTCACAAGTTTTATGGAAAAATAATAACTAATGGACTATGGCAATTATATTGATCACATCCTAATTAAATGTGACAATATAAGTGCTACAAACCTTAGTAAAAAATCCCCTTCAACACTCAAGAACCAAGCATATAGACATCATACATCATTTTTTGTGTGATCATGTGCAAAATGGTAATATTCATCTTGAATTTATTGATACAAATCACCAATTAGTGGACATCTTTACCAAGCCACTTTATGAGGAAAGAATGAATTTTATTAAATATGAGCTTGGTATGATAGATGCTGCTAACTTGCCTTAAGTGTGTATTGAATTGCTTGAATAATGATTGAGACTCATCAAGATTCATTGATCTTGCAAAAATTCTTGTGCAAATATGACATTTGTGCAATCATGTTATGTCTATTAATAAATTTATTCTTGATATGTTATTTTAAGTCCTATAGTGACTAGTATTAATTTTTTATTGTTGATTATGAGAAATTTTACTTGCATTTTATGTGATCTTATTTGATTATTCATTTTAAATAATTAAGTATTAGATCTAATTTAGTTTATTAATTATTTAAAAATAAGTATAATCATTTTTTAATTCTATTAAATTTAAATATTTAAGTGATTACTCTATTTAATGATTGATTATTGATTTAATTCAATTTATTAATCATTTAAAATTAGCAAGTTTATCATCTTTATTAATATTTCCCATTTGCATGATATTTATTAACATCATATTTATTAATATCATTTTATTAATTTGAAATGTCAATTATTGATTTTACATGCCTTGTCTTTAATTGCATCTAATTATTTCTCATTTATTACCAATTTCGTCCATAAAGACCTAGTTGTAAGGTTTTTTGGACCTAATTGAATTTTTTTAAAAAATTTTAAGGTATCTGTGAGTAATTACATCATGAACCATGCAAGACTAATAGCTTGTGAATGTTGCATCTTGTCAATGGTTAGTGCCGCTCATGAGCGACACTCATGATCATGAGCGACTCATAAGGAGCAGCCTGAAAGATGAGAAATCTTTTTCTCAATAAAATTGTAACCCTTTTTGCAATTTCCAAGTTCTAAATGATAACCTGCAAATTTGACCAAATTTATGACAAAAAATTAATTATTTTTTAACTAATTTCACACTATATAAACTCCCTTTCATTCCCTCTTTATTCCACACAATATTCTCATCATCAAATTCCTTATCTGTATAAAATTCTCCCTTCTTCTTCCTCTTTGCTTCAAACTCTTAAAAATTTTTTATCTCCATGGCTCATAAGATGAAGCCCCTAAAGAGCAAGTTCCTCCTCAGCCTTAAGCACCACCTCAAAGGAAGAGGGCATGAGGATCTTCTTCCTCTCAAGGTGTTAAAGATGAACCCACTTAGGTTGGAGGTTCTTTGATCATCTATCCATTATCGAATCCAACTTCAATAATAGGTTTGATTAAGTGGACACTAGACTTAATCAGTTTAAAAATCGAATGGATCACATGGAGTATGATTTTAATCAATTGTATGCTTATAACAACATTCAATGCTCATGGCCTCCTCCTCATCCTCAAGATCCTCAAGATGGCAATAATGCTTAAATTTTAGTTAGTGTTTAGTTTTTATTTAGTATCTTGCCTTATTTTTCTTTTTAGTTGCTTATTTAATTTTATTTATAGTTTATATTCAATTTCTCTTCCCTTTTATTCTTTGACAAAGGGGGAGAAAGTAGTGTGTGGTGTGACTTAAGTCTTGGTTTTATTCCTTAAGTCCTGCTATATTCCTTTTTAAGTGTTATGTGTTACATTATTGTTTAATAGAACTATTTTCTTTGTTTGTTTGTTAGATTCTTATTTTCTTTATCGTTATTACTTTATCAATATGCTTAAAATTTCTTACAATATCCTACAAGTTATTAATGGTTTTTATCATACAATTCATACTTTAAGTTATGCTTATATTAAAGAGGAGCTTATATTTACGAAATTAAGTTATGCTTATATTAAGATATGCATCAATTGAAATTGAAAGGGGGAGCTTTTAATATAGCGTACACATAGACACACATTTTATTATTTACCAAATTGATTATTAAAGCTAAAAAAGGGGAGAATGGTGACCATTTGCTTGATTAGCCCTATAATTTTGACTTTCACAGGCAATTTGGATAACTAACTTATTGAACCTTAAGGGGTAAAATAATCATTTTTTATAGTCTCAATTAATTAAGTAAAAAATTATATTTAATCCTTATGTTTAAGTGTTTATATTCATGTCATTTAATATTACACAAGTCAAGGAATGAAAAGTAAGCATTCTCATTTTATCAAGTATGCACACCAATCATAAGTGGTGATAGACTTGTCATGAGTGATGACAGAAATGAAATCAAAGATTGAATTTTTCATAAAAAGTCTAAAGCTAAATTTAGTCAACTATGACGGGACTCTTCATTCCTAATGGGCATAAACAAATGTCATTCATTAGAAAAAATTTTGAAGCAAAATTATGAAAGTTAATATTGCAAAATTCCTTAAAATTCTCGAGAGTAGTCACCATCAGTGTTGTGAGCAAACTAAAGTCATGATACACATGTCATAAGTAATGACAAATTTACCATGAGCAGTGATGACTAATTCAAAAAACTGGTACAGAATTTCATGACTAGAGTCATCACTGATCCTTGATCATGAAAAAGTGCAAATTTAAATTTCATCTTGGTGCCCCGACTGCTATGATCAATGACAATTTGTCATAAGTCATGACAAGCATGTAAAGGACTTTTATTTTAGAGGTTTAAATGGCTTTAATTGCATTAAAGGCACCTCCAACAACTATTTTTCTCTAAAAGGATATAAATACAAGTCTAACATTAGTTGAGGCAATCAAGGAGTTGAGCAAACACATTTAGAGCAATTAATCTTGAATTTATTCTTCAACCACCTAAGTTCTCAATCTTTAATTCTTGTAATTTTTTTATCTCAAAAGTGTTCTTGAGTGTGGGTTTGTGAGTATTTAATTCCTTCATTCAATAGCTCAATTGGTGTTTTGAGTGACTTAGTTAGGGTTATCAAATACTTGCAAGCTAAAAGATTGTTCTTGGCATTTAGGTTAGAGTGTGAGCCTTGATAAAACACTTAGGTTAAGTGTGATCCTTGAGAAAACACTTGGGTAGCTTTGTTTAAGCTTTTAAGGGTTTAATCTACACCTTGAAGTAGATTGATAATTGATTAAAACTCTCAATAAGTGGTTAAGGAGAGGAGTAAGCTTTGAGGGTCGAACCTCTATAAATCCTTGGAGTTATTATCAATCTTCTTCTTCATTTTATATAGCTCTACTCTGTTTTTGGTTGCTCTTGGGTGTAAAATGAAAATTACCCATATTTCTTGAAAAGCCAATTCACCCCCCTAGTACTTATGGAATTACATTTAGTATCAGAGCTTTGGTCTCTATTCTTGAAGATTTAACCATCTTAGAGAAAAGATCATAGCCTTCATAATTCAAGTTATTGTCGCCCCTAATGTTCATGGTCCTAGTTACACAAAACCTCCATTTTTTAGTGGCATCGATTATGCATATTAGAGAAATAAAATGGAGATGTTCTTGGATAGTGAAGGAGTACATCTATGGGACATTATTGAAGAAAATTGGAGTCCTCTAACAAAAAAGGACAAAGATGGCAATAAAGTGACCATTCCTAGAAAGGAATAAAGTGATAAGCAATCAAGAGTCAACTTGAGAAATATAAAAGCAATCATCATTCTCTATTATGGTTTAAGTTAAGGAGAATATAATAGAATAGAGCACTTAAAGTCAGCCAAGGAAATTTAGGAATGCTTAATGACTAAACATGAAGGTACCAATCAACTTAAAAATAAGAAATTACAAATGCATGGAAGAGAATATGAATTATTTGATATGAAGCCTAATGAGAAAATTAATGAAATGTATGGTAGACTCATTACCCTTATCAATACTTTAAGAAAACTTGGGAAGAAATTCTCAAATAAAGATATCAATAATAAAATTCTTATGCTTTTGCCTCAAAAGATTTAAGAAGGTAATATTGCTTCAATTAAAGAAGCAAATGACCTCTCCACTCTACCTACAGATGAACTTCTTAGAAAGCTTCTCACTCATAAAATTAAAATAACTCGAGTAGTTGAAGAAGAGAGGACTAAGAAGGACAAGGGTATTGCTCTCAAAGCAAGTAGAGACACTAGTGATAATGAGTAAAATGATAATGATGATGATGATGATGATGATGAGTATGCTATGATTTCAAGGAAAATTAAAAATCTCATTATGAAGAAGAGAAAAGGGTTCAAGAAGCAAGATTCAAGCAACAAGGATCAAGTCATTTGCTATTGATGCAACAAACTGGGTCATATTAAATTCGAATGCCCAAATTTAAAGAAATCTTTTAAAAAGGATAAGAAGTTCAAAAAAGAAAAGAAACAAGCACTCAAAGTAACTTGGTATGACTTTAGTGAATCTAGTGATGATGACACTAATGATGAAATTGCCAATCTTTGTTTTATGACATTGGAGAAATCTTCAAATAATGAGGTAACTTTAGACTTTGAATCCAATGATGAATTGTTACTTTCTTATGAGAAATTGATGCATAAATGTGATAAATATTTATCTAAAGTTAATTCACTTGAAGAAAGGGTAAAAACTCTTAAAAAAGAACTTGATAAATTAAGAACCTCTAATCAAGAGTTGACCAATTCATCGAATGAAAGTATTTCTAAGAAAATAGAGATTGCAAATGAAAACGAAAAACTTATTTAGCAAAATGTGGTTTTAGAAAATGAAAATGGCGATATGAAGGAATCCATCTCTAGATTCAATAGTAGAAAGGGAATCATAGACGGAATAATTTCCATGACTTCCACTTCCTTGATATCTAAGAGTGGAATTAGTTTTGAAAATGCTCATGCTAGCTCTTCAAAGAATGTAAATCCTAGTACTCCAATTACCATGGTTTATCAAAGACCTAGTCTTAAAACAAATGGACCTAAAAAGTCTAATGGTTATAAGACTAACAACTTTAGAGCAAATAGTTCAAAAGGACCTAAGCTTAGAAGACCCAATCATGCTCATTCTTATGGTTTTCATAGTTTTAAAATGAAAGCGCATGCATCAAATGTTAGGTGTCATTATTATGGTGTGATAGGACATAAAAATTCTAGATGTTATATAAGAAAGACTCATTTGGGTTATTCAAGTGATGAATCTTTCAATGCTAACTCCTACGGACCCAAATATATTTAGGTACCTAAAGTGAGATGAACTGTTTCCTTGTAGGTGTGCTTAGAATCCATAACATGTAAAGAAAAGTGGTATCTAGATAATGGATGTTCAAGGCACATTACTAAGAAGGCCAACCTCCTTACACATTTAGAATGAAAAAGGGAGGCAAAGTTACATTTGATGATAATGTCAAAGGTAAGATTGTTGGCATTGGTCGAGTTAGTAAGAAAGACTTTACTTATATTGAAAATGTCCTTTTAGTTGATGGCTTAAAGCATAACCTACTTAGTGTTAGTCAATTATGTGATAAAGGAAATATAGTGACTTTTGAACCTAAGGAATGCTTTCTAACTCAAATGGAAGAGAATAAAGTCATTCTCAAGGGTGAAGGAGTTAACAATGTTTATTCTATTGATTTAAGCTCTTTGACTAACTAAGATGTTGAGTGCTTTATTGCTATTAAGGATGACATTTGGATGTGGCATAAGAGACTTGGTCGTGCTAGCATGGAGCTCATTAGAGATTTAAGTAAAGGTGATCATGTCATTGGCCTACCCAAAGTAAAATTCCACAAAGCAAAGTATATGGAGCATGCTAAATGGGAAAGCAAGTGAAAATTTCCTTAACGCCAAAACTAAGGTAACTTTTACTAGACCTCTTCAATTATTAAGTCCTTTTAGAGTTACAAGCCTAGGTAATAAGCATTATGCATATGTCATCGTCGATGACTACTCTAGATTCACTTGGATACTCTTTCTTGCTCATAAGAATGAAAGTTTTAAAGCTTTTAAAATTCTTGCAAGAAGAATTCAAAATGAAAAAGGTTTTAAAATTTCTTCTTTAAAGAGTGACCATGGAAAAGAATTTAAAATTAAGTATTCCAAAACCTTTTCCAATGAAATGGGGATTTCATATAATTTTTCTTCTCCTAGAACACCTTAACAAAATGGGCTTATTGAAAGAAAAAATAGGTTCTTAGTTAAGATTGCAAGGACAATGCTCAATAAGTAAAACTTGCCTAAATACATTTAGGCTAAAGCTGTCAATACTGCTTGTTGTCTTGGAAATAGAGTTTTTATTAGACCCATTTTAAATAAAACTCCTTATGAACTATGGAATGAGAGAAAGCCTAAGATTTCATATCTAAGAGTATTTGGGTGCAATTGTTACATGTTAAATATGAAGGATAACCTTGAAAAATTTGATCCCAAAACTGATGAGGAAATCTTCTTTGGCTATGCAACTACTAGCAGGTCATATAGGGTCTTCAATAAAAGAACCTTAGTGGTAGAAGAGTCCATGCACATTGTTTTTTATAAGACTAACCCATTTAAGCCAAGAAAGGTTATTATTGTTGATGATGATGATGTAGATGTTCTTAAAGAGCTAAATCAACAACAATGAGCAATTGAAAATGAGCAAGACATTTCCCCTCCAATTGAGTCCTCTCAAAATGTGATGGATGCTTAAAAGGAACAAGTTATAAAGGAACAAGTGGCCCCCACAACTTTAAGTGTACATGAAGGTCTACCTAAAGAGTGGCACTTTAAGAAAGATCACCCTAAGGACTTAAGCATTGGTGAGCCATCAAAAAGGGTAACTATTAGACACTCTCTTAAACATTTAAATAATTTTGCCTTTATCTCTCAAATTGAGGCAAGGAATATTGATGAGGCCTTAAATGATGAAATTTAGGTTCTTGCAATGTAAGAGGAACTCAATTAATTTGAGAGAAACTAAATGTGGACTTTAGTCCCTATACCCAAAAATTATCCTATAATTGGCACCAAGTGGATTTTTAGAAACAAACTTGATGAACTAGGTGCAATTACTAGGAATAAGGCTAGGTTAATGGCTAAAGGCTAAACCAAGAAGAGGGTATAGACTATGGTGAAACATTTGCTCTAGTTACTAAATTAAAAGCAATTAGGATGCTCCTTGCATATGCATCATACATGAATGTCAAACTCTTCCAAAAGGATGTAAAAGTGCATTTTTGAATGGTTTTATTGAGGAAGAAGTCTATGTTGAATAACCTATGGGTTTTAAGCAATACGACTTTCCTAACCATGTATTTAAATTGTCAAAGGCTTTGTATAGTTTAAAGCAAGCTCTAAGAGCTTGGTATAAGAGGTTAAGTACATTTCTTTTGAAAATGATTTTTCTAAAGATAGAGCTGACACCACACTTTTCATTAAAAAGCATAAAGATGACATTCTCATTGTGCAAATATATATGGATGACATTATATTTTATGCTACTAATGAATTTTTATGTGAAGAATTCTCTAAGTGCATGAAGATTGAATTTGAAATGAGCATAAAGGGACAACTTAAATTCTTCCTTAGATAGCAAATAAAACAATGCACAAGTGGAATCTTCATTAATTAAATAAAGTACACTAAAAACTTGCTCAGGAGATTTGGAATGGATGAGGCAAATGCTAGTAAGACTCTTATGTGCACCAATATCAAACTTGACAAATATGAAAATGGTAAGAGCACTTATGAAAAGAAACATTGAGGCATGATTGGTAGTCTTCTTTATCTTATAGCAGGTAGGCCCAATATTATGTTTATCATGTGTATGTGAGCATCTTCAATCTTTTCCTAAAGAGTCACATTTGAATGTGGTCAAAAGGATTTCGAAGTATCTTGTTGGCGCATCTTATTTAGGACTTTACTATCCTAGAAATGCATCATTTGATCTTATTTCCTATTTAGATGTAGACTATGCCGAGAATATCCTAGATACAAAAAGTACCTTTGTTATTTGTCAATTTTTAGGAAACTCCCTTGTTTCTTAGTTTAGCAAGAAACAAAATTTGGTTGCATTGTCCACTGTTGAAGTGATTGTTCTTATGCTCAAATCTTATGGATTAAACAGTAACTCATGGACTTTGGATTGGTTCTTGATCACATTTTAATAAAATGTGACAACACTAGTAAACTTGTCCAAGAATCCAATTCAACACTCTAGAACTAAACACATTAACATTAGGCACCATTTTTTGCATGATCATATGCAAAAAGGTGAAGTTGTATTGGAATTTATTAATAAAACTAACCAACTGGCTTATATATTCAGTAAGCCTCTTTATGAAGAAAGAATGAACTTCACTAAAAGAGAAATTGGCATGTTAGATGGTAACACTTTATGATATGTGTTTGATTATGGCATTATAATTAACTAATTGAACCTTAAGTGGCAAATTTATTGTTTCTTTAATCCTTGATTGATTGTGATGCAATATTAAATTAGTTTGAATTGTGTTTAAGAAGGCTCAACCCAACTTCAAAAGATTGATTTTGAAGAATCTAATTTTAATTCATAATCTTGACAAATTTGTCATTATCTGTGAAAGTTCTTTCCTTAAATAGACTCATGTTTTATTAATATTTTTTTAACTTTCATGATTATAAAAATCACATTCCTAGTTATAATTCATCAACACCCCATCCTTGATGCATTCAAGTTAATTTTTATTTGGACATACTATTGCATTAACTAGCTTTAACTGTGATAAAAAAATTCATTAGTCATGACATATTCTTCACCAACTATGATGCACTAATGCAGAAGTATTTAAAGCATCTTAAGAGCACTAGAGTTTCACTATCCCCTTTCCAGTGTTGCCCTTTCTATTCTTTCCCTCTCTTTTTTTTTACTTTAACTTAATCTTCTCCTTCTTTCCTTATTTAACCTACTATCCTATCATTTTCATTTTTTTCCTCTTCTCATCTCTCATCCCTTCATCTTGTTGAAATTAAAAATTCAAGATTGCCAAATTGGTCCCTCCACTTTGATTGCACTTATCGCCATGGCAACCCCAAATGCACTGAGAAGGATAGGCTTAAAGATAAAAGTAATAGCGAATATGAGCCCAATCAATCCTATGTTCTCTTCACTATGCACTAAAGAACAAAGGGATAGGTACCTTACTCTCAAAACTCACCCAATTCTCCCCACTCGCTTATCTAATTAGAACTATGTATGTGAGTTAGGGTATAAGGAAGACATGAAAAACTTACTTTAAACTATGAATCTGAGAGAGTTTGTTGAACTCTATGAACTAACCTCCCTTAGTCACTCTTGAGTTTTTTTTACCCTAAAAATTAATAAATACCATTCCTTGTGTTTTCATTTGCTTGATAAAAAATACACCCTTACAAATGAGCAGTTGGGTAAAGCACTTTGACTTCTTGTTGTAGGTCACTATGGGTAGCAAGCTGATCCTACATTTGATGAACTCACAACTTGGAAGGATTTGATAGGGGAGAATCATTTTCACCCCAAGGCTACTAAAAGTTCAAGCCTTAACTGATGTATTCATAAATATATGCATTGTCTTATCTTTTATTCCATCTTGGCTAAAGGAGAAAGCCATGGGAATGTAAGAAAGTTGGAGTTATTTATTCTATGATGTGGTGTAAAAGGAAAAGGAGTTGTATTATCCAAACTCTTTGCTGACCAACTACTTAGCATTGCCATTGCCAAGTCTGGCACAATAAAGGTTGGAAGCTATATTACTTTAATTGGTAGATACTCAAAAAAGGTAAATGACAATCAGTAATTTTCTTTCAACATTCCCCTTCAGACTAGTGATAGACTTAATTTAGACAGTTTGATTCATCATTTTATGGTTTGAAATTCATTGTGAATAGGACTATTTACTGGCATGAGGTTGACAAAAAGGTAATATGGTTTGGCGAGACACTGATGCACCTGACTTCCAAAAACTAGTAGAAGGAGAGGCCCCTTTTACCTCAAAAAAATGCCCAAGAGTTGTAACCCCTACTATTAAAGAAGAAGTAGAACCTAGCAATCCCTTTTAGTCTATGTTAACTCATCTCCAAAACCATCTAGACAGCACGTTCGAAGCCATTCAGACCTCTCTTATAGGCATCAAGTCTAAGGTTAATGTTATGGATCACAAAATGGAGTCCTTTGCTACTGACGCTGCTTATATGAAAGCACACCTTCTTGCCCCTCATGGTATTCATTGAGTCTACATATGCATATCATATCATAAAACTTTTTAGGTTTATTTACTTTTAGTTTTCAAGTCTTTGTAAGAACTTGATTTGATTAATGCCTTTTTATTTTGGGATATATTTTTGCTTAGTCTGCTTACTACCTTGGATAGTATTTTGCCTCATGTTTAATTCTTTTTTATAGCAACAAAGGGGGAGATAATAATAGGTTTACTAAATCATTAGGCTTTAGCTTGGTTAGTTTTTCGAATATATATTATAGATATCTAGCTATTTATCATGAACATATTTTATGGATATTTAGTTGTGTATTATGGATATTTGGTGCTTCATTATTATTAGATGATTGTTGAATATGAAATTTGAACTTCTATCTTGTTAAAAGTATCATTGGTTATTAATCTTTATTTCTTAGTTATCAGATATGGACATTAGTTGTCACTTTATGGTTGATTTGGCAATTAAAATTGAATATTTGCTTATGGTTATATAATTGAATTTAGTTATATTGGTTATTGATATCTTCAACCTATTCATTTAGTCTTGCCTGAACTATGGAAAACTATGATATGGAGGTTTGAATATTAAGTCTTGGTTATAACTGTAATTGTATATTGGTTATTTGCGCATCAATTCTTTCTTATCACAGGTTATTTTTTTGTTTATGGAACTAAACTAATTTAATAATTTAATATGCCTATCTTAATTGCTTTGATCATTATGAGTGTAATTATATCATTGATAACCTGCTGCCTAAATATACAAAATGGATGTATTTAATATCTTTTTTAAGTTTAATTTTAGGCTTATTTCATGAGGGAGTAATTCCTTCCAAATTTTAGCCTATTTTTACATAATTATTTATTACTATCAAAAAGGGGAGATTGTTAAACCTTAAGGGGTTAAATAGTCAATTTTGATAGTCTCAATTAATAAAGTATAAAATTTGATTTAATATTTAAGTTTAAGTGTTTATATTTAGGTCATTTTTTATCAAGTCTATACACCAAGTATAAGTGGTGACAGACTCGTCATGAGTGATGACATGAATGAAATCAAAGATTGAATTTTTTGTCAAAAATCTAAAGCCAAATTTGGTAACTATGATGGGAATCTTCATTCATAATGGTAACAAGCAAATATCATTCATTAGAAAATTTTTGGAGCAAAATTATGAAAGTCAATATTGCAAAATTCCCGAGAGTAGTCACCATCAGCATCGTGAGCAAACTAAAGTCATGATACATGCATCATGAGTAGTGACAAATTTGTCATAAGCAATGATGACTAATTCCAAAAGTGGCATAAAGTTTCATAACTAGAGTCACTACTTATCCCTGATCATGAAAACGTATGAATTCAAATTTCATCTTGACACCCCAACTATCATGACTAATGACAATTTTTCATGAGTCATGACAAGCGTGTAGAGCACTTCTATTTTGGTGGTTCAAATAGCTCTAATTGCATTAAATGTAGCTCCAAGAGCTATTTTTCTCTAAGAGGATATAAATACAAGTCTGAAATTAGTTGGAGGCAATCAAGGTGTTGAGCAAACACATTTAGCGTAATTAATCTTGAATTTATTCTTTAACCACCCAAGTTCTCAATCTTTAATTCTTGTAGTTTTTATTTATCTTAAGAGTTTTATTAAGTATGGGTTTATTAGTATTTAATTCCTTCATTCAATAGCTCAATTGGTGTTTTGAGTGAGTTGAGTTAGGGTTATTAAAGACTTGTAAGCTAAGAGATTGATCTTGGCATTTAAGTTAGAGTGTGAACCTTGATAAAACACTTAGGTTAAGTATGATCCTTGAGAAAACACTTAGGTAGCTTTGTTTAAGCTTGTAGGGGTTTAATCTACATATTCAAGTAGATTAATAGTGGATTAAAACTCTCAACAAGTGGTTAAGGAGAGGAGTAGGCTTTAAGGGCCAAACATATAAATTCTTAGAGTTCTTATAACTCTTTTTCTTCTTTTATATAGCTCTTACTCTATTTTTTATTGCTCTTGGGTGTAAAATGAAAATTACCCATATTTCTTAAAAAGCCAATTCACCCCCGTCTTGGCAATTATGGAATTACATAACTATTTTATTTAAGTTTGTAGGTTATTATCAAAAGATTAATTTGTTCATCCAAGTTTAAAGATATAAAATACTCTTTAAAGGAGTATTTATATGTCAATTAATGAAGATTACCAAACTATTTATACGAGTGCATATGAGGACAAAAATTACATTTTTAGAGTTACATATGGCTCTCACAAGCTACCTTACAAATCGTGGGGGGGCTCACGTGCAACCCCTCTAGAAGCCTTTTTTTAAGCTTTCAACAAGCCTAAACTCTGAGTCACTCATAAGCGCCGCTCATGATCATGAGCAGCTCATGAGGGTCAAATGATAGGCTCCAATGGCTCCTTGCATTCTACAATAGTCATATTTTTCAATGGTCATAAGTTGGACCTTCCCCTCATGATTGTGAGTGTCGTTTTAACTGTAAAAAGCTATTTATTATTAAATGAAGAATAAGAGAGGTTAGAGATATAATTAATGGCTCCAACAACTATATTTTTTAAGGTTTTTATATACATCTACCACCAACTTATGTCCTTTTCACAAATCTATCCAATTTTTATAATTGTTGCAAATTAACATATGAACTTTGCAATCTGTTACAAATCTACCAACAATCAAAAATGCTTTTGTCAATGATAATATGGAATGGATGATTGTACAACTAATTATACATGAGGAAATTAAAAGAAAAAAGAGAAATTAAAAGGAAAAAATCAAAACTCACCATTTTGGTCCATAAAAGATGAGCACTGTATGTCATTAATTTTTTTTCATTCTCTTCCCTTCGAATAAAACCATTCTCCTTCTTTTCCCCTTCGACTGAAACTCTTCTCCCTACCATGTTTAGGCTTGAAGAGGCAAAGCATCTTCTAAAGCACTCTTTACTTCCACTCTGATATGTCCTCTCTTCACCACCACCATCAAAAATAGAAAAGCATGGTTGGAGCTTCTCTTAACACCACCATAACCACCACTTAAAGCCACCTTCCTCTACCTCCACTACCACCACATCCACAGTGGCAATCATCAAATTCCTTTATTTCTACAGTGGAAGGCTCTGGTTATACCTTATATCAATTTAGTTATCAATAGTATATAGCTCAATCAAATTTCTCTATATCCTTTACTTTTCTTGATTTAATTGAAAGCTATTTTCATTTGTGTTTTCTTCCCTTTCTTTGTATGGTATTGAGTGTTCTTGAGATGAAATTACTGTGCAAGTTTGCACTAATTTGATTACTTTTTTTATTTCCTTTGTTACTTTGGATATTTATTATTTATCAACATTAACTATTTGTTAAGTTCTTCTATTCTGTAGCCTAGAAAATTTCCTCTTGTATTGGGTATATTCTGTTGTTTCCTCTTCCTGTAGGTGTTGTTGATTTTTTTGTGCATTTGGGTCTCAAAGATTTTGATTGGATTAAGCTTTCTCACCTCCCTAATTACAAGATTTTGATTAAGTGTTAACCACCTCCCTAATTATTCCTCTTATTTCTATGGTTGTGAGATTGAAAAGTGGGTGTTATAGATTTGATTATGGAGCAAAATATGCATAGTTGATAGGGGAAATGGCTTTGGTGTTGTTATTTGGGATAATCAGGGTCACATTGTTGCAACATGAATCCACAGGTCTAAGATAGTGACGTCTTCATAAATTGCTAAAGCTCTTGCTTGTTCGATGGGGGCTCAAATGTTGTTATCTTTGAACTTATCCAATGTTAGATTTTTCTTTGATTTTTTATCACTTATTCAAACGTTAAAGTCATCATCCCAAGAATGCACGAAGATTAGAGAACTTGTTGTAGACATCATTTTCATTTGCTCACAGCTTAGTTGTTCTTCTTTTCTTTTATTCTTATGAATGATAACATTACAGCTCAAAGACTTGCTCAAATGGCCTTTTCTATTAGTTAGGATGATTTAATTTAGAACCATGCACTCCCTTTTTAAGTGCTTAATGATGTAAACTCTGTTTGAATTCGTCTATATAAAGTTATTTTTCCTAAAAAAACTCATTGAAAATATTTTTTTTAGCTAAAGGAGAACAACGAAAAAAATTTGAATGATATACGTTTTCACCATTTTGTTTTTTTCTTTTTAATTTCTCCATTTTTCTTTTAATTTCCATATGTGTAATTAGTTGTACAATCACTCATTCCACATCATCATTAGCTACACAGTCACCCATTCCATATCATCACTGACACAAGTAATTTTAACCATTGGTAGATTTACAACATATCACAAAGTTCATATGTCAATTTGTAACAATTTTAAAAATTGGATAGATTTGCAAAAAGGGCATAAGTTAGTGGTAGATATATGTAAAACCTTATTTTTTATGCTCAAGCTATATATATATATACTAGAGTTCCATTGATAAGTAGCATACTTTGAAAATTAAAATTTCTCTCATAAGCTTTCAATGAGCATTTACTCCCTCATCTACTTTCTTTGAGAGTTAGTTATGTGAATAGAATAGGAACTCTTCTTTTATTTTTAAGAAACGGGAAGTGAGGTTCTATTCTTTATGAAAGGTTGAAGTGCTTGCCTATTGAAAAGACTTGGAATTTAGGTTGAAGAGTGATCCTAAACTCTTGTTTTGTAAGTTTAAAGTTAAGCCTAACACTTAAAGTTGTAAGAAACAATCTAAATGAATAGATTATGGTAATTTAAAATCCTAACTTGAGAGAGGTAGAGACATAGATTTGATTAATAAATCGAACTCCTTAATTACTTGTGTTCATTCTTCTACTTCCTTAATTCTTACTTAATTTATATTAATTTTCTCTTACTCTCTTAAAACCCCTATTCACCCCCCCCCCCTTTTAGGGCAATAACACATTATTAATCATTATTACTATCATATATGCGTATAAGTTACTAAATCATTATCAATCATTATTACTATCAAAATAGCATTCATATTCATCATAAAATTAGAAAATACTAAACCTCTCCTATTTTGTCAAAGTAAAAAAGGAAATAAGTCAAGGAAGAAGTATAAATAAACATAATAAAATATAATTAATAACAAGAGCATGATTTATAACAAACATAAGGTATCAGTCATAACAAAGACATAAGCAAATAATAATATGACAAACAATGTACTCCAAAAAGTGCATAAAATCAAAGACATATGAAAAATGCATGAAAAAATAATGAGAACTATGACTATTTTTGTTAAGAATATATAATTTTTGTAAATGTTATTGATCATACAAATGCATTAAGTTCTCTTTGGACATTTTAATGTTTGCATATTTTATTGATGAATTTATAAATTTATTAATAATTGGCACATTATGCTAAAATTAATTTTGCAAATTTCAAATGCTTACTTTTACACAACTATTAAATAAATTTTGAATCCAAATCATAAATTATTTAATTTTATTAATCTAAAAGTAATCATTAGGCATAAGATATAGATGAAACTTCCTATAATAACATACTTTGCTAGTATGTCCTAACTTCATGCAATAATAATATTTAACATTAGAAAATCTACTATACCTACTAATACTAGCAAATCTAGCATGATTATAATAGTTAGCTCTCTTAAATAAATATGGTCTAGCATAAGTATGCAACTCACAAGTACAATTATGCATATATTTTTTAGATATAGTGCTTATGTGTGTATACCTCTTATGATACATTTGTGCAAAATATGTTTGAGGCTTCTTAGCTTTAACTTTAAATCTTTGAGCCTTATGGGCACTAGCCTTTAAGGGCTTCATCTTAGCTCTAAGATTCATAGACTGTATAGTTTTAGAGTTTTTCACTTTGAGACTTATCTCATTGGGAAAGGAAGATAAGGGTTGATAAGTTTCAACAAATTTGAGAAGAGTTGATGATGTAAAGGCTCTACTAGAATAGTTAAGTCCAAATTTAAAACTTCATTATCTTTGACAATTTAAATGGTTGTCAAGGTTCTCCTTTACCTTTTTGAAATTTAGAGATGAAATTTTTAAACTCTACAATTTCTTTTAAAAGTCATTTCATTTTTATAACTTTGCCAAAATCATCTTTCAAAAAGTGTGTAGTTTTCAAAATATTAGATGACTTTTCATTTGAGAAAAAAGTAATTAAAATTATTGGTTCAATTCCTTAAAACTTTTGTTTAGTTTTGAAAGCTTTTATTTGTAAATTTTTTGAAAGAAATTTTTTATATTTTAGAACTAATTTTCTTATTATGGAGCTCTCATCGTCAAGTTTTCCATCATCATTATCACAATTAAGTTCAAAATCATCATATAAGGAAATGGAAAAGAAAGTTATCTCATTTTTATCTTCCATGGATATAAAACAAAGATTTGTTACCTTTTGTTGTTCTTCCTCTTTTTTTTTTTTGGAATTAAGTGGGTCATCTTAATTGGCCTTAAAAAGCGTCCTCTACTCTTTTACTTTTTTGCTCTTGTACTTGAGCTTGGGCATTTATTTTTAATGTATCCCAATCTTTTGCATTCATAATGTGTGACCTCCTTGGATTTCTTAAAGTCACTTTTCTTAGATTTTTTAAACTTGTCCAAGTTCCTCCTTTTTAAGAACTTTTTTTATTCCCTTCTATTATTTGGAAATTTAGGTGTTTACTCCCTATGACCTTTACTTCTACCAATTAAGCACCTTAAACACAAACTATCATATTAATTGAAAAAGCCCTATACATGAGTGAATAGGAAATTCTAACAAATTAAGAGGAAGATTTGAAAATTAAAGAAAAATTAAAAAAGATTGAGAGTAAGAGAAAAAAAATATAAGAACTAATAAAGGTTCAGATTCTCAATAATCCTACTCCTCTACCAAACTTACCCCTAAATTAGGATTTTAAAACCCCAACCTATTAAATATTTTTAAGTCTCAACACTAACTTTTATAATAAATGTTTTTCTAAGCTTAATATAAACCTTTTGTAACAAATATTTTTCAAAACTCAACACTAACTTTTATAATCACCTAAAGTTTTGAATAAAGGCTCACTCTTAAACCTATGAGCTAAAGTGTATGCAAGGCTTACACTTTAACCTAAATTGATATGAATCCTTACTACCACTTTTCTTAGCCCAAAAGTGTAAATGAAGAGATCTTATCAACTATCACACATCTAACTCTTACTATAGTTGTAAATGTAAGAATTTAATAAGAAATTAAAAAGAGATTTGAGCAAAGCTTTAATGATTATAATATTCTTTTTCAACAACTCTTCCAACCTCTTAAATGTGATATTCAAGAGGAATATATAGTGTGGAGGTGAAAACTAGCTATTAGGAATGTCAACACTTAGCTTTATTTTTCTCCTTATTTATTAAATGAAAATTTTAGCTCTTTACTGATGAGAGAGTCTTCACGGTCATGAGGAGGATGCTCACGATCATGACCTTTAAAAAACTAATCATTAGAGTTTGATATAATTTTTAGAAAGAGTCATTAGGCGCTCGTGAGGAGGGGCCATAAGGACATTTGTCTCAAAACTCCACTTGAATCTTTTTTATCTAGATCATGATTAACTTGCTCATGGTCATAAGTAGGAACATAAGGAGTCTTCTCTCTCCTTTACCTTTTTTTTACATTGCTCATTAAGTGTCATTTTGATCCAAATTTAAATGCACACTTAAACACACAAATTAAAAGTTCAAAATTAATTGTCAAGGTCAAAACTAAGGCTAATTAGAGATTGATCATATAATGGTCAATAAAACTTATATTTCAATCTTTCATTTAATTTACATGGTTTTCATTTAAAATATTTTTATTTTATATTCCTGTTTTTTTATTTTATTTATGATTTTTGTACTTTAAATTTTTAATTATCATTTAATAAAATTAATTGGGCTATTAACTTTAAATTAATTATTTTATGATAGCTTTATTTGATCAATCTTTAATTTTAGGATAACAAATAAAATTTAACTTATTTAATGTTAATTTATTTTCACATTTATTGTGATCATTTTATAATTGTTGCTAGTTTTCTTTTTATATTATTTTATTTTTGTAACTTGTTTATTTCTTGTAATTTTATTCATTCCATTTCTACAATTTATTTTATGTAGTTTATTTATTTGTTTATTTGCTTTATACTTTACACTAGGGGTGCATTTTTTTTATTTTAGTTGATGGAGATGTAATTTCATTCTCCTCCCTCTTTTTATGTATACATTTATTTTCATTATTTATTTATTTTTGAAAAAAGATTATAACTCATTTATCATCCCTCCATTTCTATTGATGTCTATATATTGTCTAATATTATATAATTATGTGAAATATAATACAATGCATGTTAATGAAAATTAAGTTAAAATAAAAGGATTTAAAAATTAAAAACACAAATGGAAGCCAATCCCCCCAAGTTGGACTTGGCAGTCCAAAGTCATTACTTAGTTTGTAAGTGATTTATGAGCTTCTATAAAATCCATTTACTCCAAACATTTTATACAATTTGTTCTCGTTAACCATATGTGACTCCTATTTTTGATAATAGCCCATTGTATCTCTACAATATATTGTAAAGCCAGCATAATGTCATAATATACAAATATTTGGGCTTGTACTAAATGTGGCTTATAATTAATGTAACAAAAATATTTAAATGGTTATGAAAGCTCAAACTATGAGGAAGTGGTAGGATTAAGAACTTAAAAAATAGGCTTATTAGCATATGAAAATAGTTAAGACAAAATATAAAATTTTCATACATAAAAAGTGGCCTTAAGAACTACCTTAAAGTTGCTTTATTCCTTACAAACTCCTTTTGGAAAAGTTTAATAGTAAGGGTAAGAATCTCTTTAAGTTGATAGGTATGAATAATTTCCTCCTACCATAAATAAGATAGAATCTTTAATGGTAACAAACATGGATAGTGGTCACTTATCACCAAGGTAAATAATAAGCTCTAGGGGGATAACTTTACAAATATAACTCTATTGAGGAAAGTTGGTTACTTATAATTGAATGAATGATTAATAGGAAGGAATGAAAGATTAACTGAATAAATGTTTTCCTTTAAGCAATTATTTGCTATAAAAAGGCCAATAAGCTATGATTTGTTACCTACTCGAAGTGAGCTATGAGCTAAGAGGAAGGTATGTGCCACAACTTCTGGATTTTTCACTCAATTAATAGGGCATTTTTGCCTTTAATGGCAGTATCATACCATCTATGATCACTCTTAATGCCCTTTTAAAAACATCCTTTTATTACAGGGACATTAACATTCCCTAGTCTCTTATTGTAATGTCATGTATTTGTTTTGCCCAATCCAATGTCATTGTAATGTTAGTATTCTTCAATTTGCCTACACTATAAAGTTAATGTCTTTTTGACATAATAACCAATTTAGCATCTAATAGAGCATCGATCATCTACTATTATAAAAGTGGAAACAATGAATTCATTATTGATAAAATTATGGTATCGTCATACATATTTTTATGTTCTATGATAATAAATTTAATATTTGATGACAAAATATTAATAGTAACCATAACAATATTTGTGTGATGAATAATTTTATTTATTTTTATTGCGTGTCTAATTTTGTCACTATACCAATATATGTTGGTGAAAAATGAGATTTCATCATTTTAAATCTTAACTTTTTATGACGAAATATAACATGTTATGACAATAAACTTATCATTATAACGTCAACATTAATGTCACAAAAAGTGATAATATATGATGATGGTTGAGTTAATGTCACTATAAATAAAAATTTTAGTGATAATTTCAAGACACGTTAAATATAATTTTTGCTACATACTTACCAACAATCACTTTAATGTTTGTATTATAAATTTTGTTGTCACAAATGTTGTTATTTCTTGTAGTGGTATTTAAATGGCTTTGAAAGTTTAAACCATGAACTAAATAACTAAAAAACATATAATTTAAATGATAAAAATATATAAATTTTATTATTTTGATTTAAAATTTAAAATTAATTGATTAATATTAAATATATAAAATTTTAATTCTAATAGTGTAAAAAATAAGTATTTAGCTAGTGTACAAGTATTAGGTTGGTTGGTGATATTAATTCCTTTCAATCATTGATTAAGAACACAAATAATAATTTGATAATTAGTAATAAATAAAGACTCATTATTTTAATTTGAAATCACCTACAAGCTACAAAGTACTCATTAATTTATTATAAAATCACATATAAGTTATAAACCATAAAGTAAGTTACAAAAGGAGAGACATAAATTATAATCGTCATTGTATTTTTTTTTAACAAAACAATTTTAATGTATTGAAATATAGGTTATTGCTATTATGTGTGTACTTGTAGAAATAACAGGGTAGATATTTTTATACTTCTTCTCTTGACAATTGCACTCAATTTTAACTTAATTAATAGTTGTTGAAGCCCTAAAGGGAAGGTGGATAGGGCTACTTAAGGTTTAGAGAAAAATTTAAAAATTAAGGTAAAAATAAAATGAGATTTAAGAGAGAGTAAGAATGAACAAGTATAAGGATGAGAAATATAATAAGGATTAGAACACAAGCAACTTTAGGAGTTTGGATTCTCAAACAATCCTACATCTCTCACCTAACTTATCTCTATTAATTTAGACTAATTACACAAAAGTTGCTTAAGGTTCAACTCAAACCTTTACAAGAGTTTTTCAAGGCTCAACTCAAAACTTCACATAAATGAGTTTTTTTTTTTTTTGCTTAACTCAAACCACAATAAAAAAAATTCAAGTGTTTTCAATGGATAACACTTCAACCAAACCACTAGAGTTAATCATTACTTTCTTTACTTAGTCCAAGAAAGAGATGAAGTGGAATCCTATCTCTAACTTATAACCCAACTCTATTTAAAAGATTAATTACAAAGAAAATTTAGTTTAAGAAGTTTTTTAAGCAATAATTTGATCATTAATTTTTCTAAAAATCTTCCTTTAACCTCTTCAATTAGGTTTTGTAATGAGTATTTATAATTAGAGATGAAAAAATAGCTATTAGGAAGCCATTTTGTCCCAAGCCTCTCTTCCTTCATTAAATGCTTCTTCTTCTTCTTCTTTTGTAGAATTTTAGATGCTCACAATCATTACTACTACCATTATGATCATGACCTATAATAAAACTAGCCATTAAGGTTTGAGTTTGACCGTTTGAAGATTGCCACCTAGATCATGATTATGAAGGTCCTTTTTTTGGCTTCAAACTTCTTCTTCTTCACGCTCATGACTACTACAATTACGATCATGACCAATGATAAAAACTAGCCACTAAGGCTTGATTATGACCATTTAAAGATTACCAGCTAGATCGTGACCAAGATTATAAGGTTCTCTTGGCTTAAAATTTCTTCTTCATCACATAATGCCTTAATCATGACAGTAATCATACCCCTTATGATCCTAACCCTAATTGTAAAGGTCTCAATCATCCTTGGTTCTTTTAGTCAGCTTCCTCCCATGATCTGATCATCCTTGATCATGAGCATCACTTGCTCCTCATGTTCATGACCCAAATCATGAAGGTTTTAGCTTTAAAATCCTTATTTTAAATTGTCTATCTCATAATCATGATCCATTGCTCACGATCATGAGTAGACTTTCTCATGACCAACCTTATGGTCGTGATCGAGATCGTGAGTGTCTCAGTCTCCTACTTAAGTGAATTTAAAGGAGTTTGTTTATAGGGATGCTTATTGTTGTGATCCAGCTTATGAGCATCCTAATTTCTTTCATAACTTGATATTTTAATATTCAAACAAGCACTACCTTGAACCTAACTTAAACACACCTAAATCATACATATTAGTAGACTAAAATTGATTGTTAAAGTCAAAACCAAGGATACTTAGAGATTGATCATTCAAAGATCAACAATCTCTCCCCTTTTGACTTTAAAAATCAATTTTTGAATGATAATGGGAAATCAATAAGTGTATATGTATGCATTTATCCTTAATACTCTCCCTCACTCATATACCAAGGGATTTGAAAGTTTCTTTCCTTTAATATATGCTAAGGTGAGTTAATCATACTAAATATCATTTAAGTATATTAAATATTTAGTTTCTTCCCCTTTTTGGCATTCTAATTATAATTCAAACATAATTATTATCATTTAAAATGCTAAATTTTTCTTCCCTTTTCTCAAAATGAAAAGGGAGGAAACCATAAGAAAAAAATGTGTGCTCATATCAATTGAAAAATACATGAATATGCAATCATAATTCTAAATAATTAATGAAACAACCGTTAAGCATTAATGCATATAAACACAATGTCAATAGCAATGATTATCCACAATATGTAGTCCAAAGAGTGTTTTACAATGATAAGACATACCAAATAAAAAATGATGCCAAATAAAATATAATGACAAAATATCATATCAAAATTTTGTAATTTTTGAATATCATTTTGATTATGTAAAGGTTCAAATTCCATTTGGACATGTTAATGTTTGCATGTTGAATGACAATTTATGTAAATTAGTTTTACTAACGCATCATTAATTAGCATATAATCAATTTCAACCACTCCTACATAATATGAGATTAAACACTTTTTAGTACCTAAGCCTTATTTGGTCTTGGTTTGTTTGTCTCAATATAGTCTTTAAGTATGAGGTTAAAGTGAATTTTTTTATAATAATACACATTGTTAGTATGTTTGTAATAAAAAGAATTTAATTTTAAAAAGCCTATTTTGCCTACCAAATTCATTACATCTATGATGGTTGGTAGATTTTCTAGACATAAATGTCATAGGATGAACATGCAATTCATAATCACAATAATACATAAATTTTTGGGTCTAAGGTGCATATTTGTGTATCTCTTATTCAGATTCATGAATTCATGATAAGATTTAGGCCTTTTAAGTTGAAGCTTTAAGGGATTAGCCTTATGAGGCTTAGCCTTTGGATTCTTAAGACTCTTGGTCTTAAAATCTTAACCTTTAGAGCTTTTACAAGAGATGAGGGATGAGGAATTAGTATCCTTAATAAAACTAGAGGTACTTGATAATGTGGAAACTCCATTAGAATACCCAATTTCACTTTTTTCATCATGAGACTTTTGAGAAACTAATAGATTGTCAAAAGTCTCTTTCCTATTGTAAAACTTGGAAATTGAATTTTTCAACTTTAATATTTCTTTTAAAAGTTTCTTACTTTCCTTTTTAGTTTTATCAAAATTATTTTTCAAAGAAAGGTTTGCTTTTAGATCAAGTAATAGTTTCTTATTAAAGTAATTCATTTTTAAAATTGTTCTTTCCAATCCTCAAAATTTTTAGACAATTTTGAAAACTTTTGTTTATAGAGTTTTTCTTTAAAAGTAATTTTTAACACTTTAAAACTAATTTCCTAACTAAGGAGCTTTCATTATCAAATTCCTCATCATTATCAAGCTCATCATCATACAAATCATCACAAGAGGAGTAAGAAGTATAGGGTACCTTATAATTATTCTCTCATGAAGCAAAGGTTAATAACTTCTTATTGCTCCTCCTATATCTTTTATTCTAAAGAGCCATCCCAAATAGCTTTAAAGGCTTTTCTTATTTTCTTTTTCTCCTTTGCTTTTATGCTTAAGTCTCAAACATTCACTCTAAAGATAATTTCACTCTTGTACTTATAGTAAGTGACTTCTTTAGCTTTCTTAAGGTCACCTTTTTTTTTAACTTTTTTAGCTTTGTCTAGAACTTCTTAAATCTTCTTTGAGGATCATTAGCTCTCTTTTATCTTTTAAGTCTTTAATCGACTTTTAATCAATTGAATTTAAAGAAGTTTTAGGTGCTAAGCTCTTTTTCTTTTCTTCTTTGCTTTATATCTCTTATTCCCTTTACCTCAAAGTAAGCTCATAAATAAGACACTTACCTAAAAGATGTTAGTTGAAAGCTTAGAAAGATCATGAGCATCCTTAATAGAGGTTACTCTTGATTACTAATTCTTCTTGAGTAGCACCTTCAAAATCTTGGTGTTGACTTTTTCTTTAGAGTAGTGCTTGCCCAATTTCCTCAAAGTGGTCAAGAAAGCATTAATTAGTTTGTTATATTAGTGATGCTCTCATAGGGCTTCATTTTGAACATTTCATATTGAAACTTATGGAGTTAGACATTTTTGGATCTCACTTAGATATTTCCTTTATAGTAATTCTCCAAGGCCTCTTATATCTCTTTAGCCAGAATGCAATGTTGAACTTTGCCTCCTTCCTTTCTTGATAGAGAAGCAAGGAGAATGGTCATGACTCTCTTATTTTTGAAATTTTCTTCCTTTTCTTCTTATAACCATCTTCATTTATCTTTTGGAACTTCAACCCCTTTGTTGTTTCCATAGGAGGATTATACCTATTAAGAATTACATCCTATAGTCTTATATGATCATTATTAAAATAAAGCTCCATTTTATGCTTCTAATGGGATAATTACTTCCAACAAAGAAAGGTCTAAAGGTTGGAAGAAAAAGATTCACTCCCCATGATCTTGAATTCTAGCAACTAAGTACTTAAAATCCAAGCTTTAATACTAATTATTGGAGCCCTAAAGGAGGGATGAATATGTCTAATTAAGATTAAAAGGAAAATTTAAAAATTAAGATAAAAAAATAAGATTTTGGTAAGTGTAAGAATGAACAAGTATGAGAAATATAACAAGGACTATAACATAAGCAATTTTAAAGAATTCAAATTTTCAACCAATCCTACATCTCTTACCTAACTTATCCCCAAGTTGGGATTTTTAAACCACCCACTCCAATCGATTTATTTAGATTGAATACATAAGAGTTTTTCAAGGTTTAACTCAAATATTTACAAGAGTTTTTCAAGATTCAAATTAAACTACAACAAAAGATCCAAGTGTTTTCAATGGATGATGCTTAAACTAAAGCACTAAAGTTGATCCCTACTTCCCCTTACTTAAAACCCAAGAACTAAATGAAGTAAAAATCCTAATTCTAACTCAAAACTTGACTCTCTTTAAGTGATTAATTATAAAGAAAATTTATCTAAGAAATAAATTTAATCATTAATTTTTCTAACAAACTTTCTTTAACCTCTTCAATGATATTTGGTAATGAATATATTATAGTTGAAGGTGGGAAACTAACTGTTAGGATGCTATTCCACCATCCCTAAGTGTCACATCCGTACCCCAACTATATGTACATTTACATTCATTTTTGCTTTGTATTACATATAAGTTGATAGAATTTAAGTATAAGCTGGTATAGATAGTTAGATTAGCGTGTTGAGTCTAGTCGTAACTAGTACTTATTAAGGAGCGAGAATTTTTGAAATTTGATGACACTCAAAATGAGTGAAATATTGAGAATAAAAGAGATATGAAGTTGAAATAAAGTAAAGGATAAGAATTTAAACATTAGAAAGAATGGGGACTCAATTGAAGTAAATAGTCATTCTATAAATGCATAATTGAAAGCTTGAGGTTGTATAGGTAACAAAGCTATTTCATTAAGGGCTTAAATAAATATTTTATAATTAATTTATCCAAATTAGGTCTGGAAACTTCTTTAAATTCGTGGTCATCTTGTTGGCAGCCAATCAAAATAAAAGAGAAAAGAAAAGGAAGAGAAAAGAGAGAGAAAGGAGGCTAGTTGAGTTCCCAAGCTTAGACTAGTTTTTTAAATGGAATTTGATGATCCAAATCACTTTCTAGCCAATAATTTCCATCCTAAAAGCCCTTGGGGATTGAATTGGTGAGTAATTTTATTGTTTTGGTTTAATTGGGTTAGGGTTTTCATGCAACAACTCTCGGGTTCTAGAATTATGGTTTATCAATCTTATTGTTTTGATCATATCTTGAGCTAGAAAGCTTTAAATTGAGTTTTCTTTAATAACATGGAAACTTTGAAGAGTTATCTAAAATTGTCTCTCTTTGAGCTCGATTGATTCAGTTTTTATGATAGTTGTAAAAGAGAAAACATTTTAATACTAAGTTTGTTCATGTAAATTAACTTAGTTGTGTTCAGTTGCCTATATCTCGCTCTATAATTGTCCCAAATGAAGTGAAATTTTTATAGAATTTAGAACACATATAATATAAGAGGGAGTAAATTTGAGCTTTAAATTCATTTTCTATGGTATGAGGAATTTTTCTACTATAGGCATGAAAAGCCCTTTTAGAGTTAAAGAATATAAATTGGGGAATTGAGTTCATTTGCATGTTTTGCATACCATTTGGGGGATGCATGGTTAGGGAAGTATATAGGCTTATTGTGTTGATGAATTTTACATGTAATTTCATATTTAGGTGTTGGAAAGGGGGAAGGAAGGTGTCGGTGCTAATTAAGCAAAATGGTGAACGAATTTTATATATTTTGAAGGCTATTTTGTGAGTAAATGTTCAAGCCTTTAAAATATATTTATGTCAGCAATAAAATGATATTTTTAATGTTGTTTTATGAACCTAAAATGAGGTATTTTAATGATTGCGATTCAACCCTATTAATACTCAAATTATTTATAATTTCAAGATTTTAAGGTTTCAATTTACAAGTTAAATATGTTATTACTATATGATTGTTTTGGTAACATGGTTTGAGGTTATTTTAATTTCTTGATGGTTTGAGATCAACTTGGTTTTTCTTACTTTAGATTATGATGAGTGGTGTTTTAAATTTGAATACTTTGTTAACAACAGTTGTGATAAAAATGTTTTGGCTAGTAAATTGTTGAAAATGGTATTTGTTTTATATGTTACAACCCTATATGAGTTATGTGAATGTGTTGAGGTGATATATGCAAATTTGAAATTGTGTTGGTTATTATTGCGCAATAAACAACATGGCACTTAATTAAAGGACGGTGAAAGGAGAAGGGCCGTTCCGTCCTAATGTAATCAAAGGTTTAGCTTTCAAGTGCACCTAGAGAGTGAGTTTGTAAAGGCTTGTATGTTATGGCTAGATTGTGATAATTGTTATAGGGATGGTTAATACATGAAACCTTGTATTTATATTTGCAAAAGCTTATGCTTTACTTGGCTTAATTTGTATAAGTTTGAAAGCCTAGACGATTTTTATATCTCAAGTGGATCATAAATTGATTTTAAATACTTTAATATGCTAATTTGAGATGTTTATTGTGTTTAGTTTAACCAAATTATTTTCTGCTTATAATATCTATTCACTGAGTATTTTTGTACTTATTTTATCTTTATTTTCTATACCATTTTAGAAAGCAGGGATTATTAAAAGGTGGTCTACGTTGAGTGATTGTAAATAGAAGAAGAAAGTAAGGTTGGCCAATAACATCCTTGTTAGAGAGCCTTGCACTTTATTTCTTAAATGTGATTCTATAAGTATTATAAAAGATTATGTTTTAGAGTTAAATATTGGTGACAATACTCTATGTAAAGCAACTGTTTGGAAATATATTTCATATTGTTTGAATTATTATTTTGATCATATTTTTAGTATAAAAGTATTTATACAATTAAAGCTTGAGTTGTGATTGTCTTTGGAAAATTGATTACCTCATATAGTTGCTGGCAATTATTATAGGTTGATGTCAATGTTGTTGTTGTTGTGTTGTTGATGTCAGGTTGTTGTTATTATGTTGTTGTTGTTGGATAACTATTGTTATTGTGTTATTGATGTCAGGTAGTTGTTGCCTTGTTGTTGCTGTGCTGTTAAGGTTAGTTTGTTGCTTTGCTATTGTTGTTGGGTCATTGTTGCTTTGTTGTTATTGTTGAATTGTTGTTGTTGACTTGTAGTTGATGTGGTGGTGTTGTTGAGTGGTTAACTCATATAATTGCTAACAGTTATTAAAAGTT